>JAEIFQ010001142.1:0-2400000 GCA_018904025.1 Zaprionus vittiger | reverse complement strand
CCTAATCTATGTATACCCTCCACTAGATATACCCTACTCTGTTTATACCATTCACTATGAATGCCTGCAGTAAGTAGGGTATACCCTACACTTTATTTACCATTCACTATGTACATAAGCCATACACTGTCTATACTTTACACTATGTACACCCCACATTAGGCATACCCTACACTATATATACCCTACACTATGTTTATACTCCACAGCGTATTATAGATTAAGTTCTTCTGGGATTCTTTCTTTTTTTGGAAGTTACTAAGTTAAAGTAAATCGGCACTTGTAGTCCATAAATCTTTAAAGAAATTAAAGGCAAAACTATTTAATTTGCACAATCTTCAATTTCTCTCCAATCCCCTCTCTTCTAAATTCGATGTACCTCCCCGCAAAAATATGAAACAAGAGTGAAACCAAAACATGTGCCAAGTCGACAAGCTTTGTCAGCAAGTCGTGCCCAAGTCTCTCCTCTCTCTCTGTCTCTAAATTGTTTACCCTCCCTTCCCTCTCTATCTCTCCCCACTCTCTCTACACTTTTTCTACCATCTACCCTCTCTTTAACCTTCCCTCTTTAACTACTCCCTTCCCTATCTTCCTCTATTTGCTATGCAAAAAATTTGCATTATTTTTCGACAATCGAAAAACTGAAAGCAGCTGTCCCCCTCCCACGCTCCCTACCCCTCTCTCCTACTCCTCCTGTAGCTCTACTTCATACTCCTCTCTCTTCATTCTTCACTCCCTTCCCTCTTTGTGCTGCTCTCCCTTTCCCTTTCCCTCTCCTCCCTCCCTCCCTCTTATCATCCCTTTAGGACACGCAGCACATGGCAGAAGCCGCCTGGACAGACGAGTCGCTTGGCAAACTGCTGCACAGCAACAATAACAACAAGAGGGGAGAGGAAGGTGTAGAGTGCCTTGCTGCAATTTCCCTAGTGGCGAAAAATATTAGAATTTGTTGGAAAATGCTCGAGAAAAAGGCCACACCTCCTCCCCCTTCATGCACAACTGCTGCTCGACGACGCATGTATGCGCCGACAATAATTAGAAACTTTTGGGGTAACCCTCGCAGCCCGGGCAAATGCAAAATTGTAGAAAACTAAAGGGATTTGCAAATAAACAAAGGATGGCTGGAAGCAGTGATGGGGGGGGGGTAGGAGGAGGGGGAAGAGAGGGAAGGGAAGGCAACTTCTCTTCTGCCTGACAATAAATATTTAATAGCAACGATTATGGTTTGGCGTTATGCGATGCATATCACAGATTCCAATTGTAATTTCATTTGTGAAGAAAAGAAGACTAAAGATTAAAGAGATAAAGAAGTAGTGGGTAGTGGGAAAAGAGAAGAGGAAGGAGCAGGGAAGAGGAAAAGAGGCAAGGGGCAGTCAAATAAAAGGGCATATGAAATATATCGACAAGGCATGTGTAAAGTAGCCTAGGCAGATCTCTGTCTCCCTCCCACTTCCTCTGTCTCTCTCTCTTACTCTTACCTGCAGCCTGACCCTGCTGCCTGCCTTCTTCCTCCTCTCCTCTCTCTCTCTGCCTTTCACTTCCTCGTGTACACATGAAATCGCTGCAGAACTTCTCGATTTCCTGCATTGTTCAGCTGCTGCATCTCCTCCTTCTTCCCCTTCTCCTGCTGCTCCTGCTGCTGCTCCTCCTGCTGCTCCTGCACAGCGATTAGTACAGGGTCCTGACGCGCAATGAAGCGTGGTCACGTGCTGCTCCACACAGCGTAGCCAGCAGAGCCGAAAAGTTAAAAATGCGCGGCAATGAAAGCAAAAAAACATTGAGGCAACAAGGCAAAGAAAACTGCGCGTGATTTATGTTTGTCTTCTTACAGTGAGTAGAGGGAGAGGGGCAGGGGCAAGGGCAGGGGTTGCTGTTACCTATCTGTGCTTGCTGTGGATGCTAAGTGCCTTTCGTACCTGATATTCAGTCCAGCTGGCATCCACATGCTCCTCTTGTATCACCTCCTCCTCCTGCTGCCACCAGGCGTAGCTGCGAGAATTTATGGCCCTTGCTAATTGGTAGAGCAGAAAACTGCCGCGTTCTGTAAATGTATGTGTGTGTGTGTGGCAAGAAGAAGAAGAAGAAGAAGAATGAAATTAAATTTTGTGGCAGCAAATACCGTCAAGCAACTCGGCAGAGATTGCGTTTACTTAGCTGCTTAGCGTCAAGTTAAGTGCAATGTGCAGGCAACCCTTGCTGCCACTACTTCCCCACATACAGTGCCTGCTACAACTGCTGCTACACCACCTCTATCTTCCACTCTTTCTCCCCTTAATTCTCTCTCTTTTGCCCTTTCAGTCTGCGCCTCAAGGTGATTGGCAAATGCTTCCATTGAATCATTGATAAGCGTATCAAATTGCAGTCATTAGACAAGTTGCTGACTTTGATGGGGCAAACAAAAGGTAACTCTGCCATTCAATTGATGGCAATGTGCAAAGGGTAGTACGACGGGGGGGAGTATGGGTAAGGGGAAAATAGGGAGAAAAGCTGTAAAATTGTCTGTCAGAAGCGGAAATCAAATTGAGGCAAACGAAGGCGACTCGATTGAAAAGCAATTGCAATTGCCAAAGGATTTCAATTCACATACACCCTGACACACACTTCCCCTTTGCACACGCACACTTACACACACACACACTCTGCACACACACACACTCCTCCACACACACACACATGCGCTTGATAGCCATCAGCTTAGTCCTTGCTTCGTTTCCGGCCTCCATAATTATCACAATCTGAGTTGAGCTCATTTTGCTCGTCTGCTTGTGCTTTACTTTCCTCTCTGCATTTACTATTCCTCTTCCTTCTACCTCTGCTTCAGCTTAATCTTCTTCTCCTTTCTTCTTTTTTCCTCTTCATCCTCTTATTCTTCTTCTTCCCCTTCTTCCCCTTCATCTTCATCTGCCTTATCTTTTTCTGTTGTTTTTGTTCTTCTATTCTCTGCTTCTATTTGCAATTTATTCTCATTGACATTTATTGTCTCCTTCTTCCTGCTTTCTACACCTGTTTCTCCTTCTTTCTTCTGTCTTCTTACTCTTCTCCATCTTCTTCTCTGCTTTTAATTCTTCTCCTCTTTTTTCCAACTTTGCTTGCTCTGCAGCTTCTTCTTTTTTCTTCTTCTTTGCTATTCTCTTCACATTTTTCTTTACCTCTTCTTCTGATTCCTCTTCTATTTCTTCAGCTTGTTATTCTACTTCTTCGTTGACTATTTCCTCTTTTTTTCTACTTCTTCTTCTTGGTCTTTTTGTTCCTAGTTTTCTTCTCAATTTCTTCTAAATCTTCTTCCACTTGTTCTTCGTCTTCTTCATCAACGTCTTCTTCAATATCGTATTCGTCTTCTCCTTCTTTATTTTCTTCGTCTTTCTCTCCGTCCTCTCTTTCTTCGTCGTCTTCTTCTGTCTCCTCTTCTTCTCAATCTTCTTCTACTTCTTCTTTTTTTCATCTTCGTCTTTTTTTCGTATTCTTCTTCTTCGTCTTCTTTTTCATTTTATTCTTATTCTTATTCTTCTTTATTTTCTTCTCATTCTACTTCATCTTCTTCTTCTTTTTCCTCTTCTTCTTTATATTCCTCTTCTTCTTCTTCATCATCATCTTTTTCATCAGCTTCTTCTTTCTTCCTCTTATTCTTCTTTATCTTCTTCTTCGTCTTCGTCATCTTCTTCTTCTTCTTCTTCTTCTTCTTCTTTTTCTTCTTCTTCTACTTCTTCTTTCTCTTTCTCTACTTTTTCTCTCCTTCTCCTTCTTCTTCTTACTCTTATCCCTCTTCTCCCTCTTCTTCCTCTTCTTTCCCTTCTTCTTTCTCTTCTTCTTCCTCTTCTTCTTCCTCTTCTTCCTCTTCTTCTGCCTCCTCTTCTTTTGCCTCTGCTACTTCTCTTCTTCCTCCCTTCCTTCCTCCCCTTTCTTCTTCCCCTTCTCCCACCCCTTCTTCATTCCTTTAACTTCCCTCTCCCCTACACACAGTCAACAAAAATTGCTTTACAGCTCGCGCTCATTACGCATACGCCGCGTTGACGTTAATCATACGCAGACAAAAACTTGTGAATCTCCTACCTCCCTCTCTCTCTCTCTTTGTCTCTCTCGCTCTCTGTCACTGTCTGGCTGCTATAAATCAAGCTGAAAGTCTGCAAATAAATGAGACAACTGACCCAAAATGTCGCGTGGAAAGCGAAAACAAAAAAACGAAAGCGAAAGCGAAAGTGTTGTTCAGCTTAGTTGTTTATGTTGTTGCTGTTGTTGCTGCTGCAATGTATCACGTGACCACTAGAAATTTGCATTTTAATGGGCAATGTGTGTGTTGTGCGTGTGTGTGTGTGTGTAAGTGTGTTAAGTGTTATCGCCGTCGCTTAATGATGCCAAGAATAAACTCAGCGCGCGCGCTCTCAAGTTGCAGCAACGTCTCAGCTGAAGCTGAAGTTGCACATCTCTCAGCGTGGCACGTGACAAATGACACCAGATGACAACAAACTGCTGCAACGGAAGCCGGACACAAAAATAGATGCGAAGGCGGGCAGAGCATGGCAAGCAGGAGAAGGTGAAGGAGGAGAAGGTGGAGGAGGCATCGCTTGTCAGCGACGGCAAGCGGATACGGCAATTGTCAAGTGGTTGCACGAGGCAGACAAGGATGTAGAGGTTAGAGAAGCAGCAGAGGAGGTAGAGAAAGAAGTAGGAAGTGTAAGAGAGGCAAAGGCAGGGGGAGAGGGAGAGAGAGAGACAGAGAGAGAGATAGAGAAGCAGGCAGAGTGAAGCCAGACTAAGCGTAGCCAAAAAGACAAAACAAACAGAAAGAAGGGCTAACTTTGTCTTATATTCTCCGTTTGTTCCAATACTAGATATATATAATAGTGCAGAATTGTATAGTATTATGTATATTCAATATTATGTCTCACTTTGCTTGGCACTGATAAGTAAAGTTAAAGATTTCTAATATTAAAACTGCTCTTCATATAAAAAGTTACATATATTATATTAAGTTATATAAAAACCTTCATTTCTGCCGATTGTGCCTATGGCAGCTATATGTTATATTGGCCCGATTCTAGACGAAATTTTATATGTGCATATTATATATATAGCAAAAGTCACATGTAGTAAATTTGATTGCCATATCTTGACAAATAACAAAAATCAGCCGATAGTTTGTATGGCAGCTATACGATATTTGGGTGCGATCCGACTCATTCCGACTTATATACAGTGTGCAGCAATAAGAAGTATGTATGCCAAGTTTCATCAGGATAACTCTAAAATTAAGAGTCTAGTTTGCGTTGTAACAGACAGACCTACGGACAGACAGACAGACAGACAGACATGACTAGATAGACTTCTCTGTGTATGAAGCATGAGAATATATACACTTTATGAGGTAGCAGTTGTCTACTACTCAGCCTTGCAAACTTCTGATTAAAATAAATATACCCTCAGCAAGGGTATACATAGTTCTTAATAGTTTGCTGCATAATACGCAATACGGTTTGGCGATTTTCTCACAGCAAAAACTTGCAACTAAACAATTTCCTTTCATTCCCACTCTTCCTGTCTCTCTCTCCCTCTCTCTCCTTTTCTCTCTCTCTCTCTCTCTTCCTCTTTTTCTCTCTCTTTCTATACTCCCCCTGCAGCCTTGCCATTCTCCCTTAGTCAATGCCCACTGTAGCGCCACAAACACTTGAGTTATTTTTGGCAGTTTTTTTTTTTGGTTGCTCACTCGCGCTTGTTGCACGCTCTGCGTGTGTGTGTGGCATGCCACCAAATCCGAGTGCAACAAACGAAATACCAATTACGAAAGCGTTGACATTCCTACAACTGCCACCTCTCACACTCTTTCCCCCTTCCCTACCCTCCTGCGCTTGACAGCTGCAAAAGTGTCGCCGCACACTGCGTATGCGTGATAAACAAGCTTAATTGCAGCACAGCGCAGCACTTAGTCGCTCTCTACCTCTCTCTCTCTCTTTTCTCTCACTTACCTGATGCGGGCAGCGTGGCCAGCAGCGTCTGTGCCGGTGTCAGCAGCGCATCCGCTTCCTGCTGCTCGTCAACTTCCGCTAATGAGGCACCCAAAAGAACTTCAGCAGCGACAACAAAGTGAAGCATCGCCAGCAATAGCAGCAGCAGCAGCTGAGGGGGGGTACAGTGAAGCCTGCGCATGATGTCAAGCCTGTCAAGCCTGCAAGTGCCATAGAAAAGTTATACAAGTGTGGCCAAAGTTGTGAATACAATGTGAATGAATACGGGTATTCATGCGGTACAATCGAAGCGAACTTTCACTTGGACTTGCCTGAGTTGAGCAGTGTAAACTGACCTTTTGCAGGGTATAAAAGGGGCAAAAGGCTGTACAGTTGTTTACTTAAGTTTAATGTAAAGTAAGTTAGTGTTGTGCATAGATGGACTATCGCATAGGTAACTATCGAAGGGGAAACTATCGAGGGAAGTTTAAGCAAAATCTTGAAGCAAAACAAAAGGAAATTTAAACTAAGCACTTTAGTTTAATTGGATTTAGCAATAGTTTTTTTATGGTAAGCTATGATAAATTGATTGTTTTTAGTATCTATATATATATTGGTAATATTAGCAGCAAAACTATTGCAGAAGTATCTATATTAAGAAAACTATCGATTGGAGAAGTCTTTGCACAAAACTGACTACAATTTCGACTAAGGTGCTTAGTTTTATTGAATTTAGCTGTTGTTTTTATATGGTAACCTTTCATATATTAATTGTTTTTAGTATTTATATATATGTTAGTAGTGTTAGTAGCAAAACTATTGAATAAGTAATTATAAAAGCGAAACTATCGAACGGAAAAGACTTTGCGATCAATTGACAACAAATTAGAAGTACATTTAATTTTATTTAGCAATATTTGTATATGGTAACCTTGTATGAATTGATATCCTGTATTATCTAGAGTACTATAAATAAATTTTAGAAGCGAAAGCAGCAAAACTATTGAATAAGTAACTATAGAAAAGGAACTATCGAATCAACAAGTCTTTGCACAAAACTGACTACAATTTCGACTAAGATGATCAGTTAAATTGGCTTTAGAAATTGTTTTTATATAGAAACCTATGTTAAATTGCTTGCCTTACGTATCTATATATATGTTAGTAGCAAAAGCAGTAAAACTATCGCATAAGTAAACATGTGCTGGAAACTATCGACTGAAAAGTTTTTGCGCAAAACCTGACTGCAAAAATCAAGCAAAGACGTGCATTAAAATAGTTCTTAGCATTAAAACCTGTATGGTAAGTCATACAAAATGGATAACCTATGATATATACATATACATTATAAACTTTTTCTAGTTCTATATAATTCCTAAGTACTGCAACTACTGCCATCACCTAATGTGCACAAACGTTGCTTGACCTGCTAGTAACATTTTTCAACTTGTTCAAAACAATTTGCAATATAGAATTGAACAACAGAACTTGCCTGTGAACAGTGTTGCAAAGTAACCTAAGCTAGTGGCTGTCCCTGCTCTCCCTGTCTCTTTCTTCTTCTCTCCTTCTCCATTTTTCCCCCTCCCTCTCTCTCTGTGCCTCCCTTTTGCTTTGCCCCAAAACTTCTCGTCAAGCACTCGAAAGGGAACTTATTAACGCCTCACTTGGCTACACTTTGCCACACAGCGCACAATGGGCCAATTCCCTAGCATGGCAGCCACTAGAGGAGGGAGGGGCAGGGGCTGGGGGGGAGTAAGAGAGGGGCAGCTTGCCTTTAACATCTAAGTTTGCGCATATTTGCCAGCAATTAAGCGGCTTAAGCGAAACTTCGATTGCATTTTCAATTGGCAAATGTCGAACACGCTGGCAAACAGAGGCAGCATGCAAAGGTGGTGAGTAGTGAGTGTGATGGGGAGAGGGAAGGGGGTCTGTCTGCTCTTTGGCGCTGGCAAATTGCATTGTTCACGCCCACTCTCTCTCTCCCTCGCCCTTCCACACTTTGCTGGTAATTTAATGAATAAACGAGCAAAGCACTCGAAAATTGCATAAGAAAAAGCTATGAATTGGTTACGTTGCAGGGGGGTAAGGAGGGTGGGTGAGAGGTAGGGTAGGGGTAGCAGGTAGAGGGTATTATAGGGGTGGAATATGGCAGGGTATGTGTGGCAGGGGGCGTGTCTGTTCCTTACATGGCAGCCACGTTTAATGTGGAGCAACTAAAGTGCGCGCGCTGTCGTTGACAACAAATGCAGGCGGAAACAGCAACATGCCCCCTCCCTATACACCCCTCTGCAGTCACTTCCTATACTGTCTACTGCCCCTGCTTGTCTGCTGCTGCCTCTGCTGCTGTTTGCTGTCTCTGCGGCGTGGCAAACAAACAAGCAACAAGAAGAAGTTGTTGCCAACGTTGTTGCTGCTGCTTCCCTTGTTGCTGCCCCTTGTTGTTGCTGCCCCTTGTTGTTGCTGCCACTGCTGTAGTTGCTGCCCCTTGTTGTAGTTGCTGTTGCTGCCACAGCAGCCAAGACGATAACGAGCTGAAGGCACGAATGAAAACAAGCCGATTTTCGACAGCGCCAACACGAGACAAAAGCGCAATGATTCCATTTGGCGGCGCACAAAGTGATTCCCACAAACCAAAACTCGCACATTTCGACAGTAAAATAAGTATAAAATACTGTTAAATACAGTAAAGTACGTATTAAGTATGCCATCTTTCAGTCACTGTGCATATTAAGCATACGCCAAGTGTGCCAATTGATGAATTCGTCTCGCAGCTCGTTAAAATATTTCCAACTTTAATGAGGCGAAAATGTTTTTCGAATTGCTTCACACGCGGCCTTCTTCTCACTCTCTCTTCTCTGCCTTCTCTGTTTTCGAGTGTCTTCCTTTGTTGTGCTTGCTCCTCTTTTCTCTTTCTCTTCCTCCTTCTTCTCTGTTTCTCTTTGCTTTTATAGTTGTTGCTGCCATTAATGAACTTTAAGCTTAGGCACAGGTGTTCTTTACACTCTCTCTCTCTCTCTCTTGCTCTCACGCTGGCATTAAATTTAATTCGGGTTCATCGGTAATCGGTATCGGACTTCTATATAGCCCCTACATACCGTTAAATGTGCCGTCAACTGTCGTTACTTTTAATTGTTAATGGCGAAAGAGCAAACGCTCAACTGAGCTGTAAAACGAGAAACAGGCAGAGATAATAAAGAGAGTAAGGGGAGGGGAAGGCAGAGAGGAAGAGGGGCAGGGCTGTGTCAAATTGAAATTGGGCAGGGCAGGGCAATCATCATGCTATCGATAACAAGCAGTACAAGCACTGATAAGCAGCCGAAAAGAATCAAAGTGGGGGCAACTTGAGATGAAACAGATGGAACTGAATTAAGTTAATTGGAATTTTGGAGAGTGGGACCAAGGCTAACTTGTTTACAGGGTATATAACATGCTCTATTACTGCGAAATACATTACAGGGTATTTAAGAGTTATTTACTTACTACTACTACTTGTAGATTAGTTTTTGGGAGCTAATTTCTTACTTTTACATTACAGGGTATGTGCTAGTCGGTTACTTTTGAGTTACAGCATTAACTATGCAGAGTATTTTATAGTTAAAGCAGTTAACTAGTTTAAGCTGTGTGTTAACAGTTATTGTAAAGTAATAGGGTATCTGCCAGTCGATGACTCTCTGATGTGGGATACCCTACATGGTCTATTGCAAGCAACTAATGCATTCTGCTATAAGATTGCTCAGTTGACCACTCTTTCTTGCAATAAATCTTACATTTTACAGGGTATTTTAACTTTTTTACTTATATTTGTTATACCCTACATAATCTTTAGACAGCTGCTCATACATTCTGCTATGTAAATTCATCTAAATACAGCGTATTCCTCAGTTGACTACTCTTTAATGCCTTTTCTTACACATTACAGGGTATTTATTCACTTGTATTTAGACTTGTGATACCCTACATGAGCATCCTCATTATTACACAGTTAACTACCTCTTCATGCTGTATCTAACACATTACAGGGTATTTGCTAGTCGACTACTGTCAATTTCAAGCAGTTGCTATGCCACAAATTCCTGAAATGTTATTCAATACACTGCCTTATTAAAATCTACTTCTGCTGCCTTCCCACTCCCTCTGGCAATTTCCAACACTTGACACCAATTTGTAATTAAATAACAATTCGATAACTTTATTTTTAAACATTAATCGTTTGGTATCACACTAATTAAGTTGTTAAGAAGTCTCCCCCAGACGTGACCTTCATTCGTTGCTCGTCTCCCTGACATTTGTCCAATTATAACTGCTTTTAATAGTTGCCCAGTTAAATAGACAACTATAAATAGCTGTGGGCCCCTCGCTCTGTCACCCAACCACAGCCCCCGCCCACCAGTGCCCCTGCCCCAGCCCAACTGTACGTTAACTGCCACGCCCTGGGGCCACAATTTGCTTGCAATTGGCATTTCAAGTGTCTGGGAGAATGAAATTTGTGTTGCTCCAGATTTGTATCTGAGGAAACAATTTTAAACGGCGCACAAAAATGCCGGAAACCAGAAACAAAATGTTAACGGAAAAGGAAACAGGCGTACGTCGGTACAGTGGGGCAGAGTGCGTGCATTGCGTGTTAAAAACATATCAACTTACTTGCACTCTTTCAACTATCGATTAATATGCGTATAAAAATACGCATATAAAATACTACTTATTTTATTTATAGACCCCTTGAACTAAATTTAAACACAGAAATATATAAAAATAAATATAGTAGAAATTCCAATTGTTCTCAAGGCTGCCTGCGCGTTTTCCCATTCCTGCGGCCAACTTGTTGAGTCAGTGGCGACACTGTTGCGCCACAGTTCTGCGCAGCGCTCGCATGTGCGCACACGCCATCTGGCGGTAGATGTGTAGAAACTGGCGCTACTGGTTCCATTTGGAGCTCCGTGGCAAACCAGTTCCGTTCCACGCGCTTGGACAATTTTAGTGTATTCTTAGTCACTGCTGCTAAACCAGAAATCTAATAAGAAAAAGTGAAAATAACAAAACAAATGCGATAAATATTATTGTAAAAGGCAACGCAAACTGTGCGCAAGTGGCTGGCGCGTTAACAACAATTGAACGCAACAATTAAGAACGCGTAGTGGCGCAAGTAAAACGAAGCGAAAAAAACAAAAAATAACCACTGAAGCAAAAGGCAAAAAGAAAGACGACGAAGATGAACCAAGAAGAAGAAGAAACGACAGCAGCAGCAGCAGTCGTCGAATCGTGATGATAAGTTTGTGCGAGTGCGGTGCAACGAAAATAACATACATAATACGTGTGTGTACATAATACAATCATACAACAACACATACACATATGAAAATCATACACTGTATGTGTGTGTATGTATGAGAGGAGGCAGCAGCAGCAGTAGCAGTGTGTGTACGTGTGTTGGTGCGCCTCGTTTACCTGCCTGTGTGTTAGTGTCTTGGCCCGTGCCATTGTTGTTGTTCTTGTGTAGTGTGTTGTGTAGTGTTGTTAGCCGAATTTAAATACACACAAACACACGCACACACACACACAAATTGATCAAGTAAAACAAGGAAATGCACCGGAATAACGGTCACAAAACTTCACTGGGCACACTGTGCCACCTTCACCCCCACCACCGTTAACTCCAATTGGAAACCAGCTGCGTGTTGTAATCCCCTCAAATTCCAATTGGAGCAACAAAACGAACAAACAAACAACAACAACAAAATACTGTTACAGTTCTTTAAAAAGTGTCGCAGTCAACGTTGCCGTCGCAGCCGCAGTTGACGTCGGTGTAAAAAGAGGTCAAAGGCGCAACAAAAGTTTTTCATTTCGAAAAAGAAAATACAAGAAAATACAAATAAAAAAAAATACCGAAAAATACAACAAAAAAAACGTCGTAGTTGTGCGTTAAAACAATAAAGAGTGTGTGCGAGTGTGTGAGTAAGTGAGTGTGCATTAGTGTGTGTGTGTGTGTGTGTGTGTGGTGCGTGCGCGCGTGTGCGTGAATGAGCAAACAACAACAACCACAACAGCGCGCCACACACAGCACCGCAAATCTTTGCGCGCGCGGCCATTAACAAATTCCCAGCAACAACAACAACATAGCGAAGCAGCTGCGCTCAAAACTGAAATTAGAAATCAATTTTTGTATTTAACAATAATAAAAAAGCAACAACAACAAGAGTAATAAATACGAAACACATTTTGTGCCAGCAGCAGAACGCAAAATAAAATCTGGTTTTATCAGTCGGCAACAATAACAACAACAAGGAACAGCAACAACAACAATAAGAATACGAAGCAGCAGCAGCAGAAGAAGAAGCAGAGAAATAACGCCTGACAAGTTTTTAGCGCGTACGCCGAAGAAGAAGAGACGCAGTAAAGCAAAAAACAACAACTACAACAATTTCTTGTCGGAGCAAGAGAGAGAGAGAGCGAGTGAGGGCTTAGAACAAACAAAACAAAACAACTAAAGCAGAAAAAAGCTCACAAAGCAGCTGGGGCGCTAAAAAAGCGCCAAAATCATTTGCCATAAAAGAGCCATAATAATATTGAAATAATATAGTATATATATAATATATATATACATAAACGCAAGCATATAAACAGACGTGTGCAGTGTATATACCTATTTTAATTAAGAAACAAGAAAGCCAAAGCCAATTGGAGTTGGAGCAAGAGAGAAAGAGAAAGAGAGAGATTACGAACTACTGCTGAGAGCGAAGCCAGGCAAAAAGAGAGCGGGAGAGCAAGTGAATTGTTGTTGTCATAGTACAAGTAAGTTGAATATGTGCTACTCACCTAACCCACCCCCACCTCTCTATGCAATTTACATTACTCCTCACTCCCTCGTCGCCCCCACTCGATGTTCGTTTTGTTTTGCCAACCGGCGTGAGCCGCGTTTTTTTTTCGGACATGCGGGACACGCTTGCAAGCCGACCCCCTCCCCTGGCCCCTGTGTCGCCCCCCTTGGTTGCCTCCCACACTCGCGCGTTTGAGTAAACAAACAGTGCAAAATTATTCAAAAATTCCATGGCGCGCGCAGCGATAAAGCAGCTGATAAGCCGCTCGATAGGGTCAATAAGGGGTGTAGGAGAGTGTGCAGGGGAAAGGAAATTGGCGTTAACCACACCTCCCTGTTCCCTTTTCCCACTCTCTCCCTCTTTTCCCTGCAGTGACCCTGGGCCATGTGCGCCCATAAGTAAATTTTTATCGTTTCGTTTATTAAATCATTTTGAAATGTCATTATCGATTCGTGGGAATGTGTTCCCGTCCCCTGCCCCTACCCGCTACCTAGCAACAATTGTGGGTGGCTATTGTGGTTGTGCCAGCTCAACTCAGCTCAGCCTTAGGGCTGCCATTTATGGATATATGGATATATAGTAGCTATAGTCGCTTGCGCCTGATCGGCATAGCAAATCAATTGAGAGTCCCTTCCCAGTCTGCAACCTCGTATAATATTCACACTCGCTTCCGATCCAACGGGTGTGTGTGTTAGTCATCCTCCATGCCGAGTCGACAATTAGTTGGAATTCAGCAAAGGCAAACGCGCTTGGAGACAGACCCCAAGCTCAGCTAGCTCTCTCGATGTGTGTGTGAAGCAAAGAAGAAGAAGAAGGTCGTGCAGAAATCATAGCTGAATGGGCGGGAAACATTGATGTTGAAAAGATTTTGCGATATGGATAAATTCATGGAATGTATTCATGTTCCGTAAATGAAATTGAAAGTGAATTTATTAAATATACTTTACGAGCTTATGTTTCTTGGAATATCGGACTATATGGGGTTATTCCTCAAGTGAAAACTCTAGAATATTCTTTGTATTTATGGATTTCTTTATAATGAATGAAATGCCTCAACAAATTGTTCAGTTCTCCGTGGAAAGCAATACATAACGGTAGTATTATTATAGTCTGTAATGAGAGTTAAGATCTAATATACCAAGAAGTACATATATCTATAAAGTATTGGCTTTTCATCTCTATTCGACTCTTTAAATGAAAAGTTTGAGTTGTTTCTCTATAAAATGAGTAAACTTTGAAGTGTTTCTGATTTAAACTAATTTCTTAGTGCTTTATAGAAAGTATAGTATATATATGTATTGTATATATATTATAACTATATATACTATAATGCTATATTGAGTTTCCAGCTCTATTTGAATCTTTAAGAAAGAAATTTGTATTCTTTCTTTATAAAATAAGTAAACTTTAAAGTGTTTCTGATTTAAACTAATTTCTTAGTACTGTAAAAAAAGTAAAAGATAGTATTACTATAGTCCGTAGTACGATTTAATTTACCAGAAGTAAATATATTAAAATATACTATAAAGTATGTATATATTTAATAGAACATCGTTCTACATTGTGTTTCCAGCTCTATTCGACTCTCTAGCAGAGAAATTTGTGTTCTTTCTCTAGAAAACTCTTCAAAATGTGTTGGTTTTTCTTTTTTCAATCAAGTTATTCAGTTTTATATAGTAAGAAATCAATAGCAGTAGTATTGATATAGTCAGTAGTACGATTTAAGATCCCTGTCCAAGCTGTAGATAAGAATTTTTCATCCAAAAACGCATGACTTCATACGCTCGATTGTTTCAACAGTCGCGTGTTTTGTCACAGATAAACTGGGTCTGTTTGTGTGGGGTAGTATATGTAGACATAGACATATCTCAATATAGGTCTGTGTGTGTGTGTGTTAGTGTGTCTCTATTCTTCAGCGATCTGCTACCAAGTTGTCGTTGACTTTTGGTAGCTCTTTTGTCGCAAGCAACTCGTCGACGTTGTCGTCGAAATGAAGCTGAGAAACTGGTTTACGCTGATTATGGAGCCTATCGCCTAATCAATAATACTAGATGGAGATGGAAACATAATCAAAATGAGGCGAAACTGGAATTCGAAATACGGCGTCTACTACGACGATGAATGCCCTTCACGTGGCTCGTGGCTCGTCGTTGGCCCTACACAGACTTTGTGCCCGCCGATCGCATCGATTAATGCAAAATTATTTTGCCTTGGGCATTAGCATTAACTGCAATGCAATGTAGTTCCCTTGCTGGTAACCCCTTAACTCTTACACCCCCCCCCACCCTTGATGTTGCCTTTTGCGTTCCCCGTTTCGTAGGCAGTTCCAAAGAACTCTAATCGCATTGTTTACCTTGCGACGAAGTGCTACAAAATGCTTCCCGCCCTTTTTTACATACACATTATGCAAGCCAGGGAAAGGGAGGGAAAGAGATTGAAAGAGAGAGAGGGAGAAACATCGCATTAACGAGTGAGCGAGTCAGGGCTGGAGCGTCTACTGAAACAACAACACGGCTGTGGCGGTTACGGCTATGTCTGATTTGTTAGGCCAACTATCTGCCTTATCAGCAACACGTTCGCTGACACATTGATAAAGCCAAGAGCATTGAGAATACCCTACAGTCTTCTATAGAGCATGCTGCTTTTATTAAGTAACTTGAGTGAATAATAGCAGCTCACTATTCTACGAATTCTACTAGTCTCTGCTTGTTTTTCTCTCTTTACTCTTATATTATATTTTGGAACTTGGCAGTCTTTCCTGTTCACTCCTTACCTATTCAATTAGACCTATTTAGGTCCCTTTTCCACTATTGTTGTTAGGTACTTACAAGACCTCTTTTTGGCAATTTCAATTGAATTCAGCTAGCTCTATTCTTGACTACGGTAGTTAGGAACTTACCAGCGCATACCTTCCTAAACCTACCTATTTAGGTCTACTCTTCACTATCCTAGTTAGCAACAGATAACTCCTTGCCTCTTCTAGTAGGTCTTTTACTTTTACGACCGTTGGTAGCAACATCCCAGATCAGTTCTTTCCTATTCAACTAGTCCTAAATTTCTTACTATTGTAGATAGCAATTAACACTTTTCAACTTGACCTAACTAGGTTCTTTTTTTACTATTGTAGCTAAGAACTTAGCACTTCACTGCTTCCCAGTTCAACTAGACCTAATTAGGTCTACTCTCTACTATCCTAGTTAGCTACAGATAATTTCTTTCCTCTTCCAGGGTCGTTTTTCTACTACAGTTGGTGGCAACCTACCAGATCAGTTGTTCCCTATTCAACTAGTCCTAGCTTTCTTGCCTAGCTTCTTTTCAACTAGACCTAGCTAGGTCCTCTCTGCAGTATTGTAGTTAAGAACTTTCCAGATCGCTCCTTCCCCATTCAACCAAACCTAAACAAGGTCTATGTTGCGCCCTTTTCAACAAGTCCTAGCTAGCTATTTTTTGTCTACTATCGTTATGGGAACTTCCCAGATCATTTCCTCCCTCTTCAACTAGTGCTCTCTTTCCCTATTCTTCCCCTTACCCCCTTCAGCTAGTCCTAGTTAGGTCTTTTACTCCCTACCTCGTAGCTAAGAACTTAGCAGACCACTTCTTATCTATTCAACTTGAATTAGTAAGGTTCATTCTCTACTATCACAGTTAGCTTCTTTCCAGATACATTCTTCCCTCATCAACAAGTCCTAGGTAGGTCTTAACTCTACTATCGTTGTTGATAACTTCCCAGATCAAGTCCTTTCTCTTCAACTAGTCCTCTCTTCCCTATTCTTTCGCTTACCCCCTTCAACTAGTGCTAGTTAGGTCTTTCTTCTCCTTTCCCTATTCAACTAGTCCCAGCTAGGTCCTCTTTCCACTATTGTAGTTAGCAACTTTCCCTCTTCAACTAGTCATAGTTAGATATTTTACTAGCTAGGTCCTTTCTGCACTAGTAGTTACCAACTTACCCTCTTCAACTATTCAAAACTGCATAGGTCTTCTCACTCCCAACATGGTTAGCTCATTAACAAGTCGACCTAGCTCAGCCGGAACTTATTCTATGAGAGCAACAGCTCAAATCGATGCGCGCGATAAAATGGCGTAAGCAGAGCAAAACAAAACGAACGCGTGGGAGTGGCAAAGGGGTAGGGGAGCAGGGGGAGGGGCATGCTACTGATTGGGGATTGATTGAATTGTGTGTTAACCCTTTGATAAACTAATTATATTCACAGACTGACCACAGGCGCAGCCAGGGCAGACACCAGAGCACATACACAATGGCCAATCCGCGTAAGTTTAGCGAGAAGATTGCGCTGCAGAAGCAGAAGCAGGCCGAGGGCACAGCGGAATTCGAGCGCATCATGAAGGAGGTGTATGCCACAAAAATGGACGAGACGCAGGCAACGCAGAAGCTCTTCGACTGCGGTCTCAGTGGAGCAGAGAGCAATGCATCGCCGGGAGCGGGCAATGGCACGGGTGGTGGAGGTGGTGGAGGTAGTGGCAATGGCAGTGGTGCCAGCGGTGGTGCCTCCCCAGATGGCATTGGAGGTGGTGGCGGTGGTGGTGGTGGTGGTGGAGGAGGAGGTGGTGGTGGAGGTGGAGGCTCACCCGCCGCTTACCGCGAGTCGCGTGTGCGCAGCATTGGCCCAATGCGACGTCCCTCGGATCGCAAACAGGATCGTTCACCCTATGGCAGTAGCTCTGCGGCAGGTGGTGCAGGTCTGGTCAATGCACTGGGCTTACCCAACACTGTTGGGCCCAGCAACAACAACAACAACATCAACAACAACAATGGCACACAACAAAACCTGTACTTGAGTCCACCCATGGACACGAGCTGGCGACGCTCCAATTCGGATTCAGCGCTGCATCAGGCTGCCGTTGCGGAGGGTTTTGCCACAGACATGAATGCGCTGCACGCCAATTATCCACAACAGTCGCACCAGCAACAGTCGCACCAGCAGCAACAGCAACACCAACAGCAGCAGCAGCAACAGTCGCATCATCAACGATCTCATTCGCCGCATCAGCTCGCACGCACCTTGAGTCCGCAGCCGCAGAGAAGAAAGCCGCCGCTGTTGCCGCATCAATTGCAACTGCAACAGTTGCAGCAGCATCAGCACAATATGCAGCAACAGCTGCACATACACCAGCAACAGCAGCCTCAAGCACAACAGCAGCACATGCAGCAGCAGCAACAGCAGCAGCAGCAACAACAGCAGCAACAACAACAGCAGCAACTGCATCCGTCGCAACCAACGCCATATACCGCCAAATTTCCTCCCAACTCGCTGTTCCGGCCGCTGCAGGATCAGGCCAGCTATGCCAACACCGGCTCCCTGCCCAATCTCACCGCGCTACAGCATTATGCAGTACCACAGCAGCAGCAACAGTTGCCAGTGCAGCAGCAGCAGCAGCAGCAACAACAACAGTCGCATCATCAGACGCTATCGCCGGTCATGTCACCGCACAATCCGCGACTCGAGCGCGATCAATCCCCCAGTCCGTTTAGTCCGGCCGGTCCGCCCTCGCCCTATCACCAGCAACAGCACTCGCCAACATCTGCCGGCAGCAGCACGCAGCAGCAGCAGCAGCAACAACAGCAGCAACAGTCGACGCAACCGCCGCCTGTCAACAGTTCGCCCCACTTGTCGTTCAGTCCGCTGCCCACGTTGGGCGCCGGCGTTAATAACTCTTCAAGCGGCACAACGTTAGCCGGCAATCTAACGGACTATCGCCAGCCCGCCAATCCGTCTAGTCCGCGCTCCTCACCCGGCCTGCTGAGCAGTGTGTCGGGCAGTGAACTGCATACCAGTGCACCCGCTAGTCCCATCCGTGTGCAGCAGGCGCCGCAATCGATGTCGAGTGGCTTCGACACGAGCTACGGCAATTTGTCGTTCCACAACAACTTTGAGAACTTCTCTCTGGGCGACAGCAACTCATCACCGGAGCAACATAGTTTTGCCAATAATTTCGTTGCCAGTTTAGACTTTGATAACTTCACGGTGGGCGGCGGTGGGGCGACAGGCACGAATGGTGGCGGCGGCACCTCCAATGGACCCTATCACAATCAGCAGGAGCAAACGCAAAATAAACTATTGGACTTTAATGAACTGAGCGGCAGTCCCGAAGCAGGTGGCAACAACAACAATCTGAGAAGGGTTAACCAACAGCTGCAGCAGCAACAGCAGACAGCAACAGTTGCTGAACAACAACAGCAATGGGGCAACGCACAATGGCAGCCTCAATGGACCAACTAGCCAGCAGCAGCAGCAGCAACATCACAACAACAACAGCAGCAATGGTGGAGGGGCTGGAGCAGCAGCGGGCAGTGGTGCAGGCATAGGAGAGTCCCTGGTTGCATCGCCTGTGCCATCACCTTTGGGCGGTCCTAGCTCCCCTTTGCCTATACCCATGTCTGGTCATGGTTCGCCACAACAATTGTCACTCTCGCTGCATCACTCGCCGCACCACTCGCCGCTGCATTCGCCGCATCATACGAATTCGCCGCTCTCAAGCAGTTCGCCTGTGAGTAATGCCTGCAACTCCAATATGGTAATAAACCATCATCAGCAGCAGCAACAGCAGCAGCAGCAGCAACATCAGTCGCACCACCAACAGCAGCAGCAGCAACATCATTCACACCATCACCAGCATCAGGCGCAGTCGCAGAGCCTGACGCCCACCACAGGCACCATACCTTCGATTGTATTCAGTGACTTCTCCTCGAATGCGGACTTCAATCGCGAGATATTCGATTCATTGGATCTGGATCTGGGCCAGATGGATGTGGCTGGACTGCAGATGCTGTCGGATCAGAATCCCATCATGATTGCCGATCCCAACATTGAGGATAGCTTCCGTCGCGACCTCAACTGATACTATGAGGAGGCTGTGGCGGCTATCGAGAGCGGCGTGCTGCTCGAGGATACCTACGAGGCGCTGCTGGGCGCCGCTGGCGTTGCCCCCAACAGTCCAAATGGCCATGGTAATGATAATGATAATAATGATGATGATGATGTTGATGAGGAGCAGCAGCAGCAGGCAGCGTCGGCAGCAGCAACAGCCAGCGACAAGGATAAGAAGGAGCTGGAAGTGGTGGAGTTACTTGTGCCGGGTGTCATTGATGATCTGGTCGACTCCAGCGAACTGGACGAGGAAGTGCGCAAGTTTTTCTTCTAAGTCATGCACAGATTACAAGTTCACTTCGTTCTCGTACCCCTTACCCCGTTCCTGTTTCCCGTTAATCGTTGTGCTTTGTGTAGCTTAACTTAGTCTTAAGTGTACTCCAGAGAGTGCAACCCTATCCCAATCCTAATCCACACACACATACAGCTCCAGCTGCGAACCGAACCCGTTCATGTTACCTTAAAGCGAGTCTCAGATTTTACTTAACTACGCACATAAGTCACGAAATACCTACTACTTCTTACTATATACTATATATACTTGATGTAAATCGTAACGTAACGCAACTTTCTGTATATATGCACATGTATATGTATTTATTTATATATATAACTGATATATATATATACATTATGGACAAGGATTAAAACCAAAAAGTGTCTTAGACCTACGACCAAATTATTGTACACGTTCTGTAAAAAAACAAATGAAAGAGAGAGAGTGTTGGAGAGTGCGAGAGAAAGAGAAGGAGAAGAGAACATACACACAAGTGAAATTCCTGTAAAATAAAGCTACAATTTACCGACTATTTATAACAGTTAATAATACTATGAACGCCAATATATCAGGAGAGTACCATAGCAGCCGATGTATATACACTATATACTGTTGTGTATATTTGTATGTGTATACCCTAACGTGCCGTCGAAGCAATTACTAGTATATAAGATCGCAGACCGTTTATCGTTATCTCTCCCCCCTACAAACATCTATTGAAAGTGTTCTAAGCACTTTTCGAATACCCCCCCAAAAAAAAACTGAAAACTAAAATCAAAACGATAATAAGTTCAATTTCGCGTTGTACTTCATTCGACATAGTCCCGCAGTATCACAAATTAAATAAATATATAGCTAAATATACATATATAACGTACTATATAGTTCATAGGACGTGGCGTGAGAATCCCGCACAAAAACAGAAACACACAACAAAATCAAAAGAATAAAACGAACTACTCAACATTTTATACAACCTAAAAGAAACCTAAAGCTAAAATCTAGTTAGGAAGCCGACAAAAAATAAGAATATATAAAACGAACAGATCGCTAAGATCTACAATAACATACTATATATGTTAAATATTTACCACACACTCCGCAATTCTACGCAAATCTAAACAGCATATTTATATTTTATTTCGATTCCAAGTCAGAGAAAAAAAACAAACCGAAAATAGTCTAAATTTACTAAGCGAATACGACTAATAATGATTAATCCAAATCTTAAAAAGAAGAACGACACAAAGAAAAGAGAAGAGTAGAAAAGAAAGAGAGAGCGCGGATGGAACAGGCTTTAAAAGTGCAAACGTTTTATTAATCGAGTACCAGAACTTATACATAATATTGTTAATTACATTATAAAGTAACAAGAATTTTTGCATCATATATATATATATATATGTATATATATATATTTACTATATATACAACATACATTTTCCTTTTTTTAATGTCTCTAGTTATAAACTAAATAAGTCAACTTTAAAATCCTTTACAAAGAAAACGCTGAAAGAAAAGAGAGAAAAAAAGGGAACTTTTTGTTGTCTTATTTGCTGTGCAGAAGAATAAAGAATAAAAGAGAGAAAAGAGAAGAGAAAACACACACAAAAAAAAGAAAAGAAAGAGAAACAATTTATATATGTAGATTATACATAATAACTATTACAATACAATATAATAATAATAATAATAAAATAAGTAATTGTGTATGTAATATATGATTACATTTCTATAAATAATGCAAGCAGGAATAAGAGTATATTCAATGTAATAACACAGTTATTTGTTTCAAAAATAAATCTTACATTTAATTTTAAACGGAATTTGGAATGTTTTGGAACGTGAAAATATTGGATGGATTTGCTCAATGGCTGTGCGAATAATTGCACGTAAATTATGCACATTGTCGCTATGTAAATCGACAATACTCGTAAGCACACTTTTTAATTGCACACACACACAGACACACACTCGCCACACACAGACGGCCACACTTGCACACACAGTGCAGATTACAGATCGTTGTTGTTGTTGCTTTGTTAATAAGCGCGGCGCAGTTTGCGGCATGCGCTAAAATTAGTAGCCAAAGTTCAGCGTAGTCCTCTTACCTTTCAAAAGAGAGAGAGAGCGAGCGGGAGAGAGTGAGTGGAGTAAGATAGGTGGAGCGAGGGAGTAAGTACAGTCATGGTCATGCAAGTGAGTACGCACTAAGAAAAACATGTATTACGTGTGCGTAAATTTGTCACCTTTGGCGCCAGTTTAAACTGAAATGCTTCACAGTCACGCATAGCCGACTGGCGTATACACTATGCGTGTTATAAATTAATTGTGGCACTTTTTGAGATTAATTCACATGTATAACTGTACAAAATTAGCAATTCATGCATTTTAGGTTTGATTGATCAATTTTTAATCTAGATTGAATTTGTAATAATATATTTCAAGGCTAAAAACGGTTTCAGAGATTTTTAAAAATCAAAAATATTATTTTTTGTGCTTTAAATCGATTATGTTACTCAAAACGATTATTAAAACTATATAGAAATTGATTTGTGAGCCATATTATGAGTAATATGAACAAATTTTGCTACATTTTTATGATAGATAGATAGATTTCTGCTTTTTTTACCTTTTTAAGCTATTTTTATGGCACTAAAGTTTATGCCATAATATTATTTTTGTACAGAGCTTAGCATTAATGCGCTTTTATACTGAATATCTTACTGGAGCTGGGAAACATCGATTTTTGCTGAGTTTTTTAAAGTGATATCGATGTTTCACTTATCAATTTATCGATGCCACATCGATGTTTCTTCTGCTTAATATCAAACAGTTTGTTAACCCGAAGAATTTATTTAATATAATATATTCCAAATATCCAACTCTAATCATGCAATTATTGTTATGTATTTTATTTTGTTCTCCCCCTGGTCAGACTCATTTTAAGTAAACAATGCTCAAGTTTCCTAAGAAATCACATTTAAATAACTAAAATACACGTCTGAGTATGTGCAGGGTATTATTTAATGCGCGCAAATCGCAATTTACGAATCAAAGCTTTTGATTTCTATATTATTTTTCGCTTTGACTTTGCTGATACGCTATTAACGGTAAAAGGGCAAGTCGATCAACAGAAACCAGAAAGAGAGACAGAGAGAGAGAGAGAGAGAGAGAGGGCGAGCAAGTGGGAGTGCGTGCTGCCGCTCTGTTTATCTCTCATACTCTCCCTCTCTCTTTCTTTGCATGCTGGTTTTGCTTTAACCACTCCGTGTTTTTCCTAATGAAGTGCGAAAATCAAATCAAATTGCTGTGCTAATCGAAGCGATGACGCGCTTACTATAGCGTCATTAATTGTTATCGAAAGGTTCCGACTTCGCTGACCACTTCACAGAATCAGCAACAACAACAAAAAAAGGCGCAAATGTTATCAGTAAACACACGCACGCACACACACACACACATACCGACAGGGGGCGCCGTTAACGACATTCCAAGACGGCAGGCAACAGCTGCCCAGGGGGCGCTATACGTACGCATACATATGTACGAGCGTGCGTGTGTATGCAGTTTTACCAAACAGTTGAATGCGCTTTTATGGCACACAATGATAAGCTCTCCCGGGTCTGGGCCTGGCGACGGCAACTGTGCCGTGCATAACAATAATGCAATAAGCACAAAGAGGAAGCTGCAACTAATAATGGCAAGAGTCTAATTAGTATTGGCCACAGCGAGCCTATCGATAAACGATGATGATGTGTATATCGTTTGCAAAATATACTGTCAAAAATACTCTAATTGGATAATTAAATAAGAGTAATCTAGTATTTATTTGCCTGCTTGTACTTGCTCCACTGTGCAGTGGATCACAGGCTGTGATTAAAACAATAAACAACAACAAGATCTACAACCGCAATAAATAAAATAAGCGCAAATAGCAATATGCATTGTAATGAAACGTAAACAGGCGATACGGCACAATTTATACATATGTATATGTATATACAACATGTATATAGAGAATATTATTAGACAATCAGTAGAATTGTAAATATTTTGCACTTTTGCCTGCACCTATTGTGAATGGCAGTGTGGCCGTGTGCACATGCGCTCTAGCCAAGTATGCAAGCGAGAGAGAGGAGGTGAGAGATAGTGAGTTAAGCTGCTCACGCAATCAAATTCCAGAATAAAACATTCATTCCACATATTTGCTTAGCCAATTTCAATGAATGACTGATCTAACAGTCTGGTCAAATATTTACCAACTCGAGGGGGAATATTAATACGTCATACATGCGCGGGCTGGTAAAGTACCGTACCGGTACCGGTACGTACAATAGACGGACATTGTTGCTGTCTCAAAACAACAAATTGATAACAAGATAACAAATAAAGAACCAAATTATACACATATTAATTTGATGATGATGATGAATCAATAATCTCGAGACACTGCAGTAGAGTGACTCTCAAACCTGCCTTGAAAGCTCCGCTCGCAACGAAAGCTCACTCACAAGACGCTTTTCACTGTGACTCCTAAACGTTAGGCTAGCTTTATTACATTGACTATTTACGGTAATTAGGCACAATCTACAGTTCTTTCTTTATATTCTATTGGTGCGCAGGTAATCCTCTTCTTCATCCTCTTCGGTCTCTTCCACCACACTGTACGAGCTCTTGCCCCCCGTCGCTGTACCTGCTGCGCTCTCCTTGGCCAGATGCGTCTCAAAGAACTCCTCCACAGTATCGGTATTCCATTTGGTTATCGATAACGTCTCCTGTACCTTGCCACTGGCGTCGAGCAGCTTGACAATCGGATCCAGTCCACGTACGTATTTAATCTGCAGATTGGGAAACTTGGCGGGACGACCGCTCTGTATGAAAGCCTGTATCTGTGGGTAGGCACGGAACTTGCAGGTGCAGACCTCCAGAATTGCTTTGGCGTAGGTGCGCTGTGCTGCCGGCTGCTGGTCCTGCGTGCAGCACTGTTTGCAGTGCGGTCTGCAGAGAGAGAAAGAGCGAGAAGTTAAAAACACACTATATAGTAATAATGATTGTGCTTTACTTTAGTGCCTCCAGTCCAAAATCATCCAGTTTGTCGCAATTGGAACACATCAGCTGCGTCTTGATGAAGCCCAACTCCCGGCAATCGGCCGCGGTGAACTCAGCCTGAGTATGGCACTGCAGTAATTAAATGTAATTAACTTCAGCTCTTTTGCAACTACTTAAGTATTCAAAACTCACCACGGCCAGCAGTAAAACTAATGATAGCGCGAATTTTAACATATTTATTTCCAAAATTAATTAGCTACACTATATACCACGTCGTTGTTTACAATATTTTCTATGCACATCTGCATTTATCGATTACGATATGTTGTTTACGTTTTTCGCTTACGTGTATGCAGTATTTTTCGTACTATAATTAGTGTATTCATGTTTGGTGCGCTTGCCAACACTGTTTTGTTGGCGATACTCAAGTCGCAGTGAGCTCGAATTCATTGAAGAAGAAGAATGTGGCTCACGTAGTCGCATTTGTTTTGTTCCAACCAATTTACCAATTAATTACAAAATAATTGAAATTTTCACAGAAATTTTAACGAAACGCGAAACGTGTGACAAATCAGTAAATTGTTGGTCTAAAACGTAACGTGAAAAAACAACAGTATTCCGTTTGTGTGTGTGTGTGTTTGGCACTATATTTTGGCAAATCAATAAAATACAATTTATAGAAAGAGTGAGAGAGAAAGAGAGAGCGGAGCTAAACGAAGCAAACGCGCTGCGCAAAAGTGAAAACTCAATCAACGAACGAACGAAACAAGCACGCATAGAAAAAGGTGAATAATAAATACGATAAGGAAAAACGAATAACAAACAAGAAACCCAAAAAAAATATTTCGATTGATGTAAAAATAAATATTCAGGCATTTGTTGGGTGTGCCGTCGAGTGTTCTGTTCTGTTGCTGTTGGGGTAGAGCACGAAAATAGAATAAAAGAAACGATGTAAAACGGGGGGAGGGGCAGAGGAGAATAGAGAGCAGCTCCAGGGGAGCGCATCTTACAGTATCTCTTGCATGTGTGTATGTGCATTGCATGTGATTGTTTGTGTTTGCTTGCCTGCCTGTGCATGTGCGTGTTTGTGTGTTCTTGTTTGTGTTTTGATTAGCAAATTAATAATCACACACACACAGACACACATGCACAATTGTTGCTCTGATTTCGCCAAGGTGCTAAAATCTGTAGCTCAACTTGTTTATTTACCTTGCATAATGTACACAAGTGCAAGTAAATTAATTACAACAAATAAAGTAACGGAATAGTTGTATTTTAACGATAACTTGTTCTAGCCTGGTAACGGTTCTACACACACACACTTACATAAGTCACGCGTGTGTTTGTGTGTTTGCGTGTTCATTCAAGTTTTTTACTTATGCAGCTGCAGCAGCGCACGAGACGTAGACGGAAGCTGCTGCCGTCGCTGCCTCTGCCGCTGCCTGTGGCTCTGCTGCTGCGCTGCTTACTATATATTCTACCTCATTCAGGGGCAACTTCCGCCTCAGCTCACAGCGCAGCTTGTTTAACTGGTTTAGGGCTCCAGTTGCAACAGTGTGTGTGTGTGCGTGTCTCTGCTTGTGTGTGTGTGTATCATTCGCACCTGCTGCATGTGGCACGCCAAACTGCAGCTGTCGCCAGTTGTGTCTCAAATTTCTTATCAACACAAAAGAAAAACCTTTAAACCACACAAGTTTTTCATCACCATCAGGTAGCGCCCTTTTTTCCTGGTACCTGCTGCTGCTCTGCATTGCCAGTGTTGGAAAAGAAACAAAATACCAAATGAAGTTTGTGTTTGTTTTGGTTTATTGGAACTCTACAAGTCTTCACAGTTACTTCATATGTATATGTAAATGTGTACATATATGTGTGTATATGTGTGTGTGTGTGTATTTGTATTATCTATGTATCTGTATTAGCCTATGTGGCCCACGCTAGAGGCACTTGTGCCCTACCCACGTTACGTTATTCATGCCATATATTTGGCCATAATTATAGTTAACTTACACGCACACACACATACAAGTGGCCATAAAGTATGGCATGCATATGTATGAGTATTCATTCAAAGTGAGTCAGCTGTAAAGCGAGAGTGTGTGTGTGTTTTCATTATCAATAGAGCTCATTGTGTATTGCCTTATCGCCTAATCAGCGTATTATTATTTCGCCACTCGCTACTCTATAAGGCTGACTAACCCGTCTCTCCCTATAGCCTATACGGCCTGCCTTCAACTGTTGCTTCTCTACCTCTACTGCTCCACCTCTACTACAGCTGTGCCCCCTCTCTCTATCTTCTTCTTTACCTCTACTACAGCTGTGCCCCCTCTCTCTACCTTGTACCTCTGTTTCGTAGTGTCCCTCTCGCTTCTCTTTAGCTTTACGACAGCTGTCGCTGCTCTACCTTCTCCTCTGTCCCCGCTCTACCTACCATTCTGTCTCTGCTCTACCTTCCTTTCTGGCTGCTCTCTCCATTTTCCTCTGTTTCCTCTCTTCATTTACCTCTGTCTTCTCTCTCGATTGTCTCCTCTCTAACTTCAATTCTCCTTTCTGTCTCCCTCTGTCGCATCGCTCCTTTAACATCTATCTCGCCTGCTCTCTCTCTCTTCATTTGTGTCGCGTCTTTTCTCTTCATCTCTGTCTGCTCTCCCTCTCTGTCTCGCCAGTCCCTCAATCTTGTCTTTCCATCTTCCCTCTTCCCCTTCATCTCTGCTCTCTGCCTCTCTATCGTAGCTTCAGCTGTTCCGGCTTTAGCTCAGTTACTGCACTACCTCTATCTACCTTCTCTGCCCCTGTCTGCACCCTATATCTCTCTCTCTCTCTCTCTGTTTCGCCTCTATCTTCAACTCTGTCTCTTATCTCCTTCTGTCTCGGCTCTCCCTTTGCCTTGGCTCTGCCTGTATCTTGGCTCTTATCTGTTCCGTCTTGCTCTTCACCTCTTCTTCCTCTTAGTGTCGCAGCTTCAACTGTTCCGGCTCTACCTCAGGCTCTTTACTTGCCCCCCCCCCCCTCAGTCTCCACTCTACCTCTCTACCTTCTTCCCTTCTCGCCTGCTCAGCTGTTCATTATCGTATAATACGATAGCCCAACCCCATGTTGTTGTTATTATTGTTATTGTTCGAGTGAAATCACTTAGATTCGCAGTAAAAGTAACTGTTGCTCTTGCTGGTACTGCAACTGTAGTCGTAGATAGTGCCTTGAGGTATCGCATTGTCGCAAATACAAAGGAAATTCACACAGGCAACCCAAGACGACGCTCAGCTGCGTCTTTGTTCAGTTTCCGCTTTACTTGTGCGTGTCCCAAGTTGGAATTAGTTATTGTATATATACAATAATGTATAGAGGTACCTTATATAGTATATACTTGTGCCATATTCCTAGCTGACCAGGCCCCTATGTGCGGGACAAACAAACTGCGCATTTGCGTGTTCTAAGGGTTTCTTGCAAATTAGAAGCAACTCCATCAGCATAGTATTAATTCCTGTTTCCTTTCCTTCCCCCTCTAACTAACCTTTCTCTCTAATTTCTCCTCTCTTTGCTGGTATTTTTAGCTAGTATTCAAATTGTATTCACATGCTCTCAATTGCCTTAAGGTCAATCTAATTGCACTCGTTTACGACTATTTGCAGAGCAGTTAAAGTCACCAGACTTCTGAGTATGTCCCTGTCTCTGTGAGTGTGTGTCTATGTGTATGTGTATGTGTGTTTGCACTACAATTTTCTGCCCACAAAAGTGCGTTCATTTCATTTACGACTCTCAAATGTGCCCTTGGCTGGTACTGTTAGTTTCAAGGATTAGCAGCGGGCTAATGGGGGGGAATGTGACTCAGTATTGTCCACCCCCTGCATATAATTGTGTTGTAAATAATCGTGAAATGTCATGCATACAGTGGGCACTCGCTATGTGGAACTTCTTACTTGTAGTTAGCTTTATAAGAACGGAAACTACTGAAAAAGAACTAGTTAAAGATGTATTTTTTATATGAATATTCCATGAATATTTCATCACGTTTCTATTGGAACTACAGAGAGAAAAAGTTTAAGTTTAAAGTTTGAATATTTTATGATATTTCTCTTTTAGTAAAGTCAAGAAAAGAACTAGTTAAAGCAATTTTTTATATGATTGTTTCATGTATTGTTTCGTGATGTTTTTATTGTAACTATAGAGAGAACAGTTTTATATGTTTATTTTATGATGTTTTATGATATTTCTCTTATAGTAAAGTTATAAAAAGGAAACATTTTGAAAGAGAACTACAAACTGAACAGGCTGTAATCAACTTCTTAGTAGTATATT
Source organism: Zaprionus vittiger (assembly GCA_018904025.1). NCBI lineage: Eukaryota > Metazoa > Arthropoda > Insecta > Diptera > Drosophilidae > Zaprionus > Zaprionus vittiger. Next base: position 2,370,737 of record JAEIFQ010001142.1, on the reverse strand, counting down.
TGTACTTAAAACTATATACTATAACTAAACTATAAAAAAAGTATCTATTGTACATGAAACTTAAGTAAAATCTATTTAAACATTAAAGAAAACATACAGCAAGAGAACTACAAGAAGAAACCGTTGAAATCAGCTACATACTTTACCTTGTAGAGGGAAGTTTTATAAATAAAAACTTTTTGAATGCAAGAGATACATTAAAATGGAACTTGTAATTGTTCTTTTAAAGTTATTAAGAACCTGCAAGGTTCTAATACAAAAGAAAATTGAGCTTTGGGTATTTCTTTTGAAAGTCTACAAGATATAACAGAATTTAAATGTACAACTATATGTGCTTAGGCTTTGGCTAAGAAAAGTTTACTGAGTTTAAATATACAGCTGTGTCTATTTAGGCTTTGGCTAAGCAAAGTTAACAGAGATGTTAAGTTTTTTAACATATTTACTTCAAGAAAATAAACTCTTTATGAAGAAATTCCGGGTATATTTTTTTTTAATAAATACTCACAGAGTTTGTCTATAACTATTTAAGCTCTAACTTAGCAGAGATCTTGTGTTTCTGTGCATTTATTGAAAGTATTTCTTTGAGGTATTCATATATATACTTTTTATATATTATATATATCTGTTTAAGCACAGATCTTGCGCTTAGTTCTATGAACAAAACAGTCAAGCAGACATTTCTTTATATACTTCATAAGTAAATTGAACTGAAAGCGAAACTTTGTGTACTTCTCTCTGCAAGTGAAAGAGTTCTTGCTAAGATTGTAGATATCTAAGTGATTGTTTACCAATGATTAAATTATATATACTACTATATATGATTATATATATTGCCCTGTGCCGTGCACAGTTTTAATCGCGTCATATTTTTGTCAAGTTTTAAGTGCGCATTGAACCTGGCCACGTTGAGCAGCTTTAAAAATGTTCAAAGAGTGTGTATATACTTTAAATAATATATATAATTAAAACAATGCAAAAAAATTGTGAACAGGTGAACAACAACAGGTGAACAACAACAACGAGAAGTGCAAACTGTGTTAACAATAAAAAATAAGCACAGCTGTGTCAGTTCTCTCGCTTCTCGCTTCTCAGTGCAGTGCAGGTAAATAAAATGTGTAATTTGTGTCATAGCTTGTAAAATTGAATGCTTTTCTTAATTCCACTCAGATTTCCACTCAGGTCGATACCGGGCTTAGAAAGAGAGAGAGAGTGAGGCAGTTATAGAGAGCGGGAGAGAGGGAAAGAGTGTATGAATTGGACATAGATTGAGGGCAAGGCAAGGCAAGGCAGGCACAGACTAAGACACCCACGGCACACGGCGCGGCAATAACACACACACACACACACAGCAGCTACACCTGCAGGCACACACGCACACCCTCCCCCCCTTTCCCCACACACACACACACACACACACTGCATACACACTCGCTGTATATAGTTTATGAATTTTGAGTTGATATTTAATTGCACCTTTGCATTGTTCTGTTGCAGACACTTCGCTGCCAAACTGCCATTAGCCAAACATAGACAAACAGACAAACAACTCACACACAGACACACACACAGACACAGACACTCAACGTACTCTCGTACCACATACCACCACGTAATCCTCGCCAGAGCTGCCCAACTGCCTGCCTGCCTGCCTGTCTGCCTGCCCAGTCTGTCTGCCTGTCTGTCTGTCTGTGCCATGTGCTAATCTTCGCTGTGCCTCTCAGTAGTTACAAAGATGCGTGTCCTGCTGCTTGCCTGTGTGCTGTGCTGTGCCTGCCTCAGCGTCAACGCCTGTTCCTCGCGTGCCATAAGTAAACCTCGCCCGGAGGCAACGCCACCGCCGGATAATGTTATTGCCACAACGGAGGCGCCGCCGCCACAACGTCCCAATATAACATTCCCGATCTTCAGCTGCCCGCCCACCTATGCCGCCTGGTATTGCCTGAATGATGCCACCTGCTTCACCGTGGAGATACACAACGAGATACTCTACAATTGTGAATGCGCCATTGGGTTTATGGGTCCACGCTGCGAGTACAAGGAGATCGATGGCTCGTATTTGCCCACCCGGAGTCGCGTGATGCTCGAGAAGGCGAGCATTGTGAGTGGCGCCACGCTGGCTGTCATCTTTATGGCCATGTGCTGTGTGGTGCTCTATCTGCGGCATGAGAAGCAATCCAAGCAGAAGCTACACGACAGCAGTGTACGAGGAGGAGGAGGAGGTGGAGCAGAGGGAGACGGTGCTGGATCGGATGTTGCTGATCTGGCTGGATTCGAGAATGCCGGCATCGATGAGGTGGACAATGGTGGAAGGAACAAACTGCGCATAGCGCCGCGTCGTCCCTTTGGGCCACATCATAGTCGCATCATGTCACTGGAGCAGGCCTATCTGCAGACGGCTATGAGCCATGAGAGGGCAAGGCATTAGAGGGGAGAGATGTAGAGAAGATAAAGAGAGAGAAAGGAGGGGGTGCAAACCCTCCACTAACCCTAAGCTGAGAGCTAATGGAGCCTAACCCAATTTAACTGTGTTTATTATTTAACTGTAACTCTGTTCCGTTCCATTATCTTATGTTCTGTATCGTTTCGTTTCGTTCTTAACTGTTCTACTAAGTTTCGTTTAGTTCTTAACTGTTCTACTAAGTTTCGTGCAGTTCTTAACTGTTCTACTAAGTTTTGTACAGTTATTTACTGTGCAGTTTCGTTCAGTTATTAAGTGTACAGTTGCGTACTGTTCTGAACTGTTCAGTTGCCTTAACTGCTAAGTTTCTTTCAGTTTTGGACTGTTCCTTTCGGTTCAGTTCTTAACTGTTCAGTTTCTTACAGTTTAACAGCTGTTCAGTGTCGTTCAGTTATAAACTGTTCTACTACAGTTTCGTGCAGTTCTTAACTGTTCTACCCAGTTTTGTTCAGTTCTTAACTATATAGTTTTGTTCTATTCTGAACTGTTTAGTTGCCTTAACTGTTCAGTTCCGTTCAGTTCTTAACAATTCCGTTTCGTGCAGTTCTTAACTGTTCAGTTTCGTGCAGTTTTATAACTATCCCGTTCGTTCAGTTTTTAACTGTGCCGTTTCATTAACTGTTCAGTTTCGTGCAGCTCTTAACTATCTTTTATTGTTTATTTAACATTTTAAGCGACTCTCAAACGAGCTAAAAAGTATTTTAAGTGCGATCGTCATGCAGAACAAGAAGTATTATATTAACTGAGCAACCCTAATGCAATTTTGGCCGATAGCCGATCAATTCGAAACTAATTTATGCTATATACAATATAAAGATAATAATATTAATATTATAATAATATAATAACTATTTATTTCCCGACAACGCGTTAATAAATGCGCAACTAAACAAATAAAATTGGACTTTTATACTACTGCAGCTTACACTGTATACCCTGTAATATATGTATACCCTGTATACACCTTATTAATCCCTTCTCTCTTTTCCCACCTTTCAGTTATGCCGCACAACAATCCACAACAGCCGCCCAATGGGGGAACGGGCGGTGAGGATCCGCTGGGTCCGCCCAAGGCTGATTTCAGTGCGCCGCCACCGTATGAACCGGATGCACATGGTCAGGGCGGACAGCAGCAGGTTGGACAGGGCATGATGGGGGGGGACTGAGCACACTTGGCTGTGCCAACGATTTGGTGGCCCAGCATCAGCAGCAATTGGAGCAGCAGCAGCAGGAGCTGCACGGCAAGTTGCCCACATACGAGGAGGTGCAAATGGAGAAATCATTGAATGGTGAACTGCCGCCCGCATTCCTCACATTGCCATCGCAACAACAATTGCCACCGCCACCGAATCCGTTGCTGCCACTGCCTCCGAATCCGTTGCGTGATAATGCAGCCGTGCGTTCCGCACAACCGGCGCTGACCTTCATTGCCATCGATGCCAGCGATCCGGAGAACAGTTTGTCGACTACGGATAATCTACTCGGCACGGACATTATGTTCATTACGGCCTTCATGGTGGCATTCCTGTTCAATTGGATTGGATTCTTGATGCTCACCTGTTTCTGTCACACAATCGCCGCTCGCTATGGTGCCTTGTCTGGCTTTGGATTGTCGCTGGCCAAGTGGACATTGATTGTTAAGCATTCAACGGATCTGGCATCGCATGAGAACTCCTGGCTGTGGTGGTTGATCTGCGCGTTTGGTTTCCTGATCGCCATCAGGGCATTGATACAGTATGTGAGCATCAAACGCTCCTGGCGACTGCTGTCCGCCTCGGCCCAGGAGCGGCTGCTTTTCTTCTACTAGGTGCGGGCGCCGTCGCCGTTGCCGTCGACGGGTTATGTAAATACGTTAAGTGTATGAGAGCTGGAAGATAGGGAGCGCGAGCGGGAGCGGGAGCGACGAGCTCGGGATAGAGAGAGACGACAACGACGACGGACACGGCAACTTTTGCGTTTGCATTTGCGTTTCTCTCCCTAAAAAAAAACATTTCTTTTGATCCAAGCCACAAAAAAATAACAAAAGAGAAAAGAAAATATCATAAAATATGTGAACTTACGATTTGGTTAGTGTTTCTGTAGTTACAATACTATGTTAATTAATTAGCGCAAGTTAATCCTGAGATGATCCACAAAGAGAGTTAAAGCTAGCCTAATAGAGTAAAGTTGTTTACACACACACACACACATAAGTATAGTGTAGTTGGGGACGGACTTCAGGTCGATCCTGGTTCCGTTTCGCTGCACCCTTTAGTAATCGATGTATGTATGTAATTGTATGTACACGTCTATGTAAATCTGTATAGTTCTGTAGCCTCGAGGAAGGCGGAGTATGTGAAAGGAGTAAGAGTAAAGAAAAGACAAACCAAAAGAAAAGAAGGAAGAAATGCCACCACATATTTTTATTGCATCTACTCTATGCTGTGGTACTTAAAAAACAACAACAAACGGCTACACAAAACACACACAAATAAATAATAGAAAGCCAGCGGTAATTTTGCTAGTAAAATACACACACACACAACTATTATAATTACGATTATTGCTAATATAACGTTTATAATTAAAACGTTTAATCCCTTTGTATGTAAATTGAAGTATGCATTGCAAGGACGCATATCACAAACACAAAAAATATACGTCAGTTTTATGCGAATCAATAAAATCAAACAAAACTAAAGCAAACTATTATTTACTGGAACAAAACAAATTTTTAAATTCGATTAGAATGAAATTGATAATTCAAAAGTGCCGCCATGAAAATGCAACTCTGTGCATTGAACCAGCCGCAGCAAACGAACTGTCTGGCAACACTGGCATATACACAAATCAACCCTGCCTACTATATGCCTTCACCAACACTAGCCTAAGTAGGTTGTGCACATTTGCTGCAGCTCACATAAAGTTGTGTCGTTCGTGTGTGAAAATTCACATTTTCACTAACTGGCAGCCATCTTTAAAATATAGACATAATTTTGTTAATAATACGTGCTAAACAATCAAGAAAACAATAAACATTGCGTTGCTAAGCATCTACGGACGCCAAGTAAGTTAATTATTCAATACAAACTGTTTTTTTTCTTGGTGTTCTTTGTGAAAATTTTCTCAGAGGGTGCAGGCGTGTGTATCTGTTGAAAGATTTTTTCTCAGCCTGCCCCAGCGGCAGTCTGCAACGTAATTATTGATTTTTATTAGTGTCTATTACTATTACTACTATATAATGCGAACACAATGCCAACTGCAATTGTTTTATTACAAAAACTTATGCAACCTTGCGCTCTGAGAAAAGTACAGTAGTTGTTGTTAGTTTCATTTTACTATAATAGTTTAATTGTAAAGGATTTATGAATAACATTGTATTAGTTCGCTTAACATAATTCTATAGATTAAAAACTAATTTAGTTGTAGCTTAATAATGCATTAAATACATTTTTTCATTTTGCCGGTTTTGTGAGTCAGCGGCTTGGTGGTAGTAGTGCTCCATGCACACACACACACATGCAGAAGCGCACGCACGCACAAATAAACGAAATGCTGAGCCGCCATTTTGTCTTTTCTAAATAGGCATTCACCTCACCTTGTCTGCTACATTTTTTAGCCGGTTATATTTTGTTTTTGTATCGGGTTTTTTACACTGAAACCAGTTTGATGTGCCCATTTCTTTTTGCAAAGAATTAAACAGGTAGCATATGTGTATATACTGTAGTACGTGAGTGTATGCCTGTGTATGTGCGAGTGTGTATATACAAACAGTTGCCATTGTGAATGAGGCCGCGTACTACCCTCATTCATGATGGCGCTTTTCCTGCGTTCATGTGTGTATATGTGTGTGTGTGTATCTACAAACATTTGTAGCCGGCTTGCTCGACTAGCAGATACCACAATTAACTTTCTAATCGCACTAACTCGACTAACCGCCAAAAAATGTTGTTGTTTTTCTGATTTTAAGTGTTTGTGATGTTTGTTTTTTGTATTTCAGCGCATTTTATCCATAGCTTACTCGCTTCATATACACGTACGCTTTTGTATACCCACCACCACAACACCCTGTCCAAATATATACGTATATAAAATTTAAATCAACCACCTCAAAACTCCAAATCCCACACAAATCCCATCAAATCATGGTCAGGTATGCGCTGCTTTAGAGAGATCCCCCAACAAAGTTACTGAGAAAAACCAGAAATCTTTGTCTGTTTTCAGTAGCTTTGCTTGTTTGTTTATTGCTTTAAGTACAGTTTGGCATAAAAGAGAAAAACCCTCGATTAATTTTTCCAATTTCAATTTGTTCCCGTTTGCAGCGCAAGAGTGACAAATCCACAACAGCAGCAGCAACAACAAGCACAGAAGATACTACACAATCGTCCAGCTAACGGGAACAACCTCAAGGCAAACAACAATAGTAACATGTCGTTCCGTGGAAATCAGAATCGCAACCGAAGCTTTGGTGGCGGCGGCGGCGGTGGAGGAGGTGGTGGCAATCAATATGGTGCCCCCATGGGTGCCAATCGTATGGGAGGCATGAATATGTCACCATGGGAATCGCAGAATCCCGGCGGTGGCCAATTCGGCAACAATATGCGTCAAGGTGGTGGCCAAATGAATGCACAGGCCATCAATTTGGCCAACAATCTGTTGAACAATCTGTTCAGGAACCAGAATCCACCATCTCTGCTGGATCTGCCACGTGGTGGCATGGGAAATCGTAATCAACGCGGCGGACCGGTATGTGTATTTCATTTCAATTTTCTACTCTTGACTTAAGTCTTGTCTACCAATAACAACAAGAACAACAACATATATCTCTCTGAAATTCCTATTTTATTTTGTTACTTTTTCTCTTTCGGGTTTTTCCTCTGGTGTGGCTGGGAAAATGAAGAGTGTAGAGAGAGTTTGTGGAAAAACTTGCATTCGAAATGTTGCACGACTTTGCCACAATCTTTTACTTTTCCTTTTCCCATGCAACTTGAAACAAGAGAGAGAAACAAAAAAAAAACCTTTTATTATTTCGTTTTTTTTATTTATTATTTTTATTGAAACACAAACTTTGAATAGAGTTCTCTTGCTAGTTAAAAAATAAAGCAAAACAAAATGCGAATAGTTTTGAAAAGAAAAGAATTAGAAAACAATTCAACAAATTTGCGAAACAGGGAAAATGTGAATGTGAAAGGTTTTCAATATAAAAAAGGCATTTATTCCATTTGAAATGCGACATTTTTTTAGTGTTTTTAGTTTCCTTAGTGTGCCCCAAATGATTTTTGCACAAATTTGTTGAATTTTTGAAACGTACCAATAAAATAATAAACAACAATAAATACCGAGTACCGCCAAGTTCTATTTAAACGATGAAAGAGTATGAAAAGCAAATCTTAGATTTATTTCTTCTTTAAAAGTAATTTATATACAAATATATATATATTTTTTCTATATATAATAGCTCTACATAGGCATTTAATTCTTACAAACTACTACAGCAACAAAAAACCAAAAATATATATTAAATATATCTTTTAAAAATCCTTTGGATTTTTATGCATATCACAAATTTTGCTAATTTATCAATATTTATTTTTATTCTCTCTTCTACACGAAAAACTGAAAATTCTCGATGCTTGTTTCAATCTCTCAAAAAATGCATCATAATCGAATCGAATCGCATCCAATTATATATATATCCCACTATATATATTAATGATGTATATGTATGAAATATGTCAATTGCCGATGTCGTCTCCTCGACCTTCTGCGTCGTGTATGTGTGTGTGCGTGCATATTCATGTGCCTGTTGTTGTTCAAATGTTGCTGCCACTGTTGTTGCTGCTGTTGTTGTTATTGCTTCTGTTGTCGTTGTTGCTACGCCGGTGCCCGCTATTGTTTGAACTATGAACTCCTCTTTTTTCTGTTGCCTACAATTATGATTTGTTGTTTTATTATTGTAATCATGTCAAAATCAAATCAATCTTATATCTTAAACTTATATCAAACCTTGCGGCACCTTGCAACAAATAACGAACAAACAACAAACAAACAAATAAATTAACAACACACAAAACAAACTGTTTGTATAAAATAAAATACGCAACACACAACGCACGAATTGCATAAAACGCAAAATGAAACACACAACAACAACCAAAAAAAATAAATATATATAAAAATCGATAACTGTATACGATGCGATGCCACTTGCAATGCGACGCCACTGATTGATTGATTGATTGTGATTGAACTCTTCTAATCTGCTCTGCTCTGAAAATACTGAATAACCGATCCGATCTGGTACTGGTACTGATATATATACTATATATTAATGATGGTGCTCTACTGCGAACCATGTAAACCATGTAAAACAAAACCAAACTATATATACATCGATTATATCGATATATATTCATATATCTATAATTACAAATACAAATACGCAACGCCACTCTTCTTCAACGTTCCTGCTCTGATCTCGATAACCGATAACCCACATAAATCGGTTATGCCATGTGCCCGCCCGTGTTTCTGACAATATCTGTATAATATATATATATATATATTTATATATAAATGCACAAAATGCCACGCGCCGCCACGCCAACGACTTCAACCAACCGATATAAACATCCCCGTCGACTGATTGCGCGACCGTCCTCCGCCGATTTGACCAAAAAAAAAACAAAATCAAAAAACCAAAAACAAAAAACAAACCATATATGTTCTATATATTTAACTATATATATGCTATATATACATATATATTTATCTATGTAAAATAATCGAAAACGATTGCATTCTCCTGCGCCCCCCATCGAATCTACTCGATCTACAAATACAACAATATTGTAAATGGTATAATCTGCCATATAATATAATATCTTAAAACTCTTTTTTCACGATTATAAATTGTGTAACGATATTCTGTAACGATTTATCTATATATGTTTAATAATTGTGTACGATCGATATATCAACAACAACAATATTCCATGTATATTCCATGCATTTTATCGACTCTTGCGTATATTATTATATATTATGCTATATTCTAAAACTGTGTTTAACCAACCCCCAATCAAAATATGTAAATGTAATCAAAACAAACAAATTATAAACTATATAAAGATGGTCAATCGCGGTGGCGGTGCCGGCAATCGTCTCAATAATCGTCGTGGCCAAGGAGGTTTTCAAAATCGTGGCGTTACTGGTGGTCCCAAGCCCCCCCAAAAGCAGGGCGCCGGCGGCATTCGTAAGCAGAATGCTTTTGATCGTGCCAAGAAACTTTTGGCCAAAAATGCCAACACAAATAAAAAGAAGGAAATTACTCCTGGCGAAAAGAAAATCGAGAGGTAAGAGTACCAACTACTATACAAAAAACAAAAAACCAAAAACAATTCCAAACATAAAAAACAACGTTAAAGTTTGTTCACTTCGCAATTCCCACAATATATATATATATTTTTCTTATCAATGCATCAAGTTTTCCAAATAATTTTAAGTACTTCTTAATATACAGTTTATTTTCCAATGCATTTGATATATATATACAATAATCTCAAGTGGATGAGAGTGTTTAAAGGGAGAGACAGAGTCCTCAGTTGCAGTGCTCTGGCATGTTGGGCGGAGGGTTCAACTATAATGAATTACTTTCTCTAGTTTAATACGTATTTAAAACATATAAATTATATAAATATTTTTATTTTGCTTTTGTTTTGCTAAGCTTTTATAACATACATATCATTATAGTATAGACTTTGGCCTGCCGAATGAACATATTTATGAGGATTACTATATAAAGACACAGTCCGATTGGGGGAACTTGCAAAATACATAGAAGTTTTCCGATATTTCTTGTAATTTTAATCCTAGTTGAGGTTTTGTTAGTTTTATGAAGTAACACTCAGCCTAGAAAACATTTCATTTATCATCATCATTATCAACTGCCTAGGCTAGAGTTAACTTAATGTATGTGTTATTTATATGTATTACTACAGTCTCTTTATACCACTGTGCGCCTCGTGAGAGAGCGTATGTGTGTGTGCAGCTGATGACTATTCTACTCTGTCGTCGCTGCTGCTGCTGCTGCCAACGAGAGCGCTCTCTTCACAATTTACCTACTATACTCTATATATATATATGTACTTCTACTAATGAAATCTCTTTATGTTATCTCTTCACATTCCCCCGTTCTGCTGATGTTGATTGATTGAGTAGCAACGTGCCCAAGGAGTCACCCTATGCCAGCGTGCCAAATGATATGTTCTACTGTCATCTGTGCAAGAAGCATATGTGGGATGCCAATTCGTTTGAGAATCACATCAAGGGACGCACCCATCTGATGATGCGTGAGGGCATTGAGGAGAGCTATCGCCTCAAGGCCAATATGATACGTCAGGAGGCCAAGATCGCTGAGCAGTTGAAGTCAATTGAGTTCGATCGTTTGAAGCGCATGGGAAAGAGCAAGCAACGTCAGCTGGACTATTGCACCATGTGTGATCTGAACTTCCATGGACACATCTCGACACATCGCAAGTCCGATGGACATTTGCAGCTAAAGAAGTTCTTGCATCCCAAGTGTGTGGAGTGCAACAAGGAGTTTGCCACACGCATCGATTACGATACTCATTTGTTGTCAGCGGATCATTTGAAGAAGGCGGCAGAGAATAATACAAAGGTCGGAGAACGTAAACGTCAGACATTGCCCATTAGCACCGCTGAGGAGGAGACACGCGATCTGCGTCCACCACAGAAGCGTAAGAAGAAGCCGGTGAAGAAGGAGGGCGAGGAAGGCGCCGTTGAGGTGAAGAAGGAAGGTGCTGCCGGTGAGGAGGGTGCCGAAGGCGATGAGGCTGAGGGTGAGGAGCCCAAGGAGGGTGAGGAGGCTGCCGATGAGACCAAGGAGGGTGAAGATCTCAATGAGAGCCAGGAGGAGGAAGAGGTTGCTCTGCCCGTCGATCCAGAGGATTGTATACTGGATTTTGCCGAAGGCGATGAGATTCCCAGCGAGGTGGACACTCGCCTGCCCAAATACAACTGGCAACGTCCAGTGGGCTCGGGTCTCATCTCCAAACTGGAGTGCTTCGAGTGTGCCGTCTGCAGCAAGTTCTTCGACACAGAGATCACCGCCGAGATTCACTCGCGCACCGCCACCCATCATCGCAACTTCCTGAAGTTCATCAACGAGAAGTCCAGCGATACTAAGATTGCACAGAAGCGCGCTGCCGCTGCCATTGAAGAGAATGAGCGCAAGAAGCGCAAGGTTGAGGAGGCTGATGCTGCTCCAGCTGGTGCTGATGGTGCTGCTGGCGACGAGGCTGCCGAGGGCGGTGAGGGTGAGCTGTACGATCCATCAGAGGCCACTGGGGATGATGAGGATTTCGATATGGCCGAGAACCCCGAGGGTGAAGAGGAGGGTGGCGACGAGGAAGCTCAGGGTGAGGACAATGGTGAGGAAATGGATGCCCAGGAAGAGGAAGGGGATGAGGGTGAACCCGAGGCTGAGCCTGAAGCCGCTGAACCTGAGCCCGCACCAGTTGCTGCAACTCCTGCCCCCGCAGCTGCCGTCGCTACTCCAGCCAAGGCAGAGCCTGCCGCCAAGACGCCAGTCAAACCTGCTGCAGCCGCTGCAGCTGCCACACCCGCTGCCGCCGCCGCGGCAACACCATCGCCGGCTCCAGCCGCTGCTGCTGCTGCTGCTGGCACTCCAGCTGCTGCTGCCGCTGATGCATCGCCATCGCCAGCCAAGAAGGCCACGCCTGCCCGTGCTACGGCAGGTCCCAAGGCAACGCCGCAACGCAACCGCGCACGTGGACGCTACAATAGATACTAGGAGAGGCTGGCATAAGTCGCGTCGCGTCGGGGCATAAGACACAATATATATTTACATATATTACTATAATAACTGCATAATGATTACGATATAACGATAACTTAAAACTTTCCACATCAATTTTTGGGAACTTAAGGCAAGCTGCCACTCCCGGCTCTTCTCTCCACCACCACCACAAACACCATTCACCCCTCCCTCCCTTCCTCATCCCGATAAGCAGCAACTGAAAACTTTGTGACATTTTCATCCCATTTTGCATAAATGTGTAATCGATTTTAGATCATATTTCGGGACTATCAAATGAGCCACAAACAAAGAGATAACTTCAAATATAAATAGAAAAACAACAAAAAGAATAACAAAAAAACAAAAACAAAATGCATTCAATCCAAACTATGTAATGATACAATTTTAAAATAAAAAAACTTACTTGTACACAAAATAAAAGACGAAGATAGTTTTGTGTTGAAGAAAATTGAAAAGGATGAAGAGTGTTATAGTTAAGATTCATGGGAATGCGCGACTATAATAAATAATTTGGTCGAGTACTCAATGGCAGCACAACTCAGAACATGCCGGCAGGCTGTTCCATCTTGCTCCACTTCCCCTTTGGAGATTGCTGCAGCGCCTTTTTCATTGTGCAGCGAGCTGGACCAGACAACAAAATGCATTTTTAGCAAATGGAGGAGAAGCCACAGCAAATAAACATATCTGGAATACTCTGCTGAAGCTGGCATACCTGAATTGCTTAGGTATTAACAAGAATACAATTGAGAAATACTTTATTGCAACATTGTAGAATTAGACAAGTTTCTCCTCTCTTACAGGAAAAGAATGATGGTCAATTGTTATCATTCTGTGCTAGCGCAGAGTTCTATGGAAAGTTCATATAGAACCCCTAAGTTGCCTAAGTTGAATATAAAATAAAAATAGATTTGCATAAGTGTAGAGTAGGCTATAATGTACTTAGGCAGCTTATATTTCTCGATTATGTTTGGTAGAGGATGTAGAAACTATACGTATACTTACACGTAGAAATTGGATTGATATATAGAAAGATACTGATGGATTGTCTACACTGCAAGATGATATTTGGGGTGATGATTGAAAAAGAATGTATGTCTATAGTTATTCATGCCATGCATATGAATATACAAGTATGTATAAGAGTATACCTGTTAGGATTATATACATATATCGATGTTTTTATCAATGTATATTATATAATAGACCTAATACCACTAATCATCGTACATATAGAGTACTCAAACAGCGCATTTAACTCATATAATACATTTGATTTGCGATTATGTGACTCCAGAGCCCGAGTGTTTTACGAGTGAGCCGATCGGCTCTCTTCGTTAGCAAGAACGATGAGCACGGATGCAATTCTTTGTGCATATGAATGTGCTTAGTGCTAAAACACACGTAATCTTAGAAACTTCAGAGTTAACATTTGCAATGTTTATTACTTCGTATGGTGTAAGTACTTATAGCTAGAACATAAAGAGGTATACATATATCGTATATACATATCGTTTATCGCACTATACACATTCTATATGGTATTCTATACAATGTATATCTTAAGTACTTATCAATAATTCACATATAGATCGATTATCGTACTAAATATTTGATATATTTGTGCTAAACACATCGTATATCGTAAGTACTTATCTCGATAGACACGCTCATGTCGTATGTATACAATCTCTTATACAAATCATATATATAAACGATCTGCTATTGTCTAGACGATCTCATATTATTGTACAACTCGTGTGCGAATCTTTAAAATCTTGTCCGCTTGGCTGGCGTAGTAGAGTATGCTTCGGCCCTGATATGGTGTGTGTGGTTACGAATAGTAGCTTAAGGATACGCGAGACAGGCAGCTCCTTTGCCAGGAATGTGTCTCCTCATTGAGATACTTGCTGTTAATGCCGCACCACCCACAGATGCAGATACAGTTACAGTTACAACTACAGATACATGGCTTGCCTAGTCTGTGCATCTGTCTGTGCTGTTTGTGGCTGCGCGAAGAGCGCCCGCAGTCAGTTGAAGTTGCAGTCCAGTGTGTGTTGCTCCGTCGTGGTGGTGCGAATGCGACTCTGCTCGCTCTGTGAACGCTGCAAGCGACCACCACCCCAACCACAACGCCAGCGACGAATGCAACCGAACAGGGTCCAGTTAACGCTCTTGGTGCGACTCAGCACGTAGATATACGGATCGAGGGTGAAGTGCACCGCCATCAGGATGTCGGCGATCACAAAGAACCCGTGCGCCTTGGGCACGCGATTCTCACGCAGCGCCAGCGGAATGGCAATCTAAGTGGAAGAGGGGGATGCAGAGGGAGAGAGAGAAGATAAGGATGAGTAGCTCTAGCTAGCAGTGAGTCTTCAGCAGAGATCTGCATGCGGTGGTATTGGATTATACATGCGGTGTTTGCGGTACCAATGAACACCGCATGCAGAAATCTGCTCTCTATTGCTGCAGCACTGAGATGAGCAGCTCTGCCCAGCACTAACTCTCTATCAGAGACCTGCATGCGGTAGTTTAATATACGCACCGCAAACACCGCATCCATTACATATGCGGTGTTTGCGGTACTAATGACCACCGCAATCAAGATCTCTGTTCTCTATTGCTGCAGTAATGGGATGGACAGCTCTGCCCAGCAGTAAGTCTTCAGAAGGGATCTGCATGCGGTAGTTTTATATACGCACCGCAAACACCGCATCCGTTACATATGCGGTGCTTGCGGTACCAACGAACACCGCACGCAGATCTCTACTCTATATTATCCAGCATAGACCAACCAGCATGGTATTAGATTATACATGCAGTTTGTGCGGCACCACCGCATGCAGATTTGTGCACACTATTCTTGCAGGATTGGGATGAGCAGCTCTGCCCAGCCCTAACTCTCTATCAAAGACCTGCATCTCTGCTCTCTACTGCTTGCTTACCATCTGTGGCATCCAGCACAGCACAAAGGAGATGCTCAGGAAGGCCATCAGCTTGGCGAACTTGATCTCATCCGGTGATGTGGCCGATGTCATGGTCACACTGTTGCTATGATGGAATTGCCTGGGAGGCGGCATATTGCTGCCCGTGTTGTACTGCGCCTGGTAGAGTGTGGTGCCACTGCTGCTCTCTGCATCGATGCTGCGCACGCTCTTCTCGCGGTTCACCAGATTGTACTGCATGTGTCGCTTGGTGGTGCGACTGCGTCCAATGACCCAAAGTACGCGAGCCACAAAGAGATTGCAAGCCACTATGACCAGCACCAGCAGACTGCCTGCAAAAGGGAGGAGGAGAGGAGAAGATTTGGCAACATGCAATGGGCCAAAGATTTGCTTTGCTTACCAAAAATCATGAAGCAAATGGAGTAGGCTCTATTGAGCATGCCAGATGCATCGCGATAGCGTATGCACTTCAATTGCTCCGGGTTCTCATCATCAATGTACGCACCAAAGCCGGCAAAGGGCAGAAACGTGATGAACATTGCCAGAAGAACGATGCTATTGACGCTCTTCTGCACCAGCTCGTACGTGATGTGCTGCAGTGAAGCAAGAAACAGGAGACAGTGTGAGTGGTTCCAAGTGTCCCGCTGGGTTATTTACAGCCTACCTTGTGATAGATGAAGGGTCGTGCCAGTGCCATGCAACGCTCGGCAGCCATTACGGCCGCAATACAGCCAGAACTGACGCCAAAGAAACGCCACACCACATGCCCCACACAGTCGAGGCGCACAAAGTGCGGCATCTCCTGCCAATTGTCGTCCATATACAGCTTGAGTAGCGCTGTGGTTACCATGCCCAACAGGCCCACCAGATCGTTGGTGGCCAGGCAGCTGCAAAAGTAAATGGAAGTTACAGTTTGACGTACCCAACTTCGAAATACCCTAAGTACAGTATTGATTCTGAAAGAACTTGCATGTTCCTAGTGCGATTGTGTTGAAATTTGGTGTATAGCTTTATATTATAGTAAGGTATGTGTATGCTTAAGCACAATATTATAAAGGTAGGATAGACTAACATAACCTATGTCCAAAAAAATGGTTCTTGAATATCTTCTATGCTTATAGTCCGATTAAGCTAAAATGTTGTGTATAGCTTATGATTATAGTCAGCTTTGTGTTTGCTCAGGCACAGCATTCTAACATTAAAAAAACTAAGATAACTTCTTGCTCGAAATTGATTCTTAAATTTCTTCTTTGTTTATAGTCCGATTAAGTTGAAATTTGGTGTATTGTATTATATTATAGTCATCTTTTTGTATGCCAAAGCACAACATTCTAACATTAAGAAACACTTAGATATCCTTTTGCCCAAAATTAATTCTTAAGTTTATTCTACGTTTATAGACCGATGAAGTTGAAATTTGGTGTCTAGTATTATAATTAAGTCAGCTTTGTGTATGCTAAAGCACAACATTATAACGCTAAGAAAGACTAACATAACCTTTGCCCAAAATTGATTCTTAAATTTCTTTTATGTTCATAGTACGATTGAAGTGAAACTTGTTGTATAGCTTTCCATTATAGTCAGCTATATGTGTGCCAAAGCACAACATTATAACTTAAATATTTCACCTTTTAAATTTACAATATATAGCAATGTTTGGCGTGATGTCAGACCTTTAAACTAAACTGAAGTTATGTATAATATAGAATAACCTTCCTGATAAATTTAGTGTCTCTAGCACTTAAGACAGTCGAGTTCAACTGGTTTACTAAGACTTAAACTCATGTAACAATGCTGATCAAGCACATAACCTCACAAATACTGCCCACGCCTGCTACATACACTGCCTCAAAGTGAGTATACCCTTTCTATGCACATACACAATGCTTGGGGGGGGGCCATAAAAAAGGATGTGGGATTAGTCAGGCGTACTCAATGGACCCATAAATTAGCACAGTGGGAAGGCGCGTGTGTGTGAGTAGGGGAGGTTTAGTCGAGGCTTTTGCTGCCTTTTTGGGCTCAGCTGAGAGACGTGCTCGGATGTCAGGCGAACTGAGCAGAGCAGCTCCACTCTGCCTCTTCCTCTTCCTAATCGTCATCCTCATCCTCGAGTGCAATTAAAGTTTTCCACACAATAAATGCGTTTAATGATGTCACATCCAATAATTCTTATCGATTACGCTAGCAAATTGCGTCGCATTCACCTAAAAAAAAATCTCAAGAGCTATAACTGACCAGACCCAAGTCAATTGCTATGACTGCTCTACCCCCCACCACTTTCCCCCTCTTCCATATTGTGGTCATATCCGGTACCGTGTTTGATTTGTTAGCCATATTTCTGTGTGTGCTGCAAAACACATTTTTAGAGTATGTTTATTCTCGGTGCCCGATAAGATATATAATAGTTGATAGTCTCATGAATCAGTAATATAATATTTGTACGATTTTATTTGTCTTATATTATTTGTAGTATATCATTTATTGTTTGTTTGGGTAGTTTGTAGAGACTGGAAGCAGTTATAAAGTTTAGTTTACTATAGTTTACTACCATCGAAGTTCTTTAGGGTATATTCAGTTTGTAGATGTACTAGAGACAGTGAATCAGTGATGTACTATATATACGATCAGGAGTACCTATACTTTATTGTATTATACTTTCGTATAGGCCACTCTACTCTTATGTTTGTGGAGGATCTTGAGAGTCATATCAATGAGTAATATCTATAATAAAATATTATATCAGTAGTGTATGAAGTGAACTTCTATATGAAATATAGCCAGATTATAAACACTTCAAAAGACGGAAATCTTCAATATCTTACTATATATTTATATACAGCTATGGGCGGATAATTGGCACAAAAAAATTTACGTATAAAAAACAATTTTTTTTTATTAAAAATTTTTTTTGTGCCAATTATACGCCCATAGCTGTATGATACTTAGGTTTCAACACTTTACTTGCTAAGGGTATACACAGTTTGTAGAGACAGGAATTAGTCATATAATATATAACAAGATACACATATGTCATTTAAGGGTCCCTCACTACATTTACTCAGAGTATACTCAGTTCATAGAGACTCTAGAGACAGAAGTGAGTTATATATACATATATAATATATAGTATATGTCATTAAAGACTTCCCCACTTCACTTCTTCAGGTTATACTCAGTTCTTAGAGACTCTTCTCTGCCAGACAACAAGTTCTGCGTTTGTCTCCACAATCTTCAGCTAGCATATATGTACATACTATATTTATATAGAGACCCAAAGAAACTGTCGCCACATAGGCAAATCATTTGTCTGCGCAGTGAAAAATGATTTTGTTTTTCTTCTTTTTCTGCCTCTACAAAAAGGGCAGACTCGATAGTCGCTCCAGCAAATGCTGGCGATTGTGTAAAATACCCGAAATATACCATATACCAGGCGTATATCAAATATTACGTATACGTATATAGTTGTATTGTATATAACATGTAGTATATGGGGTCGCTCGCGAATTGTAATTACAAATGCGATTTATGGTGGGCTGTAAACTATTTGTATACACAAGATTTTCCATTAGCGTGCGATGTTTGAAAGGAAATTCGCGGGCGCGCAAACACAACAAGTGAGAAAGAGAGAGAGGGAGGGGAGAGGAGGGAGGTAACGGCAGGGGGAAGCTAGAGAAACCAACAACAAAAAAAAAACACAATTCATTGCGGAAATGTATTTAATATTCATTTACACGCAGCACAGCACAGCAGATTGAGTATCCCAAAAAGGGCCCGCTTAATGCATATATGATATATATAGTATACATATATATACATATTTGTATACACATACATATATAGTCTATACATATACAGCCATATGAGTCGAGTGTCAATCGCCGCACACAAATTCATCAATCAAATTAAGTCGAGATCAAAGCTGAATTTTGTCACTTGAGCGGACGCACGAGCCTCGCTAGGATAATTTTGAGGGGAGTGGAGAGAGGAGAGAGAGAGAGGAGATGGGGGAGAGGTAGTAAGCTGTAACAGATTTCTGTTGAAGCTTCTCAGATTGCTGTGCTACGCAGTTTGCCACAAGGAGGCACAGAGGCAGCTCAAAATTGAATTCAAATGCGAAAATTGATGCTGGTTGCGAGGAGGTTCCTTCCACGGTTTCCTGTGATGATTAATGTGGAGAGAATAAACGCGCATTAGGCATCATAACTCAAGGGCTTAACTAGCGAAAATTATTCAAAATTTAATTGCATTTCAGCAAGGCAGTTTAGTGTAGATAAGAGATACTATAGAGCGGATTATAGGGATTGAAGATTGAAGATGAAGTACATGAGACAGAAATAGTTTAGTTAGCTGTGGGAAATGATTGAATGAATCAAATATGAATGAAAGATGAGTATATGAGAAATGCGTAGTGTGATTTATGATTAATAATTATGACTAATAAATAGTATTAAATATATAGTGCATAAAGGATGGGAAAAAAATGATATTAGTGCAGCTAGTTATGGGAAATTGAAACACTTTTCATCATAAATCATTGAGATTTCTATGAATCAATTTAAATACTATATAAAATGAATAAGCTACTAAATATAAAAACAATATAAATACTAAATATAATATAAATATAAATATTAATATAATAAAAGTACACTAAGCTCTTAAATTTGTTTACATATATAGAATTAATAAGTTGGAGTAAAAAAGGAATTCAAAAATTGATGCAAAGTAGAAGAGTATGAACAACAATATATAATATTAGCAGCAGTTCTGCATAGTATAAAAAGTATATTCAAATTATAAACTATACTTAAATATATATATATTCTATATGATATATTATATTCATATACCTAAAGTATATATCTATATATATATATCAATGTATACATAATTTATTTTAAATTAAAGCCTATCCCTAGTTGCATGTGTAATTGCTTATTTACTGTAAACAAATTCAACAGCCTATATATACACTACAGATCTGAAGTATCATCGTAAGTTAATATACTCAAAATATATTAAATATTTCCGATATTTTCAATGGTTCTCAAGTATCGTTGTAAGTAAATACACTCAAATATATCATATATCTCTTAAAGTGATAATTTGTTGCATCTGGATAAATACAGCATGTTAACTATCTGATTATAAATATATACATACATATGTATACGTAATTTGGGCAGGTCCATTAGGCATTTAGCTCTGTCTGAAGTAATTCAATAAACATAAAAACGCGCACAGCGCTTAGATAAGATATGCAGGCTGCATACAAATTATAGCAGATATAAAGTACATATATATACTATACGTATATTATATCTGTATAATATATCTGTAACTCGCAAATCAGACACATATACATACTAGATTTATACACAACTAGAGCTGCAGAAACATCGATGTTTCATATGAAAAACCTTAGAAAATATCGATGTTTCTACAGCTCTAACATATAATATATACAACTAATATCAAATTTATAGAAGTGCACAATTGAAGACTTACAATTTTGATATATTGCCATTATATTGAAATACCAAAACTTATACTGACCTATGAAGTTTGGAAATTTATTCAATATCTGCACAAAAAAGATGTTGAAAGTATAAAAAACAAGAAGAAGAGCTACAACAAATTCTAACAATGCGTACAGGATTATACTTACTTCTACTATATTGATAATAGTTGTATATATACATATCTGTGTACTATATCTACAATTAACTAACCAAACAGACAATATAGTATACTCAGACATAGATATAGTGTAGTTTACTATATCTGTAACTAACAAATCAATCATTATATAGATGTACTATATCACTATCTACACTTAACTAACAAAACAGACAATATTGTATACCAGACAAGATATATATATATATTTGTACTATAACTGTATATATATTTGTACGAATAAAACAATGTATCTATGATTTATCCCACCTATATATAGTATATGTATATTTAACTGACAATCAATCAGTATCTACACTTAACTGACAAAATAGACAAGATACAATATGCATTTATCTGTTATATGTTTTTGCGCTACCCCAACTATTAAGCTGTTTCCCCCTGTGGGAATACGCAGACTGTGGCAGTTCAATATCATGCTATAGCCCCCGTTCTAGTTCCGATAAGATAATCATAGCAAATGCAAATCGAACCCGCAGCAGCAGAGGCAGCAGCAGTAGCGCACAAGTTGAACAAACCCCAATTGCCATGAACTCGGCGCAACTATTACTAAACTAACACACACACACTCTGCTACACACAAACACCCTGTCACACACATACACTCGCACACACACACTGGCACCTGCTTTCGACTTACCGCAACATGAACGTGTATTTGCTGTTTTTGTTGTGCTTTTTGCGCGCCAAAATAATCAAAGCCAACAGATTCCCGATCACACCGAGGCTCATCACAAAGATGCCAACAAGCATACGCCGCGTGTTCTTATATAGTTCACCCGATGCAGTTCCATTTATTGCTGCCCCAGTGTTGTTCAATGTTGTTGTTGTTATTAATGTGGTTGCTGTGGTGTTTAGCAGTTGCTGCAGTGCAGCAGCAGCAGCAGAGGCAGCTGTGGCGGCGCTTGTCTCCATGTTGCCAAATGGTTTTTCCCAAGTGAAAATCTGTTGGCTGACCACAAGAGAGTGGGGCACAGAGAGGAGTACACACAGAGAGGGGTATACACAAAGTGTGGCACACTCAGAGGGGGGGGGCAGAGAGGAAGGAGGTAGCGTGTGTCTGTCTTGCGTAGATTAGTTGCAATTAAGCCTTAGTTAGAAACTTGTTTCAAATTCGGCGAACGAAATTAATTAATGAACACTTCACTTCACGCGACACTTTGGAATTGAATCGGATCGGATCGGGAGTGTGTCTCGCCTCGAATTTCCCAGCCTCGTATCTGCCACCTCGAGTCTTTCAATCAACGATTCTCGGAAAGCCTCAATGCACTACGATGCAGCAGCGCAGCCTCGTTCCGTGCACCGTCTGCACTGAGTTGTCGATTTAGAATGACGACGCCAGCACGACAATGACAGCCACTATGGAGTCGACTGCGACAGCGACGTCAGCGTCAACTGCGACTGCGACTGAGGCGCGGCCTGCTTGGGGGAGGCTTTGGCTGTGCAAAGTTCCTTGCCGAAGCAACAGTTGGCCACACGACTTCGGCTCGCCTTGACTTCGGCTCGGACTCGGACTCGACTCGTACCCCCGACTCTCGCGGCTGGTGGTCGTGCTCGCTGTTCGCTGCCAATTGGTATGCGCTGCGAGCGTCGCTGTCGCAGTTGGCGCTGGGTGTGCGGGCAAAACTACTAACAACAATCAGACGAACGTTGAGGTGGGAAGAACCCAACAGTAAGATACCCTTCGCACAGTTTATTGTTACAAATACACTAACAATTACAAAGTCTTCTGCCATCTATTGCTTTCTCACTCTAACACACATATGCAGGCATGAGTATATTAACAAGCACTTCAAGTTGACTTGCATAACTTCTGGATTTATAGTCCGATTGCATTGAAATTTGGTAGAGTGATAGATAATGAAGTCAGCTAAGTATATGTTAAAGTCTGAAAGTTGTTTGTTTCATAGCTCGCTTATAAAACGAACTGAAAAATTAAATGTTTGATTTGCGTGGGCGGTGGGCGTGGCAGACAACATTTAATATCAACTTTGTCTGCTCAAGAACTACATAAATCCTCATACAAAATTTAGTGTCTCTAGCTCTTATAATAGCAGAGATCTGTGTGTTCATACAGACAGCCAGACAGTAAAACAAACATGCGCAAGCATATACTTTATATATATACTTTGTGGGCTCTGCCACACCTCTATCTGCCTGTTACATACCTGTGCACATAGTTAGTATACCCTTTTCAATGGTAGCAGGGTATAAAAAGCAACAACAATGCAGCTAAATGATTTTTCGAATACTCTATAGCGAGAGAAAAATATTTATATATTGTGTCGAACCATAAACATAAATATAATTATACCTCATGAGCTGAGCAAGCTAGCTATAAATCTCTCCCTTCCCCTCTGTAATTTCTTTTGTTTTTGGCATATTTTCGGATTTTGTGTGTGCCATAAATATTATAGCAAAGCGTGCATGAGTTCAGATCAAAAGAGGCGCATTCGCAATGCATTCTGCATGCGCGATAAACCGTAAAGCGAAACGGAAGTAGCGCACGCGGCGTATGCGCAATGCGTGTGGGTACAGTCAGGCCTGAATTTTATATCCTGCTTCTGTCCCTGCCCCCTGCCCCGTCTCCACTTTCTGCAACGGATGCTGACGTCGTCATGAGACGAGGACATCTGTGTGTTTGCTAAAGCCTCACAGCCATAAACCACAGGCGGCTATTTATAGACCTAATTTCTACACACAAACAGTGAATTCCTGGAATCATATATATATATATAGAGCCTTGTGCCCCTCCTCCCTATTTCTCTCTGAAGGGGGCTAAGCTTTTATTGGCCTCTCGGCTAATTGTCTGGCCCTTTGCAAGGCCTGTTGCCAATAAACATGACTTTTTGGCAGCTTGCGTGGCTCCAACTCAAAGTTGATTGACCTCTGACACAGGCAGCCACATCTACACCTCCTCTGCCTTCTCCCTTCACTTCTTGCACTGCCCTTTCATTTTTTGCTCTTTTGCCAAATGAAATTCATAAATAATAACGCATTATTTGTCGAGCCATTCATTTGTTTAGCTGCTCCCCTAAAGTGTCTGATTAATAGTTAGAGCGCGACCCTTTTTGCAGCCCAAGCTAATGAAGATCCCCTGTCTGAGCTCTCCCCTTTACCCTCCCCCATTCTCTAGGGTGTGTAATCCCCCAGTAATCCCCCCTCTTCATATATCACCCACTAAAGATAACGCTAAATTGTTCTTTAAGCGATATGTTTGATAGCTTGTCAGCTCGCTGAATCAGACAAGCAGACGGCAACCTCTCCTCTCTTCCTCTCGCTCTCCACCTCTCCTTTCCATCTCTCTCCCCTTCTATCTCCCACTCATTCACTCTGTAAACAAAGGGACTTACAAGCCATAAAGGTGATATATATGTTTTATTTCCTCATAAATATTTGCGCAAATCTTTGCGACAAGCGGAAACAAGTGCCAGAGATACAGAGAGAGGGAACTATATCAAAGGGAACATTCTCACTTGTCTTCTCATCTCTTCTCTTCTAGTATATACCCTAAATTATGTATATGTAGCTATAAAAAGTGTGTACCCACAACAGGCCTACACATTTTCGCAGTTTGTTTGTTTTCTTTTCGTACATATTTATGGGTGTTTTGTGGTGTGAAGAGTGTTTTATGTATATGTGCATACATAATTAATTCAATTAGAAATAGGGGGAAGGGGGGGAGGACAGCTGACAGAACTATTTGTTGACCGAGCAACAGGTCCATAAATTTTCCATGAAAACTGATTGAAACGTTTGTTCGCACAGTTAAAATGTGACCCTTTAATCTATAAATAATGCTTTTATTAGTTATTGCAGATTAATTCTTGATTAATTATTTAACTGATTATTTATTGAATACTATTGCAGTAATATCATAAACAGAACTGTTCCAAATTTAAGAACTATCTACAAACTGACAGTACAATTAAATAATGCTATAATTTAAGCTATAAATATGTTATGAAAAGAACAAAAGGCTTCAAAAGCTGGTAAATCTAACCTTGCTATAAATGTAGCTATAATATTCAATTGATGTTAAGTGTTGCAGCAAGATCATCTCATAGAACTTAAGATCTAGTCTAAGTATAGCATAAATTTTCTAAGCAAACCTGTTTACTCTTAAGCACCTTCATACATATGTATATAGACAACATAGTGTACAGATCTCTATAGACAGTATAATGCTATAATTGTAGCAATATCATTATACAACAAAGATCAATAGGGTTTAAAAGCTTTCCTAAGTTGCTATAATTTTAACTTTAATAATCACCTGATAATGAGTATTGCATCAAGATCATTGCACAGAACTTGAGATCTAGTCATGCAGCTGATTTATAGTATTTCCTAAGCTGATCTATATAGTATAATGCTATAATAGGCACCTAATGATGAAAACTTAATGTCTAGTTATATAGTAGTAATTTCCCAATCATAACTAAGCTCAGTGGAACTCTAGATGTAGATCTTTAAGAATCTTGAAATAAGGTATTGATTTTCTAAACAGATCTATGTAAATCTATGCTATAATTATGTCAATAATGATTACCTATTGATGACTATTGCAGCTAGTGACTTTAGAAGCAAGTATATAGACAGTATGGTACATAACTCTATACAGTATACTGCTATAAATTCATTTATAACAAGAACTATAAAGCTGGCAAGGTTTGTATTGCCTAAGTTGCCATAATTTTAGCCATAAGAATCATCGAACATATGTCAGCAATAAGTTTAATAATGACTTCAGATCACCTTTATATTTTGCCGTTATTTATGGGTAGATGCAACCCTTTCTCCCTGCATGCCAGGGTTGGGTCACTCCTCTATAAATGTCATCAACCGTCAACTGCATCTGCATACCAAGTGCATCATGCTCTGACGTGCACAGCCTGCATAAACCATCACACAGAGACGTCTCTGTGCTGTTGAGCAAGAGCAGGAGGAAGCAGACGGAAGCTGTAACGTACTCCCCTCTCCCTTGCTGCCACATGCTGCATTGATTGCATTTCCCCTGTCGACTATTTTGCATGACAAACAAACAAGAATTTTTATTGTATCCCCAGCGCGTGCAGAGATGTCCAAACATAGGACGACTTCATCTGCGGCATGTTAATGGTGCGATAAGCTCCTCGCATTACAATAAACAATTCGACAATCGACAATTAACAATTAACATTTGATCAATAGGCCGCCTTGCCTGGCACGGAGGCGGAATTTAATACAATTTCGAATTTTAAACACGCAGTCGAGAATTGTTCAGCGCCAAAACAGAAAGAAGAACGATAAATGCCAGAGATAAACAAGCACAGGGGTGTGTGTGTGTGTATGTGTGCTAGTGTGTGTGTCTGCTAGTGTATGTGTGAGTGTGCGCTGGTGTGTGTAGCAGAGTGTGAAATGCAAATTTGATGGTAGCAAACTGAAAAATCGAGAAATGATTGCGACACAGAACTGCATTGATTATTTCGAGGCGCCTTTTGGCATGAGGTATATATTATTTATTTATTATATATATAATGTATATGTATAGGATAAATATATATAGTATTTATATATGTATATTTTAGGTTTGTAGTCGTAGTTTTCTTATACTCTTTGTTTGCATTCTAATGCATTCACTCGTTCTATGCACAGTATCTGTGTATATTAGCTTCTCTCTTTAGTATCTGTTGTCGTTATCGTTTATCTTTTATCTTTAGTTACGCTGCATCATGTTATCTAGTTTATATTGCACTAAGCTACAAATGTCAGCTACAAATTTCACTATCTACTTAGTCTATAAGCCGAGCCAAAGCGATTTCTTTGTTTTGTTTGTATAAATAGCCCATAAACAATTCCATCAAACACACACACATTTATACCTGGCTGCTGGTATAAGTGTGTGTGTGTTGTGTCAACATCCTAGCGTACAATCATCATCACAGCACACAAATTACAAAATATGATACCGCTCACTTAAATCAATAACATAAAACTGAACTAAAATTTGGCTTAGTTGCATCTTCATCAACGCAGTAGCTTTCTACATCTAGATGCGACTGCAGAAGTTGTAAAGCAATTGTTTATCCTCGAAATGATAAACGTTGTTAATATGTCGCAGTACACGACCATCGACAAGATGTCGTGCATAATGCACAGCCTCCATGCGGTCCTTGGAGAGACCCACCTCGATGAGCCAGCTGACGAATTCGCTGCCATAGAAGACCTTGCGGTAGACACGTATGCGCCATCTACGAGGAGGAAATATACAAATGATTAGTTAAGTATACTGTATATATAATCAACAACTATATAATGACAACCTTCTATCCTTGGCAATATCCTTTTTGCAGTTCTCCAAGTGATGATTGCGAAATTGTTCGCATATTTGTTTCGTCTCCGGACGCAGATTCGACCAATACGGCAGACTAACGACATTGGCACCGTACCTACAAAGACAGAGAGAGAGGAAGAGTGTAAGTACTCTGTGATATATATATCATATTACATGCTTTGACTAACCATATCTTGCGCCAGAACTTAATCAACGGCTGCAGCAGCTCGCTAGTGTCGCCTATGAAAACGGCCAGCACGATAAGACCTTGTCCAAAATTGAGGAACGCATCGAGGAAGCTCAGTTCCAAATAGATGCCCGACATGCCCTCCATGACCAGCGTCCAAATGGATACAGCCAAGCCGACAAACATGGAGCACAGCAATATGATGAGTAATATGGTGTGCTTCAATGTTTGATGCTCATCGCAGTCACTCGTATGCTCCAACGGCTCCAGCCCTCTTCGCGTCTGCTCCTCATAGCGTTCTATGATGTTCTGGCAGCTCTGACGCGAAGTGCTCGGGCCGCAGTTGTACGAGCTGCTGCACATGTGACTGCAGAAGGAAACCAACAAGCAACAATCAATTAAAATATTCCCATTAAATGCTTCCTTCACTTACGCTTCCACTGTGGGCGCTGTGTCAATTCTGTCCAAATCTTTGGGTGCTGTCATAACGTTGCGCTGTCGTGTGCGATTCAGCAGATCCTCAATGTCCATAACCACAGTGGATGCTGTGGTGGGTGTAGTAACTGTCGAGCCGGAGCAACAATTGCCACCACTGCTCCCGCCGCAGCCAGTGCCAACACGATTCTGATCTGGCACAACAGCTGTGGGTATCATTTCATCATCATCCGACGAAGACGAATACGATGTGGTGCGTACACTTTGCCGCAGCGAAGAACGATCCGTGTTGGCCAACAAATTGGCGGTCGAGACAGTCGAATGTAAATCAGATGCAGCTAAAAGAAGATGAAGAACTCTAGCATAATCATTCTTTATATAAATCTATACAAACTTACGCGAATCAGGACTAGATATGTCACGGGAATACGACATGTACTTCTCATAGCGCTTCTTGTAACGTTGATGCAGCACCAGACAACCCACGGTAACTGTAAAAGCATAACTAGTTTAGTATATTGTATAACTTGTAGAAGCATAATAGATTCTTCTGCTCTTTCTTATTCAGATTGAAAACTTTGTGTGCATCATTGTAAGCTTGCCACACCTTGGGGCATCTCAAGCTGTCTTAACGCGTCAAACAGTTGGTTTATCATCATGTTTAGACTCACAAATATAGACTAGATATAGATAAACTATATACGCACCTATAAAACACATGACAAGCATAAAGACAGCGATGGCTGCCTGTGCATTGCCATATTGAAAACTTGGATTCTGCTTCTGGCTAGGCATGGACTTGGAGTCGAAGGCAATCAGCAGACCAGAGATGACAGCGGGCACGCCCCAGGCAAAGACCAGCTGCAGCAGAAAAACAGAAGATATCAGCAAATTTGAATACATAAAGAGGCAAACCAACACTCACCATATACGGCCACAATTTGAGCACAAAGCATAAGCTGCGGCACTGCAGAAAGAGCAGCGTAATGGCCAACAGAGCGGTCCACAAGCGTGAGCTGTAGGTGCCAATGTTGAAGAGAAAGAACTGCAAATAGAGCGGCCAACGTGCCACATGATCCAGCTTCGACCAGAGTATGACGCCAATGCAGCACATCAACTACAAGAATGTAAATACATGTGAATAACTTTTAAATATGCCCAGGATCTCTAGAGTTTCTACCTGCGAGAGCACCAAGCAGGCCGTAATACGCTGTGGCATGCGCTTAAAACGCTTTGTGACAATCAACAACGTTAACATCCAACAGCAGGCAGCTGCCCCGGCAATGCTTATGTCAAAGGAGAAAGCATCCAGCTCATGCAAGTAGTCCAAGGGCTTTAGATTTGTCAACGATATCATTTTGGCCGAGATGAACATAAGTGGCGCCGAGATGAATGTACAAAGCACCATGCTGCGTGCAATCTGCCAAAGAGCAAAGAGAATGAATTTAGGTTAAACTTAATTGACTTGTAATTTAAGCTACACACCAATTCCACTTCCACATTGTACTGCGTGGCAATGACAAAGGCACCGGGTGCCGCTGGGAATGTGCCATAAAGAAAGCCAAATGTGCTCAGCTCTGTGGTGTCATTGAAGTTCTCGCCCGCATCGATAATGTTGACAGTCTGTCGGCAGACCAGAGGCAGCACCAAGCTGGAATTGCGTAGATAAAATGCAAGATTAGTATGAATTGCAAGATTAATTAAATTAAATTCAATTCAAATAAATTAAATTAATTTTAAATCTAATCACCTTAAAGTTTTGTAAACTTAAACTGTATGCTCAATGATTTGATTGTATTTCGACTTTAAATTAAATTAAATTAAATAAAAATTGGATCAATATGAACTAGGTAAGAGATCTCTCTAAGAAGACAAACATATATGTGGCTGGTTAGATTTAGAGCTTAACTAACGCCCTTTCTAGTAATCACCTAGTGTTATCAGTTCGTTTTTCTACTGCCAGGCAATGCCAGCCGCTTTGTTAAAGCGTATCTTGCTAGATTAAGCAACCACAGCCAGCATGCAACATTGATTGCATATTAAACTTCAGACATATAACTTTATGCCCTGCTCTGCTAGGGTTTACTCACATCTTGACCAATATGAGCACACTGGGCAGCAGCAGACCCATGCCCATGGTCTTGCGCTCCGCACCCGTGCCGCCGCCAACAATCTTCAGTCCGAGCAAAAACAACGCGGTGGCCGAGAAGCTCTGCCCAAAGACACGCAGCACACTGGCAACCATCTCAGGCAGACCCTTGGGAAAGAGAAAGCCACCGGCAACGCCAAGCAGTGTCATCAATAGCAGCGGATTAAAGAACAGCGATCTGATGGTGGTCAGCACAAGAACCGTACGATCCCCCAGACAACGTCGCTGTTTGCTCAACTGCTCGGCGGGGCAGGTTTCCGGGCACAGCGGCGGATTGCGAGTAACTTCATCGCGATTCTTGATAATCTTGCTAATTTCCATAAGCACCAAACCGACGGGATTGAGTATGGCCAGCGAAATGGGTGCCATGAGATACAGATAAGAAGCGTATTCCGGATGTATGTCCTTGTAGAGAGCCATGACTATAAGAGAAACAAACAGATTAGTTTAATTACAACAGTAGATGCTCAATGATGGCACTCTACCTATGGGATAACCAATGGCAAAGTCATTGCTCTGCGTGCAAAAGATCGCCATCAGTCCTGCCCTGGAGTAGTTTAATGGTCGTGTGACGAGCAAACAAATGATGAGCACAGCAAAGAAGACAAACGCCTTTGAGATCAGCATGGCCAGCAGAAAGGTCCAGTTGACTTTGTTCCAATTGAGCTCCACCAGCGATAGAAAGATCAACGATGGCAATGCAAAGGTGCCAACAAATGTGGCCAATCCTTTTGTTTCCGCATTGCTAATGATCTTAAAGCGTCCAGCTATATAACTGAGGGGAAGAAAAGAGAGAAAGTACAACGATTAACATGTATATTAAATCACAAGCTGGTTCTTATACGATATATGTGTATGCGGAAGACAGTCTCAGTCTGTGCAAGGGGCACGTGATCTTGTCACAGCATAACTCACTATCATATATTAGTATAAACCTGTTTCCGATGTTTCGGCAACACGGTTTTTTTTTGTTACGCCCAATTTCATAAACAAGAGAGAGAGAGAGAGGAACTGCAGTACTTCCCCCCCTCTAAAAATAAAATACACAAACCTGAATCCCAGACGACCTTCAGCTTGACAATATTCGCTGGGCGTGTCAAGACTCTCAGTGTGTCTGTGTGAAGTACCCCGAGGAGATTTATTAGAAGCCCGTAACCGATATTATTTACAGCTTTCACGACGTGTCTCAAATATATATTTAACACTTAATTGGGACGATCGTGTAGAAGATCAGAGACAATTAAAAGCGCCACTGAGAGATGCCTAATCATGGATTGCTTAACTTGTTTTACGTTACACAAATTTCAATCAATTGTAAATAATAATCTAACTAATCATTTGCTGTCATTATGATCATCCATTGTGCGCTTAATAAGCGTGGAAAACTTGCCTACTTATTTGTTATAGACTTATTACTTGACATATTATATTATATTTTAATAACTAACTATAATAGACTTTCTTGATTTGCTTACATACGTTTCCCCAGTTGTAATTGCCGTAAATTACGCAACAGTTTCTTCTAAATAAAGCACTGGCTTTAAAACATGTTCCACTTATTTGAATTCGTATTCTCCAGCTCGGCAACAAACAAAATTCCCCACGTACTTAGTAAGTACCCGTGCATATGATAATGTGTCTCTCTCTATACACGCGCTGTGAGGTAATGCGCACTCTATTTACTTATCTTTCACGTAGCACAAGTGTTTTTTAGGAAGAGAACAGAACAGCACGGGAACTGCATTTATTACGTATGTAGACTAACTTGTCTGTCCAGTCTTTATAACACTTCTCATGTGATCTCATCCCGTGCGACGACAGTTCAGAGTTCGCTCAATTGCACCCTCGTGAGTAATTGTGGCATCTGTACTGCAGATAATGCCTTCAATCTGTTGAGGTCTCTCACATACCTACAGTATTGTCTGTCTTATATACTGCTCTCACTAATCTAGAGCTCTAAAAGCAGCTGAGCAGATAAGACTGTTTAAATATATGGGTAAATTTGTATATATAGACAGCACTGTTGGAATATATAGCTAAATGTATATATGTATATAGTACCTTCCATACGTTATGGAATGTATATTCGGTACCTCGCATATAATACGCTATTTACGAGACTGCATGTCGAATATTTCCTGAAATTCATTCAACAATTTACTGCAATTTATTTATATAGTATATGTAAAATAAACAAACAAAATAAAACACTCGCACTTGAACTGAGTTCTTTTTATTGAGTTCCTGCACGATTCGTGACGAAACATGGCAAATATTATTTATAATTTGTTTATCAAATATTACACTTAACGCGCAAATCGACAAATTCTAATAAAAGTTGTTGCTTTCGTTGTTGCTGTTGTTGTTGTTGTCTAATTGGCCGATAGAACAGCTGCGTATACAAATTGAATGTTTTGCAGCTCGTCGCGTGCGCAATCGATCGATACGATGTTTAAAACAGCTGAGCATGCATAATATAATCGAATAGAAAACAAAAGGGGCACGGGGTTGGACAGAGACAGACGTACAGTGCGATTGATTATAGTTAGACAATTATAGAACAGATCGAACGATATATACAATTATAGAATAGTATCTATTAGGGGGAGAGTAGAATAATGTACGATAGATAATAACTACGCAGATCGATAGATAGCAACGGTTACAGCATAGTCGACTTTGGTCAATTGAGTCTAGAATAGTTCGATTGATAGTAATCATACTCAAATGGTGTCTATGAGGAGGGTGCAATATAATCTATTACAACTACAAAGATCGATAGATAGCAACGATTTCAACATAGGTAGGTTTAAGGGGTAAATTTCATCTCGATTACTAGTTACAGCATAGTTGACTTTCGACTTATTATGGCAAGAATAGATTGATCGTTCGATATTAGCCATTATCAAATAGAATCTATGAGAAGAATCCAATATGATAGATAATAACTACGCAGATCGATGAATATAAACAATTATCAGTTACAACATAACACTAAAGGTTAAAGGGTAGAGTCTCATCGATAACTCGAACGATGGTAACAATTCCCGAACAGTATCTATGAGCAGAGTACAATACAATAGATTATAACTACGCAGATCGATGAATATAAACGATTACTAATTACGAAATAAGTAAAAAGGGGTAAATTCCTATCGTTTACTAGTTACAACATAGTCAACTTTCGACTTATGGAGGCTTCACTGTATGTATGTAAATTACACAGCATACTACATGCATAATATAAAATGCAAACGTAATTGCACAGTTAGTTCGACTAGCTTTCTCTCTCTCTTGCTCGCTCGATTACATAATCGTTATTGCATCAATCGAAAATGATCGCTTTTGTTAAGCGCAGCAGTTGCAAGGTCATTTGTAATTGTTTACGTCTATTGTTTAGTCAGCTGTTGTTGTTGCTGCTATTGTTATTGTTTTATCGCACTCTCTAAACGTTTTACTTTCGCTTATTCGCAATTAGTAATTAAACGAATATTTTGCAATCTGTCTAGTATTTAATTATATTGTTGCTGTTGGGAATCTGTAATTGTTTAATATTTTGCATAATATCATTTGTCATTTGGGAAAACGAAAAACTGACAGCAATTTTCACGCTTCACGCTTTGTTACAGCCACAAATTGAGGCGAACGATT
The DNA here is from genome assembly GCA_018904025.1 of Zaprionus vittiger. Classification (NCBI taxonomy): domain Eukaryota; kingdom Metazoa; phylum Arthropoda; class Insecta; order Diptera; family Drosophilidae; genus Zaprionus; species Zaprionus vittiger. The sequence continues at coordinate 2,337,058 of JAEIFQ010001142.1, read as the reverse complement.
TATGAACGACATTTCAACAGTTGCCCCCCACCTACCCCATGCCCCCTTAACTAAATGCAATTTTAGTTTATGCGAAGTAAGAAACAGAAATCACAAATCACGGGATAACCCCTACATTATATAGTGACTCATAGGTTTGATTGGAATGTTTGTTGTAAAACCCACGGAATTAAAGAGAATTAGCAACAATTGCGGATGATAAAGCATGCAATGAAAGTACAGTGCACGCTGCTTACATAGGAAATACTATATATATTATATATACAGTTACTCAAGAGCAGGATGATATGACAAAATAAACAAATTAAAGTCACTCGATAAGGCCGCAGCAGTGCGAATTTAATCGTATATTCGCAGCTGGCTTAATCAGTTTAAATGAATGAAATTATCTCCTTTTTGTTCTGTTTCTTTTTCTGTTTTTTGTGCCATTGCAGACATCGTGTTTTTGTGATCTGATGATTAAGCAGATTTAATGCTGGCTGGCAAAACCGGTCAGTGTAGAAGCGCGTGACCAGTAACAGTAACAAAACAAAAACAAAACTATTTACTCTACTAAACAAATGGCACAAGCCCCAAACCGAAGCTGATAATGTGCCAAATCGAGGCAAATGAACTCCCACACACAAAGGCAGAAGGTCAAGGTGCAAGAGATATGGGGAAACTTTATGAACTACCCCCTGCCTTCTGCCCTTTCTCCTTTGTGTTGAACGTGCGTCAATAAAAGACAAATGCGTGGGCAAACGTATTGAATTTCTATTCCGTGTGGAAGTTGAACATATGATAATATATTATTTATTTACCTAAGATAGTAATAATATTTTTTCTCTTCTTCCTTCGTTCTTCATTCCCTTCGATACTATTTAATCTATTTATCCAATAAGAGATTATGATAGTCATATTTATCTGTCTACTTATTGTTCTTCTTTCGTTCTCTGCCCTTTCTATATTCCACATCTTCCTCTTATTTACCTAATTGGAGATAATGAAAGTATATTCCTTTTTCTTCTTCCAATTTAAGAACTACAATAGTAATATGCGCTGTTCTTCCGTTCTCTCATTTCTTCTATTCGTTCTATTCTCTTTCTTTACACCTTTCCTTTGGATAATATATCATTTACTTATCTAATTAGAGATTTCTTTCTTTCTTTCTTCTATACGTTCTTCCTTCACTCCTTCGTTCTCTCTCCTTCTTTACTCCACACCTCTTTCTCTTGCTCTCTTTAACTTACCCACAAATGATAATGCCAAAACATTGCACCAAGGCCGGATAGAAATTGTCCATGGAGACGCTGCCATCCTCGACGCGTGGCGACGCTGTGCTGGCAGTGCTGACACTGTCGCTGCTGTCAACTAAAGCAGCGCTGTCTGCGTTGGCAGCGCTGTCGTGCAAAGCCTTGTAGTACATGGAACTATCCATGTTGCGTTTCTTGCTTTAATTTGTCTTCGCTTTTCCTCACTGCTTCGCTGCAACAATAATTATGTGCGACATGCTTGGCCTGCCTCGAATTTAACAGTTAAACAGCTGGTGCTGCTGCAGCAGACTCTGTCTGTGTCTGTGACGTCAATAAAAGTTGCACGAAGTACCAGTGACGACAGCGGCGTCTTGTTATTGGATTTTTGCGATTTTCATTAACGTATCCACACAGATGCGACACTTAAACACATACACACACACTTATGTACATTTAACATTAATTAAATAACGCAATTCACGGCGTTTGTTTGATCTCTGTGCATATATTTTTAGCACAATTTGCAACTTTCATTTTCAGCGCACATTAGAAACTATGTTGTTGTCGTCATTAAGGTTCTTATATTAAAAATGAATAGCATTTTCCGCTTTTCCCGTTACTTAAAAAACGAACTAAATAAATAAAATATTGGCTGCAAGTGCAACATGCGCGCTCGCTTTTATAGAAAACTATCTGTTCGCGACGGCGACAACACTCGTACAGAGTAGTGCTGCGAAAACATCGGACGACTATCGATGTTATCGATGCTGTGTTGCCTTCGATGTACATCGATGTTTACATATCGATGTTTCGATAGTGTCCAACACTTGTAATTTTCAAGAGCGAATCTATGCATACGGAAAAAGGGCGATTGGGTCCCGTTACTTTCAGTTTCAAACATTCACGCTGCAGGCGCAATTCTGGTCTCAACATGGACAAATTTTTAGCAAGTGCACAAAAAGACAGTAAGTATAGTGTGCGAAGTAAACTTTTAAAAGTATTTGCTGGTAATTCTACGTACATACGTACTTTTTCATGTCTAGCTTCCGAAAGTATTGTATTGGAAGAGGGCGATAAATCTCCATGCAGTTCAAGCAAAAAATGAAATTTGGGAGATCCAAAGTGTGGGAATTCTTCAAAAAGATGTCGGGGGGCGAAGCCAAATGCATTATTTGTGGAAACATTTATAAGACAAGTGGCAATACTACAAACTTGTCAGATCATTTGAAACGAGTTCACCCAAACACAAAACTTGAGGATGTTTCCAAGCAGATTGGTAGGATTGACGCATTTCTAACACCTTCCAAATACGACAACACTTCCATTCGAAAACAAACTGGGCAACTTTATTGTTTCCGACCTTCGGCCATTTTCGGTTGTAGAAAACAAAGGATTCAGGGAATTAATAAATGCCTTTGATCCCCGATATGAATTGCCCAGCCGTCGTACATTACAAAATGTACATATTGCACAATTATAGTTTAGGCAATAAGTCTGACTTGAAGTCATTTAATAATAAGATTATTAATTTTGTTCAATTGAATTTATTGTATTCTTTAAATTTGGAGCTCTGACATCAAGACAATATGTGTGTTTTATTTTCTTTTAAAGCTTTGCGGCTTATCAGTTAACAAATATAATTCGATGTATCGATATTATCGAGGTTTTTAGGCAAAACAATCGAAAATATCGAGGTACGCAAACATCGAGGTTTTCCCAACACTAGTATACAGTTATATTATATTATACAGCAATTTGGTCTTTCATATTCAATAATGTTGTCGAAGTAAACAGCTGATTTGAGTTCCAAAAAATATCGATAGCTGTATGACGAGAAAGTCGAGCACAGACCAGCTGCTGTTGTGTACATGCGCGACTTGATTACCATATTCGATAACATAGGAAAATGTAACGTTTCAAATCCGATTGCAAATCTGTTATTAAAATGCAAAGAACATATACATATGTAACATATCTGCAGAAACTGGAGGTTGCCTCGTAGTTCACCCCGCTTCACCACGGCCATCTTGGTTACCTAAATAAGCAACGAATCTAAAATTACACTTAGCCACTACATATTTATTGTTATTGATTTAAGGTTTAGAGACAGTGTTTACAATTTTTTGAGTGTATGGAATTTAGATTGAAGTGATAAATACTATGGTTGGGATAGATGCAGAAGGCGTTAGCAGTCCAGCAGGGGGTTGTTGGCGAGGGTGATGCTCCGAAACCTTATGCAAGAGCATCACATTGTGATCCTACGGAGTTGTGCCATCAGTTCTTCGTCTTCACACCGTTTAGCATAATGAACTTGTTCAATTGTTTGCGGATAAGATGATATCGGCGCCTACCGTGAGCTCTTTCAGTTTAGGAAAGTACGGTATTCGTATTTCAGTGTTTTTTGGGAAAATGCTTAGCTTCTCTAGTAATGGACAGCATTGTGGCAAGGCTTGAATGGAATCTACATTCTTTATGTCTCCCTCGTAATACAAGACACGAAGATTGCTTAATCTGGCACATATATACCCTAGATCCAATCTTTGGTATGATTGGCGTATATTTAACTCCTCCAGCTGAGTCAATTCACTTAGGTGTAATACTGAAAAGCCAAAGTAAAGTCATTATCAGTTATAACAAATGATTCGTAATACTCACATGCATTTTCATGAAAATTGCATACACTTAAACGTTTCAAGTTTGATAGTTGTTGAAAGGATTCGAATATTCCTTCAATGTTTCTAAAATAACCGTATTTGACATAATTAAAATTAAAATTAAAATTTCTTATGTAAATAGTATTTAAACTTTTAAGTTCGCCTATCCTGCGTCGTATTTCATCTTGAGTATCCGTGTGTCTCATTAAAAACCTTATTTTTTGCAACGACTTGCAATGTTTAGTGGCATAATTTAAAACCTCCAACGTGCTTTTATTATGCCAGCACAACGCGTCTACCATGTGTCCAAATTGAGAAAATAGGGGATCCCATATTCTATTTGATAGGTCATCCAGGTAAATTTTAAAAAATCGCTTCTTTTTGCGTGTTATAAAAACATCTCCCAGTTCGGGATGTGCAAGTGCCAAATTGATTTGCTCATTCAGCTTGAGTTTCGAGAATATAATATAGAGTTCGTCAAAAGGAAGATCGACGATGTTTCTGTGTGACTCCATTTTTAATTGATTAAATATTGCTTTGCCACTTGCTCACTGAATGTGGTTCACACTAAATGATATGCACATATATTATTTAATTATATTATTTAATACAATTTGTTTTATTATTTTCCATTCGTGTGTAAAATAATTGTTTTCAATAATGGCGTGGAAATGAACAGCTGATTTCAGTTCCACAACTAAAAAGTATCGATAGTCTTACGATAAGGACGAAGCAGACAAAGTATAGCAGATCATTTGCTGCGGGGGTGTTTGTGTAAATGCGCGACTTTTTGACCGAATTCGATAACAAAGGAAAAGCCAGCTGACCTAACGATTGTAAATTGGTTATTCAAATGCGGTAATGTTGCAAAGAACATAATATAATAATATAATTATAAATAATCTTTCGGTAGACTGTCATCATTTCTGTTTCCGGGCGCCAAGATTTGTCAGCTAAAATGTTCAGTGTGACCAGAAGTAATTCAATAACAATATTAATTTAAATGCGCAGTAACAGTTACCTTTACAGAAAAATACCAGCTCCCGCTGTTAATAACATTTCAATGCGCTGTTAAGTTGTTTGCATGTATGCGTTGCGCAAACACGCCGTCTGCCTCTGTAGTAGTTGTTGTTATTGTTGTTGTGTAGAATAGACCTGCCTCGCCAGGTAGCTTTTCGCTTGAGTTTTCCGCCAACGGGTTAATTTAGCCAAAGTAGCTAGTAGCCAGCACCATGATAAGCTTTCTGTTCATTGTAAATCGCGCATTCAGCAGCGCTAGCAGCAGTAGCAGCAGCACGACGGCGACGACGACGAAAAGAATGTCACAAACGATACTCGGCCCACGCCCCCTTGTATTGTGCGGCCCCTCCGGGTCCGGCAAGAGCACATTGCTTAAGCGTTTGTTTGCCGAATTTCCGGATAAATTTGGCTTCAGCGTATCGCATACCACGCGTAGGCCACGCGAAGGTGAACAAGATGGTGTCCACTACTATTTCGTCTCTCGCCCGGACATGGAGGCGGCCATCGGTAATGATGAGTTCATTGAGACGGCCGAGTTCACGGGCAACATGTACGGAACCAGCAAGCAGGCAGTGCGTGAAATACAGAACCAGGGACGTGTTTGTATTCTGGACATCGAGCAGAAGGGTGTGGAGCAGATTAAAAGAACCGATCTCAATCCCATATTGATCTTTAACAATCCACCGACTATCGATGAACTGGAGAGTCGTCTGCGAAAACGTGGCAGTGAAACGGAGGAATCGCTACGCAAGCGACTCAATGCTGCTGCAGTGGAGATTTCCTATGGTCTGACCCCGGGAAATTTCCACAAAATCATCCACAATGTGGACATTGATGTGGCCTATGAGGAGTTCCGCAACTTTGTTGTTGACGAACTGAAGAAGCAGGAGGCGCAGGGCGTGCATTTCAATTAGAATACGGATTTTCGAATTTTATTGCATTGATATTAAGGAAGAGGGAGCTGCAGCACTATCGGCAGTACCATCGGCAATGTGTGGAGGGAACTATCCTACTGGAAGCTAAACAACTGTTGAATTTGTCTGCACTTGAACTGGGAAGCTATCGTACTGGAAGCTTAACTGGCGATAGAACTGAAGATTGCTGCAAGACTATCGCACATTTAGTTAAAGTAAAGAAGGGATTATCGTACTTGAAACTTGCCTGTCTCTTCCTCAGTGATAGTTCTTATTGTAATTCAGTTTCAATACTATCGCACGTAATATCGTCTAGTCAAAGAGGGAACTATCGTACTGGAAGCTAAACAACTGTTTTATTTCTCTGCACTTAAACTGTTAACATCAGCAGAAGACAAACTAATCATACTTGACACGGTTTCATACCTACTTAGCACTAGAACTGTTTAACTATCGTTAATTCAAGAAGGAACTATCAGCAGCGCCAGTTCCAATTGTTGATAACTGCAAAACTATCGCACTTACTAACGTTTAAGCAGTTCGGGAACTATCTGCCCGATTCAACGCATCCTTAAGCCCTCGTACTGCCCATAGTTCTTCAGCTCTCTCCTATCCGTTATTCTAATCAAAGGCATTTCTACTTATTTATCGTATTTATTATTGTCTGCCACCCCTTACGATTTGTTGTTGTAATTTTTAAGACAAATGTTGTTGTTGCTTTGCCAGTGCGTGAACAATAAAGCAAATACCAGAGACATTTTCAATTACAATTCGAATGTTTACTTGACAATACAATACACATACATAATATATATATATATTATATAGTATTCATAGGAAGGTCAAAATGTTATCATTAAGTGGTCCGCGACGTTGGCCGGAATGGGAAATTTTCAGTTGCACAGAGCACGCAAAGTTGTTATATTGTTTAATTAAGTGTCTTTCCCACGTCTGGCTCCTGTTTAAGTGAAGACGACACGCACGCCCAGCCGCCAATCCTGTTCGGCACCTTCGAGAATGGGGGGGGGGTGTATTACGATTGATACGGACTGGTTTTATAGTCATGATGCAGATGCACGCGTGCCTGGTAGCTTGTGTTACCCGTTTGCATTCCATTGGCGCGATGCACCACACGCGCTGAGCCATCGATCTTGGTGCGACTATCGGCACTGCTCCACAGACCCGCAATGGCCTCCAGTGCCAGCTCTGTCTCATCATCCTTGTCATCGTGCTCGGCAGAGACTGTCAGATCGATCTGGCGACGTTGTCTGCCAGCTGGAGCAGCAGGTGCAGCAGCAACGTAGCCCACGACGATGATGAGCAGCAGCAGCAAGATGTTTGGCGTGCGCATGTTGAGATGATACTGAAACAATTGACGAGGTCTACAACATTTGTACTCATTTATACATAAGGCTTATCAGCAGCAACAGCAATCGCGGCCTTAGGCTTTATTTTCATTCTGCTGTCAACAAAAAAGAGTCTTGAAATTAATTTACAGTGTACATGATGGGAAGGGGGTAAGAATAACTAGACTTTGGGTTCCAGGATCTGTGCTGGTGGCCAGTCCCATTGCTTGGCCGGTATGGGTTCCACCAGTTTCTCCCATGGCTTCCAGCCCAGCATCTTGCGTGCCAGTATCAATTCATTCTCCGCCTGCACAATGAGTTCCTCCACTTGTCCACAGCCCACTGCCTTCTCCAGTTCAGCTATGTCCTTGTGCTAGAGCGGGACAGGGAGAGAAAGGGGAACGTTAGCTGTCATCAGTTGAAGTGGGAGCCACTTACCTGGGCCACTGCATCGGCACGCTGCTTGACCAGCAATTCGGTGTTCTTGCGATAGGCAGCATCCTGTGGCATCTTCGCAACGGCACGGAAAATCTTGCCGTACAGGGCGCAGAGGGTGTGGTGTGGATTGGAGGCCACGGCCAAGCCGGTCAGACCTGTGGACTGTGTGTGTTTGTGGAAAAGCGTTAGAAGACTTTTCCCACAACGATGACATAACAATAACAACAGCTGAGCCTACACTTTTTGGAGTACACACATCCAGCAGTGTTGGCTCAAACTGCTGCACACTTACCGCTTTTAGTATTTTTGCCATATTGAATTTACTAAAGTTGCTTTAAATTAATTTAATTACAGTAAACGACAACGGCAAAATATTTAGCTGAAATCAACAGCCAGGGCTGGGTTGCTCAGTTTGGTTGTGCAGCTGACAGGGCTGTTAGGCAGCAGTGCTGTAAAACAGGCAGCAGTGCTGTTAAAGTTAGCGAGTGCTGTAAAAGGCAGCAAGTGTTGTTAAACGACTGTTATCGATATCGAATCGATATCGCCACTTGCCGCGCTCAATTAAAAACAGTGCTTAGAAATTATTATAAAAATTACATTTGATTTATTTATGCCAATTGATAACAGGGTAAAGGTTAATTAGCTGCATGCGTCACCGATTTTGTTTAAATTTTTTTTACTGATAGGGCTATATTTATCATGATTTTAGGTGAAAGAATTATTTGGCGGTCGCTTCTAGTTTTTTTTTAATTGAATTTTGAAAATAATTAAATTTACATGTATTTTGTTGTTGGCCAATTCTGAGTAAAACGTCACAATGATGCGCACAGTGGCCTACAAGCGATTTATTTGAAACGAAATGTTATTTAGACACAATAATGTTTTATTTTATGAGTTGCATATTGGGTGAGAGTTTCGGAGCCTGCAACTATAATTCGTTGGTCGGCACTTTTCTAAACACTTTGAATTTTCTTGCATGCTCAGTTTTCATTTCAAATGAATCGGTTTGTTGGACACTGTACCGTCACAAAATGTTGCAGGCAGACTGGCGCCTTGCATAAAAATGCAACAACAAAATACATGTAAATTTAATTATTTTCAAAATTCAATTAAAAAAAAACTAGAAGCGACCGCCAAATAATTCTTTCACCTAAAATCATGATAAATATAGCCCTATCAGTAAAAAAAATTTAAACAAAATCGGTGACGCATGCAGCTAATTAACCTTTACCGATAACAGCAAAGTACAAACAATGAGCACTTTGTGAACTTATCAACATTTTCATAAAATAAGTTAATTACAAACTACTGTAATGCATCAACCAGCCGCTGCAAGGCGTTAAACAGGCAACACTGCTGTAAAAACTGGCAACGGTTGTTAAACGACTGTCATCGATATCGAGAAGTTATCGCGCTTAATTAAAACAGTCCACTGCAATTATCATAGAAATGGCTTTTGATTTATTTATCACAATAGAAGTATGATATAACAATAAAGTATAAACAATGAGCACTTTGTGAAGATGTGAAAAATTATTCTAGAATAAATTTGAATATTTATGAAGAGAATTACACGCTACTGTTGTGCATTAACCAGTTGAAGCCGGACGATCTGCCACACCAAATGCCGATATCAAAACATTAACAACAGTTACAATAAAAATGCCAATAACTGTGTAATTGTTGATCTTATTTGCGCGACAGATTTCCGCTTCTTTCTTGATATTATATCTGCCATTCCATATAAGTCCAGCGCCAACTGCAACCTGCGAACAAAAGAAGTGAGTCACAATATATTCCCCAAATATACATACATATTTTCCTGTTACCAAATTTGGTACCCCTCTCCCCCCTCACCAGATGTGCTGATACGTCACTTACCTGAAGTATAATGCTCAACGAGATAAATATCAGGCTGGGATAAAAGTATGGATGCAATCGACCAGTCTCCAGCACATAACGCAACTGATTGGCATTCGCTGAGAGCAGCGCCAGATCCATCATGCCCTGTGCCAGTGTCTTCTTATGCTGATATGCATTCACATCCGGTATGGGAGTTTCCACGCCATCTATTGTGGTAAATCCGTTGCCATAATAACCGGGAAATGCGAAGCTGGGACGACGTTCAGGAGAGGGGGATTTGGCACCATTGCCTGCACCCCGTCTAGGAGTTGGTTGCGTTTCCTCCGCATCGACCCCTAGCAGACCATCGTCGACACCATCAGCGTGATTCCCATTGGCATATGGACGATCATCGGATTCGTCATCACGTTCGGGAACTAGAGAACGAAAGGGAGTGCAAGGTGAGTGTTAATTTTGTCTAATTGGGAACTCTCAGCGGATAAATATCTTACACAATTTTTAATGAAGGGGTTATAAAGATGATAACGATGAAGTTGTTGTTGTTGTCATGCAATAGGTTAGAGTGCAAGAACAGATTAATATAGGAGTAACGAATTAATACACATATAAAGTATTATAGTAACAGTTTGTACTAACCTGCGCGAGTTGGACGACTGCGAGGAGCATCTATACTATCCAAAGCCTCGATGTGATTTCCCTTCAAAGACCAAAATAAATTTGATTAAATCTAAAAGAACCTTGCAGGGGGCATTCTATAAAAAAAACTTTTCTTTGTTCTATATAACATAATAAACTGCAGCTCAGCTTCCGCTAGCCTTGCTCATAAAATGCACTATAATTAATAGTGTATACTATAGTAATATTTACGTATATATAGAGTATATATAGTATAGTATGCATGCGTAAATCCGCGCTAGAAAAAAGCCCACAACACAATTGGTACACTCAGCTTCACATCATTTTTATCCCGGCCATGACTAATGGGGTTTTCACACACGAGATCTCTTGTGGCCCAAAACAACTTTCCCAAACTGTGAACTAGTAGGTTCTGCTTCTGTTTACATTGCCGATTATAATCTAAGCAAGTAAACATGCATATACGAGTATGATTTATACTACTTATAAGATTGATTAACGTTGGAGAGGGGGGACAAAAACAATTGCAGTTGAGTGTAATACTTCTATAGACACATCTGGTTATACGCTTCGTAGTTTTGAAGTCGGCATTTAATAAAAATCATACATGCATATCCACATGAATACTCGCACGCACACACAAACACACATATACTGATACTCCATATAGACATCACTTGAAAGTCGCCGCATAAACTTACTTGATTTGTTGTCTGCTGATCTTTAGCATTGCGCAGTTTATCCATTTCGAGTGTTATATGATTATGTTGTACGTCAGTCATTGTGTGTAAGAAAAAGGAAAATGAACTTCTTTGTCAAGTCAAATGTTTGTTCGCAAGCACAATTGATAATATCTTTTAATAACTTATTCGCGAATATATATTTGAATATTCGTGCGCTCGTTTTGTGTTGCCAACCGCTTCGCACGCTATTGCCAATACAACTGACAGACTGGCTGTCTGACTTGCAGAGGCAAGGCCCAAATCTCCCACCAAGATGAAACCAAGCGTAACTCGTGCTCTCTTAATTGCACTCTCTCTCTCTCTCTTGCTTGCACTGCTGGCCAGTGTCCACTTAATTAAAAATGCGCTCTCTTCAAAAGCTCACTCTCTATCTAACTCTTTCTCTGTCACTCCTTAGCATGCTAAATGCTAAATACATAAGTGTTTAGTACGAAAGTTTAAAGAGCAAAAAAGAATTCCACAGAATTAATACTAGAAAGTTTGTATCAAATACATACATATGTATGTATGCATAGATTGCGTGCTGCAGTTCTATAAGGAAATATTAATGTATTGCGAGTTAGCGGGAATTTGTCGCGGGGAAATTAAGTTATCAGGAAAATGTCGCAGGGAAAAGAATATAAATAAACGCTGACTCATTGTGTTTGCGGGCTGCCAAAACGATTTTCAAGTTCAATGGCACAATATCAAAGAACGCCAAAAGAAAAATAACTCTTTACTTGATCAGCATCATTTGGGCACTGGAAGTGAGCCAAACCGGTCTGGAATTATATGTGTGCTATGTCCATACATACATATAAATCGTACATATCTACGCACATTTACTTGCGTTGTACATCAAATTACCATTTCCCTGTATTTGATGGCAATTTACAGGCTAGATATTAAAATGTTATGACTTATCCGTTATTATCGCTAAAAATACATGCAAGGGAAATTTAAATTAAACTGATATTATCGTTAACAGCGCCCACCGCATACCGTACACACTATCGATTGTCTGCCAATTGCGGCTCTGCTTAGTATCGATCAAACGATTTATTTAGCTTGCCGTCTCTAGCAAGTGACTCACATCCATAGCGATCGTGTATAAAAAGTGTGTTTTCCCGACAATCGTGATCATTCTACCGTTTGCAGCAGTACTGAAACGAAGGAGGAACACTTAATCAATAACCCAAAAACAATGGCGCAAGCTAACAATAATAATAATCAAATTGCAGAGCCACCTGCACGCAGCATTCGCGAAGTGCAACAACAGTTTGCCGAATCTCTGGGATATGGAATGGAAATCATTTGGGATCTGTAAGTAATGCGCAGTATGAATCAATGATTACTAATCGATTATGTAATGTGTTTAGCTTATCGCATGATCAACCGGATGTGATGAAGACGAAAATCGAAGCACTTATTCCCGATCCGAGAGTACCTGACAATTTAAAAGGAGATGAACTAAGGGCTGCGGAAAAGAAGGTGGCTAAGCAACGTGGGGTGTGTGAAAGAATACGGGAAACACTCTTCACAAGTGTGTGGGGCCAGGGTGAGTAGCACAAATTGTGTGTATCGATTCTATTCACATTGCTATATCGATATGTTTATTTAGGTAAATACACAAATCGACAGTCCCTCACATCGATCTTCTACGTTCTGGTTGCTACTCAAGAAACGGATACGGAACTGGCTAAATATTCCAGAATCTGGTCATGTCATCCAGTATTTCGTACACGTCGATGCGTCTGTAAGTGCGCCTTCCCTACTTGCCGACAGTGCTCTTTGTTATCAGTTCATTTATAAGTCGCAATTTGTATTTATCGACAGCTGATAATGACGGCAGAGGTAACAATAGTTCCGATTGCTGTATGATTTATGTGGACGAACATGGACGGGTTTATCAGAATTGGAGCTCGTTTCTCTCGGAGAATGAACTACCCAAAGGCATTATGGTTACCCCTTGCAAGGGCATTTACCAACTTGACCGCCAAGGCAGAGTATTGCTGGAATCTTGCGTAACTCCGGCGGGTAGCACCAATCGCAAGGTGCTCGGTGTTCTGGATACTACAACGGCAGTAGCAGGACTAACAGCTGCTTCTGTACCTCTGATCGGATTAGTTTGTGCAGTTGCTGCTCCCGTTATGTTAGTAGCTGGTGGAGTGGGCCTAGCTGCGGCTAGTTATACGACGGCACGCTCTGGTGCTCAGTTAGTCGATCGCAGCATGCATGAGCAGTCCATCAATGTGACCGATCGCCAAGCACGCAATCATTGGATTAGCGGCATTGCCGGCCTAGTCGGACTTGGTGCAGCGGGAGCGACAAGTGCCATGACAGCAGCCACCAGTGCTGGCCGGGAAGTGGGCGCAGTGAGTACATTAATTGATTGACCATACACTCTATCTTCACATTTCTCTCTCTCTCTCTCCTGATAATATACAGATTACCCAGATAACGGTCAACAGCATGAACATTTCCTCAATTATGGTGTCTGGAACTGGTCTAGCCAATGGTGCCATGGATTTATTTCTGGTTAGCGAGAGATATCTATACTATATATAGATATATAGATCTATTGACTACCATATATTGATTAGAATTAGTTGAAATTTAGCAATAGAGCAAGACATATATGTATGTTCAGTTTAGTATGACTATTATAAAATTATTCTCTTTTACTGCTTGTAGAAATACCAAGATGGCGATGATATATCAACCTTGGATGCACTGCAGCTCTCTACATCGCTGTTTCTATTCACACACAGTGTCTACAATTTTAAGCTGGCCTCGACCATTATCAGCGACACGCAAAATAGCCGAATCGGCAGCTATCGCGAAACACTGAGCAATCGTCAGAGGTAAGTTCGTGTGTTCAATTTATGTGATTCCCCTAATAATTACCCCTTTACTGTAGACGCATGTTCGACAAAACATTCAAGGAGACAATACGCACTGGAGGCAGAAAGTCGGATATAATACGCAATGTTAATGACATTCCCTCGCGGCAACAGTTCAACGATCTCTATAAGATCAATAAGGATCTAAACCAGCGTGGCGTGCGTCCCAGCTTTGGACGCGATGGCAAAATTGTGCTCAACAATCAGGTGGCAACAAATACGGCGGAATTGCGTGCCAGTGTGCAGCACAATGCCGGGCCCGATATCCTGGGCAGTGTGACAAACTCCATACCGGAAAGTGTCTCTTCAGCAGGTGTTCGTGGTGGGGCTGGACAAACTTTTACTGTGCCCAGATCATTGTCGTCATCGTCTGGTGTCGATGCTGGAGTGAGCTCATTGGACACAATTGATGGTGCTGGCAATAACTGGGATGCATTGCGTCTCAGCACGCTGGTGATCAATGGTGTTGGGATAGCACTTAAAAAGTATGGAACACACATTTTCGAAAGGATCGTGGATGGGGATAGCTTTAGAAACACCCTTCTATCGCTGGCCGATCATTTGTCTGAACAAACAATAAGATTCCTACTCACAATGTTGGAAGAATTCATGGAAATAATGTGGGATGTGGTGGAGTCGGTCGTGAAATGCTACATACCATCTGAATCGGTTCTTAATAAACTAGGCTGTATCATACTCGACCGCTATCGTAACCGCAGTCTACAGTATATAAAAGAAAATAAGGAAATAATATTGAAATCGGTGAAGGATTACTTTATATCAAGCAATCCAAACTTTCGATTCTATCCACGCAAGTGCAAGATCTGTTCAGGTTACTATAACATTTGCAAACTGTGATTCACATCTATGTCAATGTTATATGCATCTATATCTATATCTTTATCTATATCTATATCTATATCTATATCTATATATATATATCTATATCGATATCTATATCTATATCTTTATCTATATCTATATCTATATACTTTGATCTGTTCGGGTTACTGCGATCACAAAGAGAGAAGCACAAAGAAATGAAAGTAAATAACACAAAATAATGTTTAAATAAATATGCAAATTATTATTTCTGTATTTTTTATATAATCTATATAAAATAAAACTTAAATAAATAAATGATCGCCAAGAGAGAGAGGTGGAGAGAGAGAGAGAGAGAGAGAGAGAGAGAGAGAGAGAGAGAGAGAGGGAGACACACACACAGACATCTAACAACGTAATATATACCACAGATATAGCTATCAGTATATAGGAACGATTCGTGTTCGATCTGTTCTGGTTTTTCTCATTTTTTCATGTTTAGTTTTGTTTTATTATTTCACGAAACACAGACAAAAATCCAAAATATATGTATATATATATATGGTATCTATATACATATATATATGTATGTATAGTATGTGTATGTGTATGTGTTGCAATGAGTTGCGTTTTCTTTCTCTTCATATGCCGGATTACACTGTGCGAGAGAGTATGTGTGTGTATCTGTGTGTTGTGTGTGACATGCAGTGTGTGTTTGTATGTAAGTGTGTGTGTGTGTGTGTGTGCGTTGACCTTGACAGTTGCTGCAATTAAACACGCGACAATTGCTGCAGCAAATTGCACGGCCAGAATGCCTCGATGCGCTCCTTGAGCAACTGAATCGGATACAATATCCAGGTAAGTACTGTCTGTGCCAGCAGCCCCATTGGCTCCGGATACTGATGCGTTAGCAGTGCCAAGAGTGCCGTGAACGAGCACAGACCCGCTGTGAAGAGTATGAAGAAGGGTAACTCCTTTTTCGGATACACTGAGACCTCATGGAACGTTGGCAACAGCTCACGATCGGCGCACTCGGTGCATGTTGGATATGGATAGAAGAGATGTCCCCGCTCCAGCGGATACGGCAGCATACGGAATGTGCCCTCCCATGTGCAATGCAATAGATTCAATGCACCCTCCACCTGCTTCCAGTGCTTCAGATGAAAGAACGCATAGGCCAGAGCCTCCGAATCGCCACGTTTGAGTATATGCTCTGGTGGCAATATCAATGGCTTTGTCTCGAGCAAATATTTCGGTACATGTGGATTGAATTCGACGGCACGATGTATGGCCTCCACGGCACTCATCTCGGCCGGACTTAATCCCCGCTTCGAGGCAATGTCTGGCGAGAATTTATCTGCGACAGCGCGAGCCTTGAGCAGTGCTGCCGTATAGCATATGGTCGCCGATTTGGGCAATGAGATGTCATCGTATTTGGCCAATATGGCATGGCAATCGGCGTAGGCCTGCATCTCTAGCAGTGTCTCAATGAGATTCTCATGTATGTTCAGTACACTCATTATCGATGGTATCTCCTTGGTGAGATCACGAAACATCTTGGCTGCCTCCTTGAGTTTGCCCAGCTTGCGAGCACACATGGCCAGGCGTCGCTTGATGTAGATCAATACATTTGTATCCCTGCGATGCACACCATCTGCTATCGATCCTTGATGCTGTGTTGCCTGCGACTTGCGGTAATTGATCTCGGCCACCTTCAGTGCCGTCTTGAGTATCTTCTCTGCCTCCAGTATGGTCATGGCCTCCTCCTCGGCGAGTAAAATGTATGCAGGAGCACACTCGGCATTGATTTCCAGTGCATTGTGTGCGGATTTGATACGTTGCATCGGATTACGTTCACGCCACGCTGTCTGCATTATTTCATACTCCTCTTTGCGTGCATCACCCTCGCAGGTGAAGAAGGTCTGATGATCTTGGGCGCTTAGGTTCATGTCATAGTACGTAAGGGGCTCCTTGCTGGTGGCCCAAAAGAAACGCTGATATTCGGCGCCACGAAAGAGATTCAATGGATTGCGCCAGACTTTGCATTCCGGTGTGCCACTACCGGTGGCAGAGTTGCCATTTGTTCCTCCTCCCCCGTTGCTGCTCGATGAGGAACCGCTGCTGCTGCTGCTGCCATTATCTGATTGGGCATCGTTGCCATTGATCCAGGGACTAATGTGATTGATCGATACTTGTTCTGCATGTGTGTGGGTGGGATGTTGACAATCGATTAGGGAATATACCATTGGTATATTGGGAAATTTTTAATTATTTTTTTTTTTTTGAGTATATTTTACTCACCAATAAACGATGTGCCGTATTTGCGAAAATACCACCATTCAAATATTAATATTAGTCCCGATATAAGGCTCGAGGTGCCTGTGAGCGCAACATAAAACTTTGGCGTCAATGTGCTCAGAAACATTGACGAGTCCCACATCCTGCTGCTGTTGCTGCTGCTGCTCTCTCTGTCACTGCGCTGCTGCCACCAACCACTTTGGGCCAAATTCTGTATTGTTGTTGCTGCTGTTGTTGCCGCCACGACCGAGCAACTGTCAATGTTGTTTGCAACTGGAACTGTTGTTGCAATTGTTGACTGAACGCTTTCTCTGCGTGAAGCGGATTTTTGTTAAACTTTTGTGAAAATAAACAAATTCCCCTCTTATCAGCGTTTTGTCCTGCTACAGATGAGACTTTTTTTTCCATGAAGTATTCATCGGAGTGGTGTATTTGGGGGGGTAGATATTAATGCTGTCAAACTATCGATGCGTATGTATATATATCGAATGCATAAATTTCGCGATACTTTTGCAAATGTATCAAAACAGCACAGCAAATACAATGTGTCGATATTTGCTATCGACAGACAGGTAATCTACATATATCGATTAGTGTACACACAATGCGATATACAGTATTTTTCGTCTTATCGAATATACACAATTTTCGGAAATTGTTCATCACTATAAAATGGCCGCTGTTGCAGCAAACAGCAAGTGCATGAGAAAAATTACAACAGTGCATGGGAATTTGTGTGTTTTCAAGAATTTTTAACTGAAATAAAGTGAATTCTCAAGCACTCGCGATATGTCCGAGGTTATCGAAAGTGTGTTAGATACCCAGGAGCCGCGTGAGGCGGTGCCAGCATCGTCGAATTTGGAAATAAACAGCGAAGCGGCTAAAGAAGAAGAGGCAGAAAAAGCGGGCGCATCGACAGCGGCAGCAGCAGAAGTAGAGCCCAATAAACATGAGGAAAGAAAAGAAAGAAAGTTAAGTGATGATTCCAAATTGGATAAATTGGATGAGTTGAGCTCATTGGAGCAGGAAATTGCCAAAATGCATAATATACAACACAGTGCAGAAGAATCTGATCACTCCGAGTCGGAAATGGCGGGAGAGGTGAAGGACACAGCGGGTGGCGGTGGTGGCAGTGCAGCGAATGGTAGCAGTGGCCACAAAGATTCACAGATTATGGATGAACTGGCGCAGGCGACACGTTGCACACCCGACGACGCAGTAGATGGTAACAAAGATGAAACAAAAAGTGCAACAACATTGGAGGAAGTTGATCTTATTGCCTTGCTTAAGGGCACCGATCAGCCGGAAGAGCCGGAGGAGGAGAAACCATCAGATTCAGCACCATCCAGCATTGAATTGGCCCTGGCAAAGCTCGACAATGTCGGAGTGACCATTGAGGGCGAGGGTCAATACGAGATCATGGAGATTGACGATGGCGACAATGCCAGCGTTGCCAGCCCAGTTCCAACTACACAGACTGCCACCAAACCCGCCACCAAATACAGTTCACCACAAGTGAAACCAAAACTGTCACCGGAACAAGCTCGTGCCGTGGCACTGGAGCAAATGGCCGATCTGAAGTCGCATACAGCGCGTCGCAAGGAGGCGGCGGCGGCAATTGTAAGCCGACATCAGCAGCATCTGAAACCATTGGACATAATCAGTTCCCTGAATGATGATTGGAATGAATATGATAGTGATAGTACCACTGCTTCCAATTCCAACTCGAATTCCACTTCTATAGCACCAGCACCTGCCTTAA
This sequence comes from Zaprionus vittiger, assembly GCA_018904025.1. Lineage (NCBI taxonomy): Eukaryota > Metazoa > Arthropoda > Insecta > Diptera > Drosophilidae > Zaprionus > Zaprionus vittiger. Next base: position 2,318,448 of record JAEIFQ010001142.1, on the reverse strand, counting down.
AGAAGCCACAACCAAAAGCTTCCTCCCAGCCCAAGCCAGCACAGCCAGCGGGGGCGACATCCTCGCCCTCCTCCTCGTCTGCTGCTCAATTAATGAGCATGGGCAGCGTCAAAGTGTTGGTGAAATCCGTGACACAAAAATCCACTGAGACGCTGAAGACGACGCCATCAATAGAGCGCGCCAGCAGCAATCCAGAATCCACAGGTAAGTTGAGCTAATCTTCTACTGAAGGCAAAGCAACTTAAGAGTTTTCTTGTCACGCAGGCTTCAAGCGCACGCGAGTCATCAAACGCAAAATCATTTGGGATCCCGATGCGCCAGAGACGCAGAAATCATTTGCGCAATATGCCAAGGGCACAACACCTTCTCCCACAGCAATAGAAGCAACCACTGCAACTCCAACACCAACAGCAACAACTCCCAACTCGTTAGCCAGCAAAAAGGTGCGTCCCTCAACGCCAAAGGATCCTCTTAAGGTGGCAGCGGTCAAGAGAACTGGCACACCTTCAAAGCTGGCAGAGCTAAACAACACACAGTCGCCGCCAAAGCGTCGCTCGCAGACACCAAGTGTACCCAATGGTGGAGCCAGCACTGTGGCCAAGAAAGAAGAAAGTCTCGGAGATTGATCGACTGATGGGCGACGAAGGTGCTGCCAATATGATGCAGGCAGTGGAGCGAGAGCAGCGCGAGTTGAGCGGCGGAGAGTTGCCCAATAAGCCGCTAATGCGCAAGCGTTCCTTGACCATGACAGGGCGGGTAAGTCAAGGAGTTCCTAATCTCATGTTAAATCCCTAACATTCTCTCTTCCTTCTTCTTGCACAGAAATCCGCAGAGACGCAACCAGCAACACCTGCCAAGAAGGAAACTCCACCAAAGGGCGGCAAACGTGCAGCGGGAGCAGGAGGAGCTGTTGATGCTGTCTTTAATAAGACGCCGTCAAAGAAACGCGCCCTCAGACTCCTGGGACTATGTGTACAAGCAGCGTGCCAGCGAAGAGTCAATGATCATGCGACGACGTTCGAATAGCTCCTACTCCAGCAATGCCTCCGTCAATCGTCTCTCGTTGGATAACAAACCTGGTGCTGTTGCCAATCTGTCCGATGATGCCTCAGATCCTTCATTTGAATTCCTAAAACCAGAGAACAAAGCGAACCAAAGAAACGATGCAGAGACGCCGCCACCACAGACCTTAACCAACGATTTGAAGCGCGGTGCACAACAACAGCAGCAGCAGCAGCAACAGAAGGATGCGAAGGCAGCTGGGGCAGGTGGTGGCAAAACGGAGCTGATCACAGTGACTAAGCTGGAGAAGGTGGCTCAAGTGTTCATACATCCGCCGTTGACAAAAACGGGGCACAATTACAAACAACAATTGCTGCAGAAGCTGACGGAGACATTGAACAAGCTGGCCAAGAGCAATGATTGCAACACGGTGTTGCTCTGTGTGCAGGGCCAGCAGTTCTGTCAAGGCATCGATTGCCAGGAACTGATTGCTGCCACAATAGAGAAGCGCAAGGCGAATGCTACACAAGTGGCTACAGTGCTGAAGTGAGTGGCAACTAGGAAGTATATTCCTCTGTCAATTGCAACTATATCTTAATACTCTTTCTTCCATTCCCCTTGCAGAACATATCTGCGTACATTGGCAACATTCCCTAAGCCCCTGCTGGCTGGCATTGTGGGAAATTTGAATAATCTGGGTATGATGCAGTTGCCGTTGTTGGACTACGTTGTGGCTGCCGAGGATTGCACATATGCCAGCAGCTATGCCAGGCTGGGTCAGCTGCCGGAGGGTTATGCGCTGTGGCAGCAGCATCCCAAGGTCTCCAGTCAGGTGGTAAGTTGAGATTAGACTGTCTTATATATAGATTTGTGTACTATATAATGCTACTTCTTCTCCTCCTTAGCACTCGCGTTTGTTTCTGTTAGGCGAGCGCCTGCACACGGCGGATCTGTTAACGCAATCGAATCGTTTTGTGGACAAGTGCTGCGAGGCAAGCAGAGTCAATGCGGAGGCATTGGCAGTGGCTAAACTAATTTCCAGCAGCACAGCCGAGGTAGGTCTGCACTTATCCTCTGTTAACACCTTCCTAACTTTGCTTTGCCTTCTTCCTCCTTTGCCAGCACTTTCGCGCTATCAAGAAACTGAATCAATCTGCGATTACGGCAAACCTACAACGTTTGGACACGGAGTTCAATCAGCTTACAGAGCAATGGCCCTCGGCCAGCTTTCAGGCCAACTACAAGCGTTATGTCAACGAGCTGCAGGACATATAGAAAAGCAAATAGGAGCAGCAGGAGAAGGAGCAATAGCTGGGGCGGGTCAAAGCAACCTTTGAGAAGGTTCTTGAAACAACAAAAGAATAAAATTGAAATTTGTTTTGCAATTTGTTTTATGTTTTTGTTAGTTAGTTAACAATTACAATTTATATAGGCAATTTAAAGAACGTTATTCAGGCAATATTTAAACAAGAACAAGAAAAGATAGGAAAGAAACAAAGTAAACATCTAGTACAAAGATTTGTTATTAAACCATTTATTGGGGAGAGTCTAGAAAAGGGTACACTCTATTGAATTAATAATATACACGCTTGTTATTGTTAATTGTAATACATTGTGATGTGACTAGCAATTTGTAACTACTTTAAGTAATGGTGTTCTTTCTCCTCCTCCTCCTCCTCCTTATACATCTGCTCTCCGGTTTAAATGCACCAGTTTCTGTCTTCCGTACTGTACTGTAACAGCCCTTGATTCTTTGCTGTACTAGTCCACACAGTTCTCTGCTGTAGCAGTTCAATATACTCTACTGTACTAGTGCTCTATACTTTCCTGCACCAGTCCAGCTGTACCTCAGCTGTATCTATCGACAACTTTTACTGTACCAGTCCACTATCGTCTGGTGTACCACTGCTTCATACTGTCCTGCACCAGTCAATCCCGTACCAGCCCTTAATTCTCTGCTGTACCAGTCCCCACAATCCCCTGCTGTACCAGTGCTTTATACTGTTCTGCACCAGTGTATACCCTTACCAATCCATTAAACTGTATTGTACCAGCCCCTTTTTCTCTGCTGTACTAGTCCCCACTATTCTCTGCTGTACCAGTGCTCTACACTGTCTTACACTAGTCCACCAGTCCACTTTACTCAGCTGTGTCTCTCGACAATATTATACTGTGCCAGTCCACAATACTCTACTGTACCAGTCTACTATCCTCTGGTGTACCAGTGCTTCAGACTGTCCTGCTTCATACACTGATTGATACACGTACCAATTCATTAAACTGTATTGTACCACCCTTAATTCTCTGCTGTACCAGTCCATCATACTGTCCTGTACCATACCAATATAAGTACTCTGCTGTATCAGTACGTAATCCTCTACTGTACCAGCCTACAAACCTCTACTGTACCAGCCCTTTATTCTCTGCTGTACAAGTCCACCAACCTCGACTGTACCAGCCCATTATTCTCTGTTGTCCCAGCCCTTTCTTCTCTACTGAACCCGCCCTTTCTTCTCTACTGAACCCGCCCTTTCTTCTCTACTGAATCCGCCCTTTCTTTTCTACTGTACCCGCCCTTTCTTCTCTACTGAACCCGTCCTTTCTTCTCTACTGAACCCGCCCTTTCTACTCTACCGTACCACCCATGACCTCTCTACTGTACCAGCCCTAATTCCTGCCCCCGTCCCTCACCCATACCAGCCCAGCATGCGCTGCTGTTCCCCCTCCTAGTTCCGCTGATCTGGCTGTTCATAGAACGCAGGCAGCTCTGACTGTAGACGCAGCAACCTTACATAGCTGACCAGCTTCCAGTCTCGCTCTGGGTCGGGTTCACCCACCACAAAGGTGGACATGTAGGAGACCAGCTCCTGTGAGCCATCCTGATCGAGATCCGCAATAAGCATGGAGTTCTCCTGATTGGTCAAGTCGGGTTGGCAAACGGGCAACTCATTGCGATCCACATTGCGACAGAACTGGACAATGTTGCTCTGCGAGGTGTTCTCGATGCGTGTGTCGGCGCCAATGAAGAGCACCAGTATGACCGTCTCCGTGATCATTTGCATCTTGTAGTTCTTCATGGGCGACGAGGATTGTTTGTTATTGGATTTGCTTTGATTCTTGGCTGGCATGGTGTATGCCTCACGCTTCTGTATGGGCAGCAAGTGCTCGAAGCTATCGAATTCCTCGTGGTCGGCGGGGAACTGATGGGAGAGTGAGGGATTCTCCTCTTCCTCCTCCTCCTGCACCTCCTCCTCATTCAAGAAGGTTTCCCGCTTCAGTCGTTGTTGCTGCTGTGGTTGCTGTTGCTGCTGTTTCTTCTGCTGCTGTTGCTGCTGTGCCGCCTTGGCTTGATAGGATTTGTCTTTGCTCTTCTCCTTATCCTTGCTGGCATTCAGATTCTTGGAGGAGCCGCTGCTGCCTCCACTGCTGCTAGTGCTGTTGGTGTAGTTGCTGTTCTTGTCCACGCTATTGAGATTCCTTTGCTGTTGAGATTCCTTTGCCTGCGCCGCTGGCTTGGCGTGTCTGCCATTTGTGGCCATCTTGTGATACTTCCAGAACTTCACCAGGAACCCAGACATGTTGGGCTTGGTGTTCTTGAAGTGCCACTGCGCGGGCACCATGCCATACATGCCGCTGTTGGTGAAGTTCCTCAGCGTCATGCGGTGTCCATCGTGACGGGATTCAGTGAGCACCACAGTGACATTGCAATCGGGACACTTGCCACGATTCTCAATGATCAGTTCGCGTCCACTAAGTGAGTAGACATTGCGCTGTGGCTCCGCATCCTTGCCACGCTGTCCATGCCTGCGATGCTGCGAGATCTTCGATGCTGGCAGCAAACGTTGACCCACAATGGACTTGTTGGTAATCAGCGCATACAGTTCTGCCAGAGACTTGGAGCGCTGTTGCTCCGTGTTGTTGCGCAAGCAGCTGAAGTTTACACTCAGTGCAGCGGCTGAAGCTGTTGAGGATTTGCCCGCTGCAGACGCTTCCAGCTGCAGTTTACCCAATTGCTGGCAATCATGCACACGGAAGCCATCACCAATAGGGCGACCATCACGTCCCGACAGCAGACGCAGCACATTGCGTGCCTCCACCTCCTGGGCTGCATCTGTGCCTGGTTGCTCCTGCTGCTGTATGTATGTCTTGGTGCGTTGCTCCAGCGAAATGCTCGAGATGAGCAAGATGTCCAGCACGCCATCGTCATCGATGTCTGGCAGTATCAAAGGGAAATCATATGCATCCAACTTGGTGGGAGAGTGCTCGACAAAGCGCCAATGCCATTGTCCACTGGCGGAATTGATGACACCCAGTTCGCCATACTCATCAATGACCAGACAATCTGGCTTGCCATTGCCATCCACATCCAGTAGGGTGCAATCTATGGCCACTGGCTCATCCACAGTCTCGTCATACCAGGCCACAGCGCCTGTGTTGCCAATCAGGGAGATGATGCCATTCCGCTTGAGGTTTGTGGGTCGGAATTCGGGAAAGAAGACGTCGCCGCGATAGAGAAACACCAGATTGTTCTCCCAGGCACGCACTCCAGCCACAACATTGATCTCGCCCCTCAGCTCGATCTTGGTATAGTTGTTCAGCCAATTGTGCGTCTTCACGCGATCCACGGGTGCTGGACAGGCACCAGTGCCATCCGGATTGCCACAGGGTATGAGCCAAACGAATCCGACTACGGCAAACAGGCAGAGCAGCAGTGAAGCTATAAAACAGCAGCGACGCTTGGGGGACATGGGCGGACGGCGCTTCCCCCCAGCACCATCTGCATCCTGCAGCCCGGAGCCCAAGATGGCTACATTATCTGCTGTATTCATATCATATTCACCGCCGTTGGAGAAATTTGAGAACTCCACGCCCCCTGCAGAGCCTCCTCCTGCTCCTGCTCCTCCACCTCCGCTGCCCAGATCACTGAGCATGACGGAGCGAAATGTATTCTGCATGTTGGTGGTGTAGCTGCTGCTGTTGCTGTTATTGCTAGTGTTGTTGGTGTTGCTCTTTGGCTGTTGCTGCTTCAGTTGGGAGCCACCCACAATGCGTGTGGCGGTGGGGCGTGTGTGTGGTGACTTTAATGCAAGCGTATTTGGTGGTATGCGGCTACGACTAGATTGTTGTTGTTCCTGCTGTTGTTGCAGTTGCTGCTGCAGTTGCAACTGTTGCTGCTGTTGCAGTGTGTGTTGCTGCTGCTGCTGCTGTGTGTGTTGCTGCTGTTGCTGTCGTCGCTGTCGCTGATGTTTGTTTGTGTTATGTATCTCGATCTCTTCATCGGACTCTGAGTCGGTCATTGCCTGACTTAGTGGCGTGTAAATGCCTTGATGTGTGGGCAATGATTCCGTGTGTAGCATTTTAGCTGAGATAGAGAATTGATGAGAAAAATCAATAAACCAATTGCAGCGAGGGCGGGCAACATTGCTGCTGCCTTCGCTCTCTTTCTCTCTCTCTCTCTCTCACTCGCACTCAAAGCTTACCTCTATTTGATGGCACAAACAATTGCTTTTTGCTTGCATCATCCACATAGCTTCAGTTTTTAGGCAAATATTTTAATTTTTAAAAAATTCATCAAAGTGTATCAAAGTCTGCGCCGTTGCGAGTTGCGCAGTTTGAAAGCAGTGTTTGTAAGTTGCTCATATTGGCATATTCGATAAGCAGTGCAGTGCTGTTAAGCTCTGGCAGTGCAAACTGTTATCGATACTCGTGCCACTTGCAATTTCCCCAGTGCTGTTAAGCTTTGCCAGTCAGTGTGTTATCGATAGTGTTAGTATTTTTTTTTGTTTTTTCTCGTCCGCCATAAGGTCACACTGGCGCTCATCACTAATAAGCAAAGAAACAACAACAACAACTGTAGTGGTTTACGTGCGTGAAAATTAGTTAAGTTTTTATGAAAAAACAGTATTTCGCACATTGGCAAATGAATAGAAAGTTATCTAAATGCTGCAGCACAAGCCAAGGCAATTGATTAACGGCCGCATTGATAAACGGAGTGAATATTAAATACGTGAAACGTGAAACAGTGCCAAAAGCCCCCACACAGTAGCAGCAGCAGCAAACATCAGCGCAAAAGCAAACGCAAAACGCAAAGCAAAAAACGCAACAGCAAACGAAAAAAAAAAGGAAAAACGCAAAGAAAAAGCTACACATCCCATACACAGCACACACAAACACATCCCACACACACACACATACATATATACATGCAGATGCACAATTGCTGCACTTGAGGCCTCTGTTCAATAAGTTATTTTACTTGATTTTCCTGAATTGTGCAGCAGCAGCCACAGCCAAACAAACACAGACACGCACACACAACAACACTACTCACACACATCAACACACACACACCAAACACATACATTCTCATATATTGCGTATCGCAAGAAAGAAAAGCACAACAAAGCAACAACAACAACAACGTCGTCGTCTCGTCTCGTACGCAATCTGTGGCTGCTTCAACACGCCGACCTCGACGCCGACGCAGCACACACACACACACACACACACACACACACACACACATACCCGACTGCATGCAGATGTCTTACATGATGGCCAAAACATTGGAGGAGCAGAGCCTGCGGGAGTGCGAACATTATATACAATCGCATGGCATCCAGCGCGTTCTCAAAGACTGCATCGTCCAGCTGTGCGTCTGTCGACCAGAGAATCCCGTGCAATTCCTGCGCAGCTATTTTCAAAAACTCGAACGGGTAAGTAATGCCTTACAAACACTATTTACTACTCTAGAAGATCCCTAATTAGTGGGTATGCCTATCTGATACCTTGTGAATGGGGTCTTTTTATCGGTATTTTGGTAAGCCGGTTCTTTGCCATGTTCTTCTGGCTCTGGCTAGGATCTATGGCTTGGTTGCCGCTCTACTAGTCATAATGAACTGGGGAACCCTTCTTAATTGAGAATTTTTCATAGACTCTGTTGTCTAGTAGACTCTTTGTTACATAGACCTGGCTAGAGTCTGTTGCCTAGTAGACTCTGTTTCCTGATAGACCTTGGTAGACTCTGTTGCCTCATAGACCTGAGTAGACTCTATTGCTTAGTAGCCTCTCCACACGTCGTAATGTCCATTTTCACCTTGGTAAACCAAGTCTTTCCCTTAAGCTCCTAGATCTCGGTGGGCTCTATTGCCTGGATGACTCTCTAGCCGTCTTTTGCATTGTCTTCTATTCTTAATGTCCATGGGATTCCTTGTAAGCTGAGTTGTTTCCAGTATATCCTGTACAGTGGTCAAAAACTCATTTGTTTCTAGCATCATCTGCAATTTTAAATGTATTATTCAGTGGGGGAAGATGTACTGCAACCTTGTTGATCTATTGTACCCCCTAGAATTCCTTATAGAGTCCAGTTATGCTATGGAAATCAAGTTTAAAGATAACCTAAGAGTTTGCCAATATATTGCTAATAATAAGCTAAAATTTTAGTTGGATTTTCCTTTGATATAAACAAATATCAATAAATTATTTATTGTAACATGTATGAAGTGTACCCTTGCAAGATTCTATTACTTAATTCCCTCACAGCTTGCCCCTTCTATAACAAAGTCAGCAGCCCATTCCAGGTAGGCTCTACGGGGCATATCAAATGTTACTACCTAACTAGGCCAGGCTGAATCTGTTCTAGTCAGTACCAACACACGCTGGCATGTGTAAACATTCAAGAAAATAAAACAAATCGATTATATTTCCCATAAATACTCAAGTATAACATTTCAAGTTGAAGATGGAGATGCCCGTGTTGATTACCAAGTCTGCATATTTCAATTTCTTGCGTGAATATTGGCTGGCCTGCAGTAAGGAGGACAAATCGCCGCAGGCTTTGGTAACTGAAGCTTCTTTGGCTTGGCAGAACCTGGAGGCCAATGAGAAGTCGCTGTACGAGGAGGTGAGGTTCCCCTCTCTTATGGCTTACTTACCTACTCCTCAACTTTCCCACACCCTTCTAGGCTACCTATATAGGTGCTCGCCTGGCTCATGATCTTTACAATGAACCGAATCTGGCGCCCAAGAATCCTTCAACGTCGTCACGCAAGCGCAAGACACTGGCAAAGGCGTCGGCTACGCGTAGCGTCAAAGTACGCTCCACCAAATGCCCAACGCCGAGCAAGATACGCACGCGTACCAAGATCAAGAGGCGTAACCATTAGGCGGCGCATTTAGGGTGACCATGTCCTGCTGGCCCCCCCACGTTAAAGTTGTTGTTTTATATATTTGCTGTGCCGGAGTTTACATGTTTTGCTGTTGATGAATGCGATAGAGAGGCAAACTGTAACCCCTCTTCCACTGCCCTCACACACACACACACACACACACACAGAGTTGCATAGATACATCCTCACACCTTGTTTACCTTCCTGTTTCTATACGAATCAATAAAACTCTTTCCGTGCTATTTTTGGGTCTACACAAAAAGAGTGACCACTATGCAGGAATGTATTTAGATGAGCAGGCTCCACATCTGTTCACACACACAGCTGGACTAGGTTGCTGCATGAATACATTCAGTTTTGTGCTTGATTGTAATATACATGTGTTTACTGTCACTTAAACCATACTGTACTTATTAAGAGTACTTATTTTTTGAGCACTCATTAAATAAGATTCTTATTCTTAGTGTTCTTACTGTAAGTGAAAACAGTTGAAGCTGTACACTATATTTAAGAATTGTACAAAATCTACAAATCTACAAAAATGATGGTGTTTTTGTACTGTCTAAGAAGTGTACCAGCATTAGTATGAATTCCAATTTTAATTCAATCTAGTTACCATAAGTTTGTCATGAACTGAACACTTGAAACACTGCACAGTATGTTTTAACACCTGTACCCAAAAAAATTGTACTCATTTATACTGTAGTCTATTAAGAACTCATTAAATGAGTGTAGTGGCTTAAGTGTACTTACTGAAAATTAGCGACAGTAATATGCTGTACACACTATGAATTGTACACTACAGAAATGATGAGTACAGTTGTTTTGTGTACTGTCTAACAAGTGTACACATACATATTTCAAACAGTAGCATGCATTTCAATTTTGTTTCAATCTAGTTGCCTTAGGTTTACTATAAACTACTGGAGAAACATCCATGTTTCATATGAAAAGCAAACATCGATGTTTCTCCAACTATAATTTATAGTAATTGTACATCGAGTTATTAAAAAACCGATGTTACATCGATAAATATCGATGTTTCATATGAAAAGCCTAAGCAAACATCGATATTTATTGATGTAAAATCGATATTTCTGCAGCTTTACTATAAACTATACACTTAAAAACTGTACAGTTTCTTTTTTAAACTGCACCCACAAATACTGTACTCATTTTGTACTGTACAACATAGAAATAAATGAGTACACTAGCTGTCAAGACAGGCTGAACTTCACTTTAAAACTGGCTAAGCTTAACATTCATTAATGAAAGATTCATTTCGCTTTTTGAATGTATTCATGCAGTACTCTACTCTGCAGATACCAACACATCTGCACACACACTCACACATCTGGGCATATACACTCAGCTGGACACACACACACCTGGACACACACACACTCATCTGGACACACACACGTGGTGCGCTGCTATGCTTCATTGGTTTTGTTAACTCCCTCCAAGTGTGAAGCATAAATAGCTACGCACAACAATACACTGTCATACACACACACACATATATATATATAGTCGAATGTATGTATGTGTATGTGTGCGTGTCTTGCAACTGCCCAGTGTAAGCTCACAGACACGGCAAAAGCTTGCAGTGATTCCAGGGAAAAGGCTGCAATCGAAATGTTTTCCCCACCAAAAGCAACAGCAGAGTTGCACCTGTGGAGCGCGCTGTCTCTCTTGCACTTACATACATAGCAGTACAGCTACCCCTCTCTTCCCTACTTATTACATTTGTCCATCTACTGATTCCTGCTCTGGTACCTTCCCTGGTATCTCCCCTGTGCCCAAGCCTGCTGCTTCCCCTGGCCTCCCTGCTGTGCTACCTCTCTCTCGCCTTCTGTGCCTTCTCTGCTCTCCCTTCTGCTCGCTCTACTGTTCTCTGTCTGTGTTCGTGTCTCTCTCTCTCTTTCTCTCTCTCACCCCTTTGTGTGTGTGTCGTCTTTGTTTTTGTTTTGGGCTTTGCTTTGCTTTGCCTGTTGCTGCTTGTTTGCAACGCTTTCAGTTTGATAAACATCCTGGCGGCGTGCAGAAGCGCCCGTTCGTCAAGCGGCTCCTCCCGCAGCTGCTGCAACTGCTGCTGCTTTTGTGCAACGTATCTTCTCTTTTGCATGCTCCATCGCTAACAATATGGGCAATCAGCTGAGCGTGAATAGTATACAAGATGCGGTTATCGATCGTTTCAAATCGGTGGCACTCACTACAGATGAGAACGGTGCAATGCGAATACGTTCGTTCTCGGAGGTGGGCGTCAGCTATGCAGCAAGTCATCCACATGGCAGTGCCAGTTTTAGTGGACGCGGTGGTCGTATATTACGTGAGAGTAGCATCGATGGCGGTGTCGCTGTATTCGATGCCATGTTGCGGGATGACCATGAGCATCGATTGAGTTTGGATGTGGTGCATCGTGTGCGGCACGTGCGCACCTCGTGCACCACAATACCAGAGGAGGATATTGTAAGTGACTGTGTCTATCGTTTATCGATCGTTATTTGTTGCCCGTGTTGTGCAGCCCACGTACCTCTTATTGCCCTGTTCCCTTCCTAGGCATTTTCATTGTTTATTGTGTATCGTTTATCGACTATCGATCTTTAGTTGCTGCCAGTGTTGTGTACCCATGCCTCAATGTGCAATGTGTACTCTTCCCTCGCCCTCTCGCCAGTGCACTGTTAAATTTCTATATTTTGTCTATCGTTTGTTACCTATCGATTGTTATTTCTTACCAGTGTTGTACACCCACGCCTCAAAGTGCATGTACTCTCCACCCTCTCCCTCTATACCCCTCTCCTGTGCTCTGTTAATGGCGTTGAGCTGCAGTTGTTGTTCTTGCAAAAGCTTCTCTTCACTCTCTGTAGGTGTGCAAAAGCTTTGTCTCAACAACAATAACAACAGCAAATAAGCCGTGTGTTAAATCAAATTTGCTCTGCGTGTGGGTGTGTATGTGTGTGCGCTCCTTTTGCCAGTCAGCTGTGAACGCCGACTAGCTGTTAAGTTAACAGAAATCATGAACAGTGCACATACTGACTGCTTGCTTGCCTGCTGTTACGTTAACATAAGCATTAACAGCGCACTGATTGACTGCCTGCCTGCCTGTCTGCTGTTATGCTAACATAAGCATTAACAGCGCAAAGACTGACTGCCTGCCTGCCTACTGTTATGTTAACAGACTACTCTCTCACTCTCTTGAGAGCAACTTGTGTGAGTGTGTGCGGGCGCGAAGTCAGCACACACCTACGCACACATACTTAAACTGCGCGCAGCTTTCTGCAAGTTTATGGCAATTTTGCACTTGAAAAAAAAAACAACAACTCACTCTCGGCCCTTGGCACGCAACGCAGAACGAGAAATCAAAGCGAAGCTTTTGCCAGGCGCCCTTTACAGTTGTTGCTGCTGCTGCTGCTGCTGCTGTTGTTGTTGTTGTTGATGCTGCTGTTACTGTCAGCGCGGCAGCTTTGTCTGTGTGTGCGTGTGTGTATGAAAAGTTTTTCTTTTTTTGGCCACTTTCCTTTGGATGTGCGTGTTGTTGCTGAAGGTCATCATGTCGTCGTCGTCGTTGTCGTCGTCTCTGCTGCTGTCGCCTGTTTACCGTTAGTCAGTTTTGCCAACGTCGTCGTCGCTGCCAGCTGCGTGTTCTGCTCTCTTGTCTTCTTCACTTTGCAACACTAAGAATCAAAACGTAGCTAACGGAACACGAAATACAGTTACAGTTATTCGCAAATTGAGCGTGTTTTACTTATCGAGAGTGAGTGAGTGACTTCCCCACCCCCCAAGTCCGTGTTGATACGTATCGTTCACTTCTCTGATTGATTACGTTTTATGGCACACGCCTGACAATTGTCTCTCATCGTTAAATCAAACATTTAATGGTCAGTTACAGTTACAGTTATAGTTATAGTCAACAATAACAACGGTACAGTGGGACACAGTGGGGTACAGTAGCGACACAACAACAGCGACAGCTGTCAACGGTTTTGTTTATTTTTGCGCCGGCCTGTGCTTAGTGTGCACACCCCCCCCCACGCCCCCATATAAATAGTTTCCCGTTATTGTTTGTTTTTTTTTTTGGAAGACCTCCTAATCATCTGACGAAACCCAAGACAAGGCACAAGGAAACATGGTGAGATATTTCATTTGAAATATGTAGTTTACAGTTTATACACTCGACTAAGTGATACTTTATACACAGGCAATATACACATACATACATATTTGATATATTTCATGTGAATTTGTAGCTTATACTTTATACATCTAGCAATGATATAGTAAGGTAGCTGGGCATATAATATATAATATAATAAAATATATATATAATATATATAACATTGCTCGACTAAGTGATTTCTTTTCTGCATAAAACTTTAAACACAGGTTCTATATACACACATACATAGTTCGAGATCAGAGTAGATTATTTTATTGATTTATTTTAAATATATCATTTAAAATATGTAACTGAAACATTATTTACATATTATTTAAAGAAAGAGGGATTACTCCTAATATAGTTAGAGATTAATTACTAAACTTATTGATTTGTTAGCTATGTAAAACTTGATATAAATTACACTTATATAGTAAGGGATCTGGGTATATTATATTGTTATTCGGCTGAGTGATTTCCTTACTATATCTTTTATGTAGGCTTTATCCCTCGCACCATAGAAGAATTTGACTCTTAAAACAAAGTAATCTTATTAGAAGATACAAAAAAATAACGTTATTTCGTTCAATATCGTACATTTATCGTTACAAATATCGACAAATTCAATATGAATCTGTTACATACAATCGTTGATTTGAATATGCCATATATGTATGTATATATCGGCACCATATTCTTCTGCCTACTCAGCTAAGTGTTGTCCTCTCTGTGTGTATCTCTCATGCAAGCTATCTCCCTTGCACTCATTGCCTTTGCCCTTTGTCTTTTGCCACATTTTTTTTCATGCATAAGTAAAACGTTTTTCATTTAATGTTAAGTTGGTAAGAGGAAGGAGGAAGAAAGGGTGTCCCAGGCCAACTTGTTGTTTTTGAAATCAATGTAGAAACTTTATGCAAATAACTCACACACACACACACACATAGAGACATATGCGGGTTAAGGAGTTCTCAACTTGGTATCCGGGCATATCCAGCGGATGCGGCGACCTTTTGTTTGGCCAACCATTAAGCAGCTTATAAGCGCCGTTTCGCTTGTGGCCAGAACGGACGAACGGAAGTTCATGAATTATTTAGGTGAATGAGTGAAACAGCTAAGAGAACAGGCTGAAAAGTTTTCCAAGCCGGGGCCTCATGAGACGCAACAGCTGAACGGTCCGCACGGGCCTAAGGAGTGAGTTAGCTAGCAAAGGACAAAGGTACAAGGAGCACTAATAGAGAGGAAAATTAGAAGAGTTGGAATAGAAACCAACTAAAGTTTATCTTAGCTTGGGGTATTTTGTGATACTTGGGCTATCTGATGCAGAAGGTTAACTACGATATAATCGAGTAGGAATAATATGAGATGAGCATAAAGTACGATAAATCATAATGAATATCATTGCATATTGAAAATATTGTATTGAATGTCATATACGACTTAAATATCGCAGTGCAGCATGTATACAGTATTGATATTGCATAAAATATCATTATTATTACATATAAAATTCATATAATATCGTGAGATATCATTGAATCTTCTACCTATACAGATATAGGTTCAATAAATTGCATTAAATATCATTTGGAATAATATGATATCATAAAGTATCTTACAATCTTAAAGCAAAGCAGAAGAATCCTTAAAAGATAAAATATGCCGATATATCGCCTGAAATATTAATGAATACGGCAATGATCGTACAAATATTGCATAAAATATCATTTTGACTAATGTAATATTGTTGAATATCGTAAAATATCTTACAATTCTAAAGCAAATCAAAAGAATTATGATACGATTAATAAATATGCCGATATATCATACGAAATATCACTGCATACTGCAAATATCATATAAATATTGCATTTAATATCGTTTTCAATAATATGATATTGTTGAATATCGTGAAATATTTTACAAACTTTAAGTAAATTAGACGAATTGTGATAAGACACCAAAATATGCCGATATATCGTTCAAAATATCACTCAATAATGACGATATCATATAAATATTGCATAAAATATTATTTTGAATAATTTAAATTCGCAAATTATCTAACAATCATAAAGTAAAGCAGAAGAATTAGTATAAGATACCAAAATATGCCGATATATCGTGTAAAAATATATCACTGCATACTGCAAATATCGTCTTATACTTTAATTAAATATCGCATTGCCTGCACAATATATTATGTAAAATATATCGCACCCATTGTGACAAATTCTTCAACTCTTTGTGTTGCAAGCCAGCGCACAATGCGGCGTATGCGTAATGTGGCTGTTTAGGGAAGCTAAAGTTGCATAAAGCATGCGAGACTAATTCATTTATGGCATCCTCATTGGGATCTATCAACGCACTCTATTTAGAGCTGTACTATAAATAGGCTGACCACACTGACCATGCCAGGCAGCTCAGTGACGTCAACTGACAGGATTACACACACAGGACACGGGACACACAGAACAAAGCAAACAGGACACGGCACAAGGCGCAGAACAAACACAAAGTGACCAACAACAGTTGACAACAATCAGAGCCATTGATACGGAGACGCCTCTTTGCTGTGTGTGTGTGTTGTGCCCTGTATAATTTCTCATGCAGCAGCAACCTTTTGTTTAGAGAGAGAGAGAGAGGGAGGGAGGGAGGAGCAGGAGGAGGTGGAGTAAGCTGGGCGGTTTGGGGGCGTGTCAACGTGGCAGGGTCAGGCAACTGGCAACAAAAAGTTCACTGAATTGGAAATTTCGCTTAACAAAGGCGGCTCTCAGTGGTGAAGGGGGTGGCAGAAGGGGGTAAAGAAGAGGAGAGAAGGGAGCAGGGGCCGGAGGGGGGGGACAAGAGAAGAGGAGGAGGCTTAGGCACGACAACTGCAGCATGCGGGCAGTTTATGCACTGTGCAAATTGCCAACGCTTGTTGAGCTGCTCGTTTAGCCTATACTGCGCACCCGTTTCTCTCAGTGTCCTTTTAACTTTACAGTTAGTTGGCTTTTAAAGCGCCAGCTGGCACGGAAAGGCAGCAGAGGGAGGAAGGAATAGGAGGGAGAGCGAGAGAGAGGGAGAGAAGGCGTAACCTGCCACAGGCAGTGTGCAAAATTTTAATTAATTCGATTATAAAAACGCATTCACACACAGCAGCACGCACACACACCTGCACACATAAACACACACTCACACACACATAGACATACACCGGCACACACACATTGACACACACACGCGCCGGAATACAGCACAGGAAGCAGGTAGACAAAAAGCTTTCCGCACTTTGTATAAAGTTTCTACAGGTCAGCCTCCTCCTGCTCCATGAGCAGCACCTTCTCCTTCTCATGCTCCTGTTGTGCTCTACCTCTGTTCTTGCTCTACTCCTCCTCACCCCTCTCCTGCTCCTGCTCCCCCTCATTGTCATTGTCGCTGTGACCCACATTAAATGAATCTGTGGCAAGATGAGCGCAATAATTACAGCCTCCATTTAAGTTGAGAACTCTTAATTGCAAAGCTCAAATTAGATTAAAGTTTATTGGACAAAATAAGAAAAGTAGAAAGTGCCTTGTGCATCTTTCCCCTTTCTCTCTATATATTTCTCCAAAAGAAGTTACTCTGAGTACTTCAGCTTATGTTACTCTGTCTCTATCGCAGTTCATCTTTTTTTCTCTTTATTCTTCTTGTGATCTGTTGTGTTATGCCTAGCTTCTGTGGCTGTAGACAAAGAGAGAGAGACAGCTGGAGTTCTAATTGTCACTCTTACTTTCTCTCACACTCTTACGAACTCAGTTTGTCTCCCTTTCCTTTTCTCTTTCTTGTTTCCCTGCAACTCTGCCTTTTCTCTCTATATTTATGTCTTTCTGCTCTCTCTATTAATTAGTTTTATTAGTTTTTTCTGTCAGTCTTCCTTTCTTTTAAATATGCTTCTTCCTTTCACGATCTTTTGCTGTCTTTTTATTTCTTTCTTCTTCGCTTTTGCCACTGAGTTCCTTGCTCTTTTCTGGTTTCAATTTCTGTATCCCTTTTCAGACCTCTTCTTTATCTCTCTTTCTATCTGAAACTCTTCTCTGTCTGGCTCTTTCGCTGCCTTAACTTCTTCTCTCTCTCTCTCTCTCTCTCTATCTGAACATCTTCTTTTTAACTGTCTCTCAGTTGTCTCGTTGTTCTCTAGCTCTTGAGCTCTCAACCACCCTCTCTTTCCTCTTTAATTCTTATACCCTTTCCCTAATATAAATCTAATCCAATTCAACCATTTCACGCTATGTTACCCAGTCTATCTCTCTACTAATTCACTTATGTCTCACTCTTTCTCCCTCTCACACTGTCAACCCTTCTTTAAGTAATTTCACTTAGTCATGAACTGGCAGCCACTCCAAGCCAAACCAAACCTCACCTGACAATGGCACAAGGTCTAAAGAACTATAACTGGGCACGTCTGCCTCGCCCTAGCACACTTTTCACCCCCTCTTTTCCCCTCTTCTCTTCCCCTCCCTCCCTCTCTCTCTCTCTCTCTGTTGTACACCCCGTGTGACCATCGCATGTTGCGGCAGTCGCATACGCAAATATCTTTACATTGCGCATACGTCACGTGGTGCACAAAGAAATCACGAATAGAAAACAGAAAAGAATCTATTTCATAATTATTATTATAATCGAAATAGATGTAGATGTTGTAGATTGTAGTGTGTGTAGTGTGTAGATGTTAGATATAATTGTGTGTAGTCTGTATATAGACACAACTATCTGTGCAATCCCCCGTGTAGAACGCTGAGCAAACACAACGTTTGTTATACACTTTCTGTGTGAGGGAAGGTCTCTTAACTTTGAAGGTAACTTGGTAGATATGATTCTTATTACTGCAGTTTGTTTATGAGTTTGAATGAGACTTATAGGAACGATATAACGCATAGTTTACATAGAAAATAATGGCTTATTATTGTTGTTTCTTCAAATAATGTCAGCAAACTCATCATATCTACTTTATTGTGTGTCTAGAACATGTTCTTAAAATTTCATTTGAATCATAGTTTTATAATGTATAGCTAACCTATAATCTAACCTAACTATAGACAGAGTTTCTTTAGTTTTCAATATATTGCCACCAAACTGAGTATACTTCTTTTATACTATATTATTCATATATTATATAAATTTCATTTTAATTTACGCACTATAATTTATAGCTGTCATAGTTATAATCGATTAAAAATGATATATTAGTATGAAAACCTTGAAATAGCGCAACTTAACTGCAATAATTCAAGTTATACATAGTAAAGCTTGTAGATTTGTTTGAATTCATTGAAATGTGCTCATTATAACACAAAGCTATATAGAAAAAATGGGGTTTTCGAGTATTTTTCATAAAACATGATTTGTTTTTAAAGATATCGCAGCCAAACTACACCAGTATAAATTTAAATATATTCTTTATATACTGTTAAAACTTCATTAGAATCATAGCACTATATGCCATTGAATTTATAGAAGCAAACTGTGTAAATAAAGAATTTCATCAAAATTAGCAATGAAAACTCATCGTATGTTAGATAATGCATAATATAAAGAAAATTTAGACTAGTAATGCATAATATTAGTTGATATAATACAATACAGATAGCATATATATGCATATAGATAATATTATAGTAATAAATAGCTATATAGAGAGCATAAAACCTTCGTCATGCCCTTAGTAAACCTTTCTTACTCGTGTTTTCTTCTTCTTTTTTATGACCAAAGCGAAATTATAAATTCCACACAGACGCACACACACACACATTGCGCTGATTGTAGTCGTAATTATTATTATTGCTTTAATGTGCCTTGCTGCTTCTTCTTCTTCTCTTCCTCTACTCTTGCTCTGCTGCTGCGTTAGTGTAGGTTGAGCTTAGGCAAATAGACATAAATCGCCCACAGTACATTGCCGACCTGCTGAAAATTGATTTGTATGCGTTGTTGTTGTTGTTGTCTTGTTGTTGTTTTACCTTTGCGGCAAGCAAAAGCGAAACTGACAAGTGGCCAAAGCCAGCGTGAGTCTCTCCTCCTCTCTGCCCCTCTCTGCTCGTCCCCCTCTCCCTCTTTTGCTGCCTCTACTTTTGCCTCCCCCTAAACTATTTCTTGGCTACATTTTTGTGGCCATCATTTCTTATTGTTGTTGTTTATTAATGTTTCGCTTTATTTGTTGAGCGTGTGTGTGTGTATGTGTGTGTGTGTGTGTGTTGTTTTTAGATTTTGCTGGGCAAAAAACATTTGTAGCTACACAGCGCGAAATTGTCGTGCGATTTCGATCTACAAATGAAATTGCCTAATTCAATTTAAGTGCGTTAATTTGTTGTTGTCGCCACGTCTTGATTGACATTTAATTGTGTGTGTGTGTGTGTGTGTGAGGGGAGTGTAGAAAGAGGGGTAGATGAAGAAGGGAAAGGTTGAGAGGAGGGGATAGGAAGAAGAAAGGAAAGAGAGAGGGGGTTGATGAGTGCCTTGGGGTCAAGCACAGAGACCACAAACCAAGCACAGCCCAGTGTACTTAGTGCGAGACTAAAGGAAGGTGGGAAGTGGAGAAGAGAGAGAAGGGAAGAAGGTAGAGAGAGGGAGAATGGTAGGTCAAGGGAGAAGGTGTAGAGAGGAAGTAGCAATGTAGAAAGAGTCAAGGTGAGGGTAGAGAGAGTGAGAAAGGAAGGTCGAGAGTGGAAGAAAGGGAAAATGAATGAATGCAGGCAGTGAGAAGAAAGGTAAAAGGGAAGGAGAAGGAAATGCAGGTAGAGCGCAGAAAGGAGGAGGTAGGAAGGAGGAAGAGAAGGTGGGGGGAAGGTAGAGAGAAGAAGAAAGCGAGCGGGAAGAGGGAAGAAGAGAAGAAGAGAGATAGATGCAGGAAGAGAAGGGTGGTAGAGAAAAGAAAAGAGGAGATATGATGGCAGAGAAGGTAGAGACATGCAGGAGGGTAAGGATAGATAAGCTAGAGGTACGAAGAAGGTAGACAGCGTCAGAGACAGAGTCAGATAAAGGCAGGTGTAGAGAGAGAGAGAGACCGGAAGAGAGAAAGAGAGGAAGATAGAAAAAGAAAGATTGAAAGAGGGAGCTAGAGAACTTCTATTCTACAGAGGTAGAGGGTGAACGGGTATTACGAAAAAGGTATTACGAAAAAGAGATAGTGAGGGGCATAGAGAGAGAGAGAGAGAAGAGAGAGACAAAGAATGAGGGAAAGAGAGAGAGAGAAAGAGGGACAAAGAGAGAGAGAGAGAGAGAGAGAGAAGAAGACAGACAGAGAAAGAGAAAAGGAGAAAGATAAGTAGAGAGACCGGTCAAGAGGGAAAGAGTGCGAGATGTGTGAGCGACAGAAAGGGTGTAAAGGGGGTGCTAGAAGTCTGGAAGTAGAAGAGGTGTGCAAAGAGGGAATGAAGAAAAGAGAGAGAAGAAGAAAGACAGAGAAAGAGGAACGAAAAGAGATGTGTGTGCGGTAGAAAGGGTGTAGAGGGGGTGCTAAACGTAGGAGACCGTCTGGAAGTAGAAGAGGGGCGTGCAAAGAGGCAACGCCAACGTCGACGTCGACGGCGACAACGCTGGCGCTAATGCTAACGCTGACTTCGACGTCGCTGCTGCTGCTGCCGCTGCTGCTGTCGCTGTCGCTGCCTGCGTCGCTTAGCGTTGCCGTCGCTGAAAGCGAATTCGAATTCAGTTTTTAGTTTTCAGTTTTCAGTTTGTGTCGCGCCTCCGTTTTGTAAATAACGCGAAAGAAGGCAACGTGAAAAGGCAACAAACAGCGGGTAGACACACACATACACACACGCACACGAGTACACTGCAAGAAATTCTAATACTATACTATATAAGCAGCTCAGCTGAGCTCAGCTCGTGTGAAGTTTGCGCTGCAATTGGATTAATTAAACACACATTGAAAATGGCACAACGAAGCTGAAACCGAAAAATCTGCGAGAAATTAACTATAAATTATACTATAAAATTGAGTGACGCACACACGCCAGACAAATATAGAAATTATAAAAATATATACATATATATATGTATGTATAAAGAGCATTTAGTATATGTGTTATACAGTGTTATACATATGTTTGCTTGATATATTTTTATATAATTTCTTTTCATTTTTGCGCCAATTAATTGCGGTGCCCCATGGCGGCAGTGGCACTGGCGCTGCTGCTATAAATTCAGCTATAAATTCTTTTTATAGCTAATTCAACTGAGCTCGCATGGAGCCCGCATAATTGTACAACAACAACAACAACAGCAGCAGCAGCATTAACAAGAGCATTAATCTTTAATCCTTGCGTGATTTTTATTCAATTTCAATTTGATTTCTTCATTACAATTTTCCTCTCTCGCATTTTGCTTGTGAGCAAAGAATTTTCTTTTTGATATTTTTGAATATTTATTTTTATAAAACTTTGACATTGGATTTGTCATTGCTCTGCTCTGGCGTTGTTGTTGTTGTTGCTCTTCTGCGTTACGTATGCGTAATATTTTCTGATTTAGTCTATTGCTGTTGTTGTGCCATTTTTCAAACAATACACAGCGCGAAAAACAATAACTGAAACAAAGTAGAATACATTGTTGCTGCTGCTGCTGTTGCTGTTCTTGTTGTTGCTGCTGTAGCTGCAACTGTTGTAGTTGTTGTCGTGTTTTTGTTGCTGGTTTCTCAAGTCGCGCGTCGCGTTGTTGTTTGTTTTTATTTGCAGTTGTTGTGGCCATATAAAGCATTTGTTGCAATTTGCACAAACACCAAGACAGACACATACAAGCACACCTAGTCACACACACACACACACTGAGACACACACACGTAGAGAAATCTTGAGCTGCATAAATATGTCAAAGGTTTGCAACGAGGCAAATCTCGCTGTCTTTTTTGCCTTTTAGTTTGTAGTTCTTTATTGAATAAGCATTTGCACTCATGCACTCACTCACACATACACTCACACTACACTCACACACACACACACACTGACTACACTCACACACTCATTCACCCGCATTCGTAGAGGAGGGCCAAGGGGGATGCTCTGCTCTGTAGTCGTTGAATAGTCACGCACTTGTTGTTGTTATCGCCTCATAAAGCAGCCTCTTTTATGGCACATTATGGCATTGACTTATGTAGTGTATCGTACACGGCAAGAAAAGAACGTGCCCCAACGATAGCAATAAACATTTTACAGCACACACACACAACATTTTCTGGCGAAATTTGTCAAGTCAAGCGAATGGGAAATGTAATTAAATGGAAATGTAAATAAATACGAAATGATTGAGACTGATTAAAGAGTAGAGGGGGAAGAGGGGCAGAGCACTGCAAAGTAATTATTATTCTATATATAGAATCTGAATTTGTTGTAGGTATAACAGTTTAATTTGACTGGTAAATGCTTTTATGCTTGGACAATCAAGTTTTAAAGTTGTGCTATAAAGTTGCAATTGTGCAATATTCAATGGCTATTATTCAGAACTGTAACTGTTATACAGAACTGTTATACAGAACTGTTATACGGAACTGTTATACATAACTGTTATACAGAACTGTTATACAGAACTGTTATACAAAACTGTTATACAGAACTGTTATGCAGAACTGTTAAAGAGAACTGTTATACAGAACTGTTCTACATAACTGTTATACAGAACTGTTATACAGAACTGTTATACAGAACTGTTATACATAACTGTTATACAGAACTGTTATACAGAACTGTTATACAAAACTGTTATACAGAACTGTTATACAGAACTGTTATACATAACTGTTATACAGAACTGTTATACATAACTGTTATACAGAACTGTTATACAGAACTGTTATACAGAACTGTTATACAGAACTGTTATACAGAACTGTTATACATAACTGTTATACATAACTGTTATACATAACTGTTGTACAAAACTGCTGTACAAAACTGTTATACATAACTGTTATACATAACTGTTATACATAACTGCTATACAGAACTGTTATACATAACTGTTATAAA
This sequence comes from Zaprionus vittiger, assembly GCA_018904025.1. NCBI lineage: Eukaryota > Metazoa > Arthropoda > Insecta > Diptera > Drosophilidae > Zaprionus > Zaprionus vittiger. The sequence continues at coordinate 2,295,145 of JAEIFQ010001142.1, read as the reverse complement.
AATCTGTCATACAGAACTGTTATACAGTTTTAGTTTCTCGTCATTTTACACCTAGTTTATCGCACAGTGTAGCTGCCAAGTCTTGTTCACTGTCTCTTCTTGCTCCTCTTCTTCTCTCCCATCTTCTATTTCATTCACTTTCTTCTCCTTCCTCGTCATATCTGCATTCTTCTTCACCCTCTGCTTGTTTCACACCTCTATTTTATTGCACAGTGTAATTGCAAGCGTCGCAACACACACTCCTGCCATCTCTATCTAACCCCTTTAGAGAGTTGTCTAATCAGCTGCGCTTCTCTCTCATTTATGTTTTCATTATGACATTACACACTGATAAGCGACATTTCTCTTGATTACACACCCAGTCGCAGCTGCACACACCCTATGCAAGCACACACACATACACACACTCGTACACCCGCACACCCTTTACACTCACACACACAGAGTTTCAATCTAGTTTGCGTCAGTAACTCAATTTAAAATACGAAATCGATTTCCGCTTCAAATGTCGCCAAAAGCTAAAAAGGAAAATAAAAACCAAATGAAATTCGCAAAGTGCAGGGGAAGAGAGAGAGGAAGAGGGAGAGAGAGAGAGGGGGAGTGTGTGGGAAAGAGAGGGAGACGCTGTTCTCGCTGTGTGTATAGAGGGCCACGGTCATGGGCTATGGCCAGTTGGACTCTGGGCGCCGACTCCGCAGCTGCATAAAAGGTCAGGGTCACATGCGCCGGCAAATGGAGCTGCCCTGCCCACCCACTCCCTCTCTCTGGCGTTACTTTCCTCCCTTCATGCCTTGCCTGCCCCTACTTGCACTGTTCTCTCCCTTTGTGCCCTGCGCAACCTCCTCTGCCTGCCTCCTGTTGCTGGTCAAAGCGTCAACAAAGTTGCAGACAGTTGCAGTGCAGGCGACCTGAAGGGGAGGCAGAGCAGGGGAGAAGAGTCAGGGGATTGACGGCCTTAACTGTTGGCTTTGACTTGTCAACTTTGCGGTTTGTCGCTGGCATTGCAACTGGCTCTGTAGGTGCCGCTGGGGTGGACACTGTTGAGCTGAAGTTGGAGAAGGTATTGACTCAGGGATGGGGCTGCTATTGGCTGTGGTATTGGAACAGGGAAGAAGACGGGGATTGGAACGGGGAGTGGGACAGGGATTGAGTAAGGTATTGGTAACGTAGAGGGTATTGGCTGTTGGTACTGTACAGGTCTATGTGACTAGCCTTGGGAACTGTTATTTGCTCTGGGATTGACTCAGGATAGGAGCTGGCATTGGGACTGGGTTTTCTCCCCTGGTATTGGTTCTATAGAGAAGTCTGTGGTTAGACCTGGGAAACAGTTATTGAATGAGGAAAGGCACTAGGATTGAGCTGGAGATTGAGCTGGAGATTGAGACCAAGAGAGAGGGTCTGAGAATGGAGTAAGGTACTGCTTTTGTAGAGTGTTGCTCTGTGGTTTAGTCCTGGGACAACTTTTATTGGCTCAGGCATTGGGCTTGGAATTGGAAGGGTAATTGGGCTGCTATTGGCTCTGTACAACTGTTATATTCCAAGTGCTTATCGGTTTAGTTGAAAATGAAACTGTTATACATTATACATTATACATTATATATGAATTTAATATACGCTATTATTATATAACTATTGTAATACTGCTTCCTTTTATCTTGTTAATTGTATAATCTAGAAGAACTGTTATACGAAACTGTTACGCGAAAGTGTTATACGAAACTAGTGAAATGCCAATATATAATTGAAAGTCACTTTTATCTTATTAATTGTTCATATTTAGAAGAACTGTTATACGAAAAGTGTTATACTAAACTAGTGAAATGCCATTATATAATTGAAAAGTAAATTTCTAAGGAACTGTTATACGAAACTGTTATACAAAACTGTTATACAAAAACTGTTATACGAATGTGTTTTACGAAAGTGTTATAAGGAATTAGTGTTAAACTGATTCCTTTATCTAATTTATAGGTCATTTCTAAAAGAACTGTTATACGAAAGTGTTATACTAATGCTCCCGAAAGTGTTATACTAATGACTCCCTTTATCTAATTAATAGTTAATTTTTAGAAGATACTGTTATAATGAAAGTGCCTATCACTATTGTTACTTGTAGAACTGTTATACTAAAGTAATGTCTACAATCATGATTGGGTCCGGAATTGAGTCTGAGTTTAACCTTAGAATGGGTAAGGTATTGCTTCTGTAGAGGGTACTGTAATTAGTCTCTGGGAAGTGTTATTGGCGCTGGAATTAGTTTGGGGATTCAGGGGTTCGATTCAATCAGGGATAAAGACTTTGATTGCCTCTTGGTATTCCTTCTGGTATTGCTACTGCTAAGGGTGCTGTGTTTACCCTTGGCAACTGTTATTGCCACCTTACCCTTTGCCTGTGTGGGAAGGAAGTGGGGGGGGGGGGGGGCAGTGGCAATGATTTCCTTTTATGGCTTATGATTTCATGCCTCATTTCGTGAGCATTTTATATGCAGCGCACGACGCAACGATTATCGAGCATGGGGCGTTGCAGGGGCGTGGCACCTGCTGCTGCTGCTTGCTGCTTGCCCTCGTCATGTTCGACACCTCAAGCGCTTTTGGCTGGCAGCTTATCAAACCTTATCATCTCTGGCAAAAATTCACTGCGAGTTTTGTTTTTCTTTCGTTTCGCTTCGTTTTGCTTATTTTGCTTTCTGCGTTTTACATTTTTCGTCTTTCGCCTTGTGCGGTTTTCTTCTTTGCACTCGCATTTGTTTACTTTGTGCGATTCTTTATGAACTTCTCCCCCTCTCCCTCTCCGTCTCCCTCTTCTTCTTCTTCTGCTGTTTGCACAATAAAACTTTATGCATTTTTGCCCAATTTCAAAATTATCTTTACTCTTTATGTTGTTGTTCTGCTTCTTCTCTGTCTTCTTCTTCTTTATCTTCTTCTTCTTGTTATTGTTGCAATTGTTGATTTCTTTATTTATTGACAGTCGAATTTAGGGAGGGGGGTAAAGAAGGGGAAGGCGCGATATGATTTATGAGTGTGTATAGAATGAGGTGAGTGGCAGGCGGTGACTGTTGAAATGTTTTGATAGGAGGCGCTTATCGCGGACAGTTGAATATGAAACTGTTATACGCAACGTAACGTTAGTCTCTTTATCTAATTGATAGTTAATTATCAAGTAGAACTGCTTTACTGATTGTAGAAAGTAGAATACAAATAGAAAAAGAAACTGTTATACGCAACTATTGTCTGTAATCGTTATTCACTTGATATTCACTTATATTTGATAGTTAATTTCAAGTAGAGCTCTTATACTAAAGAGACTTATTACAACAGACACAAGTGCAACTGTTATACGATATAATTGCTTGCAATCATGACATGTTTTAGCTTAAATTTACAGTTTATTTCAGGTAGAAAATATAAGAATAAAGCTAAGCTGAACTGTTATACAGTTAAAGAGCAACATTATGTAGAGATAGAGAGGAGAAAGAGAGTGAGAGTTATCGATTTAAATAGTATAAAACTCTAGGTAAAATATAGTTTTATTAAACTGTTATACTATATACAATAGATTCATATCCATGCGTATTTCCCCAGCACATTGTACAAGTTCTGCTCGCTCTCCTGCTTCCCATCTCTCCCTGCCACGTTAATCCATCGCCAGTTGCACAAGTTAAGCTAGCTGCCTTTCGTGTTGGACGTCCCAAGCTAATTATGACAGTTGTGTCTGTGCTAAATGAAATGCCCCAAGGCTGCCTCGCGGCACAAAGTCAAAATTGACATTGCCACAAGCACAAAATGCAACTTAATCCCATCCCTTGAGGCGTGTTCAGACGTGTGTGCAGCCAGCCAGAGACAGGCAAGTTAGCAAGTAAGGCACATTGACGTCAGTGAGGGAGAGAGAGCTGAGTGCTCTAAGGTGATTAAGAACTGTCCGCTGTACAGAGGTAGAGACGGACAGGGGAAGGGAGTGTAACATAATTTGCATCTACAGCGCCGCAGCCTGTTAAGCTTAATCATTCGCATTGTTTTTTGTTCTTTGAACTTTGAGCTAACAAAAATAGATAAATGCTTCAGTTGAGCCACTGTAGAAGCTTTTCCACAACCACCCTGAGAGTGGGAGAGATAGAAAGAGAGGGAGAGAGAGCTCGATGACTTTTGACATATGAAGAGAAGCAGAAGCAGAAACAGAAGCAAAACAAAGTTATCATCCACGCTGTGTATGACGCACAACGAATGAAGTGAAGTTGCTACTGCTGCTGCTGTTGCAGGTGGGCGAAGACCCTACCGTGGGAGAGAGTAACCTGCCCCACCCCCTCATTCAGTGCGTGGGTGGGTTGAAACCAAAAGCTTCTCTCTCTCTGTTCCTACAGCATTAACGACTCGCCTACACGCACATACATAGTTGTCGCTACTCTGCTGCTCCATGATGCAGTTGGTCCAGGGTGCTCAAGGCGAACAGTTATACAGCTGTAGAACAGTGCCGTAGTAGCAAGTGTTATACTAGTAAATTGTAGTTGTACCTGTAGAATAGTACAGTAGTTCAAGTGTTATACTAGTAAATTGAAGCCAAGTCGCTTAGGTTTGCCAATTCAAGGAGTTTGTATAGTAAAAGTTGCTTAGTTGCGTAGTATTTGTGGTTTACTTTAACTGTTATACTGTTATATATCTGTTATACATAAGTGTTATACGTGTAAAAATATACTTGCATGCTTGGAGAATCAAGTTGAAACGTTTTTTTTTAGTTGCAATTGTGCAATATTCAAAGAATTCTATGTTTTAGAACTGTTATACAAGGAAATACATTTCCATTCGCTTAGCTTACCCAATTCTAACAGTTTTGTGCAGTTTTAAACTGTTATACAGCTATACAAAACTGTTATACTGTTATACATAAGTGTTATACATGTAAAACATATTTGTATGTTTGGAAAATGAAACTGAAAAGTTTTTTATAGCTACAATTGTGCAATATTTAAATAATTTGTATACTGTTATAACTGTTATACGCAACTTTTATACAGCTAAACATGTTGCACTTCTTGTGCACTAGGAAAAATAAGGCGTACAGTTTTCATGCCATTGTAATTGCATATGAGTGTAATATTTAAAGTTAAACTCAACTGTTATACTCAACTGTTACACAAGGAAGTTCATTCCCATTTGCTTAGCTTACCCAATTCCAACAGTTTTGAGCAGTTACTGACGCACAATTCAATTTTATTAATTTCCAAACTGTTATACTGTTATACAAAACTGTTATACTGTTATACAAGACAGGCATACTAGCTTAAACAACCCAATCCGCTTTACTTTATTCATTTATCTGTCTATTCCAACCCGAATATACTGTTATACAATCAACTGTTATACTAATGAGACATTGTATTCCTTTCGCATTGCAGGAACAAGTCAAACTGGACGCCAGCAAACAGGTAATCAGCCCCGACGATTGTGAGGATCTCAGTCCAATGCCACAAACAGCAGCACCCCCCGTACGCCGGCGCGGCGGCATCTCCGCTGAGCCGGTGACCGAAGAGGATGCTGCGAATTATGTTAAGAAAGTAGTGCCCAAGGATTACAAGACAATGAATGCACTGTCCAAGGCCATAGCCAAGAATGTGCTCTTTGCCCATTTGGATGAGAGTGAACGCTCTGATATATTCGATGCCATGTTCCCAGTGAATCACACGGCGGGCGAGAATATCATACAACAGGGCGATGAGGGTGACAATTTCTACGTCATTGATGTGGGTGAGGTGGATGTGAGTAGCAAAGAAACGAAGAGGGATAGAGACTATAGAGAGCAATAACTAATCATGTTTCCCCTTCGCCCCTCTTCAGGTGTTTGTCAACTCGGAACTGGTCACTACCATCAGTGAGGGCGGCAGCTTTGGTGAGCTGGCGCTGATCTATGGCACACCACGTGCGGCGACAGTGCGTGCCAAGAGCGACGTCAAGCTGTGGGGCATTGATCGTGATTCATATAGGCGCATATTGATGGGTTCCACCATACGCAAGCGTAAGATGTATGAGGAGTTTCTGTCACGTGTCTCCATACTGGAGAGTCTGGACAAATGGGAGAGACTGACAGTGGCGGATTCGTTGGAGACATGTTCATTCGAGGACGGGGAAACGATTGTGAAGCAAGGCGCGGCTGGAGATGATTTCTATATCATACTCGAGGGTTGTGCTGTGGTGCTGCAACAGCGCTCGGAGGTGAGTAGCAGGAGCAGAAGTCTCCTCTTCTTGTTGTACTGTTAACTAATGATTTCTCTTCTTTCTGTAGCAGGGTGAAGAGCCCGCCGAGGTGGGTCGCTTAGGCTCCAGCGATTACTTTGGTGAGATTGCTCTGCTGTTGGATAGACCACGTGCAGCGACTGTGGTGGCACGTGGACCGCTCAAGTGTGTTAAGCTGGACAGAGCGAGGTATGTAGCAAGTGTTATACTCAACTACAAACTGTTATACTTATACTCAACTCTTTTTATCTGATAGATTTGAGCGCGTGCTGGGACCCTGCGCTGATATTCTGAAGCGCAACATAACGCAGTATAACAGCTTTGTTTCACTGTCTGTCTAAGCTACAACAACAACTGCAAGCACAGCACATCAACAACAACGCAGCTCGCATGCCAACAACAACAACAACAACTAGAAATCGCTCAGCAGCAGAAGATCAAGATGAAGAAGAAGAAAACTAAACTAAACTTAAGACGTAAAGTGTAAAAGAAGAAGAACCCTAGAAAGAAGGCTTCACATTGAGTTGAGCTCAATGGGCAGAGAAGGAAATGTAGAGAAAGGAAAGAGAGGGAAGAGGGAGTTAGAGAGAGAGAGAGGAACAGGGCAGGGCAGGTGTGGGGTTAGGTGCACTTCGGGGGTAGCCTAATCGAACCTATGTTAATTATGTTAAATGAATTCTGTATGTTGTGCTAAAGTTACATTCATGTACTTTATGTCTAATGTTTTCTCTGTGTGTGTTCTCTTTGTGTACAACAACAACAACAACAACAACAGCAACAAGTTGCAGCATGTTCCAACAACAACAACAACAACAAAAGAACCTAAGCACACAACAACAACAACAAGTTGCGATTTTCAACTTTCGATGCTCTTACTTTCTTTTCACAACTGTTATACTGTACTGTACAATTGCTAACTGTTATACGCATTTCATATAACACACAGAAACACACACACACACATATTTTCTATATGCTTCTGCTCTTTGTACATGGAACATGCTGCCACATAAAACAAAAAGAAAATTTCAAAAAAAAAAGAAAAGAAAAAGCAACAAAAATAAGCAACATTTCATTTAAATAATCATTGCGAAGATCTGAATGTTTTTTACAACAACAACAACAACAAAATGATATATATAAAATACCTAAATGTAAGCTAGACACACACACACACACACAACATACACACATACAACAACAACAACAACAACAACCTTCACCAAGCTGCGTTAGTTCTAAAGTTCTTTAGAGTTTTGTGTTGAGCGGGCAACAACAACAAGAGCAACAACAACAGCTACAACAACAACAACAAACACAATTTATTGTTTAATATATTTAGTAAATTATTATTTCATTATTAAAACAACAACAACAACAAATTTTCTAAGGAATGGAAAACTATTCAAATTAAAAAGAAAAAAACAAATTGAAGAAAATTCTTTGAAATTGTTTCGTAATTTTGTGCTACATTCTGTTTACTTGTGCCCACTGTGCCCCACTGTATTGTTTTCATTAACTGTTATACTACCTACTACTGTACGCCGCATAACCTAAAAATGGCATTTTCTAACAACTGCCACGAAGAAAAGAGAACAACAAAAAAAGAAAGAAACACAAAAACAACAAAGAAGAAATTGTAAAATATAACACAAAAATCAGATGAGAGAGAGAGAGGGAAAGAGAGAAGATCAAGTGAAGAATGGCTTGAAATGAGCGAGTGTTTTGCGGGAGTGTTATACAGTGTGTTATACACAGTGTTGTGCATTATGTTATACACAGTGTTGTACAAAGTATTATAGCTAGTGTACGAAGTGTTATACACAGTGTTAAGGGCAGTGTTATACACGATGTTATACAAAGTGTTATACACGATGTTATACAGAGTGTTATACACTATGTTATACAGAGTGTTATACACTGTGTTATACAGACTGTTCTACACTGTGTTATACAGACTGTTATACAGAGTGTTATACAGACTGTTATACACGATGGTATACAGAGTGTTATACACGATGTTATACAAAATGTTATACACGATGTTGTACAGACTGTTATACAAAGTGTTATACACTATGTTGTAGAGAGTGTGCAAAGTGTTATACACTATGTTGTACAGAGTGTTATACACATTACTTACACGCATTGTAATACACAGTATTATACACACTGTTATACAAAATGTGCTATACATTCTGTTATACATATTGTTATACACTCTGTTATATATACTGTTATATACTCTTTCACACAGACAAAGTTCAATTTAAGCTTCTTCATTTGTTTTCTCTCTTCTGCGGTGTGCAAGCCACGCCCCTTAACGCCTAAAACGCACCATTTCAGGAGCGTATTGAGTGTACCCGCCGGCGGGTAAGACTAAAGAGAGAAAGCGAGAGAGAGAGAGAGAGAAGAGCGATCGAGAGAGCGCGCGCGTGCAGTGACAAAAGCGAAGCGTTATGAAATTGCGTCAAAAATTGTGTACATTAAGCCAAGGCAAACTGAGAGCGATGAGAGAGAGAGAGAGAGCGCGTGGGAGAGAGAGAGAAGAGAGAAGAATTGAAGGGGTTACAATTTAAAGTAATATATTATCAATGTAAAATCATATGTACTATAAAGAGTAAAACAAAAAGCAAAAAACAAAAAACAAAATGAAAAAAAAAACTAACAAAAGAAAAACGAGAAAAAAACGAGAGAATAACGGTAATAAATACAATTTACATAGATGTTGCAAAACATGGAGAGAGAAAGATTGTTGGGAGAAGGAGTGAACAATGTGTGAAAGAGAGAGAGGGAGAGGGAGAGAATGAGGTGAAGAGAGAGATGGAGAGAGAGGATAGTAAAAGAGCAAAGAGTAAAAATTTAAAGAGGTTTGAGGTATAGGAGTTGAGGATTAAAGAGGATAGATTGTAGTAAAGAGGCAGAGAGAAAGATGAGAGAGAGAGAGATAAGAGAAATAGGGAGATGAGAGAGAGTGGATTATAAGATAAAGTATGATAGATTGAGGCAGTGAGGAGGACTGCAAGGAGAGAGAAATACAGCAGAGAAGATTTTAAGATGGAATGAAACAGTGAGAAGAGATTAAAAGCAGAGAGTGAATGGAATAAGAATAAAAGATGAGGAAGACGGAGTTACAGGGAGAGAGAGACAAAGACAGAGTGACAGAGAGGGAGAGAAATAGAGAGAGAGAGACAGAGAGAGAGAGAGAGACAGAGAGAGAGAGTGACAAAGGGAGATAGTGACAGAAAAAGAGAGTCACAAAGCTTTATGAGAGCAGAGTGTGTGGGAGAAAGTAATCAGAATGAACGAGAGAAGAGTGAGCGCAAGACAGAGCTGAGGTTGAGATGAGCAGGTGAATGTAAGTGCGAAAGAAATGCGAGAAAGAGAGAGAGAGGGGAGATGAGCAAGAGAGAAGTGTGAAAGAAAGAAGCTGAGTGGCAAATCTCCTGCTGAGAGTGAGAAGAGGAAGTACAAGAGAGACATGAAGATTGAAACGAGAGATGTAAGCTGGCATTGGCAAACAGTGGAGAGAGAGACAGATAGATAGAGAGAGAGAGAGAGAGAGAGAGAGAGAGGGGGGAAGCTTTTGATTATTGTTTATTAGATTATTGTTGTTGTATTCGAAGCGATCCAAGCAGGCTGCTGCTGTTCTAATGTTGCTGGACGTTATCATCTGGTTGCCCACACTATTCACCTACGTGCTGTTTTTGCTGATCCTGCTCATACTGTTCTTCATCGTTGCCTATGTCAGCCACAAGATCTACATATCCATCTATGACAATCTGCCATTGCCAGCGGCCCCAGGACGCTCACGGTCCACAAGTCTGCGCTCCGATCAGTTTGTCAATCAGCTCAGTGCGCGCTCCATATGGATACCGAATCGTTCCACGATCTTTGAGTCAACGGCGGGTAAGTAAGCGGGGCAAGGGGAGGCAACTAGACAGACTCACTCGCATGTTCCTCTGCTGTGCGTGCCCCTCAGTGCGCGTTACCATCTCTTTGGAGCCCTGCTATCTGGTCAATCTGGAGCTGGACATACAGCTGCGCAATGTGGAACGTCCTGTTAGTTTATTGTGCAACTGCCAGCTGGAGGGCGTGACCTCTTGCGCTGCAACGCAGCCACGTTTGCCTGGTGACACGCAGAGAATCAACAAGTTCTACACACATCTGTGCAACATACCCAGGCTGAAGATCTTGCTGAAGTGCAATGAGCGCAGCAAAATGCGGCTTGTACTCGATGATGTTATACAGGATGTGATGGAGTCACGTTGCACAGACAGTGGCGCCCTTAGTCGCCGATACAAGGTGTCAAGCTCCAAGCTGGATCAGTCGGGGGCATGTTGCAGTAACTATTGCAAGGTGGGGGGCAGTGGCAAAGTGAGAGAGGTGGATAGTAGTGCAGGCAGTGGCAGTGATCAGGGGGCAAGTGGCAAAGATCAGGGGGCAAGTGGCAGAGATCAGGGGGCAAGTGGCGGAGAAGACAAAGCAGAAAGATAAAGAGCGAGGCAGAGGGCGCAACAACAGACGAAGCAGAGGGAAAGACGGGGGCGGAGCAGCGGCTCGCTTGGTTTATATATATATTTTGTAGAACTTGTTTGCTGCGTGCGTGTGTGTGGCTGTGTGTGTGTGTGTGCGTGCTCTACTGCAGCTTAGAGAAGAACTGAGAGAGAGAGAGAGCGAGAAGAGTCTCTCTAGACGCTCTCTAGGCGCCGTTAACTGGTTCCCAAAGGGGGTCAGAGAGAGAGAGAGAGAGAGGGGGAAGAGACTCTCCACTCCACTCCAGTCCAGGCAGAGAGCGCGTGCTGCACGCCTTGCTAGACACACAAAAATTCGTTAACTTTTTGTTGCTTATCTCATAATTACACAGCATAAAACTAGAAACAAAATACACACACTCTCTTATCAGCCCCTCCCACACGCCTCCCACTCACTTAGATAAGAGAGAGAGCGAGCCAGCTCCTGCTGCGATTGCCAAATCAGAATGACATCGTCATACGTGAAGGGAGAGAGGGGAAGAGAGCGGGGCAGAGGGGGGCTCAATTATAGATCGTAAGCAGTCGATGCCGATTTTATTGCCAGCTGTGTTGTATTTCTCGATTTATGCCAATTAATAAAGCGAATAGAAACGAAACGAGTGTGTGCAGAGAAGTGTGCAAAGAAGAGGGGAGAAGAGGAGAGAGAAGAGTGGAGAGCAGTGCAGTGGAGGACAGAGAAGAGCAGAAGAGAAGCGAAGAAGAGGCAGAAGATGCCGTAGATTTTGCGACTTGATTGGCACGAGCGTGTTTGCCATTCAATGCTGAATTCATATTCGTTTATACCCTGTACGCATATATAAAGCATATAATGGGAGTATATAATATATATTGAAGGTGTGCTGATTAGTGTATATCCTGTATATATATGCATAGCATGGGTAGTTTATACACTGTACGTATATAAAGTGCATAATTTTGCGTAGTGTGTCAACTTCTATTAGTTTATGCCCTGTAGATGTCATATATAATGCTTATAGCAGTTTAGTTTATACCCTGTACGTATGTATTGTTAATATAGAGAATATATAACGTCTATAGTGGCTATTCTTTTAAGTTTATACCCTGTACTTACATATATAAAGCACACAGCAAGGCAGCTTATAATATGTACACATAGAATGCTTCTTAAAGGGAGTTGTAGTAAGAATTTATACAAGTTTATACCCTATACATATAGAATGCATAATAGCAGGGTATAAAGTATATATACAGTGGGAATATCTTTTAGTTAATACCCTGTAAATGTCATATACAAGGCTTATGGCAGGTTAGTTTGATTAGAGAAGGAATAAATAACGTATCTAATGTCTATTAATAATAGAGGGAATATATAAATTATGTAATGTATATTTATATTGATTTATATCCTGTGATTCTAGTTTATATATAATGCTTAAAAGGCAGCAGTTTATATCCTGCAATGATTATAGAGGGTTTTAGAAGGAATTTTGATTAGTTTATGCCCCAAACTTTTAAAGTGGGAATATATCAAGCTTACATTACGAATTCTTCTTGTTTATACGCTGTACATATAATGTATAATGCTTTTAGCAGTTTAGTTTGATAAAAGATGGAATATATAACGTCTGTAGTGGGTGTTGTGTATTTGTTTATACCCTATAGCTACAAATTAAACATCATATGATACCCTGCAGGTATATAATGAATATAGAGGGAATATATTATGTTTATAGTATGAATTCCGATTTGTTTTATGCCCTAAACGTTTAAAATAGGAATATATCAAGCTTACATTACGAATTCTTCTTGTTTATACCCTGTACATATAATCCATAATACCTTTAGTAGCACAACTCCTACCCTGTATAGTATATTACACTTAAAAAGGCCATATAGAATGCTTATTGTAGCAATTCCCATTAGTTTTTAGGCTGTAAATATATATACTGCTTATAACAGGGTGTAAAATGTTTTCAAAGGGAATATAATTGTTTATAGCGTGTATTTTCATTAGCGTATACCCTGTAAACATAATATAAACTGCCAATAGCAGCTTAGTTTACACCCTGCACGTATATAATGCTTATCAATGGCATATATAATGCCTATAGTGGGTATTCCTATTACCTCACGCTATGCATATGCTAATGTAGCTTATACCCTGCACATATGTATATAAGGCTTACACTGGGCATATAGAATGCTCATAATAGAAATTCATCTACTGTATAACCTGTACATACGTATAGCATACATGCAGTAGTGTATTTTATACCCTGCAAGTATATAAAGCATATAAAGGCGTATATACTACGTATAGTATGCATGCACAACAATTTAAACCGTCTATACACACATATATTATACATATAATGCATATAGTTAGTTAGTTAATACCCTGTACATATATACTGCTTATAGTGGGGTGCATCATTAAGTTGCGGGCACCAAGTTCAAGTAAACAACTGCTTGAGCTCTTACTGTAGACGACCTTGCTCCTCTTGAACAGCTCGAGCTCTGGAATTATTCAAGTTAGAGCGGCCAAAGTTGATTCCCTAAGAGAGACAGAGAGAGAGAGAGAGAGAGTAGAGAGTGCTTTACTCTAGAGTCTAGACAGATCTAACTGTCTGTCTTATATACAGCACAACTGCAGCTGGCATATGATCTGCAGCTTAAGTGAAAACCTGTCACGATCTGCTGCCTCTGCTGCTGCAAACTTCGACCTGACCCTGGTCTCTGTCACAGTCGCAGCTCGATCGAGCTAATGCTAATGTTAAGCTTTCAACTTGCCGACGCTGCGTATACGTAATGAGCCCAGCAAGACAGAGAGCGAGAGAGAGAGAGAGAGTTCTAGACTAGAGACGGCGCTGCTTTGCTTTGCTTTGCTGCCTCGTTCGAATTGGTTCGCCTCAGTTAACGCACAAGTGTCAATGCACACGGTCGCACAACGCAGAGACACAATTGAAAAAATACTCGCGCACACACACAGACAAACACATACATATATAATAATATGCATATGTATATATAGACAGGGTATACTTAATCTGGATACATATACATGTGCGAGACATTTAATTAACATACGCGATATTCAGTTCAGTTCGACGCACTCGAAACAGCAGAAACTTCCTCACAGTTCTCTCGCTCTCCCCTCGTCTCGCTCTCTCCGTTTGGAAACTGTCATAGAAACGTGTCTAGTAGTACTTGAAATTACAACAATGTTGGATCCCATATCAGATACTCCGCTGGTGCTGGCCTACGTCTTTATGTCGCTGCTGGTGTTGATCGTTTGTTTCATTATCTTCAATGTGGTGCACAAGCTTTATCGCGGCATGGATGCCACAGATGAATCCATGCTCACACTTGGTGGTGGTGATGCTGCTACTGTGGGTGTGTCGTCCACCAAAACACACATGCTGGAAGTGGACAACGCACTGAAAACCGGTTGAGAGAGAGAGAGAGAGAGAGGGGCAGGCAGAAGCACGCAGCAGCTGTAGCTGAGCTGAGAATCGCATCGAATTGGATTGGATTTGGAGCGAGGCACAGCAGCAGTTACTACATTGTATATATACACACACACACACACACACACACACATTACTTGTAACTACTATATACTACACTGTACTATATTATATACACTGTAATTACAATTAGTCTAGCCGTAGTACTTATAAAACAAACTGTGCCGCGGGACGAGCTTGGTTAAGGTTGCTTGGATTTCCCTGCCTCGTCTCCTTCACCGTCGTCTGCAGCTCCGTCTCGGCAGCAGTCTAGTCACTTTAGTTAGGTTAACGTAACGCCATCGTCGTCGTCATACATATGTCGTGTCTGACATTGATATTGTAAATAATTGAAAATACAATAAAATTATAAAATGTGCAATAAGTGCAAAGAGTTTTTCATTGTTTTTTGTCCGGTGCTGATACACCTACAAAGAGTCGCCTGATCGATCGAGCAACTTATCACAATTATAAGGCTTTCCCTTATCAGTTGTGGGAATGTCATGCTATCATTAAATTGGCCTAGTGAGGTCCCGGATGTCGTTGTCGTTGTCGTAGCCCCTGTCGTAGCGTGGCTTAGTCATTATTTATACATAGTTTATTTAAAATATCATGTTCATCTATAAATTTGCAATTAGGCGCGCACAAGTTTCTTCAATTTGTTGTTGTTGTTGTTGTTGTTGTTGTTGCTGTTGCTTCATTCTTATCAGCCTGATTGTTGTTGTTATTCTTGTTGTTGTTGTTGTTGTAGTTGCGCTGCTTCATCAGTTTGTTGTGTATTATTTTCTTGAGCTGCGACGGCGCCGTCATCAATCCGTGGGATCGCTGCAATGGAAGTTGCTTGAGTTAGATTTGATAGCCAGATTTTTGATTGTTGCATTGAATGGATTGATGGACTGTTTGATTGATTGTTTGACTGAGGTCTTGTCTTGTCTTGTGCCTTACCCCGAATAGGTCTTTGGGTGCTGCGACGTCAAGTCCTCGTCCTGGCTGCCCAGCGCCTTTTTCACGTACTAAAACAGAAGAAAAGGAAGATGTAATCAAGTTTATGTATATAATACAGAATATATAATCAACTATATATAATCTAGAGTATATAAACAACTATATAAATATATAAACTGCAATATATAATGTACTATATATATAAAATAGACAACTATATGTATAATCTACACCATGATGTAATGACATCATGTTTTAAACTACATAAATAACTGTATAGACACATAATTTAGAATATATAGTCGTCTATATATAATCTACAATATATACATAATCTAGAGTATATAATCAATTATATATACATATAATCTAGCATATATAATACTCTATATAGCTCAGTTCAGCCCTCTACCCACCATGGGATTCAATATGATCTCCTCCTCCATTTTGTTGATCTGTTTTACCAAATCGAGCACTTGTGTTATGTTCGTTTGCACATTGAGGAACATATCGGGTAAGTTATATTGCTCTGGATCGTCCTTGAATAGCACCATGCCATCCTTTTGATTTATGCTGGCAAAGATCTCACCCGATTTGATCTGTAGAGCAAGGAGAGAGAAAGGCATAGAGAAAGGAAGTTCTATCTGGCATAGATTGAAGTGTATCTTCTGCTCTTGTGTCTCACCATGTTCAGAATGTAGCGCTCTGCTTCGACGGCACTGGGCAGCTGCACACGACTGGCCACATCGCTCAGCGAGAGCGTCAGGAAGGTTTTCGTCAGGCGTTGTATGTTACGTTTATACAGGGAGGTGGCAACCTGCAAGGGGCAGAGGCACAGGCAAAGGGAGTAAGCATTAGAGTTAGTTGAGAGCTACCCATAGAGATTGCAGCTGCTGTGGCTCACCTGCTTGGCAAGTCCCATGTTGTTATCACGCATAAATGCTTCACTGTATTTGAGTATAAGGATGCGCAGCTCCTCACTGGACGACTTGCCATACACATTGACCAGGTCATGATAGTGATTAGCCAGTGGTTTTATCAAGCGTCCAATCGTTTGCGGGTTCTTTGGTATAAACGCGATCTGCCATGGAAGAAGAGATTACAGTGTATTAGACTGCAGAGAGTTGGTTTAATCCCTTGCCTACCTTGCCCTCGACAATGAGTGAAACCATGAGAAACTTTTTGTACGCCTCCAGCATGATGTGGGACATGGCCATGGCGGGCGTGGTGATGCACACCTCAAAGAAGTACAAGGCTCGCTCGTATTTCTTCAGAGCAGTGTAGACCATGCCACCGTAGTAATAGTACAACAAGAAGTACTTTGCATCGTTGTTGGCATCCTGCAAAAGGAAACAGAGCAGAAGTTAATCCTGTCCAGACATAGGCAGAGACGAATAACTGGCGATGACTTGCATTTTTGCTTACCAGCGTGTGCTGTTGCTGCTGCTGTTGCTTACACTCGGCAGCAACAGTGGAGATGTCTGTGATATCCACATCCAAATAGGGCAGCACCACATTAAAGTGTTTCGCCTTAAGGCTGAGCTGGCAGAGATCGGCGTGTATCGGTGTGAGCTGTGTGTCCATTTGTCTGATCTGTTCAATGGCGCGAGACAGCACCTTGATGCCCAGTATGCTGAGGTTCTTCTGCACCAGATAGTCGGTGAACAAATGGCACGTCTCATAGACTGGGACAAAAAAGAGAGAGTTTAAGACAAGGAATCCCACTTGGCAGAGGCTTCTACTACTTACAGGGGCAGACAGCGTAGCGCAGTTGATCCACATTGCTGCGCTGCACAAACTCCCGCATCAGTTGTATGATCTGCGTTGGCTCTGGATTGGCTGTGCCGGCACTATGCAGCTTGCCCAGCAGCACATAGAGCACGCCCAGTGTGTGCTGTGTCATGTCCAGCGTCTCGAGCACATTGTCCAATATGCTCCAGTTGCGTACGAGCAGTGGTAGCGATTCCGGCAGTTCATCGGCCAATTCACGGTAGCTACCTGCAACAACAATAACAACCAACAACAACAACTAAGTTGAGCCTCAGGCTGCAGCCGAGCCGGGTCTGTCCCCGGCCCCGGCCCGGTGGCTGTTTCACTTACCTGCTGCACTTAACGTGCGCACCTGATTCACATAGTTTTCCAATGCGCTGCCCATGTTTGCCAATGCCTTGTGCAGTCCGAGACGGTGGGCAGTGTGTTAATATTTATCGCTAAAAACTAATAAATTAAATAAAATAGAAAATATTTTATACGCGTTCGCGTTTTTCCTTTGATGACAGTGTGACCGTTTGCCTGCGGGCAGCTTAATACCAAATGGCCGATGAGCTAGTATTGTCAAGCTGGTTTATATTGAATTAATTACGAGAGCGATATTTCAAGGCAAAGCTGTACAAATATATATACTTTGATAATTAGTTTTAATTGTTACCTCTTAAAATCCGTTAAACTTTCAGCTTTTTATTTGCGCCGTTTACTTTAATGGCTCTGTTAAGCAATGGGAAATTTTTGCAATTTAACAGCTGTTAAATTCAAATTTGTGCCCGCAAACAGTGCTGTAAAATGTAAACAAGCTGTTGCTGCTGTAAAGTGAACAGCTGATTGTGCAAAAATAAAATAAGTAAACAAGCGGCGCGATTTGTGTGAATTAAATTTTATTGAGTAAAAGTGGAAATACGAATGGAATTGCCGTCGCGTGTTGTGTTTGTGTGCAGTCTCTGCCTGCGTCAGTATGATCTGATGGAGGATCTGCGCGGCCACATGATGTTCTTCCACGGTTGCCAGCCAATGCCAGCGTCTGTCCGAAAGGCGGAGGAGCAAAGGAAAAGGAGTCTGCAGGAGTCCAGATCAGCTTCGCCGGCAGCTGCTCCAAATGAGCTACAACCCATGCCCTTTAAGGACTTTCGCATAGCAGTGCGTGTGAATATGCGCGTGCCGTAGGTAGTTAGTCAGTTGCCTGAGGATTCCCACTAATCTCTGCTCTTCTTACAGGTGCACAGAGGGCACCACCTGCCCCTACAAGTTCGAGGACGAGTCCAAGCTGTCACTGCACACCAAGTGCCACAAGGGAACGACCTTCACTTGCAGTGAGTGTGGACTGGAGCTGCCCCACTGGCGCCGCTGCTCGACACATTTGTGGAAGACGCATCAGATCGATGTGGATCTGCTGCAGTGTCCCTGCTTGGGCTGTGACTACAAGTCATCTGTCTCGGCGCTTGTCTGGCGTCACATGCGTGTGCACAAGAAGTGGCGCAGTCGCGTGCTGCGACGTGAGTTGCTGCGTCGTAGGGCACAGAAGCAGCAGCAATTGCAACAGGAACAGGAGCAGCTGCAGCAGGAGGCAACTGCTGAAGCGCAGGCTGCGCCTGCACAGCCTGCTCCTGCAAAGAAGACTAAGTACTATGCAGAGAAAACCTGTGAGATCTGCCAGCGCAAGTTTGTCAATGGCAAAACACTGTCGAAGCACGTGAAGACAGTGCACAACAAGATTAAACCTTTTATTTGCAATGTTTGTGGCAAGAAGACGGCAAGGAAGGCCAGCCTGATAGTGAGTAGAGAAGGGGCAGGAGCAAAAAGGAATAGGTGGAAGCAGTTGTTAATATTATTAACCTATTTCCTTTCCCTCTGCAGATACACATGCGTCAGCATACAGGCGAGAAGCCTCTCAAGTGCACACACTGCAAGTTCTCCACGCGGGATCCCAGTTCGCTTTACAAGCATCGCCAGCGGCACAGCAAGGAGTCCACTGCAGCAACAGCTCCTGCAGAGAACAGTTGAACCAGCCCAGCCAAGTAAAACCTCCGATTTTTAATTGAATTTAAATGTTCATTTATTGAGTGTTTACGTTCTTGTCCATTTAATGTTAATATCATTTTAGAATCTGATATGATTTTTTTGGTTTTTGTTTTTACAACATTTTGAAATTTAGCTTATGTTGGTTTACGTTTCGGTTTATCTTTTGTTTATGTTTAGACTAGTTTGTTTTAATTGTTTAAAAATCTAACCTCTTCTTGTCTCTGGTCAATTTGCAACTTGCTGCCTTTCTCCGGTTCTCTCCAGTTTCTCTGTCAATTGGCTCAGTCCGTGTTCGTTCGTGTGAGATCGGCGCACATAATATGCATTAATAAATCTGTATATATATATATATATCGTATGTGTGTATATGTATAATAATAATAATAATAAATTGTATTTGCCTAATTGTTTATAACTAATAACTGTAATGTTTAAACAGAATTCGAATTCATTTAAGTTGATTGATTTAATTTGATTTTTACTCTCGCATAATTGGATTTAATTGTCGTTTAAGTCGATCTCAAGATACTTAAGATACCATATATGTATTTATGTATTATGTATGTATGTATTGTATTTGTATGTCCTCTACTTAGTTAGTTTTAGTAGCCCAAATCAAAGTTGAAATGTTTTATTATTGTCTGAGTTTGATTCGAAACAGAAACAGTTCTGTTGTTCTTCTTCTCTTCTGCTTCTTGGGGTTGCAACTTAGAAGATATTTCTGTTCTAGAGATTATGGTAAATAAAACTCGCTGTGTAAAATTTGTCATAGATATTGTTGTTGTTCGTCTATTTGTTGTTCATCTTCTTTAATGTATCATATAATATTTACAATTCTTTTTTTTTTATTAGGGTGTTGAAGAAGGTATTGAAGAAGGTTGCTCGATCGTTTCCTGATCTCGCTCGCTCTCTCTCTCTCAGTTGTTGTTGTTGTACTTGTGTCTAGGCCTTGGTCTCGACGATGACAATTTTCGGAGCTCTCTTCGACAATGCGAAAGAAAGAGAATACGGAAAGAGAATAGACAATTTAGTAGAAGTAGCTGCCACCAGAGCCCAGAGATCCGCAAAAAATGGGAATTATACCATGCAAAAGATGGGTTTATTTTATAGAGTTTTTGATAGGGTTGTTGTGTGGTGGGGTTGGTGGCGATGCTGTGAGTAAGTTATATTGAGGTGAGGCTATGAGAGCGAACTGTGCACATTATTAATTGGGAGACAACAACAACTAGAACAACATTAGATGGGCGTGACATCTTTTGACATTATAATGATCACGATCTGAAGCTGAATCAGAGTTTTTGTTTTTTGATTTCTTTTGTTTGTTTTTGATTTTCAAATTTATGCTGATATAGTATAATGCATCATGATAGTATAGTATAGTAGAAGGCTACGTCTATGAAACAACTAACGAAATTCATCTAGCTTTCTCTATTTATATTGTATATATATATATACTATATATATTGACATATTCGACTCGACTATGCGATTTATTATTGGATTATTCGACTTGATTTGACTATTCTTGTTCTTTTCTTTTATTAAGTTTATGTTTACGATGCATCCATCAATCTTAAAATGTAAAACATTTTCACTTACTTTCTACGTTGAATTAATCTTCTTTTTTATACTTTTATTGGTTTATCTTTTTCGTTTAGTTTCACGTTTTTCTTTATTTTGTGCGCCGCATAATAAATGCTGTGAGGGGAAGGTTGGTTACCCGTTGCTCCCCCCCCTTAAAAGGAAACAAAAAACAGACTACGATAGGGTACACTCTCTCTCTATAAAGGGGAGTCTCATTGCCTTTCTCTTTCCCTTCACGGAGAGAGTCTTAGTCATCATTCTTTCGATTGGCTAGTATGATTTCACTTAGAGGCTATTAGGAAACAGTTGTATCTACATAGGTCTATGAGCGTCACTTGTAATTCACTTTAATCGTTATATAAAAAACCTAGTGGAAGTCTGCTTACATGTCCTTCATCTATCATTCCTCCTTCCGTCTTCCTTTCCTTCCCTTTCAACTAAATGCTAAGTTTACTTGTCCGTCGTCGTGTATACTTTATGTACAGTGTGTGGGAAAAGTATTCCAACTGCGCAGTTAATAATAATCTTCTTTAAATTATATATATTGGAAAAATCACGTAGTATGAAAAAACTCATCTTTGTTTAGGCCTAGAAAAATTGCTTATAAAACACCTGCTATAATATGTTTTTATGTATAAAACCAGAGAGATTAAATATATATATATACGAAATGAAAAACCCTTTCGAATCTCGTTATAAATGCATTATTTAAAAACAGGTGAACGACTTTGATTTGATTTGTTGTTTCTGGTTTCGAGTTTGTTTGAATTCTTCTCTCTTTCAGTTTGATTTGCGTTTCGAGACGAAGACAAAGTTGGATTCGCCTCGCTTTAGTTAGCTTCGTCTTTAGTTTGATTTGTTTCAGTTTCGGTTCCGGGGCACAATTCTGTACGTTATAAGTCGTTGATGATGATCATCAGACCGTGGTCACACGATCGATCTCAACGTAACGCACAGAATTGTCGCTTTGTCAGCAAATCACCTCCTTTTCATCCAGCACAGCCGTATCCATGGAGCTGAGAGACTTTAGACGCGTCTGCAGCACAGATGAGCCGCGGAATTTGCGCTTGATTTTCCTGCAAAGAAGGATGAATAGATGATTAATCTACCACATTAGGAGATTCTCTTCTTACTTGTAAGCAAAGGCGGCAAAAGCACAACACGAGAGCACAAAGATCAGACAGAGTGTGGCAAGTATTTCGGCGGGTAATTTCATTAGGGCAGAGCACTGCAGGAAGGCCTCATCATCCCCAGATGGACAATGCACAACGCCATCGCACCAGACACTGGCATTGACACAGGCGCCCAACTCGGCGCACTTGTACTGGCAATCCTCTGTGGAGGAGAAGGGAAAACACACTTGGTATATATAATACAAACAGATATATCTATTGGGTCGCACCTGCTATGCTCAGCGTGGGCCTGGGCACCAGTTCCATCCAGTTGAAGTTATACTCGCCATTGCTGGGACGCAGAAACTCTACACTGATGGCGCGTGAGCGATTGATCAATGCAAAATTGGGTCGTTCATTCCAGCCGGAGCTGAAGATCTCTACAAACTCATAAGCACTCGAATCGGGACTAAGCGGACAGGCCACAATGGTGAGACCTGAAGAAAGAGTGGAGGCATACGTTAGAGCATCCTTCTTCTCTTAATACTTCTTGCCAGCTTACCCTCCGATGTGGTGAGCACAGCACGCGACTTGGTCTCACAGCGCCAGCTGTTTGTTTCCAGGTGTGTGGCATTCAGTGCCTTCTTGGGGTTGTGCTTGCTCAGAAAGATGGCCTTAAGGCGCACATAGAGAAACTTGTTGCCATTGGAGGGCTCAATCAGCCAGGGTCGTGAGCGGCATTCAATCTGCAACGAAAGTGGGATTAGTAGAGAGATGCCAACAGTTTCCTGCTGCTCCTTACATCGCCAAAGGTCATGTCAATGGTGCCGCTGGGTCCAAACTTGCGTCTGCCATCCTTGCAGCTGGTCGGGGCCTTCACAAACTCAAACATGCCCTCAAAGTTGGCCGTGTCGGGATCATCCAATGTGGTCATGTTGTGCGCTATAAAATGAACCTCCACATCACGTCCCGTTGAAGTGTACTCAATGGGTAAATGTGACTGATTGGAGGAGTTGCACAAGCAGCCGCGATGGAGGAGTATAGAGTCTGGATACGGACGCTCAAAGATCTGCCAAGTAGAAACAGAATTAGGCAAGGAATCAGGTAAGGTTTAACTCCTTTTCTCACCTCTACGCGCACATTGGTATCGCCATAGCAGAAGGAACGATTGACATCCTCGTCCAGACGTGAGTAACATGGTCGATTCGAGGTGGTTACCTTGCGTAGCTTAATGCGCACGCGTTCTCCACGCAGCGCCTCAAAGCGATAGACGCACTTCAAATTCCTTGTACCGCCGCGTCCAAAGAGAAAGATGTTGCGCACACTGCGAAAGATTGCAGGATCCTTGCGATCCATCAAGCTGCTCACGAACTTTCTATTGCAGTCCAACTCGCCGCCACCTTGAGGTAGTCCGTCCTGGTGGAGATCAATGAACTCGTATTTCAGCTTGAAGTCAAGGGGTCTGTAGAGAGGGGAATAAACTTAATCAGTGCTCTTATTTGACTGTTGTTTGTAGCAGTGTGTATACAGATGGTATTTTCTTATATATTCAAGACATGCCTTATCAAAATTGGACAATTTAATGCACAATTACTGAAGCTGACTTATTGAAGTTCGATAAGCCGGGAGTCGGTATCCCAGTAAAACGGTTTTTATGCAAATTCTGTGGAGGGATGTCGATTTAAGGAACGATTCAATAAAAATCCCTCGAAATATGTGGCAACACTTATAACAATCGCATTAATTATGATTCTGACTGCAGTTTGTAGCAGTGCTGTCTGTAACCCTTCTCAAAAAATAAATAAATCTTAATTTTCTTTTATATTGATAATGTGCCTAAGTGAAATCCAACAATTAAAGCCACGATTAAGGAAATTGCCTTATTGAAACACGATAGGCCGCAAATCGATAGCAACAAGGATAACGATATTGCATTCAAATTATGTGGCGGCATGTCGATTATGAAAACTATTTAATAAACTTCCTGCAGATTATGTGGCAGCACTAATAAAAGTACCACAAATTATGTGGTGGTATGTCGATTACAGGAACGATCAATCGACTTAAAGAATTCAAATAATAATGCTGTCCTGGCAACACTGTAAAGTCTATAAGGAAGCTAACCTGAGCACTGTGGACTCTGTGTTTCGTAACTCCAATGTAATGGCATCGCTGCTGGACACATAGCTCTCGGAGATGGTGCAGGGCCTGGCAAAGGTTTCATTGATGTTGGAGCGATCGCAGGTGCGTGGTATAGTGCCGCGACAGAAGCGCGCAATGACATTGGTTGCATTGTGTGAGTAGGAGGAGTGCGAGTAACCGCTACTCTCGCTAATGCTGCAGGAGAGAGAGTAGGAGAGAGAGAGATCAGGAATAGCTGTGCATGTGAGTAGAGTAGCAAATCCCCTTACCAATTAAGATCCTTGCAGACGGGAGCATCCCGTAGTGTGCCATCCCAGATGCGCAACATGCCACTGCAATCCTCCTGCGTCTGCAGCACGCCAATTGCACCCACAGAAGTCTCATCAATCTGTCCAAACTCAGGATCCAAATTGAATTTCAACACAGAAATCCAAACCTTAAAGCGGGACAGGGGTTGATGTAATCCTCCTGCCTGACTGTTGGTGCGACGCGACAAGCTGAGGTGGTCAAAGGTCTTGAAGACGCCCATGCCCTGCAGATGATACAGACACGTTGAGTTCGGAGCCAGCGAATGCTTTGGATTCTCCAATATGCCACGCCCCGCGCCACGTATCCAGAACTCGCAGGGCTTCTTGTTCTTCGAGTACGTGGGACTCTGAATGTCAACGAATTGCACCTCAACCTAGAAGGGAAGAGAAGATTACTTGATGATTACCAATAGAAGAGGGGGGGTGGGGGACGGGAAACCCACCTCCAGTTGAAAACCGTAGAGCGGCAACACCTGCGACGAGGTGCCCGTAAAGGTGCCAAACGGAGATGTGCTGAATTCCACCAGCAGCTCTGGTCCGCTAGAGACGGCAGCGGGCACAGCCTGACCGCCGCCACAGAACTTCAGTATGATGGGGTCACGTGTGGTGTAGCCATCGTAGACGGTCACGTAGTCCTGCAACGAGAGCGAGAGAGAGAGAGGGGAGAGAGAGAGAAAGAGAGCGAGAATGCGTGAGGAGAGCACGAGATGAGCGACAACGACAACGACAAATGTGAAATGGAAATGTTTCTCCATGTGCCGTAACCAAACACTAAAACGGGCAGCTAAAAGGTTGTGCACCCACAAGGACAGAGTGAAGAAGAGAGATAGTGATAGACAGAGAGAGAGAGAGGGGGAGAGAGAGAGGAAAGGGGGATATGGAGAGAGAGTGAGTGCCTCCAACAGCAAGTGAGAGATTGAGCGTCGAGTGTAACCATTCTAAGTGCAGCTGGCTGGGCAAACTGTGTGTGTCCGCATTCTCATATTACCCGCACCCGCAGCCACAGCCACAGCCGGCGGCCATTAGGCGTATACGTGATGTGCTTTTTCCTTTCGCTTGCCCGGCTTAATCCCTGCACCCAAAAAAAAGTAAGGGTCGCATTCATTTCAAAAAGCATTCAAAGCTCATTTTGAAATTGCCCTTAATGCGCTTATGAGCTTTGCTTTGGTGTAGCCAGCGTAAATGACAATTTACAGGGTATCTAACTAGTTTATAATCCTCTTTAATTCTAGCAAAACTTAATAGATTTTAAGATATGAAATATTCTTCATGCTGGTTCTTGCTTTAGTTTGATTTGTATTTAATTCTCTATGAATCTAAGAATATCCCTACTTTTTTATGTTTATTGTTGAAAAACCTTTTCTCTTTTCTCCTTATAGAGATCGGAAGACTCCAACTGTACTAACCACGAACTGTATGAGCTCTACGACGACATTGACGCAGTCTGGCGCATTACAACTGGACTTACAGTACGCATAGTTCCACCAATAATCCTCGTAACTTGCTCAGGTATGTAATTTTATTAATTGTTTTTTGCTCTGTATTGTTGCTCTATGAACATTGAATTGATTTTATTGTATTATCTTCATTAGACATGGGAATTTAACATTTGGATTGATATTGTTTAACCAAGCTGTTGCCTGAGTCTTTGATTGTTTGCACGGCATTGTTGAAGGTCTCCTTGGAGCCTGAGTCTCCATGTACGACAGATTGCACGTAGTTCAAGTGCATTAGCAAGTTGACTTTTCAGGGATGCAATTGTGTCGGCATCAGAAGACGATGGGCTGGTAGACGGACTGGGAGAAGGACTAGGGGATGGACTGGGCGACGGGCTGGGCGATGGATCCGTAGATGGACTAGTTGAGGGATCCGTAGATGGACTAGTTGAGGGATCCGTAGATGGACTAGTTGAGGGATCCGTTGATGGACTAGTTGAGGGATCCGAACTGGTTGGTGGATCGACACAGTTGACACCAGAAGCCGCAATCAGGCAGCAGACCAGACCAAAACTTAAAACCCAAGTGGAGCGCATTGTTAAGCTTTTTTGATTATGCTTAGATTGAGTAACTGCCTTAGCTTTTATACAAAATCCGATAAAAAATCCGGGAACATAGCTAGATAATTCGTCCAAGAGTTACAGCAACTATGAAGAACAATTCAATTCAAATTTAAACAGTTGCTTCTTATTTGCAGAGTCTGGCACAAGCTGACTATATTACAAAGATGGTAGATGCTGCTTATTTACATTTAACCACGCACCTTCTTACAGTTACTTTATTTTTGCAAAACAAGAGATAATATTACAGTACAATAACCCTTTGTCATGTACTAAACTGTTATTTGAATAGTATTTTATTGTTAGGTATTTGTTTTAGCTTGTCGGACGGAAACTTTTCACTTGTTGTTTGGTAAATATGAATTAATTCTGGCAGGTGTATACAAATGAATATTTACACCTTTATTTACCATTGTGCTTTGTATGGGTTTTTTCTTTCTCTTTTTGCACTCTTTTTAATTAAGAATGGAAAGAAAGCAAGCAGAATATATCCTTTAATTAGAGTTGTAAATGTATTGTCCATAGTATCGATAATATTGATGGAAGGCGTCGATCGGGAAGCCTCGATGGCGTTGTTTGACCAACGACCTTCCTTATTTTGATGCAAGTTTACAATTTCTAGATAAATAAATTGATGCGTGAACAAAACTGTAAATTTGGTGCGAAATTTAGTTACAATCGCCCGAATACCCGCTTAAATGGGTCGATTAAACTGACCATAAAATGGAAGAAGCGCGCAATGAACTTTCTTAACAGAGCACGCATTTAAAATTCAATTCGCATAATAAAATTCAATAATTTTCAAACGTTGTTCATTTGTAAGACGATTCATGGTTAAATTATAGATCAAACTGCAGATGTTTGACAGTGATATAAAATACGAAACGAGCATCAGCTGTTTAAACGAGTGTTGCCAAAAAGATAATAGCTAAAAAATCACTCTTTAATAGCTGAGATCTTGGCGTTCAAACAGACAGACAGATATGGCTTAATTGACTCGACTAGTCAATTTATGAATTTTGTGGGATCTCCTACGCCTTCTTCTACCTGTTACAAACATTGGCACAAAGTTAGTAGACCCTCGTCAATGCTCGAAGGGTATACAAATATAGATGCAATGAATAAATTTGTAACAATTAACAAGCATACGAATAATATCGATGCTATCGATTAACTAATTATATCGTTGGTGGCATTTATGGATAGTTTTAGAGCTCCACCTTTAATATGCGCTACTTAAGAAGCTGTTTATACACATTAATATACTTTCTAGAGTAGGAGATGCCTTCTTCCGCCTGTTATGCACATTCCTCGTTCCAACAAACACAAATGATCCCGCTCTTTTTCAAATGTTAATCCAAAAACCTGTATCACAGGGTATATTACAGTTAAGTATATTCCTTTGTTGCTTACTCTGCAAGTTTCCCTAGCATTTCTTAGAGTTAACACTGCCATATCATAATTTCAAACAGTTCCCCAACTTGCACGCCGTGTAAACATGACATTAGTCTCCGCTTGGTGTGCTCAGCATTAGCATGTTGTGTGTAAGCCTGCGTGTCTCTTTGACTGTATGTATGAGTGTATGTATCAGTGTGTGTGTGTGTACTACTGTGTGTGTCTCTGTGCTTTGGTATTTTTGCATAATTTCATGTATTTTAATTGAGTTGCCTGCAATGCCTGCGGCTATTGCCCCCCAGGCAAGCCAGCAGGGGAGACAGCTGGCATTGACCAGTTAAGGTTGCAGAGGGCCTGGGGCAGGTGGTGCCGAGTTCGGCTACCTCTGCTGGCCACGCATGACAAATTAGTTTTGTGGCCAGCGACTTTTGCATTAATTTAGCTGAGGTTACACAGCAGCAGCAGCCGCAACCACAACAGGATCAGGTAAAGGTAATAGAGGACCGCAAATTTATTGAAAGCGTGAAGCACTTGTATAAATTGCATAAAGAGAGGAGAGAGGGAGGAGGAAGAGGGAGTAGGAAGAGGAAGTGAAGTAAGAAGGGAGTAGAGGAGGTAGGGAACGGGAGACGTAGAGCAGGGAGTAGGGCAGTGTGGCAGCTTAGAGTAGGCAGGCAGAGTTGCAGGGCAGCAAAGCAGGCAAAGACAGCAGGCAGAGTCACATATGTGTCCTTGTGCCTTTTGTCTACTCCTGCCCCCGGCCTCTAACTCTGTTTTGCCTCTGCTACTACCTATGCTGCTGCCTCTCCTACTACCTCTCCTACTCCCTCCTCTTCTATTCCCTTTCCTGTTCCCTCTGCCTTTCCCACTTCTCCTCCCTGCTGCTCCTAGTGTCGCTTTTCGTCTGCGATTTCCGGCGATTATTCACACATGCCGCACCAAAGCAAATGGCCAACACTTTGGGACGCGGCTAAGCTGCGACTAGAGCACCAAAAAAACGAGCAGCAGCAGCAGCATGAAAGGACAATTTGTAGGCAGAAGTCAGCAGGAGAAGTAGCAGCAGCAAGAGGAGGAAAAGGAGGAGGAGGAGAAGAGGGTAAAGGCAGCAGCAAGAGGTCAGCAGCAGGAGCAAGAGGAGGAGAAGGAAGTAAAGGCAGCAGCAACAGCAGCAGGAGGAGAAGGAGGCACAGTAGCAACAGCAGGCAGAGGAGCAGCAGCAGGAGGAGAAGGAGTCATAGCAGCAACAGCAGGAAGAGGAACAGCAGCAGCAGCAGCAGGTCAGTTAGAGGAGGAGATAGGGAGCAGCAGGTCAGCAGCAGAAAGAGAAGAAAGAGGCACAGTAGCAACAGCAGGAAGAGGAGCAGCAGGTCAGCAGCAGCAGCAGCAGGTCAGTTATAGAAGGGAGAAAGGCAGCAGCAGGAGGAGCAGGTCACTCTGGACCCTCAGTCACGGCCTTGCAGCCATTTGTACAAGGCTTGTGCGCGCTTTCAAGCGACTGGCCAAAAAGCGTGTTCCGGTACGGGGCCACGGCATTTGCACAGGCAATGCACGCGCTTCATGCTGCTGTTGCTGCGGGCACGACGAGCATTTAATGGCGACAGCCACAAGGAATTAGCAGGCGTGAGAAGCAGCAACGAAAAAAGGCAAAAGAAATAGTGGAGTGAGGAGAGCAGGCAAGGGAAAGAGAGTTAGAGAAAGGCAAGGGAAAAAGCAGCAGAGGGCAGAGCAGAACAGATAGAGAGTGAGATAGAGAGGAGGGAGAGAAGAGCAGAGAGAAGCGTAGAGAGGTTAAAAAAGAGGCAAGAAGAGAGGCTTGAAGAGAGAAGGCTGCAGAGGAAGGAGGCTGATTGAAAGAGGGCAACAGGCAGAGATGGTAAGAAAGAGGGTTAGAGCGAGAAGATTGCAGAGGGAGTGCTAGAGAGAAACAGTCTGAATCAGAGGGTAGAGAAGGTAAGAGGTAGAAGGGGAGCAGAGGCAGCTCTAGAGAGTTAGCCAGAGAGAGACAGAGAGAGAGAAAGCAGGGCAGCCCAGTGGAAGGAGTAGAACGCACAGGGTATCCGCACAGGCCGGATGCAGTGAGGCATTCTCCTCGGTCGTCAAAACATTTTAGTGCTAATTCAAGGCAAATATCGTAGCAAGAAGTGCCTGCCGCGAGTCGAGTGGCAAATGCTACAAAGTGGCGGCAGGCCAGGAATTCCCCCCTCTACTGAGAGTCTTCCTGCTGCTCCTCTCTTGCTACTGCTTTAGCTCGAGGAACTCCTCTCCAGCTGCTGCTTCTTTATGCCTTGTCTGCTGCGGCTCTTCTGCTGTGCCTTCTTTGCTGCGCCCCTTCTTCTGCTCTGCTTTTTCTGTACCTTCTCTGCTGTACCTTCTCTGCAGTGCCTTCTCTGCTGTGTCTTCTCTTCAGTGCCTTCTCTGCTGCTCCTACTTCCCTTGCATGCCTCTTTCCCAGCTGCTGCTCTACCTTTGCTTCCTCTGCACTCCTACACCTATTCTTCCTGCTGCTCCTCCTTCTCCCCCTGCCACAGCTTGTGCAGCTTTCCTTGCGTAAGTGGAATTTCATTAGAAGTGGCCAAACGCATAAGCGACGCGGCCATTCATGAGCAGCTGCCGCAGCTAAGCCAGCTAAGGCAGCTGGGTCAGCTTCAGTTCCATTCTGCTCCACCTCCTTTTACTCCTGCTGCTCCTCCCGTTCCCTCTTCTCTTTTAGCTGCTTCACTTATGTCTGCTGCTGGTCATGTCGTCGCGTGCATTAGATGAATTGTCTAGGGCCAATATAATTTACATAGGCTGCGGCACGTACGTCCACTTTGCCTTCCTTTCTCTTCCTCCCCCCTGCCCACATTCATCTGCTTTTGTTGTGCGGCGATTTATGATGTGCGTGTCGAGTGTTCATTAATATAAATCCAATGCCCCTCCCCCCACCCCCCTCTTGGTGTGGCATAATGAATACATTAACTATTCGATAGACATTCAATGAATGTTCTTTTATGTGTCTGATTAATTGTTGGCAATGCCAAAAGATGACAAACAATTTGGGTAATAAAGGGGGAGAGAGAGAGAGAGGAGTGAGGTGAGCTCTTAAGCGGGTGTGGTGGGGAATATATGGTACTTATAATACATAAAGAAGAGAGAGTGGAAAGAAAGAGAGAGCTTGAACAGTTCTCTGGTGAGTTCATGAGAAAGATCGTACTTATCGATAACATATAGCAAGGTCTGGTGAGTTCAGCAGAGATGTGTTATGTGATATATCATACTTATATAGTATATAGAAAGATAGTTAGCGAGAGAGAGATAGAGAGAGTTAGAGGGTGCAGCTCTACAACTAGATTTATTGAAGGTAGCGATCTATGTATGTGTGTGTGAGAGAGAGAAGGTTCTTTAGTTTTAGTTGCTTTTTACCGTTGATTTCCACTTGGCTTTTACATTTTCCTATTAGGGAGAATACACACACGATTTAGCAATAGAATACAGTATAATAAACGTGATCTATGACTATATAGAGCGACTGGTGCAAACCGATGTCTGTATGAGTTGTGCTTGGGGTACGACGTATGAGGGACGAGTATGTATGTAGAACTAAGCACCTAAGGGTCTAAGCACTTTAATGAAGGTATGGCCAATGTTAGTTAGACAAACAACGACTACCTACTTATGTAGGGATAAGACAATGAACTAAGGCAATGGGAGCCATAGATATTGTAGTAGTAAAGAGCTTGTTAAAGAGCTAATGAACTAAAAGATCTACACTAAACCTAAGCCATTATATCACAAGTATCTGTGCTTAAACTAAGTAAATCTATGCTTGAACTGTATAGGGAATAGGAATATGGACATAAAACATAAAGAACCTACGCTCTACTCTAACCTAAGCCTAATTTAGTCAGTTTTAGGTCTTTAAATATGAACCTAGCTTTAGCTGAGATATAGTAGAGTCTAAGACTAAAGAACATATCAATATACCCCCTCTACAGTCTAAAGAACATATCAATATACCCCCTCTAGAGTCTAAAGAACATATCAATATATTGCCCTTATAACTTACTAAAACATCTCAGCCAAAGCACAATAAAGTCATATGAGTTCTTCAGCAGAATCTAATCAGTTTTAGGTCTATAGATAAGAGCCTACCATAACATAGGCCATAACAGACCCTGAGTCTAAGGAACATATCAATATTTTCCCTCAATAACTTCCAGACAATATTTAGAAAAGCCACATGAGATCTTTAGCCTTTTTTGTCGTAGCACAAACTTCTGCAATTGCGGAAATGTTCCCCACTACTTCTAATGAAATTTTCATTAGCGAAACTCAGTCAATCTTTGCTTTTACTGTATAAGGAACTGGGATATAGACGTAAAACACATAAGAGCTCCATCCCTAATCTAACCTAAGTCAAATCTTGTCTGTTGTAGGTCTTTATATATAAACTTATCATTAGCTTAGATAAAGTAGAGCCCTAGTTCAGGGAATCTATCAATATATTGCCTCTATAACTTCCTACAAAATCTCAGACAAAGCACAGACAATCATATGTCTGAGTTCTTCAGCAGAATGTTATCTGTTTTATGTCTATCATTACCTAGGCTAAGTCTAAAGAACATATCAATATATTGCCTCTATAACTTGCTCTACCCAAGCCTAGACAATGCATGGAAAAGTCATACAAGTTCTTTAGCCTTTTTTTGTCATAGCACAAACTTCAGCAATTGCGGAAAAGTGCCCACTGCGTCTAATGAAATTTCCATTAGTGAAACTTTCTATTCTTTTGCTTTCTTTTCTTTTTCTTGTTTCCCATCCATTCGTTGCCCTTCTCACATCCGAGTTTATCTCTCTGTGCTTTTGTTGTGCCTGCGCACTCATTAAGAGCTCAGTCAAAAGTTACGTGTTGTGCGGTGCTTTAAAGCAAACTGTTGCCACGCCCCCCACCTCCCTCTACCTTTTTTTATTCTAGGCAGGCCTTCTGGACTCCTTCAGCAATGACAAACAAAGAGGCTACGAAATTAACACTTCCCACAACTTTACACCAGGCACAGAGCAGACAGAGGGGAGTAGAGTGGAAGCGAAGCCTATCGAAGCTCAAGGCAATGTCGGATTTGGACAGGCAGACAGACCTAGACTGGCAGCTGGACAGGCCTGACTGGACTGGACGGGACTGGACTTGGACGTGGTCATGGAATTGGGCCAGGATGAGCTGTGCAAACAGCGTCAGATTTACCCGGAGTTTTGCTCATTTCTTTCGTTTTCAATTTTCGTTGTTGTTTTTTGCGCAGTTTCGTCCCTGCTCCCATTTGTTCTGTTACGTTCTCAATGTGTGTGCTGTGTGTGTGTGTCCTGTTTGTCCTGTTTGCCGGCCATTGGCCGAGCAGAGGAAATAATTTTTATGCCGTAGCGCTCGTTAAACTTGCTTGGCAGAGTCCGCAAGGGGAAAGGGGAGAATGGGAATGGAGGATGTGGATGTTGCGGATGCGGGTGTAGCTCGGGGCCATGGGGACAGAACAAAGTAAAGTGCATTTAAAGGCAGATTTAATTACCTGAATGTAATCGCAGTCGTTCCATGTTTTCAGCCTCGGCTCGAATTTCTTATCCTTGTCCACGGCACTTGCTGGCGGCGGCGCCATTTTGTTGCTCGCCGCCGTTTCCTGTGTAGAAATCCACACCAGATTGCCCTTGGGCTGTTTGACTAGAATCAGCGCATGTTTGCCATGGGGCACATCGTGCTGCGGGCGACACAGAGACAGAGGAGAGAGAGAGAGAGAGAGAGACAGAGACAATTAAATGCAAATTAATGAACATCTCCGACCATAAACAAGCAAAGAGAAGAGAAGGTGGAGAAGGTTGCAGGAGTTGCAACTGCAACGGAGTTCGTAATCAGTTTTAATTCCCTTTTAAGCGACTGGAGAACTTTCAACAGAGTGTGACATGCGCCTGGTATAGTGGCATTTTTAATATAAATACATACGATATATATGAAGTGCTATCAACTGTAGCTAGGTTGGTGTTATTAAGGAACTTCTGGCTGACTATCTGGTAAGTTTTGACTCATAGTTTATTCACATGAAGGTTTATTGTATAGGAGTTTGTTTAGTGACAGGTAAGATCAGTTATACTTTCTACCATATATATATATATGTATATATATGTTATACTTTCTACCATATACTCGTATAGTATCACATATTTTACACAGTCGACTGACCTTAGTCCGACTATAAACTAATTAAACTAATTATTGAGAGGCGCGTTCGGTGAACATTTTATTTCACTATCGACAATTGGCCGCCTAGATCGTCTGATTAAACGCCTTTAGACTATTTTTTGTTGGGGCTATGTTAAATATAATGTCTATACAGACACGAATTGCAGGACAACATTGAAGCATATTGTATTCGTGAGATACTGGCAGAAATGTTGGGAAGGTTATGCCATAATTGGACTAAGCGGATGGACCTTTTGAGGCGCAGTCACTCGGAACATTTGCATGAAATCATCTTCAAACATTTAATTATATGGACCGTACTATCGTATCAAACAAAGATTTCATGCATTTATTTGAATTGTATGTGTTTTTTTTTTGAAAAACTTTCCTATAGCTCTTAAAAAATCACCCTATATATGGTTTGCTATTAACTGTAGCAAGGTTGGTGTTATTAAGTAACTTCTGGCTGACTCTCGGGTAAATTTCAGCTCAGTTTTCTTACATGAAGGTTTTTTTAATAAAAGTTTGATTAGTATCATGTAAGATCAGCTATAGTTATACTTTCTACCATATATCACATGTTAAATATGAGGTGTCAATCTGTAACTTTCTGATTGATAATCTAGCTATGTTTTTAATGAACTTATCTTCTAGTTATAAAGGTTTCTTCTAATTATTAAGGTTTCTAATGGAGTTTTTCAAGTCTAATGCAATCCATACTCTATCTATGCTTTAAAGTATACTTAACTGAACTTTTTCTATACTGTTGGTCTATTAACTTTCTTCAAAATGTAGATAAACTGTGTAGACTATGGCATATTCACCTCTATTGGCTTGTTGATTGTCTTCATTACTTTTCCATGAAGTTTTATCCGAAACTTGACTCATATTTATGAAGAACTTTATTTATTAACGCGTAAGTCATATACCATACAATATTTTCTAGTTTGAAAACACCTGATAGACGCTCAAAGAAGTTTTACTCAAAACTTTAATCATATTTACCAAGTGTTTCAAAAGATATAATGAAAACCCACTCACTGCACACTACAGAACATTTATGTATATTATTTACTCCCTGACCTTTTAACTTTCCGCGTCTTCTACGCTCTGCAATAAAGCTGAAACTCTCCGCCAACTTTCATTAGCATAAATCACATAAAAGAGAACGTTAGACTAAAGAAAATCTAATATAATATTGTCGCTATATTGTTATATGCCCGACAGGGAGACAGGGAATACTAAGGATGAGCCACATGTCGAGCACAATAGACGATGACAAGCTCCTCGCTTATTATGACCCCATGAAAGACATTCCCCAGTTAATTATAATAAAAAAGGCGCGTTCTATTTTGGAATGTAAATTGCTTTTAAATCGAGTCTGGAACGCGCAGGAGACTTTTCAACTTTGTTGTCAATCCCGCAGAAGATTCTTTTTTTTGCTCTTTGCTCTTTGTGCCTTTCATTCGCATTTTGTGGCATTTTTATGAGCTGCACGACAAGCGAAACCAAGTAGATAATGTGCGGCAGAGTGCGCTTAATCCTCAAGAGAAGAGTGTGAGGAGGGAACTGGAGTTAGGCGCCATAATGAGGCGCTAACCTTTGACAACCGGCTCTGGCAGAGGATTAGACACTGGGAGAGAGGGAGTGCGAGAGAGGGGAGCTGAGCAACACCTGTGGAAATGTAATGCGGTTTGGCTTACCTGTCGCACCGCATAATAGCAGGTGAGATTGCGTGGATAGATGCCCGGATAATTGGGCGACTGCAGGCGGCAGGGCTTCTTGTCGCAGTCACTGAAGATGCGGGAGCAATAGGTGCCAGGTATGAGGTCACCTACAGAAAGAACACAGGTCACTTGCAATGACAGTCTAACCCGAGTTTGGTTAAGCACCTACCCAGATAATACTTGGGCTCCGTGTAGTTGAGCTCATCCTTTACCACTGGCTTCTCCAGGGAGTCCATGAAGGTCTTGTTGTTGGCATACGCACTAAACAGACTAAAGTCCTGTCCATAGCGATCGGTGCGAGCGCCGCTGGAGTTGGTGAAGTCCTCCTGGGTAAGCTGCTGCTGTTGCTGTTGCTGCTGTTGGTTGAGGAAGCTGCTGCGATTGTGCCATTGGTTAAGCTCTGCGAGAGTAGAAGAGAGAGAGAGAGAGAGAGAGAGAGATGAACTGCTGTTGGCACTGTGCCTTTGTGTCTTTGGGGGATTTACCTGCCAGCTTAATGCCGCCGTAGCGTGTTACCGAACTGTCCTTTGACAGCACCTTGTACCTGATGCGAAAGTCGAAGTTGTAGCCGCTCTGATCCCTTGCCAACCTGTGGAGAAGACAAGGCGTTAGAGCTGCCTCCGTTTAGTTAACCCCTCTCCTCACCTGTTCAGCTTGATAGTGAATATCAGCGAACGTGTCTCGCTGTAGAATAAAACTGGTCCCCACGAGCTGCCGCACCACATGCCGCCAATGGGTGTCCGGGCCGACTCGGCAATTTGCATGTAACCATCTGGACAACCCTCATGCACATAGCTGGTAAAGCGTCCAATGGTGAAGCTGTCCAAGGTGACCTGCAGCAGGCAACAGCAAGCAGGGATTAACAAACAAAAAGAGAGAGAGGAGTATAAAAAATTGAGTTGAGGGTTTTTTTTTTTTGGGTGGAAGGTTTGTAATAAACTTTTGGGGCCAGTGAGTATATCAGTGCAATGGCTGGTTGGCTGCCTCGCAGGATGCTCTCAGGACGCACTCGAGCGTGGCAAAGCCTTTTGGCCAAGTGCCGGCTGCTGCTGCTCCCCGGCACGTGAAGGTGTGAAGTGGCGTAATAACTAACACAGGCGCCAGCACTGGCTTCCTGCTTCTAGAGGGAGGGGAACATGAGGTGCAGGGAACTGTCAGTTGTAGTTACGCTTCGTTCGTTGCACGCCTTTGGGATTGGGATTTGTGGCTGGCTTTGAAATCAATATCCTACGTTGTCCTTGTTGCTTTTGTTGATGTATTTGTTGTTGCCTCAGCACTTGCCTTATCTTTTTAATGGCAGAGTTTATCCCACTTGCGAAATGAATTGTGAAAGCCAGCAGCAGCAGATGTAGAGGGAGTAGGGGAAATGGGGGCAAGCCACACCTCGTTGAGATTACTCACCTGCACTACATCACCGTGCTGTCCGCCCGCTGCCGTGAACGTGAGCACACACACAAAGGGCACGCGATCCTGCTTAGGTCGATGCAGCTCCAGGGCGTATGTCTGTCCAATGTCGCCATAATATGTACGATTACAGCCTGCAAGCATAGAGCGTGGTGGGAGTGCCAAAAAAATGTTTAAACAATTAGTTCAGTTGTACAATTATTCTCACTCAAAATGCTTAAAGTCAAACGGCGACAACCCTAATAAATTCCAACCAATAAATCCCTTTTTGAATAAGTTTAAATCCCTTTCCAACACTTGCCAAGCAAGCGCCATTTGGTTTTTAGTATTTATGCTAAGTTAACAGTAACTTAACAGCAGCCTAGCATTCGATTACAGTGCGCAGTGGCGGCGTTCTTCTACGTTCTCTGCATAATGGGCGCCTATTTATTGTAGTTATTTCCTTTTTTTTTTATGTAATCATTTATAAATTTATTTATTTGTGTATTTATTTATTTATTAATGTATTTATTTATTTTCTTTTTATTTATTTTTATTCATTTATTTAAAAAAACAACTTGAAGCAGTCGATTCATTTTGAATTAAATTAATACTAACGTATATATTATAAAATAAAATTAAACAATCAATAATATACACAGAAAGAGTTTAAATTTAATTTTAAATTATTAATATTAAACATTTTTTAAACCAAAAGTAAAATAACCTTATTTTTATCAGAAAACTCTTTATATATGTGTTTATATCACATAATTTTCAATAATTATATAATAATACAATTTAAAATGCAAATAAATTTCAATGACAATTTATTTAAAAAGAAAATATCATTTGTTTTAATTAGTTCAAATTGTTCTGGGGAATCTTTATTAAATATGGCAATTAAGATCGTTTTAAGATCACATTAAGATCGTTTGGGCTTAACCTCTACGAACGCGAACAAGTCTTCCACCGTTCCTGTTTTGCCTGAGTCTTCTATTGTTGGCGCGGCATTGCTGCAGGTTATCTTGGAGTCTTATTCTCCATGAACGACAGCTTTCACGTAATTGAAGTGCATTAGCAAGTTGACTTTGCAGAGATGCAATTGTGGCGGCATCTGACGAAGATGGGCTGGGAGACGGACTGGGAGAAGGACTGGGAGAAGGACTAGGCGACGGGCTAGGGGAAGGACTAGGGGAAGGACTTGGTGATGGACTTGGCGATGGACTGGGCGACGGGCTGGGCGATGGATCCGGGGATGGACTGGGCGATGGAGATGGACTAGGCGATGGATCCGGAGTTGGGCTGGGCGATGGATCCGGACTGGTTGGCGGATCGACACAGTTGACTCGAGGAGCCGCAATTAGGCAGCACACTAGACCAATACTTAAAACCCAAGTGGTGCGCATCGTTAAGATATTTTGATTATGCTTAGATTTAGCAACTGCTTTAGCTTTTATACTAAAATCCGATAGGGAGTATAGCTAGTCAAAGAGATTACGCCACTTTAAAATACAATTTA
The DNA here is from genome assembly GCA_018904025.1 of Zaprionus vittiger. Lineage (NCBI taxonomy): Eukaryota > Metazoa > Arthropoda > Insecta > Diptera > Drosophilidae > Zaprionus > Zaprionus vittiger. Next base: position 2,256,754 of record JAEIFQ010001142.1, on the reverse strand, counting down.
ATTTCAGATGTTTATACAGATGCTTCTTGTTTGTAGTGTTTAGCATAAGTATACTATAACACAATGAAGGCAGATGGTTCTTATACGTATTTGCATATTAATTCATCATTCGATATTTGTTTTTGCTTTTTAGGCGGACTCTTTTCACTTGTTGTTTGTCAAATACGATTTAATTTAATAACAGGTGTATTCAAATTATTATTTTCACATCTAATTACCGTCTTTTTTTATTGTTTTGTGTAGCATTATTTGTTTTATTTTTGATGTCTTTTTAAAAGCCAAATTATTTGAATGTACCCGTTTTTTCATTATTTGCTAAGTAGAATCAGAGAATAATGTATGTGTAATTTCTTATATTATTCTCTTAACAAAAGCAATCGACAACTTGAATAAATCCCTTTTTAAACACTTCAAGCAATTATTTATGTCCTAAGTTCCTAAGTCCTCATTTTGCTTGTTTTCTGGTAAGTGTCTGCTAAGTTAACAGCAGCTTAACATAAGATTACATTGTGTAAAAGTACCAAATCAATTTATCGATATTTACTGCAAATCGAGTTCAACTTAAGCTCATTGCTTCTTTGCCTTGTACAGGCATATCTCTCTCTCGCTCTCTCTCTCTCTCTCTCTCTCTGTGTGTGTGTGTGTATGTGCGGGAGTGTGCATGTGTTCGTTCTTAATGAAATTATTATGTTGGTATGCAAGTATAAAAGCCCGAAAGCAATTCAATTTGCATGACAATTGTCGATTCCACTTTGTTGCTCCCCAGTTGCCATTTCAATTAGTTTTATTAAAAATTCATGGGGATTATGCACGGACAAGTGGACACAAGTGATTTCCATTCAATTTGACAGCTAATGAGTTAGCAGCTTACCTCAGATTGGGCAATACTACAACTACTATTGTTGTTGTCATTGTTGTTGGGACATTCAATCAAATTGAACATGCAGTCGAGTAATCATCAATACTCAATTAGATAATTATGCGTATAATGCGTGCACACTGACACACTCACAGACAGTAGATCGCATTGCATATGTATTGGGGAAATTGTTGTTTGATTGCCTGCGGGCATGGGAAATTTGCATTATACAAGAAAAAACAACAATTTAGAAGCTTTTAAGCTGTCATTGTGAGAAAAAGCTCTGCACATTATCTGTGGTAATTGCCTCAGTTGTTTGTCGGCTGTCCTTCGGTGCATTGAAAGCTCAACGGGGTGCGGTGAGCCATAATCAATATTTGCATATACAGTGTATGCAGGCAAGTCCGTGCATGCTCGTTTTTCAATTAAAAACCAACACGTTGATCTGATCCTCTGCCAACGTCGCAGTCGCCGTCGCTTATTGTGTGTCATTGAAAATACTTAATTAAATTCATCGACGCTTGACATGACGTGCCCATGACTGGGCACACTGCACAGCACACAGCACAGGAACAGTTGTCCTTTCTCCCTTCCACTCGCAGCCACTGCTGGGCAGGCAATTGGCCGCCGTTATGTGGGCACATTCTGCGAGGCGTGGATAAAATCGTGTGTGTGTGCTTGTCTACGCGAGTGTGAGTGAGCGCGCAATAGTGTGAGAGCGGAGGCTGAGTGTGAGAGTGCTTAATTACATTTACACATGCACACTCCGAATGTGTGTGTTAGTGTGCAAGATAAACAGTGAGAGGCTCTTTCGCCTAGCATCTCCTACACTGAGTCGCGCAAGGAGCTTCGTCGTCGCAAGGTAAGTCTACTATTTATATGTATGCTCAAGTAATTAGAACTTTAATGCCCTATGTCAAATTGTGTGTGGCAACTAAGCTGCGCTTATTTTAAGTAAGAGCAAGTGAGAGAGAGAGCTGCAAGAAATATTACCTTGATAAGCTTAGCATGCTTGACTTGGGATTTTTAACGGCTTTAGTGAGTGCTTGATGCCGTTGCAGCTTATGCTATTATTCTTGAGAGAGAGTGAGAGGCCACGATTTACAGTGTGAACTGCAAGAACACTTTGCAGTGCAATGTTAATGGCAATGGACGACGGAAGAAAGAATGAGAGGCAACGATTAACAGCAAAGGTTTTTTACAGTGTGTGAACTGCAACAATACTTTACAGTTCAATGTTAATGGCGATTAACAACACTGTTCTTCATTACTACTTTTCTTCACTATTCCTCCCCACTGTTCACAAGTCACTTTTTTTTACAATGTTAATGGCAATGGACGACGGAAGAAAGAATAAGAAGCAACGATTTAAAGAAGGGTATTCTAAGTAGGCAACAACACTTTGCAGTACAATGTTAATAGCACTGCTCTTCCTCACTGTTCCCACTGACTCTTCACCAGTCACGCTGCTAACTTGGCTATGGGATGTTCCCATGCATGTTCCCCCTCTCTACGCACTCAATCTCTTTTTATTTTTCTTCCGCTCTCTCATTTTCTCTCTCTTGCAAATTGAGCAAATAAACCCACACGGGTTTGTCAAGCTAATCTCTTACGACAGCTTTGCATAATTGGCCTTCGATCTGTTCTCTCCCTCTCTTAAACTCTCTTTGCATAATTGCCCCCCTCTCCAATTCTCTTCTTTACTTACGTGTGCAAAAGCGCGGCTCATCGCTGCCATCACCGCAGTCGTTGTTGTTGTTGCAGAATTTACTCAACGGCACGCAGCGACCATTAGAGCAATTGAACTCGGACAGGGAACAGCCGGGGCCGGAGAGTAAACTGGCAGATTTGGCAGTATTTGATGTGGCGGCTGCAGCTGCAGCTGCTGCTGCTGCTCCTGTTATGGCCAACGTAAGCAGCAGCGTCAGCATTGACGTTGGCGTCGCGTATGCGTGACGTTGACTGCGACTGCGACTGCAGTTGGAAGAAGCTTTAATTGCGTGACATTGTCGTCTTGTTGTTGTTTTAACATTTGTAACTGTTGTTACTGTGGGCATTTGCAGCATTTGTGCGACACTTTTGTGGCTCCATTTGCTTTGCCTTTGCCGCTGCCTCTGCTCCGGCCTCGACATAACCTTGTTCAGTCTGTTTCTTTTTGTTGTTGTTGGTGTTAAAATTGCTGTTATTGCGGCAGTGTTTGTTGCAGTTGTTCGTTGTTGTTGTTGTCGCTGTTGTTGCTGTTTCAGTTTCTTTGGCCTTTTTCTGCTTTTGTATTTCTGTCGCCATTTCAATGTCATTTTTGTGGCGCTGCTGTCTGCAATGAATGCGAGAAAGAGACAGAAAATGTGTAATTAATTAGCGCGTAATATATGATAAATAAATTCAAATAATTAATTTAGCACTTTTTATTATGAGTTTTGTATTCATTTTTTGTTTGTAATTTTAATCAATTTGCCCGCATGTAAATTGCATTTTACTTTGGCTAATTAATTTCCCGTTAGTTTTTGACCTCTCCCTCTTTATGAATATTCACAAATTACAAATATATTCACGAATTGTATTCGAATTAATTTGCACAATATTCACGAATCGAAATCGTTTTGCCAGTGCGGCTCACTTGGCCGTTTTAATGCTAAATTTATGGCCAATATTTATCGCGCTGTGTCGCATATAAATTGAAAAATAAAAAAAAATACACGCTGCTGCTGCTGGCGTCGCAGTCGCGGTCGCCATCGCAGTTGTTGTCAGCATCATAAATATTTGCAGCATAAACAATTTTTGGTGTTTTTTTTTTTCGTTTCTTTTTTTTTCCATTTTTTAAGGACGAATTTTCACGCGCGTTGCACATTATGTGGTAGCAAAAGGGGGCGGGGTATGTGACGGGGGGCGTGTGGTAAAAGTTGTTGCTGCTGCTGCTGCTGTTCACCAAGCGTGTAACGGCACTTTTTTGTATGCTGGCACAATGGGAAATATGCGCACAGTGAGGCAACTCGACTCGAGGAATTGATTAATGTGTTTTTGTCTGTGTGTGTGTGTGTGCAGAGAATGAGGTTAGGTGCGGTACAGTGTGGGAGAGAGAGGGGTAGAGTGTGGGGGGGGGTGGTGGGTAGTTGCTGCTGTCGATTGCAGCAGTCAGTGATAACGATGCGAATGCGAAAAGAAGAAAGAGAAAAAAGCACAACAACAATCACAGAGCAGTGCTGCCCTATGTCCCTCTCCCTCTGCCTCTCCCTGTCCCTCTCCCCCTCTGTCACTAGTTTGCCATCTCGCTCACGCTTTGCAGATGATTTATTGCCGTTGTTTGGGGCTTGCAACGCGTGACCCCAAAACAAGCAGCAGCAGCAGCCAAAACGACCCACTGTAAGTCAATGAGTGCCAGTGGGAAATTACAGCGCAGCCTGCAGGCAAAGGGGTGAGAGGGAGAGGGAGGGGTGGTGGGGTAAAAAAAGAGAGAGAAAACTAGCAAAAACAGTTGCATAATTTTAAATTAGACGCACAGACAGGCAACAGACGGACAGACGGAAATGTGCGCGACAGACAAGCAGAGACAACGACAACGACGGCGGCAGATGACGAACATGCAACAACAACCTGGACAACAGCAATAACAACAACACAGCAGCAACTGTTGTTGGCGGCACGGAAACTGCTGTTGCTACCGTGGTTGCTGCCTCTTTTTGCTGTTGCTGCTGCTGCTGCGTCTGTTGCACAAGACAGTATGAAAATTGTCGAGCGAGTGAACTGTAAATGCTCTACAAGCTTTATAGCGCAGGGAAAAGAATTTGATGTGCCCACTGAACTTGACAGAGGTCGAAGCTGAACTGTAAATATGTGAATTGCCTGACTGATTGAATGCACAGACGAAGGCAATTTTGAAGACTATAATTACAAATATAAGAGCAGAGAAGAGTAAACATACAACTGTACACACTTTATAAACTATTTGTTGGGTGTGAACTGATTTATATCACAAATAGACGTTAATTTGGCAAAAGTTGACAACAATTTGGCATAAATATGGCAAGTTTAGGCAGAAAACTTGCATATATAATATGAAAAACAACTGAATGTGAATTAAATATGAAATATAGTGGTGTAGTTTGCTATCAAACTGATGCATTTTGTTGTGTGTTAAATAAACATAAAATTACGCTGGAAAAAGGAAATATATACGACTTTTAACAAATCATAATGCACTTTTTTTTGGTTTTTATCTGTTTAAAATATGGAAATTAAATTGATTTGCTGTAAATATGCGGGAAATTTGAATATTGACAGTGGATATAGTAACCTATTCTATATAGTCTTCTTATGATGCAATTTAGTTGTAGATGGATTGCATTTATGCAATTATGGTACAAAAAGGGTATAATAATGATAGATTGGTTGCATATATGCAAATATTATATAAAAATGGTATAATAATGTTATAAGAATGATATAACAATGGTAAATTAATAAATGTTGAATAATCATTGAATTGTGATGGAATAAGTAAGAATATGCGACTTTTAACACATCATAATGCACTTTTTTTTGATTATTCACTCTTTGAAATATGGAAAGTATATGAATTTTCTGTAAATATACATATTTAAGCAGGAAATTATAACATTTACAGTATATATATGTTAAGTATTCTTTAACAAGCTATTTATGATGCAATTTAGTGATAGATAGGTTGCATATATGCAATTATAGTATGAGAATGATATAAGAATGGTATAATAAAGGTAGATTGCTTGCATAAATGGAAAAATCGTATATTAATGGCATAATAATGGTATACAAATGGTATTATAGTGGAATAATAATGGATACATCACTATCATATACTTTTTTTCTATATAATATAGTTGAGATATAATAATGTAGTAATAAACAACATTTATAAATATCACACCTTCTAAAATCGTTTCTATAGTGTGAATATGCAGTGCACAGTGGGAAAATAATCGTGTTTTTCGGCATCAACTGCAATTTAAAAGATTGAAACTTTAAATTCATGGTGTTTTACTTAAAATAGGCTTAAATTTAGGGTTTTTAGTTAGCTGCGTCAGCTTTATAATTACGCAGATAAATTTAAAAAAAGCGAATTTTTCCTATGGTGCGGTGGTAAGTTTTTGTTTCGCATATATAAACTTAATATAAAGAGTAATCTCTACTTTAAGTATGCAATTCAGCTGGAAAATGTTTATAGTTCTCACAGTCAAGTTCTCATGACAATCGAAATGCCCCACACTACAGTAGGGTATGCACACTAAGCTAAGGGAAACTGAAAACATGTTGTTTTTAACATATCCTTGCCGGTGGCTGCCTTTGAACTCCGCTCTGCACTTCACCTCTCCCCTCTGAGTGTCTGGCGTCAGTGAAATTTGCCACAAAATTGAGACAGCAAAAGGAAGAGAGCGAGAAGGAGATAGGGAGAGAGGTACAGAGTAAGCAGAGTAGACTCCGCTGAGACTGGACGTTGGCTGCCTTTGGTGCTGACTAGTCGTGCATTAAATTGCTAATAATTTTTGATATGCCAAACTTTGTTTTCGTGGCTGTAAGTGGTTCCCCTTACTGCCTCTTCCTACTCTCTTTCTCCCCTCTTTCTCTCCTTTCTGCTTGTTTACAGTGAAATCTGTGCAAAGTGCATTTTCGTAATGGCTTAAAGACCTTGGAAAGAAGCTAAGTGAAGCTAAACTAAAGTAAACATTAAAATAAACTAGAAATCGAATAAAATAAGCAGGCGAAGTAGTAGACAATGAGAGAAAGATAAAGACAAGCATGGAAAGACAAAAGGCAAAGATAAAGAGCAGAAGAAAGAGAAGGAGAAAGAGCAGAAGAAGGAGCAGCAACAAATCAGGCGAAGTAATGTCAAAAACCTTTTGAAATTTAGCACTTTTTTGCTGCCTGCGTTACTTTCATTATGCTGTCGCTGCCTTTGCTGCTGCTGCTTCTACTGCTTCTTCTGCTTCTTCTTCTCCTGCTTCTTATTCGCCTTTTGCGGTAGTTTCAATAACACAACAACAAGAAAAAGCCAAGGGTGCAACAACAACAAACGTAACTTGTTTGTCGTGGCGTTTGCTTGCTTATCAACACTAAAACACACACACAGTGCTGCATAAACCCGCACACACACACACTCCCTCACACACACACACACAATCTGTGACACACACACACCCACAACAGTCTCATATCTGTTTACAATGGCGTCGGAAGCAGCAGCAGCAACTGAAGAAGCAGCAGCAATTGCTATGAAAGATGGTGGTGCAGCTGGAGTGAGGCAGGCAGAGAGACGAAGAGAGAGAGAGAAGGGCAGAGGGAGAGCATAGTAAGCAGGCATGCAAAGCTGCTACGTCGACCTTAATGGCAACTTACAGCTTGAGCAAGGGGCACGAGGCAAAGAGCAGGAGTGTAGAAAGGGAGTCTCGCATATCAGTTACACGACTCCACACATGCCGTCGCTGCCAACTAAAGCGCTGGCAAACATCAATATCCCAAGCAGCACAAAACCGCATACAGACCGAACAAGGAGGTGCCTCCTCCTCCACACTCCCTTCTCCTTACTTGCCTGGCTGCCACTGTGTCTCGGCATATGCAAAATGGTTGCATATATAAAAAGAGTGTTGGTAGCGACATGTGCGAGAAGAACTTGCACCGTTGTGGCTGTTTGTCGCTCAGTCAGTCAGCAACAGCAGCAGCAGCAACAGCAGGCATCGTTATCATCTTCCTCCTGCCACTGCTCATCATCATCTCCCCAACTCCTACTGCTTGTTATCATCTTCCTACTCATCGTCAACATACTTTCCTCACTCAGTCAACAGTAGTAGCGGGCATCGTTATCATCTTCCTCCTTCTGCTGCTCATAATCATCTTTCTTTTCATCATCTTCCCTACTCCTACTGCTCATTATCATCTTACTTCTCATCATCAACATATATGTAATGTTATTCCTACTTCAGTTATCAACAACAGCAGCAGGCATCATTATCATCTCAGCTCATCATCTCCTTTCTCATCATCAACATACTTTCCTTACTCAGTTGTCAGCAACAGCAGCAGCCTCATCATCATCTTTCTGCTTATTATTTACATCTTTCTCTTCATCATTAGCTTCTTATCTATAATATTTTTCTTCAGCAACATCGTAGTTCCCTTTAGGCCTCATTTTCCCCTTCATCAACAACATCAACATCATCTTCTACCTACTGCTCATCATCATCTTTTCTCTCCTTATTATCTGTATCTACTTTCCCTTCATCTCCCTACTCATCATCATCTTCATCTTTTTTACACTTCTTCATTAATTTCTGTTTCTTTATCTTCATCATTATTTTCCTCCTTATTAACATCTTCTTTCTCTTCATCATCATCTTCATCCTGCGCCTCATCAACATCTTCCTCCTCCTCATCTTTCACCTTATCAACATCTTCTCTCTTCTCATCACTAGTGTCTTCTTTTCTTTCATCATCATCTTCTCTCTCCTTATTTAGTATTGTTCCCCTCCTGTTATCATCAACTTCTTGCTCATCAGCATCCTCCTGCTACTCATCATCATCTAACTGCGCCTCTTCATCATCTTCCTACTCATATTTTTACTCATCATCATCTTCTCTCTCCTCAACACCTGTATCTTTTTTCCCTTCATCATTATTATCATTCTCCTCATCATTATCTTCTCTTTTCTCATTCAATATTTTCATTATTATCCTATATACTCATCATTATCTTTTTCCTCATCATCATCATCTTCTTTATCATTTAACACACTGCCAGCTTCGTCATTCCTTTTCCATATCATTCCCTTTTTATATCATTCCCTTTCCATATCATTCCCTTTCCTCATCATTTCCTTTCCTCATCATTCCCTTTCTCATCATTTTCCTCATCATCATCCTTATCATCACCCGCATCATCGTCATCATCGCCGCTGCTTCTTTCTCCCGGAAGAGAACTTGACTTATAGCATTGCAACCAAACTCCCTCCCCTCCCTCCCCTCCCTCCCTCTCCTACTGTCTCCCACAACTTCTAACAAACTTTAGAGCGGAAAGGGAAGTGCAGTGCCGCCGACTGCAGTTGCGCCGCCAGCTAGCCGCCCTATCCCTCTTCCCCTCCTCCCCCTCTTCTTCCAACTCGCACTCGTTTCCTTGCTGACTTTAAACTTGTGCAAAATGCCATAGCATACTTCAAGGCGCTAGGCGCTCAATGTAAATGCGCACGAGTTACTCGTGCCTTGCCTCATTAGCGCTGCGACAAGTGAAGCCGGGGTAGCTGAAGGGGTAACTGAGAGGGGAAGGGGGGAGGGGTGTGTGTAGCCTCAACTGAAGCGAAGATGCACACAAAAAGCAAATGATAATTGCGACAATTTGCCAAATATAAACCGAGACAAATTACTTGTATCGCGACGAGTTGCACAGAAGTTGTCAACCCAAATTGCTAGCTAGATGTGTTTTCCGGGCTGCCAAAGGGGGCAAGGGGATGGGAAGAAGGGAAAGGGGGATAGAGGGCAAAGGCAAAGAAGGGCAAACTTGCAGACGAGGTGAAGTGAATGTGAATGTGAATACGAATGCGAATGCGAGACGTCGAAGCAAAGTCGCAATTCAGTTAGATTTGGCAATGAGGCGAAATTGTAACGAGCTCAAATAGACATGAGTGCTTCAAGTGTGTGTCTGTGTGTGTATAAGAGGGAGTGTGTGACAGTGTGTGCTTGTAGCTGTGACTATGTGTGTGTGTGTGTGTGAGTTTTCCCCAGTTGGCAACGCAGGGCAAATTTCCCTTGGCCCCCGTCAACGGAAAGTTTTCTGTGTGAGAGATGTAAATGGCATTAGAAGCGGAAATGCCACACACATAATACACACACACACACACACGCACACAGCAGGCATACACACACTCGCACACACACATAAAGCGGTAGTGTGTGAGTGAGACACTTGAGTGCATCGCAGTGCGGGGCGTCAAAGTTATTTAAACGCCAAGCGCGAAAGAGCTCCATCGACAAGGCGAGGCCTCCTCTGGCCAGCCCTTGCCGCTGCCCCTACTCCCCCTACTGCTACCCTCCTGCAGCCTGCTACTGCCAAGCCTCCTCCTCTTGCTTTTCTTTTTTCGCTTTTTTTTCTTTCTCTCTCCCTTCGTTTGTTTCGTTTTTCGCTCCTTTGCACATTTGGCAAGGACTTTCACTAAGCCGCTTAAAGCGGGCTCAGAAGTGCGTGCCAGCAATGCCAGCAACTTCGCGTCTCTTTCTCACTCTACTCTGTCCTCTCTTTCTACCCCCTCTTCAGTGCTTTCTCTGCGTTTTATGCAGTTAATGAATTTTGAGCGCTGCTCGCATTTTAAGCATTTTTTCGTTGTACTTTTGCAGTGAGTGGAAGGAAAAGAGGGAGAGAGGGAGAGATGGAGAGTGGGAGAGAGAGGGGCACAATGACAGAGAGACAGAGACAACAAACGTTTTATGCTGTTTGTTAAACAAAATACTTAGGAAACTTTTCGTTTGATGCTTAAATTAAAGTAAATTTCATTGTGGAAGAGAACTTGATGAGGTAGTCGTGGTGGTGCAGGGAGTGAGGGGAGAGAAATGGTGGCTACTCAGAGAAGTAGCTGCATAAATGATTGTGATAACTTATTTAACACTGATATATGTTATACGATAGTATGTGGCTAGCATAAAGACATATAAAGACAGCATACAATGTAATATAATAATAGTTGATAGTAAATAATAGTATACGATGATAGACAGACAGTATACGATAGTCTGTCGATATGATAGTATGTATACAGACAGTATACGATAGTATGCCAAATTGACAGTAGTTGATTGTATACGATAGTATTCATTATTAAATGAACAGTGTTTAGTAGTAAACAACAGCATCTAGTAAAATTTGATAGCATACAATACTTTCTTATTATATACATATATATGATAGTTATTGTTGGTATACAATGAAAACTGATAGTATAGAGACTGTATTGTATAGTATGCGATGATAGGTAATACTACACAAAAGAAAACAATGGAAACTATAGTAGATTTGCAAATTATATTGTGTAGTATTTTCTATATGTTCTATAGTTTCTAGTATAAAAATATAGCAAATGTACTGTAGTAGTTAATAATATTGCAGTGTCTTCTAAGGTCGACGATAGTTTCTGACAGTGTAGAGAAACGTAACAAAAGTAGGTTATATTTAAGAATAGTAAATTATTGTCTACGATAGTTTCTTACAATTTTAACAATAGTATATCGTATTTATTGCATATACTTATTAAGATTACTGATAGTATGTGTTCTATAAACAATCTCTTGCCTTCCAACGAATTTAGCTGTTATTTTATCTTAGTTCTTCATTGTCTTTTATGTAATTATAATTACAGAAATTAAATTCTTCTTAAGACCCTGCCCTCTGTCCCCACAAAGCTTATTCAATTCTCAGAAATATCCTTCTCTTCTCTCTTTGAAGAGACAATTGCCGTGTAAGGTTTACTTTTTAATTTACACCAAACATGTTTTTTCTTATTTAACTTTCCCCTGCCCATTACTTCTTACGCCCTCGAGGCGCCACCGCGAGGTGCTACGTGGCAAACGAAGTTAATTTTACGGGCATTACAAATGGCGTTTTAATGGCCGCGTAATTAAAGCACACGCAACACACTCGAAACGCCAAACGCGAAACTCGAAACTTAATTTAATTTCTGCGTAAATTTATAGCATTTTTAGCGCCCACGCCAGTTTCCCCAAGGGACAAACTTGCCCTCTCCCTTCTCCTTCTGTATTTGCCTTTATCTCTTTGTCTCCTTCTCTCTCTCTGCCTCCTTTTCTCTCTCTCTCTCTGTGGACAGCAACATCGGCACGTTGTCCGATTGCATTGTTTAGCCTTTGATTCATTGATTCATTCGAGGCGAGTCTAAAGTGTATTTTAATTTGATTTCATTGTTCGCTGTCATTCGATGGCATTCACGAACTGTTCAAATGAATATGAATAGAATTCAAAAGGGGGGGGTGGAGCAGGGGAGAAAGGAGCTGTCAGGGACAGCCAATTGAGTGACTGAACTGTGTAGGAGGAGGGAAGTGCTTATACTCTATAAATACAGTAAGTGAAGAGTGCTTTCGCTTTAAATTATACGACATTAAGTTTGGTAATGTGTTGTACAGGGTATACGCAAGTCTTTAGCAGGTGTTTGATTTAATTTAAGTAGAGTTTTATCTTTCTGTGTGCGTATCAAGCAAGCTTTAACTTGAGTAGTTGTTTCTTCTTATTTAAAATGAATTTTTTAGTTAATTTACAGTGTAATTTATACACGACTTCTGTTTGCAGGGTATTCTACTGTTGATTTCTCTTTTTTTTTATATACTTTTCTCTCAGTATACATTTCAAAGTGCGCTTGAACTTGTGTACTGCATTCTTCTCATTTCCAATAACTTTCCAAGTGTTTTTACAGGGTATTTCTTAGTCAACTATCTCTCAATTTTATATCCTTCTTTTTTTTGTCACTGCCTCTTTTGGATGGTGTCAGCGCGTTCATTCATGACATTTATTCGATTAGCGTTAGGTGGGCGCACAAATCAGTTGGGCGTGGCTCTCTCTTAACTGTCTTGCTGTCCCTCTTGCCCTCCCTCGCTGTCTCTCTCTCTCTCTCTCTGCCTGCCTGACATGGTATTTAAATTAGTTTTGCCCGTACCAGGCCTGCACTGGAACTTAACTGGAGGCAGCGTGTGAACTGGCTAATTAATATGACAGTCGCAGTCACAGCATTCAAGGCAGGCAGGCAAAATTGCAATTCTAATTTGAAATTCATTCGAAGCTGCTGCTCGCAGGCAAATCACGTTTATCATGATGGATACCTCCCTTTCTCTCCCTTCCCTTGCATAATGCAAATGGCTGGACGTTTTTGTCAATCGTTTGAAGAGTCGAAAAAATAGCTAAAAAAATAGCTAAGTGATTGAGGCATTTTGTGCAGCAGTTTGATTGGTTTTTGAATGCCTCGAAATGATTGCGATTTGTCTCTGATATTTGTAAAATTGTGGAAGGCATACACTACAAACTAGCTATCTATTTATCTAATATATCTCTCTTTTATTGTATTGTTTATAAAGTGCCTGAATTTCATGAGAGTCAGGGTACTATACCGTGGAAATATCATGAGGATTTTTGCTTACAACTCTTTTATTATTCATGTTAATCAATTAAAATTGCACTAATTTTAATTTAATAGTTTTCATTAAATAATGCTAAAACTTCCTTAAAATCTGTTAACTATAACCTATAGTTTTCGTGGAAACAAACTATCAATATTGTAAATTATTCTAAAAAAGTGTATACAAACTTCGACAAACTTTATCTTCTGTTTCTCTTACTGTGCCTTTGCTTTTGCTACTCCAATCTACATAGACAAACATCAATAAAATAGACTATATCAAATCAAATACCAAATATACCGTTATTATAGCTACAGGGTATCTCTATGAATTACGCTTGAGTTGCGTTAGCTTGTTACGATTTTTAATTAAAATTCTATCTTGTGTTATGAATATATTTCTGGCATATATGGTATATTGTACTCTTTTTACCCCTCTATCTCTACCTCTTTCCCTCTCTGCCCTTGCCTTTTGTCCATGTTGCTTTGACTGGTATTTGGCAATATCAAATATTACGCATACGCAACGTTTGGCGCACACACTCGATTCGATGAGGCGATTCAGTTTTTTGGTGATTTGAGTTATTTATGTGCATGTGAAATGCATTTCTCCAGTAAATATTGAAATTGTGCATAGCAAAATTGGCAAATTGCCGGCAGAAAGAAAGAGAGAGAGAGAGGGGGAGAGGGAGAGCGGGAGAGGAAGAAGAGGAAGGAAAAGAAAGGATAAACTGAAGTGGCAATGGATTTGATTGATGGACCATTAAAGCGTTGCAAGTGTTCAGGGTGAATAAATCGAAACGGTAATCAAAAGTAAGGGGAGTATAGATGATGGGGGAATATATATAGAGAGAGAGAGAGAGAGAGATTAAGATATAGAGAGAGGGAGAGGAAGAGAGCGAGGTAGAGCTAGAGCTAGAGCTAGTTTTAGATTAAGAGTGAAAGCTAAAGAGAAAAGGCTTTTAGAAGTGGAGGTGTATAAAGTTACCTAAATGAGCTTACTATCAATCTTAAGCTGCTTTAACAGAGAAGGAGAGTTGGAGATAGCGAAAGAGAAAGAGACATCAGAGAAAAGAAAAGGATACATAAGCAAAAGAGAGTAACGTACATAGAGAGACAAGCAGTCGAAGGAGGAAAGAGAGTCCAACTCAGATCAGGTTGCCTGTTAATCTTTAGGCTTTTCAAAGGATGAGTAAGAGAAAGAGAGAATGAAGTAGAGAGGGAGAAAAGGATAGGGGGGAAATGTGTGGAAGACAGCGAATGTGGAAGAATATACGTAGTTGAAGAGGAAGATGGAGCAAGAAAGAATGGGAGAGTAAACTTAGAAGAACTTTGCTGACAACCTTAAGAACATTTTGTAGACAGATCGAGCGATAGACGAAAAGCGTATGAGCCGGGAGAGAGAGAAAGAAAAAAAAAGAAGGGGATAGACAGGGAGACAGGGAACAAGGTGAGCATATATATACAATAGTTAAAGAGAGAGACAGACAGACAAGGCAAGAGATATGGCAAACTTAAAGGAACTTAGCTGTCAATCTTTAGGCCCTTTTTCAATGTCCTCGTGCGATACAGAAGTCATTAATTTTAATGCACAGTGGGGAGTATGAAAATTTTCCATAAAGAGGCAGCAGTAGAGGCAGAATAAGATGAAGATGAAGAAAGGGAAGCAGAGATAGAAACAGAGACAGAGACAGCGACAGAGCTCAGCTCATATGAGCCTGATATGAGCCTGTCAACGTTGTCGGCCTCGAAATGTGCGTGCGATTTTGCAAAGACGCAACGCTTGAATTATTTTTGCTTTTGTTAAAAGCAAACACAATGGATAAGCAGAGCAGAGGAGAGTTAGGGGGGGGGGAGGTTGGACTGTTGTGGGCTGCGTGCCAAGGATTTGTGTAATACAAACAAAACTTGTGCTGCTTCTTCTCTCACATTTGCAGAAGAAGAGAAAGAACACGCGACATATTTGCAAAACATTTGTCACATCCTGCTGAATGGAAAGCAAAAGATTTCGCAACATAAACACACAGCTTTACTCTGTCTCTGTCTCAATCTCTCTCTGTCTGCTTCCTTCACACACGTTTTATTTAAATCTTAAATTGCTTTTGCCTCAGTAATTTGTTTCTCATGCAAATTTTTGTCAAAAGAAATAAGACGAAATTTGTTGGCAAAAGAATTTTGTTGATGTTGTTGTTGGAGGCAGCTTAATCGCAGCGAGGCAGAGGCAGAGGGAGATGGAGAGAGAGAGGATGTTGAAGCTGAATTCGAAGCTGAATAATGCAATTACAAATAGATGAGTCGAATTTGTTGTTCAATTGCCCAATAAAAAATAAAGTAATAAAAGAGAAAGAAAATGAAGAGGAAGATGAGGGAGTAGCAGAAAGAGAGAGCAGAAGTAAGAAGTGTACAAGAAAGGGAATGTAGGAACGCGGCATGCAGGAGTAGGTGGATAAGCAGGGACAGCAGCAGCAAGAGGGCAGGGGAAAGGGAAGGCAGGGTAGAGGGGCACGGAGGCAAACTGCTGCAGCAAGTCACGTTAGTCATTTCTCTGCTCTCTTTTCAGCTTCTTCTTGCTCAACTTGCCTCGCCAAGTGGCACTCAACTTGCTGCTCGACTCGCTGCTGCTCGGCAAAGTGGCAAGACCCCTGTCGAAGCTGACACCCCCCCCCCTCTACTCCCCTCCTACTCTCTCTCCCTCTCCATATTTGCTTGAAATGTTGCTACAAATCGAAATAGAAATTGTTGGAAAAATAGAAAGAAAAAAAAACGAGTAAGAAAATCGTTGAAAAATAAAATCAAATTTCAAGTGGCGCGCGCGCTTTGTAGGCGGCAGGCAGCAGGCGCTGTAAAGAGGCGTGGCAAGCAAGCACAACGCTTGAAGAGCTATTTGCATAATGCGGCTGCTGCATGAATAAACCATGTCTCGATGCCGATGCCGATGCCCAAGGAGAAGAGAAACTTCAACTGCCTCTCTGCCTTTCTCTGCAACTGTTCTAGCTCCCTCGCAGTCTCTGCTTGCTGCCTCTATCGCTCTCTTTCTCTCTGTTCCTCCTCACTGCTTACTCTTGGCTGTACCCCTGCTGCTCCTCATCTGAAGTCTGACACATCTTCTACTCCCTCTTGCTGTACTGCTGCCTCCTAAGAAAACGTTTAAATCAAATCAAGAGTAGACAGCGAATTGAGTGAGAAGTGCCTTAGGCAGGAGGGAGTGGGAGTTGAGGGGGGTTAGAGGGTGTGCAGCTGACTGAGATTAGGTTATGGACAAACCGTTTTAGCAGCGCCAAGATTATGCAGGGTATAAACAAAGTAGCAGGGAATTGACTGTGATAACAGCAGAGAAGAGTTAGGCAGCGCAAACTGGCTGTTCTTGGCTGCTGGCCACATCTATGTAGAGTATAAAGCACGCCACATGCCATTTCAATGCCTGCCCTTAAGCAGGGTATACATCAAGTCGCCTTCTATTCAATTTCCACGACTGCCCTCATAAGTATGCTATGAATTCTGCATGGCCACGCTGCCATTTTCCCTTTGCATATCAAATGTCAATGACAGCAGCAGCAGCGCCAGGCAATGTCCACGTAAAACTATTTCCCGTTTGTGCTGTCTATCCCCCTCTCTATCCCCCTCCTTCTTCCTTGCCACCTCTCTTCCACCGCTCTACGCGCTGTGCAAACTCATAAGGCAGACCAAATATGAAATAAATCACAGGGCGGGTTATTGACACGTAAGCAAATATTTGCGCCCACACAGTGCACAGGGAGAGAGGGGGTAGGGTGTGGAGAAGGGTTGGCAGTTGCTTGACTAGTGCCAGCTTGTAATATAACCTCAGCACCTACACCTCCTTCTCCTGCTTCCTCCTGCTTCTCCTACTGCTCTTGCCTGCTACGTTGGCATGCAAAGCAGCGCGCAAAACTCTTAAGAACTTTTCATGCTGCGACCTGGACAAACCTGCCACAGCTGCCCCCACCCCTGTCTCTACACCTCCCCCTACCCCTTACCCTCTGTCACTGGCTGCACTGCCTGTGCGTTGCTTGACATCCACGTCAACAGCAAAGTCCACTTAATCCAAATTCTGTAAAAATTGCGAAACGGCTGCGGCAGAAGACGAGAGTAGGAGAAGGGGGAAGGCAGGGGGGGAGTGTAGAGGCAGGCAGGGAGAGTGTAGTGTAAGGCAGAGGGAAGGAAGGGAGCTAGTGGTAGCGGCTGCTTCAATGTTAGTTCAACCTTTTGCCAAGTTGACGACGTGAATGACGACGATGAGGACGATGAGGATGACAGCGCGGCAATGTCATAACTGCTGACATGTGTGTGTGTGTGCATGTCAGAGTGTGTGTGTGTGTGCGTGTGCCTGTCTGTGTCTGTGCCCTGTCATCAATTTTGCCTTGAATTTGTTTACCCTTTCAACGCGCAGGAACAGCAGCAGCAGCTGAGGAGGAGCTGGAGCATCGCCTTGCTGCGACTTTGACTTTGTGTGTGTTGCACGCACGGGGCCAAAGCAGTTGTGGCTTTTGTTGTTACCTAATGTACAGTGAACAATTTGTGGCACATGCGTGTGGCATAACAAAGACAGGAACTACAACAAGGGGAACAACAACAATGGGGAACAACAACAATGAGGAACAATAAAGTTGCTGCTTATCTTGGAGCTAATTATGGGCTCAACTTGGCAGCCCAAAGTTGAATGAAGATGGGAGATGGAGGCAAGTTGCTCCAACTGATGCTGGACATGAGGAGATGAGGGGGTAGAAGAGGGAGAGGTATACTTATAAAAGAACTAAGCTAGGTTAATGTCGAAACTATAACTAGATGGGGTGCAGAGTGTAGAAGGGTTTCCTTGTATGATGAATAGGGGTTTCTTAAAGGAAAGCAATGTGCAAACTGAAGCTTAATGGTGGGTAGAGTAGAGAAGGTATTCTAGCAGAACTGAGCTAAATCAAAGCTAGCAGAGGTTGAACTTCTAAGTAACTCTTTTCCCCTAGAAGGATATGGAATCTGTAGCTGTTAAGTGTGTAAGTTAGAAAGGTGTTCATTAAAGAAGCTCAGCAATAAGCTTGAATTGCAGACTAGCAACATAGCATAGGTGCCTGGCATAGGCTCCTTCTCTAGCTAAGTGCCGAGGAGAGGCACCTCACTAGAAAAGGAGACTTATTCTATGGACGTGTCTCTCCTAGTCTCCCTTTCTTGCTAGATGCCTGACTTAGTCTCCTTTTAAAGGTCATCTAAGGCAGCTTACTAAAAGCAACATGAAAACTAAAACTGTATGGGGAGTAGAGTAAAGTTTATCACGGTTTCCTATAAGATATGAAAGGAAACTGTAGCTAGGTAACTGGTAGACAGAGTCTGCTATAAAGGCCTTCTGCTAAAGGGCTTCTCTCATTAGATAGAATACTGAGTATAACAAATAAGTCTTCTTTTTTGAAACTCAGCTCGTTTAAGTGCAAACCAACTAGCTTGCTAGCAGGGTGTTCCTTTAACAACTCTTTCTTTTGAAGGTCTCATTAATCACATTTCAATATTCTTCTTCTAAACAACCATAGTTAGGGCAACATCTTGTTTAACTTAAGGTGCTCAGCTTAAAAAAGCTGTTAAGGAATTGTAAGTGACGCTGTAGGAATCTGTCTTTCCCCCTGCTCTTTCGAGACTGTTGGAGATTCCATTACGCCCTGCTTAGCTGAAGATGTAGTTGCTGCCATTATCCCTTCCTCACCTTCAACTCAAGATGTCTCCTGCTTCTCTTCACTCCACTCTCTCCTCTTCTTTCTCTTCTCTACTAACAGCACGTCTCTTGCTCCCTCTCTCTCTGCCTGGCTCTACCTATCCATCAATTTCTTGCCATATCATTGGCTGCCTCTGCCTCGGCAGCTCCACCACCGTCAGCTTCGAGTTAAGTGATTGCTGAAATCTATTTGCATAATTTCTACAGATTTTTCAATGTGTTTGTCTGCCTGCGTTGAGGTTGAAGCTGAAGCAGAAGCTGTTGAAGCTGCAGCGAGCAGCCTGCATAATGTGTCTGGTAGGGTTTACAGCTGCTCCTACTGCTGTTAGCTTTGCTTTTACTTCTCCTGTTCCTTCTTCTACTTCTGCTGCTCCTGTTCCTGTTAGTTCTGTTCTTGCTCCTGCTCCTGCTACTCTTGGTACTGCTGTTCCTACTTCTGCTGCTACTACTATGGTGTCTACTGCTTCAGGTGCATCTACTCCTTCTACTGAGTCTATTTTCATGGGAGAGATGGAGGCAAATTCTCCTCACACTATCTCTCTGGGTACTCCCCTATAGCTCTCCCTAAACCACAGCCTATACCTCTCCTGATACCTCCAACTACATGCCACCTCTACACCTGCCCTTATACCACCCTTATACCAACCTTATACCACCCTTATACCATCCTTATAGCACCCTTATACCAGCCTTATACTCCCTTATATCACGCCTTATATCTTCCTCCTTCTTGGTATTCCTCTCCTAGCCTATAAGTCTTCTAATATCTACTAGTATATCCCACCCTACACCTGCCCCTATATATCCTACTATACCCCCCTTATACCATCCCTTATACCACTCTTATACCCCCTTATGCCTCCCTCCTTCTTGGTAACCTTCTCCTTCTACTTCATGGGGTTTCCCTGCTGCTCTATCTCCCACTAACTACCTGACTTCTCCCCCTATACTTTTCTATCTACTTCCCTCTATACCTCCTCTTATTTCTCTGTTTATTCCCCTTCCCTCCTCCCTCTATATCTGTCTACTATCCTTCCTCCCTTCACTATTCATCGCCGCAATCTCACCTGGCACATGTGTTTGGCGAATATGCCAGTTAAGCGTCGACACTTTTTATACATTTTCCAACAGAGATTTGCCTGCTCTTTCACTCTTTCTCCCACTCTTACACTCGCTGCTTCTCTTTCATACTCTTTTGCTCTATGTTTGTATGATTTTTTATCCTTTTCTTACTCGTTTTCTCTTGTATTTTATTCTATTTTTCACAGAGTTTTAACAATTTTTGCATATGCGAATATTTTATGCAGATTTATGTCAACTTTCCTTAGCTACGTGTGTGTGTATGTGTGTGTCCTGCACGTGCATTTATTGAATCAGCATGCGAGACAGTCAGCCAGTGTTGTAAACTGTACTAAAATGCTGTTAAATTTGTTGTTTTTTTTGGAGAATGTAGACTGAGAAACTGTCCGAGCAAATAACATAAGCAACAGCAGCGCCGACAACTTGTTTTGCCCTACTCAACACGCAGGCAGACAGACTGCGCTCCCCTCTTCCTCTCCCCCCTCTTCCTCTCTCAGCCTGTGTTGCTGTCGTGTTACTGTGCCTCCTTCTGGGATCTGTTGTTACTTTTTTTCTCGCCAACTTTCTTATTTTTTTCTTTTTTTAATGAAAAGAAAACTTATCTGCAACTTTATGATGATTTCAAAGCAACAACTTGATAGAAGGAGGAGGGGTAGCAGTGGGGTAGGGCAGGGGGTGCAACAAGAATGAACATGTTTTCCTTTTTCACTTGTCGTTGGCGTCGTCGTCGTCGGTATCGCTGCTTCAACTTCATCTTCATCTTCTTCTGCTGGTGCTTCTGCTTCTCGTCTCGTATTTGTTGTGCGCTGCTTTTCCATTTCCTTTGTGTGTGGGCGCGTGCAGTGCCCCCCTGCCTCTCTGCTCCCTGCCCCCCTCTCTGCCTGCGCTGCTTTCCTCTGCCTTCTTTCCCTTTCCTGCCCTTCTCTTCTCTATCTTCGCTTCTCTGTCCCACTGCGTCTACTGAGACGTGCTGCTACTTTGAGACATGTTTGCCAAGTCAGCTGAGCAGCATCTCCTGCCCTCTCTGCCTGCCCTCTTCCCCTCTCTGCCTTCCCTAGCTGGCCAAGAAGTAGGACAACACTTAATTTTGTGTAAGTACTCACTCAGCTCATTAAGCGAGCGTGAGAGACAGAGAGAGAGAGAAAGAGAAAGCGGGGGATCAACAACAACTGAGGCACAACTCAAGACGGCAGGGAAATTAAATTTTCTACCGGAAAAGTCAGCTCCAGCCCCCCTGCCTCAGCGCCTGCCTGCCCCCAAGCTGTGAAGTTGCGCAAAAACTGTGCGAATTGCGAATCCGTTTAGCTGTGCTAAGTGAAGCCATCAATCAGTGCGGCGAGAAAGGCCACAGGAGGGAAATGAGAAGGAGTGAGAGATGGGGAGGAAGTAGAGAAGGAGGGAGTAGAGAAGGAGGGAGTAGAGGAAGAGGGAGTAGAGAATGAGGAGGGAGGAGGGGAAGAGGGAGTAGAGAATGAGGAGGGAGGAGGGGTGAGAAGAAAATAGAGAGGATAGAGAAAAGAAGGTAGAGGAGAAGGAAGGAGAACAGGAGGAGGAGGAGGAGGAGGAGGAGGAGAAAGAAAAGGAAGGGGGAGAAGAGAATGGGGAGAACAGAAGGGGGAGAAGAGAAGGGGGAGAAGAGAAGGGGGAGAAGAGAAGGGGGAGAAGAGAAGGGGGAGAAGAGAAGGGGGAGAAGAGAAGGGGTAGAAGAGAAGGCTGGGGAGAGGAAGGAAGAAATTAGGAGGGAGATGAGAACGCAGTAGAGAAGGAGGTAACGGAGAATGAAGAGGAGGATGGAGAGTAGAATGGTGAAGACGGGGTAGGGAAGGAAGTAGAAGAGAATGGAGAGATATAGTTAGAGGTGGAGGAAGAGGAGGAGGAGGGAAAAGAGAAGGAAGTAGAGGAGGTAGAGAAGAAGGCAGAAGAGTAGGCAGAGTAAAGACTAGACACATAAAAAATTAGTGCAGCAGGCTGTAGAAGACAGAGTGAAGGAAGCAGGGAAGGTGGAAAGAGGGCAGATGCTAGAGAAGAGGGGGAGAGCTACGGGGAAGAAGGGCAGAGCAATGGGATATCCCTAAATGCAAGCACGCACGCATGAAGTTTGTCCTGCTGCTGCCCCTACACCGCATCCTGCTACACGCACTACTTCAGCTCCAGCTCCTGCTCCTGCACCTGCTCTGTACCAGCCTTGCGCTGCCCTGGTCTGCCCTGGTCTGCCTTGCCCTACCCTGCCCTGCCCTGCCCTGCCCTGCCTTGCCTTTGCCTGATTTTGCCTGGCCTGCCCTACCCTGTCCTGCCTTGCCCTTTCCTTGCCTTGCCCTGCTCAGCCTCTGTATTAGGTCTACCCCTGCTTCATGCCATCCTCACTTGCTGTAACGATCCTCTACTGTTGCTGGTATTTTCTCTACAACTTCTCGCCTTCTTCCTTCCTCTTTCTGCGCTGCTCTAGCCTGCTCTGCTGCTCTACTTATTCCTCTCCTTCTCTTGCACTGCTTCTCTTCTGCCTAGCTGCTCTACTACTCTCACTGTCACTGCCTCTCTCCCTTCCCTAGAGACCAAACTCCATCATAATTCAACGCGTTGCCTGCGGTCGGCACAGTCAGCTGCACCACGGCTTGAATTATGGCACCAAAATGCCCAGCAGACGTGGCAGCACAGCTCGCTCTGCAACTCTTCCTCCCCTACCCCTACAACCCTACTGCCCTACCCCTATCCTTCTTCGACTCTTAACTTTGTCAACACTGGTCAAGTAAATCCAAATCTGTCTCTCTCTCTTTCACTCTCTCATGTGGCATATGGCAAAAAGTTGAAGTTTGAAAAAAACTCTCGACCTTTTGCACGAGTTGTAAATCCCCAAAGGAGGCGTCTTTAGTAATCTCTCTCTCTCTCACTTGCCAAAACAGCTTAAGCTGTAAGTGCAACAAACTATAGAGAAAGTAGAGCAGATGGAAGGGAGTGTTAAGGCAGTGTTAAGGGATTATCTGTAACTTTTCAACACTGGCAGCAGTAGTAAAAAATAACCACTTAAAATAATTACAATGCACACGCTGAATGGAAAATTGCAAAAATATCTGCAAAAAGCGAAGGCAAACAATATGGTAAATATGTAAATAACACAGAGAGATGGGCAGAGAAGGAAAGGGGGAGAGAGAGGAGAGAGAGAGGAGCAAGAGAGACAGAGCAACACTTGCACACACTCCCCCT
This sequence comes from Zaprionus vittiger, assembly GCA_018904025.1. Lineage (NCBI taxonomy): Eukaryota > Metazoa > Arthropoda > Insecta > Diptera > Drosophilidae > Zaprionus > Zaprionus vittiger. The sequence continues at coordinate 2,233,770 of JAEIFQ010001142.1, read as the reverse complement.
CACACACACACACCCATAGATTGCACTTAAATTAGAAGTAAACCACGGCAAAAAATAAATAATCAGGCCAGAGGTGAAGCTGGAGAGGGGCAAGGGGGCAAGGGGAAAGGGGGAAAGGGAGAGAGGGGCAGAGGCAGTAGAAGGCGAGGCAGCAGCCAAGACAATAATATCTGTGTCAGAGAGCTGCCGACAACAACAACAACAACCACAGCAACAGCAACAAAGGGCGCGGTGCACCACAATAACCACAGCAACAACAATGGGCGACTGCGTGCTGCCACGCCCACAAAAGGAGGCAAGGGGGGTATGGCGGGTTTGTGGGCAAGCAGCCAGGTAACAAACAGGCAACAACAACAACAACAACAACAAGAAAAACAACAGTGAAAACTTGCAAAACTTTAATCTCTGTATAATATTTTTCATAAACTATGAGAGAAAAGAAGAGAAGAGAAGAGTGAGCAGGGGAGTGAGAGAGGAGACGAGAAAGGAGGTGGGAAAGCAAGGGATTGAGAAGGGGTTAGTGGAAGAAAGCTCAAGAGGAGGCAGCAGAGAGACAGAGGGGGAGGGAGAGAGAGAAGTTGGATGAGGAAGAGAAGTAGGAGAAGGCTGAATGAGAAAGCAGATCAGCGGGAGGCAACTGCCAACACAGTGCTGGCCACATATTTAATGCTGAAAGTTATTGAAGTGCAATAAAGGCAGATAAAGACAGAGGAAGGAAGGTAGAAGAGAGAAAGAGAAGCATCGAGAAGGGCGCAGAGATGGTGGCTAAATGAGGGAAGAGAGTAAGAGACAAAGAGAATTGATTAAAAGGAAGTTAGACAGGAAGAGAGTGGAAAATGGAGTGCAGATAGAAAACGGAAAAGATTATAGAGAGAGAGTATAAGCCTTAGCTTTTATAATAGTAAAGATCTATGTGTTCATCTAGTCATTGGAACAAGCGAACATGGCTCAATCGATTAGGTTAGTGATCCTAAGCAAGAATATATAAAATATTTATATACATTGTGTGGTCTATCACGCCTCCTACTGCCTGTTACAAACATTTGCACAAAGTTGGTATAGCCTTTTTTGATTGTGCAAGAGTTGAAGGGTATAAAAAGTTTTAGTCTATCCAGAGGAACCTGTTTTGTAATCGATAATCCACGATGGACCTTAACTAAGTTTGTATTCAGAACATTTTATAAGAATAATAATATTCAATAATTTTTCCCTACAGAAATAGGATTTGAGAATTAGTTAGCGATGTTAGGAGTGGATAGAGAAGAAGTATGAACAGGTGGATAGGGGATAGCTAAAGGGCTCTAGAGGTGGATAGAGAAGCGATCCTCAAGAAGAAAGCGTGGAGTTTGTAGACACATATATAAATATATAAAGATATAGAGGGGAATAGAAAAGAGGCTAGAGAAGGTGTTAGATATGGAATAGAGTATGATCTAAAGAGACTAACAGTGAAAGGGGAAAGAGGGAAGTATACAGTAAGAGATTGAGCAGGTTAAAGAGACCATATAAGAGAATACAAGGTATAAAGAGGTTGCTAGGTAAGCTGAGGAAGCGAGACAACAGTAACAACAACAACAAAAACAATAGCAACAACTGCAACTACAACTGCAACTGAAACTGCAACTGCAACTGCAACTGCAACTGGAGCATGTGAAGCACATCCGAGTGGGTAGGCAGAGTGCGAGGCCAAAGCAGGTCAGCCTCTGCCTCTGGCTCTGCCTCAGCCATTGCCTCTGCCTCTGCCTCTGCCTCCGCCTCTGGCTCTGCGTTAGCCACTGCCTCTGTTGGAGTAGAGCAGCAACAATAGTCAAGCAGAGCAGGCTGACTGAGGTCAGGCAGACGCAGGTCAGCAGCCACTACAAGCGGACAAGCTAGGCGTGTGGATAATGGAGCATGCCAGGGCAACGTGGAGAGAGAGAGGGAGGAGAGAAAGAGAGAGAGGTGAAGAGAGAAGGAGGCTGGACAGAGGAGAGAGTGGAAGTGCAGAGAGAGAAGGGAAAGTTGCCAATTAAAACCAAAAGCGGATTAGGCAAATCGAAGACAGCTGCAGCCAATTGCAATTGACAGGCGAAAGGCGTTAGAGCTGCTGTCAGTAGGCGTGGCACATGAAAGGGAACATGAATGAGGCAAGTGCAAGGGGTAGTAAAGAGGGAGAGGAGTGCAAGAGGGAGCTGCCAGAGAGAGGGAGCTGCTGCTGAAGACAATAGCTGTGGCTGCCTTTTGTCTGCTGTGCTGGTGGCATCTTCAGCATGTGTGAAAGCACGACCCGGCAGAAGAACGCCAGCATGCAGAGAGAGAGAGAGAGAGAGAGAGAAGGAGAGGGAGGGAGGGAGGTAGGTAGAGGTAGGCAGAGGGAGTGAGACAGTAGACAATGCGCGCTGCTGTGCCCTGGGATAACTTTGTGTGGTGTGGCCAACAGTGACAACGGCGTTGCATGAAAAATGGCACTTGATAAGGCAACGCGGCGAGAGCAGGCGAGAAGAGCAGGGTAGAGGGGGAAAGGCAGGAGAGAGAAGGAGGATGGGAGGAATATAGAGGCAGCAAGCAGGAGAGAAATAAGGGAAGAGAGCAGGCAGAAGAGCAAACAAGAGGGTAGAGAAGAAAGAAGGCAGCAAGCAGGAGACAGCAAGCAAGAGGAGGTAGAGAATGCAGACAGAGGGAGCAGCCAGGGGAGGCGCTGAAAGAAGGCGTAAGCAGTAGGAAGAAGGCAGAAGAGAGCAGGCAGGCAGAAGGATGCAGGCAGGCAGGCAGAAGAGAGTCAAGCAGGAGGAGGAGGCTCCCCCCAGCAGCAGTGAGAAGTCATCCTGTCAAGCAGGAAGTGTGAAGCAGCAGCGCCGTCGTCGTCGTCGTCATCGTCATCGTCTCCTCGCTGGATAAGCAACTCTCTGCATGATGAGTTGAGTTGAGTTTGCTGCCACTGCCTGCTGCCCCGCGGGCTGTCATTTGTCTACTCTGCCACGCCCCCACTTCCCCCACTACCTCTCCCCTTTTGAGGCACCTTCTGCTCCTGCAACTGACTCCGTTTTGCCGCTGAGTAAATAGCAAAAGGCGCGTGTCGAGGGGATACGCTCTTGGCTCTGCGGCTTATGAATGTAAGTGAGTGGCTGCTTGGTTAGTTCGCTTGCGGTGTCTGCCTTTTCTTCTTATTGTTGTTGTTGTTGTAGCAGTAGCTGTTGCCACTTCCGCATCATGCAACACGAGGCAGCTCCTGCTGCGAATTGCACTCACTGTCGACAGCTGCATTTTGTCCACTGTGCTGACCTAATTTGGCCACGTTTCGCTCCCAATTGCCACAACGGGCTAAACAAACAAACAGCTGTGTCAGGGGAGGGGAGGGAGAAGGGGTAGAGGAAGCAGGAGAGGCAGAGAGCGTGAGGGAGAGATGACGCTGGCAAAGCAATGATTGCGGTCATTACGGCCAGCTGAATGTAATCTTGTTGATTGAAGGAAAGCGTCAACTTGTTGTGAGTTTTTGATTAGAAAATGTGGTGTGAGGGAGGAAGGAAAAGAGATGTTTAGCAGAACAAAAAGAGAGAGAGAAGGAGAGACAAAGAGAATAGGGGAGGATAATAGACGAAGAGAGATAGAGAGAGTAAGTCAAAAAGACAGCTTGAGAATGAGCAACGTGGAAAGTTTGATTAGAGAAAAATATGAGCAATGGAAAGGAAAGGTATCGAGGGAGAAAGAAAGGTAGTGAAAGAAATATAGAGAAAGAATGAAATTGCAAGAGATCAAGCGAGGGAGTATAAGCGACTGAAAGCAAGAAAGAAAGAGAGAAAGATAATATAGAAGAGCAAGATGAAGAGAGCATTAAAGAATTTGAGAGATAAAGGAATATGTAGAGAGATAAAGCGATATAACAAGAAAGATATAAAGCAAGAGGGTTTAGAGAGTAAGAGAGAGTTAGAGAGAGTAAGAGAGAGCAAGAGAGAGTAAGAGAGAGTTAGAGAGAGTAAAAGAGATCAAGAGAGAGTAAGAGATAAGGGGAGAGTTCAAGGCAGAAATCAGGATGAAGAGAGACTGCCTCTGCTAGACAGATATAACCCTTTGCCTCTACATTTTCATGTCTCTTTCTCTTCTATCTCTTATTTTACTCTCATTATGTAGCGTTCTTTCTATAACTTTCTGTATCTTTTACCTCCTTCTCATTATGTCTCTCTCTTTCTTTCTATCATTTCTTTTCTCAGTTACAATTTCAATATATTTCAGCTCACTCTTCTGCATTATTTGCGCACTGTCTTCTCTTCTTACACATCATTCCCTTTCCTGTTCTTTTTCACTTTCTTGTCTTTATATTCATCCTCCTTTCTTTTCTCTCTTCTTTATTCTCTTTCTTACCTCTCTTCTTTCTTCTCTTCTCTCCTCTCTTATTTCTTATCCCTCTGTCTTATCTTTTTATACGTCTCTCTTGTTCCACTTCGTGTACATTATTTTCTTAATATCCTCTTCTTTTTCCTCTCTCTCTCTCTTCTTTCTCTTGTCTGTTTCTGTATTTCTTCCCTTCTTCTCTTTGTATCTCTCTTCCCTCTCTCCCTTCCCTCTCTCTCTTCCCTCTCTCTTTTCCCTCTCTCTTTTCCCTCTCTCTATTAATCAATCGATTCCTACTCATCTCTTTCCTCAAATCGCTACTTGACTCTCATTACCACAAGCCTTTCTCTTCCATCTCTCTCTTCTCTCGCCTCTCTACTTCCCTCCTCCTCCTCCCCTTCTCCCTCCTTCATCTGTTTCCACTCTCAAAATGACCGCAAATTGCCTTTGATGCTCATTCTCCGTGTTCTCGGCTGCTGCTTTTGTGTGCGACTAATGAGAAAATGATTTCACGGCATTACCGAACACAATCCCAAACCGAAAAGGGGGTAAAGGCAAGGAGGAGAGGGAGTAAGGTACCAGGGGTAGCTGTGGCAAAATGTCAATTCAATTTTGGGGGGCGCCTTTTAAGCTGTTCGCGTGCAAAACGAAGCCAAATTCATTGTGATGCCTCAATCAAATGGGGAGCGAGCTACAGTTCCTGCACGGGCTCGAGCTCTTGTTCTGGCTTGTTCTATCGTGTTCTGGCGTGTCCTGGCAAGCACTGGCTGGTGTCCTGGCGTGTCCATGGCGTGACTGCACTGCCAATCATCGTAAATCAGCGTTAAATTAGCTCATCGATGACACGTTGGAGAGAGAAAGGGATAGAGAGAGGGAGAGAGGGATAGAGGAAATGCATTGCAGCGCAGGCAGTGCTCTATTCCCTCTGCCAGGCAGTTACCTCTTGCTATCAGCTCGCTCTACTCTGCCTCTGTCTCCCTTCTCCTACTCTCTTCCCTCTCTCTACCTTCCCTGTCTCGCTGTTCTGCCTTGTCTCTTGATACTAGCCACGTTTTTGCTTGCTGTGCACGTTGCAAATTAACTTAATGTTGAATTCTTGCCAGGCACTGATAGGGGTATACAGGGGCAGTGGGGAGTGTGAAGAGAGAGGAGGGGGCAGCTCGTTGTGCGGGCTTTTGCTTGCTTTGCTTCCTGTCAGTGGCCCCCCAAGCAAAAGTGTCCTTAAGTGTTGCTAATGCTGCCAGCGCAGGAAGTTGCTTACGAGACACGGACTAACACACATACACACTCGAACACACACACACACAGACAGGCACAGGCACAGACTAACACACAGGCACACACACTCTTGTACACACTCTTCTAGCCCGGCTAATGGGCTTGGCATTGCACTTTTGCAGCCACTTGGCAACTTTTTAATAGAATGAAAATGCTTGCTCGCATCTTTAAATGGCGTCGCTTGCTATGCCTTCCTCCTCCCCCTGCCCCTGCCCCAGCTGCAACTTCAACTTCAACTTGAAATACAACTTCAACTTCAACTCCAAACTGGCAAACTGGCAAAGGGGGCAAGGGGGGCAGCTGCGTGCGTAGACAGATCTGTGTTGCCACACGGCAAAATTGCAAAACATCAACAAGCAATTCAAGTCAAGTGCTAAGTGTGCCTGGCACTAACTCTGCCCCTCTTCCCTCTCTCCCTCTCCCTCTCTTCTCCCCTTCTTCTACTCTTCCTCTTCGCCGGATATTATAAATTTGCAATTTCGCTTTTGCCTTTTCTGCAGCCTTCTCTGATGAGTTTTCTCTGCCTTCTGCTGGCGGCGTTGCTTTAAATGAAAATATGTTTGCCACTTCTGCAGTCCTTGGCTCATCCTTTTTGCATGCCTCAAACAAACAGCAAACAAACAAACACCCACACACACAGAGAAACACAGATAGAGATAAGCAGTGTCTCTCTCTTTCACTCCCACCTGCATTACAATGCAGAATTCGAAGGCTTTTTGCCATTTCAAGTGCCGCCGCCGACGCCGCCACGTCATGCAGCGCACTTCGCTTGACTTCTTTTTTGAGTGGATTTTTGTTTTTTTTTTTTATTCTTCACTCGCTTTTGTTTTCCAGGTGCTGAGGCGTGCCTTAAAGCCACGTGCTGCTGCTGCTGAGCTGGCTGAGCTGCCACGCCTCGCATTGCTCCACTTTTCGCATACTGCATATGCTGATTGCGATTTTCCATTTCTGCATTTTCCTCCCCCATTTTCCGCCCTCTTCCCATCTGCACATCTACACATTTTTCATTTGTTCGCATTTTAACATCAATTCTAGGTATGGTTCAAAGCTATTCATAAGGTGCAGAGCAGCAGCAGAAGAATAATGGCTATGGCAAATAGCAAAAAACTGCTGCGCGCGATTGTGTCGATGCCAACGGGGATGTCAAGGGATTTGCAAGTGCTTTAAGCTGGCTAAATGCGAGGGGAATTTATGTGGAATAGCAGGTGAGTGCATGTTTAAATATTATTTTATATATTGAGCTTTATATTTTGATCATAAAATGCTTTAAATTATCACTTAATTCAGTTTAATGGCAAGAAATACCTGTGATACTCTTGCACTGCACGCATAAGTAGGCAATGAAAATGGTGCAATTTCTTCGATTGATTGGCCTTAGATTTGACGGTTATTTATTATTATATTATAGTCACTAGGAATCGTTCAGTTCCCTCTGAACTTAACCTAATGTGTAGCTTAAAAAATAATATGGATAAAGTGCCTTAAATAATAATATATACAAAGTACAGATGAAGGATTATGCTATCTTACGAGTAAGGAGGTCATGAGGGTGTGTTCTCTTCAGCCGTCGGAGGGAAATGGGGTCGACGAGGTCATTCGCCAATGTATTCGGATGAGCGACAAGCCTGTCGGCGTATCGGCTGCTGTGGAAATTAATTTGGTCTCCCAATGGGACAACTTTAAGGTCCCTTTCAATTATTCGGTTGCTCACATACCAAGGTAGCCCAGATGCATGTCGTGCCGCTCGTGATTGTACTACTCTAAGCCTATTGAGCTGAGTTTTGGAGGCCGTTCCCCACACTTGGATGGCGTAGGTCAATGTTGGACGTAAAATTGATTTTATTAGGAGAGCCTTGGTTGCAAAATGCAGTTTGCTGGAGTGAAGGAGCCAGTCGAGCTTTTTAAGTTTCCAGCACGATTTAGCTCTAACTGCCGTGATATGGGCTTTCCAAGTCAGCGTCCGATCAAGGTGAACTCCAAGGTAGCAATAGGATGACACGCAGCTGATGATATTTCCGTCGAAAAATAGACCAAGGCAGGTTTGGGGTCGCAAGGTAAAAGTGACGCAGGCCGATTTCGAGCAGTTAATCGCTATGTTCCATTTGGCAGACCATCGCTCAAATGCATACAGCCATTCTTGAACTGCAATGGAGGCAATTTGCAGGGATGAGTGCGACGCAAGCATGGCGGTGTCATCAGCATAAGTGGCCAGGAGCAGCTGAGCTTCATCGGTGTTGGGGACAGGAGTTGGCATATCTGCAGTGTACAGGGTATACAGGAAGGGTCCAAGCACACTTCCTTGTGGAACCCCTGCATATATACGTTCCAAGCTAGATCGAGAGTCTCGTATTGCAACATCGAAGGTCCGGTTAGCAATAAAGGAGTTGAGGATAGTAAAGTGGGGTGCAGGGAGGAGATCCTTAATCTTATATAACAGTCCTTCGTGCCACACCTTATCAAATGCTTGTTTTACGTCTAAAAACACGCCGACTGTGTAAAGCTTGTGCTCAAAGCCATGCGTTGCCTGCTTTACGAGGCGATGGATTTGTTCAGGGCAACCATGGGACTTCCTAAAGCCAAATTGGTGTTGAGGAAGGTGTTCTATTACCTCCGGCAGTTCCATCAACCGGGTTAGCAAAATTCTCTCAAAAACCTTGGAGAAGGTTGGTAGCAGGCTAATCGGGCGGTATTGATTGGCCTTCTTACTGATTTATTTGTGTGTGCTTAAATAGAATATAATGCAGTGGAAAACAACTGAAAGAGTGTTTTTCTTATAGATAATACATATATTTTCTTATTTGCATCAACAAACAATTAAAATTCTCAATTAATTTGGCTATAATCAGTGACAAAAGCAACCTAGTCATGATTGCTGTACTTTGCTGATGCTCAGAAAAGTAGGCAATGATAAATGTGGAACTTTGCATGCTGCCTTGGCCTTCTCACTGCATATATTGAATATATATTGAAGTGGAAAACACATAAGGAGTGTTTTTCTTATATAAAATACTCTAATTTTCTTATTTGCATTGCACAAACTATTCAAATTGTCAGTTAATTCAGTTAAAATCAGAGGTTAATGCGGCCTAGTCATACTTGCGCTACTTTTCAGCTGTGCGCAAAAGTAGGCAACAAATAATTGCAACTTCTTACACAGCTCACCCACTCTTCTCCCCTGCAACTTGTGTGACTCGAAGGGGTGCACACACACATAAATCAAGTCTCAATTTTCTGCATGAAATAACTGCATTTAGATATTCCAAATATCCTATCGCATTACTAACTATGCAGCGAGGGGGTGGGGGCAGGGGGGGTGTGCATAGCATTGCGCCAACAAATTGTGTAAAATTAAATCATGGCACAGTTTCAGCCACAGCAGGGGTGGGGGGAAGCTGAGGAATTGCTGTAAAATGTAAAATGTCAGCGTGGCAAAAATGTCAACGCATGCAACATGCAACAACAGGCACCGCAACATAACATGCAACTGGTAGATAGGTAGACAGGGGAGGAGGGAAAGAGGGTGTAGAGGGCTGCTGCATGCTGCCTGTGGGCGTGGCAGTTGACACAGATTTCACACGCACACACACACGCGCGCAAACAGGCTGTGGCCACAATAAAAACGTTGCATACTTTCGAGCTGGCATTAAAAGTAGGCACAGACTGGGCTACATGGAATGAGGGTGTTTGTGAGAGAGGGTGGGTGAGAGAGGGGGGAGAGAGAGCGAAAGAGGTAGAATATAGAGAGAGAGAGGGATAGACTGTGCATTTGAAGTGCCTGTTTCGAATATGAGCATGTGAAAGCGGCTAAAAAGTGCAATCGATTTGGCCTAAATCGATTTTGGATTGGCCATTATCGAGCTTCAAGAATTGACCCAAATCGCACAGGAAACTGCTGCATCTGCTGCTTCAACTGAAGTGGCAACACTTAAAGAGTTGGCCAAGGAATCAGCAGCTGCAGCAGAGGAAGGCATTAAGCTGAGAGACTGAGCCAGAGCCAGAGCCCGAGCTAGTTCATTGACATAGGTGAATTTGCATTGAAGACGCTGCTTAACTTGCTGCGCTCGCTCTCTCTCTCTCTCTCTGCCTCTCTCTCTGCTCATTAAAAACCTGTCTAGCAAGGCGAGGAGGAGGAGTGGCAGCTGGCTGCCTTCAAGCGGTTGCCTGGGCTGTCGCATCTGTTGCCACTCGAGGCATGTCCAAAGTTGAATTTTAATTTGAATGTGACCAACTTTATGACTCCGAAATGAGTTCAACAAGGCGCAAGAGGCGACTCCGAGTGTGCTATACAACTCTGCAAGTGCTGCTCTACTGCGCTCTCTCACTCACACACACACACTTCTCTCTCTCTCTGTCATTTAAATGCAATTTTTAAAGAATTTTCAAGCATTTTTTAAAGATCTTTTTTTCTCACTACATTTTAATATATGAAATTTCCGTTATTCGATTTTAACTGACTTTGGGCTTTATCTTTTTTGTTAAAAGCCAAATAAATAGTTGCAGTTGTTGTGCTGCCTGTTGTTGTTGTAGCTGTAGTTGTTGTTGTGCTGGCAATGCAATCGTAAATAAAATGTAAATTGCGTTTGCGAGGCTATAAAATCCAATGAGAAAGCAAACAAGGCAGACAGGCAGTCAAGTGAAATATGTTTTTACATGTTTATTTGTCGCTCGCTTGTTCGTGTTGTTGTTGCACAGCTGCGCACAGGATAAAGCTGTAACTAAAAGCAGTAAGACAGAGAGAGAGAGAGACAGAGAGAGTGAGGGAGAGAGAGAGAGAGATAGTAAAATAAAGGAAACGTAGGCGGCAAAACAAAAGGCAGCTGGGACTGCTGCGACTGGGCCTGATTATTACAAACTTATTACAAACGTGGACAGGAAGAGAAGGCAGAAGAAAGGAGTTGAAGTAAGTGGAAAGTGGGGAAGAGAGGGAAAGAGGGAGAGAAGGGAAAGAGAGGCAGACGAGTCCAAGAGGAAAGGTAGTTCCAGAGCAGAGCAGGCAGTGCTTGAAGGAAGAAGGCAGCACGAGGGAAGGCAGACAAAGCTAGGAAGGAGACAGGCAAGGCAAGCCAGGGGAAGGCAGGCAAGTCAAGGGAGAAGAGGTGAGGGTACCCCGTGAAGTCGCAGGAATGCCCGTAAATAAGAATAAGCAGTTACATATATGCTGCGTATAAGGATAAGAAGTTCGTGTGTTGCCTGCGTTGCCTTATTGTTGTTGTTGTTGTTGTTGTCTCAGTTGCCTCTGTGCCCATTAAGGACAACATTTGCCATTGTTGCAAATACACAATCGAAATGAAATGCGCACGTACTTGGGTACAAGTAAAAATGGGCACACACACGATGAAGACACAGGACAGGAGAAATAGAGAGAGAGAGAGAGAGAGAGAGAGAGAGAGAGAGAGAGAGAGAGAGAGAGAGAGAGAGAGAGAGAGAGAGAGAGAGAGAGAGAGAGAGAGAGAGAGAGAGAGAGAGAGAGAGAGAGAGAGAGAGAGAGAGAGAGAGAGAGAGAGAGAGAGAGAGAGAGAGAGACATGAGAGCAAGAAAGGAAAGTAAGGGAATGTAAGCATTGGCAGCCTGTGGGGTAGATCATTTGCCTACGCTTGTCATATTTCATGCACGAAAACAACGACAATTAAATTGAATGAGGCAAGAAAAGGAAGAGGAGAAGAAGGGAAAGAGAGAGAGGAAGAGGGGGAAGAGAGAGGGTGGCTGCCTGATTTAAGCACAACAATAATAATGCCAGAACATTTGTATAAATTTGCAATTGCATTTTATTGAGCGGCAGTAGCAGACATTAAATCTCCATAATGTATGTGAATGTGTGCGTGTGTGTGTGTGTGTAAGTGTTTGCCATGACAAATATTAAGCATACGCAGCGTGTAACATTCTGAAAGGCTGGTCAGTCCAGGCTCTCCTGCTGCTTTCAAGGCAATTATGTGCAACACTTTGAGAGAGAAGGAGAGCAGGAGGCAGAAGAAGACTGGCACAGAGAAGGAGGGCAAGAGAAGAGAGGCAGAAAGCAGTGGAAAAGAGTGTGGAAGAGCGTGCACATTCTGCCGTTATCAGGCTAATCTACGTTATCTGTCAGCCATTTAACGTAATTGAGTTAAATTCCTTCCCTCTCAGCTCGTTTGCAATTAAAATAGAAAAAGCAGTTTTTAAGCGCATTAAAGTTTTTTGTGCGACAACAATTTCATTGACACAGTTCTTCATGCTGCATGCTGTAATGCTATCTCTCTCTCTTGCACTCGCTCCCCTCTCTCTCTGGCTCTTGCTCTTTTGCCTAACAAAGACAAAAATGTCAGCGACAAAATCGATGCCCTGAAAAGGCAACGAAATAAAACAAAACAGTTGAAAGCAAAGTCACAGTAAATCCGCACACGCATGCAGAGGGAGATGGGCAGAGAGAGAGGGGGATACAGGGAGAGAGGGGAAGACTCATGGGTACCCTTTACTTTCGCTTGTGCCTTGTGCCTTGCGCCAGTTGTACGTGTCATTTGGCTGCAGTTTTATTTGGCCGAACATAATGCGAGTTTATGTTTATGGTTTACCGTTGCTGGCAAATGAAAAAAAACTCACAGAAAAAACCATAGAGAATGAGAGAGAGGGAGAGGGAAGTGCAAGGGGGAGGAAGGAGAGCACTGTGGACTGTGCTGAACTGTGGCTGATCTTGCACTCGGCGAAGCAGAAAACACCAAAATGAAAACATGAATAAAATTCAGTGCAGGAAAGAGAATTTAATACTCTAAAAGCTGACTGAATTGTTTGCTGTATACCCTGTAGAGTAGATGAAGTGGCTTAAGAGGTAGTTTGTGTTGCGGAAGTTGAAGTTGAACTTGGGAACAGACTGAGCAGATTAAGAGAGATACAGAGACAGAAGAAGAAGGCTGGAGTTAGGAAAACTCTAGAGAGAGAATGAGTGAGAATGAAGTGGAAGTACTTGACTTGAGTTTGTATATATCTTGTATATATATATATATATATATATCTAAATATACATATATTCATATATATGTATCATTCTTAGTATATATCTTGCATAAGGTATATTTATTATGAAAAGACTTGTCACACTTAAGTCTTTATTGCTTTACGCAACAAATAGGTCGGAAATAGGTCGTATAGTTTACATTGGCAACTTTTGCATGGGAATATCTCTGTTGTTTTTTAAGATATTGCTATGTAACTCAATATGTTTGCAGCTTAATATGTTAAATATATGATATACAAATTTAATAATAAATTAACAACTATATCATATAGTTTGAAGAGAAACAAACAGCTGCAACGTGGCTTCAATATGGAAATGGTTATTGTTTTTTGAGATAACTAAACGAAGCTTTAAAAGTTTACTATATACAACTATTGTACATTTGCATATTTTATCAATCTTTACCTATACATAACCTATACAAATTCAATTCAATTTCAATTTCATTATAATAAGATCTCTGTATACAAACTATAGAAACAATCAATCGAATATGCAGAACAGAACTTGGAAACCTTTTGCTTATCAGCTCTTCACAGTGAACACAGTAACTTTACTTGCAGTGCCTCAACTGAGTCAGTTCATTTATCAAACAGTTGCAACTCTGTTGCTGCCACTGACAACTCTGTTTTTTTTTTGCTGAGTTAGGGTATCACAGTTAGGTCCTAACGTTGACCCTAATCTGCTGCTTGAGAATGTTGCAAGAGCAACAGCAAACAACAAAATAAAAAATGCTTAAAAATAGAATTCAGGCTTGCAGGACAAGGCACGTTTCAAGGGGGTGGAGAGAAGAGGGCAGAATAGAGAAAAGAGACTGTGGAGGGAAGGAAGTAAGGGAGAGATGGGAGAGAGAAGAAAGAGAGCAGAGTGGCAAGAAAGACAGAAAGAGAGAGGGAAGCTAGAGGAAGCCTAGTTGGCTTCAATTTGGCTTTATTTTTATTATTTTTTTCAAGCTGCCCAGACAAGTTGGCGACATTCTTTTTCGGCGACAAATAAAAATGGAAAGTTTGCATAGAAGAAGCACAAGAAGAAGAAGAGGAGGAAGAAGGAGGGAGGAGGGAGAACAACAAAAAGTCAAAACAGGAAGTGAAACAGAGAGAGGAAGGTAACTAAAAATGGAAAACGACAGCAGCAAAAGCAAAAGCCAATGCAGCAGCAGCAACAACAACAACAACAATGGCATAAATAAGGCTAAATAAAGCAAGCTAAAAAAGTGAGAGGGATGGAGAGAGAGGGGGGGAAAGCAGCTGCTGCTGTCAGGCTAAAAGAAGCTCAAACTAAAGCTTAATCAGGTCAGGGATTTGGACGCGGGCCTGAGCTGCTACTGTTTCCATTTCTATTTAACTGTAAAAGGCAGCAGCAAATGCAGGTAGTATTGTTGTTGTTTTTGCTGTTGTTACTGCTTGCTGCCTTGTGTCATTTGTCAAGCGAAAATTGCGTATACGCCGCGTGAGCATTAATTTAATTACGAACTAGCGCGAATTTGCAGTTGCTGCAATTGTAGTGTGGCTCTAGTTGCCTGTGCTTCACACTGTGCACTCTCTTTACACGCTGTTGCCCCCTCTACACTCTCTGGTACCCTCTTTACCTCCTCATTGCCCCCTCTTTACCCTCTCTGCATTCACTCTTCCCTTGCCTTTGCCTTTGCCCGTTTTCTCACGCTCTTTTGCTTGCAGCTTTGTGTGTCACTGGAGCAGCGCATAGTAAAAGACACTGGCAAACCGCAAGTTGCATTTTATAATTGTGCACACGTGCGAAAAGGAGCGTGGCATGAGGCACAAGGCAAGAGTTGTGTGGCAGTGGCAGCAATACAGACACAGGCACAGGCTGCTTGGCTTGGCTGCTTGAACTCATTTGGCGTGGAAATTATGCTATGCTCAAGTGCATTTTGACAGGGCAAGCAGAGAGAGAGAGAGAGACGGCAGAGGGGAAGGGAAAAGAGGGAAGAGGAAATAGAGAGAGGGGGAAGAGGGACGAGAGAGAGGGCAGAGGGAAGACAGAGGGGGAAGAAGAAGGGAGAGAGACAGAGAGAGACTGGAGTAGAGCAGCAAAGGGCAGAGGCAGTCTAAGGCAGCGTGAGGGCAGGGAAACGGTCAAGGGGGACACACGCACGTGCACACACATATCCTTCTACCCCTCTACTATATATACCTTACGCCTCCCCCTGTCATATTCCCTCCCCCCTTGACTGCTTTGAAAGTTTTGTGCACACGTTTTGCGGTCAAATCCTTTTTAGCAAGTTGAGTTGAGGCTTTGTCAGTCTGCCCACTAGCAAAGTGCCACAAATTGGGGCCACTACAGTTGGTAGACAGTGTCGAGCAGCAGCTGGAGCAGCAGCAGCAACGTGGCCAAGGGATCGCTTGTCTAATTGATATGCAATAAACTTTGAACGTCAGACAAGCGTATCAATGGAAAAGCCTCTGCATATTGCCCAAAATTGACAAGCAGAACTGTAGGGGAAAGGGTGGAGAGAAGAAAGAGAGAGAGTAGAGAAGAGAGGGACAGAGAGGGAGAAGAGAGAGAGGAAAGAAGAGATATTAGAGAGAGAGAGAATAAGTCTCTATGCTTGTCAAGGCAAGGCCAGCCCGTAGGCATTTGTTGCAGCATTTTGTTCAGCATTTCGGCTTATGTTTTGCTTGACTTGGCAGGCAATGCTGTCTCTCCCTTCTCTCCACTTTCTCCTGCTGTCCATGCTTGCCTCGCTGCTCCCTGTTCTCCCTTGCTGCTTCCCTCTGCTTTCCCTCTGGCTACTTTTCTCCCTCTCTTTCTTCTGCAAAGTTCTCTTGGCTGTCTTTGCTGCTGCTGCCTGTCAAATATTTCAGCTTAATGCGCTTAGTGTGAATTGCTCTTGTTGTTGTTGTTGTTGTTGTTGTTGCTGTTGTTGTTGCTCTGCTTGTTGTTATTGTTACTTCCTCTGCTGAATTGAATTACAAAGATTTTTAGCAGTCTTATTTGCCATTGCCTTTGCCAGGCAATTAAGTTGCTGTTGTTGTTGCTGTTGTTGTTGCTCTTCCTGTTGTTGTTGTAACTGAAGCTGTAGCTGGTCAGTCAGTCATGGCGTATACGCAATATGTATTGATAAATACCTTAATAGCAATTAGTCTTGCGACAATTAAACACTTAAAACGAGCCCAAAAATTTGTAATTGTTTTGTAAAATTGGACAATACTTACTCATTTTGCCATGTAGCTTTGTTTTGCTGCTGCTAAGTTATATTGCGCTTCCTTTCTTTGCTCTCTGTGCACACAAAAACAGATATCACGTATACGCCTAATGGCGCATTTTGCAGACAATTTGCCACGCGTGTGTTGCGATTGTATCTCGATTCTAAAAAGGGTTTATACACGGGTTTATCAGTAGAGAGCAGAGTACAGAGGCAGAGACACATGCACAGCACATACATATATTGCCAGCACACACACAGGCAGCACACACACACATACAGCACACACACATAGAGAGAGAGCTAGTCTATGCACACCCTCTCCTCACGCACTCGTTCAATTATTTCTGCTAAATTTGTGCGAGTTTTGTTTGCCCGTTTGCCATTTAAATATGCATATTTGATTTATTTAGCTATAGCCTAAATAAATATATTTATATATATGCAATATATATATCTATTATATCTGTATATATCTGTGTGTGTGTTTGTGTGAGACAAATTCAATTTTGGTCATTTATTTCGTTTGCTTTGCGTTTTTGTGCAAATATTTTTGCGTGGTGTCCCAAGCTCGTTTTGCATTTGTGTTTTGTTAATGCAAATTATAGCAAGAGAGATAACTATAGACGGGGGAAAGAGATGGCAATAATTGGAGATAGTTGTGATTGAGAGTGGTATATATTTATGCTGCGCTTTCTCTTTTTCTCCCTTTGATTCGCTTAGCTAAAAGTTGAAACTATTGAGCTGCCTCTGCTCCTCACTAGCCTCTCTCTATTTTCCCTCTATCTCCCTCTTAGCTGCCTCCTTCTACACTTTGTTGTCCCTACTCTATCTCTTCTATCTTTTCATTCTCTTCTCTCTCTTCTTTCCTCTCCCTTACTTCCCTTTCTTTGCCCTTCTTTGTGTAAACAATTTATGGGCAAAATGCTTTATCAGCTCCGTCATTTTCCTATTAATTTTCATTATTTTCGCTGTCAGTTGCTGTTGATTAAATTTAAATTAATTAATAAATATTCAAATTACAAAAAAATAAGCAAACAAAACTGTTTTGCAGTTCTGTAAGATATGCACAAAATTGATGTTAACTCATCTCCAATATATTAATAAATGAATAATTTGTTTGCATTAATTAAATTCTTTTGTTGTGTGAAGATTCTCCTCTGCTCTTCTTTTTCTTTTCTGCCTCAGCTTGCTACTGCTTTTTACTGATGCTTCTTCTCCTTCCTCCTTTCTTTCTCTTTATGCTCTCTACTTTGCTCATCTACTCTCGACTTTCACTTGTTTTGCTCTGAGACTAAGCAAGAGACAGAGACTCTTCCTGCCCTCAGCTTTCTATTACTTTCCTCTGTTTCTCTCTGATTTCTTGCTTTTCTACTCCTTCTACTTCCCATCTTCTTCCTCTTACTTCCTTCTACTTCTTTATTCTTCCTTCTACTTCCCTCTACTTCATTCTCTTTCTTCCATTCTTCCCTACACTTCCCTTCTTTCTTCTCTCTCCTCTCCTGATCAACTTCCTACGTCTCTCTCTCTCTGCTTGAACTGCCTTAAGTCCCATTGAAATTGATGCGTTAACTATTTGCAAACATTTAAAATAGTTAAAATGCCATATAGGCAAAAAAAGGGCCAAAGGGCATAGCTCCAATGATTAGAGAAGGGGGGAGGGGGGCGTGGCAAGTCTCCTCTGACCAACCGCAAATGCTATAAACAAAAATGGGAAACTGTAAATGGAAACAGGCAAAAAGGCAGCACTCAAAATTTTCGCAGGCGCTAAGCAAGATTTATGAGCCCCTCCAGGACTCCAGCAATGGGCAGGGGAGTAGCAGCAGAGGGGAAAGGAGGGAGGGTGTGTAAAGGGAACAGGGGCCAGTACTTGGGGGCAGCGTAGACCTTGGCCTTTTCTGGCTTTTATTTGTTTTGTGCGCTTTGCGGCCTACGCAATTTCAATAATTTAAAGCATGCTGGAAAAAGCATTTGAGGCAATTTGGTTAATGGGCTGTGCCCCCCAAAGGGTTTGATGGCAAAGAGGGGTGGTAAGAGGGAAGGGGGGAGTGGGCTTGTCTACATAAATAAGGCAAACAGTGTGAGGCGGCTGAGAAAACAGTTGAGGGAAGGTACAGAAAACTTGAAGAGATGGAGGGAGGCTGTAGAAGAGGGAGAACTCACAAGTAGAAGGCAGAGAAGGAGAGAAAGAGAAGAGAGAGATGACACAGAGAAAAGAAGAGAATGTAGAGAGATTGAAGAAGACCATGAGAAAGATCAAGAATAGTAGGAGTAGCACAGAAAGAGATAGAGACAGAAACAGAGACCAAGACAATCTCTCGAGTAACTTAAAGCTGTTTGCACATGTGACAATGCGGCTCAGGGCGTGTTGCAGCTCAGTCTGCGTAGCTTCACTGCGTATGTGTGTGTGTGCGTATGCTCTATATATATATATGTATATATGTATCTACTGTATGTATGTGTAAAGCAGTTCAAGGACTCAACGCTGCTGCAACCACGCTGTGTGTGGGGCAACCCAATTACGCAAAATGTTGTGCGAGTCGAGCCAAAAAAGGCGCAAGGCAAAGCGAACGAGTCGGCAAAGCTTACGAGCTGCTGCTGCTGCAAGCTACAGGCAACCGCAACCTGCTAACCTTTAACCCCCAGCAGCAGCAGCTGCCAGCCTGCCTGCCAAAGTCGACCTAGAAAACGGAGAACTGAGAACTGAGCTCTGAGCTGGCATTCCACATTTCTTTCTCTGTAACGAATTTTGTTTTCAAAGTTGGCGTGCCGTGAATTCTTTAGCGAAAAAGATAAACACCGAGAGGGGAGGGAGGAGTGGAGGGGGTAGGTAACTGACTGACTGACTGCCACACTCAGTGCTTGCCACACTCACTCACTCACTCACTGCCACACAGCCTGCCTGGCTGCCACAGCTGAGGGAGGCAGCCTCGTTGTCTATGCCTAACAACATTCAAGGACATTCAGCGAGAGTTTTCGCTTTTGCTTGCATTTGTGTCTCGTGTTGCACGCCTGCAGGTTATGCAACATACTCGTGCTCTTCTTGTTGTTGTTGGTGTTGTTGTTGTGCACACAATTTGCTACACGCTTTTCTGCCTGCCCCCTTTTTTGACTGACTGCTCTGCCTTTGCCTTTGTCTGTCTCACTTTGCCTTCTTCTGTTGCCTTTCTTCTGCCTTTGCCTGCTAATTTGAGTAGCTAATTTGATAAATTTAACACCACGCACACATACACAACACTCTCTCACACACACACTGTCTTGCTTTACACACACCTACAGACACACACACACAGTCACAGTCACAGCTCACAGTCACAGCCTCAGCTCAGTCACACAAATTAGTGACGTCAAAAAAACGCTTTGCTTGCTGTATTTCTCTCTCTCGCTTACACTCGGCCTTTGCCTCTGTGTGTGTGTGTGTGTGAGCAGCTGTAACTATGTCTGTGTATTGGTGTGCGCTGTGCGTGCTGCTGTGCGTGCTGCTGCCTCTGCTACGTCCGTCGCTCTGTGTGTGTGTGTTTCCACTTTCGCTTTCATTGATTTTTAAGCAGCGCGCGAAAGTATGCAACACATTTTGTCACAGCGTTTGTCACTGATTTCCTGCTCATTCTTTGCATTCAACGCGCACTTTGAACAGATAAAACAAACAAAATGAAGCTTTGCTTTTTGATTACGTTACATTTCACTTTCTCACGCACACACACTGGGCGCACACAACCGTGTTTGATAATGTTTTCGTAACCGTCTTTCAACTTCTCGTGGCGCCACAGAAGCAAACGAACGAACTCTTTGCAATGAAACAACTGGTCGAACTGCGCTCGCTGCCAAAACTAAACTGAAACTGTGCTGCGTGCCACATGTCGCATGTGACCCAAAGCGCCAATGTTAACAGCGACAGCGCCAACAGCAGCAGCAGCAACAGCAACAGCAGCAGCAGCAGTAAATACTGGGAATAAATACTGGTAACAGTTGCCTGCTGTCGTTGGCGGCGCAGGCGCCTCTTTAGCGCCTTTTCGTCTCGGTCACAGTTCACGTCACACTGTTGCTGCTGCTGTTACAGCTTTAGCTACCCCTCTCCCCTCTCTTCCCCATCTCTTTTGCACTTGTGCTGTGGCAAGGTTTTTGTTTACATTGTGAGTATTTTTAGTTCCCTTGTGCGTTGCGAAACGTGCTTAGGCGTCTATAAATAAAGCTGCAAACACGGTCTCAAGGAATTTTGAGAGAGAGGAATTAAGGCGATTTTGGGCTGAAATGCAGAAGAAGGAATGGAGAAAGTTAAGATTAGACTACAGAAATAGAAAGACAATTTGCAAAATTTTTCTTATGGTTTATCTCTCTGTATAAATTGATAAAGAATTATATAGCTAATTTGTGGGGAAGTTTAGTGATGTTTCTTATTTAAGAAGCGCGCTAAAAAGCAGACTATACTAAATCAAATAATTAGTGATATATGAGAGGTTTTCTTATGGGAGAAATTGGGAGAAATTTTTGAAGCAATTCTAAAAGAAATCCTTGAAGAAACTGAAAAGAACTACGCTAAGCAGAGTATAGAAAATAACTAAAGAAATCTTGTGTTCGAGTAAATTAGTTTTCTCTACAGAAACTTAATTGAATTGCAACGAATTCAGGGAGATGTTTCATTGAAGTTTTACTAAAATAATACCCGGAAATTAGAGAGGTTTATCTTTACTGGAAACTACGCAAAAGCTGAAAGAATAAGAATTTCAAACAGAGTAGAGACAATAAGTAGAACAATTTTGATGTTACTGTACTTTAGTTTTCTCTACAGAAACTTACTAGAATTACAACAAATTCAGGTAGATTTTCATTTTAAATTTTATAAAATAATTCCCCGAAATTGAAGAGCTTTTACTATACTAGGAACTGGTACAAATTCTAAAGAAAGTTCTTAAATAATTTGATAAGAATTACGTTAAGTAGAGTAAAGCAAATGACTAGAGAAATTCAAGAGATTTCCCTGCTTTTATTTACTCTGTAGAAATGTTTTAAAATTGCAGCCAATTCAGAAAGAAATTCAGGCAGAAATTCTTGAAAATATGGTAGCTTGTGGAATTTGACGGGTTTCTTCATAGTAGAACAGGGAAACCTGTACAAGAAACGCTGAAAAAAAACAGTGCACAGCAAATAACTGTCGAAGTTTAAAGGGCTTCCTTGCTAGCATTTTCCACTGCAAAAACTTAACAAAATCTAGGTAAAGTTAAAGAAAAAAATCTACAAATTTATCTAAATTAAAATGAAGAAAGAAACTCTTGATATGTTAGAGGTTTTCTAGTTGTTTTTTTCTCTTTAGTAAGTTAAACAAATAGAAGGCACAACTTTCTATAGGGATACCTATAAAAAAAAGCGCGCTTAAAAGTAGACTATAAAAACGAACTAGCGAAATTTGAGAAGTTTCATCATTTCATGCACTTTCTCATTTGCTGTAACACACGAAAAAGTTGCTTGAGGCGTGACTGAGGATATTATCCAAGTATGACTCAATTTACAGAAGTCACCAGGAAACAGTATAAGCCCAAACACACACATAGACACACACAGACACACGCACACACATGCTGCGTATTTGGCTCTTGCTTGCCACGACAACAATTTTCACGCTGATTGGTTTCAAGTCATTTTCTGCTGCTGTGTTGTGCGGAGAGGAGGAGAATGAGGAGGAAGGAAGAGAGTGAAGGAAGAGGGGAGAGGGGAGGTTTTCCTCAAAGGTTTTTCATTTCTCTGCGAAAAAGGACAAAGTCAACGAGGCAAAGCCAAACGTCACTTACGCCCCACCCCCCCACATATTGCCAGCATCCTCCAACCCTTCTCCCTCCCTACTCTCCCCTACTCACCCTACTCTTTCCTCTACTGCTGAGCTACTCTTCAGCGCCTTCTTCCTGCCTTCCCCGTTCCTCCCCTTTGCTGCTGCCTGCTTCTTTTACTGCTTGCCGCCTTGCAGCACTTTTGGAATTTAATAAATGAAATAGCCTCAATTTCATTCACTCACCCCCCTCTCTTCTACACCCTCTCCCCCTCCGCTGCCTGCCTGTCAGAGCGCGCTCTCAAACAATTTCCAATTTTCCATTTTTCGTGACTTTCGGTTGATAAATTCCATTGGAAAAGTTTTCCAAAATGCGAAACTGCAACAGAAATTGAAAGCGTCGCTGCCACGCGTTGCATGCGGCATGTGGCATGTTGCAAGCTGCCTGCTGCAATTTACTGTTGCCAATTGGCAGTTGCAATTGCTAGAAATAAATCATTTCAATGCCGATTCAAGCGACATTCCTAATAACTAATTAAAACTTTTTCATCTGGCGATAATTTCATTCGATTGCAAACTTTCACTGCGGGGGAAAGGAGATGAAGGGAGGCACGTCATCGTTATCAGGCAATAAAGGCAATAACAACAACATAAACAACTGAGTCACGCACATTTCGTGAGTGTGTGTGTGTGTGGGTTGGGGGCGTGGCATGTTTGCCTGACGTTGATTTTTATCAATGAACAACGAATTGATGAATGACAGTGCGGGATGACAGAGTAGAGGGGGGAGAGAGGGTGTAGAGTATGTGTAGAGTGTGTGTGTAAGTGTAGTGTGTGTATGTAGGGTGTGTGGGAGAAAGAGTGTGTATGTAGAGTATGTGTAAAGTGTGTGTTTATGTAGAGTGTGAGTTTGAGAGAGTTTCCATATGTATATTCGATATGTATGTATGTATGCACTGACTATACAGTGTGTGTGTGTATAATGTACGTGTGTGTACAGTGTATGTGTCTAGTGTAGTGTGTATGTCTGTGTCTAGAGTATGTTTGTATTAGTGCTAGTGTAAGAGTGTGTGTTAGCAGAGGAAGTGTGTTATTTATATTCTTCATATCGCAAAAAAAAGATTCTGCTGACGGCGTAAACTAGAGATGGTTATCGATGGTAATAAATGAAATATCGATAGCATATTCAGAAAGAAGAAGAAGGTCTCAATAGAGTGGTTTATGCTTATATACAGCCTTGTTAATAGTCTATAAAGTATGTCTTTGCATTATCTGCTCATCATTTATGCGCACTCATACACTACAAAGATCGGTTGCCAATACTGTGCTATCGTATATCGAAACTAGAGATGTAGGAACATCTTTCAAAAAATAGTGCCGGCTTAAGCCAATATTAACGATTGTAGAAAAACAATTGTGGAAGGCAAATTGGTTCACACACGACGTTGCAGAACTTCTTTATTCGACACGTTAACACAGAATGCTTCTCTCAGTCTTAAAGTTAGTTTACATCGGCTTAACATAATCATCCTGTTATATAAGTATCGATATATCAGTGTAACCCTATACCAGTCTACTACACAGTTAATTTTTTTTTTCACGCGGTCCAATAGAAAGAATTGTTACTATCAACGATTATCTTAGAGCATTAATCGAAACAGCAAAGCAGCAATTTAAGTCAAGAAAGATGATTTCCCATACGATATTTTCCATATTCATTGATACTTCTATTAAACACGATGGCTTTCTATACAATATTTTCTATAGTTGATATGTTCCTATATAAATCTTTATATTTGCGCATCTCTTGTGATACATTCGTCTATTTTCGAGAACTCTCAAATGAATATCTGAACTTGTGCTACTTAGCTTAGGCTTAGATAATTGTGTGAAATAATCAATATGAATCAAGGCAATATAGTTGATACTTTGAAATTATATAGATAGTTTCCCATCTTATGTTCTATGCATTATTCTTCGTGATATCAATATCGATAAGCATCAATGCCTATACTCCATCCTAACTCCTTTCAATCTCTCTGTCAATGTTGAAGGGAAGTCTCCCTTAAACACTTAACTGCAATTTACGCCTGTCAATGCCAGCGATAGTATTGATAACGATAGTTTCTCCACAACTAATGGCAACGTATATCAACACTTTGGTTTGACCTTTTTGCAATGTTTGATTTAAGTTTATTTATCACATGAACAACGCAGCTGTCGCCTAAGGCAGCTGGCAAAGTTTGTAGAAGGATGGTAGAATGAGAGCGAAAGAGAGAGAGAGTGAGGCAGAAGGAGAGGGAAAGAATGAAGTGCGTGGGCTGAGCAACAACTACCCTTGTCATATCATTTGCCTCAGGCAGCTCTTCATCTCTTTAGCAGCTTCTTTTTTCTTCATCAATAGTTGCCGCCTTATCACAATCAATGTGGCAACTCTTATTGTTGTTGCTGCAAGGCGTAT
This sequence comes from Zaprionus vittiger, assembly GCA_018904025.1. Classification (NCBI taxonomy): domain Eukaryota; kingdom Metazoa; phylum Arthropoda; class Insecta; order Diptera; family Drosophilidae; genus Zaprionus; species Zaprionus vittiger. Next base: position 2,209,814 of record JAEIFQ010001142.1, on the reverse strand, counting down.
GTGATAAGTTTTTTGTGTGTGTGTGTGTGTGGAGCTCATTAGACAAAGCTGCAGAGCAGAAGAAGAGGGGAAAGAGGAGAGAAGAGAAGAGAAGAGGAAACTGTTGCAGCGCAATCGAAACTCGCGCGCGCCTTGTCTTTGATGCTGTCAACCCTTTCCCTCTCTCCTCTCCTCCCTCTCTCTCTCTCTCACTCTGTGTATCAACACACGTTGTAACTATGAGGAGAGGAGAGTGGGCGTGGCTTGCTTGCTGGCGTACTTACACTTAATTGAATCCTGCGGGCACAAACTGTTCACCCGTTGGCATGCGGCGTGCCAAAGCGTTTAGATGGCAGCCCGCAAAACGCGCTAAGCGAAGCAGAAGCAGAGGTGGAGACAGGGGTAGGAGCAGGAGCAGAGGCAGAGGCAGAAGCGGAGCAGAGGTAGGGGCAGTGGCGTATGCTGAAGCCTAGGTAGTGCCAGCTTCAGCTACAGTTCCTCTTCCTGCTTTAGTTACTGCTCCTGTTGCTTCCCTTTCTTTCCCTTTCGGCTCTTCTGCTCCCTCCTCTAGCTGCTGCTGCTACTGCTGTTTCATCTCCTCTTGCTGCTGTTGCCTCCTGCGGCTTCTCACTTGGTTCCACTTGCTCCTCTCGTTCATATTGTTCCTGCTGTTGCTCCACTGTCTATGCCTGCCTTGGTTCCTCTTGCTGCTGCTGTTGCTTCTAGTTCTGCTCCTGTTGCTTCTCTGTCTGCTCTGCTGCCCTGCTACTCTACCCTGCTTGCCTGTCCGTTTCCCTGCTTGCTGTGACACCTCTTCCTCTGCCTTCTACTCTGCCTTCTCCTCTGTCTTCTCTTCTGTCCATGTTCTCTGCTTGCTCTACTCCCTTCTCCTCTGTTCTCTACTGGTCTCTATTGCTTCAACTGCTACTCACTCTTCTCCTCTTGCTCATCCTTCTTCTCTTCCTCCTCCTGCCTCTCTACCTTCTCCTGTCTCTCTCTCCATCCTCTTCCTCTTCCTCCTTTTGCTACTGTTCACATTCGACATCCTGCAGCGGGCTCTAATTCAATTAGCAGGTTCAACGCCAAAGCAGCAAATGGCTCGTTAAACACGCTGTGTGTGCTGCCACCGCTGCCACAGCCACAGCCACTGCCACTGCTCCAAGCTTCTGTCATCAGTGCTTCCTGCCCCCCGCACTTTATCATTGCCATAGCCTCTCTCCCCCTTTCTCTCTCTCTTGCTCTTTATACCTCTGAGGGAAGAAGAACTCTGCTTCTCACTTAGTCCCCTCACTCTTTGCCTCTTTGCCCTCATTCTTTCTCCTCTCTTCCCCTCTCTATATTTCTCTTTTACTCCTCTCTCCCTTCTTTCTCTCTCCCTTCTTTCTCTCTCACTTCTCTCACCCCTCTCTCCTTCCCTCCCTTCTGCCCTTTCTACCTTGTCTACTCACACTGTCTTTTCGCTTCGCTTAATGCGCCACTTCACTTGTCTCCCTCACTCTTTACCTCTTTTCTGCTACCTTTCTACTGTTCACTCTCCCTCTCTCTTCCTCCCTCCCTCTCTCCTCTCTCTCTTTCCCTCCCTTTCTTCCTTCCTTTGTCTATTTGCCCGCGTTTTAAAACATGTTTTATTAGATTTTCCCTCATCGTTTTTTGGCTCAACTGGCGCCATTTTTATGCAAACGGAAGTCGCCACATAGGGCACACTCCCCCACTCCTCCTCATTGTGTGTGTAATGAGCAAAATGTTACAAATTGCCAAAAACTCAACTGCCAACCCTCTCTACACCCCCTCTGCCCCCTTCTCTCCAGGCTTTGTTCTTTCCCTTTTTTAGATAATGTAATGTGTAAAAATCTTTTGCACTTGTGGCCAGAGAAGGCGGAGGGGGAAGAGGAGTGTAGCTAACTCCATGTGAGCTTCAGCGCATAATTATGAGCTATGCAAATAATGTAACATCCTCCCCCTCTCCCTCCCCCTTCCGCCTCTGCACTCCCCTTTGCACTTGTGCCTTGCCCATTTTATGCGTTCCTTTTTTTTACTCTGCTCTCATTTAATTTTTACACAAATAACTCAAGCAAATTGTTCACTTTGCTGACCAAATGTATTTTCAGGCATTCTTGCAGCTGTGCGAGGCAGGCATGGCGGGCAGGGAGGGGGCGTGGCACTTTTTTTTGGTTGTGTTTAAGCGAGAGAAACCGCGTCCACTTTGAACTGGTTTCGGTTTGGTTTATGGCAAAGTGAGAGCAGAAGAAGAAGCGCAATGAGTCTGGTGAATGTTTAACGGTTTATTCATTTGTATTCAAGTGAATGCTTAACGGTTTATTCATTTACATTCATGCAGAATCTCAGTGCAATTTTTAAATTTGATTGCGCTTTTTTGAATGGCAGTGAGCTTGGGAATTGCAGCAGCTGTGCAGCAGTTGCAGGAGAGGAGAAGAAGTGGAGGAAGGAGTGTAGCAAGCAAGTGCAGGAGAGAGAGCAGGGCAGGAGGAGTATGATGGGGTAATGGAGGCAGAAGAAGGTGCAGGACAGGGATCAGTCGGAGATGAAGGCAGAAGTAGATGGAGGAGCAAATGGAGGAACAGAAGGCAGCAGAATATGAAGTGGCTTGGCCAGCTTGGACAGTTTGACTAGCTGTATCGGATCAGCTGCATTTGTGGCAGCTCTATGGCATAGAAGGTGAGGGCAGGGGGGGGCAGCTGTGGCAGCTCTGTGGCCTAGTAGAGGGGGGGGAAGGTCAGCTGCAGCTGCAGTCACTCTCAGATGGCAGGAACGGCTCGCGGGTAGCTTAATCGCCTGTGTACGTTGTCTTTACTCTCTGCCTGCCTGCTCTATAGCAGCTTCTCTCCCTTCCCTGCGTTCTACACTATCCCCTTTATAGTTTACTCTTCCAATTCATCTCTCCTGTCCTCTTGCCTTCTGTCTACTGTCTGCTGTACCTTCTCCCACGCCTTCTCTCTGCCCTCTTCTCTTTGTACAGCCTGCTACATCTGCCTCTACTTCTCTTTCTTCCTTTCTCTCCTCTCTTTAATGCCCTTGTCTCCCCTTTTCAGTATGCTGTCTATGCTGCCTCGCCTGCTTGCTGCCGTCTGCTCTTGCTGCAGTTCCCTCTCTCTTCTTGCTGCTCTTTCCTCTTGCCTATCTCCCTCTCTTCACTTCTCTCTCCTTTCTCTTCACTCCTTCCTCTTCACTGCTTACTTCTCTTAGCTCACTCTTCTCTTTCTTCACTCCTCACTTCTCTCTCCTTCTTTCCCCCTTCTTTACCCCTCCTCCCGTATTGCAATTTGCTTCCGCTGCTTGTTGCCATTCGTCGCCTGTTTGCGGCATCCTTTTTGACATCCTTTGATTCCGTTCGCCTCAGTGGCAACGGCAGCAACATTGCCAATGCGCGATCTCTTGACCCTGCAGCAGCATATTTTCCTCAATGCCTCTCGCCCCTTTCTCCCTCTCCCCTTTCACTCTCCCCCTGCCACATCTCTCTGCCTTCCTTTGCCTTTTGTGCATTTAGTTTGCGCTCTTTTTTGTTGCTCTGCAGCAGCTGGACAAAAGTCCATTATCCTTTTTGGCGTTATCGGTAATCAATTTCAGTGGCCGCGTGGCATCGGCGTCGGCGTCGGCATTGGGCGAGTTTAGCGTTCAATAGAAAACTAAAAAACTGAAAAAACTGAAAAACTTTTCCACTTTTCTAGCACTTTTTTGTGTGTGTTTTTTCACTAACAGCTTTTCAGCCTGCGGCGCAAAATGCAAACTGCAATAGCAACAACTACACCAGCCACAGCAACAACTACAGCAACAACTACAGCTACAACAACAGCAGCAACAGCAGCAAATGTTAGTTTTGAAATATGCACGATGTGATATCCCCTACACCTCTCTGCCTGCCTTTCTCTACTCTTTCCTCCCTCTCTTCTGCCCTCTCTCATCTCTTTCCTCTCTCATCTCTTCCCTCTTACATTCCTTCCCTCTCTCAGCTCTTCCCTCTCTCTCCCACACCCACATATGCACAGCCAAACAAAAGCTGTTGAAGTGATGTTTGTTGTTGCCAGTTGCTGTCGCTGTTGCTGCTGCTGTTGTTGCTGTTGTTGTTGCTATTGTTGCTGCTGTAGCAACGCGCTTTGTAAGCGCATTTTGCAGCACAATTTCAGTCGCCCTCAGCACACTCCGCCTACTTCTTTCCCCGCCCCCCTTGCAACAAATAATTCAATTTCAATGTACGAAGCAATTTTCCTTTTTGCAATTGCAGTTGCAGCTCATGTTGTTGCTGTTGCTGCTGTTATTGCTGCTGCTACCGTTGTTGTTGCTGCTGTTGTTGTTTCTATTGTTGTTGTTGTTGCTGCCACTCACTTACATAGTTGTCGAGTTGTTGAAAAACTTTTGCCCTGGCTGCCTGCCGCTGTTCACATTCACTTCCAATTGGCTTCAAATTGGCTGCTCGAATTAGTTAGTTGAGTGGTGGGAGGAAGGGGGCAGAGGGGAAGGGGCAGAAGGGAAGCCTTGTGCTAGTTTTGCAGCGATTGATTGGCACACACACACTCGCACATGCACACACACAGATACAACAGTAGTAATATAATTAGATGCAGCATTTGTGCTTGGTTATCTAAGCAGCCTGAAAGTAGGCAACACAAAGTTCGAAGCGATGCTGCAGGCCTCAGGCTCTGGCAAAAAAAGTGAAACTATTTCGCTTGCTTTGCCTTTCACTTTTCAATTAATTCCCACTGTGGTCTTTATGTAATTTCCGTTTTTGCCTTTTGCTGACGGACGGAAAAACCGCAGCTACATAAACGAAATCGCTGCATGAATATAACTGATAAGTCAGAGGCTTGGCAGCAGTGCAGGGAGTTGCTACGACTTGGGGAACTGTTTGTAACAGTTAGTTGATGGGCGAGAGTTGTCTTACTATTCAATATGTACTATGTACTACAATAACTTAGTGAGTCTGTGGTATAACGAGGTCCTTTCAACTCTCTACTTCATTTTATTCATAATGTAATATATAATGTGAATGTTACTTAGTGATCTACAATAACAAACTAATTATAAGACCTACGGAGTTTAAATCCGTTCTATAAGGTACGAGGGTCGTTTGATAAGTCCGTGACTTTTTGTATTTGCCGCGCACCTGCTCTAAATACAACACTGCTCCTGTCAGCAGTTATCGATTAACAGCTGACTGTAAAATTTTGAGAAAGCTGCGTTTTTTGGTTTGCGTTTTATAGGCATTGAAAGCAGACGATCTCGTGAATTTTAACGAAAATGGAAAAAAGTGAATTTCGTGTGCTAATTAAGCATTATTTTTTGCGTAAAAAATCCATCACCGAAACCAAGGAAAGACTTGATAAATATTATGGGGACTCTGCACCATCAATTTCAATGGTTAAGAAATGGTTTACTGAGTTCCGTTGTGGTCGTACCAGTACAAGTGATGCCGAACGTTCAGGTCGCCCAAAAGAGGTCGTCATGCCAGAAATCGTCGACAAAATCCATGGAATGATATTGGATGATCGGAGAATGAAAGTGCGTGAGGTAGCTGAGGCTGTAGGCATCTCAACTGAACGGGTACATCACATTTTACATGAATATTTGGACATGAAAAAGCTTTCCGCGCGATGGGTGCCGCGATTGCTCACACACGACCATAAGCGCAACCGTGTGACCATTTCAAAGGAGTGTTTGGCGATGTTCAACCGCAATCCAAACGAATTTTTGCGCCGTTTCGTTACCGTAGACGAAACATGGATCCACCACACCACACCAGAGACCAAAGAACAATCAAGACAGTGGGTTTCTCCGGGTGAACGTGCACCAAAGAAGGCCAAGGTGGGTCTGTCGGCCAACAAGGTCATGGCCACAGTTTTTGGGATGCACAAGGTATCATTCACATCGATTACCTTGAAAAGGGTAAAACCATCACCGGCGAATATTATTCAGAGCTTTTGGACAGATTCGATATTGATTTGAAGCAGAAACGACCGCATTTGGCGAAAAAAAAGTGCTGTTCCATCAGGACAATGCACGGGTGCACACGTGTGTAGTCAGCATGGCAAAATTTCATAAATTGGGCTACGAACTGCTACCCCATCCAGCATATTCTCCAGATTTAGCCCCCTGTGACTATTTTTTGTTTCCAAACATGAAGAAATGGCTCGGCGGTAAGAGATTCGGGTCAAATGAAGAGGTCATCACAGAAACAAACGACTATTTTGAGGGCCTTGAGAAAACCTATTATTTGGAAGGAATAAAAAAATTGGAAAAACGCTGGACTAAATGTATAGAGCTAAAAGAAGATTATGTTGAGAAATAAAACGCTTCTTTGACGAAAAAAATATATTTTATTCAAAAAGTCACGGACTTATCAAACGACCCTCGTACTTTCCACTGCCTTTAAATGATCTATACACTCTGTGCCTAACTATAACCAGTCTATTCATCTTTTAACTCTATGCCCATGCATCTCTCACTGTCTATATAATGAGTACAGTGTAATTTATGTAGATAAAGTTATATTTTGAGTGTATTAAGTAGAATTTTGAGGGATGTCTAGAAACCCCTTAAGAGAATTAAGGTGAACTTCTGTTGCAGCAACTCCTAAGGGTTTTGGCATTAGGGTGTGCTTTATTATTCTTAAGTATAAAGTAAACTAAAGTTCTGCAGCTTGTACAATGTGATCAATATAGAGGTTTATAGACTATAACTACAGCTAAGATGATTTTATGGGTTTATTTAAAAGGATTAACGTTGTTGCTGAAGCTCTAAAGAGTCTTGTTGATTGTAGGACATTAACTATTACAGTCCAGATCTTATACTAACTATATTTTGGAGTATTCAGAGTTTCAACAGTTCAAGATCTACAACAGAAGCTCTTGAGGTAGTGAGGCTGGTGATCTAAATGCTTCTGCTTTCACTTAAGACTGCGTTGCCTAGCCACCTAGCTAGGCTGTTTGAATAGGCACCTTTGCTTTCTAGCAGTCTTCTAGCCCCTCTTTACTTCTTCCACATGCTGTCTGCAATTCAAGACAAGCTAAGCTCGCACTCGATATGCTTGCCTTGGAATATGCAGCTCTCCATATTTAGGCTCATTCTAATTAGGGTTAGTTTCAATTTAGGGTTAGTTTCCATTTAGGGTTAGTTTCTATTGAGGGTAAGCTTCTATTTCAGGTTAGTTTCCATTTAGGGTTAGTTTCTTTTTAGGGTTAGCTTTCATTTAGAGTTAGAGTAAACAGACGACGGCTTAACGCCGAAGTTGCTCTACCATTTGCCGCTACTTCTGTTCTCAGGCTCACCATTAGTTTTGAGTGTGGTTTTTTGGTGTTTTTGACTTTGGCTTTTGGCTGTGGTTGGCTGTGGCTGTGGCTGTGGCCTGTGGCTTTCTATGTGGGTCACTGCAGCTGCCACTATTTGGCCAGACAGAGCAGAATACTAGTTAGCGAGATGCCAAACCACGTGCATATCTGGAACAATTGTAGGCTCTGCCCCTTGTTGCCGAGTCCATTCTCGATTAGCCAAATTGAAAATGACAGCGCGCTGAAAAAAAAAAAAACGGCTAAAAACAACAGCGGAAAAATAGCCAGAGCAAAAGTAGAGCAGCAGCGGCTTATGAGGCAGCAAAAAGATGCAGCAGGAGGCTGACCCAGTTGCCAGCAGTCTGTGCCTGCCTGGCAGCTTGTCTGGCTTTCAGTTTAATATGGAAAAATGAAGCTGCCCGTTTTCAATTGGTTCCACTTGACGTATGAGTAATTTTGTGCTAAGCGGTTTATGTGGCTCCTGTTTCAGCGATGGAAACCGAATCCGAATCCGATATGCGATTTATTTTGGTTAACTGCACATCCAATAAACTGTGACCAAGCGTGCAAACACAGCAGAGAGTGTGGACGAATGGGGGGCGTAAGGGTGGGGGGCGTGGCCAGTGTGTAAATATTGACTTTGTAAAATCGAAATCGTCAAAATGTTCATAAAAGTTGGACGTCGAAAAGCGTTCAGAGCGTTGCAAATATTTGAACCAAACTAGCAGACAACATGACAACGAAGGGGGGGAGTGGGAAGAGGATAGAGATAGGGAGAGAGGGAGACAGAGCGACTGCTGTGCGAAAGAGATGCACAAAGGAAGGCAGCTAGACAATTTGGGCTGCTGCCTGCGCTGCGTATAAATAATGAAAGGCGATTTAATTTTCAACAGCTGGAAAGTGGGCAAAATGGAGTGTGGGCGTGGCTAGTGGGCAACAAGTTGACGCATTTAACGCTTGATTTCGTTGCAGAGTTGGAAACTTTATTAACCTAATGCTTTAATGGCTTCATTGTTCGAGCTGAGACAAGACTGAGATTCCTTTTCTACTTCTCCTTCTCTTTCTACTTCTACTTGTCCAACGTTTATTCATTTTCCGCTTGCGCTTTTTCAATTTCCCTCAATTTGTGCGTAGTCTACACGCTTTTCTGCTTCTCTCAACCTCTCTTTTCCTCCTCTCATTCTCTCTTTTATTCCCTCGTTATGTTTACAGCGCTTTTGCAGTTTTTACTTTGGCAAACAATTTTTATTGCTTTCTTGGTCTTGGCTTGCAGAGTTTCTGCTGCTGCACTCTGTTTACAGTTATCCAACTTCCTCTCCTCTATCTTCTTCTGCGTTTTCTAGGCTCCTTCTGGCTTTTAATTAATGCACGCAATATAAATTTTATGCAGTATCTATGGCATCTAAATCGCACTCATAATTGGCCATAAAACTTGACCAGAGAAAAGTTTAAACTGATTAATTTTGCAGTTTCGCGTGGCACAAACAGCCACAGGGAATGCTGAAGTGTAGCAGACTATAAGATACCCTGCAGCTGGAAAGGCAGGAAAGGGGTAGCAGAAAGGGGAAAGAAAGAGGCAAGCAGCACTATCAGTTTCAGTCTGGCAAAGTAAGACGAGTTGTGCTTGTGTTTGTTTATCTCTCTCTCTCTGTTTACTGAACTTTGAGATACTTTAGGGCAGTGCTGTACCTGCGAGCTACTTAATTGACAATGAGATACGCTCTTGTGTGCTTGGGATACCTTTGTACTTTTGAGATGCATTGAGTACTTGAAGATACCTTAGTATCATACATCAGCCAAGGGTGTTTGGTATCTTTGATTAGCGTTTGTATTTGTGAGATACTATCAACATACAGACTATAACTGGTTTTATTGTAAGATGGATTAATATCGTATCTGTCTGCTACTGGTGTATCTATTAAATGCTTTTATATCTGTAAGTTACGCTACTATTAGGTACATTTGAATTTGTTAGATCTTTTTGTTACTGTCAGATACTTTTGTGTATGTAAAATACTTTTGTATCAGTACTTGTATGCTTAGTATAGCGGCCTTTACTGTGTTTCTGCCTAGAGGTTCTTCTTTCTTCTTCTCCTTCTTCCCTTCTTCTTCTGCTTCTCCTTCTTCTCCTTCTACTTGTTCTTCACTCAGAGTTCTCTTGTTCTGTTCATCTTACTTTTCACTTCACATCATTTGATTTACACCTCATTTTCCTTTCCTTCACACTAAACTAATATGCCCCTTGGCACTTGACTTTCAATGAGTGCTGAGTACAGCAACAACAACAACAACAGCAGCAGCTCGTGCTCACTTAAAACTCCCTCAGCAAGTAGCTGGCTCTGCTCTTCTCCGTTCTCTCCCCCTCTTTACCCTCATAAGCTGCTGCTGCATAAAAGGACATAAAGGGATTCAACGGAGATTTGCAGCTGAAGCTGCCAACACTTGGACTCAAAGTTGACATTCATTAGAGCAAAAGTTGTAACTGCCAGCAACAACAACAGCAACAGCAACAAGGGGAACAACAACAACAAGAGGAACAACAAGAGGAAGAACAACAGCAACAGCATCCAAAACAGCTAAAATATTGTAACTGCTGAGACAAAAGCTGACAGAAAGCATCCTGCTGCATCTCTGTCCTGCTGCATCCCAGTGTCGCAGCTACACTGGCTCCCTGTTGCTGCCCCTTGCTGCAGACCCCCTTGTCTCTTTCTGTTGCTCTCTCTCTCTCTGCTGCATGCTCGTCTGCTGTCTTCGCTTCCCCTGTTGTCTTTCCCTGCTGCCATTCTCTACTGGCTTTCCCTGTGGCCTTTCTTCTGCTGCGTCCTTCAGCTGCATTCGCCACTGCCCCTCCCTGCTGTCTCTGCTCTCTGCCTGGCTGCCTTGGTGGCTTCTTCTGTTGCCTTGTCTACTGCCTTACCCTGTCTTTCTACTCCATAACACTCCAAGTTTCCCCTCCTGCTCATCTCTACTGCTCATTTCTTCTCTTCATTCGTTCTAATTATTCCTCGTCTTCCTCCCACTCACTCATTCCTCCTCCTCATCCCTCCTTCATATCCCTTCTTGTCATTCCTCCTCTGCACTCCTACTCTTCTTCCCATCACTTCATTCCTTCTTCTCACTCTCCCTCCTGCTCCTTCTTCCTTTGGCTGCACTTCGTCACTTGCCTTCAACATAGCAACAGGCGCTAAATTAGCAGCGGAAGCTGTTGTCCTGTCTCTGCTGTCTCTGCTGTCTCTCCCCACTCCCTCCCTCTCCTACTTCCCACTCTACTCATTCCTTTCTTCCTCCTTTCTTCTGTCCTGCTGTGTGTCCACTTCTTCATCGTTGCTTGCCTCATCAAAACTCTCGTTTTGAAATGAGTTTTTATTGGTTTTTCTTTGCTTTCTTGCCCGCTGCTTGTCTGTCTATCAATTTGTCTACTTCTCTTCCTCTCCTTCCTCATCCTTTTTCCTCTCTCCCCCCTTCTACTTCCACTTACCCTTCTTCTTCTTTTGTGTGTTTGTGCGTGTTAATTAAATTTTAAATGCACAAAAGCAGCCAAACGACACGTTGTGCGATCTCGCTGAGACCCATCGCTCATTGTTCCCTTTCTCTTTGCTCTTTCGCCCTTTCACTCTCTCTCTCTCCCCCTCCCGCTTTTCTCTACTCTTCCTCACTGCTCACTTTCCATTTCCATGTGTTTTTCCCATTGTATTTTGCACATTTTGCACTTTAATTGCATCTAAATGCGAAGCATGTGTGTAAATGAAAATGTTTTTCGAGCCAGGGTTGCCAAGTGCAATGCCAAGTGTGTGGTAAGCGGATCACAGAGAGAGAGAGATAGAGAAGAGGCAGGGGGAGAGAGTGGGGGCAGGAGTAAGGAAGCAGGCAGGCAAGTTTGGCAGCAAAATGTTTGCTGGCTTCGCTTTGTTATGGTTTTAATTAAGTTTTTAACTGGCGCTAGACCAAAAATGCAGCACACAAAACTAAACAGGAGAAACAGGAGGAGAAGAAGAGAGTGAGAGGGAGGCAGACAGGAAGGAGGAGACTCTGCAGAGGAGAGGAGTATTTAGAAGAGTGGGCAGATAGAAATGGAGTAGGGAGCAGGAACAGGCAGAGTAGCAAGAGCAGTCAGAAGAGAAGAAGCTGGCGTAGATACGTAGACGAACAGAAGAAGCAGCTGGTCAGAAGAGCAGAGCCAGTAGAGTAAGCAGGAGGCAGCAGGCAGCAGAACAGAAGCAACAGCAAGGCAAAGTCCGATGAATTCCTGCCACGTCTACACGTTACAACGGCGTCGTTATAATTTACATGGCAGACATTGTGGGCTTTCGGTTTCGCTTGGCTTGGCTGCCTGGGCTGCTGTTGCTGTTGCTGACGGGTAAATTGATTAATGTGCCCTCTAAATGGCGCCAGGCGGTCCAGACAGCGAATACGGCAAAGAGGGGCAAGAACTGCAAGGGGTAAGAGGTGAGGAAAGGGCAGGGAAGGCAGTTGGGAAGACGTTGCACAGACACAAAGTGACACAAGGTCTGCAACAGTTTGCAAATTGTTGCGCTGAGGTAGCTGCTGCTGCTCAACTCCTTCTCCTACCTTTCCCTGCTTACCCCCCCCCTCCCTCGGCACCCTGACCTTGTCTTCCTTGCTCGGTTAATGGGCTACAAAATAATTAACCGCTTTGTCGCCGCATTGCAACAATTTTCTGTGTGGGGCATGAAAAATGATTTGTTAAGCTCGTAAAGTGTTCGTCGTGTGGCTCGTTCAAAATTTCATTATGCGCAAGTAAGTTGGGTTAATGTGACCCCCCCCCCCCTCTTGCACACACACACATACCTACATATATACATTTGCAAGGGGTGGCTAACAAATTGGCAACTCTTTCCTCTTTCCTCTCTTCCTCCCTCCCTGTTGCTGTCAAACCGTTGACAGCTTATCTGCCTTTGTGTTTGTCATTTCGTATGCCGTTTCGCTCTCTACACCACATCAGCTTCAGCGCCGTTCATAATTTATGCCAAGCATAACAACAACAACCACAGCAAGCAGCACAAACACAGCAACAACAACAAGTGCAGCAACAACAACAACAACAGCTGAGAAGGCCAATGTCAGCTTAAGAATATCATGGCAACTGTTTGCCATTTTGAAGAGACTTTTGCAGCATCTCTGCCTTGCCCTCTCCTGCCACTCTTTACTCTTCTTCTCTTCTCCCTCCTTCCTTTCTATCTGCATCTTTTCCTTTTCTCCCATCTTGACTGCCTCTATAGTATCTTGTTTAACGCTGCCTGACAATAAATGTTTAGTCTGCTTCCTCCGTTGCTCGCACTTCCTCTCTCTCTCTCTCTCCTTCCTTTTCTCTTATACTCATTTCTCGTCTTTGCCTTGTCTGCTAATAAATGTAAAATTGTCGTAACGCTTTTCGTAGCGACGTATACGTAATATTTGTAACTGCATCGCAACGCAACATTAGAGGTAGAGGTAGAGGTAGAGGTAGAGGTAGAGGTAGAGGTAGAGGTAGAGGTAGAGGTAGAGGTAGAGGTAGAGGTAGAGGTAGAGGTAGAGGTAGAGGTAGAGATAGAGGTAGAGGTAGAGGTAGAGGTAAAGATAGAGGTAGAGGTAGAGGTAGAGGTAGAGGTAGAGGTAGAGGTAGAGGTAGAGGTAGAGATAGAGGTAGAGGTAAAGATAGAGGTAGAGGTAGAGGTAGAGGTAGAGGTAGAGGTAGAGGTAGAGGTAGAGGTAGAGGTAGAGGTAGGAGCAGTCAAGGGATGTGGCAGTAGGTGGTGCAGACGCAGGGTGGAACCGGGAGCCAGGAGTGCAACGGCAACTGGGAAGAACATTTGCATGACATTTGTTTGGTTTTCATTTCGGGATCGCAGAGCTCAAAGGTTGCCATGGCAACGACAACAGCAACAGCATCAGTGCTACGGCAACACCAGCTCTGACAAGCCGTCAAACAAGCTCTGCCTCCCTGACTGACTGACTAAAAAAATGAGTAGCAAGTTGACACTGGTTGCAAGTTGGTGCAAACTGTTGCAGCAAACAAATTGAAATATGGCACGAATTGCGGCATTGCAATAAGCCCATAAAGCAGCCTACCCTCTCTACCTTAGTGCCCTCTCTCTCTTTCTATATATACCTCACTTCTTTTTTTATCTATGTATCTTTCGATTACTTCTCTTTGACAACCCCACGAAGTGCAACTATATAATAAACAGGCTGAAAGTGAAGTCTGCCAACATGTTATTCCACAGAACACTTCCCAGAGAAGTATTCCTACAGAAGTCTTCCCGAAAGGTCTTTCCAGAATTGTACTTCCACATGAAGACTTTCCTCAGAAGCCCTCCAAGTCTTCCCCAAGAGTTTTTTCTAGAAAGGTCTTCCCAAAAAGGTGTTACCAGAGAAACTTTCCCTAGTCTGTCAGGGCTCAAAGAGCCTAGTCTTTTAGGCCTCAAAGACCCTAGTCTCTCAGGCCTCAAAGACCCTAGTCTCTTAGGGCTCAAAGACCCTAATTGGTCGCTTAGGGCTGAAAGACCCCAGTCTCTCCTGGCTGAAAGGTCAAGTCTCCCCAAACGCGTCTTCACCTTTTCCCCCCTCCACAAATAAAACAATTTTCGTTTACTTATAGGGAAACCTCTGTTAGACGAGGTAGTATTTATTCAGGATGATCATTAGGATTAATGGTCTGCGTGTTTACTCCGCTCTATACTCAGTTTCCTTTGATAATTTTGAATTGATTTTTTGTATAGCTGGCCTTTGTTGTGTTGTGCGCCAGGGCAGCAGAAGACCTAACACTTCCTAGGACGACGTCTCTTGCAACCAACCGGGCAGAAACGTTTCTTCGGGGGGCAGCATGGTTTGCAGCATTTAGGTTTGCAGGGGGGTCGGCAAGGTCTGCAGCAGCGTTTCTTCTTTGTCGGATAGCATCTAGGTTTGCAGCATTTAGGTTTGCAGCAGGGTTTGCAGCAGGGTTTGGGTGGGCAGCAGGGTTTTGGCGGACAGCAGGACATGTAAGCTTCATCATTGTCGTAGCTGTCGGCAAAGCTATACAGAAGGATGGGCGCCTGCAGGAGAGGGCAAGAGAGATGGGGAGATCAGTAGACAGATCACTCAGTTGACAGCAGTTCAGTCAGTAGAAAGGTCAGTAGACAGGTCAATAGAAAGCAGTTCAGTCAGTAGAAAGTTCAGTCAGTAGGCAATCATCTTCGTTTACTTTTAGCATGATGGACAGGACTTCTGCTTCGCTCCAGGACGACGCTTCTTGCAACCAACCGGGCAGAAACGTTTCTTCGGGGAACATTTAGGTTTGCAGCACTTTGGTTTGCCGCATGGAGTTTTGCAGCAAGGTTTGCCGCCGCAAGTTTTCCTCGGCTTCGGGCAGCATCGTTGCTTCGGGCAGATTCTTCTTGGGCAGCAGGGTGGCCGACGTTGTGGTGGGCAGCAGGGTGGGCAGCAAGGTTTGGGTGGGCAGCGGGGTGGGCAGCAGGGTTTGGGTGGGCAGCAGGGTTTGGGTGGGCAGCAGGCAATGCAGGCGGTATCTGCCGAGTCGTGGCTGTCGGCAAAGCTATATAGAAGGATGGGCGCCTGCAGGAGAGGCGAGAGAGATGATGGGGAGGATCAGTAGACAGATCAGTCAGTAGACAGTTCCAGTCAGTAGACAGTACAGTCAGTAGTCAATCAATCGAGTAGAGATAATATTTAAAATTTCCCTTACCGGACCATCGTCTGCGATGGTCGCATCGGACATCGATCTATTAACATGCCGACTGCTGTAGGCACTCAGATGAGATGCCCGAGAACTACGTGAGCCTGATGGTCTTGCTGGACTAATTGAGCGTCTACTCTTTGACCTCGTCATTGTTAGAAAATGTAAAAAATCAATTGATCGAAACGTAAATAATTATTGAAAAAAAGTGCGTTAAAAAATATTTCTAAAATTTCGTCACAATTATAAAAACTTATAAGACTAATTATTTTTTTGTTCTTTTCGATTTTGAAGTAAACTGTTCACTGAAGATATTATAGAACGAGAAAGTCTAGGTCTCACAATTTCGACATCATCGCCTGCTGTGATGACAAAAAATTTGGAAAATACGATTGAGAGAGTGAGAGAGAGAGAGAGAGAGAGAGAGGGGGGCTGACCTGCGCTAACTACTGCTTAACTGTCTCTTCTCACTTCATTTGCATAGAGGGAATGAGGGTAAACAGGAGAGAAGTGTGTGGGGCAGTGGGGGAGTAAAGGGGTTTATGGAGTCTGGGGTCACTCGGGCAGCTTTATTGGGACATGTGAAGTAAATATTTCGCTCAAGGAATGCCGCAAAGGTTGGTAAACAAAGCCGACACAGCAGAGTCGGCTCAAGGAACTCAATGGAGGCTGATATTGGCTCAGTGCCAGCTGCTTGTAGTGCGAAAGGGGGCGCGGAGAAGTGAAAAGGGAAAAGGTAGACAACAATAAGCAAAAACCAAAAACTATTTGCACTCAACAGCAGCAAATGGAGTCGATGTGGATGATGACGAAGGCAGGAGAGAGAAGGGCAAGAGAAGGTAGTAGGGAAGACAGCAATGGCAGAGCAGGAAAGGGCACCAGGGAATCTGTGAAGAGAAAGCCTGCAAAGAGGAAGCCCAAGCAGGCCATCGATTTGAGCAGTTTGTTGTTATTTCGTTGTGTTATACCCTGTTATGGAATGTGTAAAGGAATCGGGTAGGCAGACGTGTGCATATCTAAGTTAAAGTTTGGCGATAAGATATCTATGCGTATGTAAAGCTGGCATAGCTGTATGTTTCTTGTTCTTCTGTCTGTTCATACGTATGCCAATCTGCCTGACTGCCTCCTGGTCAGCTTACCTTTCTGTCTGTGCTTCTGTCTATATGTATGCCTATCTGTCTGCCTGCCTGCCTGCCTGTGTGCCTGTCTGTATGCCTGTCACTCTATCTGCCTATCTGTCTGCTTGTCTGTCCTTCTGCCTGTCTGTCTGTCTGCATATTTGTTTGTCTCTCTGTCTGCCTGTATATCTGCCTGTCTGTCTGCCTGTGCGTCTGTTCTGTATGTTCATATGTTTTGTCTGTCTGTCTGCCTGTCTTTCTGTCTGTCTTTTTATCTGTCTGTTTGTCTCTCTGTCTCTCTCTTACTCTCTCTCTCTATCAACCTCTGCTGCAATCTGTTTTTCTTTCTCTTGCTCTCTTTGATTAATGTCTTCCATTACTACTTTCCCCAAGGTATCTCTCAGTCGACTACACTCCACACTTGTTTACATCACATTCTTTCAGCTCTTATTGCTATTGTTGTTGTTGTTGTTGTTATTGATGTTGTTGTTGCTGCAATGTTGCCTTGTGCCACTTGTACAATATTTGCTGCAGTTCAGCGCAAATAGAACAGCGACGCCTTGCGATGTGTTTACAACTTGTGAATCGTTGTCAGCTGCCTCTGCTGCTGCTGCTGCTGGAATGTGGGTTGCCAATCTTTGCCAATCTCTTGGCCCGCTTTTCATTACCAATAGCAAAGTGTTGGCACTTCTCCCTACCCTCCCCTTCTCTCTCTCCTCTCCTCTCCTCACTTCCCCTTGTCAGTCAAACATCAATCAGGCTGCATTATGTAAATATTGCTGCATGAATGTTGCAACAAAAGCGCAATGAGAGCAATGCGGTGAATGCGATAAAGAGGAGGAAGGGCAAGGCAGAGAAGGGAAGTTTAGAAAGGATGTAGAGAGAGGGTGTTCAGAGGGGAAGACCGGGTGAATAAGGGAATAACATGTCATAAGGCAGCTGGCGTGCTGTCCATCAGAGGCTGCCGGCCCATATTGATAGGTCCCCACTGTGCATCCCACTGTGCGCTGCGTGCTGCGGGCTGCTGTGCTAGCTTTGTCAGCTGCCAATATTGCTGGACTTTGGCTTTGGCAGCAAGATGACTTCGAGTTAGACGATAACGAGTTTTGTTTGCCGTCGCCAGCGCGTCTCCATGCAAAGATGATGCCTGCTCCGGCTGCTGCTTATACTTCTGCTTCTTTTTCTGTTGCTGCTTCTACTTCTTCATTTACTATTCCTGCTCTTCTTTCTTCTCCTGCAGCTTCTCCTCTGCCCTGCTCTGGCTTCTTCTCTAGTTCCTTCTCTTGCTGCTACTTCAGTTCCTTCTCTTGTTCCTTTGCCTGCTCCTTCTCTAGGTACCTCTGCTGTTACTTTTCTTGATCCTCTCTCTGCTGCTTTCCATACTTTTTTCCCTGCTTTACCTGTTCCTGCACCCCGCTCTTGCTTCCTCTCTGGTTCCTTCTCCAGCTCCTTCTTCTCGTCACCCTTCTCTTGACTCCTCTCCTGCTCCTACATCTTTCCCTACTCTCTTCCCTGCTCCTTTCCCTTTCACTGTTAATTCTCCTTCCTTTGCTTCTTCTCTTTCTTCTACTCCTTCTTCCCCTTCTCCTTCTGCCAGCTGCAGTTGCTGTGAAAAACCAAAACAGCAGCACGTTCACTCACTTTATTTATGCGTTAAGTTTGCCAGCCAGAAGGAGTTGCCGTTGCAGTTGTTGTTGCAGCAGCAGTTGTTGTAGCAGTAGCTGTTGTTGTTGTTGTTGTTGTTGTAGCTGCTGCTACTGCTAGTCAATATGTTAACCTTTAATGTCGCGCCGCACAAATCCGTTTTCCAATTTGAATTTTCATTTCAGTTTTTACACTTCTTTCCTTCTTTCTCTTTCTTTTTGCAGCTTATCAAAACTTTTTGGTGCTGCCGTGCAAGGAATTTTCGCATTTTGCATTTCAACTTTTGCTCGACAATAAACAAAAGGCACACGGAGAAACTTAAGCGCAGCAAAAAAGGGGTAAGTCAAGGGGGATTTAAGGGGGGAATGGAGTTTGTTTAGCTGCTTGCAACACTTTGTCGAAGGCGCAAAACTTTATTTCGACTTGCTGGCGCTTTTTCTGCTGTTCAGCTAAAGAAAGCACGGCAAATTGCTTGATAACAACAACAACAACAAGAGCAACAACAATGGCTGCCAAACAATTGCAAAACTTATTTGCCGTGCACGCCGTTAATTGCAAAACAATTTGCAATGCATTAAAAGTTAGCGCGCCTTAAAGAGATCAAATGATTTAATAACTTGGCTTAATACGCGGCGCATTTTGCATTAAAAGCGTGTCGAAAAGTTGCCCAAAACTTTAGCTAGAATAAACATAGAGTAAACTACTCCTGCCTGCCTTACACAAATCTTGATTTGTAGTCCGACTGGCAGCGCATGTTGCAAGTTGTTTAGTCAGTGCGGGGCAGGACTACTGACTTTAATTAGTTTGCGCCGCATTTTGCCGTTGCATGCCTGCTTGGCTGCTTTAGCTGCTTGCTTGCTGTAATCAAATATGCGCAAACAATAGCTACAACATTGTCTCACACACACACACACACACACACATACGCATAAGACACAAGACACTCATTCACAGACAGCGTACGGGGAAGTGCAGGCAGGCAGGAAGGAAGATGCAAACAAGACGCGGGCATGCGTAATTAAATTTACATGAATTGATATTGAATACACAGTTAGACATGGCACACACATACCTACACACACTCATCTACACACCTACTGCCCCTTCTCCTCCATCTGCCACACACTGAGCATGTACTGTGCATGTAATTATCGTTGCCTACTTTTACGCGCCGCTTGAGCTTGCGAAGGAAACGCGTTGCGAATTTCCATTGCCTACTTTTGTGTGCCGTTAGACAATGCAGCAGCAGCGACAGCGACAGCGCAGCAGCGCAGGCAGGCAGAGGTGTAACGCTGTTTCTTCTGTTGCCTACTTTTGTGCGCTGCCACTCAGTCGCGCAAATTGGCAGCAAACAAACTGTTCACTGGCCGCACATGTGACACACTCACACGCATACACACATACACACACATATAGGCACAGCTACTGGCACACACAGGGCACACACACTCACTGCTATACGCACTCCTGCTCTCACACATGCTTTCACTTGAGTTGACAGAAAGTTCATTCGAGTATGAAAAAGTTTTGGCATTGTCGCCGCTGTCTCACTGCCTTGTCTCTCTCTCTCTTTCATTCTACCCCTCTCTCCGTCTGTCTCTCTGTCTTCCTGTTCTACAGTAAATTGGCTTACTTACTGCCTCTGCCTGTGATGGGCCGCGACCCAAATGAATGTCTAATTTTCACACAGTTCATAATAATTAAAATTAAGCGCCAGGCTACAATTTGCTTGACATTTGCTCCTGTTGTTGTTGCTGTTGTTCTTATTGTTGTTCTGGTTTGTTGTTAGTACTGTTATATGCATTATTTATCACATTTGTTGTTGCTGTTGCTCTATTGTTGTTGCTTGAGCAGAAAGTTTGCCCTTGTAAGTTTGGATTCTGACTTTGCTGCCAACTTGTTTGGCATTCATCAAGTTTGTTTTTTGCCTCTGACATCTTCATAGCGCACAGCACTGTCTGCCTGTCCCTATCCTCCTTTTCTACTCTGTCTCTTGCTGCTTGTCTATCTATATCTCTATCTCTCTCTCTCTGTGCTGCTGCTGCTGCGTTTCTGTTTTTGTCATATTTGTTGGTCTGATAATTGCGTTGATGGCGTTTTTGCTGGCCATAATGAGCCTGAACATTTGGCCAACCATGAATTATTATTTTAAATTGCAGCTGAAAGCATTGCCAGAGCAGGAAAGATAGAGAGCGTGAGCAAGAGAGAGAGAGTGTGTATGAGCTCGCTCAGCCATTAAGAGTTTTGATTAAAAAAGTTAAGTGTCACATGCGACGAGCAGAGCAAAATAACTTTTATTTAACTAACAGCGGCATGAGGCGTCTGTAGAGTGTAGTGTATACCCTGTAAAGTGAGTGGAGGCTAAGAAGGGAAGGTATTGAGGGAATACTGCTAGTAATCAAGGGGTATATTCTATGGCAAGTCAGCCTCTGCTTTAAACTTGCGTTGCAGTAGGTGATCTGTCAAGTGAGTGTAAATTAAAGACAAGAAGTGAGCAGCATATCATAGAGGCTTGAACAGTCAAGCTGACTGTAGGTTTGCCACAGCTTTAACTACAGTAAATACCCTGTAAAGTAGAAGCAAGCTCTGCTAAAGTCTGTCTCAGCTCTTGCCTGGCATTGCCCACTACGAAGTGGGGGCTATACTCCACCTCCTACTTGGCTGCTCTGCTCATTTACACTGCAGCCTGTAGCTTATCTCTGAAGCTTGCACAGACTGCTGTTAACTCTTTCTCTTTCTCTTATACACACACAGGGTATGCTTGCAGTCATCAGTTTGTTTGCTGTTATTGTTCAACTCTTAACAATGTCAACACTTTGTGCTTTTATCTGTTTGCACAAAGGCTGAAGCTGACGTTCTCTTTTGCGCGCTGCCACTCTACAGTCTACTCTCTACCTCCCTCTTCTCCTCCCCCTCTCTCTCACACTCTCTCTCCCCTGCTCTCTCTCTCCTTCTCTCTCTCTCTTGCAAGCCACTCGCTTGCTGTATGTAAACATAATGCGATTAATTTGTTTTCATTAAACGTTCGCCTGCTCTTGCCTCTTCTCGCATTGCCTTGTCTTGCTTGCGCTGTTGCCTGCCTGCCTTGCAACACCCTCACCCCCCTCTGCCCCGTCTGCCACTCGTATTGCGTGTGTTTAACTTTTAATTTGAAGTTAAGCCGAAGCCAACTATGCGCATATTTACGCAACATTTCGCATGCCACTAAAGCAAGCAACTGAAGAAGAGACCGTAGAGAGGCTGCCACAAAGTTTATACTTTATTTTAATTGCCCCGCGGGGGCGACAGGTTTGAGGGCTCAAATCAGCAACAGAAACAGTAGCAGAGAAAGAGAAAGAGAAGCAGGAGAGGGGGAGGAGAAGAAGAAGAAGGCGCGTCAGCAGCAGTCTCTGTAATGCCCCCATCTACCGACTGAGTTCAAAGGTGACGGCTGAGTTCAAGGCCAGAGCCTCAAAAGCCAGACTGGCTGAGCTGCTGGCTGGCAGCTTGATTTGTGCTCATCATTATACCCTGTAATTATTGATAGCCAGCAAGCAGCTGTTAGTGACTAGAGAGATAGGAAGATGGAGGAATTGTAGACTACATAGATACCCTGTAGAGTGTGAGAAGATGCAGTGTGAGAAGAAGGAGAAGGTTGTAGAGTGAGAGTCTGTTACTGTGGATTGTGCTGTGTCATTTTGGTAGTAATGTAGTAGAGAGAGTAGAGTACTTAGCGAGGCATATCTGCAGATTGTACACTATAACTTTAGAGACTGTACTGGGTATCTGCTAGTCAAGCAGCTGCAGCAGCTAGCATTCTTGATGAGCTGCAATTTCTTTTCATCTTCTTTGCAGCTTATCTATGGCAGTAACTGCGAGCATTACTGGGTAACTGCTAGTCGAGCAGCTGCAAAATGTAGCGAGAAGTGACTACAGAGTATTGGCTGGGACTGTGTATAGATTGCTGGGTATAAGTTAGTAGAGCAGCGGCAGTTAGTAGAGCCTATAAATAAGGGCAATTTGTTTTCAATTTATTTTTAGTTTCTTTTAAGGCTTTAACTACAGGTATACTGAGTATCTGCTAGTCGTGCAACTCGTGAGCACTCAGTGAGAGGTGACTACAGAGTCTTTAGCTGTTGTTGTGCATAGTGCTGGATATTTGTTAGTCGAGCTGCAGGAGCTAGAGCACTTGAAGAGGCTTAATTTCTTTGTATCTCTTTTTTCAGCTTATTTCATGCTTTGACTGCTGGAAGTATAAGGTATCTGCCAGTCGATCAGCTGCAGCAATTGATGTGGCGCGACTACAGAGTGTAGGCTAATACAGTGTAGTTTACAGGGTATCTGAGTGTGCTTTTCAAGGCAACTGTAGGAGCTTTAATAGCACTTGGCGACTTGCAGCTTCCTTAAAGTTTCTTTGCAGTTACTTTTAGTTTGTTACTGCGACTAGTAATGAGTATCTGTAAGTCAGGTAACAACAGCATTTGATGAGGGGTATCTAATGAGTCTACAGAGTAATAGCTGTCACTGTGTAGATTACTGGGTATCTGCTATTCAAGCAGCAGCAGCTGCAGCACTTGCAAAGCGTTACTTCAACCCTTTCTTCGCTTCTTCCCTCCACTTCAAATAAGTTACTGCCTGCCTTAATGGGTATCTACCAGTCGAGCAGCAGCTGCAACACTCCGGCAGTTCACATTCTTGCCTTGCCTGCTCCCCCCCCCATATTGAATTCTTGGCCAAGTTTTGAATTATGTACGAAACTCAGGGCAAAGACTGCGGCCAATGGCCAATTCCGAATGGAACGCTTTGAACTTGATTGCCTTTGTTGTTGTGAGCAGAGCCTAGACATGAGCTGGCTGTCCCTCCCTCTCCTCTCCCTCTGCTATTGATCAGCAGACACATGTGTGTGTGTGTGTGTGTGTGTTTGTGTGAGTGTGCGAGGGAGTTGACAAACTGCAACTGGCCTGAAATGAACCCGAGTCAACTTGCCTGAGTCGCCGCACTAGGGAAAAGTTTTCAAAAAGCATTTGCTTGTCGACAACATTAAAGTTTTTACGTGCATGAGGGTGTGTCAGTATGTGTGTGTGTGTCAGTGTGTGTGCCAGAGTGTGTGCCTGTCCATGCTGGTGTGTGTGTGTGTCTCAGTGTGTGTGTTTGTGCCTGCGTAAAGAGCCATGGACCAGCCTTAGCCTTGGCCCAAGCGCAGTGTGCTGTTAACTCAATGTTAAGTCACTGTTAACACGCTGTTATGCATGTGCCACGTGCTACACACGTTACAGGAGTCTGCGCAGTTTGTTGTTGCTGTCGCTGCTGCTGCTGCTGCTGCTGCTGTTGGGGCAACTGTTCCCAGTATGCTGGCGAGCAGGGGCCGTGCACCACGGTGCGTATGATTGATAAACCAAAATAAATATTTAGCCAGACTCGCAATGCATAAACGTTTATTGAGCGACAGCAGGGCAACAGTAACAACAACTCGGGCAAGCACAGCAACAACAACAACAAGGCCAGCGACAAGGACAACAACAAGAACAAAAGCAACAGCAGCAGCAGCAACATGAGGGCAACAACAGCTGCTGCTGCTGGCGCTGTGTGGATTGCTGTGCAAATGGAAACAGGCGCGAACACGGGTTAAGGTGGCCTAGAAGGGGAGCAGGGGCAGGTGCAGGGTAGAGGGGCAAGCAGAGGCTACTGCCGAGGTTAAGGTACTAAGGTGGGAAGGGGGAACAGAGGGGGGAGTGTTGTGGGCAGGGGCAGCTGCAGAGTTTGCCTGCTTGAGGTTGGGTTTGCCTTTTTTTTATTGTAGGCGTAGGCGCTGCGTCTGGGGCGTTAGCTAGCTGTGGGCGGGCGTGGCAAAAAAAACATCTGTGCCGCACACACACACACACACAAGCAAACAAACACACACACACACACACAGGCACACACACACAGTCGGGGCACACACATACATACAGCAAGCGGGCTGTGGCCTCGCCAGCTGTGACCTTGAGCAGACTGTGGAACTGTTTAAGTAGTGAGTGTGAGCTGGCTTGACTGTGTGTGTGTGGCAGTTAGAGGTGGTGTATGAAGCTGTGCATGTATATGTGTGTATATGTGTGAGTGTGTTAGTCCCTTAGTCCGTTTAACTCCAACTTAGACTTAGACTTGTTGCCCAAAACTCAAATGAGCTAGTAGACTTGTTAGCTGCCTCTAGCTGCCTCTTGCTCTGTCCTTCCTCTGCCCTTCACCTTCTTCACTCTATCCTCTACTCTGCTCCTTCTTCTTTCTGCTCTTTCTCTCTTGCTTTCCCTCCCCTCCCTGCACAGTCAGCTGTCAATTGGATTTACTTGGCTACTTCTACAGCTACTGCCTCAGTTTGCCTTAGCTCTTTTGTCTTAGCCCGCCTTGTCTGCTCTGTTGCCTTGTCGTGTCGTGTCTTGTCTTGTCTTGTCTTGTCTTGCCTTGTTTGTGGCTGCATTCATTGAATTGCAATTAAATTGTTGAGGTTGCTCCTTGACCCTCGCCCCTTCATCTGCTTTACTGCTGCCTTCTCTTTCTCTTAGCGCCTTGTTTCGTGTTGGATTTGCAGCTGTCAAAGTGACAAACGTCGTCGTTGTCTCTGCTCCTTGACTCGTCTAACAGAGCAGAGAGCTGCCCATGCACCTGCACCTGCCCCTGGCTTTGCTCTAGTGTCTCTGCTACTGCCTCTGTCTCGGCTCTTCTCTCTGCTTTTGTCTCTGTCCCTATTCCTGCCTCTGTCTCCTATCTTTGCTGCTAGTTCTGCCTCTGCCTCTGCCTCATTTTCCTGCTCATTCCTTCTCTCCTCTCCAGCCCACTTATTATAACATTTGAGCTGTTCATTTGTTGTGTGCACTAAATGCCGCACAATGCCACACACACCTCTGCCCCTCCTGCCTGCTTGTCACGTGTCAGTTGCCACCTGCCACCCCATGTTGCAGCTCTCTCTCTCTCGACTCCTTCTGGCTCGGCCACATAAATTGCTTTTGACATGCTCCGTTGGCTTTTATTGCGAGAATTGTCTTGGCTTGACATTCAACACATTTGGTTTGCCCTGCCCCTCTTCCTCTTCCCTCCTTCACCTTACCCCTTACCCTCTGCGTAATTAGAATGAGGCATGCAACATTCCAGCAGTGGCAGCAACAGCAGCAGCAGATGCAAAGTTTTCTGCTGCTTTCAAATAGAAATGTTCAAATGTTGAAATGTTGCAAACATTTCGTACAGTTTACCTCCTTCTCTCTCTCTCTCTATCTTGCCCTCTCTCTTGCACTGTATTTGACACTCTTCACCTCTCTGCTGCGCACTCTTTCCCCCTCTCTGCCTCTCACATAGTTTTCTGCATAAGGCGAACAACTTTTTGTTTCGTTCAGGTTAAATGCGCGCGAATTGTTTTTGGCCAAAAACTTTGCCATTTAACTTTTGTTTAAGCAGGGCAAGCATGGAGGGAAGAAGGGGGTGTAGAAGAAAGAGAGAGAGAGAGAGAGAGAGGGAAGAGTGTAGAAGGCAGAGAAGAAACCAACAGAGAGGTGGAGACAGAGGGAGGGAAGAGAGGGAGGGAGGAGTCCCCTTCAGAGACTCTGCAAATTATTTAAGAGCCAACAAAAGTTTTTCTTTTCTTTTTTTTTGCTCTTCTCTACATTTTCTTTTGTGCTTTGCTTTGTTTTTCATTTTTGCTTCTTCTATTTTTTTTGCTGATTTGGCACCTTTTAAGCATGATTGTTCAGCAGTAATGAGTGTGTCCTCTCTGCCTGGTACACAACTCTGAAGTGCAGAGTTGCCTCCGCTTGTCAACTGCTTTTCTATTCCTGAACTAACGAGCGAATTTTGCCTCCCCTTGTGCAAAGAAATTAGCAAACCTTTTTATGCAAATTACCAAGAGTTCTGTCAGGACATTCTACACACCCTACTCCCTCCTCTCCCTCTTCTCTCAAGCTCTGTGCAAATGGCACTTTTGCGGTTAACTGGCAAACAGTAGAGCGCACTTGGTAACCCTAGAAAGCGTCAACTAAGCACACACTCTACAATCTAACCATGTGTGTGTGAGTGTGTTCCCCCTTCGCTCTTCTCTCTCCTCTCTCTCTCTTGCTGCCTTCCTCCTCTTCATTTGTTTCCTGTTTCTAATCAGCCTATTTGTTTAGGTTGCCACCCTAAATGGAAAATGGCAACCTTTTTTTGCAACTTTTAATTAAGGCGCACACAAAAAGCCAAGCTAAAATCTTCTATAAATTAATTTTACATGTGCTTAATCTGTTGTTTAGTTCCGCACAAGTTTCGCAAAAAAAACGTAACAACTTTGATTACTGCTCTACAGCTTCCTTTCTCTCTCTCTCCCTCTTTCTCCTTCTCCCTCTCCCTCTCTTTTATTCTGTGTCTTTTGCACAGCATTTATTCATCTGCTCATTCCTGCTCTGGCTTTGAAAGTGATTGTTTAATGGGTGTATTCAGTTTGTCTAGCTGATTCAACAATTTTGTTTGCCAAACCTTTTTATACTATATTGAAAATTCTAAAATTCTGATTTAGATTTCATTTTACTCTGTCAGTTTCGTATATCCTATCTTAACTTCATAATGCTTACATATTTATAAATTAGTAATTATTCTCGTTTTAATTTCTACTAATTCTTAAATATAACAGATAGTTTTCTATGATGTTATCTTTCAAGTCGTAATGTTCCGTTTTCTTAGCCAAAATATATTCAAAAATAGCTTAAAAATTTGAAATTCCTTTAGAATTTGTAGAATTATTTAAAGTTTTGTAATGTTTCGACATCCTGAGCTCTTAACTTAGTCATTAATCACTGAATTGCATTGGGAAGGACATAGTTTAATTGCCAGATTGATTTTCTATCACAAAAATTGAGTTGAATAATATTCATATTTTAACAACTTTTGTCATGATACCCCATTAAAGAAATATAAATAATTTTTAGACTTATCAATTCTTAATGTTAAGCTAACAATTGATGAAGTTAATCACAAAAAGCACAAAAATCTATTCAAAAACACATTCCGACATAAATTATGGAAAATATCATTATTTAGATTATTTTTCAGGGTTGCATTTGACTTTTTAGACTTCAAATGCGCATAACTTTGTCAAAAATTAACAGATTTAACTCGGGTAAGATATTTGGTAAATGGTTTGATGCCTTAATTCTTTCTGCATTTAAATTTTATAGATTTAAGGGATGTACTTTTTTTCATTATTTTCCATGCTACCCCCTTGACAAAATGTTCAAAATTTTATCAAAAAATAAAGTTGCTATATTTGCCACTATATTGATTAAGCTAATCGAAATTAGCATACAAATTCATGGCTGGCAAATTTCTGCTTTGAATTCTAGTAGATAATCAGAATATATCA
This sequence comes from Zaprionus vittiger, assembly GCA_018904025.1. Classification (NCBI taxonomy): domain Eukaryota; kingdom Metazoa; phylum Arthropoda; class Insecta; order Diptera; family Drosophilidae; genus Zaprionus; species Zaprionus vittiger. The sequence goes on along the minus strand of JAEIFQ010001142.1, from coordinate 2,182,781 downwards.
ATGTTTCGAAGCTCAAAATGAAGTTAGGTTATGCTTTTCCATTAGATGCTAGCAGGGTATAAGGTAGTTGAGTGCACTTGCCTATACTTCGCTGACTCTCTCTCCCTTTATCTTCTTCTCTCTTTCTCCCCCCTGAGTTCACTTGTTTCACTTACCGAACTCAAGTTCACTTGGGCAGCCTCTTTATTTGCTATGCAAACTTCTGTCATTCCTCTGGCCTGCATCGTTGCGCCTTCATTTCTGCTTCTCCTTCTCCTTCTGTTGCTGACTGTGGCATGTCTGTCCCGCTGTCTTTCCCCCTCTCTCTCTGTCTCTTTCTGTCTGTTTCTCTTTTTCTCTCATTCTCCCATTTGTGCTGCTGCTGTAATTTTTCGGTTTCGCTTTGCTTTGCTTGTTCCTGCCACATTTCACTCATTTCATGGTCATTGGATTTGAACACACATAAATTTTCCACAGCTTTTTCTCGCTCTTTCTCCCTCTCTCAGTTTATTTGCATTTCGCAAGCCGCGTTGCCGCTTATACCCTGTGTGAAAGAGAGGGGGAATTTAGTGGGTAGCTTTGACTGTTTATCAGATTCAATAAGGCAGAGGGAACTTCATTTTCAAAAGGTGCTTTCGTGGAAGAAGGCAATCAAGTTCACTTGCTCCATCAGCTTCTCTTCTCTCTCTCTCCACAACTTCCCAGGGCATGCCTTAGTCTTGCACACCCCACTAATAGCTAAATTTGTTTTTCTGCATAAATATAGAAATGTTCATGGTACTCTCGCCTCTCTGCCAGCAAAGTTTGCCTCGGCTGACCAACAATTTATTACAATTACGTCAAAATTCATTTCGAAAGCCGCCGCCGCCAACGCAGTCGCTTCCAGCTGAAGTGGAAGGGAGCGCGGGAGAGGTGACAGGGGAGAGGGAGGTAGTGCGGAGTTAGGCAGGTCATAAATTGGTAGCTGCATTGCAGCTGATAATGTTGCCAATGCTGGGTCCCAGTTGCTGTTGGAGTTGGAGCTAAAGCTGAGGCTGGCAATGGGCGCAGGCCAACTTGCTCAATTGGATTGGCCACAGATTTTTGGTCAAGCGGCGAGGGAGGGGAGGAAGCGCAGTTAACGGGAATTGCACTAGGTCAGAGAGGAAGTGGGTCAGCTGTGGGGAGAGAGAGAGAGAGTGGGGGAGAGAGAGGGGAGAGTGCAAAGGAAGCGCACATAAATCAGGGCTAAAGTTGGAAAGAGCGGAAAGTGAAAATGTTTTAAATATGATTAGAAAAAGGGAGTGAGGGAGAGCGAACAGAGATAGAGGGACAAAAAGAGAGAAGGAGGAGAGAAAGAGAGAATGGAGAGAGGAGAGCAGAAGAGAGAGAGGGAATAGTTCAAGAGAGGGAGAGTGATAGAAAGGCAAAGGCAGAGGGCAAGAGCGTAAGAGATCGCAGAGTAGAAGATAGAGATGAGGAGGCAAAGAAAGGTAAACAAAAGGGGAGAAAGGAATAGAGACAGAAAGAGAGAAAGGAATGGAGAAATAAAGAAAGAGAGGCGAAGAGAGAGAGAGAGTAACATATAGAAAGAGAGAGTAAAAGAGAGAGAGAGAGAGAGACACTTCAAATGCAAAAGAAGCACAAGAGCTCAGAGTGCAAGGTAGATATAAGGAGGAGACTGATAAAGGTAGACAAGTATGGAGGGAGCAAGGAAGGGAGAGGTATGCAAAGAGAGAGAAAGAGAGACATATAAACAGGAGCATATATCAAGAGAGAGAGAGAGAGAAAGGTACTTGGCATACCGGCGCTATAAACCCTGCCCCCAAATTGAGTTGTTTATGCGAAGCTTTTGGCAAGAGACGTGTCTAAACCGATTCGATTATTTAGTGATTTCTACCCACCATATACACAGTGCTAAGTGGGTGCTATATAGCGGCTTGGTGGGCGTGGCACACACACACACACACACACTGTTAACTGTGTATGCGCCTTTGTGTAATAAAACAAGATTTATTTAGTTGCGCCGCATTAACTGTTGCCCTCTCTAACGAGCTGCCTACACTTTGTGTCTGCTGCAAGAGGGTGAAAGGAGGGGTAGAGAGGGGAGAGGGGACGAAGAGGGGGTCTAAGACTGTTTTGTGTGTGTGTGTGTGGCGAGTGAACTCGAACCCGGGCAAGCAGTTCAAACCACACACGCACACATAAAAAGCCCAGATGAGTTTTCTTTTCATTAAAAGCGGATTTACGCACAGGAAAAGAAGGAGAAAGAGGGAAGAAAGAGGGGAAAGGGATGGTGGGGGGTAAGGGCGAAATAGCGGACACAAGGCGAACAGCTTATTGCACAATAAACACGCATACAACACTGTGTCACACACACACACACAGAGGCAGAGGACAAGGGCAGAAATCTGCTTGTGCTGCGTCAGCTTGTAGAAATTTTCCTGTTTTTCTTTTCTTTATGTGTCCCCTTTCCCCTTAGCAGGGCGCTAACGAGTCGCCAGCGTGTGTGGCAGTGTGTCTGTGTGTGTTGCCAGTGTGTGTGTCAGTGTGTGTGTCTGTGTGTGTGCGAGACAACTGGTCAATGTTGTCACAGACGAAGAATGTCAACAAAAGATAAGCCATTCATTTTATTCATTCATTGCTGTCTGTGCCTGCCAGCCTGTGCCACGCTCCCCTCTCCCCCGCTCCCACTCTTCCCCTCTCTCTACAACTAGTTCTCTGTCTCTTTCTTGCTTTGCCACTGCCAATCATTCTCTCTCTCTCTTTCATCTGCCTCTTCTTGACCAGTTAACTATTCCGTAATTTAAGTCTTGTTTGCTGTCACTTGAGACGAAAATAATCGACTTTGTCACGCTGATGCCAGCTTACGCAGCCCCCTTGCCTCCCTCTGCACTCTTTCTGCTGCTTCCTCATACTTTTCTGCTACAACTTTTCCTTCATCTTTTACTTCTTTTTGCCGGGCAAACCAAACAAAATGGCTATCAAAAGCGCGTCTCAAATTTTATTGGCAACAACAAAAAAAACTGTAGCCTGCTTTTAGGGGCAGCCAAGTAAATCAGACGGGAGGAGGACAATGAGGCAGATTTATTAGTGTGTGTGTGTGTGTGTATGTGCGTGTGTGTGTATGTGTGTGTGTGCGTAGCATGCCACGTTTTGAGGTAACAAAGAAATTATGCCACAAACTGAGTTGGTCGAGCTGCCCCTGCTGCCTTCTCCTTCTGTGCTGCCTGGGCTGCCTCGTCTGCTCTACTTATGCTGCTACTGCTTATGTTCCTTCTCCTCTCTCTGCTCCTCCTTCTTCTGTTACTTTTCTCATTTTGTTCATTCGTTGCTATTGCTGTTGCTATTGTTGTTGACTTAATGCTTTTTGCTGCCGCTGGACTGGACTGCAGCATAAATGATGGGAAATTGCCGGAATTGCGGGCCAAGAAGCTGCAGCACACAAACAAGCGGGCACAGACACACACACACACTCGCACGCAGGCAAACCTACACTCGCACACACACACTCGCACGCAGGCAAACCTACACTCGCACAAACACACACATGTCCTTGGTCATGTCCATTGTGTATCCTGCGGCGGCAGCTCTTGGTTTTTTGCCCTGCAGCCGGCAATGCATTTTTCAACAGTTTGCTGACCAACAGCAGCAGCAGCAGCAGCAGCTCCACCTACTTGCAGTACCTGCTAGTGCTTCCCCTCCCCCTTCCCCTCCCTCTTTTCTCCTGCCTCTACCCTCTGCCTTTGCCTCTACACCTTTCCTTCTTCCCTCTTCCCCCTGCTCTGCTCTGTCTGCTTTTCTTTAGCCGCAGCAAACACGAAAATGTTGCACGTTGAGCGAGTGTGGGCGATTACACAACTATGTTGCCTCAACTTCACTACACCCCCTTCCCCTTCTACCTCTCTCCCTCTGCTGCACTCTCTCTAGACACTTTGGAGTGCTGTTTGAGTTGCGTATAAATGTAATTTACAGTTACAACAGTCAACGCCTCATGAATTTTAAGGAGCTCTGCTTGCCACAAATCGTTGCCAGTAGGCAAAGGGGGGTGGGGGTACTGGGCGTGGCTCTGTGAATTATTTTGTGTGATAAATGCAACGCTTAATTTTGTGTCCATGCGTGTGTGCCTGTGTGCCTGTGTGTGTGTGTCTTTGTAAGAGTGTTTGCCAAGTCGTTCTGCCTTTTTTGCCCCTGTTTATTTACAATGCGACAAGCTGGCAATCAACGTTGCTTCCTTGCAACATGCTGCTGCTACAGCCTTGCTGGACAACGTTTTGCATCCTTCCATTTTCCGAGGGCGCAGCCTTTGATGTGCAAAGGATTCTACAGTAACGGACAGAAGGATTCTCTGTCTCTGTCCTGGCTGTATTTACAGAGCTGAAATCCTGTGGACAACTGCAAAAAAAAGGTCTGTGCATCGATTTCAATTTAACATTTTCCTACTGCAACTGCCCCTGCCCCTCTCCTTACTACTGCTGCCCCTCCCCTTGCTCCTGCTTCCCCCCCCCCTTTTTCTCTTTCTCTGCCTTTTTTGCGCCCGCATTTTTCGCGTTTATTTATTGCACATGTTTTTATTGAATTCTTTGTGCGGCGCGGCTTGTGCCGACAGATGCGATATAAATATTTATGCTGTAGAATATTGCCAGCACCAGCGTTGACCCCGCTCAACTCTGCCACTGTGCCCCTCCCCTCTTTTCGCCCTACTGCCTTTTTAAATTGATTTCTCTCTTATCCCATTGTGAGCCAAAACTTCGACCCTACTCGCATGAAGCATTTATCTTTCTTATTACACAGGGGAGTCTTTTGGGGCATGTATAGTGAAGCAGGAAGGAGAGAAGGATAGAGAGAGCAGTGCAGAGAGCAGTAGAGAAGAGAGAGAGAGGGAGAGGGGTAAGGGAAAGCAGGACTGACACAACAAGAGATTGCCAGCCATGTCCGCACTTAAATAATAATCAATTCAATTAAATTATTAAGTAAACGTTTGCAGCAGCAGCATTCAGCTAATTGTGGGCATGTTGAAAGGGGGCAGAGGAAGTGGGCAGTGGGCAGTGGGCGTGTCACTGCCTACTCTACTGCAAATCGAAAGTTATTATTACAGCTTACAACGCGCACTCCGGTTTGCGAAGCTTACGAAGTTAACAAAAAGTTTTCCCATTTCATTTTGCTCGTTCAACTATCTCTGTTTCTCTCTCTTCCTCTCTCTGCCTCCCTCTCCTTTCCTCTCCTTCTGCTTCTTCCCTCTGCCTTCCTCTCTCCCTTTATCTTTTCTTCTTCTTTTGCTCGTGTCATCTTGAAGAAAAGTTTCTTGCTTAGTTTATTTTGGCGTCCCTTCGCTGTCGCCCTTTTCTGTTTGGCTATCGGCTTATTATTGTGATTACAGTCATCATCATCGTCATCAGCTTCCAATTGAAGTAGAGTGGGAGAGGCAGGGGAAGGAACTGGAGTAGGGGAAACTGGCAGAAAGAAAGCCAGGCAAAAGCGGCCCCCCATTTCAAACATATGTCAGCTGGCATCAGTGACATTGCCTGTCGCAAATTGTTGCTGCAACACACACACACACGAGGACACAGAGACACACACTCACACTCAGATACACACACATATTCCTGGCACACTCACACACACAGAAGGAGTGGCGCTTTTTTGGAATTTGTCTGCGGCATAAATCAAGCGGCAAAGTCCATGAATAAATTACCTGGCAACTCTCATTTTAATTGCAAAATTGTGTGTGACACACACGCCGATAAAATCTATATAGATATATATTTATATATATATGTTAAATATAAATATAAATAAATCTGCAAAAAATATATATTCGTTATTATATTCGTTATATGAGGCAATAAATTGCTGCATTTCTGATGGGGCACTGCGTGCGTGTGCAGGTGTGTGTTTGTGTGTCTGTGCGTGTATGTGTGTGTGTGTGCAGGTGTGTCTGTATGTGTGTGTGCTCGATGCGTGGAAATTTGTCGATTCTATCGCATATGGCACACAAAATATTCGTATGTTATTTGCATAAGCCAAAGTCAGTTTGTCTGCCAGGCCAGTATTGCCAACACTGCTGCCAATTTGGCTACTTTAACAATTAAATAAATAACTAGCGGAAAATGTAGCTAGAAAAATAAGAAAGACTGCCAAATTCTTAATACTAGATAACCCAAGAAAACATATTTTTTTTTTAAGTTTTTATTGATGTGAACAAATTATTTGGCGGAAGCTTCTGCTGTTTTTTTAAATTTCCAATTTGATTGTTTAAAGCAGTTCAGCAAGCAGTTCACTGCTTGGTGGATCACTCGCATACCGCACACAAAGGGGATCGTGTCTTGGGAAACGCGCTCTGTTAGTGAGAAACAAGCAATTTTTTCCATATTCAATTCGAAATTTTTTCGTCGTTTTATTCTTTTTGCATTTCAAAAGTTTCCAAGTTCGTGAGGTTTACAGGTCGTCATGCAAAAGGCTCCAAAGTGTTGACAATTTTTTTAAGTTTCTCTCAATTTTTCAAAAAAGCCCCCATTGTCGCTAAGTGGAGCGGGGCGGCGAAAAAACAGGTTTTTAACATTTCACTGTAAAGTGTCCTTGCTAATTTGCCCTGTCAGCTCAAAAGTAAGCAGTAGTTTTGCTATATCAGTTTAACAGTGCGCTGTTAACCTTACTCCACACCAACTTCAGCTGCCCACTCAAAAGTATGCTACACTTTAAATGCCCAAACAAACTATTTAAGTTAACAGTGCACAGTGTTCCACTGTTAACAGCAGCTCTGTAGTGGACCAATAAAACTTTTTGCCTGCGCGCACTCCATGCACACAAAGCGAATTAGAATATTTATGCAAATGCAAAAATCCGCAATTACAGTTAAAGAGAGAACAAACAAAAGGCAAAACATAAATTGTTTTATATACATTTATTTCTATCATCTAAACTGCAGGCAGGCGCACAGCAATAGCAGCAGCAACAGCAGCAGCAGATCAACTTTTAATGAGTTCGTGCTCAGTTTGTGCGCCGTTTTCTGTTCTCTGTTTTACACACAGAATTTAATTTGCACTCGGGTCCATTTTGTATTTAATAGCCAGAGCTCTCTTGCTGTCAATGGCCTGAGAGTGGGTGTGTGAGGGCGTGAGGAGGGGCGTGGCTTGCCACACAACTCGCCCACAGCTGCGCGGTAAACTTTGCTGCTGCGAATGCGGTTTGAAAATTATTTTGTAATATTACAAGCGATGCGCTCAGCTGAAAATTGTTCAACACACACACACCTTCCATAACTCACACAGTTACACAGGGAGTTGTCCTCAAGAGAAGCAAGGGCTGAGGGGGGGGAGGGAGTTGGCAAAGCTGCCACGCAGGTAATAATCGGATGTAACTAATTGAATAAGCGACGCAAAGGACAACACACGCAGAGGGGGCAGCAGGAGCGAAGAGGAGGGGTAAGAGAAGAGGTAGAGAGAGGGGGGAGTGAGAGGGAGGAAGCGCATTAGCCAAATCCGTCGAGTGGCACACACACGCAGCCAGTTGCTGTTGTTGCATCCCCCAGGCGCATTAACAGCTGCTCACCTCCGCTGGGATGCAGTGCCTGCCCTGCCCCCCTCTCCCCCCTCTCCCCCTCCTCCCCCCTCTCTCTCTCTTTCACTGTGCCCTGCTGTGCATCCTGTGCGGATGCTACTATATGCTGCACTCGCTGCTGGCCACAGGATATTGCTTAATGGTCGCAAACTATTTAAATTTTCATTTCAATTTTGAACTCTCGCGACTCTTGTCTGACTCTCTCGCCTTTAATGCCGACCGCATCTCACATTTCCCCAATGCGAGTCTCGTTTATTTTCATTACCTGACAGTTTTTCCTCATATTTCTTTCCATTTTCCACACGCACACACACACGCACGCAGTACAGTGCCCTGTAATGAGCTCAGTCTGCGTTCTCTGTTTCTAATCCTGCGCTCTTTTGGCAAATCACGTAGGCAAAACACATAAAAAGCCAAAGCAAATAAACAAACGCGCCGTGTTACCTGCTTTCAGTTCCGTATATACCTCTCCTTCTCTCCCTCTTCCTCTTTCTCTCCCCTTCTCTTTTGTTCTCTGCCTCTTTCTCTAACCTCTCTGACCTCAAAGTGTCGCCTTGCGCTCGTCTAATTGCAACTGCCGCCGCCCGTTTTCAACGGCTTCGAGATGATTAATGGCAGCAGCGACGCATGTGCTCAACTAACAACAACAACAACAATAACACTAACACAAACAACAACAACAACACTTACTCTCTCACACTAACAACAACAACAACGTGGGGACCACAGTTAATGCCCTTCTCTGATTGATTTGTTGTTTGACATTTGTTGGTTAATTGTTAACTTGAATGATTGGCCAAGATTTTTGGGACCGACTTTAAGGCGATTTATATATTGCTGACTCTCGTCTGCAGGAAGTTGGGAGGGTCGCAGCACACACATTACGGAAATAATTGGCTGGCAGAAGAAGGAAAGAAGAAGAAGATTAAGTTAGAGAATGACACGGAGTGAGAAATGAGTGTGAGATGCGGGAAATTAGTTGGGAAGTATTTGTCTGGCATTAGAATATCAATGAATGCGTTTAAATATGAGGGAAGCTTTAATGTGCTAGCCAAACTGCTTGTAAAAGCTCCTAAAAGCTTGCAAGCTCAAACTGTAAGCTCAGTTTTGTTTTCATCAACTTTGACAAACATTTGAAGAGCGTTAACAAACTCAGCTCGCTACTTACGCTACTGTCTTTAGATGTTAACAGCTTTTAAGAGCTTCATTATCATAATCAAATCATATATATATCATATCTTATACTATATAAAATGTCACATATATCATATCACATCACATTATATATCAATTTATTATCATTAAATCCCGTACATCATTTCCAATGTTTTCTTCGGCTTCCTTCTTCTCTATTTAAATTAGCCTTGCCTTATAATTAATTTTCATTAAGTGCTGTTAATTATAAAGCTCTCAACAGCTTGCAAAGCTGCCTTAAAGCTCATTCTTTACCTATTCTTTGCCACTGTGGCAATTTTCAATGTAATCCATTCATTTTCCTTTGCTCAAATGAACTGTTCTCTTTGAAATTGTACTTGTAATTGTAGATCAGCTTTAAGCAGCTTTCACATTATTATGTTAAGCACTTCCAAGGCTTTATCTACACCTTTACTACAATACTTTAGTATAGTACAAGTTCAACCTCGCACATTCTTTCATTGTCATTGCAGCTAAACAACTTTAACTCATGCCAAATGTGCTTTACACTTAAAGCAGCTTAACAGAGCTTTCATAACAACATGAAAGGCACTTGCAAAGCTTGCCTTATAACTTCCCTCTACTACTCACATTTCTTACAGTTCCCTTTCCCCTCTCCTTATGCCACATTTAGCTCTCCTTTTAGCCCAACTATCGCCCACTCTGCAGCTCACAATCAAATCAAGTTCGATTAAGTAGAACCTTCTCTGTGCTGCTGCCCTTGTGGAAGTTTTACGGCTCAATAGCTTGTCTAATTATGTGCAGGCCTAGGACAGGTCCAGACTGTTGCCCCATTAGTCGGACTATAGCCATGGCTCTGGCAAAGATTAACTAACCAAGCAAGAGCCACGCCCAAAAATGGATTAACAAATTTAACGCTTGATTGGGCAGCGCAGCCTCGAATGAACTTTGCACTCTCCATGCTCGCTTTAAAATTCCCTTTGGACTTTGTCTCGTGAATATTGTAAAATTGTAAAATTGTTGAAATTTTTATCGGCTTTTTTCTCTCTCTCTCTCACTCTGTCTCTCTTTCTTTCCTTTGCTGACATGTTTTAATTTTATATTTGCCATTTTTTAATAAAAATTCGCACTCGTCGCCGCAGCATGAAATATGCAAGAGGCATGGGGGGCAAGCGGAGGCTGCTGCAACTGTCAACTGACAAAGCAACAGTGCAGCTTCCCATCTACCCCTCCCCCCCTCTCTCTCTCATCTCTTCCCTTGCTTATCAATGCAACATGTTGTTTTTGTCAGCTTTCGTTCGTTTCTCGGGGGTTTTCTCTTTGCGCGTTGACAATTTTTTAATGAAGTTTCATTTCGTTTCGTTTTTGGCGTTGGCAAAAAGTGTCAAATTAAAATAATCAGAACATGACAGCTACCGGCAGGCCATGCCACGCCCCCCCCTTCTCCCCATCATGTCCGCCTCTCCCTCTTTTCAAGCCAGAAAACGGCTAAAAATGTTGGTTAAAGTTGCGCGAATTTCGGCGCAGTTCTTGCAACTTATTTGATGCGCTTCATTAAAGCGACAAATCCGATTAGGCCAAGAAGTGGAAAGAAGAAGTAGAACAAAGAGAGAGGGAGGGAGCAAGGTAAAGAGGGGTGGGAGGGGAGTCTGGAGAAACTTAAGAACTCTTGAGCGCTGCAAATAAATTGAAAATGAAATCGAATGTGAACCGCGACATGAACATTAGGCGAGCGGCGACTAAGCATTCAATGTCAACCCGAAGCCAAGCGAGACACAGTACAGAGAGAGAGAGAGAGAGAGAGATGGAGAGATGAAGAAGAGGTGAAAGAAGAAGATATATTGGCAAATAGACAGTCCAACAGGCTCTACTCCAGCTGTACCCTGGCTGTACCCTACTCAATGCTCGTGAAAAAGGTTCGCAACTGACTCAAGCTTGCTCTCCTTCTTTCCCTGTCTATCTCCCTCTCTCTCTCTGTCTACCTCTTTCTGCATACATCTTTCTATATTTCTCTCTCTGTCTACCTCTCTCTATCTACCTCTCTCTGTCTGTCTGCCCCACTGTCTGCAACGGAAATTTGAGATTTATGAATTCGCAGAAAAATTAAGAAATTTCATATTGCGCTTGAACAAAAAAAAAGAATATGAGCTAATTAATTTGGATTTAAATGTCCAAGTGAATAATGTGCCAGAGGGAGAGGGAAAGAGAGAGGGAGAGAGGGGATGAGAGAGAGTTAATTGAGGAATTAAGAATATATACCATATCATCAATTGGGAATACACACAGTTGTGTATAAATTGGGAGTATAAATTGAAAGTATCATATAATATTGTCTGATGCTAAAGCAACTAATTAATTGGGATTTTTATATTGACGTAAATAAAGCCCGTGAATGAGAGATTGAGGTAATTGATTAATTTAAATTTGAGAATATATATATACTATATAAACTGTATCATCAAGTGGGAATGTTTATATTTATGCATAAATTGCCAAGTGAGCTTAATAAACTCTATACCACACTGGCTTATCTATTTAAATGTAGAACGCACTCGACTTTAGCTGTCTCTACTTGTCTTTCAGGTAATTAAAATCATGACACTGTGGTAAGCAGTCAATAAAACTAGATAACCTCCAGTGAGACCCCTAACAGAGATGCCTATGTAACTGTAGGCTAAAAGAGCACACCTACGCATACTAGGAGTAGTAAGTAATGAGCTCTACTTTTCAAGTAGTAAAATCAGTAAAGTATAGTCAGTACTCTATTCTTTAAGTCAGTACAGTGTGTTCAGCACCTTCTCGGGGCTAACGAGATATACTCAATAAGTTAGAATAGCTGCTCTGAATAAGGAGTTCTTAAAGGTCAGCAATACAATAGATCTACACGGTCGCAGTAGAGTACAAATTTGATTACCATATCTAGACAAACAGCAGAAATGGGCGGAGATTTTGTTTGTCAGCCAAACGATTCGGTTTGTTGCGACTTATTTACAGTAAGAATATCTATAAAACTGAGAGAGACTAGTTTTCATTGCAACAGACAGACAGACGAACGGACAGACGGACGGACAGACAGACAAGACTAGAGAGACTCCACTGTTGATAATGATTCAGAATAAATATAATATAAACTGTATCTGCTTGAAGATGTTTCCTTAGGTGCGTTGCAAACTTCTATGCAAAATTTAAATTTGATGTTTGAATTAATTTGAATGTAAAAATAAAATTAAAATTTAATTTTTTAATTATTAAAATTTTAATTTTAATTGTTATTGTTAAAAAGTCGACTGCTCTAGTCGACTTTAAATAAATAAATAGAATTAATACAAGGGTATAAGGACACTTTATTCTTGCTGAAGATAGGAGTTATGTTTCTGTTCAGAGACAGACAAAGACAGACAGAGACAGCAGAGACAGACAGAGACAGCAGAGACAGACAGAGACAGATAGAGACAGACAGTTCCATTATTAGTATAGTTTTTAGTTTCTTGTTGACATTATAATAGTATTATTTATAAGTCTTTATCTATTATTCAACTGTAGCTATCAAATTTTTATTAGTAGAGCAGACAAAAATTTGTTATCGTTGATTTCAAATTTTTTGCAGACACTTTAATACTATGGATCGTGTAAATAAACTTGTAATTATTGAAAGGCAATATATACAATCTTCTACTTGGTATTATTGGTATGAAAACAGATTAGATCACTTGAAAATTATTAAAAATAAACAAAGAATACCTTTAACAGCATATCAAGCAATAAGATAATGTTTATATTAGTGATAGTATACAGACAACGACAGACATAGACAAACAGAAACAGACAGTTCCATTATTAGTATAGTGTTTATATTCTTGTTGACATTTATACCATTATAATAGTATTATTGATAAGTCTTTATCTATTCTATATCTACAGTAGCTTATTATAGAGCGCAGTTTCTTCTATCTCTCTCAAGCATCTCAACTGCCTTCCTTCCCTTCCCCTCCCCTCCCCTGCTCACCTATTGTAAAACAAACAAAATTAAAGCTGCATCTAGAAAAACTTAAGCTGCACAAGCGTTGCATGCATCATGTTAAGCTGCGCTGCAGCAGAGGCAACTTGCAGTGTGCAACGTGAGGCAAGCCGAAAAAACACCTGGCCAAAGCTTTAGTGACTGCAAAAGGCGGCGCCCGTCGAGCAACTGTTGCTGCCCCATGCTGCCAACATGCTGGTGCTTGCTGCATGCCACATGCCACATGCCACCTGCCGCCTGCGCACCGCACATTGAGCTTGGCCCTACAAATTGCTTCCTCATTGGCCGCCAATTAAAACTAATGAAAAGTTGTGCAACAAAAAGTTGACTTTGCCTGCCCCCCTCCCACTCCACTGCCTGCCACTCCCCTATTGCTCTTGCTGTGCAAGCCATTGAGCACTTGCCACATGTGGCAAGCGTTTGAATATGTCGGATGCGGTGCTGCATTAAAGTCCAACAACGGTAATTATGCAAATTGCAAATGGAGCAGCAACAACAACCAGCAACCAGTTGGGGCAGCAATGGGAGGCAGGCAGGCAGCAGGCAGAGTCAGGCAGGCAACGACGCTAGCCAAGGCAGCCTGCCACCAATTTCCATGTAGCACTCGTCGCTGCCACCGCAAGTGTTGCCAGTAGGAAATCGAATTAGCGCAGAGCAGAAATTGCAAACATGGCAAGGAAGGGGAGGAGAAGGAGCAGGGGAGGGGGGCAGACAAAGTGTTGCACTGGACACTGTGCAGTCTGTTGCAGATACACATGCAACATGGGGCAACACGGAGAGGGGGGGGGGCAACACAAAGCCAGCTCGAGTTGATGCTCGATTCGTTGCGATGTGATTCGATTATGAGTTGCAAGTTGGCCAAGTTGCAAGTTGAACGTACAACACACACTTGGCTTAAATCGATTTTAGCTGCGTGCCATGTGTGTGTGTGTGTTAGAAGGGGGAGGGGAAGAGGGGACTGTGCCACCTAGCGCAGCATGTGCGGCATGCAACGTGTGACTAATTGACATTGACGACTTTTTGCCATTGGCTGGCAGCGTTTTTCTTATGCCCCCTCTACTGCTGCCTTTCCCTCTATGCCTCCCTCTCTTCTCCTCACTTCAGCCTCCTTCTCTGCTTCTCTCTTTCTTCCCCTCTACCTCCCCCTCTCCTTCTCCTGCTACTTTTCAGACATTCTCTGGCCATAAACTTGAACTCGTTTCGCTGCGTTCTGCGTTCTGTGTTGCAGCCACCCAGTTGCAGCTGCCACTGCATGCCACAGCAGCAGCTAGCTCAAGTTTTATGAGCCAATTCGTTGAGCTGCCCCCCTCCCTCCCCCCTCGCTGCTTTCTCCTCACTGCGCAGTGCACCTTGCAGGCCCCTTGAAGTCCCTCTAGTTTCTTCTTGCTTGCTTCTCTCTGCCTTCTGCTCTATACATCATGCTGCCTCCTTCTACCCACTGCTCTCTACCTATTGCTCTCTACCTACTGCTCACCCCTTCTTTCCCCTCCGTCAGCCCCTCTCTGCCTACGCTCCTGGCCAGTTTAACTAGCGGAAATGGCTTTGACTGCAAGTGGCTTCGCATTAGACGACGTCGACGACAGGCCTCAAAAACCATTTGTGGAAGGTGTTAAAAATTGCCTGGCAACTGCCCCCATTTGCACTGCCTGTGCTCCTACTCCCTTCTCCTCTCTACCCCCCCTTACTTCATTCCCTCCCTTCCTCTCCCTCCTTCTCTCTGTCTGTCTACTGCCACTCAGCCTAATTGCAAATGGTCATAAAAATGCGCAACATGTTTTGACTTTTGGCTTCAAATGGCAAATAATCTCTTGATGGCACTGGGCTAGTTTTATTCCCTGATTCGTAATGCAATTCTCTCCCCTCTCTGCTCTTGTCTCCTGACTCTGCTTTTCTCTTGTATATCTGCTTTACTCAACTCCTTCTTCGGCTTTCTCTGCTGGCACTTGTTGCACTCGCAAATTAAACTGTTGATAGGTCTAGGGGACTATTCCTTTGCCCCTACAGCTCTCAGCTTTACTTTCAGCTCACTCCTCTCTCTCTCTTAGTCCTTCTCTACCCCTTTTGGTACTTTCCTTACTCCACAGCACTGCTTTACCCCTCACTGCATTGTGTTTACCCCCTCTCAGCTTTATCCTTCCCCCGTAACTCTCTTCTTATTCACTTCCAACTCATTCTGCTCTCCTGCCACACACTTGTTGCACTTATATATAAACTGTTGATGGGTCTATTCTTATTCACTTCCAACTCATTCTCCTCTCCATTCCACACACTTGTTGCACTTGCAAATGAACTGTTGTTGGCTTTAGGCTAATTCTCTTGCTCCTGCAGCTCTCTGTTGTCCTTCCAGCTCCTGGCTGCTTCTCTCAGCTTCTTCTCCTTCTCCCGCAACTCTTCCCTTTCTGAACTCAGTCTCTTTACTTTAGTAACTCTGCCTGCTTATCCTTGCTTCTCTCAGGGCTTCCCTCAGTGCTTCCCTTCCTCTCTCAGCTCTTTCTTCTCCTTCTCAGCTCCACTAACTCTATCTCAGCTCTTCTGTATACTCTCTTAGCTCTTCTCTACACTCTCTCAGCTCTTCTCTACCCCTCTTAGTTACCCTCCTTAGTCATTCTCTACACTTTTCTTCCCTTCTAGCTCTCATCTTGCCTACACTCCCTGCTCATCTTCTTCTCTACTTGCCACACTTGTTGCACTCGCATATGTTAAATTCTATCGCATGACAAACTTGGCAGCGATACTCTGTCTACTCTCTACCCCCCTCCCATACTGCTCCCCCCTCTCTCTCCATACTTATGGCTGCACAGCAGTGCGCTTAATTGGCATCAAATTGCTTGCATATTTCAAAGAGGCAACAAAAAGAGGCAACAACAAGAACAACAACAGCAGCAGCAGCCAAAGAGCCAAAGAGACATCAATACAATGGAGCCCAATACGCTGCCAGCTTTGAACTCAGTTTCCCCCTGCCCCCTACTCCCCTTGGAGTGTTCTCTTTCCCTGCTCCCCTTGAGCATTTTTCAAAGTCCGATGCGCGTTAACAAAAATCCTTTTGAACATGTCTGTGCTTCTAATCAAAATTCCAAAAGTCATCAGCGAAGTACCGCGCTCTCTTGCTGTCTTCCTCTTCCTCTACCTCTCCCTCTCTCTGTGTCTCTTCTCTTCTCTCTCTGCCTCTCTCTCTCTCTCTCTCTCTATCTGCTTCGCTTGTGCCTTGGCTAATGACTACTGCATGAAATTCTTAAGCCAAGTTTTTGGGCGCACAAACAAGGCGAAAAATTATTGAGAGAAGGAGCGTAGGGGGAAGAAAGGGAAGTAAGTAGAATTGTAGAGGAAGAGGAGTGAGTAGAAGAAGGAGGGAAGAAGCAGGAGTAGCAAAAGAAGCAGGCTCAAAGCAGAGGAAAGCAGGACAGCAAGTACTTAGGAGGAATGAGGGGAAGAAATGAAGAGAACTACGAGGAGGAAGATTGGAAACCCTTAGAAGATTCCTGGGGCATAAAAGAAAGATCTTAGGGAGATGCTAGGCAGATCCCAGAGAGATCTAAGGGAAATACAGTAGAGAGCCAAGCAGGAGATCTGCGCGGAGATGCAGGGAAGATTGAGAGAAGAGTCTAGGGAGAGCGCAGCGCCTTGGGTTGAACTGGAGAATAATCAGCGAAGAATCAAGTGAACAAAGTGAAGTTTCTCTTGCCTACTGCTTCTTCTGCTGCTGCGCCTCTTCCTACTACTCCTTCTACTTTTCTGCCACCTTCTCTGATTCCCTAATTTTCATCCTCATTCTTCTTTCTCTTCCTCTTGCTTCTACTCCTCTTGCTTCTACTCCTGCTACTCCTACACCTTTTCTTTTTCTTCTGTCTGCCCTCGCTCTTCCTCATGATCCTGCTGCGCCAGCTTCTCTGGTTTCTCCTGCTGCTCCTTCTCTCACTAATTCTCCTCACTCTTCTTATCCTCACTCTCCTTCTCCTCACTCTTCTCCTCCTCACTCCCCTCTCTTTCCTCCTTCTCCTCTGTCACTCCTTGCAGCAAATGTATTTCTTTAATTTGTAATTTATTGATCTTACCGCCTTCGCTTCTGCTGCTGCTGCTGCTGCCACACAACAATTGCTCATTAGCAGCGCGTGCATTAATCAAAGCGCTGTCGCTGGAATTCGCGCATGTTGCAAGAAGCAGCACACAGTGTGCAGCAAGGCCTGCCTCAAGGTCGCTGCTGCTGCCTGCCTTCTACTTTCTGCTGCCTTGCTGCCTTGCAATTAGCGCCCCCTCCTGCTCGATAACAGCGATAACAGCTTGCTAATTATCGACACATTTGATAAGAGAAGAGACGAGACACACACACACACACACACATATATACATACAAACGGAAGTAGCTGCCACTGGCAGTGGCAAGTTGAGCAACTGAGGCAGCAACTGAGGGAAAGAAAACCAATTTGGTTTCACATCAAACTTGCAACGCCTTCAACAACGCCCAACAGCAACTACCGATAAAGCAGTGGCTTAAAGAAGGTAGAGAGGTAGAGGGTAGAAGAGGGGGGAGTGTAGAGCAGGGTGTGGCAGAGTGGCCTACGCAACTGTGCAGGCAACCGTATTGCGTAGCCTCTGCCTGCGTAGCTGCAAGTTGCAACAGAAAAAGTGATTAATTTTTGATATTGTTTAAGAGATTGCACAGCAGAGAGAGAGGGGGAAGAGGGGAAGGAAGAGGTAGAGAAGGAGAAGAAGAGAGAGAGAGATGAAGACAAGGAGTAGTAGAGGGAGACAGAGAGACCTTGCAGACCTTTTCACGTGCTGCCTCTGCAGGTGCCGAACAAGTTGTGGAAACAGGATACGAACTTGGCCTCAGGTCTGTCTCAGCTTGCTCTCCATGCTGCTCTACTCCCTCTCTCTCTGTCTCTCTCAGTCTGCCTGCTCTTTCTCTCACTGTCTGCCAGCTATCAATCTCGTTCTTGACATTTTTAACTGGAATTTCGTGAAAATTTATTCGATTTTAAATTAAGAGAAAAAAGCAAAAGCAAATAAAGCAGCAGAATAGTTAGAAGAGGTAGAGACAGAGAAAGATATATATATACATATATATAGAGAAAAGACAGAGAGAGAGACAGACAGAGAGAGAGAGATTCTTCTGGGCGCCTCTGCATGTGCAAAGAATCATTTCTGGAATTTACATAAAAATTGTTTAACGAGCTAAGCGAGAGTTGTTTATAGCTATCTTCCCCCCGTCCCCCCTCTACCCATCTTACTCAAAAATCAAATCAAAATAAAAATAAAGAATTTAAATGGCAATTTAATGAACTCCAAATCCACGAAATGAACAAACAGAGAGAGGAAACCAAAAGCCGCAATGAACTCAGAGCTCAAACTGGACACAGACCCAATTCCCAATGCCCCTTCTTCGACTGCCTTCTGCCAAGTATTGGGCCATCAAAATTCATTTGCACTTCACAGAGCTGTCAGTGAGGAAGGAAGAGAGAGGGAGAAGGGGAGAGAGGGGTAGAGGGGGACAGAGAGAGAGGGCACTATGACAGGGCGCAGAGCATTCTTCGGAGGCATTTTAAGCTGCTTAAAACATCAGTTGATTGTGGCTGATTAATCAGAGTGCGAGCATTTAAGCTGTACACAAGAGAGGGAGAAAGAGAGGAGTAGAAGAGAAGAGGAGGTAGAAGAGTGTGTGTGTGTGTGTGAGTGAAACAGCGCTAGTTAGCTGTCTGTCTTGCTTGCGTGTGTGTTTATTTCGCCCATAAAAGTGTCATTTATCAATTTTGCTGGCACGGGAAATCTCAAACGCAGCCAACGCCGAAACTGCCACATGCAGGGAACCCTAATTCCAAAAACCTTGACGCATTCTACTCCCTCTCTCTCAGTGTACTCCCCCCCCTCTTCTTTCCCCTCTCTACCTTATGCCTTGCAGGTCTGCCTTCTGCCTCTTTCCCTTGATAGATTTTGGCTTAATTGGCCGCCTCTTTTATGTTGTGACATCAATCAGCGGACACTCATTGTCTCAGTTGTTGTTGCTGTTGTTGTGCCTGTTGTTGTTCTTGTTGTTGCTCTGTTAGTTGTGTTGTTGTTGTGCCTGTTAACGCAGCTGTTGTTGCTGTCTTTATACGAGATTTTTATGTTTGAAGCGCGCATTGAAAAACTTTATTTCTAATTGGAATTGGTTTGCCACATGAAAGCTAGTGAAGGGGGAAGAGGGAGAGTGGAAGTGAGTGGGAGTGGGAGGCAACATGATATATGTAGAGTGGAAGGGTGTGTGGGAGTGAGTGGCAGGGGGCTGAGGGCGTAGACTGCTGACCACAACACCATTAGTCGAGCAAATGGATTACGTTCTCTTCCGGGCGGACAAACAAAACACATGCGAAAATAAACTCTGATGGAGTTAGGAAAGGGGTTGAAAGAGAGAGAGAGAAAGGAATGCAGAGAGAGAGAAGGAGAAAGAGAGAGAGGGGAATAGAGTGGAGGGGGAAGAGAGAGGAAAGGAGGAAGAGTGAAGCGCTATAGAGAGAGAGAGAGAGCTATACAGAGGCATAGACAGAGGAGGCATAGGCAGAGGGAGCTCTAGAGTGAGGCATAGAAAGAGGGACAGATAGAGGTATAAAGAGGGGTATAGAGAAGGCTATAGAGAGAGGTGAAGTAAGCAGTACAAAGAGGTGTATAGAGAGGGAGAGGTATAAAGAAAGAGAGAGACAGGTAGAGGCAATAGAGTGCTAGTTATCGTACAAACAGCAACAGCGCCACAGGCTGCCTGGACAACGAACACTGTCCTCATAGGGAGAGAGGGGGCAGTAGTGCGACAACAGCTAGCCAGTCTACCCGCTACCCACTGCCTACCTTCCTCTCTCTATCTCTCCACTACCCACCTCTCTCGCCATTCCTCCCTCTCCTGCTCCCTCTCTTCCTCACCCGCCTAGTCAATTTGTGACCTAGACAAACGCATCGAATTCGTGTCAATATTTGCATTAATTCAGTTCTCAATGTTCTTCACACACGCATGCAGGCACAGCTCTCTCTCTCTCTCTCTCTCTCTGAGTGTGTGTTGGTGTGCTGTGGTTGCAGTCACGTAGCAGGCACTTAACAGTCACCAACACTCTGCACTCCTTTCCCCTACCTCTGCCCCTGCATTGCCAAATGACTTTTATTAGTAAACCGAAGCGAAACTCAGACAAAAGTTGTCGGCATGAGGGAAACAGAGTTAAAAGCCCAATGAAAAACCAAAGACAGAACCATTTACAGTTGTCCTTTTAATGTCTGCAAAGTGAGGGAGAGAGGGGAAGGAGGGAGAAGGGAAAAGGAGAGAGACAGAGAGGCAAACAGAGAGATAGATAGAGCTGACAGCAATGGTCTGCTTATTTTGTATATAGCTGAAGAGATGAGCAGCTTTATCTATACGGAATGCACAAAATATATGAGCAAACTAAGCTGACTTTTCAATGAAAATGTAGAGGGTATTTTCAAGTTGAGTGAGAGAGAGAGAGAGAGAAAGAGATCATAATGTTAACTGATCCTATTAGATCGCAAACTGTAGAATCAGAACTGAAATTCCATTTCCATTACACTAAGAAACTCCACAGAATTGAATTGCGAGAGAGTGAGAAGAAAAAGTTAGCGAGATGGCATAAGTTATAGCTTGCAGTTAAGCAATCCTAAGCAGCCTGACTTATATGTTCTACAGGGTATTTCTGCGTTGAGTTACTGCGCTTTTATCCTCCTTCTTCTGCTGCCCTGTCAACTTTAGCTGGCGCGCTGTGTCACAACTTTATACCTTGTTGTGGTCAGTTTAAGCACTCGCCCTCTTTCCCTCTCACTCCCCTCCACTGCTCCACTGCTCCCCCTCTCCCTCTCACTCTGCACTGCTTGCCACTGCTGAACTTTGACAACTTTTGCAGCTGTTGCAGCTGCTGGCAACAATTTTTCGTGCATAATTTTTCATTTAATTTCAACGTTTGTTTTAATTTATTTCAATTAGCCCTGGCGAAATTGTGCTGCAAACTGGGCACTCTCCCCTGCCCCTCACTCCCTCACTCACTTCCCCGCTCTCCCCCTTGGCAGCACTCGCTTGTGGCATGCAATTGCGCACACATCACGCATACGACGCGTTGTCGCTCTGTATTGTTGTTAGTTGTCGCTGTCGTTGTTGTTACTGCACTTGTTGTTATTGTTGTTGCTTGATTTTATGGCGCGTGACAATTGTGCACAGTTTCCGCTGTGCCTCCCTCACTCGAGTATGTTGCAACTACCCCTCCCCCCCCCCCTGGGCACTCTTAGTTTATTGTGCAGCAATTGCATTTAAATTTTGCCAACGCATTTTTTAATTAACGTTCAACTCGTCGCTGCCTGCTGCTGCTGCCTGTGCTGGCTTGTGCTCTGCTTTTGTCTGTGTTTGCATTGTCGTTGGCATGCCCCGTGCCCTCACAGTGCCCCCCACTGTACCCCTGTGCCCCCCTTACCCCATTGCGCCCCCACTCCCGCTCTCGTGGCAAACTGGAAGCATTTAAAATGCATTGTGCCATTGGCTTTTGTCATTGGCACACGTAAATCCATTCAAGCATGAAACGAACACACACTGGCCACACTGCCACACAGTGCACAGTGGTGCAAAGGGAATAGAAATGTTGAGCATGCAAATTTTGAGATTCTCTAATTAAATGAATCATACATATATTTGGAATAACACATGTCTTTATACAATTCGATTTTCTTCTTATTATTTTAGTGCACAGTGGTGCAAAGTATGTAGAAATTGTTCGAAACTCAACTCATTACTTTCAATATGCAAATAAACCATATATCATTAGAAGAACCTGTCGTTACACAGTGCACAGTGGTCAAAAAAAGGGCAGAAATAATAGGAAATTATATAAAGAAATTATAAAAAGAAAAAAGTCAGCTTACCAACATATTTGACTAGATTTAAGAAAATTGCATTGTTTTTATCAACTGACTATAATTTTATATATAATTTGATTCGGTAACAATTAAAATTAAATATATATATTTTTTATAAATTTAAAGAATATAAGCTATACTATATAAATATAAACTGTGCAAATTCTTATACTTCTCTTCATTTGTTAATATTTATTTCCTTCCACAAATTCATTTTTATTAATCTCTCTTTACAATTTTTTGCAGTTCATATTATTGCACAGTGGAACTTGGCGTGCTAAAATGACAACAAAGGAAACTGGTAAGTTAAGCTATGGTATTCAATAACAGATATTTATTAAACCATTTATAAATGTTAAATTTGTGATAAGTTTCAAATTCTTTATGTTTAACAATGGTAAAAAGTTAGAAAAAGGGAGAAGTGATTATAATACCTACCTTTTTTGCTTATTTTGTTGAAGTAACCTTAATTCATTAAAGAATTTGGTCAATATAAATCGGTTTAAATTTGGGTTTCAGGTCTTTTCCTTTTTACTTAGTTGCACAGTGATACAAAGTGGCTGGAATTTAGTTAAATTTAGCTATTAAAATACTTTAAACAAAATTTATTAAATTAGCTATAAATTCCTAGCACAGTTTAGTTATTCATTATGCATGTAAGCCTTGTTTGTCCCACTGTACCCAGTCGCATGGTACAGCTCTGTATGGACTATCGCCTACAATGCAATGACTAGCTCGTTGATAGAGGGGCAGCCCCTTATCTACATGTAGAGTGTGTGTATTTTGAATATTTCAGGGTTGCACAGTCAGCTGAGCAAAGCATTTTTGGACTATACTCCCTCCTCTCACATACCCCTTCTCGCCCCTCTCTCCCCTCTCAGCTACCCCCTGCTGTAATCGAAATGCAGCTGGACCAGGCTAGGAAAGGAATACAGGACTCACTTTCCTGCATAGTTGCATAAAATATTTCGATATGCAAGCACAAATTGTTGAGGTGGGCAGCAGGAGAGAGAGAGAGGGGGGAGGGACTATTCAGGTATGGAAAAAGTGTCTGCAAGTGTGGCAGGCGCTTGACAGGCATCTTACAGCTTCAACTACAGCAGCAGCTGGTAGCCGTTCTTTTGTTTGTCCTGGGCTCTGTCTAAATATTGCCAGGCATTCATGACGCAAGCAAAGCTAAACTTGTCGGCAGATCAAAAACACTTTGCCAAAAATTTATGTGCTGCATACAATGGCAAGCAACAACAACAACAACAAAGCGACAGCAAAACATAAACCATTTCCGAGACACACAGATCCCAAAGAGATCCACAATAACAACAACAACAATAACTTCATGAGGCGTGTGGAATGAAAATGAAATGAAATATTTTATGTTCATAATAATGACACCAACTTCAGAGGCAAATGGACAGACAGACAGACAGAGAGAGACAGACAGACAGACAAGCAAAGGGACAGACTTAGAGACAGACATACAGAGAGATAGAAAGAGAGAGGGGCATAGCAGCGGGGGGAACTGTCGGACTTATAGCAAGCGCCAAAATGTTATAAAATGTGTTTGTAGCACGTTGATGATTATGATGAGGCTACACTGACAAACCAGCCCCGAACAGCAACACCAGCCACATTCACATTCACATCCCCATTACCATTCTGATTCCCATCCCAAATGTGTGAAGTTTATGAACTACACAACATCTGGAGGAGGCTCATCTGGCCTCACATTTAGCTTCAACTCCCGCTTTAACTGCGTCTGCCTCTTCATCTTCCTTTCCATCTTCCTCTCCGTCTTCAGTCTCTTCTTGTCTCTGTGTTCGTCTTGAAAATTGATTCAAGTGCCGCAACGCAAAGCTGCTCATAAAAAAGACATCAATTCTGACTTTGTTTGAAATATACAAAAAATTATGAATGTACACAATGGCAGTGGCATGTAAGGGCACGACGCGCAGTTACCCTGTAAATAAGGGAGGTCTTGGAAAGGAAGTAAATGAATGCTAGGAGTTGACTTAGCTTGACTGCCTAAGCAGTAAAGTAAAGTCAGGGAAGTGAACCAGCATTGTATATACTAAAAGAGATTTAGAAATATATATATTAGCTCGAACGGAACAAGAATATATATACAGAAGAAAGGCAAAGACAGCGATTGATGCAGCAAAAAGAGAAGGGCAACTTGAAGCGTTATCTTTGACTTGAGTGAGAAACTTAGTAGCATTTTTACGTTTCTATTAAGGCCTAAATATAAATTTATATATATTCGATTTGACTGAAAACGTATATATATATTTAAAGAATATATATTTAATGAATATATATTTAAAGGGAAAGACAAAGAATAAGATTGAAAAGAGTAGCATGGCTTGAAGCGGATTCTTTGGATAAAGTAGACATTTTATTGACTCCCTTTACGATCACATGAACCTCAATATATAAAAAAAAATATGTACATATATTCCATTTGATTGATCATGAATATATATACTCAAGAGTAGGCTAGGTAGAGTATGAGAAAGAAAAGAGAAACAAAGCTGCATGCCTTATCTTTGACTTATGGCTGTAGTTAAGTACTCTTTTTACTACACCATTAAACCTTATAACATAGATATCTGTATATTCAATTTAACTGAACATGAATATATAGTCTGAAAGAAGACATGAGAGAGAGATGAAGAATAGAGCAACATGCCTTACCTAACATTTGTATCTCTTCTACAATTTAAACCAAGCAGGCGACGTCTCTTAATACCCCCGTCCTCACTCTCATATGTATATATAAACTACCCCTTACAATTACCTATACAGGGTATAATAATTCCATCAGTATATATGCCGAAAAAAACGAGCGTCTTGAGTTCATTAACAAATTGATACAACAAAACGCTGTAATTATCGCGTAGAGAAACGAAGGCCAAACAGAAGCAACAGCAGCAGCAGCAGAAGGAGGAGGAGGAGAAGAGACAGCAGACAAAGGAGAAGAAGATACAGCAGACTCAGAAAAAGAAGTAGGAGAGAGGAGTAGAAGAAGAGGGGGGTAGAAAGAGGAGGAGCAACAGCAACAGTTCCACATAGCTCGCAGCTATTTTCAGCAACATTCGCTGAGCAATTAAACACTTGGCGCTGCTGTTGGACCTGTGGCAGCTTGAGAGGATTGGGGCTGTGTGCTGCTCCACACTTCACTCTATACATTGTTGTTGTTGTTGTTGCTGTTGTTATTCATTCTGCAGTTTGCCATTATGGTTTATAATTATAGGCGCTGGAATGCTGATCAAAGTGGGCGTCAAATCTGACTTGAATTTTTTGCTGCTGCTGCCCCCTCGACTTTGACTTGACTTGCTGCTGGAACGCCCACTGTGGGCCACTTGAGGAGCTACCTACGAAGTGGTGTAGAGGTTTTTGGCCACAGATGCAGACAGAGAGATACGAGAGAGAGAAAGGGAGAGAGGGGGGAAGAGGTAGAACGCATGAGAGGCTAACGCATTTCGGGCGAAACATGAAAACGGCAAAAACGGTAGGAAACTCTTTAAGCGAGAGTGGGACAAGGGACAAGGCACAGAGAGGGACAGAGAGGGAGAGAGAGAGACACTGCAGACTGATAAGAACATTAAAAGAGAAAAAACAACAACTAGGAAAAACATTAAACATAACGAAACTACTTAAAGAGAGGCAAGAAAAAAGAAGTAGAAACCTCATGTTGATTTCGAAAGCGCAAACAAATTCTGTAGAAAAGCCGCGCGCAGGCTGGCGCTGCGAAGTGTGAGTGTGAATGTGTGCCAGTGTGTATATGTGTATATGTGTGTGTGTGTGATTGCTCTAACAACTCAAGTGCGTGCCACAAGCAGAGAAGAAGCAGGAGTGGGAGGAGAGTTGAAGGCAAAGGCAACGCCTGATTAATTTTAACTGATAAGCGCGTCATTTGCCTTTGTTTGCCGCTGTGTGTTGTGATTGTTCTGCGGTTTGAGTGTGTGCCGTGTGTGTGGTGTGTGTGTAGGTTGTAAACGTTGCGCAGGCGCAAACATTTACCAGGTCATACGCCCCGGCAGAGCAACAACAACAACAACAACAACAACAGCAGCAGGTAAGGCACATTCTTTATCTTTATCGCATGTTTTTTGTCTTGTTTTCGTTGTTGATGAAACGTCGCACGTCGCACAGCGAAGGCAACAATTACAAGCACAAAAAAAAAGCGGGCCAGCAGCAGTGTTGAGGCAACCTCCAACTACCACTGCCACAACTCCAAACTCCCCCCTGCCCTAACTTCAACTCGCCCTCTCTCTATCTACAGCTGTTGCAGGCCAAGTACCTTTTGTGGAGCAGCCGCGATAAGCATCGATGGAGTGTTGTCGGCTGCTTTTGTCAATCTGCTTGCCCCACTCTCACTCTTCACCTCCCTCTCTCCCCCCCTCTGCTCATCTGTTCTTTCTCCTGTATCTCCACATTTGGTCAGCACGTTCATCTCTTGGCAAATTCGGCGTAAATTTCTTACACTCCTCTCGGCGCATATCCTAATCAAGTTGTTGCCCAAAACGGTGCAGAGATTCAATTCGATTTGCTGCGTGTGTGTGTGTGTGCTTGTGCTAATCGCTTGCAGCTGCAACAGATACATATCGTAATTTCCCGTGCAAGCTTGCCACATACATAAATAGCAGCAGCAGTGGCAGCAGCAGCGCAGTCTCTCTCTTTAAGTTATGATCCCGGCACGGCAGCAGCTCGAGTTCATTTTGCAATTATAGACAAGGCAGCAAACTAGGCCCCATTTCTGCCACAGCACAGACACTGCCCCATTGCTGCCTCATGCCTTCTTCTCCTTCTTCAGGCAGGCAGCTGCACCTGCTGTGCACGCCTCATGCTCTCCTACTCTCTCTCTCTCTCTCTGTGCACCACATAAATTGCCGGACTGGACGCCGTGTTGGGTGTTGCAACTTCTGCTGCTTCTGCTACTTCTTCTGCCACTAATTTATGGCTTGCCACGAGACTGTCAGACTGACTGACTGACTGACTGTTGCATTGACTGACAGTGCCAAGTTATTTGCCTGGCCATTTTTGGGTTGTGGCTGCGGCTGCTTTGGCATTTTGCTGGCAGCCAAAATTGGTTGACAACGAGCGAATCGATAAGCATCTTACAGATACTTTGGGCACGCATTGACGAGCGTGCATCTACAAGATACTTTGCGTTCCGCGCCCACTCTACACGCTGCCCCTTTCCACTACTCTTTCTTCTCATTCTCCTCCTTCTCCTTATCTGCGCATCTCTGCGCCTTGTTTGGCTGCTCTCGTGTAATTTGCGCCTTGCTGTCTGCTTTGAATACAAATGAAGCAGCAGGCAGCCTAAAAATACAACAGACTGAGTTACTTTTGTAGCTGCAGCGAGAGCAGGCCGACAAATCCTTTAATGCAACAGCAGAAATTCAATTATAAAATTATTATTTAACATAAATACAACGTAGCTGCAACTGCAACTGCATCCGTATCTAATGAAACGTTGGCGGCAGCCACAAATTAAATGACTAAGCCAAGACAAGATACTTTTGTGTCAGACGAGGCTGAGTTGGAGATACTTTTGTGTAAGACGAGGCAGAGTTGAAGATACTTTTGTATGAGACGAGGCTGAGTTGAAGATACTTTTGTTAGACTTTAATTTGGGAACGTGGGCGGCGCCGCAATTGATGAATGTGCTGAGCTAAGCTGAGAGTGCGAGTGTGTGTGTATGTCTCTCTGTCTATGTGTGTGTGTGTGTGTGTGACCTGCCACTGTTTTTATGTCTTAGTTTACCTGTGTGAATTTCTTGCGGTCTCTTAACATGATGAATGGCCTGGAAAAATCGAATATAAACGAGAAATGCGTGTGCTGCCTAAGAAATAAAGATTGGAAACGCAAAGCGCGCAACGAAGGCAAAGTCTTTTAGTCGAAATCTTTAGATTGACCCTGGTAGTTCATTAAAATCTGTAGGCAGAGGGAAAGAGATATACATATAAAATATGCAAAGGCGTGCCCAGTACCAAGAGATTATCTAGCTAAGAAGACGAAGAGACTGAGACTGAGACTGAGACTGGGAGGACTGACTTTTAATATATGATAATTAATTCATTATCGATAGACAGACAGGCAGACAGACAAGGCAGACAAGCAGACAGACAGGCAGACAAGCAAGCAGAGAAAAAGACAAGAAGATAGACAGAGAGAGAGAGAGAGAGGGGACTGGGCGTAGTAGCCTGGCCTGCTGACAAGGATTTCACTTGCAATTAAAACGAACAAGACACAAAAATTGCAAAGCTAAAGCTTCAAGCTGATCCACAGGTAAGCCAGGTAGGCCACCTCGACAGTCAGTCACTCATTGATTAAAACTCCCTGTGCCCACTGTGCCCAGCTGTGTCCGTATGCCGGGGACTAAAAACTGATTATCTGCATATAAAAGCGACTAAAAATCGCTGCCTCGTCTCTCAGGAGCTCCAAAAGCAAAAAAAATAATTGCCCAGAACTGTTTAACATATCAGTTGGGAAGACAGACTATGCCAAGAAGAGAAGGCAAAGAGGAAGAGAAGAGGGGGGGGAGAGAAGAGCAGAAGACAAGGAGCACAGCTCGAGTGAGTCTTTTATAAAAATTCACAACATGTCATTGGCGACGGCATCGTGAGGCAAAGCCGGAGGCACCCTCAACAACAACGAAGGAGGCTCTCTCTGTCTGTCTGTGTGTGTGTGTGTCTGTGCCTGTGTCTGTGCGCCTTCCTGTGTGTGACTTTGACTGCACAGGACATGGACGTGGACATGTCAATGTCCGTCTGGCTGTCTGTCTGCCTATGGCGACTCGCTGATCCATATCGTTAAAAGTTAACGCTTTAGCGGTCTTAACATGGCTTTTAGCGTTAATTAACAACGAATTTTTTCGAAATGCAAAATGCAACAGCAGCAGCAACAACAGCAACAACAACAGCGAACAAGTACACAGAATGTTAAGCGACAAACAGGCGATTATCTGCAACAGCAGCAGCAACAACACGATAAGCCGAAAAGTTGCATAAATATCGAGGAGAAATTTCAAGGGAAAACACGCACGAAATGCTGCTTATTAGCAGTGAGAAGCGCCGAGAGAGGCGCTGTTAAATAAACACAAATGTTAACAGTTTCTTAAGTTATTGAAATTCATTTATAAGACGCAGAAATCATATGCTAAATTAGTGGGAAGCGCATAGAGAGTCTAAGAAGATAGAAACTGCGCCTTATAACAGTGAGAAGCGCAGAGAGAGGCGCTATTAACATCTATAACATATGCTTTTAACCATGTTAAGTTCAGGGAGAGGCGCTGTTAAATAAACACAAATGTTAACACTTTTTTAAGTTATTGAAATTCAATTATAAGACGCAGAAATCATGTACTAAATTAGTGAGAAGCGCGTAGAGAGTCTAAGAAGATAGAAACTGCGCCTTATACCAGTGAGAAGCGCAGAGAGAGGCGCTGCAAACAGCCTGAAAATCTGCTCATAACATTGCGCTGTTAACAGCCAAAATATATGCTTGTAACAGCAAGAATCTCCTAGAGAGGCGCTGTTAATAAATAACTGTCATTTCTTTAGTGTTTTTAAATGTTTTATTCAAGCAAACTAAAATGTAACAAATTTCTTTAAACATTTCTTAGCACAAGTTACAATTACAATTATATATGTTATATATAGTATATATACAATCCGATTAGACATATTATATGCATGTGTATGCTGATATATTCGACTGCAGTTACAGTTACTGTTAACTTAAGCTCAACTTAAACATAGACTAGACCATTAATTTAACTATATATGGAAGAGTTTAACGTAACGCTACGTTTCTTTTCAAAGGAAGCACTTGGAGAGTGTTGATTTCTTTTCATGGAATTGCAAAACTTAAGCGATAATAGCTATAAAGATATATATATATATATTTTCGATGTGGAAGGCACGAAGAACCTAACGTATCAGTGTTAAATCTCTAGGAAGCACAACTTACGAGTTGAATATTCTGTATTCTGTATACTATATACAAGAGAACCCTGTCTGTTATTGATATATTGTATATTTATGGGTTATATCTGTAGTTTTATACTTAATTGTTAAATCACAGTGTCGAGATTTTGTTTTATATTTTCTTTTTCGACGTTTGTCCCGGTTCGGTTCAGAACCGCATCAAGCGACAAGCGTACGCCTGCAACAGCCAACGGAGAGTGCTATGAAGATTCCTCTCCCTCCTTTCTGCACTCTCTAGATCTGTGTCTATCTGGGCGGGCAGAAGCTAAAGTAGGGAAAAAGTTGACAGTGCAGCGAATAGAAACGTTTGGGATCGGTCTTCAGATCGAAACCATCCACTTTGATCACATTCCACTGGTTCTTCATGTGCGCATAGCTGAAGGATACCTGATCCTGGAACGTATCCGAGCGTATAAACTCCATGGGTTCCAAATGCGAATGAAAGTTGTCCACAACAGTTAGTGGCACCTTCAGCAGATGCTCTGCAGGGGGGAGAGAGAGAAGAGAAGAAAGAGACAGAGAGTTAAAGAGGTTGTCGAGCAGGGAGAGAGTGCTCCTCTTCTTTGGCATCCTCACTCACCTATGATGAAACCCATTGTGACATCATCCGGAAAACGTATCTTGTCGCCAATGCTGATAAACTTGCCACCACCTGCTATGGGCAGCATCTTCAGTGTGAGGGCACGACTGAGGCAGAAGCCAGCGCCGCCAGTGGCAAACCAAAAGGTTATCTTCTTGTTGGTCGTTGTGTTCTTCTGCGGGAAAGAAAGAGGGAGAAGAAACAGTTAACGGAAGAACTGGCTTATGAATGAGGTGAGCAAAGGATAAACATAAATAATATCGGAGCCCTCAAAAAATTAAGCAACCTTCTTGCAAAGACTTGATTAATTGACCATGTAAACGGACATGTGCGTTGAGGAAACTTAATACAGGACAGACTGTAGAGACTCCAGAGAGACAGAGAGAGAGAGAGCCGTAGACAGAACCCAACCCAATCTCAGTCGAAGTCCCTGTGTGCCCAAACTAAACTCGTTTCTGCTGACCTAATGAAGCGTTAAGTTTGAAGTTTTTTTTGGGCCTTTCAATTAGGGATTCAAGCTGATTCGCTACGAATGAAGGACTGTGGAGTGCAGTCGATTGGAGTCTCTGTCTCTGTGTCTCTCTGTCTCTGGCAACGGTTGTGGCATGCCTCCACAAATCGGCAAGTCAGAGCCAGAGTCAGAGTCGAACTAAGCCGACAAAACTGTTGCATGCACATTCATTACGGGATCAGCTGGCGATATTTCAAATGCCTTCGCTCTTTTAGAAATGGGAATGGGAAACGGGTTCAGACTACAAGTTTGGAGCCAAAGCATAGCCTGTGTCTGTGCGCCAGATCATATCGGTTATTAATGATAGCCTACGCTGGCAGCTGGAAGCCAAATGGCGGCATAGACAAATGGCCTGGCGCGGTCAGGCGCATAAATAATGCAAGCAGTTTTGTGCCACGGAGAAAGGCGATCTTGCCTGCGAAGAGACCGATCGAACGAACTCGTGTAATTACCCCACAGAGTATTGAAAAATATGCAAAAAAAAAAGAAAAACGAAAAGAAAACCACGCAAAGTAATAGAAAAGATCGTAACTTGTAACTTTGCTTTGCACTTACGCTATCCAAATGTATCTCCAGCGGCGACGAGATGCTCGGCTTGCCCAGATACCAGTCCACAGTGGGGCTATACTCATCCAGTAGTTTCACCAGGCGAGGCACATTGACATAGTTGTCATCGTCGAAGTGACAGAACCATCTGAAAAAATGAAGAGTATACATTAGTTTTATACTAAAATTCAACGCACACAAACGATACATCAATTTTTTTCCTACTTTTCTCGATTCGTAATTGATTTATACATAAATATATAAAACAAAAGAGTTCAAAATGGAGTTAACTCTGGAACAGTTAGCTAGAATTGCACTGGGTGTGCCAGAGATGAACCATGTGAATGTGGCCGTGCTACACAGTCTACTCGATACGTTAATGAAGAAACTCGACTGCCAGAATGATCTGGTTACCATTGGTGGCTTTGAGGGCAAATGCTTGGAGCGCATTTTGGAACGTTCCAAGATCTCGCCACTACCCTTTGATAAGGAGCACATTGTGCCCATTTCTGAGGAGCTGGTGAAAGTGAAAGCCTTGGAGAAACGTATAGCAATGTTGGAGTGCAAACTGAATTCGCACTTCAAGCAGATTCGCATCTGCAACAAGGCGAATAGTTCACAGTATCACAAACAGATCTGGGAACAGTATACAACACCTTGTGAAGATCTCTGCACCGTGTGTGATGAGGATAATAAGATCGCTTGCAGTTTGCTTAATAATATGGACTTTATGAAGAAGTTACTTCGACGCATTGCCGACCCGATGATGAAAACAATCGAGGAGGTTCAAAATCAATTGAATAAGTTCTATGCAACGCTGCAGGTGTTCCTGGTAAGGACTGAGGCACTCTTTGAGCGACTCGAGATCGTTAAACAGTGTGTCATTGAGATTGAGGGATTGCGTGATCTAATAAAGGAATATAATCTAACATTCCTTGGCACAATGGAGGAGCTACAGGATATGCTGGATAGCAAATTGGATAAGGTGCATATGCCGGCACTGAAAAAGTACATACGCGATCGTTTCGATGATATCGATCAACGGCTGTTGAAGATCGAGGAGAAGGATAGTTGTCCAAGGGCCGCTGGTTTTATTAACTCTGGCATCAAGTGCCTGTCGTGTGGCAATACTCGCATTGGTGCCGATGTCGGACCCGTGACAATCGGTCCTCCACTGGAGGCTATAGCCAAACCGTTGCCACATCATCTACAGATATCGTGCCACAAGACACTTGTCTATCGCACACCCGACAAGGAGCCCACCCTGATGGTGCGCGTTAATAATCTTGATCTTGATGTGATCGAGCAACGTTTGAATCGTCCCTCTGGCAAGGTATGCAAGCTACCCGATGCCAATGACACCATCTACGGTGTACGCAATTCCATCTACTCTACTTAGAGACAAAGACAGAGAGAAAGAGAGGGAGGGAGTGAGTGAAGTGAGAGAGTTGATGAGAGATTTCTTTAGTTCCAGTTGAGCAAAATCGTTTCGTTTTAGCAATAAATCAAGGGACAATAAAAACAAAGAAAATACTTTGTTTTCTCATTATGCCACCTTTTTTTCTCATTTCTTGCCCCTTTTATCTCTTCACTTCCCCTCTCATGTGCATAAAAAATGCACTAATTTAAATGGTAATTACCAAGAGAGGTGAGAGAGAGGGAGGGTGAGAGAGTGAGGGAGACAGTCCAGTTCTACAGCTCCCCAGCTCCGTTGAGTGCCTCGACTCGGGATTAGCCGCAGTGACAAACGATCAGCCATATCCGGTAGCCGATGGCGGGCCTAATGACGCCATTAAAATGCAGTCGGGCCTCGTATCGAACAGTTTCCCCTACAGCTACCCAACTGACTTTCGTGGAACTGTAGTAAATCTATCAGAGAGACCAGGAAGACTAATGTAGTCACAGTTTATGGGCGAGTAAGCAATGCTCTCCCTCTCTCTATCCTTACTCTGCGGCTTGCCAGCTACTTTATACTCTGTGCAGCAGTAAATCTATAACAGTTTTTCGACCAGGAAGTGTACGGCAGTATTACGTAGAGTCGTCTTAGTTTATGGCTGACTAAGTAGATCGCTTAACCCCCCTCTCTCACTCTAAGTTTGGCTCACTGTGCCCCTTACTCAACTCACTTCTACCTCACTATGCACTACTCTACCTTGTTTTGCATAACTCTGCCTTACTCTGTCTTACTCTACCGAACTCTTTACTACTCTAATGAACTCTACACTACTTTACCCTACTCTACTTTACTGTACTTTACTCTACCTTGCTCCACCATGCTCTACCTTGCCCTACATTGGTCTACCGTACTCTATCTTGCTCTACATTACTCTACCTTACTCTACCCTACTCTAACTTACTCTACCTTCACTACTCTACCTTACTCCGTACTACTCTACCTTACTCTAACTAACTCTTTACCTTACACTACCTTACTCTACCTTACTCCACCATACTCTACCGTACTCTTCATTACTCTACCTTATTCTACACTACTCTATCTTCCTCTACCTTAATCTACCTTGCTCTGCCTTGCTCTACCTTACTCTACCTTACTCTACCTTACTCTACACTACTCTACCCCTCTCTCTTCCTCTCTCTACCTCCCCCTTGTCTCTTCCCACTTGGTAACTTCTCATATTCTTATCGCATAAATCAGTTAGTTAGTTTTATCTAGCCATAAAAGTGGAAACACAGTGGAAAACTTGCTGCCTAGAGCGGCAACTTTAATGCCAGCACAGACTCCTGACTGAGAGTGAGGTTATTAATTTTTATCAGGCAACTAAAAGATGCTTTTAAAGTTATAACAGGCTTTAAGACACACTGCGCACACTTTTCCAGCAGCTTTTCACAGACTTTTCTTGGCTTTTCTTAGAGTTTTCTACCCTCTTCCTTCTACCTTCTTGTCGATATACTAAATCTTTGGCCATAATGAAGTAGATCTTCAAGTGCAGACAGTTATCTCTTAAGTTGTGCGAGGCTGTGCGTCTCTTCTCGCTCTCTTCTTCCTCTCTCTTCTCTGTCTCCCCCCTCTGTCAATTGAATATTGAGTAGAGTGCAAGAGCCGCGCGTTGTATTCAATAAAATCGAAGCGTTTGTCTGGCGTCTAGTTGGGTAATTTAATATTATTTTTATTGCATAAGCAATGCGAGGTGGGGCAGCTAAAGGGGAGGAGAGACAGGGGTAAGGGGAGGCAAGTAGATAGTGGCACTAGCAGTGGCAACAGCTGGGGCAGAGGCAGGCATAAGTGCTGAGGCAGGAAAAGGTGCTGGTGCTGGTGCTGTGGCGAGGGGGGGGTTAGCGCAGCCTTTTCTGTTAAGCAGCGGCAGCTAATCGCAGTTTGTGGCATTCATAAATTTGCACCACAGTGCTGTTGTTGTTGTTGCAGCGTTGTTATGTGGCTGCCACATGCGATACCTGTGCGAAACGGCAGCCGTGCTGCCTGTTAGTTAGCTCTGCTTGCCACACTGCCTCGCTGTGGCTCGTTTGCCGCTTCGTGTCGCATAAAAATGCGCTTTTAATTTCGCTTAATTATGCGTAGAGTTGCGCTCTATAACCCCCTCTACCACTCTCACTCTCTGCACTCTCCCTCACTCACTCTTCTTTCCTCTCTACCTTCTCTGCCTACCCTCTGCTATTGCTTGCCCAAATTGAAATCTAGCTGACATTTTATGCTTTGCTCGACTGTGGCTCAATTAACGCGCTGCGCTGCGCTTTCCCATTGACATTTATGAAAATGGAAATGTTTTCATTAGGTTTGGCAGAGTGGGAAAGAGAGAGAAAGGGGGGAGAGAGAGGGGAAAGAGAGAGGGGGTCTATCGAACGATCGATCTTTGGCTTGGGATCGTTGCAGCTGCACAACGTTGGTGGCAAGTTTGCTCTGCCTGCTCTGCCTGCGCTGTTTGTTTGTTTGCCTCGCGCTTGTTTATCTTGCATCGCCTTGCTAGAAGGCAACTGTGTGTGTGTGTGTGTGTGTGTGTGTGTGTGTTTGTCCACTGGCCGCGAAAAACGAGTGCAGAAAAGAAGAAAAAATAAAAGAGTTTTTAGTTTATTTTCGCTTGGCAGTTTTCCAATTACGCTGCCGTAGAAGTTGCTGCCACAGCAGCAGCAGCAGCAGCAGCTGTTGCTGGGGCGTCGTCATCGTTGCAAGGCGAAATGAGTTTTATGTCTGGAGCCATAATAAAAAATGATTGACGGGGCACTTGGCCAGTACACAGGCCTCGCTCTTAATAGATTTCGCATTAAGACGAGGCACCCCAAGCCAAAACTGGAGATGGAAATGGAGATGGAGATGGAGACTGAGCTGAGTCGATCAGAGTTTGTAGAGTGCAGCCACAGACAGTTTGCGTTAAAAGTATTTTGACAGGCGGCAAAGGCAGCGAGATAAGCGATCGCAGTAGGCAGAGAAGAGAAGGCGAGAGAGAGAGACAGCGAGTAGAAAGGGTAACTGAGAATGACGAACTGATTTTGTTGTGGCGATTGTGTTGCCTTCATTTCGTTGCCTTTTGCAATTAGCAATAAGTCAGCTGTCAGGCCCAAAAAAGAGTGCGGAATGTATCTGACAGATACAGCTAAAAGCAGAGGCAGAGGCATAGACAGAGATGCAGCTAGAGATACAGATACAGCTACAGATACAGATACAACTGCAGATACAGATTGATACAAATCAATGCCGTGTGTGGCGTGCCAAACAAGATATTTACATTAAGCTGGCACTTAAATCAAACAACAACAACAGCAGCAGCAACAGCAACTGAGACAACAACAGCAGCAACAACAACAAAGGAACAGCAACAACAACAACCGCAGCTCATTAACAGCAACAGCAACAACAACAGCAACACGAGCAACAGGAGTCACAGCAACTTTGTGGTCTGTGCTGCAGTTGCAGTTGTGCATGAGTCAGAGATTTATGACTGTCGAGCACCCGCTGTGTCTTTCTTGGCTTGTCTTTTACTCCATCTGTAGCTGTATCTGTATCTGTATCTGTATCTGTAGATTTGTATCTGACGCATACAAACAAAGCCTCAGCTGCGTCTACACTCGCGCATTGCTTTGACACGCTCAGTGAACAATTGCAGCGCGACAATTGAAACGCATTTGTCAAGCACGTTGGCGACGACAAAGCAATCATTAGCTGAGCACAACAACAACAACAGCAGCAACAACAACAACAAGGGGAGCAACAACAACAACAATGGCAATGCGCAACAAGTGCAAATGTATCTTGTAGATACACGACTGCCAAATTGACGCCAATTGTTCGAGTTGTCGCTGTCGTCGTCGTCCCAGTTGCTGTTGCTGTTGCTGTCATTGTGGGCGGCTCTAATTGAAATGTAGAACAAGCAATTGCACTAGGCGCTACACGGCAACAACAGCAACAGCAACAGGCACAACAACAACAGTAACAACAACAGCTGCAACTGGCACTAGCAACTGCTGCTTTCCGCCGGATGTTGCAAGCTGCAAGTGGGCCTGTTGCAAGTGCAACTTCATCTGCATACGACGATGAGGCAGTGGCAGCTACAGCTCCGTTTGCAATTGCGCGTTTCCGCTCAGGAGAGTATAGAGAGAGAGGGAGGGGGAAGAAGGGGCAGAGGGGGAGGTGAAGGGGTGTAAAGTGAATCAAGTGAAATAATTCTCTTGGCAAAGCATGTCCAAGTTAGTGCTATCTCACTCACTATAAGTATCTCTCTTGCTTCAACTCTTTCTCTCTCTCTGTGTATTTTGCCTGCCCTCATGTTTCCCTTTCTGACTCCTTGCCTATCCCTCTCCCTCCTTCTCTATCTCTATCTCCCATCTTCTTCCTCTCTTTATACATCTCTCCTGCATCTCTCTCTCCTCCTCTCTATCTTCTTCCCCCTTCAGTCTCTGCTGCTGATGTGCTTCAATTGAATAATTGACAATATGCAACGTTTTGTGGCTTGTTGTTGTTGTTGCTGCTGTTGTTGCTGTCGTTGTGCATGCCACAAGTGGCAAATAAATGCAATTGATGCCTTGTCGCCTCTCCCTCCCTCCCTCTCTCTCTCTCTCTCTTTCACTCACTCAACTTTCCCCTAAACTGCTGCAACTGTTGCTCACGTCGCTTCACACGCGTCGCAAAGAAAATTTTCTCACACAGCGACAGCAGCAACAACATCTGGTTTTTCACATATGCGACAAATGCTTATGAGGTTTTTCCAAGCCGCAAAAGAAAAGCAATGCATGAACAACAACAACTACCAGCAGCAAACCACCACCAGCAACAGCAACAGCAGACAGCAAACAGCAAACAGCAACTGCAACTCTAGCGAGGCAGCAACAACAACAACTGCAATTAAAATTGTCGCATTGAGCCTTAGATGGATTGGTGTGTGTGTGCGTGTGTGTTTGTAAGTGTGTGTGTCTGTTTGGTATGTGCATAATGTTGTTGTTGTTGCTGTTGTTGTTGTGCTTGTTGCTGTTGCCACAGCACTTTCTTGCGCCCCCTTTTTCTGGTGGCATTATGTGATATGGCTCAATGTGGGATTAGCTGCGAGGGGAAGAGCAAGCAAAGCAATAAGGAAGGTAGGGGGAAGGAGGCAGAGAGAGGGAGGGGGAAGTCAGGGAGGGGAGAGTAGGGGAGGTAGGTGGCAAGCGACACGCCTGGGAAATAACATTGATGGGTAGAGCGAATTACAAGTAATGTGCACCACACAAATTCCCACGCACTTTCACAGCAGCAACAACAACAGGAACAACAGCAACAGCAGCAACTGCAACATGAAGAGCAGCAGCAACAACAGCAACGGCAACATGAAGAGACAATTGCAGCAGCAGCAACAACAGCAACGTGAAGAGACAATTGCTACGGCAATAACTGCAACAACAGAAACATGAAGTGCAACAGCAACACTTTTGAATGTGCAGCAAGAGCAACAGCAACAGCAACAGCAACATGAAGTGCAAAATGCCAAAAAATCTCAGCAATAACAAAGACAGCAACAACAACCACAGCAGAAATATCAACAGCAGCAACAATAACAACAGCAACAACAACAGCAGCAACAATAACTACAGCCATCATAACTGCAACAATTGCAACAATAAAATGCACAACAGCTGCAACAACAACATGCAGCAGCAATGCTACAGCAATATGTAAGTGCAACAGCAACAACAACAGCCTGGGAACAATTGCAACAACTACACACAACTGCAGCAGCAAGAGCAGCAACAACAGTTGCCGAAAATAAAAAAAAACCTGCAACAATTTGGTCAAAAGAAATGAACGCAGCATTAAGTAGATGCAACATCATCATTATCAGCAGCAGCAACAGCAGCAGCAGCAGCAGCAGCAATAATATTAACAGCAACAGCAACAATACAAGCTACAAAACAAGCAACAATACAAGCAGTAACAGCAACAACAACAACAACAACAGCAGAGCTGGCAATACAAGCAACAGCAATACGTACAGCAACAACATGAGCAACAGGAAGAATACAAGCAGCAGCAATATAAGCAGCAGCAATACAAGTAACAGCAACAACACAGCCCACACTGGCAACAGTAACAACACTTTCGCATTGTTGTCGACATCCTGTTGTTGCTGTTGCTGCTCCTCTTGTTGCTGCTGTTGCTCCCCATGTTGTTGCTGTTGCTTTTTTCGGGGCACTTTCTTTTGATGCCGTGAATATTACGCATATTACGTGTCGTAATTACACACGCCAAGAAATGAAACAAAATGATATGTGGTCCGTGCTCCGTGCTCCGTTATAATGTAGGCCCCATAAACGTTGATTACGAAACGTGCCAGCATTATAAACATATATATACAGACAATATATATACTATATATACTACAATATATACTATATATACTATATATACTACAATATATATATCTTTATATAGTTAGCAAGCTGTGCTGAATCAGATCGCGATATGCGCAAAAAAAACTAAAAGACAAGTTCGCCTTAGTTGGGTGTGGCCTGCACGACAGCAACAGCAGCAGCAGCAACAACAATGCCCACACACACCCTACCCACACACACACAAACACACACACACACACACTTAGCTGGGGCACACTCTCACAGCATGAGATAAATTAGAACTTGAAACAAATAAATCGAATCAAGTAAAAACAAAAACAACAACACAAGTTTGGAATTTTGAAAGGCTACAAAAAAAATATCTAATTTATTTAAGGCGTATGTTGCGGGGGAAGAGGAGGGAGAGAGGGGGGAGAGGAAGGGAGCGCAGCGAGTTCAGGGGTTAGCCGACACCTTCTTGGCGGCGCCAGCGTTTTAATAGAAATGCCGATTTCCCCCTTCATATAATTGATGATTGCTGCTGTGCGGCAAAAGGCGACGACGACGGCGACGTCATGCATTAAGCAGTGCAGGCAAGAGGGGAGAGGGCAGAGGGTGGGGGAGGGGGGATAGCGTAGTAAAGGGGTTACGCGCTGCAGACTGATTGACGTGCCAGGTCGCCTAGTTGACTGTGTGACTTGCAACTGTTGTTGTTGCTGCTGCTGCTGCTGCTGCTATTACAAGTTGCTGTTGTTGTCGGTGTTGTTGTAGTTGCTGCTGCTGTTGTTGCTGTAGTTATGTCTGCTATGGCTATAGTTGCTATTGCTGCTGCTGTAGTTGTTGCTGCTGTTGTTGTTGCTGTAGTTGCTGCTGCTCATGTTGTTGCTGCTGCTTATGCTGTTGCTGTAGTTGCTACTATTGTTGCTGTTGTTGCTGTAGTTATGTCTGCTATCGCTATAGTTGCTATTGCTGCTGCTGTAGTTGTTGCTGTTATTGCTGCTGTTGCTGCTGCTCATGTTGTTGCTGTAGTTGCTACTATTGTTGTTGCTCTTGTTGTTGTTGCAGTTGTTGTTGCTGGATTTACTGCTGTTGTTGCTTCTTAAAGCGCTGCCTTAGCTGCTGTTTCTAATGCTGCTGCTATATATAATGTTGTTGCTGTTATTCTTGTTGCTGCAGTGACTGCTGTTGCTGCTGGGGCCGTTGCTGTTGCCGCTGCTGCTGCTGCAGTTGCTACTATTGTTGCTATTGTTGTTGTGTTCATAATCAGCGCTGCTGCTGCTGTTGGCACTGCTTATACACGCTGCTATTGTTGCTGTTGCTCTTGCTGCGGCTGCTGCTGTGGCTGTGGCTGCTGCTCTGGCTGCTGTTGCTGCTGTTACTGCCTTTGCTGTTGTTGTTGTTGTTGTTGCTGTTGCTGTTGTAATTTTAATTAAATTGCACTAATTGTTCGTCTCTTTTAATAGACACTCTACTTCTCGCACAGTGCAGAGTACACTGCAATTAGCCAGGCAGCCAAAGGCGTAGCCCACTCAAGTTGCTGTTGCTCTCGATGTTGCTGCTGCTGCTGCTGCTGAGCAACATAAAATTTATGAGCAAGTTGTAATTAAGAAAGGCAACTCTGGTTGAGAAAACATAAAGCATTTCGGTTTATTTCGAACTTGATTTGCATTTAATAGAACGGACATCCCGCTGTCTGTTGCTGTTGCTGCTGTGAGCTGTTGCTGCTGCTGTGAGTGCATTCATTCCCAGCAGCAACATGTTGCTGTCTCCCCATTTACTGCTGCAGCAGCGCGCCATAATTGCCAGTTTCAATGCACGTTAATTAACCTCTTTCCATATTTTGCGCCAAGGATTGCAGCAACCGTTGCAAGTGGCCAGCAACATGTTGTTGTTGTTGCTGTTTTAAGCGTTGCCAATCAGCAGCGCGTCCAGACCAGATACCCAACATATACTGAGACAGGAAACTGGCTGCGCCCCAACAGCAACAACAACAACAACAACAGCAACAGCACAGCAGCAACATCAGGTGCCACCTGATACCATTTCAAGCTGCCAGCAACAGCAGCAGCCACAGCAACAGCAACAGCAACGTCCTCATCTTGATCATAACTGCACATTTAGCTTGCCTTGCCATTTATTTTGTTTTATTTTTTATGGACTCGCAGCAGCAGCAGCAACAGCAACAGCAACTTAAGCAGCAGCAACAACAACTTATTGCTGGCAACAATTTGTTGCTGTTGCTGTGTCTGCTGCCTCTGCTGCTGTTGTTACTATATTGATTGCATGCTCAGTGCTTTCATAATGACAGTTTCAAGTTCTAAGCCAAAACGGAGCAGCAGCAACAACAACCTCTCAATTCTCTCAGCAACATCATATGAAGTTGCTGCATGTCCAAGTTGTTCTAGATTCTGCACAACTTGCAACACAACAATTTGCTGCTGTTGCTATTGTTGTTGTGGTAGTTGCTGCTGCTGCTGTTGCTGTTGCTGCTGCCCAATGTAATTACAAACAAGCTAAAGAATTTTCTAGGCTTCTCCTTTGGGCGCTAGCTAAAGTTGCTGCTGCTCTTGTTGCTGCTGTTGCTGCTCTTGTTGTAGTTGTTGCTGTTACTCTTGTTGTTGTTGCTGCTGCTGTTCTTGTTGTTGTTGCTGCTGTAGCTGAAGTGTCTTTTCAGCTTCCTTGACTGCAGCTTGAGCTGCTTTTTATTATGTTGCTCTCTCTCTGCTTGCGGTTGGCCGGACAAGTTTTGAGTGGCATCAACAACAGCAACAGTTGCTGCTTCTGCTGCTGCTGCGACGAGCTGCGTCTTAATTGCGCAAATTAGAACGCATGGCAGCTGCTGCTGCTGTTGATGTTGCTGTTGCTGCTGTTGTCCCGATCCAAACAGGGTGTTTGCTTTGGCGCTCGCATAGATGGATGGATGCCTTGGACAGATGCATAGCTGGACAGCAGGGGAAAGGGAACTGCCAGCGATTGCTCCTTCTAGTTGCTTATTAAAAGCATTAAAGTCTACAATTACAACAGCAGCAGCAGCAGCAAGCAGCGACGGCAACAGCAGCAATTGAAGTCATTGCACCGAGTGGAGTCGCCTCAACTTGTTGTTAAAACTGCCCAAGAATTTTGGCCCATTAACTGAGCAAATATG
Organism: Zaprionus vittiger; assembly: GCA_018904025.1. NCBI lineage: Eukaryota > Metazoa > Arthropoda > Insecta > Diptera > Drosophilidae > Zaprionus > Zaprionus vittiger. The sequence goes on along the minus strand of JAEIFQ010001142.1, from coordinate 2,140,670 downwards.
ACAAGAGGCAAGACGAAGAAAAGGGAGAAGAAGGAGAGGGGATTCTTCAGCAATGCCAGCAACAGTTGCTGCTGCAAATTTAATTTGCTTGTTATGCTGCTGCCGCCGCTGCTAAAATAAACTCTTAACCAAGTATTAAAATCACTTTACAATCTTTATATTAATTTCTGTTTCTTTTTAGGTTTCTATTCTATTCCATTTAAGGTTCTGTTTAGGTACCCGAATAGGTACACTTATAGATGCCCGAATAGGTACACGTATAGGTACCCAACTAGGTACCCGAATAGGTACCCCTATAGATGCCCGCATAGTTACCCATATAGCTGCCTTCTACTCACTTTTTGCCACTCTCCAGGAAGATGTCCAGCTCCGCGGACATTTTGCAGCACAGCGCCTTGCGAAAATGGCCCTGTGAACATTTGGTGTTGATAAGATGACCCTCTGTGAAAGAAAGAGAGAGAAAGAAATGCGATAAAGTTAGGTAATTAAGCAAAATAACAAGGCGAGAACAAGAAAAGGTGCTTGGAGAAGGAACTTGACATGCAAGAGCGGAGGTAGATGGATTACAGAGGCAGGAGAAGGGATAGAGTTAGGGAAAGAGGCAGAAGAAGTGACAGAAGAGGCAGGAGTAGAGTGAAGAGGAGGAACACAGGCAGAAGTAGAGACAGGAGCAGAGGGAAGCTGCAGAAGGTGCGGCATGATCAGTGGCAGTATCAAGAGAAGGCACAAGGAAGGCAATAGCAGTGCCAGCAACAGGAGCAAAGAGACAGAAGTAGTAAAGAGAACAGGCACAGGGGCCAGCAGGAGTAGAAAGAACAGTGGCAGGAACACATGAAGGATTCAGAAGAGAGAGAGAGAGAGAGAGAGAGAGGAGGAGGTGCAGGAAGATGCGGCACACCTTGCCAGGCCACATCTATGTTAATTAACTAAAAGGCCAACCAAAATGCTGCTACTTATATCGCAGGCTGGCAAAAGAAAACAGTAGCTTGTTAGCCAAGAATGCCGCTGTGTTGCTGCAACAGCGGCAGGCGCAGCATATCCAGCGGATACGTTTTGTTTTGTATCTGCTCGTTTCACAGACGCCGCCGATAAAGATACATGCGCGGCAGCAGCAGATACATTTGCCCAGCCCAGGCCAGGAGTGTTGAAAACGAAAGCAGAGCAAAAACTTTTTGTTGTTTCTTGCGCCTTAATTGGATGAAAATTGTTGAAATATTTAAAGCACAAGCAGGCAGAGGAGGGAAAGGAGAGGAAGATAGGCAGAGGTAGAGGTGGAGGTAAGGGGAAGAAAGAACAAAGCTCAGCGCAAAGTGATCAAACGCACTTTAGACTGTAGAAGACTGTCCCTACTCCAGACTGTCTCTGCCTTGGCCTCTACAAACATGTCCTTTGTGCCGCACATAACTCAAAAATGTGTGTCTGTGAGTGTGCGTGTCTTGCAGCATCCTTGTAGCCTAATCAAAATGCCACAAGAGGCTGCAACAGCATCAGCACCAGCAGCAGAGGAGCCTGTGAAACCCGAGATGAGTCTCGTTGCTGCCTCAAGGCCCCGAAGAACGAACGCGATCGAAGTATGCAAAAATGAAATATAACTTCTGCTTCTTTTTCTACTTCTGCTTCTTCTTGTTTTTGGGGTAAGCAAAAATTGAAATTTGAACTTTTTTTTCAAGTTATTTATTCCGTTTTTTTCTCCGCTTTAATTAAAACTCGCGCAGCTGCTGCAGCAGGAGGAGAAGGAGAAGGACAGGCAAAAATCGAAGGCACGCAGCGCACACACTCGAAAAAAAACACGGGCTGCAATTCAATTAAAATGCGGGTGTGCAGAGGTAAACACACACACACATACACAGCACACCTAGAGCTACATGTGTGTGTATGTGTGTCCAAGGTAAACTTATAAACTTTAATCGGTTTTTGTGCTCTCGCCCGCGTTGAGAGGGCAGGCAGACAGTGGCCAAGATTAGGCGTTCATTGGGGGCGTGGCTGAAAAACAAATTGAAGCAGGACAAGGCGGGACAGACAAGAGCAAGGATGAAAGAGCTGAGAGGCAGAGGAATGAAGCAGAGAAGAGAAGAGAGAGAGAGAGATCCAGAGACAGAAGAGAAATGAGGCACAGACAGAGGCCAAGGCAGGCAAGACCTCATCTTCAACAAAAGCCAAGGCGAAAGGTCGATCAGTTAGGTTAACTTTGCTGATAAATAAGTTTTGCCGAATTATAACGAAAATACAATTTGCGAAATTCATTTTGTTTTCATGCTTGCGAAATTGAAGTTTGGTATAATATATTTCTTTCATTTCCTGCACATAATATGGTACTCACTTGTCTTCTCCTGATAGTAGTGATCGTCGGTGTCTGTGAAGAACCAGGTCTGCAAAAGAGAACAAAGAGAGCATAATCAGTATAGGGTCATCAATTGTTGTAACTGAGAGAGAGAGAAGGGCAGAGAGAAGGGCAGAGAGAAGGGCAGAGAGGAGGCCAGAGAGGAGAGCAGAGAGAAGAGCAGAGAGAAGTGTATATAAGGCATAAGAAAGCCACCAAATTTGCATAGCTATAAGTCATGGGAACTGTAGACCCAATTTCACAGGCATAAACCCACATACTATATATTTACAAACGTCTACTCTGCCCCCTCTCCCTCAGTCTCTCTTCCTCTTCTACCTTTCTGTCTCATCTACATCTATAATTATGCCGCCCCATTCTTACAAGATGCGACGATACAGATAAGAAAATTCCCACACATACTCTCGTCAAAAGAAAAGCAAAGACAGAGGTGGAAGCAGAGACTGAAAAGACCTAAACTAAGGTAGAAGAAAACAGTAGAAACTGTTGGAAATGTTGAAGAATTAACTCAAGCAAAAAAGCTGCGAAAGCAAGACAAGTTCAAGAAGAAACGGCCTAGAAGACTTAGGCTTTGCTTCTTTTTTGTTTGCCACTATTGGGGTAAGTTGTGAGCTCTGTTGAAGTTTCGTTGTTGCCCTTATTGTAGTTGTTGCTGCTGTTGTTGTTGTTGTTGTAGTTCTTACTGCTGTGCTTCTTCTTCTTATTGTTGTTGTTGTTTTTCTGTTATTGCTGTTGTACTTTCTGCATCGCTGACTGCGGTAGGGAACCCCCAAGCTCAAGCAATTGACTTCTTCTCTTTTTTTCCAGTAGCGCTAAGTACATTGACTACCCAACCCTCTTTCTCCATTCCTCTGCCTCTCTCTCTCTCTCTCTCCCTTCTCCATCATCTGCTCGTCTTTTTCCCACTTATCTAGCCTGTCATATCCGTAAACCTAATTGCCCAAACTGACAGTCGAAATAGAAAAGTTCCTGCGGCTATTTGAAAGTCCAAGTCGAAATGTTGCTCTGCTCTCGTTCTGCGAATGTTGTCCCTATGCCTTGTCTCCCTGCTCCCTCTATATTCTTTCTATATCTACTGCTATATTTGCCTTTCCCCTCTGCCATCTCCCTCTTGCTACGGCTTCATCAACAACTCAATTGGTTTTGCCTTTAATAACAATTTCTTCGCCTGTGTCAAATCAAGCGAAAATCGTTTTAAAGCATTGACAACTAACACGAAGCACAACAGCAACAACAACCACGACAACAACAACAACAGTAACAGCAACAACAACAGCTACGACAACAGAAACTACGGCATGTTGCTGTCGTTGCAGCGGCAACAACTTGGCCAAACAATACGCCCGCTCCACAAGCATTTGAAAAACGATGCTTAAACAGTTAGAAAGTCAACGTGGCAGAAGGAGATGAAGCTGCCAAAGGAGCTGTGAGAAAGAGAGAGAAGAGAGAGTAGAAGAGGGAGTAGTAGAGGGGACAGGAGAGGGAGCTGTAGAGGCAGCTGTAGACAGAGACGTGGCTGGAGAAGGAGCTAGAGCAGGAGCTGTAGAGGGAGCTGGAGACATAGACGAAGTCTCGCACTGGCAGACTATGTTGCTGTTGTTGTTGTTGTTGTAGCTGCAGTTGTTGCTGCTATTGCTGAGGTTGCTGCTGTTACTGTTGTTGCTGCTGCTGTAACTGTTGTTGTTGCTGTTGCAGTGTGTGTTGTTGTCGTAGCCAAAGAGTCGCGTCGCGTCGAGTCGTCTCAACTCAACTCGAGTCAAGTCGAGTTCTTTATAACACACTAACAGCAACAACAACAGCAGCAACTGCTGCTGCTGCTGTTGGTGTTGCTGTTGTTGGTGTTGCTGTTGTTGGTGTTGTTGCTGTTGTTGCTGTTGCTGCTGTTGTTGCTGTTGTTGCTGTTGTTGCTGCAGCTGAAAACTTTTCGCCATCGCCGTCGTCTGTTGAATTTTCATGGATTTTTACGAGATTTTTTTCAGCTCTCTTTCCCCAACAGACTCTTTCCCTCTCTCTGCCTGCCTTTCTCTCTCTCTCACTCTCTCTCTCTGTACATCTATCCCTCTTTTACCTCCCTCTTTGCATCATCTACTTTCCTCTTTTCCTCATCTACCTTCCTCTCTTCTCTCTCCTATTTCTGCCCATTTTCGCCTCTTTTCAATTTTGGCTGCCGCCGCATCTGCTTCGCCGTGGGGCTAGAAATGTTAACACCATGTTGCCCCGTGATATTGCTGCTGCTGCTGTTGTTGTTGTTGTTGTTGTTGGTATTGTTGTTGCTGTTGCTGCCGCAGTTGCAGTCGCACTGGCACTCGCACTTGACTAAAGCATTTAATTTATGTGACTGTGTTCCACAAACTGTTCAAACTGTTGACAAACAACATTACAACATGCTGCAAATTTATGGGGCAAGTTGTTTGTGTTGATGCAACTGGACATAGGCTGCAAAGACTTCTAACTGTCCCTCTGCATATTGGAAAAGACAGATTGATTCACTTTTGTCAGTAGTCCTGTCCTTACTCCTCATGCTCTTCATGTTTCTTCTTGTCCCTCTTCAGCTGTAAGTACTCCTTCTACTGCTGCAATTCTTCTCTTTGCTGCTGAGGGGAACAGCAGCAGTAAAGACTCCTCTAACTTCCTCTGCCCTACTGCTGCTGCTTCTCTGCCTTTTTCTTCATTTCTTATTGATCCTACTGCTACTGTTAGTTCTTCACCTCCTCTTCTTATTGCTGCACTTGCTTCTGTTGCTGTTGCCACTCTTTTTTCAGCTACTGATCTTCTCGTTATTGCCTCCGCTCTTTACACTGCTTCCACTACTACTAGCTCTGCTAAGTCCTCTACTCTATCTGTTTCTAATGCTTTGAATTCTTCTCTTAATGTTTCTTCTCCTATAATACCTGCTTCTTCTACTGCTGCCTATAGATGCCACTGCCTACTGGCCTTTAGCTACTGCTCCCTGCTCTTTCCTCCTCCCTTTACTTCTACTCCTGCTCAGCTCAACCAACAGCGGAAAAGCCTTGAGCAAAGCGACAAAGCGTCACCTTAATTAGTTCCACACAAAATCTCTACAAAGCTGTCAAATTAAGCAACTGCAATGAACTCTCAACAGAGTATATACTATGACAGAGTATACCCTCTAATACTGCCAGCAATTGCCTTAATGAAGGTATACTATACCCGACTATACCCTGTAATTGCATTAACAACTATCTCAAATAACTCTTTCTCTATGCATTCCATTTTTGATTACAGTGCATCGCATGTTAAACAATTCAAGTGCATTCCAGGCTGCTGACAGCAAGAGCAGGAGAAAGAGAAGGAAGGAGAGGAGCAGGGACAGAGGTGAAGGTAGAGGGGGCAGAGGGGGGTAGAGGCAAAGGGTGCAGCAGACAGAGAGAGTCCATAAATTTGCCAACATATTTTGCGCTTGGGTCAGCATTAAATGCAAAACAAATTTATCATGAACGGACGACGAAGCTGATGTTGTTGTTGTTGTTTCTATTGTTGTTGTTGTTGCTGTTGCTGTTGCTGTGGCAGCTGCAGACTGAGTACAGATGGAAGTGCAGATGAAGGGAAAGAGAGAGGGAGAGAAGTGGGGGGGGGGAAGGGAGAGCGAGTAGGTAAAGATTTAACTATGAATTCAGATTCAGATTCGGCAAAGTTGCAAGTTGCGCGAGGTGGAAGTTTTTGTGGCGCGGCATGCATTCAATTGGAACGAAGCGATTGCCACAACAATTCGTTATGTTTTCGGCGCCCCCGAAAAAGCGGAGCAAACAGGGGCGGGGCAGAGCGTGGGGTGGTTAAACAAGAGCCAAACAACACAGCTGGCCAACGTAGCTAACTGACTGTCGCCGGCATAGACCAGCAACAACAACAGCAACAGCAGCAACAGCAGCAACAGCAGCAGCAACAACAGCAGCAACAACAACAATGCAACATTTTCAATGGCGTCTGCAGCTGCTGCTGCAGGCAAAAAGCGGCAACTCTGGCCGCGCCGCAAACATTTTGTGTGTGGGGCAGGCACAGGCAGTTTGTGGCACATTGTTGTTGTTTTTTTCTTTGTTGCATTTAAGGAGCAACTACCTGACCCCCCCCCCACAAGCCTCTTTGCTAGCTGCCCAGCTGTGGTAACTTCTCTCCCCCTCTCTCTCTCTCTTACTCCTACTCTACCTCTCTCTTTCATCCACCTCTCTCCCTCCTTCCCCCCTCTCCCTTCTTCCTCCCTTCTCCAACTCTAGTTCCACTTCAATTCAAGCCAAAAAGCACGTGGGGTGCGGTCGATCGCCAACAGCAGCAGCGCCAGCGCCTCGCTCGACCACGCCACAATCGCTGCCACAGTCTGTGGCACGTTGCAGCTGTGCAACGGCGACTGTGGTTGGCCTTACATGTGCACCAAAAAATACGGCGCGAACAAACCAAGCAGCCTCGTTTTTTTTGTTCAGTTTTCAACTTTGTCTGCGCAAAAATGCCAAAAAAAAAATTATAATCTATGACAGAGGCGTGTGCCGACTGCCGCCTACCACACACTGCTCTACCCACCACCCTGCCCCTGCTCCCCCGCCCACTCAACACACAACCTCCAACTGGACATGCTTTCTAAATTTGATCAGACCAAAGGCGAGTGAAAGTTGTGCAAAGCAAATCAAATTAATAAATATAATCATAAAGTCGAAGAGATTGACTAATGTGCATGGGAGTAGTAGGAGAAGAAGGAATGGGAGTAGTAGGAGAAGAAGGAAGAAGCAGAGAGAGTCTAAGAAAGCAAAGGTGTGCAAGGCAAGAGAGAGAGAGAGAGGGAGGCAAGCCTAGACAAGGAGGTAAACCAAGCTGTACTTAAAGCAAAATTAGATACAGAAAACAGATCTCAAATGCACAAAGATCATGCGCTTCGAGTTTGACAAAAAATCACGTATGTAGAGTCTATTTAATGTGGAGAAAACAATGCGAATACAATTTAATAAATTCGTTAGCAATTTTTATAAAAAACGAGCCTAAAGAAATGAACGAAAGTACTGAATGAAATTCGAAATACAAGGGTCATAAGATTTATCACATATAGGTCTAATTATAGGTTAATCGCATAATGTACAAAGTTGTTATGAGTAATTCGGCTTTAGGTTTCTCTAATACAACGTTATTTTGTAAAAGAGTTGTCAAAGCTTTTACTTTTCAATAAAGTGGTTCATGCTAAAGAGAACAAAGAGATACATCGCAAACAAGTTAAGTCAATCGATAACTAAGTCGATGACAGACCAGCTGCAATCGAGGCTAGAACACACATCACTAAGAAAGCGACGCGCCACAAAAAGCGTATTAAAATTACTCAGATTAAATGTAGAACTGTAGAGTGATATATACTCGTATATATAAAATATCATTTGTTACTTAATTTCACAGAGGCTTAAAGTATGAGGGAGTGTCAATTTGGTTCACTCTACTCTACATAAGAACTACAGATGCTGGCATAATATATATACTCGTATATTGAATAAGCAAAGCTCACTTCATTTTCAACAAGCATACAAATTAAAGCCGAAAAAATGTGAAAAACTTCTTGGTTTTAACACCTCAACAAAGGAATTCATTATAAAAAGTGGGCGTGGCAAAAAAAACTAAATAAAATCTATATATGCTGACAAAATAAATGCAACAATTGCATTAATTGCTGGCATTAATTGCTCATGTAGTTTTATATATTTGAATAATAATAAACAAAAAATAATGAAAGAATTTTTCATTTTGAATAATTTACAAGTTTTTCTTGTTAGTTTTTTCTCATTTTCAATTGCCTTTCTGCCTAATGAACTTATCCAAAAAATCAAAAAACGTGAGCTTATAAAACGTTGCGTAAGATTCGTGTCGAGATTCGTGTTGAGATTTTTGGTAGAGAGAGAGAGAGAAAACCACAAATAAAATTGAGCGAAGGCGTGGCTCAATTTGCGTAATCCGAAGTCGATGAAGTAAACCACAAAAGGTTCACATTTTAATTATAGCTTGGCTATGGCTGCCTCCCTCTCCCCTCTAGCTACCTACTGACTCTGCCTACCCCTGACTCTGCACTACGCTTGTTCTCACTCCTCCAACATTGCGTGTCTCCTGCCGTAGGCGACGCATGTTTCGGGGCGGGCGTCAAAACGCTTCCAAAATACTTTGCGGCTTAATGAGGCAGCTACCTCTACCCCTTGCCCCCCACCTTCCCTTCAGGGGCAGAGCTAAATGTATCAATTAAGTGATTTGTATTGAGATTGAATAGTCTTGCTAGGCACGCAGCACTTTGAGATACATTTCTCATCTGAGCTCGAGATACATTTAAGCTGCGCCTCAGCTAGTTGGGATTTAATGAATCAATTGGGAGAAAGAGAGAGAGAGAGAGAGGGAAATGAAGGCTAAAATGATTAACTACAATATGCAGCAGATGATACTGTTGATATACAGTGGATGATGCCATGCACAGTGGGGCAAGGCAACAAGAAATGTGCAAAACAAATTTCAGAGTGCAAAAACAGGAAGACAACGAAGAACAACAACGAATGCTTGTTGTTGTAGTAGTTATTGTTGTTATTGTTATTGTTGTTGTTGCTACAGCAATTGAGAGCGCATAATTGCCTGGTACATTGACTGTTTGCTGACACTGTGACAAGAGCGAAAAACAGCATACGAAATGTGATTGTAAAATGCCAAAAAGGAAGTTGCATGCGGGCAATGGCAATGAGAGAAGGTAAAGAGGGGAAGGGTAGAGGCTAAAGGGGAGGGAGAAGAAGTGGAAGAAGGCATAGGGGGAATGCAGCAAGGGGTGCGTCATGGCAACAATGGAAAAATATTTCAATTTATAGCGAATTAAATTAAATTGAAGCGCATTGAAAAAGGCCGCCAAAAAAAAAGAAGGAGAGCAAAAAGCGACGGCACGGGTCGAGATAGAGAGAGGGAAAGAGAGAGAGAGAGAGAGAGAGGGGCGCAGCGGAGAGTGAGGGAGACAAAGAGAGAGACAGAGAGAGGGGGGAGAGAGGGGGGAGAGTTGCAGAGCATGTGCGTTGGCGGCACACTTTGGACGCGCTGTCAATTGGGCAGCTTTAATTGCCAAGGCAGCGCGTTGCGCATACGCCGCATATGACAAAAGGCAGACAGATCAACAGAGAGGAAGAGAGGAAGAGAGAGAGGGGGGGAAAGAGAGAGAAAGGGAGAGAGAGAGGCCTGCCTGTGCTCAGCCATGACAACTGTCATCTGCTTTAGCCATATATTTATGAGCAGCTGACAGCGCACACAGTCCAGTGAAGACGAGCAACGGCAACGGCAACTCCAAAGACACACTGGGAATCGTGTGCACACTGTCGTTATGGCAGTCACTGTAAGCAGCAACTGTTGCCTGTAGTTGCTATGTTGTTGCTGCTTGTCAACTCCACAAGCGTAGCTCGAAAGGCAAAAGCAGAAGTAGAAGAAGAAGACGCGACCGCTGGCTAAGCTCAACTTAATGAGAAGAAGCATTAAATGCGAATGCGAACATGAAGCATGACGAGCACAAAGAGAAAGGGCAGAGCAGGGGGAAGGGGAAGTGGAAAGGGGTAACTGAAAATTTAACGAGTCGACAATAAAATGTGAACTGTCACACACACGCGCACACACACACTCGTAAAACATAAAACAGAACATGGCAAATGCTTTTCCCGGAAAAACCTCAGCAACAGTTGCTGCTGCTGCTGCTGTAGCTGCCACTGGCATCATTAAAACTAAATAGCGCAAGCCACCCACAACCCACTCAACCCACACACACACACACACACACACACTACACAATACACTCTCCACAACAGACAATCCAGTCTCCACTCCACTCTATCGCAGACTGATCGATGCTGTCAACCTGCGCTGCTGTTGGCGATTGCAATCCATGCAAAACTGACATTTGACATGCGTGTTTTGTCCTTTGGCCAACAAATGAGGCAACAACCACAAGGCAAGGGGGCAACCACAGTCACAGCCATAGCCACAGTTGCAACAAGAGCAAGCCTCAAATTTATGCATGCAAATCTCGATGCTAACTAAGCGAGCTGACTGACAAACCTGCCTAGACTGATGGAGACGAGGAGACGCTGTCAGAGATGAAGGAGAGTGGGGAGAGAGAGAGGAGGAGAGTTGGCCAGGTGAAGGCAAAGAGCTGCCAGAGGGTGGCTGAGAAAGGCGAGAAAGGAGAAGGGAACTGCCAGACGAGGAGACTGCCAGATGAGGAGAGATTGTCAGAGCAGGAGAGAGACTGTCAGACCAGGAGAGACCAGGAGAGACTGCCAGACGAGGAGTAAAGACTGCAGAGTTGAGGAGAGCAGAAGAGACTACCAGAGACAGGAGGAGAGACAGCCAGAGTTGAGGAAGGCACTGACAGAGAAGGTGCCAGAGGGAGTATGAAACTAACAGGAGAAGGCAAGAGTTGTCAGAGAAGGAGGAGAGAGACTGCCAGATGAGGAGAGCAGGAGAGGCCGCCAAGGGAGCACGAGAGACTGCCGGAGAGAGGAAGTAACCAGCCAGAGAGAGGAAGAAAGCAGCCAGAGGAGGAGAGAGTTGCCAGAGGAGAAGAGAGAAGCCAGAGCAGGGCAGAGTAACCAAAGCAGGAGCAGAGTTTGTCAGTGCAGCAAGAGAACTGACGAGAGGCTGCCATATAGCAGCGCAAAAGAGGCAACAACAACTTGCAACAGTAGCAGCAGCAACAACAGTCGCAACAACAACAGTCGCATCAGCAATAGTCACAGCAGCAGCAGCAACAACAACAACCATTTCTAGTTGCAGTTGCTGCTGTACGCTCTTTGCATCTGTGGCAATTTTCCGCGTTGCATATTTGGTGGAAAAGCGTTCAATCAAAGTCGCATTGTTGCCTCCATTGCTGCTGCTGCTGCGGTGGCAAACTCTGTCAGTAATTTATGCTCATTTGTATGTTGCATGAATAATTTGAATGCCACTCGAACATTATTCAAAAAGGGGTAACAAGCGATCAAGCGAAACGCGCCAAAAGACCATTGCAATTGGCTGTTTGTCTTGACCATAAACAAGATACAAATACAAATTATGAGTGCATGAGGAGGAAAGTAAAAGACATAGAAGACGTAGTTGATACTCTAAAATAAAAAGAGCTGCAGGAAATAATCAATAATAATGTAAATAAGTATTGTAAAGCCTAAGTTAATGACAGAGGAGAAGAAACTAAGCTAAACTAAACTAAGAAGTTGATTGAATTGATGCAAATAATACTATAAAATACTTATTAATCTATAAGGTTGAATAAGCTTGAATAAGATTCATTGAATAAGATTGATGTGTTTACTACTCTATAGGTATTTTAATTGATTATGCTTATGAGCTTAATCAAGACTTGTTTAAATTAATGGAAATAAATGAATGAATTACTCAAGATCATGAATAAAGAATGGTTTAACTTGGGTAGGCAAAGAAACTGATTGGAAACTGGATAATGATGTCAAAGTTGGCAATAGATCTTTATATATATTTATCATATATTTATTTATTATATATATCTCTAATTCAGCAAATTTAATAAATGAAACTATTGTAAGTACTATCGTAAGTATCGCAATGTTGCTATAAATAATAAATCCTATGTCACTTGCATGGCAAATCTAGTTTTAGCGAAGCTTAAGAGACTGCTTGAAGACTTAATATTGGTCTTAAAGTTGACACTATAAGTTTATATATAGCTCAATTGTAGACACAACAAACAAATGCAACTATCGCAAGCAAATATCGCGTGTACTATCGTAAGTTGCTGCTGCCTCATGTTGCTGTTGCTGCTGCTCCACATTGTTGCAGTTCGCATCAAAATAATTGGCTGCCTGCAGCAACAGCAGCAAGATCAGCTCAAGCTGCAGCAGCAATGTTGCATGTTGCATGTGGCTGACCAGTGTGAAAACTTAAGCTCGATATATGGCAAGTCTGAAATGGCCCAGGTGCCTAGCAGAGCAGCCTCCCTACCTCCCTCCCCCCCACACTCCTGCTCTCCCCTCTCTGCGCAGCTGCCAAAACTGACTGCAACTCGTTGTTGCTGCTGCTGCTGTTGCACGTCTGCCCCCAAACCGTTGCACACTGGCCTGAAACGTGCCTGTCAGGCTTTTTAACAATTTTCAATAGGTTAACACACACACTCGCACACACGTAGTCAGCCAACTGTGCCGCTTATTTATTTATGTTTTCGGTGCTGCTCAGCTTTTTGTCTCTTTAGTTTTTTACACAGTTCCATGTAAACAATAACAAAACACAAAACACATTTGTGACGCGTGATTTTGCATAAGTTGGCACACAACTTGCAGCCAGAGACAGACAGACAGACAGACAGACAGCAACAACAACAACCATTACTCATGCTTATACACACACACACACACACTCGCACACACACTGGCTTGCAACTGCATACACTCATGTCCTTTCACATGAATCGTCAACTGCCTTTGGGCCAAATGTTTTTTTACCCCCTCAACTATAAAACAACGGCTTAAACAAGTCAGATTTCTCTCTCTGTAAACAGAGATACCCTGTAAATAACTTAAGTGAATGATTAAGCTGTTGCTTGCTTAGTTTGCAGTGAGACTATCTAGCGAATTTCGAGAATCTAGCTATGCTATAAGCTGAGTTCCTTTAGTTAGAGTGGATATACTTTGGAATAATGATCTGCAATGATTAGCATTTGCTTAAATAAGCTAAGTAAATATTATCTACTAAATTTGCTTAGTCTAGCTCTGCTATAAGCTGAGTTACTTTAGTTAGAGTGGGAATACTTTGGTATAAAGGTATATCATGACAAGCAAATGCTTAAGTTAGGCTATGAAGATACTGTGTACCAAATTTGCTTAGTCTAGCTCTGCTATAAGCTGAGTTCCTTCAGTTTTAAAGAGAACCTTTATAAATAATAGTATAGTCTCATTGTATAATGCTTATATAGGGTTCAAGAAGTAACTCTACCAAATATGCTTAGTCTACCTCTTCGATTAATCAAGTTACGTCAGTTATAAAGATCATTTTTAGAAATAATAGTAAAGTATCATCATAAAATGCTTATATAGGGTTCAAGCAGTAACTCTAACAAATTTGCTAAGTGTAGCTCTTTAATTAGTCAAGTTCCTTCAGCTAAAAAGAGAATCAGTATAGCTAATAGTATAATATCATCATCCAATGCTAATGTAGAGTCTAAGAAGGGCCTCTACCAGTTTACCTAAGTCTTGCTCTTTGATTAATCGAGTTACATTAGTTATTTAGGGAATCTGAGTAGGTTTAAGTATATTATAAATATATACAAGGCTTATGCATGCTCTTTAAAGAAACTCTACCAAATTTCTTTAGTCTTCCCCTTTCAATTACTGAGTTCCTTTAGTTAGTTTATGAATACAACGGAATAGATCAATTTTATGCAAATCCAATGCTTGTTCAGACTATATAGCGCCTATCTTCTAAACTTCACCAGTCTATCTCTTGGAACAGCTGAGTTTCTTCAGTTATAACATGTATAAAACTGCATAATAATGAAATACAATAAGAAACAGAAAATATAATCTACAGAGAGTCTATCCATCATATTTCCCTAGTCTCTACCCTCTACAAACCGAGTTCCTTTAGTAAATTCCTATAAACTCAGTTCCCCTGTCTCCCTCACTCATCATACCCTACCATCCCTCAATTCTACAGAACATATCGTCATCATATTTAACTTAAGCTCGTTAATTCGCAAGTTTTGGCTTATGAAGACATTTTTATAGCCAATTAAGCGACGGCCACAAAATCATAAATTGCCAAATGAGCCACACAGACAAAAAAAATAAACAGGCTAAAAAGCGAAATCAAAATCAATTCGAACAGCTTAAAAACTCATTATGCAAATGCGCCAAGCCCTGAATAAGTAAGAAAAAAAGAAAAAGAAACAGCAAGAGATAAAACTCAATTTGCTGGACTAAAGTGATCTCGATCTCTCGATCGTTGCAACCTTTTGGCTTTTTTTCTTGGCCTTTTTTCTCTTCTCCACTTTTTTTGGCAGTGTTTGCCAATTGTCGCCCACACAAATTTGGGCTGACTTAACTAATCTGTGGGCAATCTGCTTGAACGAGCAAATTACCCAAGCACTCTGGGGGGGTTAAACTCACCTGATCGCGAGCCAATTGGAACCACGTCTTGATGATCAGCGCCAGCCGCGTATCGTGATAGTTCTTTGTCGTCTTCACACTGATGAAAATGTCATCCAGCTCAGTCGTGGGCGGCTGCGGCGTCGCAGTCACAGCGCGCTGCGACAGATCGTGAAGCAGTTCGCCATTGCGACTGCGCCGGGCGAGCTCAGTGAGCAGCGTTGCTGTGGGTCGTTCGCTGACCTCAATGTCGCTGAAGTTGAAGCTGTGTATGTCCTTGCGTATGATCAGTGAGGGTGTGATGGGCGAGGCCGAGGGGGAGGCAGACACAGGTGAAGAGGAGGAGGGCACTGCAGAGGAGGAGGCGTAGGCAACTGCCTGCTGCGGCTGCTGCTGTTGCTGCTGCTGCTGCTCTGCTGTAGTGCGGCGTGTGGTGGGTGGCGGCACATTGTGGCTGCCACGTTGTGTGGTCGTTGTGGCGGCAGGTTCATTGCCATCCAACAGGCTGACGCTGCCCGGGGGCTGCAGCTGCAAAGAGAGAGAAAGGGAGAGGGTTTAGAGCATGTAAATTTGTTGTGCAATAAAATATGAAGACGGCGCTGCAGCGCTGCCGCCGTGAGGCATTTTCACCTGGCAAACAAAGGCAAACTTCAATGGGCAAACAACAATGGCAAACAAATGAGTGGAAGCAGACGCAGGCGCAGGCGCAGAGCAAACACAACAGCAACAACAACAATAACAGAGAATCAACAACAAGCTGAGAACAGCAACAACAACTCAACACCAACAACAACTCAACACCAACAACAACAACATAAATGCTGAGTAAGCGCAAACAAAAAGCAAACGGTAGAAAAGATCGCGCTGCATCGTTCAAAATGAAAGAAGATTCCCAACTCTGCACTCTTCTGTCTTCCCCTCTTCCCTCTCTCTCTCTGCATTGCCACCTTGATTAATTTCCACTGATAACAGGTTCATTTGCTTTTGTTAAGCGGCAATTCCTCAATTGCTTTTAATGCCTGCTTCGTTTTGGAAGAGGGGGGGAATCTTCAGTCTTCAGTGTCTTTCTGCTGCTGCTCTTGAGTTTGAGTTTTTGATTGAAGTGAGCTGATAAAGAGAGTTTGAAGAGCGCAGCAGGGGAGAGTGGGCAGAGAAGAAGGGGGATGGTAGTGGAGAGAGTGTGGACAGAAGAGGGAGAGTGAAGAAGGGAGAGTGAAGAGTGGCGAGGGCAGAATGAAAGAACCATCAAGTGATAATTTGATCAAACTTTTCCGCTATGCAAATCAGTTAAGGCCACAGCACAGCAGGCACTTCCGTGGCTATACCTCTCTCTCTCTCTCTCTCTCTCTCTTTCTCTTTCTACACTAGCCCTGCAGCTTTCCCTATCCCTCTCCCTCCTTCTCATCTACCCCTACCTTAGTTCAGGCCCCCCCACACATAGATTTCTTTATAGCTCATTCGCAGCGCTTTGTAAATGAAAATGGAAACATTTTCGCTGTCTGCAGTCTCTCTCTCTCTCTCTCTCTCTCTCTCTCTCTCTCACTTCCCCCCTCTTCTCTGATCTTTTTTATTACACAGTAAACGGGTCTTTTGGGCTGCTTCTGCTGCTGCCGCTGCCGCGCTTCACACGATATTGTAGATGCGATATAAGCCAAGCTAAACTAAGCGACTCTCTTCGTATACGAATCGTCTTGGGCCTCATACATTTTTATTGCAGCACGATCGACAAACGGTGTTCAATATAATGGGGCAAGTTAGAAGGGAGAGAGAGGGGGAAGAGAGAGAGAAAGGAAGATAGGGTTAAGCACTTGATGATGCGACAAGGCGAGCGCCTAATGAGACATTGACAGGTGGCAAACTGTGGGGGGAAGCGAGGGATAAACTAAAGTGAAATATTAATTAATAGAAAGAAAAACGAGAACGAGAAAAAGGGCAAATCGTGAGCTGTGAAAAGCAAAACAAAATCGTTATAGAAATCGCGTTACAGATCCGGTAACGGAGGCTGAATTGAGCTGAGAACAAGTCGAGGCTGGAGTCGAGGTCTTTTGCATAGATTAGAATGTTGCAGCAGTATTGCTGCAGCTGCTTGGCAATATATATGCAAAGTAACAATGGCAAGGGGCAGAGGGAGATAGAGCAAAGAGTGCTGAAATTGCAAGTGAGAGGCAGAGGGAGAGAGAGAGGGGGGAGAGTAGGCAGCCAGCAACACGTGTGCCCATAAAAAGCATTGGGTTTTTCGGGGGTTTACTTGGCAACTGTCACGCCTGCGCAGACACAACAAGCTACAACAGGCAACACAGTCAGCAGTTATAAAGACACAACAACAACAACAACAAAGACAACACATTTACACACTCCTTAACACACTCATAATTTGCTGCAAGTCTTTGTCAATTCGCTTCGTGTCTGTTTGGCGCAATTGTGAAATGCTTCATTATGTGCATGATTAATATGTTTATAAACAATTGCCATGTCAATTAATAATACAAGAATGAAGTGAAAAGCCACAAAGAAGAGAGCGAGACAAGGGAGAGGGAGTAAGAAGGGGAGAGGAAGAGTGAGAGTTGAGCCTAAAAAGGGCGCTAGATTAATGAAGTTCCCCCCAAATAAACTGTTTTCACATTTGCTTTCAATCTTCAATCAGTTTCCAGCTGTGCCGAGCAGAAGAGCAAAGAGTAGGAGAAAAGTGAGAGAAAGAGATAGCTGACAAGCTGGTAAAATCTTCATTAAAGACTGTTTTAACAATATTTAAGTTGCGATACGCATCTACGATAAGATACACAATCACAAGGCAACAACATATAAGCGCCAAGAAAGGAGCTCAAACTGAGCTCAGATGAGAAACAGGAGAGTGAGAAGATAGCAGAGGGAAGAGGGGAGAGAGGAGAGGGAAGAGAGGAGAGTGCAGAGTGAAGAATGAAGAGTGTAGAGCTGGGGAAAGAGCTGCTACTCAATTAAGTTAACTGGCGACCACCAAAAGACCAGCAGCAGCTGCAGTTGACTAAATACACTGAGAGAATTGTGGAGGCAGATTTGGTAGATAAATAGGTCGAACTTAAGATGTATATTGTACGCCCTGAGGGTATTAAGGTGTAGGTAGTATATTAAAGAGAGGAATTATAACAGGCGGACCTCTGCAATCTCAGATATCATGTATATTTATGATAGTGTCTGTATGAACGCCTATATCTCAGAGTTTAGAAGAGCCAAGGCTGCCAAAGTTGCTGACAATATGTCTTACTATTGCCAGTTTGTTTTAAAAGGTTGCCACTTTGATGAAGGCGAATTTCAAGCATAGTTTTAAGGCTAGAAAGTTTATTTTGTTAGTACAATAATCAGCCATACTGTTTACAATATATCCAAACCATTTTTACAAATCTAATCCCTTAGTGAAGACTTAATTATATAGTAAACCAAGTGCTGTATTCCCAAACTTATACTCATTAACAGTATATACTGCTCAACTATATCAGCTGACAGAATTTCGCTGAGTGTATAGCCAACGCTTAGCTGCAGATGCGCAGATACAAAGATACTTTGCGATACTGCAAGCTACGGCAAGATACTTTTAAGCCGCCAAGTTTTATCAGCAAGGCGCTTGTTTGGCGGCTTAATGTCGTCAACTTTTTGGTAGACAGAGAGGGAGAGAGTGAAAGAGAGGGCAGATAGTGGCTGACAGGCAGCTGTGCTACTGTGTGTGAGGCATGCAACAAGAGGAAGCGCGCAAGCTCGGCTCTTTGCGGCTTTGTGTTTTGTTTTTTTTTTGCCTTGAAGACAATTTTTGAAGTTGATTTGCATGCGAAGCAGCTCGTGATGTGCTTGTTGTTGTCGATGTGTTGTTATTGCTGTTGCTGATGTTGCTGCTGTTGCTGCTGTTGTTGTTATTACGTATTTACCATGCACAAAGCGAAACAACACGAATCAATCAAGAGACAGAGGAGGCCGCAGCTCATTCCGCGCGCCACTTTAAACAAATTCGAATAAACAAATTCATTTATCGATTATATATATTTTTATGATTTATGCGTCAGCAACACGCGACGACAACGACGACGATGAGTACGAGCAGGAGGAGTGCCACATCTGCAATAAAGAGGGAGCCACAGCTATGGCAGAGGGGGGGCTCTACTGACTGGACACTGGTCGCACAATTGGCTGCCTTATCAAGTGCAAGCCAAACCCCAAAGAGGCAGAGGCAGAGGCAGAGGGAGACACACAATTCTGCGAAGCAACTCAGCGAAAAAGTCAACAACAAACAACAACAACAACAGTGGGCAACATTTTTGCGCAACATTTGGCAAAAACTAAAAAAAGAACATGATGAATATAAAAAAAATAATAAAAATAAAAAAAACAATTTTTCTACATTGCATTGCACTTTATGTGGTCACACAACAACAATAACAACAACAACAACCTACAGTAGAAGTTCAACAATGGCAACTGACACAAGTCGTAGACCTCCACAAGGCAAAAAAAGAGGCGACTTCAATTGAAACCGGCAACAACAACAACAACAGCAACAAAAAGAGTGTCAGCATTTTATGAGAACTCCACATACTCCACTTCATTCCATTTTGCTGCCAGATTTCCGGTTAACCAACAACAAAAACAAAAACAATTTGTTCTACATTAAAATGACATAAAAAAGTTCTTAACGTTTCTTTCTCTCTCTCTACTAAAACATTAACTAAATGAAAATTAAAGCTGGGGGACTTTATAGAGCTGTTTTGCATAGTTAGCTGGCAAAACATGATCACTTGATTAGCCCTACGAGGTGAATAGCATCAGAGTCTAGTCGGAATTTGCATATGCAGGAAATTCCAATGGGGCGTGTGGAGACTTAAGGAACTTCCGCCGAAATTATAATAAAGTTCTAGGGTTATAAAACTGGGGGAGACATTAAAAGGAATATATTGGCAACTCTACCATACAATATTATAATAAAATGAATTTAAACTGCAAAATATTGCTATTGCAATAAGATACTATGAGTTTAAAAGCTATATAATGTAGAGAGAAGTCAATAAGAATATGTAGTCTATATAGGCTGGTCAAGGAATAAATTTACTAAAGATTTCTCAAAAAATTTAAACATTTAAACCAACATAAGTTTTAAATATCGGTTCATTTTCAGATTTTAGGCTTATTTTCCTACCGAACACAAAGAAACTTGTCAAAAAACTCCAAAAATACTTAAATATAATTATTATTCAAACCTCTTGCCAGGGTATTTTAAGTGCACTGCAATAAAAAATAATTTTAGAGCAACTGTATAATATATTTTTCTAGAGATTTCTTTGAAAATACAAATTAAACTGGAGTTTATAGAGCACAAAATAACATAATTTGAGTTTTAGGGTATTAAGAATACACAGAACTCAAAAAGAATTTATAGTCAACTCTACAAATCAATTTTCTATATTACTGCTCAGCATATACCAAAAAAGCATTGCAAAATTAAAGTAAAATAAATCTATGTAGCATAAATAAGTTTGCAGTATTGAAAAAGATTGACAGAATAAATCGTATTATATATTAATATATGTATATTTATAATATTAATAATTATTAATATTAATAAAATTATATAATATATATATTCTATATAATTTTCTATATATTGCACTAACACTCAGTGCTTAAACATGCAAATTAAATGTGTCTGATCGATTTCTAGCCAAAGATAACAAAGAAATACTGTGAAAATAAAGCTAAACTATCGCCATTTTTTGGCTAGTTTCACTCTTAGACTAACTTCAATGGCAATTAGCATAATACAGCTCTGCATGCCCATGGTAACTATGCGTGTCGTCTACTCAGAGTCCCACTCTAGGTACCACCCACCTCCAAGGGGGGAGGGGGAAACTAGCCGGGCGGGCAGCCAACTCTAGAGAGAACTCTACTCTGCTGCTTGTAACATTAGCGAGGAATATTTTATTACACAGAAATTTATGCAAAAAACCAAAACAAAACAAAGCACAACAACAACAAGAACAACAACAACGAGAAGAACAACAATAAACACAGTCTCAGGATCGAAATCGGCGACTCTGAAAGCTTTGGCGACGCGCTGCCGACGGCAATGAAACGCAGCGCAGCAGAGGGAGAGAAAAAAAAAATAAAGCAAGGAGAGCAAAATAAAATTACTAAAAACTGAAACTGTTTTATATGCAAGGCAGAGGCAGCGGCAGAGACTTCAAGACATTGGCAAGGGCGCAAAAAGGTTTCAGGCAGTGCGAGTGAGAGAGAGAGGGAGGGAGAGTGGGGACTGGAAGGAGACCGGTGCCGGACGCATGCGCAGCTGCAAACGTCGCCAGCGTTGATTTATGAAAGTGCACGAAACGACGAAGGATGAGAGAGGGAGAGTGGAAGAAGGGGAGAAGAGGGGCAGACGTAGATGGACAGCCGGCGAAAAACACATGCAAATTGGCAAATGTGCAAGGCAGAGGAGAGAGAGGCAGCAGTGGGAGAGGGAGTGTAAGAAAGAGGGCGCTGCGTATGACAATTTACGATTGCTGGTGGCGCACCCACGCCTGTGCAGAGAGATATCTCTCTCTCCATCTCTTCCTTCCTCTGCGTCTGTCTGGCAACTCTGTGGACTTACTTGCATGCCCGGATATCCGTAGGCGCTCTGATAGAGCAGCAGCGTCATATAGACAACGGCGACGGCGAGAGACATGGCTTGCAGGAGGCGTTTATAACGTTGCGGCAGCGAGAGCACAGTCAGGCTCATCATATGTCGCGCAGATCCTTTACGCGAACATCGATTGCAGCCGATCAATCGTATCGATTAATCGCAGTCGCAGTCGATTTTGCACGTGTTCTTATGCTGTTAAAATTACGGTTTATTTGTTCACTGTTATTCACTATTCAATTTTAAACACTGTTATTATTTATCACTTTGTTTTGGGTTCTCTTGTTTGCGTGTTATTTCGTGATTTTTCGTGATTTGTTCTGTTCCTTCTGTTCTTCTTCTACTACTCACGAAACGCGCGCGCACACGTCTTGCTTGGGGCAAGTCAACTGGGCAACTGACTAGCGCCGAGACGATCGATGCGCCGCTAAGCTCGACTTCGTCGTCGTTCCAGCGCAAATTTGTAAACAAAACAAAACGAGAGAGCGCGAGCAAGCGAGTGAGTGAGAGAGCGCACACTCAACGGCTGCTCCAATTGGAAGTGAGGCGCATGGGCAGCAAGTGCGACAGAGATAGCTGCATGTGTGTGAGACCTCTGATATTGAGAGAGCGACGGCAGTGAGCGCAACTGCATTATTCCAATAGGAGCGTGAGAGCCAAGGCAAGGCAGCTGTTGTTGTTGCTGTGCTCTCTCTCTCTGTGTTGGGTTCGTTCGTGGGCTGCTCTCGTTGACTGGTTAGTTCCGCCTCGGCATGTGCCACGGTAGCTGCCGAAGGCGATGATCGGCAGGCGCAGAGCCACTCGTGGGCGTATGCTGCATCTCTCTCACTCTTTCTCTCTCTCTGAGAGTTTGCGTGAGTGTGTGATTGAGTGTCTCTTGAATGTGTGTGTGTGTGTATGCTTAGTTATCCTGCTGGCACGTCCTTGCGCACGACCTGTGCCCATAAACAAGAGTGCAAGGGCTACCCCTCTCCCCTCTTGCAAACTACGGCCGCCTCTGCTGCTGCTCTGCTGCTGCAGCCGACGACAATTCCATTAAAAGTTGTACGTTGTCACTTTGCGTTAACTTATCTGTGTGGCATGTTGTGCGATCGCATTTTTATTGTCGCCATTGTTTCTCTGCCCACACACATACACACAGGCAGAGCAGAGCAGAGCAGAGCAGAGCACAAATACACACACACATAGTCACATTGCATGTTCGTTTCGTTCCGTTTTTGTCGCTTGGATTTTCTTCACTTGACAATGCTTTGCATGGCTCCCTCCATCACCACCCCCCTTCCCCCATTCCCCCTCTCTGCTCTGCGCCTGTCATATTCCATGTTTGTGTGGCGGCAACAAAAGCTCTTGCGGCCAACGTCGCGACGCCGACGTCGACGCCAACTGCGCTGTGCGCACAATCAGCAACTCGGCATCTTGTTCGCTGTCCCTTTGTGCGCCTTTCGCCTGAATTGCATTTAAAAGAGGCCCGAGACGCGTCGTACCCCACCTCACTGCGCCCCTGCACACGTCTCAGGCCCAGACTCAGGACCCCTTGAGGGCCCAGGGAGCGTACCAAGCTGAATCTGCTGTTGAGCAGAAAGAGACATCGACGTTGTCTAACCCGTTGCTGGTTCCTTGTGTGTGCCGCGTGCCACTTCCCTTGGCCCTGTGCCTCATTTTTAATGTGCAACTGCAGCGCTGTATGCTCTGTGTGTTGGTGTGTGTGTGTTGGTGTGTGTGTGTTTGCATAGCTGCACTGGTTAGGCATGTGCCACTGCCCCAAGTTGCAGCAAGTCCAACCAGGTCCGGCCAAGCCACGTTTATCGCTCGCTCGCCTAACCTTGTTAGGATTGTAAAATGTAAACCGAAGGCGTTGTTGGTAACTCTCAACGTTGCAACGTTGCAATTTCACAGAATACACTGCGAGAAATAAGAAAAGGAGAAAAGGAAATTGAATTAAGTTAAAGTTGAAAATTCAACTTGAAATTAAATATTTGAAATTGAATTCAAATAAAATAGTATAATACAATAGATCTAATAGGTCGCAGTACACATCAACTTAATAGATTTTAATTTAACTGATTATAATATTAACAGTTTGTATACAATACGTTTTAATTAAATTCTTTTTTTCTCATTTAAGGTTTTACCTTTAAAAAATTATTCTTATTTAAAACAATCCACTGACCATAGTTTGACTATAAATTAATTTAAATAATTTCCAGGAAATTAAAATAACTTACTTTTATTCCATAATTTGAGCACATTTATTCTCGATCTAGTACACTTTTGCCAAGTGCCTTGCAACGTTGCAATTTCACAGCGTACACTAAAAGAAACTTTGAGAAGTTTTTGTAAATTGTGTTTAAGTTTAAGTTTGCAATGTTTACCAAAACTTCTTTCTATAATATTTTGGTAATTTTCGTTGGTTTATTTATGCATGATTATTTTGACCGTTGTGGTACCCCGACTATGTTGCCTTTCTGTGGAAACCTGTTGATTTAAAAATAGATCAATTTAAAGACTATATTCAACACTATATTCAAAACCAAACAAAAATATCAGGTTTTTTAACAAAGTTATTAGAGTTGAAAATCTGGAAATAAAACTAAACATTATAACAATTTAGTAAATCTTTCATTTCTTAGAAATCTTTTGGAATTGGATTCTTATACTAGTTTTGAGTACAAGTCTTCAGTTTTGTCTTCATTTATATTCTAATATTGCCTCGCCTCGCTTTTATTGTGTTATTATTAATATTTTATATTAATATTAGTTCCAACGTTACAAACTTCACTGTGCACTAAAAGAAATATAGAAATGGAAAAGGGAAATTCATTTCAGCTAAAATTTACAGAATACAATGAATGAATTTTTAACTTTTCTTTCTTGTAAGTAATACTCAAAATGATCTTATACTTATGTATATTATATGCCCGTTTCAATGCCCCACAAGTCACACCAGGTTTTTTGCAGTGTGTCAAGCGCTTGCGGCCTAGTCGAGTGGCCGCTGCGCTCGACTGGCACACGCTGAAGTTGCCCACCAGCCCCCCGCTCCCCGTCCGCCTGCCTGTGCCGTCCTTTAAGCCGTCGCTTTAATCGAAAACGGTCGCGCAGTCGCCCTGCGGTTAGTGCAGAGGCGTAGACAGAGAGAGGGGGGCGGGGTGGTGTGAGGTGGGGATACAGGGGCAACAGCAGTGCGCGTGCGGCTGCGCGTTGAACGTGTTCATTTCGCTGGCTCCAAACAATTCAGAGCATATTCTCAACTCGGGCTTGGCAAAAATTGATGCCCGGTAGTCATGCAACGGGAGAGGGAGAGGGAGAAGGAGAAGAGGCAGGCAAGGGGGGGGGGGCAAGTGGCAACTGTGGCAACTTGACTGACGCGACTCGACTCAAGTTGGTCGAAGTGAGTGACTAGTTGACTGCCAGCCTGACGTGCGACTTGATTGCGCCGCTTGTGCTGTGCTCGAGTTGCAGGCAAATCTAACCCAGACTGAGACACCCAACTGGGCACACACACAGACACACAGGGAGAGAGACAATACATCATAGCTGCGTGTGTATTCACACCCATCCGAAATTTGTTTCCCATTGCGTATTGATGGCCAGCACACTAAGCAGCCTAGAGATTAATGATGCCGCATTAGTCAGTGTCGCTTAGTGGAACGCTCGCTGTGACTAGGCAAGGCGAGGCAACTGTCGAGTTGTGCCCCAAACTGTATGTATGTAGGTGCCCCCCCTAGTGGCTGCCCATTGGCCAGCCTAATGCCGTCTCTTAAGACTTCAAATAAAGGTAAATTACGCTGCCAGATTGGACCAATTGTAGGTACAAGCTCATTGAGGAAGGGCGCACAGTCGCACAGTCGAATCAAAATTAATTTCGACATTGTGCGTTTCCCTCATGTATCATCGATCGATCAATAACTGTCAACACACAGTGTAGCTGTGCGCTACAGTCAAGCGTGAGCGGCATATCAACTAGTAAAGAGCACATGACAAGGCAAAAAGGAAACGTTAATGAGAATCGCTAAGAGAGGCGCATATGTGGTTAAACTAACTTCAAATTTAGCTTGTGTGGCGCTGTAGGTTAGAAATATATTAAAGATTTGTTTCATCTATTAGAACTGTCTTTAATCTAAACAAAGGTCCTACACGATCTCAAACTAACCTCACAAAAGGTATATATTGCTTTATTAAAGCTAAGGTAGGTTCAATCTTTATGAATTGTCTAAGATAATCGCAGAGAAGGTACAGCAAGTGATCAA
Source organism: Zaprionus vittiger (assembly GCA_018904025.1). Taxonomy (NCBI): domain Eukaryota; kingdom Metazoa; phylum Arthropoda; class Insecta; order Diptera; family Drosophilidae; genus Zaprionus; species Zaprionus vittiger. The sequence continues at coordinate 2,115,341 of JAEIFQ010001142.1, read as the reverse complement.
CCCAACTTCAAATAAGTTTAGTCTATATAAACTCTTATTAATACTTTGAGAATCGCGTAGAAGAAACAAATTAGTTGTAATTTCTTGTATTTAGCTAACTCTCTATCAAGTTGAAATATCTTACTCTATATCAACTCGAAATTTCTTACTCTCTAGCAACTTTATATCAAGTTGAAATTTCTTACTAAAGTCGCAAACCCGCTCATTCTAACCTATCCCATTACAAATGTCCTACATGTAGCGCATTACCAGTTCGACTTGCTTCGAGGAGTCCCCGACTTTAGCCACTTCTTACATTTTTTTTGGGTTGCTGCTCCCAAAAACTGTAATACGAATTTCGTTTTCTCATTTTTACAGATTTTCGATTAGAGATTTTCGATACAAGATTTGCTGGGGGTCAGTGGAGAAAAGCAGAGAAAGAGGACAAAGGCAGTACCAGCAAGTGAATGAGAGAGAGAGAAAAAGAGAGAGAGAGGGAGACAAAGAGAGAGTGAGAGCGCAGAGACCACCTGGCGTTTGTGGACGCTAATTGCATTGAAGGCAAAGCGGGCAGACAAAGAAATTGTGGCCAGGTGATGATATCAGCATGATCAAGCACTTAAATAAGTACAAATAATGAAGCGCCCCCTGTTTCCTTGCCCTGCCCCTCTCTCCCTCTCTCTCCTTGTTCCTTCCTCAGAGCGTTAGTTTGAAAAGTTTACAATTTGTTGATTCAACGCGGCATGAAATCGCTTTTCAACTTTGTTGAACTTTAATTAACCGATTTTTTAATGCCTTCTCCCTTCTCGCCAACTTGGTTTGTGTGACCAACTGAAATTACTTTTAAGCGGATTAAATTTTCGGTTTTGGCAAAGCGATTCGATTTGTCTAGTTGCAAAGACACCGCACAGACACCCCCCCTTCAACGATCCCTTGGAAGTTTAGTCGTGCAAGGCTGCTCTCGAAAGGGTCATTAAAACATAGCAAGCTAACACATTGGGCAAACATTGGCTAGCAACCGGGTCCGGCTGAACAGTACGCACCGTTCTCCTCCGTTCTCGACTTGATAAATATTTCCCAAAACCTAATTTTCAATTTACCAAAGCAATTAACAACAAATTTTATTGGCTTTTAAGTTGTGCAAACACTTGTAACACTCATCGCAGGCTGCATAATAAAATGTATCTGTGGGATACAACACACTCACTCACACACACTCACTCACACACACTCACTCACACACACACACACTCACACACTTGTGCGACTATTGATCAAGTGTTTGACGAGTCTTCAGATTTGTTTTCCTCTTGTTTACCTGGCTTACTGCACTCGCAGTGTTTCTTTCTTTAGAAGCGCCCGAGCCCGAACCAGTTTCTTTCCTTTCCCCTTTCCCCTTCCATCATTTCCCTGGCTACCTCGTATGTGTTTCATTAATTAACAAACCGAAGCGAACGCCATAAGAACGAAATAAAGTAACTAAACTAACATTGCATAGACAATGTGATTCGATATGTCTGATTGCGAGGTTATATGAGCTCACAGTTCCAGCTTCGATTCAGGCATACCTATAACAGATCAACGCCTAACTAGGTATACCCTAGTAGGAGAGTAGCAGGATACATTTTGTTGCTTACCTTTGTTAAGGGGTACCTTATAGGTCGTATAGCCACAACTGCCAACATTGTTCGCCTTCCTTTGCCAGTGCAAAAAGTCATCTCGGTAAATCTGCAGATTGACGCTGTAGGTGCCAGCTTGCATGTTGTTTCGACTACCGAAATCCTGTTGCTGCCATCCTCATAGCATGCCATAGCAGTCGAGCCTCTTGGGACCCCCTCGAAGAGCCTGCTTGAGCTTGCCAGGGGTCTGGACTCTCTGCTCTACTCTGGCCTGGCCTGTGCGCTACAATGTGCCATAAATTTATGATACTAGTAAAAATGCTCGCAGTATCTGCTGTAAATGGTAGTCGTAGTGGCACTATCTGTGGTTACGTGGGGAGAGACCGCACTCCCCCCCCCCTTCAGACACTGCTCCATTCTGTCTCTCTCTCATTCTCTGGGTTGGTTATTGCGGCTGTTACATTATGTTGCCTTTGTTTCTGGTGCGCATTACATGACACCGAGAGTTATATGCAAGCCAAAGAAGATGCCATTTAAAAGCAGATAAATAAACTTAATGCCAACTCCAGACACTACCAACGAGGTAGTGAGAGAGGGGGGAAAGGACACCGCACTGTGACATACGCAGCCTGCCAAGTGTCGCCTTCTGCTCGCATATTTATGTTGTCTGCCAGGTTGGGGCGCAGTTGGCAGTCTTAAATATGACCAACAGTTGAGCGATATATATTCCAAACCGATTCCCGCTAACCTTACTTCAATGCCCAGGCTGTCTTAGTATCTTGTCTCAGCGCCCCTATATCATTATGCCAAAGCATTTTTCTTGGCGAAACAGTTAAAAAGGCAGCCCCGAAATTGCCTTGCGTGCTGTAAAACATCGCAAACCATCGAATACCGCGTTAGAGGAACGTTAAAGGAAGCTATAAATAACGATTAATTGTATTATTAAACTAATTCGAGAACTGCTGCTACCCAAGACGAAAGGCCGTCAGTCATGCAACAATTCCCTCGACCACATAAATTTCGATACGATACTCCTCCCACTCTCGATCTCGAGTCTTTCTTCTGCTTTTCGGACAAGCTAATTTACATTTTGCCTTAGCAGGCCGGCAAAAGTAAAAGTCAAAGATTCTAAAATTACTCCCTCGGGGCCTATACAAAAAAAAGACGAAGAACCCTCCTAACCGGCTTTGAGCTTGAATCAATTACTGAAATCGCTCAATGATCAGACGAGAAGCTGCCGCAGCACGCAACCAATGTCTGCAAGAGTTGACACACTCTTGACAGTCTGCTAAGTTAATAATAAAGTATGGCATAGTATATATGTATGTGTATTTGAGACCTTCACAATTGCCACCAAGTCTAGTCAATGTTCTTCATTGACCTAATGGTCGCATCGATAAAAGGTCGCACGTAGTTGACATCCGTGTAGACACCTGGAAACTTGGGACTCGCACAGCTTATACCGAATGATACAATGCCGCAAAGTTCTTTAACAGTTCCGTTTTTATAGACAATCGGGCCACCCGAATCATAGGTGCAGGCGTCTTTGCTACCCAAAACACCGGCACAGAACATACTGCCAGTTATTTCGGCTGTGGATAAATTCAAATGAGGATTACACAAACCCCATCAGAGCCCACTCCTCCTGTACTGTACTCACAGGCTGCTTTATAGACCTCGCGGCATCTGCTCTTCTTAATAACGGGCACAGTTACAGTGCGTACCGTCTGCGTGGGGTTCGCTGCATTCGGATCGGTTAGACCCCAACCGTAGATGATAAGTTCCAGACCTTCGGTAAGCTTTTGACTGCAAAGTGTGGCATAACCAATGTTGTCACCCTTCAGCGGCCTTGCTAGCGATATAATCGCTACATCCATGTGCATTTTGGTTGAATTGAAGGCAGCGGCTGATACGTAGTCATCAATTTCCACTATTGGACCTGGTTCAAAGCGTTTCGTAACGCCTCCCTTGACGGTCCATTGCGTTTTATTAGTGCGACTCAGAAAGCAATGCGCAGCTGATATAACTATGCGTTCCTCAATCAGAGTACCGCCACAAACAAATTCGCCTTCATAGTATAAGGAGACCAGAAATCCACCGATGTTCTGTATTGTCGTCGTATCACCACCAACCACACGCATATCCAACTCTGGCCTCAACAGAATATCTTCTAGCCCTGGCCAGACATCATCATAATCTAACGGCGTATACTTCTGTTCATGTAATACTGCCAGACTCAACTGAAGTGCCGAGAGAAGACACAGTATTCTGATCAAGACCATTGCAAGAAACTAAATCAACTAATCACAACTCAACTGGTCTTATCCCAAGTGCGGTTGTATAACACTCCGATTTCGAACTTCAACTGGTGGTTAACAAATTCGACACTGTTTCGCACCATTACACAAGTTTAGAAGCGGAAAATGTTCCGCAATTGGTTTCAATTGGCATCAATTGAAAAAGTCTATGCATACTCATTAGACGACTGAGAAGCGACTCGTCGAGACGAACTATCCCCACTGTCTGCAGACCTTTAACTTCTCCTGGCTTGATTTAGGAGAAACTCAAAGGTCTTACCTCAGTGAAAAGCTTTCGTATATAGTATATAAGTTTGGGATCACGATTTCGGAGATCAGTCGCTTGAGGATACATAGAATTGATACATTGATGCACGTCAGAGTATGTCTAAGAAATGTTAAATTAATGTAAAGTGACTGGGATTACCGGGCTATTAGTTGACATACCCCCATGTTGCGCCAAGTGAGAGTATAGTTTAACTGTACTACGTCGAGATTTTCAGAACATGGCTCAAAGACTTCTACAAATGTAGAACTTTCAGGTGTTACTCGTATGGTAACAACACCGTCTATTATATCCTTTGGGTTACGAAGGCAAAGCAAAATGTCGCGTCTAGCCGCCAGACGATTCCAATCGCAGCGTTGGAAGCGCATCAATTTGCAGTGCACTGCCATAGCGTCGTACACATGCAGTTCCGCCGACAAATGTTTCTCCGAGAAGTAACCATTTTCTATATAATGGCTGGCATCGTTTTCCGCAAAGATATTCATGTTTATCTCAGAGAATCGCTGCAAGTTGAAACACATGAGACAGTTAACATTAGAAAGACTGCAATGAAAGATTACCCTACGTAGTTCTCGATAATCTGAGATAGGCTCTTTAATTTCCATGTACTTGACCGGATTGGCCACATACGTATTGATTATTTTTGAAGCATAACCGCGTATTCCAGCATTGGTGATGAATAGAACAATACGTGTATGGAAGGTATCCAAGGTAAAGATTATTTCATTGGGGCTAGAAGATAGACCAGGACTGAGAAAACAAAGTGAAAGAGCTTCCAGCTTGGAACTTACCTTTCTTCGTTTAGCTGTAGGTGCCAGTCTCTAAATGGAAAGTGCTCGTACCTCTTGTAGGCGAATCCGAATAGACCTAGTCGATCGGTTTTTACAGTAATCGTTAGTTTCTTCCTATCGAATATAGTTTGCTTTATATGCTTCGTTGTCCAATGCTTAACATTGACAAGATTTGGCTTTTTAGGATCATCATCCATGTCCGTGTCCTCTATCGTGGTAGATTTTCTTGATGATCTATGGGACATGTCAGGTTCGTTTGTCAAATCCTGGGAACCAAAGTTGCTCATAAAACTATTTTCGATACTATGCCTAATGGAGCTATGGTGTTTATTGTGTTTGAAATGTTTTGAACGTGGCAATTCCCATTCATGTAAAGATTTTTCTAAATTTGTTTCTAAAATATCCCCAACAAATGTCTCTAACTTAGGTTTATAATCTTTTTAATTCAGCAATACTAAAGAATGATTCGTATATTTCTCCTGTATGTCCTGGATGGTATGTAACACAGAATAAAGACTCTTGCCTTGTCCACTTCCATTCACATCTGATTCGAATTCCAAATCGTCATCGTATAAGACCTTAACACGCTTATTAAATTTAGGATACAGCCGTTCGGGTCCCTCTTGCTTCTCATAATTGAAATATTCTGCTTTTTCAATCAATTTCGGATCGTCATCTTTGAATTGACGCCGCAAGTATAAGTTACAACGTTTACTCTTAGCCTCCTCTTCTTTTTCAAATTTAAACTCAACCGGGAACTTGAAAGATGAGAGTAAGCGCGGCAGGCAATTCTGATGCATTACGTCTTTTTCTCTTGAAGTCATGACACGATCCACCAGAGAGAAATTCTGCAAAACTATTCCCGGCAAAACGCTGCGCCGCGTGAGACTTAGCCTAATCGTTGCTTGTAAAGACGGTCTATACAGATTCCCATGCAAATGATTTAGGGAATTACCAAACGCTATAGTAGCCCTTTTATCGGATTCCGTAATCTTCTTATCTTTTAACAATCTTTTATTCCTGCGTTTCCTTTTGTGTGGCTGTGATTCTTCGACTTCAACTACAAAAGTCGTTGCAGACTCTTTTTCCTCAATATCCTCATCAAGGAATTGACAAGCCAAAGGTTCACCATACCGACACAAGTGCTCTGGTAGTTTAAATATTATAAAAAAGTAGGGAAGTTCGCCAGACTCCAGGTGAAGATTACGATCTTTTATGTTCTCATTCATTTGCATCATTTGTAAAAGGCGTGACTCGTAGCTGCGAGCACTGTCCCGAGTGTCTTTTGACTCGATATCCGCATGAACATCGTACTTAGTGTGGAGGACACGTCCAACTTCGTGTTGAGTTATGTTAAACTTCATGAACTCGGTACTTTTCGGTTTATTTACAAAATTCAATGCGAAAATTCCACCCAGAATCTTATAACATCGCAAATTTACCTGCAAGAAGATGATTATAAATTCTGAAATTGTTTATTCGGATTTTGTACCTCATCAGGTTCTAATTTTAATTGTTTTGGACTCAAATCACTAAGAAGCTCTTCAAATTCATGCTGCTCCTGTTTTAGAAACGATTTTTGTGGATCGGGTAACATCCCCTCGGGTAGGGATTCTGGTTTGATTAGCACTTTTAATTTTAGACTATTGCCTCTTTTTGTTGCGGCTTTGGATTGCTCTCTATCTCAAAGTAATTCAGTTATATACTTGTATATATTGATTAGAAATTGATAACAAACACACCTCGATTTTAGTTTTGAATCCTCACCAGCTCTTTTGACGTGTTTGGCTTTGTTTTCCTCTAGCTCTCTTTCTCTATAAATAACTCAGTTATATAGTTGTTTATATTAATCAGAAATCAATGGCATACATACCTGAGAGCTATTTGGTACATGTCCAATTGTTGTTCGATCTTTGTGATCATACTTTGAGCTATAGACTCCTGTATTAGCCATTCATTAATCAGACAATACTCGATGTCCATAATCCCCGCATTAAATTCATACATTGGCTTATCGATGACGTGATCGTAGCTTTTGGCAAACTCGGAATAGGGATCGAAAAAGGTGTGCACACAGCGGAGTGACATGTTATCGCACAGGACACTCATTGGTATCTGCACCTGTAGACCCACACTGTCAAGATCGGCGACTACAAATGGCAGCCTGCGAAGAAGGCGTTTGAAAAGGAGTGAGAGATTGAGAAAACCAACTCAATCAGCTTACTCCAAGTACTGGAATCGAATCGGGACATCAATTAGCCACCAGATCTGAATAACATACTTAGGACTGTGGTAGCAATAGTTTTCCGTCAACCCATCGTGCGATCTTTAAGAAAGAGTTCTTGAATGTCCGTAATTGTATAGTACTGCTACAGAATATCTTACGTCTTATAGGAACTAGGGGCACTGACGACACGATACGTGAGCTTGTCAAAGAGCAGATCGATCTCCCGTGTCAGTTCACCACGCATCTACCGGGCGGGCAAATTTAGTTTAATGTCTTTAACCCAATGTAAGTACCCTCCCCCATATACCACAATAATCTCCATTGCACGCTCCGGTGGTACATCGAACATTTGAATGTCCGAAGCTAACATCACCTCTATGCGGTCTAAGATGATCAGTATGCGCTGTATGGAGTCATCATAAAACTTTCCAATATCCGGTTTCAAGGTTCTCTCTAGCTCCCTACGCGTCAGATCGATAGCCGTGATGTCCTGCGTGAGAATACTTCGTTCGTTCACCGGAAGTGCCCAATTGACAACGTTATTTACATCTTCGGCTTCGTTCTGTCGCATTTCTTCAATGAATGCACGCATCTCCGGTGGATGTTGAACATTGGGAAGCTTATCGCAGGCCATATAAAAGTTCCAGCTCTCCTTCTCGGTCTGCCGTTCCACCAGCTCATTGTAGTCGTTGATAGACTCTGTGAGAAGAACATTTTTAGATTTTTATCGAAATACACCTTTCACTCCAATCCAATCCTACCGTGAATAAGCCCCAGACAGACCCGAATGTCCTGTAGACGCTGATTGTGACGTTGCTTCCGTACGTCCCACTGCACTTGCGATATCAGGGCATACTCTCTACTTTTCGGAATATCCTTTTCATTATTTCTAGGGGAAATTTTTTGTTCCTTTTTTAATTCACTTTTTGAAATTTGATTTTCATTTGATGACGTTCTTCTTTCTTTTTCTCCAGTTGTTTTTAGACTTTTTGCAATCTTTATTTCATTTTTTGAAATTTTTTCCCTTGACGACGTTTTTTTACCGGTAAATTTTTCACTTCGTGACGTAAGTTCACTATTTGAAATTAATTTTTCACTTGGAGACGTTTTTCTTTCCCTTGGAGACATTATTTGATCCGTTGCTTTTTCATTTCGAGACGTTTTTATTTCACTTTTCAAAATTTTTTCACTTCCTGATGTAATTTCACTTTCTGAAATTTGTTTTTTAATTGATGTTGATTTCTTTCCAGTTATTTTTCCACTTCGTGATGTTTGTTTTTCATTTTTTCTCATTTTCTTAGCTTTACACTTTTTTGCTTTTAAGGATTTTTTTTCTAATTTTTCCTTTTTTTTATTTTTTTTTTTTTTTTGTTTATGTTAGTTTGAGTAAGTGTATGTGAATGTAGTGTCAAAGGGTAATGGATTTGAAATGGCGTAGGAAACTGACAAACTTTTCTCTCTATACGTTCGAATTCTAAGTCTCATGAGTAGCTCATTATATGAATTTCGCGAAGAATTCGTTTTATCTGAAAAAGTAAAAATGAGTCCTTGTTTCTGACCTCGTTTGCAGATGGATTCATGGATGTAATCGTCTGATGTAGGTCAGTGTAGTTCTGCGTAAGCGAATAAGATTAGTTATAAGGTCTTATAATATATAAATAGCAACTTACACTCATATTGCGCCACGTATTCTTATAATCCAGCTTAATTGTATCGAGATCATCAGAGCAGAGCTCAGACACCTCGACAAAGGTCGCAGTATCTGGTGTTATCCGTATGGTTACCTCAGTATAATCAGTCTGATCCTTGGCATTCTTCATGCATATCAATAAGTTGCGACGAGAAGCCAGACGATTCCAGCTAGAGCGGTAGAATTTCATTAGTTTACAGTGCAGAGCCATCGCATCGTAGACATGATCTTCAGCGGCAACGTGCTTGATCGAAAAATAACCGTTGTCTATATAATAGCTGGCATCGTGATCCGCAAATATATTAATTGACTTCTCTAAGAATCTCTGCGATTAAATGACAATAAGACGGTACCAAGAGGTAACGAGACACAAGAAAATTACCGCACGTAGAACACGAAAATCACCAATTGGAGTTGGTATATCGAGATATTTAATGGGTTTCGCAACATAACCCTTCGCCAGGTCCGTGACATAGCCCCTTACACCCTCTGCTGATATGTAAAGCATAACGCGAGCATGGAATGTATCCACACGTAACAAGACCTCATCAGGACTATAAATGTACATTGTAGAGATTAAAGTGTTAGATGCTTTCGCAGTTCTTCACTTACTTCTCCTCGTTGGGCTGCAGACACCAGTCGCGGAAAGGGAAATGCTCGTAGCGCTTGAAAGCCAATCCAAAGATGCCTAGACGATCGGTTTTGATAGAAATTGTGCGGTTTTTTCTATCGAAGTGAGTTTCCAAAATGTACTTCGTAGTCCAGTGAGTAACCTTAATTTTCGATTTCTCATATTCTTTTTCACTTTCTTCATGCACCGGTTGCCCAGCTATGTCATCATGACTCCCCATATCAGGGAGAACTTCACTATGAGAACTACCCCGAGAGAACCGTATATCCGAGAGCGACGACTCTTTGGTCACACTGGTCTTTACGTGATGTACCTCATAAACACGTTGTACTTCTAATTTATTGTTAAGTACTCTTTTTTCCCCGCCATTCCGCTGATTCATTATAGCCGCATACTTAGTATTATATTGCATTCGAATGTCATCGAAGGTATTAAGAATACCGAACAGGCTTTTAGGATCATCATCTTCGATATCATCTTCATCTTCATCGCGGATGACATGCTCGACACCTGAAAAAACCGGGAACATACGTTCCGGTGCGTGTTGATCATCGTAATTGAAATCGATATAACTATAGTCGATGACCTGATCGATCTCGGCACTGCGACGCCTCATCAAAATATTTCTTGCTTTTGGCCTGTTATCCATCTGCAGTTCCTCCCGCACCTCCTGCGGCATTTTGAACGATGAAATTAAGCGCGGAACACAATACCGTTGTATTTTGCGAATTTCCGATTGATTCAATTGCTTTTGCAGTGAAAAATTTGAAACTGGAAGAACTATCTTTTCTGTCGGTTCCAATATACTATGCCGCAGAAAAGATATCAGTGTCGGACGAAATATATTGGTGTACGGTTCAGATACACCCGACAGCATTTGCATATCACTTTGTTTCGGTGATTTCTTATTTGTTTGTGATGTGAGTCGAAGGAGCGATTTAAACATACTCGACCTACTCGACTTTAAATGCTTACTTATCCTACCCGCCCAGGATGGGCTATCCTGCATTTCGGTAATATATTGACATGCAACCGGTTCGCCCCAAAGACAAACATCTTGGGTAAGTTGAAGTGTTACAAAAAAGTATGGTAAATCGTTATCCTCCAGCATGACTGGAGACATTCGTTTCTTGCCCTCATTTATATTGAGCTTGGCACGACCCGTCAGACTTGAAGTACGGTTTTTAAGCATGGTGCCACGCTCATTGTTCTCACCAGCCACAATATCCGATATCTTATGCAGCATGCGTCCTTCATCATTCAAGGTTATGTTGAACTTTGAAAAATTCGTACCAGCCGGCCTCCGCAAGAACATGATCGAGTAGATTCCTCCCAGTATGACATATTGTCGCAAATTTATCTAATCGGGTAACTGGTAGGTTTAAAGTTATAAGGAAGAAGACAACCTGCCGTTTACCTCATTTGGCAGCATCTTCAGACTCAGTGGATTGTACATCTCATCCAGCATTTCCAAATATTCCTGTTGTTCGCGCTTTAGAAACAAATCAGTCACATCAGGCAACATATCCGGCGGCAGCTTAAGTTGCTCTTTTGGCACCTTGGGTATGTGCAAGGACTTCACGCCCTCCCCTTCCCCGCCCTTTTTCTCCCTTGCCGCCTTCTCAGTGCGCTCGTGAATAATACGCATAATTTCCTCATATGCTTCGCGCCGTGCTTTTATTTGCTTGCATACCTCATCCTGAATGTCAAGCTGCGTTTCCCACTCATGAGCCAGAGCCTTCTCGATATCGATTATTCCGGCCGATATATCTTTACTAGTTTCTGGTATTAACGGATCGAAACTTTTCGCATATTGCGAGTAGGTATCAAAATTTGTGTGGATGCAGCGCAATGCGAGGCAATCGTGGAGCACACCCTCCGGCATCTGTACGCTAGCACCCACATTAACCAAAGCGGCAATCATCATAGGAGCCCTGTAGTTCGATCAAATCAATTGAGAAAGAAGGATGAGCCATTACCTCGAGGATCGACTTACACCAAATGCTTAAAGCGAACGGACACATCACGTAGTCCCCAAATATCAATGGCATATTTTTCACACTTGTGTCCCCACGTGGCCACGATTGCATCCGTGGAACTAGATCAATAACCCTGATCAGAATAGATGGAATAGATGTATTCCATACTCACTTCATGTAAACGCCATCCATGCGGATTATGCGATAGCTTAAACGATCGAAATTGACATCGATCTCCTGTTCAATCTCCTTACGCACCTACAACACGGTTAAAAGTATCATAAGGCTTTTTATCTGTTGTGCTTCATCGATCGATAGCTACCTCCATGATCTCCATTTGGAGTTTATGGTTGATCTGCGACATTTCGGAGGGATTGTCTAGCATGCATTCGATATTCACCAGCAATTGCAGAAGCATGTAGATATCTTTTTGGAAATGTTCGATAATATGATCGTTAAGTTGTTCCTTCATCGTCTCGCGGGTTCGATCCACACGAAAGATATTCTGTGTGAGTATGGTGCGATCATCCCCCGAGAGGGTCCAATCCACATTCTGATCATTTGCCAACTGCTGGTAGTGCTGCCTCTTCGCGAGAAAGGAGCGCATCTCGGGCGGAAGATAGGGGCGGGGCAGACCATCGCAGCGTAAGTGATGCTGCCAGTGTGCTTCCTTTGCTTTCTCGCGCTCCAGACACTCGAATTCCGTAAAGGCTTCTGCAAGTGAATTGGGATTATCCATATGTATAAGCATAAGCATAGAAGTTACCGTTTATAAAGCCACAGCTGACGGCAACATCACGAATACCCTGCTGGGCCTTTTTGGCTATTTTCTCCATATCTTTGCGACTGATCAAGGTGTATGTTTCCATCTTTGTATCCACCGTGTATGTAAGTCTTACTTTATATGTAATATTGTGTGTGTTTCATGTAAGTTTTATTTTATATGTAATATTGTATGTGTTTCATTGATAAAATATATAGGTGTTTTAAGTGTTTTAGTACTGTTAATATTGGCAGTTAACGCTTAATGAACTTCATATTTAGCTTTTTGATAGCACAAAAGGTAGTTCTGCCTTAGAAATATCCATCAATATATTTTTCCTTCTCATATTGGGGCGATTCATCAGAAAGAAAATCTGCAGAGCTATTTCCGAAAGTCGAGTTACTCAATAGCCAGCCCTGAAACATTAAGATCCAATAATTTTATTTTTAAAACATTCCTTTCTATAAGCAATCTTAGAGGCCAATGTTTATTTTGTTATCAAGATTCGTTGAGTTCAACCTATATTCGGCCAGTAGTTTGCAATGCACACAGACGACTGCAAAGCAAATTTATCTCAGTCCTTCCGTATGAAAACTTGTCATTATGTGTTATTATAGCACGCAGATCAAAATAAAACATCGATGTTTTGAAAAAAAATATTTTCAATTTTTTTAGAAACAACAATATTTTAACTTTATTTAGAAACAGTAATTGTTCTTCCACTTTTGAAGAAAAATTCAGCTGGCCCGACTTGCTGAACACCCGCTCAGACTCACAAGACGAAGCCGGCACGCAAAGTTTTGCAAACGGGAGTATTCAGCACTCTGTCCTCAGTACTCATCTAAAAAAAACATTAACATAATTGAAAATTGTATATATGCACTTGATCTTTCCTCCCAGTATTGCAGAGGGTCGCATTTTTCATTTGTATTTGCTTTTCCCAAGTACTGCCGGAAAAAAACAATGGCCTCTGACTGGGAAGAAATAATTTTATTTGCCACTTTCGTTTTCAGAAAGGAAAATTGCGTTGGCTCCTCTGTTGGTGGTGTTGGCTGTTCAACGTTGTATGTATTACAAAAACAAAAGGAATAGTCCCTTTTCCGCAGCTTTGGCAGCTTCATCTGCGTTCGAAGCCAATATCCATCTGAATCTTGGATCCAAGAAGGTTGCAATGCGTGTTGCCAATTTCATGAGTGCATAAGTATGCATGTGAGTCCACAGCTACACTAATCGTGCACCCATACAATATTGAAAAGCTTTTTTTGTTTTAACTTACTTTTCAGAAATTTATCCATTTTTCTTCCTCCGTCAACAGCAGCAATATGGACTAAAATTTAATTTAAGACTCGTCATTTGTTGTCAATAAACTAAATTAATTTGGATACTTACAATTTCAACGTTTTATCTTCAATACAAGAATACATTTATGTTTCCCCACCTCTAATAAGAAATATGTGTACCAAGTTTCATAAAGATAACTTTAAAACTGAGAGACTAGTTTGCGTTGCAACAGACAAACACACGGACAGACGGACAGGGCTAGTTCGATTCACTCGGTGATGCCGATTCAGAATACATATATATAATTAATAGCTTCGGAGATGTCTCCTAAGGTGCGTTGTAAACTCCTGGCCACAATTAATATACCCTCTGCAAGGGTATAAAAAGCGCAAAGAAAAATAATACTATTATAAAATAATAATATAAATAATACATTTTAGACACAGTATTTACTCATTGTACACTCGGTTTTACACTATGTGTGTACTCCTATACTAGTTTTTAAAAGGTTTATACATAAAACACTCAATACAATGAGTACGGTAAAAAGTGTTCAAAGTTTGAATAATTTTTTTTCATGTTGGAATGAACGCAGGGTTAAGTGTAAGTATGTATATGTCGTTTGAGTCTGTGTGTGTTGGTTCTCATGAGTAGTTCATTATATGAATTTCGCGAAGTATTCGTTTTATCTGAAAAAGTAAAAATGAGTCCTTGTTTCTGACCTCGTTTGCAGATGGATTCATGGATGTAATCGTCTGATGTAGGTCAGTGTAGTTCTGCGTAAGCGAATAAGATTAGTTATAAGGTCTTATAATATATAAATAGCAACTTACACTCATATTGCGCCACGTATTCTTATAATCCAGCTTAATTGTATCGAGATCATCAGAGCAGAGCTCAGACACCTCGACAAAGGTCGCAGTATCTGGTGTTATCCGTATGGTTACCTCAGTATAATCAGTCTGATCCTTGGCATTCTTCATGCATATCAATAAGTTGCGACGAGAAGCCAGACGATTCCAGCTAGAGCGGTAGAATTTCATTAGTTTACAGTGCAGAGCCATCGCATCGTAGACATGATCTTCAGTGGCAACGTGCTTGATCGAAAAATAACCGTTGTCTATATAATAGCTGGCATCGTGATCCGCAAATATATTAATTGACTTCTCTAAGAATCTCTGCGATTAAATGACAATAAGACGGTACCAAGAGGTAACGAGACACAAGAAAATTACCGCACGTAGAACACGAAAATCACCAATTGGAGTTGGTATATCGAGATATTTAATGGGTTTCGCAACATAACCCTTCGCCAGGTCCGTGACATAGCCCCTTACACCCTCTGCTGATATGTAAAGCATAACGCGAGCATGGAATGTATCCACACGTAACAAGACCTCATCAGGACTATAAATGTACATTGTAGAGATTAAAGTGTTAGATGCTTTCGCAGTTCTTCACTTACTTCTCCTCGTTGGGCTGCAGACACCAGTCGCGGAAAGGGAAATGCTCGTAGCGCTTGAAAGCCAATCCAAAGATGCCTAGACGATCGGTTTTGATAGAAATTGTGCGGTTTTTTCTATCGAAGTGAGTTTCCAAAATGTACTTCGTAGTCCAGTGAGTAACCTTAATTTTCGATTTCTCATATTCTTTTTCACTTTCTTCATGCACCGGTTGCCCAACAATATTATCATAATCTGCATCACTTGTGTCCTGCAAAGTATCTTCAGGAACTTGAGTACTACTCTCAGGAATCTGAGTGCCATCATCAGGGGCCAGTTGATTAACATGTCTTATAGTGAATAACGACATTTTGCTCGTTCTGTCAATAGTTTTTCTTAGGCGTGCCTCATCGGTGTCAGTCGGTGATTGTCTTTTTTTATTTTAAACTTTTTTTCCCCCGTGGCTTGACTGGTTCATTATGGCCGCATACTTAGTATTATATTGCATTCGAATGTCATCGAAGGTATTAAGAATACCGAACAGGCTTTTAGGGTCATCATCTTCGATATCATCTTCATCGTAGATGACATGCTCGACACCTGAAAAAACCGGGAACATACGTTCCGGTGCGTGTTGATCATCGTAATTGAAATCGATATAACTATAGTCGATGACCTTCTCGATCTCGGCACTGCGACGCCTCATCAAAATATTTCTTGCTTTTGGCCTGTTATCCATCTGCAGTTCCTCCCGCACCTCCTGCGGCATTTTGAACGATGAAATTAAGCGCGGAACACAATACCGTTGTATTTTGCGAATTTCCGATTGATTCAATTGCTTTTGCAGTGAAAAATTTGAAACTGGAAGAACTATCTTTTCTGTCGGTTCCAATATACTATGCCGCAGAAAGGATAACAGTGTCGGACGAAATATATTGTTGTGCGATTCAATATTTTGCGACGCCCGATAAGCGACTAATTGCTCTAATGGTTTCCTCATGATCCCTTCAAGCGTTTCGAGCCGAGTACGCCTCTTCTTACGAACCGACATTTTTTGTTCCTTTAATGAAATATCGGATACTACATCCTGCATTTCAGTAATATATTGACATGCAACCGGTTCACCCCAAAGACAAACATCTTGGGTAAGTTGAAGTGTTACAAAAAAGTATGGTAAATCGTTATCCTCCAGCATGACTGGAGACATTCGTTTCTTGCCCTCATTTATATTGAGCTTGGCACGACCCGTCAGACTTGAAGTACGGTTTTTAAGCATGGTGCCACGCCCATTGTTCTCACCAGCCACAATATCCGATATCTTATGCAGCATGCGTCCTTCATCATTCAAGGTTATGTTGAACTTTGAAAAATTCGTACCAGCCGGCCTCCGCAAAAACATGATCGAGTAGATTCCTCCCAGTATGACATATTGTCGCAAATTTATCTAATCGGGTAACTGGTAGGTTTAAAGTTATAAGGAAGAAGACAACCTGCCATTTACCTCATTTGGCAGCATCTTCAAACTCAGTGGATTGTACATCTCATCCAGCATTTCCAAATATTCCTGTTGTTCGCGCTCCAGAAACACATTGATCGCATCGGGCAACATATCCCGCGGTAGCTTGAGTGGCTCCTTTGGCGCCTTAGGTATGGGCAAAGACTTCACGCCCCCTCCTTCCCCGCCCTTTTTCTCTCTTGCCGCCTTCTCGGTGCGTTCGACAATGATACGCATAATTTCCTCATATGCTTCGCGCTTTGCAATAATAGCCTCGAATACCTCCTGCTGAATGTTAAGTTGCAAGTCCCACTCATAGGCCAACGCCTCTTCGATATCGATTATCCCAGCCGACATCTCTCTTTCACCATCCGGTAATACCGGGTCGTAACTTTTCGCATATTGCGAGTACGTGTCGAACTTTGTGTGGATACATCGCAATGTGAGGCAATCGTGGAGCACACCCTCCGGCATCTGTACACTGGCACCCACATTAACCAACTCGGCAACCATCATAGGAGCCCTGCAGTTCGATCAAATCAATTGAGAAAGAAGGATGAGCCATTACCTCGAGGATCGACTTACACCAAATGCTTAAAGCGAACGGACACATCACGTAGTCCCCAAATTTCAATGGCATATTTTTCACACTTGTGTCCCCACGTGGCCACGATTGCATCCGTGGAACTAGATCAATAACCCTCATCAGAATAGATGGAATAGATGTATTCCATACTCACTTCATGTAAACGCCATCCATGCGGATTATGCGATAGCTTAAACGATCGAAATTGACATCGATCTCCTGTTCAATCTCCTTACGCACCTACAACACGGGAAAAAGTATCATATGGCTTTTTATCTCTTGTGCTTCATAGATCGATAGCTACCTCCATGATCTCCATTTGCAGTTTATGGTTGATCTGCGACATTTCGGAGGGATTGTCTAGCATGCATTCGATATTCACCAGCAATTGCAGAAGCATGTAGATATCTTTTTGGAAATGATCGATAATATGATCGTTAAGTTGTTCCTTCATCGTCTCGCGGGTTCGATCCACACGAAAGATATTCTGTGTGAGTATGGTGCGATCATCCACCGAGAGGGTCCAATCCACATTCTGATCATTTGCCAACTGCTGGTAGTGCTGCCTCTTCGCGAGAAAGGAGCGCATCTCGGGCGGAAGATAGGGGCGGGGCAGACCATCGCAGCGTAGGTGATGCTGCCAGTGTGCTTCTTTTGCTTTCTCGCGCTCCAGACACTCGAATTCCGTAAAGGCTTCTGCAAGTACATTGGGATTATCCATATGTATATACATACAGAATATAAATCGAGTAGAAGTTACCCTTTATAAAGCCACAGCTGACGGCAACATCACGAATACACTGCTCGGCCTTTTTGGTCCTTTCCTCCATATCTTTGCGACTGATCAACAAGTTGGTTGCTACCTTCGTATCCATTGTGTAGGTTTTTTATTATGTGTATGTATAGCTGTGTGTGTTTTACGTTCATTAAATATGTGGGTGTTCTGTCTGTTGTAGTTATGTTAGTATTGAAAGTTAAGTCTCCAACTTCATTCATATTCGGCCTTAGTGATAGTTCAAATGATAGTTTGATTCAAAACTTTAGCAACGAACTTAACTCAGTGTTAGTCATTACTGAACCAAATTCTAGCTGCATTTTGCTTGTTTTACACTTCTCTTTTTTCAGGTCATTCGATTAGTTTTACCCTTTATGCCTGGCCATCACGAGGCGATTCATCTTCTGCTGAATAAATAAATGTTATCTAGCGTTTGGCACGTCCATACTAAGTAGCTTTCATCACATTTTATACCTGCTACCAAAGGTAGAAGTGTATTACAGCTTTGTTCCAACCGAAAATGTGTGTAATAGTCTGAAAGATATTTAATTCCTTGATCAACATTAACAGCGAAATCAATATTGCCATATTTTTCTGTCAGACGGCTAGCGGGTATTATTAATTTTTATTTTTAGGCCAACAATCATATATATCCATATAATCCATAACAACAGCCGAGTCGATATAAACTCAAATAGTGCATTGTATTGTTTTAGAATTAATAATTTCCATCCCTACTATGTGCAAAAACAAGTTTTATCCAATATGATCTAGGTTACATTTTCAGTTTTTGAAAATCTGGTATTTAAAACTATTTTTGAATAAATATTTCAAATATTCCAAATCAAAAAAATTAGCACTTTATTTACTTTTCCACTTGGTTCTTTTTCGAATCCATTTGCTGGATTTATATATATTCAGTAAATTCATCATCAAAAAAGTGGATTTCTGTTGTTGTGTTAGGAGAGAAAAAAACATGCGTTTGAATCTATTAAGTACAGAATCCTTTTCATTTGTTCCATATGCTATTATATATTAAAATATTGCAAAACACTCAATACTACTTTATACTTTATAAAGGAATAAAACCACAATAGTTATAAAAAGTTTTGTACATAAAATACACACTAAATTGAGTACGGTGAAAAGTGTTCAATGTTCAAAGAGTGAATGATTCTTTGTCATGTTGAATATCAACGCAATGTTCTGTGCATGTATGTATATATCGTATGAGTCTGTGTTTGCTCCTCTCTCACGAATAGTTCAGTATGTGAATTTCACGCAGAATTCGTTTTATCTGAAAAAGTAAAAATATGTCCTTGTTTCTAACATCATTAGCATTTGGATTCATGGATGTAATCGTCTGATGTAGGTCGGTATAGTTCTGCGTAATCGAATTAGATTAGTTATGACGTCTACCATATCTTAATCACAACTTACGCTCATATTGCGCCACGTGCTTTTGTAATCCAGCTTAATTACATCGAGATCATCAGAACAGAGCTCAGATACCTCGACAAAGGTCGCAGTATCTGGTGTTATCCGTATGGTTACCTCAGTAAAATCAGTCTGCTCTTTGGCATTTTTCATGCATAGCAATAAGTTGCGACGAGAAGCCAGACGATTCCAGCTAGAGCGGTAGAATTTCATTAGTTTACAGTGCAGAGCCATCGCATCGTAGACATGATCTTCAGCGGCAACGTGCTTGATCGAAAAATAACCGTTGTCTATATAATAGCTGGCATCGTGATCCGCAAATATATTAATTGACTTCTCTAAGAATTTCTGCGATTAAATGACAATAAGACGGTACCAAGAGGTAACGAGACACAAGAAAATTACCGCACGTAGAACACGAAAATCACCAATTGGAGTTGGTATATCGAGATATTTAATGGGTTTCGCAACATAACCCTTCGCCAGGTCCGTGACATAGCCCCTTACACCCTCTGCTGATATGTAAAGCATAACGCGAGCATGGAATGTATCCACACGTAACAAGACCTCATCAGGACTATAAATGTACATTGTAGAGATTATAGTGTTAGATGCTTTCGCAGTTCTTCACTTACTTCTCCTCGTTGGGCTGCAGACACCAGTCGCGGAAAGGGAAATGCTCGTAGCGCTTGAAAGCCAATCCAAAGATGCCTAGACGATCGGTTTTGATAGAAATTGTGCGGTTTTTTCTATCGAAGCGAGTTTCCAAAATGTACTTCGTAGTCCAGTGAGTAACCTGAATTTTTGTTTTCTCATCTTCTTCTTCACTTTCTTCATGCACCGGTTGGCCAGCTATGTGGCTATCATGACTCCCTCTCTCTCCACTATAAGAACTATCGTCGGGAACCTGAGTACTGTCCTCAGGGACGTGAACACTTGATTCTGTGGCATGTTTGCTTACACTTACTCCATGGATGGAATGTGTGTCCAATGTTTTAGTGCTCAATCTTGAACCGACTTTTGTTTGGGGCAGATCATCAGTCGGTTTTTTTTTTTTGGCATATAGTGGCTTAAAAGGCTGCTGATTCATTATGGCCGCATACTTTTTATTATATTGCATTCGAATGCCATCGAAGGTATTAAGAATACCGAACAGGCTTTTAGGGTCATCATCTTTGATATCATCTTTGATATCATCTTCATCTTCATCGTAGATGACATGCTCGACACCTGAAAAAACCGGGAACATACGTTCCGGTGCGTGTTGATCATCGTAATTGAAATCGATATAACTGTAGTCGATGACCTTCTCGATCTCGGCACTGCGACGCCTCATCAAAATATTTCTTGCTTTTGGCTTGTTATCCATCTGCAGTTCCTCACGCACCTCCAGCGGCATTTTGAACGATGAAATTAAGCGCGGAACACAATACCGTTCTATTTTGCGGATTTCCGACTGATTCAATTGCTTTTGCAGTGGAAAATTTCTAACCGAAACAACTGTCTTGTCTAACGGTTGCATTATACTATTCCGCAGAAAGGATAACAGTGACGGACGAAATATATTGATGTGCGGTTCAACATTTTGCGACAGCCGATTTGGGTCTACTTGCGATGCATGTTTCCTACTGTTCCTTTCAAGCGTATCGAATCGAGTACGCCTCTTCTTAGGCGCCGACATTCGTTTTTCCTCTAACGAAATATCGGATACAACATCCTCCATTTCGGTTATATATTGACAGACAACCGGCTCACCCCACAAACAAAGCTCTTGCTGCAGCTGAAGTGTTATAAAAAAGTATGGTAAATCGCGATCCTCCAGCATGACTGGGGACATTCGTTTCTTGTTCTCAATTATATTGAGCTTCGCTCGACCTGTCAGACTTGAAGTACGTTTTTTAAGCATGGTGCCACGCTCATTGTTCTCACCAGCCACAATATCCGATATCTTATGCAGCATGCGTCCTTCATCATTCAAGGTTATGTTCAACTTAGAAAAATTCGTGCCAACCGGCCTCCGCAAAAACGTGATCGAGTAGATTCCTCCCAGTATGACATATTGTCGCAAATTTATCTAATGGGTAGGTGTAAAGTTATAAGGAAGAATTCAACCTGCCGTTTACCTCATTTGGCATCATCTTCAGATTCGATGGATTGTAAATCTCATCCAGCATTTCCAAATATTCCTGTTGTTCGCGCTCCAGAAACACATTGATCGCATCGGGCAACATATCCGGCGGTAGCTTGAGTGGCTCCTTTGGCTCCTTAGGTATGGGCAAGGACTTCACGCCCTCCTCATCCCCGCCCTTTTTCTCTCTTGCCGCCTTCTCGGTGCGTTCGACAATGATACGCATAATTTCCTCATATGCTTCGCGCTTTGCAATAATAGCCTCGAATACCTCCTGCTGAATGTTAAGTTGTAAGTCCCACTCATAGGCCAACGCCTCTTCTATATCGATTATCCCAGCCGACACCTCTCTTTCACCATCCGGTAATACCGGGTCGTAACTTTTCGCATATTGCGAGTACGTGTCGAACTTTGTGTGGATACATCGCAATGTGAGACAATCGTGGAGCACACCCTCCGGCATCTGTACACTGGCACCCACATTAACCAACTCGGCAACTATCATAGGAGCCCTGTAGTTCGATCAAATCAATTGAGGAAGAAGGAAGAGCCATTACCTCGACTTTCGACTTACACCAAATGCTCAAAGCGAATGGACACATCACATAGTCCCCAAATATCAATGGCATATTTTTCACACTTGTGTCCCCACGTGGCCACGATTGCATCCGTCGAACTAGATTAATAACCCTGATCAGAATAGATGGAATAGATGTATTCCATACTCACTTCATGTAAACACCATTCATGCGAATAATACGATAGCTTAAACGATCGAAACTGGCATCGATCTCCTGTTCGATCTCCTTACGCACCTACAACAACGTAGGACGTTACATTAGATTTATATCTATTCTGCTGCATCCATTGTTGTACCTGAATGATCTCTATTAGCTCATTTTTTTTAATGAGCGTCATTTCGGAGGGATTGTCTAGCATGACTTCGATATTCACTAGCGTTTGCAGAAACATGTATATATCTTTTTGAAAGTGATCCCCAATATGATCGTTAAGTTGTTCCTTCATCGTCTCACAGGTTCGATCCACACGAAAGATATTCTGCGTGAGTATGGTGCGATTATTCACCGAGAGGGTCCAATCCACAGTCTGATCATTGGAGAACTGCTGAAAGTGTCGCTTCTTTGCGAGGAAAGTTCGCATTTCGGGCGGAAGATAGGTACGGGGAAGCCCATCGCAGCGTACGTAACTATTCCAGCGATCTTCCTCTGATTTTTCCGCCTCCAGAAGCTGGTACTCATTAAAAGCTTCTGCACGGACACGAGGATTATATTTATTCATATGCAACACCGATTACAATTTACCTTTGATGAAGCCACAGCTGATACCAACATCACGAATACGGTGCTTGGTCTTTTCCTTTCTTTCCTCCATATCTTTGCGGCTGATCAACAAGTTGGTTGCTATCTTTATATCCATCGTAAAAGTTATTTTGAATAGCTTTATGTTCTCTATTTAATTATATGTATATCAAATAAATAGTTATATATGTGTCAAAAATGTATATTGATACAAGTATTATATGAAATATATGAAGTAGAAAATTCGTCAAAGATAGTCACAACAAATACAATTCTAGAGCTTGGGCAACTAGATTGGGTAAGGTTTATACAATATAAATAACAAAGTACCTTAGATAAAGTACCTTAGATAAGTAAACTCAACTTGCAGCCCATTACTGAAGCTAATTCTGACTACAGTTGCTTACCTCTTGTATAGTGCATAGTTTGCTTATCTCTTCCTCCCCTTGGACAACTTTCGTTTGCATTTTTTTGAACTTCATTTCGGTTACGTGCCAAAAACTTGCGACTTATTTATGCCAGAGCAGAGAAAGTGCAGAATGAATCGAAGAGCAACAGAGCAGCGAGACGAAACAATGCTTTGTTGCCAATAAATTGATTAAATTTTATGTTGCATTGTCGACTTGGCAATTTACATAGAAACGAACAGACAAGACCACGACACACAGAACAGATGAAGGCCGCTCTGTGTCAGCTCAGACTGGTACAGAGTGCAGGCAGCTTCAACTGATCGATTACATTGATGAATGAATTTCGAACAAGACTCCTACACAGAAAACGTACGGGCCTGAGTTAGGGACAGAGTTGGCATTCCTCCTGACTGCCTAGGCCTGACATTGTCTCTACATTTCCATCTCCATCTACGTATCTATCCATCTGTGCGCCATGCTGTGGTTACAATACGCTTTGGAAATTTATTTCTTGCCAGTTGTCTTTTAAATAAATTTCTTGTCAAATGTTCACGTTCCGTTCGTTTCGTTCTCCGTCCCGTTCCCCGTATCCCCAACCTACGTTCCGTCAACGTCCCACATTGCCTGCCATTCGTCAGTTGTTAAGACTCGTCCGGACTACGTCTGTAATAAGTCACATGGCCTGACACAGACAAAACATTTGAAATAATTTAATGAACTTGACAGACATTTTGGCCATTTAGCCATTTAGCTATTTGGCCATTTGTTTGCCAAATATTTTTCAAACGAATTTGAAAAAGTTTCCAATTGAAAAAAAGCTCAACTCTTTGTCCCAATGAGAGGGGACTCCTACGGGCCTTACAAGTTCATAAGCTGCAACTCATTGAATCTTGCTCCCATTTACAGGGTATAATGAGTGTCAGCGCCAAATAGTTTTGACACCTACTCGCTGCAATCAATGTATCAATTGATGCTCATAACGAGAAAGAGAGACAGAGAAAATGACGTGCAAATCATTTGGCTGGGCATGCAATCATTCAATTATTATTCACTTCGAATACGCCGTCGATAATGGATAGACAGATCTGTAGCTGCAGCTACAGTTCAGTTCACTCTCTGTCCCCATCTTCGTCATCCATGTGCATGTTTATGGGCAAAGCCAAAGCAATTTCCGAGCCAACAATTGGATGACTCGCGGACTGGATGACTTTCTGAAAGAGTCCAACTCGAAGCTGAAGCTGAAACTGAAGCTGATGCAGCTGCCGCACGTAGCTGACGTTGGAATTGTGTGTTTGCCATGTGCGATAACGAGCTGAGGCAACAGTTCGACTGCTTCAACATGGAGCTGCTGTTGCTGCTGCTGCTGCAATTTGGAGCCAAGCTTGGTCGGACCAAAAATTGCAAGCAAAAATAATTGACATCTGTATAAAAAAGATTGGCTTAGCTAGTTATCTGCTTACCTGGTTAGGTTAGGTGGTTAGCTGGATCAATGGACAACAACAAGTGCACTGCTTGTTCAGTCTTGTCTTAGTCTGTCGACGTCTGTCTCCGTTTGTCTTCCAGTCCGTGTTCACCTGTCGATTTTTCACCTGCATTTCTCAAGCTGAAAAATTACGCCAAAATGAGTCGCTAGTTATGCGAATGCTGTAAAAACTTGACAGCTGATGGGGTTTTTTATTATCTACTGCCCTCGCTTTACTCTCTCTCTCTCTCCCCTCTCTCTATCTCTGGTCTTGCTCCTCCTTATCTCTGGCTGCGATTAGAAAGCGCCAGTGGCCACTCAAGCCAAGGTACGGCATGGTTGACAAGCGAACATGTTGTTCACCGTTTACGGGTTGTCCATTGAACAATGCAAACAACTTTTGTCATTTACATGAGAATCAACGGGGAAATGAACAGACAGACGAATAGACGGACAAACAGACGAATAGACGGACAGCCAGACGAATATAGAGAAAAGCGAAGCAAACAATATGAGCAGAGAACACAATCTGACTGGCTTGCAGCTGCAAAACATATTGGCTCTAATTAATTTGCAGTCTCAGCTTGTTATACCCTGTAAGAGTGCAGAGCGGGCGTATAGCGTGCATAGCATAGGTCTGGTATTGTTTTTGTGATTTTATGCAGATTGTTAATTGTGATAGCAGTATTATAAAAAGTAGGTAATTAAACGTATACTTACCCATCTGAGTACTTGCATTATCATCACAGTTTGATTGACACACTTAATCAATTGATTATGAATATCAATGAACGACACTGAAGACAACTGTCGTGACACTCTATTAGTACTGTACACTTTGTAAAGCATTTCGCCTTTTATTAGCATCGAATACAAAAATACACGACTCAGAATTTGTTATTATATAGACCAAGTTATAGATTAAAGGATTTAGTTAGCCAACTTGATGCACTTTTTCACATTTGATAAGGACCACGATAAACACTTGCACTCTAAATGAATAAATTATTTGATTCGAAAAAGAAAAGAGTAATATTGTCTAACAATATGACAGCTATAAGATATTTTTGTACATATATATGACATATTTTTCTGGATTTTTGGTAAAAATGTCATAGCGATATCCATCCATATCTATACTCCATACAAATGGATCCAAACAGATGAACAGAGATGAGATTTTCGATGACTGACCAATCCGACACCTCTTCTCCAACATTTCCTATATTATTCCAATTGGGGACTCTATTTATTTCTTTATTTTTTATTAAATGTCAACTAATGGCAGTCAATTAAAACTAATTTTAAAACTGCACGAGAGCTTTTCATCGATGGTTTACGTTTCAATCCATGTTATGTTGATTCTCCATGTAAAATAAAAAGAAGAACAAATTTAATATAATTTATAAATATATGAAAAGTGGAAAGGTAGCCGTAATACCCTGACTGTCTGATACATAATCATCATTAAAATCATGTATGCAAATATGAATAATCACATTAAAATAAGAACTATAAATTTTTTGTATTTATTAAATAATATAAAATGAAATTGAGTAAAGAGAGAACAAAGTAAACTCGTCATGACAGGGTATACAAGGGCTGAGACTAGCTCTACTTCTGTAACATACTTGCTGCTGTTGCCACATTGACTATGTTACAACTTTTCTCTAGCTGCTCTTAACGGTAGATGCATGTTTATGCTTAAACAATGCACCAGCAGCAGCAGAAGCCACTGCAACAGCAGCAGCAACAACAAAACAAACAACAACAATTTGTTTAGTCTGAAAATCTATGCAAAGTAAGTTGGAAAGCCTCAACGAGCCGCGCATTCAGCTAATGCCTACGATATGCAAATTAGACAAAATTCTTTTGCCCAGTGTGGCCCCTTGATTGGACGGGTCCATAGCTATAGCTTTGCCCCTTCCCCCAAGCTCTGCTTAATTGTTGTCTCTCTACCGTTTGATTCTTTCAACAAATTTACATACATTAAAAGCTCAAGTTGAAGCTGTTGAAAAGTGAGCGTGGAAAGCGGCGCGGGAAAATAAAACGATAGAAAAAAAAAACGAAGCCAATTTCCAATTTTAAATTCCAATTTATTTCTCTGAGCTGGACCAAGTTGTTGTTGTTGTTGTTGTTGTTTTTTCATGACTGACTGGGCCACACCCCGGCGGCAATCAGACACATACATACAGTCGTGTGGTGCTGGCTGGTGGCATGCAACATTGCTGCGCTGGTGGCGCGGCAAGTCAACGCCTTGCGGCTCTTATCAATTGACAGCGGACAGTTGCAACAATTTGCATGGCAGTTGCGCCGCACTGTGGCACTCGCAGTGTGGCACTCACTCTCGCACACAGTGTGGCAGCAACTTGCAACTTCTACTTATCGCGCCGGCATCCCGAGCACTCGCTTGAGAGCTCATTACGAATGCAACGGACTAACTGACAACTGGCCAAGCTGGCCGAGAGTTCGTGCAACAAGTGGCAGGCAAGCAGGCAGCGATGTGCGGCAAATTGTGCTGCCACTTTTAATTGGCAACTTTTGGCACGCTCAGCAACGTTTCCTTTATCGATTTATGATGACGACAAACGAGATGAGGGACAGACAGACAGACAGACGGGCAGACAGACAGAGGAGCAGTCGGGAGGAAAGACGGGTAGGACATACGGACAGACAGACAGACAGAAGAGCAGACAGAGGGTGCAGACAGAGGGTGCAGACAGGGAAGCAGTCAAGGGGACTGACAGAGGGGACCAATCGGGTTAACCATCAGTTGAGTCAATCTCACAAGTTTTCTAGTTCTTCCCAATCAATATGAGAATGCAAATTGAACTGAAAATAAAGTTGAAAACTGAAGTGGGCAACTGAAAACTGGAATCGGAATTGATTTCGGAATCAAAGTCGAACTGAATGTAGCGTCCATTTTTTTTTTTTATAGTGCTGGCAAACTGGTTGTGCAAATAAACGTTATTATTTCAATAAGGTTGCCCGATTCGCAGCAATTGTAACTGTGCCCACTGTTAATTATGCCTTTGCAGTGGCTAAAAAAGAGAGCGTCAGTCAAAAGATACCCTCTAAATGAGCTAACAGCGGCATAACTCGCATGTTTTAAGCAATTCTTATGAAATTTGCAGAATACATGGAAAATATGCTGAATTTAGTATACAGCTAGTTTTTTTACTCTATCTGTAGAAATCAGCTAGTTATATGTTTTCAGTTGTGTATAGAGTTAAAATAAAATTGTATATTTGAAGGCAAACCCATAGAATCTCGCTGCATTTGCCTCTGTGCAGCTACACTATGAATTTAACAGCTTTATCTGCTTTGAACACTGAGTTCCTTGAGGTTTTCATGCTTTATCTGCACAAAATTTGAACTATTTCATTCGGAATATTAAAGAGTTATACCATAGACTCATATTGTGTATGCCATGCTCGCACTGCCTACTTATTTTCACAGGGTATCTTTATAAAATGTGTTGTCTATTTTTAATGTAGAAGGTTTTTTAGTGCGCCGTAAAAGAACAAAAAATAAAGTGCAATTGTAATGCAGTTGCAACTGAAATTTGTGGCAAAAATATATATACTCTATATAGAGTGAATGTTACGAGCGAGACTCGCCCCCGTTTTGGTTTGCAATTCACAACCAGTTCAGGGGCAGAGTAGGGGGGCACCACAAGGGGCGTTGGCTCTGAGTCAGAACTGAGTCGATCTTGGCCAGAGCCAGCTCCGGTTGTTATTGGTTACAAGTGCGAGTCGAGTTATGCTTTTTGTTGTTTGCAGCGGACACGCCCGAATCAGGCAGCAACAACTTGGGGCAGCTGCAATACACAAGTTGCCGCTTGTTAGACAAGTTACCAAAAATAGAACGCTGAACTTGGCTTGAAGCAGTAATTGGCTAGAGAGAGAGATAAAGCGAAAGGGGCGTCGTAATTCATATGTGGCGCATATAGCGCGATTTGCATGTTGCAACATGTTGCACCAGTTCACAGCTGCCGGTACTGCCACTGCTGCAAATCACAAAGTTTACGGCTTGCTGCAATCTCAGACAGTTATTAGAAGCGACGCCTTAATGAACTTGTCCGCGGTGCGGGCAAAGATTTGCCTCCTTCTGTCTCTCACTCTCTGCCTTCCCATCCCCCTCTCTCTCCCTCTCTCTGCCTGTTGGCTGAGCAATTTATGGGATCAACAGATCCGTTAGTGCCAAATTACAAATGGACTCCATGCGGACGTGGCAATAACCAACAAGACATTAACCCGGCGCATGCCTTGCCACACAGCTGCCGCCTGCCGCATGTGCTGCATGTCCAATAATTGAACACACACACACACACTCACACTCCACTCTCCTGCTGCTCCCCCTCTTAACACTCATGTGCAGCGCCCAAACAGCTGCTGAGTGCAGGCCGCAAGCAACTGGGCCGACAACGACGCCACGTTGCAAGCAGTCGGGGTCTGCTGCAACCTGGCGAACCACAGAAAGCAGCATAAAACACACAACAACAAAAACAATAAAGCTACAGCGCTGCGCTAAGAATAATCGCATAAATCATGCTGCAGCGCGGCGCGGCGTCTAAGCGCAGTTAGAGGAGAGAAAGGGGAAAGGTGCAAGGGTGGTGGGGAGGAGCAAGGACGGTGGGACGAACGGGCTGGCGAACCTAAGCAGCGTCGAGCCGATTCAAAGCAAAACGAAGCACAAACTAGCAGCACAGTGGGCTAAAAACCATTTGTTGAGCAACTAAAACTTTAACTTTGCAATATTTACAGGGTATATAAGCCTTAATAAAACAGACACATATATCAATGCAAGCGTATCTTACTAAAAAGGCTTGCAGTACAAACTATTGGTACAGTGGGCTGACAGCAATTTGTTGTGGTACTTATATTAAGGCTTTAAAATATTTAAAGGGTATTTAAACCACAAAAAGGCAAACATTTATGTTTAAATAATATCCTGCTTATAACCTTTCAAAAGCTTTGACTTTTTACTTATTTTCTTTATAACTTTTCAAAAACTAACCTAGAAAATTGGTTTAAAATATCGATATTCCAGAATTATGTATATTTGCTTCAATATAACTTTATAATATTTACAGAGTATTTGACCAACAATAATAGAGAGACATGTCAATGGTTAACATGAACATACACTGCTTAAAAGGCCATGATAAGTATTTAATTTTCATTTTTGAACCAACCTAAACTTACAAATTTCGGTAAAATATCAATATTTTCCACAATTCAAGTCGTAAATTGTTTCGGCATCAATTTATATGCTTAAGCTCGTCGAACCTAATCGATTTGTGGCAAAAACTAAAGAATTATTTTCCAAATATATTTATTTATATATGTTATATATTGAAATATTATTTATCCATGGGTAAATTCATGACTTTATCAAATTATTAAATAGATAATATTGTAATGAAGAATGCATCTAGTATCAAAACCATAAACAAAATGTCATACGAAAAGTAAATCGAAAGATTTGTAACAAAGTTATGAGTACTAAAAGTTCAAAAAGGACTTTTAGTTGTTTATCAAACTGACTCCACTGTGCAGCGCAGTCCAAGCAGCTGCTGCTGCTGTACCACAAAAGCAACAACAGCAACAACAACAAGGGCAACACTTTTCTTGCCTTAAGCCAAATTTATAGCGATCTAAGTAGGTATAAAGCGCTCATTTTGTGGCAGCGATGACGACGGCAACGGCAACGACGACGACGACGTTTGCAAGGAGTGCCCCACAGGAGTTGCAAGCAGACGAGGCAAGAAGTAGAAGAGAAGAGAGCAGGAGCAGAAAAGGAGGGAGACAGGGAAACAGACGCAGGATGAGAGGCAGAGGCAGCACTGCTTTGTTTTTGCAATGTTTGTTTCAGCTACGTTTTTAGTGCGCTCTCCGCTTCTTTCACCTACTTCGCTGCCTCCTCCTCCTCCTCCTTTCCCTCTGCACTTGTGGCAAGAACAATAGAAATGCATGTGCACGAAAGTGCGGGGCGAATCGCTGCTTAAATGAGGGAAAGGCACAGGCCCCAAAACCGAAGCTGCAACTGCAGACGGAGTTGGATACGGAGCTGAAGCTGTAGCTGGTGCACCCGCGGCTAGCACAAACGTTGACATGCTCTGCAAAACGGGCGCGGCTGCATATGCACCTGGACTGGTAGAGAGAGAGAGGGGGGAGGGGGGTAGGGGTGCACGGGGTATAGCGGGTATGTTGTGCTCACTCGTGCGCGATTTACAACAACTTCTTGACGGGGCTTTCGCTTTGCGGCCAGCTGCCACAAGCTGCCGCATGTTGCCTGCCTTTGTTGTGGTAAGCACAGTTAGAGGGGCAGTAAGAAGAGAGGAGTAGGGAGTAGGGGAGGTAGCAGAGGGAGAGAAGGGAGCAGAGCAGTCTCAACTTGGACTAAACAAGCCAATTCCTTGCCACAGCTTAAGCGCGCCAGAGTTGCAAAAAGTTGAGGCGCGGGTGTGGTCAAAGCTGGCTACCCCCAAGGCTTTAACTACACCCCCCCTCCCTACGCAGGCTTTACCCCACAGCGCTTACCCCTTTCTAACTCCCTGGAGCATTGGTCAAATGACATTCTAATGCCTTCGCCTCCATGGGGCATTGCAGGCAGGCAGGCAACATAAATCGCATTTATCACTCGAATGACAAAATGCAACGCAGCTAAGTTGCAACACAGCTCAAGGGGGGGTATGGGGAAAGGGGGCACTGGTAGCAGGGGCAGCTTGCACAGTTGGCACAAAACGGGTTTCGTCTGCCCGCTGCTTGGCTGACTGTGCCTCATTATTATGCGCGCATTGTGCGTGGCAGGCAACAGGAACTGAGCAGTGGGCAGAGAGGGAGAGCAGCGAAAGGAGGCGTGGCATAGGCATAGGAATTTGCGCACACGAAGCGTGCTCCGATTCTCAATTTCAATTGCAACGCACTCGCATGCTGCATATGCCTCCAGGGACACAATTCATGCGGCAGCAACAGCAGAGGAGGCGCTGTTGCGGAAAGGCACAAGGAAGAGATGGCAGGCAAGGCAAGGCAAGCAGACAAACAGACAGAGCGACAGACAGAGAGACAGACAAACAGACAGCGAGAGAGACAATGAGACAGAGAGAGAGAGAGAAACCGAATGCAGAGAACGCGCAACTCGCAATTAAACAAAGCCGCGCACAGACAATGCGCCTCGGCCAAAATGGTCAGAGACGGCCCCATGTGGCTGGAGCAGCAGGGCAGGCAGTGGGACAGACAGACAGACAGACAGACGGACAGACAGACCTACAGACAGACAGACCTACAGACAGAGCGCACAGGCAACAAGGATTCAAAACGCATTTCCGCCGACGCGCCAAGTTTGCTTTGCTTTTATGCAAAACTCGCCGTATCAGACAGCGTCAATCGCAGGCAGGCAGCAACCGATGGGAGTTGCTCCAGGAGCACCAGGAGCAGTTCAAGCTGGAGCAGCAGCAGCAGCAGGACCATATGTGGCTTGGCCAGACTTGGGATTGTCATATTTAGTTGGCACAACAAAGAGTTCACCATAATCGCTTGTAAATCGCCAGTAAAAAGAGCCAAAAAGTAACAAAGGGAGAGACTTGAGACAAGAGGAGAGAAGAGAGAGAGAGGCTGGTAAGAAAGAAAGAGAGGTTGGTAAGGAAAGAAGAGATATTGCTAGTGAAGGAGTAGAGGTTAGTAAGGAGAGCAGATAGATATAATAGCAAAGAACTAATGATAAGCGAGAGCATAAGCAAATCAAGTAGAATCTATAGAAGGTACCTTCAACCCCAAGAAAGTGAGTTGAGAAGAAGGAAAGAGAGGGAGAGCGGAAGGAGGAGTGGCGTAGATAAGGAGTGGAGACAAATGGAATAGCTAAAGAAGCTCCAGCGAGAGAATGATAAGTATAAGTATAAACAAATCAAGTAGAACCTATATAAGGCACCTTCAATCATAAGAGCGAAAAAGAGAGAGGGAGTTGAGGAGAAGGAAAGATTAGGGAGAGAAGATGGTAAGGAGTGGAGACAAATGGCAAACAAAAGGCAAGTCCAACAAACAAGTGAGAAGCGAGAGCATAAGGAAATCAAGTAGAATCCATAGAAGGTACCTTCAACACCAAGAAACAGAGTTGAGAAGAAGGAAAGAGAAGGGAGAGGGAAAGGAGGAGAAGAACCTATACAAGGTACCTTCAACCGAAAGAGAGAGAGAGAGAGAGTGAGTTTGGGAGAAGGAAAAAGTAGAGAGAGAAGTAGATAAGGAGTGAAGACAAATGAAAAGGCAGAGGGAGCTCTCACAAACGAGTGATAAGCGAGAGCATAAGGAAATCAAGTAGAATCTATAGAAGGAACCTTCTACCAGAGACCTGCCCCAAGAGACCTTTAACCATAAAAAGATATCCTTAAAAAGAAGCTAGTGTAGTAGCTCCTGTAGAACTTTAAGTGCCAGTGACATGCTCAGTACACTCCGCAACCCCCCTCCCACTACACCCACTTCTCTACTACTTAAACTCATCTCGCTAGCGACACAATTTTCATTTAAAGCTCTTGCAATGAGGCAACGCGCAATTTCACCGGCCGCGTGTCTACAATGCAAATGAACTTCCCCCTGGGGAAACTGACAGCCCAAAATGGTTCCATCATCATCGCTGGGCATCATCAGCGTCCACGTCCACGTTCACATTCGCATCCTCTCGTCCACAGCGACATCATGTTGCCACTGTGATGCGTTTGTTGTGTGGCAATTTAACACACAAAACTCAGTGAAGCGTCTACTCTGCAACGGGGAAGGAGAGGGGTGGGGAAGAGGCAGGCAGGCATAAATTTACAACGTTTTTCTTTACTACCAACCATTCCAACTCCCGTCACTCTCCCCTCACATGCCCTATGAGGTTATCATCTCTCACTCTCTCTCTCTCTCTCTCTGTGTGTGCCTTAATTTTTCTCCATTTCGTTTTTTGTTACCCGCTTTTTTCTTGCCATTTTCCTCGTTGTCTTTTTTTTGGGAAAGTTGTTGAAGCAGAAAACTTTACAATCCATCAAATTAATGGAGCAATGTGTCACCAAAGCAGACCCAGACAACGCTGTCGTCTCTGCACTGTACCCAGTGCCCTACTCCGTACTCCCTACTCCGAGCTGAGGTTGCCTCACAATGTCATCGGCTTCAAAATTTTAAATCGAGCAAAAAACTGATTGCATAAAGCGAGGTAGACTAAAAGGGAGAGGAGGAATAAAGAAGACTAGGGAGTAAGATACACGAAAGAAGAGGTAAGGCAGTTAGGGTTAGAGTGTAGTGGGAGGCAATGAGATAATGAGACAGGCAGTAAGGGGTTAGAAGAAAGAAGTAAAGGAGTAAGGGTTTTAGGAGATATGAAAACAGGACTCTTGGAGGAGTCTAAATGAGAGTACCCGCATAGGAGGTACAAGAGTTGAGGGTATAGGGTTAACAAAGTAGAACTCTAAAGCGGTAAGGGATAAGGGACTTAAGGTCTTTGAGTCTATAGGTTTAAGAGGATAAACGTTTAAGAAGCTAAAGGTCCAAGGGGTTTGAGGTCTAAGGAGTTTAAGGTCTAAGGGGTTTAAGGTCATAGGAAATAAAGCTCTTAAACTTTTAAAGGTCTTGGAGTAAAAGCAAAGTTCGATCTAGCTATAGAGAGTGTAACAGGCTTAAGCAGTAATTAGCCAAAGTAGCCGAGGAACAGAAGTAGAAGTAATGGGGTAAGGGTTTTAGGAGATATGAAAACATAACTCTAGGATGAGTCTTAGTTGAGGGTATGGGGTTAACGAGGTAGAACTCTAAGACGGTAAGGCATAAAAGACTAAAGGTTTTGGCTCTATAGGTTTAACAGGCTAAAGGTCTAAAAAGCTAAAGGTCTAAGGGGTTTAAAGTCTTAGGAGGAAAAGCTCTTAGACTCTTAAAGCTCTTGGAGTTGAAAGAAAGTTCGCTCCAGCTATAGAGAGTGTAACAGGCTTAAGCAGTAATTAGCCAAAGTTGCAGAGCAACAGTTGCGCCACCTGTTGTGGCAGACATTCACAGTCACTTGACAGTCGACCTCTGAAAGGGCTTGTAACCCACTTCTCTCTCTTCTCACGCCCCTCGAATTTGTCTTTACCTGCCTTTCACCTGAGACCCAAAGTAATCAATAAGCGCCTTCGCATATGTATGATATATGCAATTAACACAACGTTGCTGCCTTTCACCGTGTTGCACGCGAGTTCGCTTAATGGAAAGTCCTACGAGATATGCAAATCGTCCCACTGTGTCATTTGCACGTACAAATGTAACTTGCATTTTATAGACTTATCACGCGACCAGAAAGAGAGGGAGATGGCAAGAGAGAGACAAAAGGAGAGTGCGGGAAAGAGAGAGAGCCAGACAGATACCAAGACACAGTGAGAACGAGAACAGACTGAGGCGGCGCGGACAGTGGGACAGCGCAGCGTGGACCATAAATCTAAGCGATACGCCGCCCACTCGCCAAATGTGGCAAGCTCTGAGATGCACTGCAGTCTCTGCCCCAGCCTCTGCTACTGTCGCTGCCCCAGCCTCTTCCTTTTGCCAGCTTCGTCACGAGTGGCAGCAATTAATTTTCATACGCAGACAACGCAGTTGCAGCTTGTGTCGCTTGCCACTTGCCGGGCAAGGCTACCGCATGTGGCTGCCGCAGTTGCTGCTGCCGCTGCACGTTGCACGTTGCAAACGCGCAAACAAATTGCGCATCGATCTGTGCGACTTGTGGCATTCTAGAAAAATAAATTTAAATAAACGCAGCGTCTTAGTCAGCACTCTATCCTCACTATCCTGTTCTGCCCACCTCCCTCTCCCTCTGCCTCCTGGAAAATGCAAATTTTACATGAAAATAAAAGAATATAAAACTGAGGCAGCTACTAAGGTCTGGCGGGAAGTGGCATGCGGCATGTGGCAAGTGGCAAGCGACGCTGTTCGCTTCGCAAGTGTTTTAGCCATGTTTGCATGGCGCATTACGTGATTCCCGCCAACGCCTACTGCAAACCGGCCTCCTACCCTCTTCATACCCTCTTCCACCTCTGGTCCCCTCTCTCTCTCTCCTCATTCTAAGCCTGCTTCGTCTGCCTTGCGTGTTAGCAGCATGTTAAAAATTTGAATAAAATTCAGAGAAGAATACAGAGAGGAAAGAAGACACACGCCTACGTTATGCTCTTTCTGCACTTCTTCTTACTCAGCTATCGCAAAACAAGCGATAGTTTTGAGTGAAAACAGGCCAGTAAATATCGAAGGACCTATCGATAGTAAGAACGAGAATATAACGACAGATTCAAGTAAATATTGAAAGTTGCTTGGAGAATACCTATCGATAGTTTAGGTAAAATAATAATAGTTAAAACATTAGCAACAATCGATAGTAAGGACAAGGACATCCTGACATTAATAGTTAAAATCGATAGTATCTGAGATACTGCATAATAGTTAAAATCGATAGTATCGGTGATTGTTAATGATGGGTTTAGGCTCGATATGCATAACATTATCAATAAGTTATTTGATTATAAAGCAATATTTGGCTTGAGCTTAATATGAATAGAGCTAAAACTGTAAATAACTATCGATAAATGTCTTCTACTTATTATAAAGTCTATCGATTACTTACCCAAAGCTCATAACAAAGTGCAGTGACCTCCAGTTGCTTCTTAATTTACCATTTGACATCCTCTTTGTCTTTGTTCTGGCTTAGCCCTGCGTCACAGCTTGGCACTCGAGTTTGGGCACCTCGTACTCGAGCTATCATTGTCGTCTGTCGCCGAAAAAACACTTTCCGCCCGATAACACCAGCTGGATTCGCCTGGCAAGCTGGCGACACTTTGCATGCCTTCATTGTCTTCATTGCCGATTGCTTGCGGCTGCAATCGCGTCTTCATTTGGCCGGCAGTGCATTAGTTCGAGGTGAAAGGCAGCTACTCCCACTGCTACTTCTATTCCTTCTTTAACACCTACTCCTTCTCCTGCTCTGTCTCTCCTTTTGCTTATGCTCCTCCTGCTTCAGTTACTCCTGCTTCTACTCCTCCTCCAGCACCTTCTTCGCCTTCTACTGATACTTCTCTTTCAGCTCCTTTCTGCTACACCTTCTTCTCCATCTCCTGTTGCTTACCCCCCTTTTGCTTACCTCCTTCTCCTGCAGTTGCTACTCCTCCTGTTGCTCCACTTGGAGTTCTAGCTGAGTCATTAGAATCCGCAGCTGCGTCCGCACTGGGGGCTTACATCCAATTATGCGCATTGACCAATGCCCAAGGCGACGGCACACACACACACACAGACATAGACAGAGTCTCACATAGATTGCAAGCTGATCTGCAATTTGGTCTGGAACGAGTCGAGCTATTCTCGTTCCCTTTTCCTCAGTTGCTCAACCGCGGCGGCCTTTATAGACCGGGCCCAAAAGCCGCTGCCGGCCAGCATTGTCCACTCTTTTGCTTTATTATAGCAATGCTTATACAGATTAGAATAAATCAACTTACTCCACTCCTTCTCCTCCTCCTCCTTCTCTCCTTGACCCGATCAGCAAACGCTACCGGCAACAATCTCTGTGTGTGCGCTGCAATTGGAGCTGCCCGAGCTGGTACCGAGTCTGCAGCTGCAGCTGCAGCAACAGAAGAGGAAGTTGGCATAGATAAGCCGGCAAATGGTTTGGCTTGTGCCCGCAAAGGCATCGAGACCATGAACTGTAAAAGAAAACAGAACTGCAGCTTCAACTGAATTCCATAAAACATTAGCTCAGATAATGCGAAAAATCTAAAGAAAGTTAAATATTATTATGAAGCACCTGAGCATTTTAAGGCCAACTTGAGGTCAAAATTCAGTTTGATTTCGCTTTGAAGCTTAACATCTAGGCGAAATATTCTGTCAAAACAATAGCAAACTTATCAAAAGACAAGAAGCAGGTTTGAATATACTCGTGTTTCACGAAGTAACCAACATTAATTATCAGTATTCATCGCTAAACTCATTTGGTGATCAAAGAAATCTGCAATTCCTGGTTGAGAATTCTATTATAAAGAATATTCACTTGAATTGGAAGAACAGAAAAGAAAGATTTAAAATCCTTAGTATTTTATGTAGCTCTGAAATATTAAGTAAGAAATTATTAAAGGAAAATACATAAGGAACATGCTATATATATTTGCATATTTACATATTTTGAAAGAGTAAAAATAAATGTTAAGTTTTAAAGAGGTCTTTAGAGTTTCTTTAATGAAAGGATTAGGGAATAGAAATCTACAAAATATTTTAAGAAGTCTTAGGAGTTTCTTTAATGAAAGGTTTAAGAAACAGAAATATACAAAATATTTAAAGAGTCGAAAATAAATCAAAATAATAATGTAAACTATAAACAAAGTACTCAAAAAATTTAACAGGATTCGGAAAAGATTATTTAATAAAGAGAACCATTATCAAGATTTAACCATTAAGAAAATGATAGAAAAATGTATAAAGTTTTAGAAGAGTTCAGAGATAGTAATTAATATATAATGTACATATCTCGCGTAAACAAAATACCAATGGTAAATAGTTTCATAGAAAAAGAAAACAAAGAAAGAGCGAGCTTACCATGTTGTAAATACATATATAAGCTATATATATGTACAGACATACTTATATAGTACATAACATATGTATAGATCTGCAGCTGCATGCCTGGGAACCTACGCCTTCCACACAGCTCCCCCACTCACCTCTTGCTACCATCTCTCAAGAGATTTCCTCATACAAGTCTATAAACAAAGTTCCTTGAGAGTTGCTCAATCAGCGCCCGCTTCGAATGCTGCTGCAATTTTCACAGCGCGCTGATATATAGCTCGATCTGTAAAACATATATACGAGTATATCGTATTATTGTTTGTATATTGTTTAGCTCGGTTCCCAGAAGGTGAAGGGTGACGGTCTGTGACGCCGCCACCGTTGCCGGGTTTACAAATTAAACGCATTCAAGTGCAAGATCCAGGAATTTTGATTGGGTCAACAAAGTCGTCGTCGTCTTCGTCGTCGGCAGAGACGCGGCTTCACTGCGACTGCGTTGTCGGTAGCAAAAATGCCATAACAAAATGTGTCAAGTGCCAGACATAAATGCCTAAGTAGGAAGGGAAGAAGGAGGAGAGGGGGAGGAGCTGTTGCCGGTGCGTCTTCTTTTGCTTCTACTGAGCTCTCTGCTGCCTCTCCTGCTGCTTCTACTCCTCAGATGCTGTTCCTCTCTGTACCTCTGCTGATATTCATGCCTCTGCCTCTGCTTATGCTCTACCTCTCCTGCTCCTTTCCTCTTCCTACTGCTCCCCTCCAATTCCTTCTCTCCTCCTGCTGCTGCCTGGCTCCTTTGAACTTCTCCCTCTGCTTTATGCGATCTGCCTGCGGGCAGCTTCTTTGTTTTTTCATCTTGTTGTTGCTGTTTGTTCTGCCAATTCGACATGCTGCATCCGAGGTTCGATCGCTCCTCGCCTCGTTGCCTGCATGTAATAAGCTTGATGCTTATTAAAATTAAAGTTATTTTTAAGTTGATTTATATTCACGTTGGCTTTATTTCAGCAGCATTTCCAAGGTGGCCAGGAAAGCTTATCGATAGCTTAAGATAAACATTTCAGGGTTGCTCTTATATAAACATATCGATATCATTAGATATCAACGATACTTATTATTTATGATTAATATTACTTATAATATTACACGCTTTCTTTTACAGAAATTTTTTTGGTTTCTTAACTTCTCTACCACTCCTTGTTCTAAGAACTGTAACATTGTCGTCTACATTAGATACATTACTATCAGGTGGATTCGGGCTTTTTTCATAATTAGTATTATTTTCATTACAGACATTAGCATTATTTAATACATCAGATTCAGACTCGATACAATTTTCTTCAGTAAGATTATTAATTATGTTATGATTATTCTCATAATTCGTACTATTCTCACTACAGTTATTAGCATTAATTAAAACATTAGAATCAGATTCGATACAATTTTCTATTTCATTATACGCACATAGTGCTTCTTCTTTCTTATCGTATGAACTGGGCCAAAAATTAATAGACCGAAGGTCGACAATTGATTTATCATCATTCTGTTCTTGGTTTTTTGTTTTTATAATAAACTTCCTGTTTCTTCTATAGTAACTATTATCCCTGTCTTTTATTATATATGATCTGCTATTTACCTTTTTTTCTATTAATCCATATGCCCACTCATTCATTTTCCTCCTGAACATTATTTTCTCCCCTAATTGACAAGGTGTAAGTGTCTTTGTATTACGATCATAGAATTGTTTCTGTTTTGATCTTTTCATTTGAATTTTTCCTATAATATCCTTTTCACTAATATTGTTGCGGCACAAACTTGATTTTGCGATAGGCAACTTTGTTTTGCAATTTCTTCCAAAGAATAGCTCACACGGTGAAGTTTGCATACTAGCTACAGGTGTACTGTTATATTCTAGAATGTTATATTGGTACAATTCCCTATCTTTATCACATCGTTTTAGGATATTCTTTGCAATAGCTACCCCTTTTTCAGCTAATCCATTGCTCTGAGGATAATGTGGACTAGAGAACTGTAGTATAATGTTGTGCGCATTAGCAAATTCCTTAAAGTCAATTGAATTAAATGGATTGTTGTCACTTTTTATTTTAGTTGGATATCCCAAACTATCGAATACTTCCCGCAGTTCAGATGTTATTTGCTTAACAGATTTGTTTTTAAGTTTTCTTGCAATTAGGAAATTTGAGTAACTATCGAATATTGACAAAAAATCCACCCCCTCAAATTCAAATATGTCCATGCCCACTATATGAAATGGGTATTCTGGCATTTCATCCTCTATTAAAGGTTCTTTCTGATTCTTTCTCCTAAATTTTTCACAGATACGACA
This sequence comes from Zaprionus vittiger, assembly GCA_018904025.1. Taxonomy (NCBI): domain Eukaryota; kingdom Metazoa; phylum Arthropoda; class Insecta; order Diptera; family Drosophilidae; genus Zaprionus; species Zaprionus vittiger. The sequence continues at coordinate 2,074,871 of JAEIFQ010001142.1, read as the reverse complement.
CGATTCCACCGATTCGTTAATTTGAGTGCTCATATTTGGCCAATAATAGCACTCTCTTGCTCTAGCCAGCGTTTTTTCTATTCCTAAATGAGCACTATGTACTTGTTTCATTATTTGTGGTTGTAATCCCTTGGGTACAATTAGTCTGCACGTTCTCATTAGTAGCCCATTCTCGAAATGAAGTTCACTTTTAATTTTATGAAATCGCTGACCAAAATTGCTTAGTTTATGATAAGAGGGCCAACCATTTTGAACATAATCAACAATTTTGCTATAATCTTCATCTGCATTCAATATATCTCTGTAAACGTTAAAGTTTGATTCTGATAGACAGACTGCTTTAGTGATTATATGAATAACATTTGAGAGGTCTTGAACTTCATTTTCTTCGATGAGTTGTGCTCTTGAAAGACAATCTGCAATTAACATTTCTTTCCCAGGTTTGTATTGTACCTTTATATTTGGATATTTGAGTAGATATAACAACATGCGTTGCAATCGCATCGTTACTGAGTCTATATCCCTTTCCATCAGTATTTCTAACGGCTTATGGTCACTTTCTACTAAGAATTCTCTTCCGTACACAAAGTAGTGAAACCTCTCACAAGCAAACACTATTGCAAGCAATTCTTTTTCTATCTGCGCCCATTTTTGTTCATTCTTTGACAATGTTCTAGAAGCAAAACACACAGGGCGACTATCCTGGATCAGGACACATCCCAGACCATCTTTGGAAGCATCAGTTTGAATTGTTACTGGTTTATTTTTATCATAAACAGCTAACACCGGCTCTTCCAAAATTGTTTTTGTGAGGTTCTGGAGTTCATTTTCATGCTCTTTACTCCAAGTAAATTTAACATCATTTTTTGTAAGCTCCCTTAAATTTGCTGATCTAGCTGATAAATCTGGAATAAACTTGGCGAGATACTTGAAAAGACCTAAGATTCTCAATACTCCTGCTTTATCAGTTGGAATTTTAATATCTCTGATTGCTTCCAGGTGCTTCTTCTGCGGTTGTATTTTGTTTTCTGATATGATATGCCCCATGAAATCCACTTGTTCTTGCCTATATTGTACTTTATCTGGATTAAATTTGACTCCATTTATTCTAGCTCGTTCAAGTACATTACTGAGCGTTACATCATGTTCTTCTAAGGTGTTCCCCATTATTATGATATCATCAAAATATACTAGAACATTTGGTAGGTCACCAAATATCTGTACCATATTTCTCTGAAACATTTCAGGGGCACTGTTTATGCCAAATGGAACTCTATTAAATCTATATCTCCCAAATGGAGTCATGAATGTAGTGAGATCTGAACTATTTTCATCTAATTCCATTTGCCAAAACCCTTTTGATAAATCTAATACTGTGAAGTGCTTTTTCCCAACCATTTGTGTTGTAAAATCTTCTATAGTTGGTATCAAAAAATGTTCCCGTTTAATTGCTTTGTTTAGCGGTTTAGGGTCTAAGCATAGCCTCAGTTTCCCGTTTGATTTTTCAACTAATTGTAAATTATTCACCCAAGTAGTAGGATATGACACAGGTGATATAATTCCCTCTCTTTCCATTTGTTTTAATTCTTTCTTTAGTATTCCTAGTAAGCTAAGGGGAAATCTTTTCCTGTAATGTATTGTTGGTTCTGCATGTTCCTTTAACACTATTGACTGTTTCCACGGTAATTTCCCTAATCCCTCAAATAATACTTTAAACATTTCCACAAAAGATTTTTTTGATGATGGTAACATCAATATTGAATCTATATTAAGGCATTTAATTAATTCAAGTTTTACAGCCGTTTCTAGACCCAAAATAGGTTCACATTTTTCTTCGACAATCAAAAAGGAAATACTATGATAGATGTTAGTCCTTATGTCTAAACATTTTAACAAAACTTTGCCATAATTCATTATTCTGGCCTTATTATAGTCAAAAATTGGGACAACTTCATGTTGTTCTTTAATTGGAATGTTTCCAATAAGATTTATTGGTATGCAGTTTATATCTGCACCCGTATCTACCTTGAATGTTTGTAGCTTTCCATCAATTTCTAGAGTTTTTTTCCATTTACTAGTCCCGAATCCACACTGACTTACACTATAATAATTATTATTAGCTGAGTCATTTGTAACTCCTTCTCTATTACTCATACCTGATTTGTTCCAGTTTGAAACAACACCTTTTCCTTCCTGCTTCTTGGTTTTGCAGTATTTGCTAAAATGTCCAGTTTTACCACATCCAAAGCATTGAACTTCCTTGGCTTTGCACTCGTTGATGTGCTCCTTGTTGAAGACGGCTCCACAATTGTAGCAACGACGTGTTGATACGCTCCAAATTCCTTTTTTATTCTGTTTTTCCCATGTTGTTTCATCCACTGTTTGTTGAGGTACTCCAGTTTTATGCAATATTTCCGTATTTTTTGTTGACGCCTCAAAGGCCTTGCACTCTTGTACAACTTCATCCAGTCCTTTGTTTTTGTTATCAAGCAATTTTAGTTGCAAACGCTTGTCATAAATTCCAATAATGAGACGATCAAGCAACATTCTATTTTGAAACGATTTTCCGCATTCACATTTAAATTCACAAAAATTGGCTTGTTTGCGAAGATTGGTTACAAAGTCAGTAATTTGTTGATTTTCCTGCTGCGAGATGTTGTTAAACTTAAAAGTCTCCATAGTGATATTCTTAAGCGGCGTTGCATACTCGTCTAGTGCTTTAATTACGTCAGCGAGCGTGCGTGTGTGTGCTGCCTCTGTGCCTGCCTCTGCCACGTTTCCGACCATGCTGTCTGCGCTGCCATCATTTGGAAATATGGTATTATATATCTCCGTTACTCCTGGGCCAGCCAGCCATAGGAATGTTGCAATCTTCTTTGCCTCCGGCAAACTGTCTTTTCCCGACGCCATCATGTACATAAGAAATGTACCTTTCCATTTCGGCCACTCATATATAAGTGTAGAGCAGTCAATTTCTGGCAATACTCGATCAGACATGTTCCTTCCAGCTTATTATCGCTTATTTTGACTTCTGACACCATGTAATAAGCTTGATGCTTATTAAAATTAAAGTTATTTTTAAGTTGATTTATATTCACGTTGGCTTTATTTCAGCAGCATTTCCAAGGTGGCCAGGAAAGCTTATCGATAGCTTAAGATAAACATTTCAGGGTTGCTCTTATATAAACATATCGATATCATTAGATATCAACGATACTTATTATTTATGATTAATATTACTTATAATATTACACTGCATGAGACAATAAATTTTCGGTGCGTCACTTTTTGCCTGCGTGAGTGTGTGCGTGCGTGTGTGTGTGTGCGCCTGATTGTTGTCCGCTTGCAGGCAGAAGCTGCTGCTGCTGCTGCGCCTGCGCCTGCGTCGTCGTTCTCTTTTTACTTTTTTTGTGCTTTCCAATTAAAAATGCGCACAGCTTTTTGGACGACAGCAATTGGACTTGGGCTTGTACTTATTTGTAGCTGGCACGCATGCTCCATGGCAGCAGCAGCTCCTTCTGCTCCCTCGGCTGCTGCTACGCCTTCTCTTACTGCTGCTGCTCCAGCTACTTCCCCTGATGCAGCTACTCCTCCTGCATTCACTGCTGCTGCTTCTCCTCATCTTGCACTTGCTGCTACTTCTTCTACTCCTTCTTCTCCTGCACCCTCTGTTAATGCTTCTTCATCTCCTGCTGCTGCTCCTTCTCCTCCTCCATTTCCTCCTGCTTCCTCTTCTCCTCCTGCTCCTCTGCTTTCATTAATTTACATAAAAATATCTTAATTGCAATGCCACTGCGCAGTCTGCTACTCTTTTTTGTGTTGCTCCTCTTGCTGCTTATCAACGCCATGTCATGTCGCCGCCAACGCCAGCCCAGCACAGCTCAGGCAGACAGACGCATCCAGCCTTGCGCTGACCACTGACAAATTCGGTGGCGGCACGTCAAGATCGCGCATCAACGATTTCCAAAAGACGCACAGGCATCGTCTTCATCTGCAGCTCCATCTCCATCTCCATCTGTGACTGCGATCCTGTAGCTGCCATGCGAACACATGTTGTGCGACACTTGCGGCGCCCCACAGCCTGCCTGCCAGCCTCCTCCTTCCTGCTTGCTCCACGACGGCATGCATAATCGCTGATAAATGCGCCCTTCAGTGCCTACAAAAATGATTTGTTGATAATTAATGCAGCAGCAGCAGCCAAAGCAGAAACCAGTTTACCGCGCGCGCGCAAAAGAACAGCAATTTGTGCTTACCTCCTCTTTCTTTGCCTCTTTCTTTTCTCTTTCTGCTGCTGCTGCGCAATCAGGCCTTAAACGCAATCAACGCACCGTAATTCATGTTCAACTGCTCTGCAGGCTGACAGCGCCAACGTCGACCCCGAAAAAAGTAAAAGAAGCAGTGGCAGCGCAGCAGCAGCGCAGCCTCAACTAATTGTCCGCTGGCGTTGGTGGCACAGAGCTACGGGAGCGGGGGTCGACAGCAACAACAAGCAAGCAATTAAAGTGATTTTAGCTATTTTAGAACACGATCAAATTGGCACGCAAAAGTTTAACAAAAGAAAGTAGTGTTAAATAAGGACACATAGGCAACAATGGCGCCGGCTTTGCTAGTGTTACACAACAGCTGCAGTTTTAGACGTTACATGAGCTCATTAAGCACTGTTGTGCTGTTGCAAAGCAATGCAGTTGGCAACGCGGTGAAGAACATTGCGTGAGCGCGGCACAAAGAAAGGCGGGAGAGAGTTTACAGCAACAACAAGCACACTATTAAAATGTTTTCTGCTAGTTTAGCACACGATCAAATTGGCTTGCGAAATGTAAACAATGAAACTAGTGTTGAATAAGGCCAGCATGAGAGCACACGCAGCAATGGCAGCGTACAAGTGCTGCCAACCAGCAACAGGATTCGATTTGCTTATTATATTCGATATTTTATCGTCAAATGTAGCTTTTTCTAGCCTTTATTATCAGTCATCTTGGCTCATTGTTATTTGCACATGCCATCCACAAGCAATCAGAAAGCATGCGCTCACAATCCACATGATTACGTTCATGCCAGTGTTTAAATGGATGGCAACACTAATGGTCATGCAAATTCAAATTTATGTTCCACATGCACAATTTGACAATGTTACGTTCCACTAACAACTCTGTTCGTAGAGAATTGCAAGCCCTGTCAGTGTTGTACAACATCAATAATTGCGTTGCAGCGCCAAATCACATTTTTAACGAAATCAAAGCAACATGAATGTAAAACGAGCTAAAAAGGAACTCGACTCAATGCCAGCCATCATCAAAATGGATGTCAAGGCGTGGCAACTATGTATTCATAAGGGCGGCGAACAGATGCAGCACTACGCAGAGCTCTGTTCAAAGATCTTTTACAATCAGCAACTGATGAACGAGGTAATCACCAAACGTGAAGAAGGCGACATAGAACAGCGTCTGGAGCGGCTCTTCAAGCGCCTAGATAAATCGAACAATGCCATGAAACAGTTACTGAATACGTTGCAGATTATCAAAGATCGCACGGAACGCATGTGGAGACGTATTTGCCTGTGGATGGATGACTCCGAGCTACACCAGCATTGCATCAGTTGGCAACTGACCGTACCCAAGTTGCAGAAGTTCCTACAATTTATACAAATGCGCTACGACTGCGAATGGGAGGTCAAGGAGATGGTAGTGCGTGAGTACAACCTCAATTAGCAGTCATAATTTCCTGCCTTAACCTCACTTTCGTTATACTAGTTGAGTTGGAGCAGGTGGGCAGCAACTACGATGTGCAGATCCTTGTGGAGGCCTGGTGCGGCAATCGTCATGCGGGCGGAGAGCAGTTTCAGTATAAACTGAATAAGTTCCTGCGTTTAATGGGGCAGCGTCAGTGTGCCGCACTAATAAATACCCTGTAATGCCAGTTGGCAACACTGCCATGTCTTTTAGATTATGTTATTTTGATGTTATATGAAACACCTTGTTTTTAATTGTTTTTTTTTTTTATTTTATTGGAAAAATGTGTTTTCTGTATTTTGCCTGCTCGCCAAAAAACCGTTATAATTATAAAGAATTTGCAAAAAAATTATTTGGTTTTGCATCATGTGTGTGTGTGTGTGTGTGTTAAAATTTGACTTCGCTTTTCTTTTGAATTCTCTTTTATCGACCTTTTACTATATTGTTTTTTCCTTATCATTTTCTTTTATCGACTCGGTAGCAAAACAAAACTTAATTGTAATTTTACTACAACAACATTTGTTTGTTTGTGTGTGAGTGTGTGTTTTTTTTGCCCATTATATAATGTATATATATAATTATTATAATTGTATATAATATGCAATTCTGTAGCTAGATTTTGACATACATCCCACTGTACCATCGCCTAATTATGCACGTATTCTATGTCTGTATATATGTTTGTATGTGTGTGTCTGTCTATATATATATGTAAGTGTATATATATATATCTGGCGTCCTTTTGTTTTATAAACAAAATGGATTCATCGAGATTTTGGAATTTGCAATTTTTATTTGTATTTTTTGTTGTTCTTGTTGCCGCCTAAAGATAATTTGTTTTTCAATTTGGCCTATGTAGATGTGTATGTGTGTGTTCGTGTGTGTATGTGTGCTTGACTTGCCGTAAAACTAACCTCGAACTAGACTTAACAAATGTTTAACTTAGTAATTGCATACTTTTAGGCTAGGGGCTAGGCTAGTAAATGGTTTTCTCCTCTGCTGCTCATCGATCGCTTAATGCACTTTTGTAATTTTTTCATTTTGTTTTCGGTTTTCTTTTTGTTCTTGTTTTTGTTTAATATTCTCCTTGGCTGTGTTATCGCTCTGTCTATCGAAGCCGCACTTGACTAATTTACAGTTGCATCGCTCGCTCTCTCTCGAGCTCTCCTACTATCATCGCTCTCTTCCAGGCTCTCTCTCTCTCTTGCCTCGTTTCCACTGCACCGCGTTTCCACTGGCAGCATTTCGAATTGTGTTGGTTTTGCTTTTGTTTGATTTTTATTTATATATTTTTTTTAACTTTTTGCTTTGTTTTTTGTTTTGTTTCTTAGAAAATGGTTTCAACTCGTAAATCGAGTTGATTTTAAAAAATCTGTTCCCTCCATTTTGGTTTTAATTCATTTTTTTGTCATTTATGAATGCTTGTTGTCAATTGTTGCGTTATATGTTTCTTTGTGTGTGTGTGTGTGTCTTGTAGTGTGTGTGTGTGTGCAGATTAGAGTTAAAATTATTGCTATATTTTTAAATATTTGCTCTTGTTTGCGGCGCCAAGGTCATTCCAGAGTAAACGAGAGTCGAACTGAAACCTCAGCTAGGAAATGTTTTCATTGTTGTTGCTGCTCTCCCACCCACTCTCTCTCTCTCTCACGATCTCTTTACCGTTACGTTAAAAATAATCGTAAAGCGTTACGTATTTACAGCGTGTTGTTCTCTCTATAGATATGAAATGTGTGTGTGTGTGTGCTAAAAACGGCAGCTGAGCGAAAGACTTGATAAAGAAAAGAAAACAGGAAAAAGGAATAAAGAAAATACAAAAGAATAATTGCAAATAATTGTTGTTTTTTTATTACACAAAGTAAATAGAATACTAAAATGAAAAACCAAACTACTTAAGAGTTACGTTTGTGTGTGTGTGTGTGTGTGTGTGTATGGGGTGTGTGTGTGTGTAATTACTAGAAAACGTCTTTGTCAATGTAGATTTTGTTGTTTCGCTTTGTTGTTGTTGGTTGATAAATTATGCTAATTAAAATACACAGGTAAAAATAATTTCAATCTTTAATAATTCTTGTTGTTGTTGTTGTTTACGCAAAACTTAAGCCTAGCGAAAATCTTGAAAAGTGCTAAAAAATCAATTTCTCTTTGTGTGTGTGTGTAATTTTTTGTTGAGTGTAGAAAGCTTTCCCATCATATATAACCTCAATTTCTATGTTAATTTAATTTGTACACATCTTTTCTCCTTTAAGTAATTCATTATTAAACAATTGGCTATGTGAGTGTTTGTCTGTGTGTGTGTATGTGCATGCTGTATGTGTGTGTGTGTGTGTGTGTGTGCGAAGTACAAAAGTTGCGACAACGAAACACAATTTGAATTTGTATATATAAACAGTCGCTAACGCTCGATCGATCTACTTATGCTGACTCCTAAAAATTCCCTTATACCATAAACTGCCCGAAATGCTCCTATCTTCCATCTCCCTCCCTCTCTCTCTCGACATCTGCGCTTAGCGTTCAGATATAAACGTATATACTATATATATCAACTGTCCCTCTTTGTCCGCTCACTATATATATATCAATAATTGTTATACATACAACGTCATGTCCGTCTGTCTGTGTCTGTGTGTGTGTGTGTGAGTGTGTTTAAGAGAGTTTTCGCTTTAACATTTAATGGGTTTTTTTGTTTTTGTTTATAATAATTTAAACTAATTCTCGCTTTGCACAAAAAATTTACACAATTTATTAATTTAATTTAGATTTAATTAGGGTTTGTTTTGTTGTTGTTGTTGTTGCTGTTTCTTTTTGTTTTTGTTTTTTGCTTTCTCCTTCTTCCTCTTGTAAGCTAATCAATTTGTTAATCTTGTATAATCATACTTTGTTAATATATTAATTTATAATTATTGTTGTTGTTGTTGTTGTTGTTCTTAATGCTTACGGCAAATTGGTTGTAAATATGTACAAACTTTTTTACTTACAATGCTAAATATGTTTTTTCTTTTTTTACTTTTGCGTATCCTTTTTTGTATATGATCCTAAGGTATATAATATATATAAATATGCCCCTATTGTGTTGGTTGGTTTGAAGGTTTCTCCTCTTTCTCTTTTTCACTTCTCTCTTTTAACATCAACTTTTCTTCTTTTGCTGCTTCTACTGCTTCTGCTTCCTTCTCCTTCTTTTGTATATGTATAAATATTAAAGACTAAAACGAACGCCAGCCTAAAAAACAATTCTTGCACTATACACAATTCTCATTAATAAATAGTAATGCTGTTGTTACTCTATTCCTCTTCCTCTCTCTCTCTCTCTCTATTCCTCTCTTTCAAAGACTAAACGAACGCATATCGTTAATAACTACCGTCTATCATCCTGCTGCTGTTATATATCTCTCTCTGTGTGTGTTATCGATTATCGAATCTCAACAGTTCTCTCTCATCCTCTGTTAATCCTGCGTTAAGGCTGTAAGGCTTCTGTTGTGTTGTTGTTGTTGTTATTACAAGGCTCTCTGGTTACGCTAACTGTGCGCGTTGTTGGTGTTTTTGTTTTTTTGCTTAACAGTTCTGCAGCAACAGCTGCTACTCTGTTACTGTGTTGCTACTGTTACTGCTTACACTGCTATTGCTGTTCGTTATTTGGACTGTTAACTTGGTTGGTTGCTTGGTGTTTGTTTTTTTCTATTCTTTTTGTTTTGGTTTTGTTTTAACATTTAGTTTGTTTTTGTTTTGTTTTGTTTTGTTTTTTTTTATAGCACTTGTGGATTTCACTATGTTTGGAAGTACAGCAAACGGAAGCATGCGAATGTTTCTTCTACTGTTACTGTTACTTCTACTGTTAGTGTTACGTTACGGTTACTGTTACTACTAATGTTATTGCTCTGTTGCTGTTACTGCTGCTGCTGCTGCTGCTGTTACTGCTGCTGCTGCTGTTACTACTTCTGCTGCTGCTGTTACCGCTGCTGTTACTGCTTCTGCTAATGGAACTGTTACAGCTCTGTTACTGCTCCAGTTGCTGCTGTTGTTACTGCTCCAGTCTCTGCTGCTGTTGTTACTACAATGTCACTGCACTGTTACATCACTGTTAATGCTGTTGTTGTTGTATCCGGTCTATGCAATCGCTGCCGTGAGATAGTACAGATCCATGAGAGTCTGCACATTGATGGGCAGACAAGAGAGACGATCATGCGTATTGGAATCGAGTGCCAGCCAGGAGAGCGCATTGTATCCTTCGAGCACAAAGCGCAATACATCCGCGGTCAGCGTCGAGTCCAATGGATGATCGTTAGCCGATTGATGGGCATTGGTCGAGTTGAGTATATCGTCGGCTATCTGTATGTTAGGCACATGCAAATGCAGTGCTGTCTTTAGGAACACAGGACACACATCCTCCAGATGCGGACACGCCGACCAAAACCAGGCAGGCATGCGACCCGTAGGCGCTGTGGAGACCATATAACCCACCGAAATGGGCTGCTGATTGAGGGAACCCACCTGGAAAGAGACAAGGAATCATGTTAGTTTGATCTATAGAGAGAGTTGCTGCATGGCTTACTCACCTCCTCCACTTCCTGCGGTGGTGTGCACTTGAAGTTGTTGCCACCAGCACTTGGCCAGCTGGGATTGTCCTCCATGCGCCCTGGACTGCCATGATTCGAGACACGATCCATGTGAGCTGCTGTGCAAAAGGAGTGTGAAAGCAATAAGAAAACTGCTAAGTAAAGTGACTGCCGCGTATACTCACAGTCCCAGAAGAGATCACCAATGTCCGCATCGCTGAAATCTTCGTTACCCTCCTCCTCGCCAAAGATAAAGTCATCATCCACCTGCGGCTCATTCTGGAATTGCCGTGTAAAGGACTAAAGAGAAGAAAAGCCGCTAGTTAAGACATAATTCTGAGATTGGAGTTGCATTAGACTTACCGCACAGACTGCACTGGTGGGAAAGACGAGTATGTGAGTACAGGTGACATCCTGAGGCGTGGACAACGGGTTCTGCATGGAGATCTGTGAGAAACGTTCGTCGGGCGTAAACTGATCGGGCATAACACGCAATTTGGCATCAGGTTCGAGGGTAACCAAGCAGGCACTCAATATGGTTGGTGGATACATGAGGGTGCACTGTTTACACATGTCCTTAAACTGTTTGGATGCCTTCTGCAATTGTTGTTTACTCAGCAGATAGCTCCATGACTTCAGTTCACTGTGTCCAATGCGACCAATGCGTCCGATAACCAGACGCCACATTTGCGATGTCTGCGAGATGAGACCCATGACGAAATCCATTAGCTTACGCAGTGCCACATAGCGTGCAGGTGCCTTGCGTCGTCTGGCACGATTCGGCACATCGATATTGATGCACACCTTCTCCAGCAGTTCCCCTCGTTCATCTGTCGCCGTCGCCAGCAGCCAGGCTTGATCCTCACTCAGGCAATAATTGCAATACATGACCGAGTAACGTGTCTCATTCTGACCATGCATTGAGCCAGCAGCGCGTGAGAAATCTGTCTTATCATTCCTCTCATGCATGGGAGCCAGCACAAAGGGTGCTGTGTACATCTTGTAGGCACGTCGATTGGGTTCATCCTTGGTCTTGAGGAAGGCCTCCATATTGGCAGCGGTACCGAAACCTGTCAGACTCTTCACGGGCTGCGCATGCACCAAATGCCGACGACACTGTGAGAATATGTTCAGTGCCAGGCACTTGATCTCGTCCGAGAAACGTCTGCGATTGCCACAAGGTCCCAACTCCATAATGGATTCCAATGAAATGATTTGTATATTCATCTGTGCACGCACCGAGTCCGGCACAAGTTTCAACAGCTCCGCATAGCAACGCAGCAGAGCAATGAGCGCGAGACGTTCCAATTCGAAGCTGTCCGAGGCAAAGGTAAAGGGATTCACCACATACAGCACAATGGCGGAGGGATTAATGTCCTCCAGTGTCTCGCCCATGCCCAGTGGATCACCCAGCACCAGTGCTGGCTTTGCATCAGCAGCTCCTCCTACACCTGCTTTCACATCCTGTTTGCTATCCTGTTCTGTGGGCTCTGTGCCTGGTTCCAGTTTGATTTGCGTGGTGGGATCTCCACTCAAGTGTTCAATTTGAGATTGATTTGGTAGACCCTGTGCCGGCGCAACTGTTTGCCCATTGCTGCTGCCTTTGCTGGCATGATTACTGCCACTGCCATCGGGTGGATTGAGCAGTGTCTTATCTGCAGGCACACGACACAGATAAGGCGCCAATTGATGCATAAAGCTAACAGCATAGCGTCTAATCTGCTCCGCCAGCGGTGCATGTTCCAGTGTGCGTAGCCAATCATCCAACGGAGTTGTAAGTTCCCTTTCCCGCTCACCATCGCTGCTGGTGGTGCCCACTTGCAGCACACCATCCCAGCCACGTATGGGCGTATGCTTGCCCAGCTTGCACATCTCGTAGGTGCTGCTCAGTTCACGGAAATAGCTACGTGTGCTGGCCACCACATGCTCATTATCTGGACACACCACCAGATAAACGACATCGCGTGCATAGGAATAGGGTTCCAGCAGAAACTTATCCCAATAGTGTATGGAATGTGGTGCCACTGAGATCCAATCCTTCTCATAACCCACCACAACAGATGGTATAGGTTGTGGTTCACACTGACCCGAGGCACGTCCGGCCAGACGATGAAATTGTCGCCATGTCAATGGGCCACTAACAGTATTATATGAACTGGCATCCTTGGAGCCAGCTGCACCACCCCTTGACTTGCAGTGGAAGGCACTTTGGAGCATGGGTTGTATGGCATTCATGGTGCGCACAATTTCCTTGTTGCTGCGCGTGAATCCAACTGGTAGATAAGGCCACTTGTGCACCGTCAACTGTGAGCTGCCCAGCAACATGAGTTTCTGTCGCAGCGCAGGTGCTGCATGGAAGGCGGTCAACTGATGTTGTCCGGCATGTTGTTGTGAATGATGCTGCTGTGCATGATGTGGATGATTGCCGTGATGCTGCTGTGTATGATGTGCATGTGTATGGCCAGCATGATGTGGCTGTCCAAACTCCAACATATTCATATCCATGCGTTGATCCTCGAAGGCTAGACGTGCCTGTTCCAGTGCCAAACTGATGACATCGTGTGCATCTGTAAACTCCAGCACATTTGCTATAGACTCCATGGATGCTGTGGGTGCACCATTGTTGCCAAAGAGACGACGCTGTCGGGACATGCGACGACGATGCGATTGCAGGGCACGATGCACAGAACTGCTGGAGGTTTGTATGATGGAGCATTGATCCAGCAGCAGATCAAAGATGGCATGTGCCAATTGCTCCAGTTGTTGTGGGGAACCACCGGAGGTGGTTAACGTTGCTGTCGCTGTCGCTGCCGCTGTCGTTGTTGTTGTTGTTGTTGCTGTGGCCGTTGTTGTCGTTGTTGTTTTTGTTGTGCTGATCTTTTCCAACTCTCCCGGTTTCTGCATACTCTTGCGACATAAACTCTGTATAAGATTAAGTATTGTTGGTTGTTTATTCCTTGCCGGATCATCCACAATGCCCGTAATCTCCAATTCATCCTCATAGAACAATCCAGCGCGATGTGAGAGACGTCGATTGACAACCGCACTAAAGCCACATGTACATTCCACGGGATCATCATCAACATAGCCTGTGATATGGGGATTACTGCTTGGCGGCGTGCATGACGATGAACTGGAGCCACCATTGGGTCCATGTCCATGCCCGGAGCCAGCTCCAGGCAGCGCCGACATCGGCGAGTCCAGCCCACCGGCAAAGGCACTGATCATTCCGCCTGCACTTGCATGCCGCATGCTATACGAGTTATTGCGTGCTGGAAAAGGATTGAAACTGCCACCAGGCAAGGGCACATAGACACCAGAATCAGCTCCACGTATATTGCCAATCTTCTGTGCATCCGCATTGCATACACACACACTGCTGCTATCGAAATTGTGATCCCGAAAGACATTCAATGCCGTGTCGTAGAGCAAAATGTTCACCAGCACTGAGTTCACCTCGGGCAGCTCCTGCAGCAGGCCAGCGCTGGCTGCCGTTGCTGTTGCACTGCAGCTCAAACCAGTTGTGCTACCTGCTGTTCCTCCTCCTGCTGCATAGTGCATCATGGCCAGCTTTGAGCCATCGCCATGATGCATGACAGTGCCACCAGGTGTAGCTGGTCCAGGCATGCCATGTACACCTCCATAGCCATGACTTGCCATGCCCTGCGGCGTATGTGGATGCCCCACAGGCTCCTGTGAGTTATACTGCTTGTTGAGGTACGACGATGAAGTGGATGTGGCTGGACTTGCTGCATCATATGGATACGGGGGAGGTGGATGCGTTGGTGTCTGTCGCATTGCATGTTGCGCATGTGGATGCGGATGCATGGGACTGCTGCGTGGAAAGGGTACAACATTGCCACCACCACCACCACCACCACCAGCGCTGCCAGGACCAGCAGGCGATGATGGTATGGGCGACATGCCGGCACGTTGCATCAACTGTTGCATGGAGCTACCCGGCGGTGCTTGTGGACAATTCAATTGATTCAATAGCAACTGACTGCCACCGCTGCTCAAGGGTTGCGGCACTGTGGAGGGCGATGGCATTGCTGCTCCCGACATGGGTGTTCTGGGTCCAGCTGCCAGTAGATCATGCAACTGTTGATGTTTCTGGTGTGGATGTCCTCCTCCCTGTTGCGCTGCTTGCTGTGCTGCCGCTGCTGCTGCTGCCTGCGCTGCTGCCTGTTGCTGCTGCTGCTGTTGATGTTGTTGCTGCAGTTGCTGATGTTGCTGTATGCGTTGCTGCAACTGTTGATGCTTCTGATGTTGCTGCTGTTGTTGCTGCGCTGCTGCCGCCTTGGCCAGCGTGGCTGCACGTGTTTTCTGACTGTGACTCCAGGTGGGATTGTAGTAACAATTGGCGGGCACAGAGAGCGGCGGCAGGGTCTGACTGGGTAGATTGGTGAGCGGTGCATAGCGTGAGGAGCCCACAAACTTCTCCTGCTGTGGTGGACGATAAACGTAGCTCCAATCATCGATGGGTTCCTCCACAGGACTGCCTAGTTCCACGCTATATTCCTGCTTGGTTAGCTTGACATGCACAGCCAGACCCAGACCCACTACTGTGGTGGTAGATGCAGGCACACCACCACACACGCTTCCTCCTCCACCTCCACCTCCACCTCCACTATTTGTATCCACACTGAGATCCGTCATTACAACATCCGTTTGGCAGGGACTGGAGTTTGGATGCTGTTGCTCATGTGATGGTGGTGTGGGAAACATTTTGGTTAGATCCTCAGCTTGTATGCTGCCCGCACCAGAGCTGGCAACCACAGCAGCGACCACAGCACTGGCCACAGCTGTGCTTCGCTTCAGTTCATCGATGGTATTGCTCACAGTGCTGCAGCCGCCATTCGAGGGATTATTGGAATCGGGAGGCGTATGTATCTGCACACTGCTGCACTCATCATTCGAACTGGTCTCGAACAGCTGCTCCAGATCATTGAGAGAGGGATTAAGACCTTCGGCTGTATAGAGATTGCCACCTCCACTTGCAGCAACCCCAGAGCTAGAACCTCCGCTGCCTGCTCCCACGCCGCTGCCACTTGTGCTCATTGACTTTGAATCCTTGCAGGGTGAATGTAGACCAGGTTCGGTTTTAATGTCCAAGCCCTGAAAGAAGCTGCTGCTGCTGCTGCTACCTCCTGCTGTGCCCGTGCCAAGCCCTGCAGCATTGTCAGCCTCATCGCTGCTTGTGGTGCCGCCAGCAAATGTATTGGCTATGCCCACCAGGCCACCACCTGCACTGTTGCCAGCATTTCCAGCCTGTGCTGCTTCAGCTGCAGCCACACTGGCGCCATCAATGGAGAGCAGGGAACCATAGACGGAGCCCGGTGAAGGCATCAATGGCTTGAAGTGTGTGTGTCCCTCGTAGAGGTTCTTTGCATAGCGTGGACGACGCTGTTTGGCGGATTCCATTAGCTTAGGTCGCTTCACAGGCAGATTATCCCTAAAAGGAACAAGAAGATGAGAGTAGGTTCTTTGGAAGTACCTCATGCCAGGCTGACTTACCAGTTCTCCTGGAAACTAAAATCATAGATAACATCCTTTAGCCACTCCTCGTCATAGAAACTATCCGCATCCTTTAGTGTCAATTGTGGCGGTTTATATAGATTGAATAGATTTGTCACTGCCTCCATGGCGCTGGTGGCCACAGGTTGCTGTGGTGTCACCTTGTTATGGAGTACGCCAACAACAGTGCCAGGTTCCTGCTTTACCTGCACCAAGGTGGAGGATACTGTCGTTGTTGCAGGCTGCATTTCAAGCTTCTTTACGCTGATGGTGCCACATTGTGTGGGCGTGGCAGCTCCTGTTGCTACGCCTGCTGGTGTGGCTGCTCCCCCTGCTGTGGCTGGTGTGGGCGTGGCTGGTTGCTGCTGCTGTGGAGGCACACTGCCTGGTGCTGTTGCTGTGGCACTTGCACCATGTTCTGTGGCATACGAAGGTGGCTCCACACTGGGAGTTTGATGCACATAAGGCGAGGCTGTTATGCTTTTGCTATCATGCTGATCTGTCGGCGTTGGCGCAGGTGTATTCTTGTCCAGCAGATGATCGATGGGCGTCGCTGGCTGCTGTAGATTCGATACGGATGTGGGTGCATGTGGGCTCATATTGAGTAGCTAGCGATGGAGAGAGAGAGAGAGAGAGAGAGTGAATTAGCATGTGGGAATTAATGATCTGCTGCTTGGTTGAGGCGTCACTTGGGACTCACTTGCTCAGCGGGCGGCACAGACGTTGGTTGCGATTGTGCAGAGTTCGGATGCGGATGTGGTGAGGGCGCCGGTGTTGCTGGTGACCCCACTGAGGAGGTGGTTGCCACAGCAGGCATTGATGACGCTGAATCTCCCAGAGAATTGCGTGAATATGTTGAGGCGCTGCCATGACAAGGCGTCGCACTTGCAGCCAGATGTCTAACGCAGGTGGGAGAGAGGGAGAGAGAGAGAAAATTGCATTATTAGTTTAAATTGTTATCGATATGAGCCGCGCCACATGCTTGCTTGGGGTACGGGGGTTATATACAAAATAAATATTCATAAATATTCATATATATCGATATATTTATATATTATAACATAATTAAATTGTTTACTACGAATGCAGCTAAAATACATACACAGTTTAATGCACAAGAGTAAATTGTTTAATTAATCGATTAATCGAACGATAGTTATAATGGTAAGCAAAAATAAATATAAAAGGAAAACAACACCACAGGAAGAGAGAGAGAGAGAGAAAGAGGAGAGAGCGCAGTATCAACTCAAAAAAAAAAAATAACCAAAAACAAAAACCTTTTGCAGCAACGTAAAAATTAACATATGTATGCAATGGTTATTTACAGCATATGTATACATGTGTGTGTGTGTGTGTGTGTGTAAATCAAATTGGCAACTCCTTCACAAGCGGCAGCATTAACCAATCACAGCTGCGCATGCACCAAAAACTGTTTAACGCAACCGAACGACGATAAACATGTCGTGATAATCGGATCAATCGATCAAATTTGCAGCGCATTGTCAACGCGTTGGCGCGAATGGCAAATGTAACGGCGAAAGACGAGAGTGTGTGTGTGTGAGAGAGAAGAAGAGTGGAGTGAAAAGGATAATCGATTGTTGTTGTTGTTAAGAATGTATGAATAATTGTATTTTTGTTACTGTTGTTGTTGTTGCTACACCCTTAAACCACATAGTTTAAAATTAGCAATAGACCATAAATCAAAATTATTGTTATTTGTTGTTGCTGTCGTTGCGTCGGCGGCAGAGAGAGGATTGTACTGCATTCATAAAGATATGCAGCGTCGTGTACAATGTTTAAATGCGCATGTGTGTGTGTATGTGTGTATGATCATTGAAAGTAAAAGATTAGCAGCAATTGTAAAACAATAGAAAAGAAAAACCAACCAACAAAATAAAACTTGAATTAAGTTAACAGAGCGTGTTGTGTCGTATCGTGTGTATCGCGTGTTGTTGTTGTTGTAAGAGAAGGAGAGCGTGAGTTACAAAATATAAACAACTGTGTTTAAACATGTGTGTGTGTGTGTGTGGGTGTAATGTGTGTGAGAGAGCGAAACTTAATGGAAAACCAAAACGAAGAAGAAAATAAAATTAACATTAGGCAACACTGTTAAGCGCCTCCACACACACACACGCATACACACATCTGGAGACAGCGACACAAACCTTTGTTTTGGTATATTGGTGTCTGTTGTTGTTGTAGAGGAAGTAGTGTTGTTGTTGTTGTTGTAGTTGATGATGTTGGGTTTAGTATTGAGTAGAAAACGCCTGTGAAACGGCACAAGTGGCCGCCTAACGCCAACGCCGCTGCCGCCGCCAGCAGTAGCAGAGTAGAGGGAGAAGTAGTTGGAAGTGTTGGTAAAGGTGGAGCAGGTGCTGCTGATGTTGGTGGAGGCCAGAAAGCCAACACTGGAACTGGAATGATGCGCCCCTGCTGGAGCTGTCGCAGATGTGCGAAGAAGCTGCTGCTGCTGCTGCTGTTGTTGTTGTTGTTGTTGTTGTTGTTGTTGGTAAAGCTGAAACGACATTTTGCCGCTGCTGCTGCTGCTATTATTGCTGCCGCTGTTAACAGCGCCGCCGCTGATTGCAGCACGCAAGGCTGGCGAACCCACCATGCTTGGGCTGCCGCTGCTGCTGCTGCTGCTCTGCTGACGTTTACTGCCGACGCCGCTGCCGCTGTGGCTGCTGCACTGTGGGCTGAAATTTGTTTGGTTTTGTGTTAAATTTGCGAAACTCAACTTTCAACACACACTTTGCGCAACACACTTCTTAAACCTGCTGGTTGAGTTTATTGGGTATTAAGAATATCCCTGGGGGATCAAGGATTTCCTTGGGGTATAAGGGAATTTATTAAGGAAATTACTAGAATTTCCTGTATAATAGGGGATTTGTTCACTTTGCGCGCAAAACACTTAAAAACCTGCTGTGGTGAGTTGAGGGCAACATTTCTCTTACGTTCTAAAGCTGCTGTAAAGCGTAACACAATTAACACGCATGCAACGCACACACACACACACACATAGACAGTGACAAAATAGGTAATAATAGTTAAGAAAGAGAGAGAGAGTTCTCTCTTACTCTAGTCTAGGCATGCCATCAAAGCGGTACTTGGTATTTTATCTCTGCAATACATTCAAAATATTCAAAAAAAAAAAAAGATTTTTCTAGAGTTTACACGAAAAAAACGCGCTACAAAAATATCACAGAGAATCACGACGCATAAAAAAAGGAAGAGAGTAACGTAACGTAAAGGAGCGTAAGGTAACAACGTAAGGCTAACAGGCACGCACAAACGCACAGTGCGTGATAGCAAGAGAGAGAGAGAGAGAAATAGATTAAGAGAGAAGGAGCAGCAGCACAAAGAGAGCAACTCCAAGTGAGTTGCAAAGATATAGGGTATTGAGGGGGCGGGGGGTTAAAGCTTGCAATTAAGAGCGAGGTGAACTTACTTGGTGCATATACAGGGTGCCTTCTGCATAGGATCCACAAAGTTCCACAGCTTCTGTCGCTGCTGCTGCTCCCTTTGCTGCTGTTGTTGTTGAATCTGCTGCTGCACCAGATGCTTGGAATCCTGCTTGCTCTCCTCCCGCTCCTCATCATGCTGCTGCTGCGCTGACGCTGATGTTGCCTTAGCAGTTGCTTCCGCTGCTGCCGCATCCACATGCAGCGTATTCATAATGCAATCCTGCCAAGCTCTCTCTGGCATTTCAATGGCCGCCGTAGCGGGTATATGAGTATTGTTTGTGTTGAAGGTGAAGCCCGATGTGGGACGCTGATCGTAGTAGGGCTGAAACGTCAAACGTTCCAGCGCACTCACTGCCTGCGTCGCTGCTGCTGCCTTGCCATTGCGCTGCGACGCCGCCGTCGCTGCCGCTGTCTCCTTGGCCATGGCTGCAGCTGACGCTGGCGTTGCTGTTGGCGTTGGCCGTGACTGCGGCAGCGATTGCGGCGTTGGTGTTGCTGCGCCAATAGCTGCAGGCGAGGAGAGCGAGGCAAGTACAGCTGATTCGCCACTGCTGATGCCGTTGCTGCTGCCGACGCCGCTGCCACCACCTTGTGCCTTGTGCAGCTCAGCGTATTCCAGTTGCTCCATGTCGTCCAGATCTGTGACTAGAACATAGTTCGTGGGATGATACATTTTATGACCACCTGTGGGGATGAAGAGAGGGAGAGAGAGACACAACATTAGATTGGAATTACTTGAGGGAAATAAGGAAGGCAATTTTTCAGGGGAACTTCCGAGATATCTGGGGGAAATATGATTTCCCAGAGGGAATATGGCATTTATCAAACATCAAGGTATTTTCCAGGGGAACTTATTTCCCAGAGAGAATATGGAATTTTAAAAAGATCAAGGAATTTATATTGGCGCCCAAGTGTATTTCGAAGGGACTTATAAATGACCCTGGGGGACTTAGTTATTTCCCATGGAGCATTAAGGAGTAACCCTTGGGGGAATAGGGGTTTTTTTTTAAGGAATCTATATATTTCCTTTGTAGAATAAGGGGATTTAGAGTTTTCCCTAGGGTATTGAGGGATTTCTCTAGAGGATTTCATAATTTAAAGGGTACTACGATTTTCCCTCAGGGGAGGGATTAATGAATCACGCTAAGGGATTAAGTAATGCCCCCTGGCGGATTAAGGCATTGCCATGGGCGGAATAGGGTATTTATTTAGGGAATTTATATATTTCCTTTAAAAATAAGGGGTTTAAAGATTAAATGGAGTATTAAGGTATTTCCCTGAGGGTTTTAGGGATTTCTCTTGGAGATTTAAGTATTCTAAGGGATTAATAAATCACTCTGGGAGATTAAGTAATTCCCCCAAGAAGGATTAAGGATTACCCTACAGAAATAGGGGTTTTTTTTTTGAAGTTATTAACATATTTCCCTGGGGGAATAAAGGGACATACATATTAAGGTATTTCCCTAGGAGAATAAAGGGAATTTTCTAGCGGATTTAAGCATTTCCATGAGTGATTAAGGTTTCCCCCTAGGAGGTTAAGGAGATTTCCCCTTTAAGATTTTCCCAGAGTCAATTCAGACTGCTCCCCCGTTACTCACCCGACACCACCTCCACGACAGGTGGCACATCCGTGTTGTCCTTATTGCACAGCGGAAAGAACGATGCCCAATCCTCGAGTATCTTCTCGGCCATCGGATCGCTGGCCTTGTAACTGTTCCCAGTGAGTATTGCAGCAATGCCAAACGGTGCCAGCATCACCTTGCGTGCCTGTGTGGGCGTGGCAGCTGCTGGTGGTTTCTCTCCAGCCTCCACGGGTGAACTGGCAGGCAAGGAGGCGGTGCTAGCTCCAGCAGCTGCTCCACCTCCTCCTCCTCGTTCTCCTCCAGCTGCTGCTGCGCTGCCTGCTCCAGGTGTAGCTGCTCTGTCCTGTGCCTGCCCCTGTCCCTGCCCCTGCTGTCCTGCACGCTGTGCTGCATTGCCTCCGCTTGCCGCTGCAAAGGCTGCTGCTGCTTCGGCTAGATGCTCCTTGGTCAGTGGACGCACGGCGGGATGCTCACGCAGATCAATGGAGGCACAGACGGTGTCGCCATGCACAAAGAACGTGAAGGAGAACGACATGTGCTGCGAGCTAAGGGAGAGGGAGAGAGAGAGAGATGGGTGTGATCAGTGTATCTTCTTAAGAAAGGGAGAGAAAGAGACAAGGAGAAGGGAGAGACAGGGAGGAGGGAGAAACAGGGAGAATTCACGTGAATCTTCTCAAGAACTCGAGAGAGACAGAGAGGGAATCATCTAAGGCAATTGAGAGAGAGATATAGAGAAGAAATAGAGAGGAAGAAAGAGGGAATCCCCTTAAGAAATGAAGGGAAAAAAATAGATAAATTTTTGTCTTAACTGAATCCTTTAAAGTGAACCCCCTTCAAAGGAATCCTCAAGGTAATCCACAAGAGAATATATTTCAAAAGAAATAGAGAGGGAGAAAGAGGGAATCCTGTCAAGAATTGGAGAAGCAGATAGAGGAGACCCCCCCAAAAATGGGGAGGCAGAGAGAGAGAGAGAAAGACTAGTCTCAAGTGAGCCCCCACAAGTGAACCCCCCCTTAAGAGAGTTCTCTCAAGGTAATCCACAAGAGAACTCTCTCAAGAAATACAGAGGGAGAAAGGGGGTAATCCTGTCCAGAATTAGAGAGGCAGATAGAGGAAACCCCTCAAAAAATGTAGAGGCAGAAAGAGAGAGAAAGACTAGTCTCAAGTGAATCTTCTCAAAAAATGGAGGAAGACAGAGAGGGAATCCACTTAAGCAATTGAGAGGCAGATAGAGGGAATTCTCTTAAGAAATAGAGGGGATTTAGAAAGAGAGAGGGAGACTAGTCTCAAGTGAGCCCCCCACAAGTGAGCCCCCCACAAGTGAGCCCCCCACAAGTGAACCCCCTCTCAAGAGAGTTCTCTCAAGGGAATCCACAAGAGAACCCTCTCAAGAAATGGGGAGGATTAAGAAAGAGATAGGGAGACTAGTCTCAAGTGAACCCCCTCTCAAGGTTATTCACAAGAGAATCCTCTCAATAAATAAGAAACAGAAACTGTAGCTGAAAGAACGATGCCAGCGCACAAGCTTCGCTGCGTGGGCACAGAGTTCCAGTCTTGGTATTTAATCTAGGATGTGCGACAAGGACAACGCAACACACGGCAAGTGGAACGTGTCTAGTGTGTGGAACGCAAGCATCCAACAAGTGTGTGGTAGTGTAGGAATGAGAGTGAGGAAGAGGTAGAAGGGGGCATATAACTAACCTGCGTCCAAAGAGTAAATCGCTGGAGGTGCAGGGCTGCACAAACCATTTGCCAAAACGCACAATGTCCTTGGTGAGCACAAATCTGTTAGAAAGAGAGGGAAATTATCAATAGAAGTAACTGCAATACACCACACTATAAAACTCACCTCTCCATGAGATTGTGCAATGCCTTAAAGAGCAGCGAACGGCATTCGTAGGTCAACTCGCCCTTCCAGGTGCCATTCCAAAGCGCTTGATTGGCTGGAAAGTGCAAAGAGAAGAGAGAGAAAAGTTAAAGATTATTACTACTATATATAAAAATTCCCCTTATTGTAAATAAGAATTCCCCCCATGCAATTAGCCTACTTTTAAGCTAAACTAGCTGTTTTAAAGCTAATTACAGCATTAGATTTTTCACACAACAATCACTCTATAGAAAATTCCCCTGATTTTAAATAAATACGATATCTTCCCTCTTCTAGCTTTTAATAGTCTTTGATTTTTAGCTACTTTCAAGCCAAATTGCAGCTGTCTTTCAAACAGCTTCCACATAACATGCACACAAAGCACAAGCTGCACTCATTATAATGAAAATTATTCCACGCAATTACAAGTGGATTCTCTTCCTCTGCCTTCCCCATCTTCCACAAACATTTCCAATGAATTTGGGTGTATGTATGTGTGTGTGTAGATCGCATTAGTAAGGCGGAAAATAACCGCATAATAAGAAGAAATAAATGCGCGCGCGAGCCTCCTTCTCTCTTCCACTCTCCCTCTGTCACTCTCTGATATTTGGTGACAATAAAAACAACAACGCAAAACATTCTCAACAAAGTGAATCGCGCGCGCGCCATTGAGCATTTTTGGTTGTTGTTGTTCTTGCTTTTCTAGAGCAATTTAAATTGTTATTGTTTTGCGACGCGCGCAGCTCAATGACAAATTAAACGTTAAGTTGGTTGCGATGGGGAGAGAGAGAGAGTGGCTCTGCCTGCGTGAGAGTGTGGTGGAATCCAAGCAAGGCAGAGGCTGACAGAGGAGTGAGGGAGAGAGCAGAAGTACGAGTGAAATTTACATTGTAAGTGCAAGAACAAAACCGACGCTCCCCCCTACAGGCAGAGAAAAGCAAAGAGACAGAGGAAGAAGATACAGAGAATAGGCAGGCACAGCAGACAAGGCAACGCATGCAGCGCGCCAGGCAAATCAAAACCAAAAGCGGAAGCGCAAACAAAAAATGCCACTTAAAACAAAAAGGCAACAACGACGACAAGTCGACAGGGAGGGGGCTGTCAGAAAGGGAGACACAGTCGAGAAATTTTTTTGGAAAATTCCAAGCATCTCACTCAAACACGCACACACACACACGCGCATGCAAACGTGCGCTCACACTGCCACCTACACAGGCAGTAGCAGCAGCAGCGACTGCGACAGCGACGTTGTCGTTAGCGTCTGTTACACAGGGCGCAGCAGCAGCAGCAGCGCCGGTCCACCCTCTATGGAAAAATGCTTAAAGCAAGGAAAGATAGAGAATGAGAAGAAGAGCGAAAGAGAGGGGGGGCAGAGACAAGCGACAACATTCAAGCAATGTTGCAAAGATAATTACGTAAAGGTAAACAACATTATAAATAACAAAACAAAAAACAGCAAAGAGAGAGAGAGAGTGAGTGAGAGAACAAACGCCGCAGCGCGCGCCCTCTTTTCCACTCAAGTGCCAAACAAGAGAGAGAGCGTGCTCATCCATTTACACTCAAAATAAAAAGAGAGGGAGAGCGAGAGTGGAGCATATTCACTCACTCACGGTAAGCCGGCGAGTAAATGAGCGACACTGCGAGAGTATGAGTGAATGACACACTCTCATTAGAGAATAGAGAGAGAGAGAGATTGACGTCGCCTTAGTAGCAGCGACGAGTAGCGACGTCGACAGCAAAACAATGCAGCGGCGTAGGCTGTGCTGCCTTTGGAAATTTATGCGCTGTTTGGTGGTTTTCTTGCTGCTGCTGCTGAGTTGTTTTTGTTGTTGTGGACTTCATTGTTTGTATGTTTGTCTCTCGCTGTGTGTGTATGTGTGAGTGCGAGTAACTTCTTTCAATGAGATCAGCGTAAAATTTTTAAACACAGAGGGCAATGTACGATTATGTCTCTGTGTGTGTGACTTCAGTTAGTAGTGTGTGTGTTTGCTTGTATTTGCTGTTACCTCTGCCGTGCTGCCGCTGTCCAAGCTGAGGTCAATACGACAAAAGTTCAAAGCTTACACACACACAGACGCACCTTCTCTCACATTCTCGCATGCAACAGCAAAATATAGCACAAAAAAAAGGGTAGCAACAACAAAACTCTGCTGCAGCTTCTGTTGCCGCCTCTGCAACTGCAAACAAACAAAAGCATCGAATCAAAACGAAACGCAGCCAAGACAGACGAAGAGAGAGAGAGAAGAAGTAAAATGCCAAAACCTACAAAAAAGAATCTACAATACAAAATTGAAATCGCCGCCGACGCGCGGTGTTGCGCTGTTGCTGCGCCGCCTCCACCACGCCTCTGCCGCTGCCTCTGCCCTCGTCGACTTTGTCTCATTCCACAACAACAATCTCCCGGCCATAACAGGAATATGACGACGACGACGACTGCTCAATGCAAATTCCAAATACACTCACACACACACATGCATGTACGTGTGTGTATTTTTTGTAGCACGTGTGGTTTGTGCACATGTTGCTGCTACTGCTGACTGCGACTCACGCAGAGACAAGTAAAAAAAAGAGAGTAAAGCGAGAGAGAGAGTGGGTGAGCGAGAGCGAGGCCTCCAACTGTCAAGTTTGCGTGTCTGTGCCTGTTTCCATATGTGTGTGTGTGTATATGCGCAAACATTCGCTGCTGCTGCTGCTGTTGCTGCCCGCAGTTGTTGCTGACTGCGACTGCGACTGAGTGAGTGAATGAGAGTCGTTTGCGTTGTTGTTTGTTGGCCAAAAGTGCCGCTAGTTTTTTCGTAAAAGCGTGCATTCGCTCTCGCACACACACACACACACACACATACACACGTGAAGAGAGCCTTTCGTTCTTCTTGTTGTTGTTGATGTTCGCTATTTTAGGTTAAAAATTTGCTGCCACAGCAAATGAGAATGACGTGCGAATGCGCGTCGTTGTGTGCGTGATCGCACCGTATGTGTGTGTGTATGTGTAATTACAGTGTCTCCAATTTGACAAGAGTAACAACAACAGAGTGTGTGTAATTTGCTCAATAGAAGTTTGCGTGTGTCGCCGCGTGCAACAAGCAAAACAAATACAATACACACACATGCATACCACCTGCATATGCATGTCTGCGTATGAGTACTTAATCAAGGTCAATAATCTGTGTGCGCCTCTCTCTCTCACTGTCTGTGTTGGAAAATTGGTTAATAAGCACTACAAAACAGGTAAACACAGTGGAGCAAAATGCAAAATTTCTCGCAGCACAGCAACTACAACAAAGCGCAGTGTAATTAAGCTTGGAAACCAGTTTCAAAATAAAAAAGCACAAAAGAGACAGAGAGAGAACAACAACAACAGCGAAGGCAGCGCACACACACACTCACTCTTGCATATCTTTGCATGTGTAGTGAGCTCATAATTATTAGAAGAGAGGCGAACTCACTCTCACACACACACAGAGACAGAATGTCAAAGCAGCTGTTTAAGGTATTAAACAAGCAACAACAACAAATAGGCGGGAGCAATTTCGATAACATGCGCAGCCACCCAGTACAAGTCATATCGATATCTAGCAAAAAATCGCCAATCAGCCTCACGCGACACACACACACATATGCACGGCGGCAACCGAAGTGTGCCTCACTTTGTTCTTCTAGGCAACCGTTATAAACAACGAAAACGAAAACTGAGAGCAAGTGCTAAAAAAAAAGAAAGAGAAGGCGCTAGCAGCGACGCAGTCGTCGACGCCGTCATTGTGTGTACTTTGTAGTGACGTCTGTTTAATGCGGCCTGAAAGCTGTGGCAACTTGTACAACAACAGAACAGCAGCATAAGCTAAAGAAAAACAACAACAATTTCACAATGCGCGCTGCGCCGTTGCCACTTTTCACCATGGGCAGCAGAAGCAGAAGGTACTTTGCAACGGCGTCGTCTGTCTCGTCTCTCTGGCTTCATTCAAACGGACCACGCACACACACACACAGACACACACGATGGGGGGAACAGCTTTTTGTTTGTTGTTTGCGGCTATAAAAAGAAAAGAGAATTCGCACACACACACACGCAGTGAGAAACATGCGAGACAAAGTAATGTCAATGCAATTAGTCAATGTCCTTGTCATTTAAAAAACAAAAACAAAGGCAGATCGAACGCAGTCAGCGTCAGCGTAAACGTCGTTGTCGGGGTTGTCAAGCAATTTCACCACAGCAGCACATTCAACTCACAATCAGCGTCGACAGCAGCGCTACCTCTGCTAACTGTAAAAGTAAAAATGACGTCGACAACAATTGAAAGGTGAAGGAGGAGGTACAACAATGCGCGATTAGCGATTACCATATTGCGATTGCGATTACGATTACGATTACAACAATTTCAGCGCCGTTGACGTATTACGATACGAGTGGAATTTGCCACCACACACACACACATACACAGTAATTACAAACAGACACCGTGTAGAGCAGTGCGTAGAGTAGAGAGTGATAATTTGTGGTCAGAGATAGCAATACGCAAAAAATTAAACAAATATTAGCCACACGCCGCAAAACTACTGATAAGAAGGGCGACGAGAACCAGAAGCAGCAGCAGTGCCACAGTCCGAGGCCAACAAAACGTCGCCGCCGTGTATACAAGAGGAGGAACAACCCCTTGGGCAGTGAGCAACAACAAAGTGTGTTTGTGTATGTGTGACTTAGTGAGAGACAACAGAGTGTGTGTGTGTGTGTGACTTAGTGAGAGCGCGAGAGTAAAGAGAGCGCAGCGCGGTCAAACGAAACAAAAACATTGCAAATGACACAGGTGACGTCTACGACGCGTGGGCAGAGGCAGAAGAAGAAGCAGCAGCAGCAGAGAGAGTAGCAGCGCGAGAGAGCGCGCAATGTGAGTGATGTACACACACACACATGCAGAGAGACTGCGAGTATATGTGTCGCTGTATTGTTTTGGTTTTCTCATGGGTACAACAAAAAAATGTTTCGTGCTTTGCTGCAGCACAAAGCGGCCTTGAAGTTTTATTAAATTTATAAAGCTCACACACACATACATATACACGACATATGTATGTATGTATGTACATATGTATAGGTTGTGCATTATTAATGCTCTTTCTCTTTCACACTTGACTTACCCGCTACTTTGAGCAGCTCCGCATCCACAAGTTCACTCAAATCAGGCTCCTCGCCATACCAGAATATCCAAAGCTCCTTGGCCGCGGCAAGTGAGAGTGGCGGATGCACCGTTGTCGATGTGGTAATCTCAAAGGTTAAGGCAGTCGGATCGGTGTTATCCTGCTTGGTGGATTGTACACGCCTCCACACGCACAGCATATCCGCCTGCATGCATCGCGAATAGGAGCGGAGTATGGGATCCGCAAGCGGATCCGCTGACGCATTTGGCCGTTCGCCATTAACGAACTTTCGCCATTTTATTCCACATAAATCAGTCTGTAAGAAGAGAGAGGGAGAAAGAAAATACATTAATCATAATGCAGTAGTAATAGTAGTAGTAGTAACAATAGTAAAGTAGTAGTAGTAGTAGAAAAGTAGAAGTAAAAGTAGAAGTAGTAGTAGTAGTAATAGTAGTAGTAGTAGTAATAGTAGTAGTAGTAATAGTAGTAGTAGTAACAGTAGTAGTAGTAGTAGTAATATAAGTAGTAGTAATTTAAATTTTATTTAAAATTATATTTAAATCTCTAATAATAAAGATACCCTTTTGAATGCATTCATGCAGTATTCTTATACATAATTCTAAGACAATCAATAACGCATAATAATGAATATAAGAATAAGCATTAGTATGGCAACGCTGTCACGTTATCGATAACGAAAGATCAAAATAGATACTGCCAATAAGAGAAGAGCGTACTAAGATAATACAAATAAATAGTTTATCGATAAATAATATTAACTAACTAAAACATAAATAAAATAATTCATCGTTAAATAACAATAAATAGTTAGCTGTTGATTAAAAATATGATATGATAAATAAAATAATAATAAATATTGATAAATAATTCATCGACTAATAGTATTAATAAATTATTTATTGCCTACTGTTTTTTTATCTAACATAAAAAACAGATTTCAACAGAAAAATGCCTATTGCCACAGGCAGTTGTTGCTTGCTGCCTCTCTCTCTCTCTCTCTCTCTTGCCTCCCCCTCTCTCTGACTCTTGGTAAGTGCGTGATAACCCGTTAGTTGATATACCCTACACCCGTTATGTGCTGTTCAGAGATAACGCCCACGATTTGTTTACACAGGCCGCCACACGCAACAATCTCCCACAGTTTCTCTGCTGCTGCTGGTGCTGTCTACCTACTGCCCCTTCCTCCCCCCTTGCTTCACACTCCTTCCTTCTCCAACTCTTCCCTTTTGTCGCTGCCATACCTGCTCCTTCCTTCTCCCACTACGAAAACAACTGTGCACAAGGCAGGGGCAGTGTTGCAAAACGCAGCACAAACACATTCCACACACTGGCGCGCTGCACTTGTAACGGCAGCAGCAGCAGAAGCAGCAAAAAACGAAAGGCGCATACAAAGCAACGCTCAAAACAAAAGCACAACAACAACAACACGACAACGAAGTCGGAGACGTCGGCGCAGACAATACGAAAGAAAAAAGAGAAGAAAAACTACACAGAGACGAAAAGAAAAAAAAAACGACTGGGGTCGTGTCTTTGGCTCCGTCATTGGCGGCTTCCGTTGCGAGTTGTTGCTCTTCTTATTGTTGTTGTTGTTGCTGTGTAGTTTGTAGGTTTGGAACAAGTTGTCGGCTACAGTTGTTGTTGCTGCTGCTGTGGCAAGCGCAAATCAATGGAAAGACAAAAAGCGATGGCCAAGAGAGCGTTAAGCAAAGCACACACAAAAAAACCGCTCACACACACACACACACACACGTGCGGCGCAAACATGGCCAAATAACTGCACCTCACACACATACAGACGCACACGCAAGCAAAAGGTATTCCCCAAACCACGAATGGCTGCCGACAGCAACAACAACAACGACGACGACGACGTCGACGAGCGTCGCCCCCAACAAAAACACAAGAGAAACAAGCAGAGGCAGCAACAGAGGTTTTTGTTGTTGTTGTTAGCCAGCCCCATGTTCCACATTCTTCCGTTTGATTTTCTGTGTGTGTTTCTGTTTCTGTTTCGTTTTCGGTTTTGAGGTATCGCAATTTTTGCTGTTGTGTGTTTTCATTTTCGCTCTCGTTTTTACAACTCGCTACTTTGCCTGTATGTGTGTGTTAGTGTGTGTGTGTTTTATGTTTATTGGCTTTTACTTAAATACGAAATACCCCTCTTCCTCTTTCTTCCACTCCCACTCAATCAACACATCACTGCAGTTGGCGTTTTTCAACATTGCATTATGACTTTGTTGTGTGCATATTAAATACAAAATAAGTTACTCTCTCCCTTTCCCCCTCCCTTGCATATTAAATACCAAATAAACTGCTCTTTCAACCTTTCCGTCACTGCAGGCGGCCCTTTTGGCGTTTTTCAACATTGTCTCATCACACACATCCCACAGCAACAAATAAGAACAACAACAGCAACGACGACAACGTTTAGGTCGCCGTCTTTTATCTGCCGACGTCAGCGGCGTCTCGCTGCATACACACACACACACACACGCACACAGACATGTGTTTTGTATTTTTTGCCATTTTCATGCTCAATCTACACTACAAGCGCAAACACCGATTATTGTGTGTGTACTCTGCGTGCGGTGGCAGCGGCTTCAGGGCTTGCGCTCGTTTCGCGCCTGTGGGCCATATTCGCTCGCTCGCTCTCTCTCTCTCTTGCATGTGTGTGTGTTATCATTCTGACACGCTTTGCTAGTGTTTGTTCACGCGCGCGTGCCTCCCAAGTTCAAGCTGTCTTTTTATTATTTTTCTGCTCTCTCGCACACTCTCTCACAAACTAACTGAGTGTGTGTGTGCATGCGTGCGTGTGTGTGTTTCTTTGAGTTACTCTCTCGCTCTCGCTGCTATTTTTGCGTTCTCAGAGAAAGTTTTGCGCGTTTGTTATTGTTTCGTTATTTCGTACAGCGTTCGTCGCCGTCGTCTTCGGCCTCTCCCTGCCGCTGCCGCTGCCTG
This sequence comes from Zaprionus vittiger, assembly GCA_018904025.1. Taxonomy (NCBI): domain Eukaryota; kingdom Metazoa; phylum Arthropoda; class Insecta; order Diptera; family Drosophilidae; genus Zaprionus; species Zaprionus vittiger. The sequence goes on along the minus strand of JAEIFQ010001142.1, from coordinate 2,044,061 downwards.
TCTGTCTGTCTGTCTCGTTGCTAGCGTCGCCGCTTCTACTACTTCTTCTTCTTTCTGCTGCTGGCTTGAGGGAGCACGTTGACTTGTTCGCTGAGCTTCAGTTGAGCTTTTCTTTTGCTGCTTTTGTTGTTGTTTAGTTGTTGCCTCCTCTTCTGTCTCCGAGCGAGATTCATTAAAGAAATATGCCACTGAAAAAAGAAACGGCTCAGCGACCCGGCCAACTAGACAACGACGGATGCCGCCACAGCAGAAGAGAAGAAGAACCTGTTATGGCCGGTCACAGTTGCCACCGCATGTAGTACACGAAGCACAAACATACACACACACATACACGCGCGCAGTCACATATTTTGTTGTTGCTTCTTTACTTCTCCCGACTTGTTTTGTGTCTATTCACATATGCATAGTTCCGCTTTTGTGCGTGTTTTCTCGGATTTTGTTGAGAGCAAAAGAAAATAAAAAGAAGAAAAAGCAAGCAAGGTGAAAATAACGTTATACAGAGAGCGTGAGAGTCGTATGATGCCGATGGCGTCGGTCACTCTCGTCTATCGATAAACATAAACATAGAACATATCGACAATCAGCTGTCAATGATCAGTGTGTGTGTGTGTGTGTGTGGGTGGCGTGCCCCCTGCAACAGCAATGTTAACCTGCATTACCCCACAGTCGCCGCTGCGGCTATCGATAAACATAAACATTGAAATATCGACAATCAGCTGTCAACGGTAGCTATATAAGAATGATCGCTGTGTGGGTGGCGCCGTCGCCGTTGCCAACAATGTTAACCTGCAGCACCCTGTGTTGCTGCATTGTCACTGACCTAGATCTAAAACACAATTGGCAAAGAACGGAAATGGAAACGCAAGAGCGAAAGAGAGAGAGAGAAAGAGAGAAACAGATAAGACAACAACAAGTTACAACTACAGTAGACAACACTAATACTAATACGAATACAACTACTACCATATATACTAGCATTCTAGTATATTTCCACTAGTATTTTCAGTGTGTACTTACCAAGGCATAAAAGTTTGTATGGCAATCCTCCAAACTTGCGCCGTTTGTCTGATGATTTTGATGCGTCATAGTTGTTGTTGTTTTATTTTTGCACAACAGCAGCACCTCATTTTCTCGATCTCGATGTGAATGTAGTTGGTGTGTGAGAAATATTTGTAAATATATATATATATATATTTATGTATATATCTTCTTCTAGTATTTGCACATTGGTTGTGTGTTGTGATTGAATTTATTTAGCTCTTTTTCTTTTCTCTTCTCGTCTCTTCTCGCGTTTCGTTACGTTTCTTTTACTTTTCCACTGTGTTGTGTATTGATTCAAATACGCGACGAAAGACACACAAACACACACACATACACAGAGACGAGACACAGAGAGCACTCACAGACTGAGCAAGAGAGAGAGAGAGCACGAAACACAGGGACACACTGGCACACGCACACACACACACACAGAGACGAGACACGAAATCGCGTTGCCTTTTCTGCTTCTTCTTCTTCTTCTACTCTTGCTTGCGTTGTTTTCTTGTTGTTTTGAGTGAATTTTGTATTTATTTTGCACTTGTTGTTTTTGTTGTAGTTGTTGTTGCTGTTATAGTTGTCGTAGTTGGTGTTGTTGTTTTAGTTGTAGTTGCAGCTGTTGCAGTTCACAACTGTTTTGAATTTGGCGATTGCGAATAGAAGAACAAGAACGAGAGACGACGTAGACAAACAATTAGCATTTAAAATATAATTTATGATTATTATTTATTATGATTTATAATTATTATTATTTGATGTATTTTTCTTTCTTCTTCTTCTTCTAACTATTTCGAATGCACTTAGAAGGCGGAGGTGAAGGAGGAGCACACAAAACACACACACCGCGGTACTTATTCATTTCGTTGTTGTTTGATTTGTATTCTTGTTTGTTTGCGTGTGTGCGTGAGTATGAGAGATGTTGTTATTATTTACGTTGTCGTTACTGTTGCACACTGGAAAGAGGGAGAGGGAGACGGTAGATTAGGCACCAATTGCAATAGGTTTTTGCACTTATTGCTGCCACTATTGCTGCATATTTTTTTGTGTTGTGCTTTGTGCGCGCTTCCGAAACCGAGAAACACGTTCAGGTAAATCAATTTCGAAATCAGCAACATCATCACCAGCAGCAGTAGCAGCAAAGGTAGCAGTAACAGCCGCGCCAGAGTACGAGAGCGAGAGAGCGCGTTGTTAACTGCGAATTGCACTCGCAAACAAACAGACACACACACACACACATACACCGCAGAGACATGCACTCATTCACTCAGCAAGTCATGTCTTCACTCACACACACACACACTATGCCTGCGCTATACGACAATGAAAAACAATTTTGTATTTTTAAAGTTTTTTGTCTTATTGTGTTTTTTTATTTTTATTTGGCTTATTTGTTGCTCTCACACACACTAAACACACGCGAGCGGGTGCACACACATGCACATGTATGCGGCAATTACAAGGGTGGACGGCCGCAGCAACAGCAGTAGCAGCGACGACGGCAGCGTCAGTAGCGCACGTCCGTCTACAAATGCTCCACACACACTCTCCCATTCCATATGGGGCTGAACCACTGTCCATTCATTCCACACACACACACACATACACTGAGCGACGCACTGAGAGAGCCAGAGCGACGAGTCGAGAGAGAGAGTACACACACACGCTTTGAGCGAGACACAAAAATTGACTTTTTTCAAGGCGCGCAGCAGACGACATGACGAGCGACTGGGGTGTTTCTATGCGTGTGCAAGAGAGTGAGCGAACGAGTCACACACACACACACACAGCATATACATATAAACACCGACGCACGACGACGATGAAAGTCGTTGGGTTTTCGGTAAACGTTGATGTAGACAAAAAAATACAAAAAAAGAAGAGATATAACATGAAATAGGTAGTTCTATTTAGCTACAATTTATTCAAATCGAGTAAATAAATAAAATTGTGTCTGCGCTCTTTTATTTGCATTGTTTAATGCGTCGTCGTTCAACACTGTCTCTCACGATTGTCGATTGCCACCACTGGCTCTGGGCCTTGGCCACATAACGGCGATTTGCTGCCGCTGCTGATGCCTCTGCTGCTGCTGCCACGGATTGCCGACGTTTGCAATATGCACTCAATTTTTTTTTTGTTTCATATATTTCTGTACACAGTTTTCCGTATATCACACACACAAAGCAAATATAAATATAAATAATATGTTTTGTTTGTGGTCCCTCTTCTCTCTTTCAGCAGAAAACAGAGGTGGAAAGAAGCAGCAGCAGATGAGTAATAGTAAATTGTAATGAGTTTGTGCTTAAAAAAGGCACTCACACACGCATACACTCACTCACACACACACGCATACTAGACACACGATACACAGATGCACACACACACACACACACACAAACACATGGGGGACACACGCGTACACACATCAACATCATAGCATCGCGGCGGCAGAGTTAGTGACTGAGTGTGGGAGAGAGACGGTCGATTCGATTTAAATATTGCTAATCTATTTGTATTTCATATCGAACTTGCACCTTGCACTGCGTTTTTGTTAAATACACATATATATTATTTATAATTTATTACTCAATATATACACAGTATACATACGCGTATTGGTATATATATGTATGTATGTATGCACATACGTTTTTCTCGCTTTTCGCACACAACACCGAACCGAAATGACGAGTCAGAAATTTTCAAACCGACTGCGAGACCGACCGAGACCGCGACCGTTTCTGCTTGTGCTGCTGCTGTCGACGGCGACGCGACATCGCCACACACAATGGAAATTTCGCTCGCCTAGCTTTGCTTTTGCTTTGAGTAGTTCCTCTCTGCTGCTACTGGCTGCGACAGCGAGTAGTGAGAGAGCCACTCAAAAGAAGATTTGTCAGTTCTCTCTCTTTCTCACCACACAACAACAGTGAATAGCGGCGTTTTGCTCATTTTGCAGCAACGAGAGAACGCCAAAGAGAGAGATTTCGAGAGCGAACGGCGCCGCTACCAAACAAGTTTGTTTTGTTGTATGCGTGTGCCCTCTCTCACTCGCGCTTGGCCGCTTCCTCTCTCTTCCTTTTGTGCATCGCTGTTTAGGGATGCAACTTTAAAAAACCGGAGAATAACCAGATCGATTTGCTTGAAATATGGCGCAGAAAAATATAATGGCCTGACTGCACAAAACCTTATTGTGGGAGAAGACGGAGAGAGAAGGAGTGGGAGAAAGGAAGTGAGACCGATCTTCATTTGCGACAATCGGGCTTCAATCAGATCGGAATGAGATATTTAAAAAGAATCAGAATTCAAATCTGCTTCTGTTGTGCATTTCACAACACTACGCACACACACACATGCATGCATACGTATGTACATATAGAGTGCGAAACGTGATACATAGACAGCATTCCTCTCGCATTCACACGCACACACACACAAACACATCCAGTGACAAACGCACCTACATACACAAATACACACACAGATACGTTTGTAGCAGTGACGCGAGCAACCACTTTCGTAGGTTTTCTTTTGAATAATGTGTGTGGTACACAAATCTATTTGAATTTCTCTCGACTTCCCCATTTCAGTTCCTTTCTGATGTTTTTTATTTTCTTTCTCCGCCTTGTTGTTTCATTTTACAATGGATGCCGCCGCCGCTGCGACTTTCGTCTGTTCCTTTCACACACACTCACTGAACCGAACACACACTCACACACACAACAGACACATTTGAAATGATCCCCTTTCCCAGCGGTAAAGAGAGTGCAATTATTAATGCTCTTGCGGAAATATTTAACTGCAGTTATGAATGTATAGCATGGTAATTATGGTAATTATTTAAACGCAGACTGCACTGTTATTTATGTGTATTAATTTTAATGTGCTTCATTTATGCGCCATTCTGTCTCTTTCTCGCACTCTCTCGGACACACACACACACAGGCACACACAGATAGACACGCATGCATGTATGCGGATGTACATATGCATGCACACACACACACATATGTATATGCATACATGTATATATTTTTCGCATTTCTTTGGCTTTGACTCTTTTTTATCATTTACATTTTATTGCGCTGTGTGCCACTTTCTATTCACATCTTTATCAATTTTTGCACTTCTTATATGTCTAACCGGCACGCGTACTCGGACTGCGTATCTTGCACGTACACACTCGGCGATTTTGATAGCAATTTCAATTTAATTTAAATTCACGGAGCAAATTTTCTTCCAGCAACAAACTGCCGTTTTCTTTGCGTTTCTTCTCGTCCGAACGTCGCGACGGAGTGTTGGCAAGCGCCGCACAGCGTTAAGCGTTGCATTCAATGGACAGCTGTTCGCGCAAGCCATGTATGCTGCTCAAATTACAGTAATCGAATTGTCAATAGCAATAAGAATAATAATAAGAAATTAATAAGCATAAAGGAAAAATATGTCACAATAAGCTATAAACATATGCATATTTATTTGTTTGGTATTTTCAAATAGTTTGCCCAATAACATATCGAAAGAAAACAAAACGATTATAAACGATACTTATATCGATACATCTAGCTACATATGCTGTTAAGTTTGCCAGGGCGATAATTAGTATTATTTTTATGTTTTTATTTATAAAATGGCAACAAAACTAAATGTGAACATCAGGACATTGCTGACCAACTGCGAGGATCTGTCCAAAAGCGAGGATAACTTTTGGCGCCTCCAGAAGTTCCTGAAATCGCTTAGTATTATGATTAACGAGCTGGAGGCGATGGCAGAGTGAGTTGTCGTTATCGTACAGTGGAACAAACAACTTACCCCCTCTACTTGCACAGTCCACAAAGTGCAACCAGGATACCCGGTTATAAGGAACGCCTTGCTGTGCTGCAGCAACTGACTGGCTGCACAAACACCGCCACAGTCAATGTGAATGGATCATCTAGCGATGTGGCACTGCAGGAGATGAGGCAGCTGCAGAACACGGCCAGGCACAATGAGCTGCGCAAGGATCTGCTGCAAGGTAGAGCAGCTACTCCCCTGTTCCCTGTCTACCTCTTCCATCTGCTAACTGCCTTTCCCCCTGCTCCACACAGATGCCGACACACTGCGCCGGCGACGTGGCGTAGATGATGGTGGCGCCTCCGCGGATGCTGAAGCTGTGCCCGGCGACAATATGAACGAGGCGGTCAAGTTTCATACCACAGCGCAGGAGAAGATCACAGAGCACATGCTCTCGCTAACGCGCAATCTCAAGGAGCAAACGGAGACGGCCAATAGGATAATACGCAAGGACACTGAGGTCGTCTCCCGTTCCACAAATATGACAGATCGCAACATCAATTCACTTAGCAAGGAGGCAGAGAAGCTGGAACAGCATTCGAGAAAGGCCTACAAGTGTTGGCTCTGGCTGATGATTGTCTTTGTTATTGTGGTATTTATAGGTGAGTCTGCAGAGGATTAGAGAAGGTGCAGCAACTAATTGAGCATCCCTCTTCCCCTTCTAGCGATGGTGCTGTTCATGAAGATTATGAAGAAGAAGACGTAAAACTAACGCAGGCCAGGCCCGGCTCGGTGTCGTTATCGTAGTTCAATAGGTTATCCAACTGGAGCGGGTGCGCGGGGGGGATGGAGTGCAGTGTAAACAATCGCAGATTAAACGAGCAAAAGCCAAACTGTTTTTTTTATTGCTAAGCAGAAGCGAAGATTATAGTTATATATATATGTATATAGATGCCATTAATATCATATTGAGCACTACTCGGCGGGAATGAGCTGTGTGACGCCCTCCTTGGTGATCAGCTGCAGCAGCGAACCATTCTTGGGACGCTCCTCACCCAATGTCCACTTGCCAAACAGTTCAGCGACCTCAGTTAGCGATGTCCAGCTGCCAAAGTCCGCCTTGGGCATCCACTTTCTATTCATGGGCGTGTCCAGTGTGACAGGCAGTATGGAGACCACCAGTGCATCCTCAGGCAAACCTGACTTCTCGCCCGCCAGCGAGCGTGTCAGCTGATGCACTGCAGCCTTGGCCATGCCATAGCCAATCATGCCGGGAGTGCCCTCCAATGCAGGCTTGGCACCAGTCAAGGCCAATAGGCCCCCAGCCTTGAGATGCTGTGCAGCCAGTGCAGCTGAGATGCCAGAGCTCCAGACGCTCTGGCGCCACATGAGATCAGCGCTCTTAGCCAGGTCTGTGAAGAGGGGGGGAGAGAGATATTAGACGGGGAATTGGTGTGATTCAGCTGACTGACTCACCTTTCTTGGCATTGCCGCCTGCCCAGCCACCTGCCACGCAGATCACAGCATCCAGTTTCTCACCAGACAATGACTCAGCTACTTTGCTAATCACCGCCGTCTCCTGATCCTCCCAGCTGGCATCACGCGGCACCACAACGCTGACGTCGGCAGCCTCGTTTTCACTTAGATCAATGCTGCCAACCCACTGTGAAGTGAAGGTTGAAGGTTAGTTAGAGAGATCGAAAGTGCAAAGAGGGAGTGGAAGGGGGGGGGGTGAACGGCGGGTTATGGAAAGTGAAAGGCCTTGAAAGACTTACGTAGTTGTTGGCTTTGAAGTGCTGCACGCATGCGGAGCCCAAAGCTCCTTTGCCTCCATATACAACAATTCGACCTGCGGACATTATACGTGCTGCCAGTTTAACGTTTCAAAGTCAACTGAAGTAAAAAGCGAAATGAAAAACAACAAAAACTGTTGTTAAATTACTCAAAAAAATGCGGCGAGCTGAGCTTGAACGACGTCGGCAGTGGCAGCGGCAGCGACAGCGACGTTGCTTGAACCGGTGTGGGGTTTTTGATCTCGTTTGGGGAAATCAAGTTTCTTTTTATTTTTATAACTTGCACCTGAATTGTTCAGGTATTTGGCGTTAATTAATTCAAAACAAGAACGCACGCGAGCAACAAGTGCAAAAAAGAATCAATATTGTGGTATTTTATGCGGTATCTTGTTTATTTGTTGACATGTAACAGAAAATGTTATTAACAGCAGTCATAACAGTGACAGTAGCAGCGAACAACGAACTTTTGAACTCATTAAATAAGTTGAAATATGGTATAATCACTACAAAAACGGTATCAAGAATATTAATATAAATATTAATTAATTATTTATAGTATATATAGGCATATATAAGAAAATTCTAATTTGAAATACTAATCTGCTATCGACTGTGGCGGCTTGTCGACTAATTTTTAAACAGTACAAGTAAAGGAAAATTATTGAAATAGTTACATTTTAATATTTACTATAATAATTTTTGTAATAAACAAAACAAAAATTAAAAATGAACATTTAGTTAATATTTAAAGCATAGGTTAATAGTGTTGCAAATCTGGCAACGCCCACGCACCTCATTCATTCACCACGAACGTGTTATCGATATTTAAAATGGCCATTCACATTGTTAAATGTACACGTACACTCACACTCACACACGTACACGTACACACAATTTTGTCGTGATTTCTTTATTTGTTTAAAATAATAGTTAAAAATACTGTTTAAATGAATAGTTAATACGTGCGCCGTTATGTTGAGTGTTTTCACGTTCGTTGCGCACATCTAAGCGCGCACAATACGTAGCGAACGCACAAAGTTTTCGTCGAATAAGCGAAAAAGACAACATTGTTCGCCAACACACACACCGAGAGAGGGAGAGAGAGAGAGAGAGAGAGTGGACAAGGGAGAGAGCAAGAGGGAGCGCGAGAGAACTTGAGCCGAGCGAGAGTTATTTATTTCATAAGATTAACTGTTAATTAAAGCTGCTGCTGCATAAAACATAAAAAAAATGGAGCGGCGCGTCAAGTTAAAAACAATTAACCCGCATATAACGTGTAAAATTTGCGGCGGATACTTCATAGATGCGACCACAGTGACAGAGTGTCTACACACATGTGAGTGCCCAGTGAACCCTCAGAGGCAGGAGCACCTGCTGCCCCACAGCACCGGTTGCATGCCACACAGCAATCTAAGCCGCTGGCAAGTGGAAGCAGTGGAAACTGTTGCCACATGTCATCTGCTTAGTGAGGAGGTTGAGCCTCCTTCTGCGTGGCAGTTGAACTAACTCTAATCTCTTTCTCCTGCTCCTCTTCCTTCTGTTTCAGTTTGCAAAAGTTGCCTGGTCAAGCATCTGGAGGAGAAGAAAACATGCCCCACCTGCGACAACATCATACATCAATCACACCCGCTGCAATACATCAGCTTCGATCGCACCATGCAGGACATTGTGTACAAATTGGTGCCGAAACTGCAAGAGGGTGAGTGCAACAGCAGAATACCCTATATATTTAACTGACTATATACGATATATACTATATGATATTGTTTGGCATTTACAGATGAATCGCGCCGTGAACGTGACTTCTACAAGAGCCGCAACATGCCATGCCCCAAGGATATAACGCAAAATCATGAGGAGGACAATGAGAAGGTTATGGAGGCGCATGCCGAATCCGATTTCCATCGTCTGGACGAGCAGGTCAACGTGTGCCTCGAGTGCATTAGCAATAATTTTAAGAATCTGCAAAGACGCTTCATACGCTGCAGTTCGCAGGCGACGATAACGCATCTCAAGAAGCTGGTGGCTAAGAAGATACTCAATGGCATTGAAAAGTATAGAGAGGTGAGTGCGAGGAGACACTATATACACTCTGTATATGCACCATGTACTCTGTACACTCTGTATATACTCTATACACTCTATATAATATATAAACACTCTACATATACTCTATACACTCTATATATACTCTATACACTCTATATATACTCTATACACTTTGTATATAATATATAAATACTCTACATGTACTTTTTACACTATGTATACACTCTATTATATTCTATACTCCATATATACACCCTACATATACTATATACTCTATATATACACTCTAAATATACTCTATATACACTCTATGCACTATATATAAAATCTATATATACTGTATACACTTTATTATACTCCATACACGATAGATACACTTATATATACTATATACACTATGTATACACTCCATATATACTCTTTACATCATATATACACTCTAAGCACTTCTATACATACTCTATATATAATATATATTCCTATTTCTATCCCCCAGATCGACATACTGTGTAATGAGGAGCTTTTGGGCAAGGATCATACGCTGAAATTTGTTTATGTGACGCGTTGGCGCTTCCGGGATCCGCCGTTGCGGCTGCAGTTTCGTCCTCGAGTCGAGCTTTAACAGATCTATATATATATATATATATACAACACACACACCACTATATATAGTAGTATATATATGTATACACAGCAGACATCTATGTATAAGCGCAACAGTAAAAATGATCTATTTTTTTATAATTTATTGACATAGTGCTCTATATATATATACAGATATATATATATATACATATATATAGATATGAATCTTAGGAGTTGCCCACTAGTGTTAGTTCCCCCTCCCCCTCTCCCCCGCCAACCACACACTCCTTCACTCTCTGTGTATGTGTAAATGTGCTTGTATAAAGTCATAATTGCGTAATTAGCGATTAATTATTAATTAATGATTCCCTCGTGTGTGACTTTAGTTGCAAGATTATTCTGATTTAATCAAATACCCAATACCCCTATACTCCCCCCTTCCCCACACTTCCCACTCTCCCCAAATTCTTTGCTAAAAACAGAAGATCGTTAAAAAGAAAGAAGTATGCAATATTTTTAATATGTTTTTAGTTTGCACGTGTATTATTTATATATAGTATATATCCTATATATATAAATCACTTAATTTAATGTACAAACACACACACACAACACACACACACGAATGTAAATAGCAGTTGAGTAAATAAATTTGTAATTATGTAAAGTTTTAAATCCTCAAGCTGGTCTAAAAATAAATCTCTGTGGCGCATGTGGATGCGGATGATGACCATGTTGTCCCGTTGGCTGTGGTGCTCCTGCACGAAACCTAAATGGCGGCGGTATGTGTGCCGGGGGTGGAGGAAATGGCGGCGCCAGAAAATGTATGCGCGGTGGCGGCGGATGACGCACTGGATGCATTACAAAGGGTGGAGGGGGTGCTGGATACATGGCATCAAAGTGGCGTCGCGGATACCAGCGCTGAAAAGGGGAGGAAAGCATAGATTTAGTATATGTGTTCAGCGGAGCAAGTGCCTCCTACCCTCACGTAGTATTCCATAGCTGGCACCGGCACTGGCACTGTGATGATGCGTGTGTGTGTGGGCGAGCGACTGCGATGCCTGCTGCTGCGACGACGGAATGAGGCTCCTGCTGGTCGGCTTCTGCTGCGACTGCGTCGACGTCGCTGCTCATAGCTGCGACTGCGCCTGCGCCGATGGCAGCACTGCGCTTGATGATCGGCTCTGCCGCGAGAACGAGTTCGGCTGCGGGATCGTGAGCGCTGTCGCTGTCGCTGCTGCTGCTGCGGCCTGGGGAAATTGCGCGGTGGCGGCGACGGCGCTGGCGATGGTGAACGCGTCGTTGACGTTCTGCGACGTAGATTTCTCACACGATCACGTTCACGTCCCGCATCCGAGAAATATGGCACCTTCTCCTTTTCCTTGGCATGCGCAGGTGGACGACGACGTTGGAACACTGCATAGGTAATAGATAAGGAGTATAAATAAAGAGTATATGAGGTCTCTCATCTCTCTTCTCTTCATTTCATCTCGTCTCCTCTTTGCTTCCTGCACTGCATTAGCTTCTCTTTGCTTTGCTTATTGAGTGGTGGGGGCAGGGAAGTGCTGCAATTCCTTCACTTCCATTTCCAATTTGTATTTGCACTTTCTTTCACACAATTCGCCACTAGAAAAAAAAAACAACAAAAACACTTTGTATTCACATTTTTGAACTGATTTGTTGTTGTTGTGCTATCACAATACCGACCTCTCGTTCTTGTGCGGGAACTACTATCGGCATCCATCAATTTGAAAGGTGTTTCGCCGAATTTAAAGCGAACTTGTTTCATTTACAAAAACTAATTCGATGGTGTTTGATATCGGTGATGATGCCCTGCACTGCAGTCTGCTCTTTGGTTGACTGATTTGTGACGTCAGTGGTTGCAACTTAATTGGCTTGTTGCTCTTATGCTTTGGTATTTTTCACAGTATTTTTTAGTGAGAACCTTCTACGTGTTGGCGCCATGCTGAATGCAGTTCTGCGCAGTGCTGTCAATTTAGCTATGTTCCCACTAGATCTATCGTACTGTGAATGGCAAATGCGGGATACATTTTTATATAGCGGCTAGAGGGTTTTATAGCTATTTTTGGCATTATTTAGTTTTTTAAACACATCTGGTAACTTTATGTATATTTATGCTTTACAATGCCAACAGAATTTATCCTTGATGGAGCGAGAAATAGATAGCAACCCAATACCAGGCTGCATAAAGAGTATAGCATGGGTAACCGGACGACTTCTACAACCGTCCTTATAATACCACAACCAGGATTTAAAAACACATCGCAAAAAGGCTTGATTTATTTGCATCTTCCATCATCGGGGAACTCAACAAGTATCTTAGAAAGTTTATCGATCATCCTCAAGAATATTTAAGACATTCCGAATTTCTGAGATCAGCAAAATCGATATTTGTGTGCTTATCGATTACTAATAATTCATCAATTACGTCATTAAGTTTCATGACTGTAAATTGGGAAATCGATAAGTGTTCATGTTATTCGATAAGCTGTAGAGCAATTAAAATCGATAATATTGTATTGGGTAAATATTAAATACACAGTAGACAATTTAAAAGAATAATTATTTATTTTCAACATTGGATAACATTAAGAAATACATTCACGTGTATACATATATATTATTCAAATGTGTAAATACAAATAAAATGTTGTTGTTGTTTTTTTGTTTCATTTCATTTAAATGCTCAGGTATTGATTGATTGATTGATTCAGGTGGTTAGTTTTACCGTTACTCTTCGAGCTACAAGAAGACACATATCTCAAACATTAAATTGATCGGTTCACTATATATATATAGTATATATCCAGCTAATGGCACGATAATTAAGTGCTATTATAAATATATATATATCATAATAATTGAAAAAATGATCGTGCCAAATTATGTTTTGTTGAAAATAGAATTAATCATTCTAAAAGAAACTTAATTAATATTAATAATTAAAAGTAGTTCATGTTATATATGTATGTATATCTCATGATCATGGTCAATTGGAATACAAATTCAAAATACAAGTATATATAGTATAAATACATCAATCACTACATAATGCTCCTTCTTTAAAACGGAATGTCTGTCTGGCTAAACGGAAGATATTGTGGATTCTCTCTTTTGTTTTGGCTTTATTGTGGAATGTGTGTGTGGAATGAAGGGGAGGTGGTGGAGGTGGAGGAGTAGTAGCAGGTGGATCTTCTCCCCCCAATTTACATGTGCCTGGTGTTGCCAAAGTTAATGCCCGACTGTGTGGCGCCCTTGTTGGAACCATACTGCAGGGAGATGACATTCTGGCCGGCACGCAGCTGCTCCTCACTGAAGTTGCGCTCATTCTTGTCCGCCTCCTTGGGACCAATCGATGGCTTGTTGAATTTGGAGGCCTGGTAAAGAAATCATAAGACGTGGCATAAGTATAAAGTGACTCATCTCTCTCTCTCTCTCTCTCTCTCTCTCTCTCTCTCTCTCCCCTTACCTTGCGACCCAGCGACTGCAAGCAGATGACGACAGAGTTGAGATTCTGACGCTCCCAGAGATCAACACTTTGGAATGTCTCCTGTGTGGGTACACCAAAGTTCTTGGCACACTCCAAGAATGCCGAAATGTTCTCCATGCACTTGAAGGCCATTTTACTCTCGTTGATCTTCCTTATGCTACCAGGCTGCAGTGCATTGGCCAGTTTGCACAGGATCACACCATCCTTGAGCACCTCAAAGAAGTTTTCCGTATCGCCCGATGTGTTAATGGGCTCCGCCGTAACAGCCTTAATCCATTCCAGAGACTCCTGTGCGAGCTCCTCGCTGTACTTTGAGTTGATCTGGAATCAGCAGAAATATACTATATAGAATTTTTGCTTTATGAAGGAATAACGCTGAGGAGAGCACCTTGGACTGATACATGCTGAGTTCTATTAGCCAATGGGGCAAATGAAATCATGGTTAAGCTAAGAAGTTTCCCCATCTTATCTGCTGCAATATATCGCAGATAACGACAGTTATCGGCAAATTGTATTGGTCGTAAACCTGCACACACTCGCACACACACACTCACGTGCATCATAATAATTCGCACTCTAAAGTAATAATTCAAGTTTGTAGAGGGATAAGATTGCATTCTCCTGCTCTCCAGACTGCGGCACTCCTGACTTGATATCATAAGAATTTATGGAAGCGAATGAACTTTCGATTGTTTGCACTCTAGAGAACTATCGTATATTGTATACTTAATTAGAGAACTTGAAGAACTATGGCAAGTATAGCAAATTAGAGAACTATGACAACTGTCGTATATAGTAAGACATATAAGAGAACAATTGACCTATACAGTTTTACACATTGGAGAACTTGAAGAATCATCGCAAGTATAGAAAATTGGTGAATTTAGAGACCTATGGCAACTATCGTATATAGAATACCAAATTAGAGAACTTGGAGGACTATAGAAACTATCGTACATGGTATTGCAAGTTGAATAACTATGGCAACTATTGTACATTGTATACTAAATTAAGGAACTTGGTGAACTATGGCAACTATCGTATATAGAAATCCAAATTAGAGAACTTGAAGTACTATAGCAATTGACCTAAAGAGTTTTATAAGTTGGAGAACTAGTAGAATTATGGGAATTACAACAAATTAGAAAACTATGGCAACTATCGTATAAAGTATGCAAAATTAGAGAACTCTAGCAATTGACCTATTCAGTTCTAAATATTGGAGAACTCGTAGAATTATAGAAAATTGGTAAATTTAGAGAACTATGACAACTATCGTATATAGTATAACAAATTAGAGAACTTGGAGTACTATAACAATTGACCTATACAGTTTTATAAGTTGGAGAACTTGTAGAACCTTTCGGAAGTATAGCAAATTGGAGAACTTGGCGAACTATGGCAATTATCGTATATAGTATAACAAATTAGAGAACTCGGAGATCTCAAGATTTCAAGTTGGAGAACTTTAGCAACTATCGTATATTGTATACTCAACAAAAGAACTTGTAGAACTATAGCAACTATCGTTTAAAGTAAAGCAAATTTGGAATTCCGGGTACAAGCCTTGCTTTACATATTTAGAAACGCGACGCAATGTGACGCATTCAATCGATTTTGAACTTGTACAAATACACAACCATATTTGTTGATGTTGAGCCGGCGCCGGCATGGCCGGCACATATTGTATTGACCATATAAGGCAGACAGACTCAGAGACCCCCTCGAAAAGCTTACTTAGTTTGTGGCGTCCTTCTCACCGTT
The DNA here is from genome assembly GCA_018904025.1 of Zaprionus vittiger. Taxonomy (NCBI): domain Eukaryota; kingdom Metazoa; phylum Arthropoda; class Insecta; order Diptera; family Drosophilidae; genus Zaprionus; species Zaprionus vittiger. Next base: position 2,028,557 of record JAEIFQ010001142.1, on the reverse strand, counting down.
TTGGCCACAACTTGTTGAGCTTTATGCGACTGGACATTGAGGCAAAGCCACAAAAACCGCAAATGTGAGAGAAGGAGAGAGAGTGAAGGGGGCAAGGCAGAGCAACTGTGCGTGCTGTATTGTCATTTGACATGCAGGTTAAATCAATTCCAAACGCTTTAGCACCTTGTTGGCTATTTTATTGAATTGCTGTCGCTAACTGTTGCCAGATTAACACTCAATTATCAGTAGATGAGTAAGTTCTGCCTCTTCTTCTCCCGTTCTCTCCCTCTCCCTTTCTGCAACGTCTTTCTCTTAGCACTTTGCGCGCTGTCAGCAACTCTATTAAAATGAATGATCTCAGAAACAAATGGAACGTCGTCGTCAATTGAGAGGTTTGTTTTGTTGTTCCTTATCGCAATACCCCTAAAAGGGAAATGCATACAGAGGCGTCGCTTGCAAAGGGGTGCACTTGTTTGCAATTTGAGTGTGCATAATGAAGGTGAATGGACTCAAGTGGGCGAGTCAACTCTGTCTTGCTTCTACTCCTCTCTCTCTCTCTTTTTCAACAGTAGCTCTTAACCGCAAACATTTCTTATCGAGCAACAAATTTATGAGCTTTAGAAATTGATGGGGTGATCAAGCAGCCCGATATGCAGATAGACCCCCGTCATAAAAGTGCTAATCAGTGCGAGAGATTGACAACAACTCGAATTTTATGTCTTTATCAACACGTCTATTGTCTTTTGTCTTGTCATCAAGCAGAGCGAAAGAATTTTGTCACCAGCTGTTTCCAATGCCGACGCACTCATAAACTATTCGATTGCACTCATGTATATAACTTAACATATGTACATATGTATGTCAATGTGGTATTTGCGTACAAATGTTAATAGTACATTTCATTCCTAGTATTTCATGTTTGCTTTTCTCAACCATACTTGCAAAATTCTTCACAGTTGTCTCACTTTAGCTATTTACATTCCATTGTTGCCAGACACGGATCGAGTTATTATAATAATCATCACTCATTCTTAATAAGTAAAGGTATTAATAGATTTATGTTATTGTAATTGTATAAGTAGAATAAGGTACTCCCATACAAACTATTATCGTATACATACTTTCAATTCTAATAAACTAGTAAAATATCCAAGAATTTTCTCAGAATTTTCTTCTCTATATAAATTGATTAAACTTCATATTTTGCGACCTTTAACAGGCTACCCTCTGCCAGAAATCTTCAAATTAAAGCAAAGTTGTATCTTAAGTGTTGCAAATCAATATAAATTGGAAAATCTATTCGAAGACTCACACTCTAAGTTAAATTTCGTCATAAATCGTTGTCATACATGTCAAAAAGGGTGATTTTTTAGCTATTATCTTTTTGGCAACACTTGTTTAAACAGCTGGCGCATGTTTCGTGTTTTGTATTACTGTCAAACATCTTCAGTTTGGTCTATAATTTAACCATGAATCCTCTTACAAACGAACAATGCTTGCAAACTATTGAATTTTATTATCAAAATGTGTGGTCTGTTAAGAAAGTTCATTACGCGCTGCTTCCATTTTATGGTCATTTTAATCGACCCACTGAAAAGCGGCTATTAGCGCTTTTGTGACTAGTTTTTGTTGGGCTATGTTTAATTTAATGTCTATACAGACAAGTCCGCTTCAATTGACGCATTGGAGAACAACATTGAAGCATTTATTCGTGAGATACCGACCTGGAAATGTTGGAAAGAGTATGCCAAAATTGAATTAAGAGGATGGAACATTTAAGGCGCAGTCACAGTCAACATTTGCATGAAATAATCTTCAAACATTAAATTATATGAACCGTACTATCGATTTAAATAAAGATTTCATGCATTTCTCTGAATTTTATGTGTTTTTTTTTTCGAAAAACTTTGCTATAGCTCTTAAAAAATCACCCTTTAGTTTTCAATCTTGAGTTGACTCAAAATCGTCAACCGACTTGGGCATTATAAAGTGTATTTAGTTGCGGGTACAACTGTTTACCTGCACTACTAATATATGACTGTGCACTAGGGTTTTGACTGATTGTTTGACAGTGATTATGATGGCTATCGAACGATGCTATCGATAATTGAAGCTGACCGGTTTTGGCACAGCTTTCAACATGCAATTATGAAATGGGAAAGCTCAACGGTAAAAACGTTTAACAATGCGGTCAGAGATCATTAGATTTGGCAGTGAATGAGAACTGTTAACCCCGAGAATAACCGAAAATAACTAAGAGATGAACGGATCTATGCGCATGCGATGCCACAATCAATTTATCATGTTTGGAGTCGAACAATTAATAACAAGCAGGGGAAGAAGAACCAAAAAACATATACATATATATACATATATTGTATATACAAATTTTGATTGACATTTTTCAAGAGAATCATAATCACGAACATTATAATGATGATGGCAGATAAATTCACACCCTCGGGGCAGGCTGAATAAATTTTAATTAAATCTAGACACACACACGCAGACATTCTTGATCGATCCGACTGGCTTTATAATCTCTATGCTAGAGATCATAAATAAAAAAGCCGTTAAGATACTAATGAATTCGGTTGATATTTTACACACTCTCCACACACTCAACTCCGCTTAAACTATGCATAAATATTCGAATTTACTATCTGACCAGACAAAAAAAAGAAGGCGAATCAGGGGGAATTGGCAAACATCGCTTACAACATACATGGAGCATAACAAAGAAAATACAAAAATACAAAAGTAAACAATATTCAAGTTGATCAAATGGTAAAAATGCCAACGGACAACAATTTTTTCATTTCTTATTATATGAGTATTATTGCTGGTGTTGTTTTTTTTTTTTCGTGTGTAGTTCGCGCTGTTTTTAATGAGTCAGCATCAGCGGCGCGCTGAGAGACTTATAGCGTGAGGTCGGACCTCACAATTTGACGACGATCGCACGTACAGTCAAGCTAGTGCAGCTGTCTCTTACCTCCTCTCTTCCTCTCTCTATATACAATATATACTTGTTATATTTTGCGCTATATACACTCGTACAATGTTCTGGAACGTGAGTTGCCTTATCGAAGAGCGAAATTTAGTCGTGGTGGGAGGATGTGTGGGGGGGTATGCAATGAAATATTCTTATCAGCTTGCGCGGTTCTGCGCTCTGAGATTCTTTGGCTCTCAACTCTCAAAGTCAACAATTATCAGGGGACTAGGCCATGGAACTTTACCAAGCGCCAAAAAAAAACAAATAAAAACAAAACCACAACCGATTTTATTACATTTATAATATATGCAGAGTTCGGTGGAGATAACTGAAAGGTTTCACACCAAAACTGGACCACATAAAGTCGCTATAAATGTAGATTTATGATAGCTAGAGTCACTTTATACAATGTATATTCAAATATTTTCTAGTAATTTCTTTATAGAGCTTGAAGTGAGCTTTATATGCTTCTACTTGTGGGTGCTCCAAATGTTTCTATTCTATTCTATTTATCAACGAAATTATGAAACTCAGCACGACAATGACCATGACTGGGAGAGAGAGACTTGTAACTACAAGCTACTGGGAAGGAAGGATACAGGGTACGAGGTCTGAGGGTCTCTCGGTCTCTGGGTTAGCTTGATAAATGAAGCGCGATTACAAACAATTACAAACAGCGTGACAACTTTGGGGAGAACAGAGAAAGATAGAAAGAGGGTATTGTGTAATTAATTTTGAAGTTTGTCTAGCTGAAGTTTTCGTGTTTAGGGGGGACCCTATGTAAAGCTAATGCTAATGCGAGTTGCGTGTGCGGGCCAAGCCTGAAAAGAGGCTCTTCATTAGCTCAGGTAAGAGCTTTTAGCTAAATTAAAAGTGCCATTTGTGAACGGGCAGAAGAGCTGCTTGTTTGCACAGTTGTTAAAGACCTGCACACCCGTAGGAATGGGCAAAGACAACTAACTGGAAAACAAAAAAAACAAGTTCAAATTCCCGCTAGAAAGCCACAACTGACAACGGCACTTATCATCATCATCAACATCAACATCAACTCGTCATCTAGTACACCCACATTGCGGGAAAAGTGAAATCGGTAATTGTCAGTCAGAGCTACAGTGCAGAATGACAGTCCAGACTTATAAATAGATATATGCAGGCAAGTTTAAGCATTCAACTGACGCATAAATCTAACAGAAACTGACTTTAATTTCCGTTCCAGAAGACACCATCATCATATCGATAGAGTGGGAATGGTGAGACACGTTTGTGTATGCACTGCAAAAAGTGACAGGCCACAAGACAGACCACAAACAGACCTCTTTGCAACAGATCATTGCGTAATGTTTTTAAAAGCGAATTTTTTGGAGGATATAAAAGTCAAAGCGTAAAACGATCGATGTGCAAGATGATGATGTCATACAAACCAAGATGATTAGCAATAAAATATAAAAACTACAAACTTGACGCATATTTTACAATAACAAAACTAGTAATAATGAGAGAGAGAGAGAGAGAGAGAGAGAGACCTATCGAGCAGCTGGCCTGCCGACTGAAACTATTTGCGATTATTCATTTTTTCGATTTATTTCTTTTTTCTTTCAGTTTTGGTTTCGCTTTCTTTGCAAAAGACGATGTGTCACGGCTTGTTCGATGACAATTGCAAAGAGCTAAAGGCTTAAAGAGACCAGAAAAACTTAAAATCAACAGAAATTAAACAAAAATAAAAGCAAAAACAAAATAAAAGCTTTGAATAGCTACGAAATCAGGTCACTTATGTGACCAAGTTTGTTTTCATGTTTGATTTCATGTAAACAGTGCAAAACATGCACAAAATCTGTTTTAAAATCTGTAGAGAGCAACTACAGTTTAAAATTTCTAAAGTATGGTTCTTCTATAGCAGGGTGTTGTCGTCATTCTTTTTTTTTTGGACATGGCGTAAAGTTTCACCGGAAATCCACAAACAACTTTTTGATTTATGATTAATAATAATGTTATGCTCGCTTTATATGGCTTATCTGACTGACGTTCTGCCAAAAGCGCGTATGGTATGGTACTACACTACACTGTGTACAATGGGTACATGTTATGTACACGATTTATATTTTTAATGTACCTACACTTCCCCAACAAGTTCCATTTAGACAACTGATACCGATGGCCTGCGGATGTATTAATGTGACCATATCTATGTGACTGTATGTGTGTGTGTGTAGGTATGTTCTATGTATGTCTGTGTGTATGTGTGTGTTGTGCTGGGGTACCAGTGATTACTATTTAGGTACGTGCCAACGTTTCTATGGGTACCCAGAGAAGAAGAATGGCCAAATGGAAGACAGCGACAAGAGAACGACTAATTAACGAAACATGGTCAATGGGGAGAGGGGAAGGAAAGGGGAAGAGTATGAAGAAAGGCAGCTCGAGGTTGGAGGTAAATGCACAAAGGGTTAGCTTTAGCTTGAACTTAAGGGGTAAGCGGTATGAGCAGAGAGAAGAATGAGAGAGACAAGAGAAAGAAGAGAGAGAGGGGCGCCTTGAATAGTTGCTCGATTTTGCTGAAATTTGAGTAGTTGCCATAAAAGTACACAAAATAACAGTCAAGCGAGTCAGCACTTAACCACACACACACATACCAACTCGCACACACACAGACACAACAGCACCTCTACAGTTAAATGGACAAACAATTTTTAAAGTTGATTTAGCGGCATGTTGTTTTTGTTTGCTTACACATACATGCATAGACCCACTCACACGCATAGACCCTCACACACACACACACTCTCAACTTTGTTAAGTACGTTGCGCATGTGTATGTGCGTGCCGTCAAAAGGTGCTATCGTCGTCTACGTGGGGCGCTTTTTCTTCAACATTTTTGGGAAACTAACGACGACAGCGACGCCGCCAACGACGTCGACGCTGACGGGCAGCTGGCGGCAGGCAGCCCAAAATGACATCATCTCTCGCAGCTCTGCTCACTCTCTCTCCCTCTCTCACTCAGCTCCTGCGAAGCCATTGATCGTCTGTGCCAAAAGGGAACTCGCCACGGGGTGTGGGGAAATTGCGCTAAACACACCACGCGGGCAAATGGGGGAAAAAAAAAGGGATTGGGGCAACATTGTCTGTCGTTTGCGTTTTTATTTTTCCTGTTTTTATTATTATTTTTGCTGTCGTGTAACTGTAGACTGCACTTAAGCTTCCGCCACCTCCCCGCCTGCACTGTTTCCTCTCCACTGCCTCTTTAACTGGACGTAAAAAGCAGATACAATTTCAATTTCACTCACGTAGGGACGGACAGCAGCGCATTACATAATTGCTCAAGGCAAGCGATGGGGTGGGGAAGAGCAAAGGGGAAGAGCGATAGAGTGTGGGGAAGGGAGAGCGCACACAATCCCAGTGCATATGCAAATTGCTGTAAACAGGCGTTACTAATGTAGTTTAGTCTAAGCTTACATATATTGCATGTACAAGATTTAGTCATACGATCTGCCTGAAAATCGTACAGAATATGTTTTTTGGCATTTATCCTTAAAAATTCATTATTATTATCAATACTTATTGAATTGCGATGTTGGAGTTGCCTGCAAACAGTGCTGCTAGAATTTTTGAGCAAAGAATAGCCAAAAAAAGCTAGTTACATCAATATTTTGGATTTGATACCCAAATTAAATTCGAAAAAGCCGGAATTGACGGAAAATTAGCTAAATTGGCAGCACTGCCTGCAACTGATCCCGTTTCAGTAAGAGAGAGAAAGAGACGAAGGGAGAGCACCCAAGTAACTGTAAGCCCAACTCTCAATTGGAAGGCAGCGCAGCAACTTACGCATGCTTAGATACGCAAAAACACACAGACGCACACACGTATTGAGTTTGGCAGACAGGCAACGACATGCATTGCAAATTGGGAATGAGGTCATTTCTATTCCATTTATGGTGCAAAAAAACTCAACTCAGCTCAGCTTAAAAATGCCCAAATAAAGGCAATGCAGGCACACACACACATTCACGCATTAATTTTTGGCAAAATTTGTTTGCGCTCTCTTTAGTGTTGTTGCTGTTCTTTTACCTTACGCTGCGCTTCGGCGGCAAAGCCACTCTTTGGAGCACGATTCGACGACATGTTAATGTTTGTTGTTGTTGTTGTTGGGAGAAACGGGTTTACAGGGAGCGCTGTTGTTGTTGTTGTTAGTGTTGCTCGAAAAGTTATCGATGCACTCGCAGTGGAATGTTTATCACAAAATTGGGAATATTTTTAACTTAACGAACACGTCCGTTCACAGCGAAGGTTGAAAGCACTATGAGCTCAGCGCGAGCACAGCGCAGTTAAGTAAACTCAAGAGAGAGAGAGAGCGCCCACGAGAGCTGCCGCAACACAACGAACGTTGAGTCGAGTTTGTGTGCGCTCTCTCTAACGAAAGCTCTCAGTGAGAGAGCTTTTTGCGGCTCAGCTGCTGTTGATGATGTCATAATGCACATGCCTAACGGCTGTTTGAATTTTAGTTGTTGTTCTTTGGCAATGAAAGTGAACGAAGAGCAGCTGCACAGTGGGACAAATGACCGATCTAACAGAATTTGATTAATAAAATGCATGAATTTTGATGAATATATTTTTAGATGCTGAAACCCATCGACTTGCCTTGTAAGAGAGATATTAAAGGTGATCAAACTAGTGTATATAGTCACAAATATCCACAGAATTGGAAAAACTAAGGCATATGAGCCAGGGATATCAGTAGCATATAGTTTTACCCTAAAAACGTCAAGAGATGAGTTTTGGCTTATCCCCATTTCAATCATGTTTACTTTTTGAATTCAATTCCGATCTACAGTCCCACTGTGATCTGGAGGAGTTTGCTCATTAGTTGGCGATGTAATTGCGTGTATCAGTGTATGCATGCGTGTGTGTGTGCGTACATGCCTTATCCCTATCACAGCATACCAAGCCTGTCACGTCACTGGCTAAAACAGAAATACAATGACTTCGGTTTTAGTTTGCCTTGAGAATTAGTTACATTTTTATTCACATAAATATATATGTATGTTATGTAATTGTTGTTTATTTTTGTTTTGTTTTCCAAGATAAGAAGAGAATTTCATTAGTGTTACAGTGTTCACATGTGTGTGTGTGTTTTTTATTGTGTTCTAAATAAATTAGAGGAAATTGCTTTTTTATAATTGTTTCTGCTTGCTTTGTGTGTGTGATACATATACATATATAATTGTAATATTAAATATACATAGTACTAAGTTTTTATTTTGTTTTGTTTTTTATGCAAGACAAATTTCAATAAATTCATAATTTGTCTTTTGATTATATCGCCATTAGGTTGTTGTTTTTTTTTATATATTTTAAACATAGGAAAGCATTTTTCTCATTCATTTTTAATTTCACTAGAAGAGTGTAGTGTATTTATTAGTCGCATATTGCATATTATTATAATAATTATTACACTATTAACGGGATTAACGGCATTTTGGATTACAATTTTTGTTTTTGTTTTTCGTTTTGTTTTTGCTTGCTCTCATGCATGTTATAAGGCCTTGCGCTCAAGTACTTGCGGGTGTGGTGGCATTGACTGTGGTGTGGTGTGTTCGGTGTGGTGTGGTGAATTTGCTGTGTTGTGCTAGTTTTCAATCAGTTTCTGTTGCTTTTTGTTCTGTTTTGTTTTTACAATTGGGCACATGCTAAATAATTCTCTAGATACACATAAAAAATAATCATAATTTATTTGCACATGGATAAATACAAATTACAAATATTGATGTATATATATAAAAAAAGGTTCGTTACCAAAAAATATTGACGCAAAAATAATTTACAGAGAGAGAACGACGCTACCACAATTAAAAAAAAAGAATAATCAGAATTGACGATTCCTACAACTTTTTGTTAGATCCTAGATAGTGTGTGTGTGTGTGTATAAGCACTGATATCTGATATCGTGTATATTTTGTTTATATAGGCTATAGTTACATATATACGCTCCAAATCGAATTGGACGACGACAGGACATAATAGCATCAGCAAATAATTTCAGATAATTTTCATCTTTCATCTTTTCTTCTTCTCTCTATCTTTCTTTCTTTCTTCTTCAACTTGTAATAAATAATACCTCACGATTCGTTGGCTCAACGTATTTATAACTTAACTTAGAAAACAACTGTGCAGAAATTGGGGCAATAATTAACTCAGGAGCGTGGGCGCAGTAGGCAGAGGCTGACCGTTGAAGGGGGCGTGGCTATATGATTATCGCAATTGTCGCACAGAGTTGCTCCTATACCAGGAATATGATAGGAATATTTCTGCTTGTATTCCATCATTTCTTTCATTTTAATATATGGTTCTATATAATTTTCAATTATATATACGCGCTGTCTGTGATCAAGTTAGACTCGTTAATCGATTAATCCAAGAAACAATTGCAAAAAACTTTTGAAGCGACTTTTGTTGCTAGCATTATAATCAGTAATCAGTAAATCGTAATTAAATTAGATCATTCATTTGGATCATTTGATATAGACGAAATTGCCAGGCTGATTCTTCAGTTTCATCATCATCTGTATCTGCATTATCTTTCCATATCATTTCTCTCTTTTAGTTGTTGTCTTAGTTCTTAACTAAATATTACATGCACTCTCGCTTTTTCTCGCAGCTTTGCCAGCTTCTTTATAATGCGTACATTAGGTTTATATATAATATATATATATAGCAATATATATATAGATCTGTATATAGAGTGTATATAGTTTCTTTTTTTCTTCTCATTTATAAGCAATTTGTTTTCCTGTTAGTGTGTATATATATATATATGTATATCTCTAGTAACCATAATTTGTTGCATTCTTTTGCTGCACACACGCGCTCTCGCACATTCCAAGCATGCACATTGCGTTTGGGGTTCGCATCGCCGGGATCGATGGATCCTATATCTCTCAAACTATAAATAAATACTCCCACACACATTTAGCTATATATCAGTTTTGTTTTGTTTTCTGGTTTGGTTTCCTTCAGCGGATTCACAGCAACGATATATCTAGAATGAAGAGATAAGACAGACAAGATATTATTATATGATATTGTATATGTATATTGCGATATCAATATTATCTACATCTATACAGCTAACATCAGTTCGTATATATAGCTAGTATCTAGTCGAGCGATAAGAGAGGGTTGATATTATTTATATCTATGTATTTATAACTATCTGTATTATATATTTGTACCATCTAATTGTAGAATCATTCTGTATAACTATCTGTATCATCTATCTGGTTGATCTTTTTGTATCATCTAGCAGTATCACCTATCAGTATATCTTTGTATCTCTATCTATATATCTATACTAACATCTATATATCTATCATCAGTTCGTATATCACATTTTTCGTTTGATGGCACATGGCCTGGCGGAAGTATGAAGACATTGAAAAATGGCTAGATTAATGGGTAACCTTTAAAGACAAACACTTTTACCATCAAGGTACTCGAGCTCTGCTAAAAAAATGGGAAAAAGTTGTGCCCAGCGATGGGAAATACTTTGAATAATCCATTTATAATAGTTTTTTTTGTATAATAAAGTTGAATTTTCATCAAAAAAAACAGTGAGAACTTAGCTGCGGATCTAATATTATAATTGTCTTCTATCTATATCTATCCTGTATCGTCTATCTGTAAAATCAAACTGTATCATATATCTATATCAAGTTTTTGTATCATCTATCTGTATCATCTGTCTGTATTATCTTTCTATATCATCTATCAGTAGCATCTATCTGTTTCATCCATCTGAATATCTATCTGAATATCTATCTGTATATCTATAGATCTATATCTTTATATCTACAACTATATATCTACCTTTATTCTCGTGACTATCAGCAGTGACTAGCGTGGTGGTGGTTGCCGCTGTGCTTGTCAGCAAGCTGTGGTTGTTATTGTTGTTATTATTGTTATTGTTGATGTGTTGTAGATCACCTTGTGACTCAATGCTCAGATCGATTAACTGTGCAACGGCCGCTGGGTTCACAGCATCCTGCAGCAGATTGATGTCGCTGTAATTATGTAAATCTTCAATATATATCTCCCTTCATCATGTATGTATTATATCCTCCTCAATCAATGCCTGCTTGCACTTACTTCTTGTTGTTCACACTCTCGATGTGGCCATTGCCATTGGCCACTGCCACAGGCGCTGCTGCTGGTGTCGCCTCCACATGCAGCAACTTGCCGTTGCTCACCTCAAATTGTTGCAAATTCTTTGCATTCTCGTCGATAATCATGTTGGAGAAACTATTGATCAGCGAGTTCTCCTTGTCCAGCACCGATTGCTCATACACAGCCTGTTGGCTGAGCGCCGGGGCAGGTGGTACCACCACCTCCTGTTGCACAGCTGCCACAGCTGTCTGTGTTGCTGGCGCAGCTGTATCGTGGCTGCCGCCGCTGCTGCTGCTAGGCGAGCCACCGCTGGAGTTGCTGCCGCTGCCTGTGCCGCTGCTGCTGTTGCTCTCAGTTTCTTTGGCAGCAGACGCAGTCTTGGCGTCATTAGATTCCTTTAGAGAGTGGGGGGAAAGGATTAGTTTGGTATATCAGTTTGTAGTGGAAGTTGACATTGAGTGCGTACCTTGGCGGGCGTGCTGGCGGCGCCTGCTTTGCGTGTGCGCGACATAATTGCCTCGACACGTTTGCGACGCTCCTCGCGCTCCTTCTCCTCACGCTTGAGACGCTCGGCAACCTCAATGCGCTGCTTCTCAGCCTCCTCCTTGGCCTTCTTCTCAGCTTCCTCGCGTTCAATGCGCTGCCTTTCCTCATCCTCGCGTCTGCGTTGCTCCTCCTCCTCACGCTGCTGTGCTTCCTGTAGAGGGATTAATATAGATTAAAATCGAGACTGTCTTCTATAGAAATCCTGCTCTGCTTACCTCGATAGCCTTGCGCAGACGTTCCTCCTCGCCGCGACGCTGATCCTCGGCCATGCGTGTGGCCTCCTCTTCGAACAGTCGCTGACGTTCGGCCTCCTCCTCCTGTGCCTTGAGCTCGGCCAGGCGCTCCGCTTCGAGTCGCTGTCGCTCCAATTCTGCCTGTCGTTCGGCCTCCTCGCGGGCCAGGCGTCGTCGTTCGGCTAATGCGGCCTTTGCCTCCTCCTCAGTCGTGATTTTCTTAGCGATCATTGATGCAGTCATCAGATCGTTATTGTTGCTGCTGCCATCGTTGGCATTCAGTGTGGGCGGTGTCAGTTCACGCACCTCAGAGTTCTCCTTGCTGCCGTTGCGTGAAGTCTTCTTTGGCGCAGCGACAACAGTCTCTTCCCTGGCAGCAGCCTGTGGCAGCGGCTGTGGCTTCTCATTGCCCTCACCGTCTGCCTTCTCCTCCACCACCACAACTGCTGGCTCTGCTGCAGTCACAACGTCTGGCACAACCTGAGGAGCAGCAACTGGCGCTGGCTGTAGCTCTGGCTCAACTGGCAACTGTTGCTGCTGCGACTGCTGCTGCTGTTTCTCTACTTGTTGCACGACGATCTGCTCTGTCTTAACTGTGTTCAGCGCCTCCTTCTCTGCCTTGCTGACCACTGGAACTGGCACAGCAGGCGCCTGCACTGTGGTTTGTACAGGCTCCACAGCTTGCTCTACTGTCTCCACTGGCCTGCTTAACTCCTTGGCTACACCATTTGTTGCAGTGATGCCCGTAGTGGATGTGACAATCATCGATGAACTCATCGATGGTGGAAATTTGTTGAGAGACTCCTTGCTGTGCCGACTAATGCGCTCCGAACTGGCGGTGCGACTGTGCTGTTGTGCCTTGGAAGCTGACGCGGCCTTGGGCAGTGCATCCTAAAGAGAAAGAGAGACACAGGTAAATAAAAGGAACTGTTAAGATATCTGTGCTTTAGCTTACCCGCTTCGATGGCGTCTTCTTCTCGGCGCTGCTAATGCGCGCTGAAGTTGAGGTCACAATCATGGAGGTGGACATAAGGTTCGCGGTTCGTTTGGGTGTCGTTTGTGCTGTAGACGTGGATGATGGTGAGGCAACTGTTGTCTTCACCGGCGGCTTGTAATCCCCTCGCTTCAGTTTGTTGATCTCTATAGAGTAGAACAAGTAATGAGTAAGCAACTTCCCTATAAAGTTATCTCGTCTTAAACTCACCCTCTAGCGACATGCCGGTGCCGGCAATGCTGGCTGGTCTGGGCTTGCGTGGCGCTGTTGCTGGACGTCTCGGTACCAGGCCACCACCCGATGTGGACAATGTTGTGGAGGTGGACATGGCGCTGCCGGGACGTGAACCACTCAGATGACCGTGTCCGCCGGGTGTGACATTGCCAGAGCGCGAACCTAATGGGGGGCACAAGCACAAATACAATTAGATATCGAAAGGAACTAAGTAAATACAATGACTGCAAAAAGATTATATTTATATTATATATAAGTCTGTTTTGGTAAACTATTGTATATAAATGAATAAAGCACCAGGTGATTGTGTGGCTGGGGGGAGGGAATATATATTGTGATTATTGTGGGGACCGTCACCAGAGAAAGAGAGAGAGAGAACCAATAAAACTTAATAACAAAACAATTACAACATAGAAGACGAAACCAATAAACACCAAAGGGGACGAGAGTTAAACAAAGAACCAGGAACAAAACAAGAACCGACCAAGGACGTACATAAAAAGGGAGAGAAAGAAAGACACAAAGCGTAAACCTATGAGTGTGTGTAGAGTAAGTAGTGTGTGTGTGTGAGTACGGTAAGGTGTGCGTGTGTGTACAGCTAAAACTAAGAGTATATACTATAACTAGCTATAACTATGGCATATGGGCAAGGCAGCGGGGGGCAACAGTTATCGGGTTATCGATTGTGAAAACATACGAAACGAACATACAAAATGGCAAAATGCTCAGCACACAATATGGACCAATGGTATCTCTCAATTAGGAATCATATAGTTTATAATATAATGATATATATATATGAAAATTGTTGCTCAGTTGAACTTGCGATCGGGGCTGGAAGGGAATATATAGAAACTATATAAGCTAGACACAGATAATGCTACCCTTTTCCAGTTCCAATCGAGACCATCTTGTAGTGGTCGTTCTCGTATGTCTTCCTACAGATAACTACATTCATGTGTGTGTAAGTGTGTGTGTGTTTCTATGAGGGTGTGTGTGTGTGTGTGTATAAGGTGTGTTAACGATTATTTGGAACTGTTCGAAATGGTTTTTTGAGTATGTTCGCCACCATATTAGCTACTTGTGTAGTTTGTAGCGTAGCAGAACTATCGATAACACATTTGAGACTATCGGTTTACTATTTTACAATATTTACTATCGATTAGAATTTAGATAACAGCATGTTAATCTTGTGGAACGCGAGTAATCGATTGTCTTTGACATTTAAGTGACACAATTGTCTTTAGAATGTGTTTTATACTATCGGTAGACTATTGTGTAACATTTACTATCGATAGGTTTTTAGATATCACTATATTTGATAATATGCTGCAACTATAGTCTATCTATTGCAGTTGTTACTATGTGTAGACTATTGTAGAGCATTTACTATCGACAGATATATCGATAACAGCATGCTGCTTTAGAAGAAAGCGTGCAATCGTTTGTATTTGATAATAAAGTGAAACAATTGTCTATAGATTGAATTTTATACTATCGGTAGACTATTGTAGAACATTTACTATCGATAAGTATGTAGATATCATTATATTTGATAATATACTGCAATTATAGTCCATCTATTACATTTCTTACTATGTGAAGACTATTGAAAAGCATTTACTATCGACAGATGTATCGATAACAGCATGTTACTGTTGTGAAACGCGATTAATTGTCTATCTATTACATTTCTTACTATGGATAGACCATTGTAGAGCATTTACTATCGATAGGTATGTAGATATCATATGATATGATACTACACTACAACTATAGTCCATCTAATACACTCCTTACTATGGGTAGACTGTTGTTCAACACTTACTATCGATAACATTACGCCGCTCTAGAAAAAAGCTCACTAATCGATTGTATTTGATAGCACCGACAGACTTTACTCAAATGTTTACTATCGTTTGTTGTGCTACGCTTCTACATAATGTATATGTGTGTGTGTGAGATTGTTGTTGTTGTACTAGTTTGGTTTGCTATGTTGGCTTGTTCTGTTTGTGTGTGTGTGTGTTGTTGTTGGTTAAATGTTGTTATTCTTTTTGTTGTATTGTTTGTTGTCGCACACACCTGCATTTACTAACAAACTAGAGGAGTTCATGAGCAACAATGAGTTTGGATCGTGGTCGAGATAACGGTAGAACTGAGGGTTAGTAGCGGTCGCATATTGCTGCTGGGCACGCCTAGTCGCGTTCGCGGAGAGTGTCGAGAAGGATGCGCTGAATGAGGATGATAGTAGATATTTTTTAGTTGCCGATGTTTGCAAGCCAAGATTCGATTGGCGTTGTTCTTGCTTCGTGTGGGGACTGTTGTTGTTGCTGTTGTTGTAGCTGTTGTTGTAGCTGGATTTAGTGTTGTTGTTGTTGCTGTTGGGAGTGCCACCAAACTGCGACCATGTATAGCTAATCTGTGTCATGCTCTTACTGGAGTCACGTTGACCCACGCTGCCCAGTGGTCGAAAAGTGCTCGAGATGCCACCACCGAGCGAATACTTTCCTCCTCCTCCTCCTCCCACTCCTCCTGCACGTGCTGCTCCACCTCCTCCAGCTAAGTGAGTCATGCTGCGCGACATGGCACCGACAGCAGTGGATGTGCCACTGTTATTAGCACTGGCACTACCAACCCCTGCACGTTTGCCACGCCCACCAGCCACATAACCACGTCGCGTTGAGCCACTGGCCAGCGATGAGGTCTCATCCAACATTTCCAGTTCATGTTCACGACGCTCCCGCTCCAGTATAGAGCGTACATGCTCCCCATTACGACGTATGGGCTGCGCCAGCTGATCCAAGCGGTTCATCGAGTAGGCGCGTCCAACGGCTATGTTGGTGGTGACGGTGGTGATATATATATATGTAAAGTGGAAAGTGGTTCAGAAAGTGTTGAATGAATCAGAATCAGAGAATCAGTTTCATTGTGTTGTTGTTATCCTAGAGTTGGTGGTTTTGGTGGTGGTGCTTGTGGTTCCTTATGCGTCTATTTACAGAAGACATTTACACTTCAAAGATGGTTCTGTGTGCGTGTGTGTATGTGTTATGTGTATTTGTGTGGGTGGTGCCAAAGAAAACGGGCTGATTAAACTGATTTCATCAGCTTCATGTGAGGAAAACGAATCAAAAAGCAAGAGAGAAGAACAACAAGAAGTCGAAACACATAAATCCGCCCTGGGTTGAGGGTGAGGGGGCGTGGGGCGTAAACCTCTCGATCGGTCACGGTGTTGGTGGTCAGTCGTCGTGGTTGTGGAGGGACCTACAAATGACTCTGAACTCTGTATGATGAACACTGTTGATGATTGACGATGAAGAACACTTGATGAAGTATGATTGAAGATCAGAAGTTGATGATCATGTTGTAGAAAGAGCAGATGGCAACATGTATGAAGCTGTAAAGTGTGAGTGAGAAATGGCGGTGGGCAGAGAGAGAGAGAGAGATAGGTAGGGAGGGGGGAGGATGGTCTTGCAGTTTGGCGGATCGATCAGTTCTTACCTGGGGTTCTGGGCGTGGTGCTCAATGAGCTGCGCGAACCATAGTGCCCATCACGGGGGCTGGGTATTGTCGGCATGAGGTCCGTTTTCCTGCGGTAAACGCTTCGGAACACAAGGTTCTGTTGCTGTGATGTGTCAACGATATCTTCTGCAATTGTGGTTTTGGATTTTGTTTTGGTTTTTGTTTGTTTTGGTTTTGTTTCTGTTTTTTTGTTATGTTCATTCGATCAAAATATTGTAGTTTGCCTGAACTTGGGCTCAAAATAGGCGGGGGGGTTATATTAAACTAATGCAAAATGTATCATCGAGTAACCAAAAGCAAAGGGCTAAAGCAAGAGAACCATGCCAAGAGTTATAGAGAGAAAGAGCGAGCGAGAGCGATTCACTAAGTTCAGTAGAGCTACT
Source organism: Zaprionus vittiger (assembly GCA_018904025.1). Taxonomy (NCBI): domain Eukaryota; kingdom Metazoa; phylum Arthropoda; class Insecta; order Diptera; family Drosophilidae; genus Zaprionus; species Zaprionus vittiger. The sequence goes on along the minus strand of JAEIFQ010001142.1, from coordinate 2,011,523 downwards.
AAAATTGGAGTTAGGAGCAGAGTAAAACTTAAAAAAAAAAAAACTATGGGTCCGCCCACTAGAGCAACAATTAGAAGGATTATACAAAGAGCGTAGCTGAGCTTCTTAGAACTGTGCATGTTCTTTCATCTATTATTAGAAACACCTAGTTATATTAGGGGTATACAGAGACTTAGGTTCTCAACACCGATAACAAAACTTGAAGATAATAATAATAAATGATCTAACAAACTAGCGACAGTTCGACTTTGAGCTTGAGGTAGAGAGAGAGAGATAAAGAGTGGGAGTTACTTATTAGATCATGCATAACAACGGGGGCAGGCACATGCCGGTTAGGGGGGAGCAAGAGAGAGAGAGAGAGAAAGTTTAGGGTTAGGGTCAACAAACAATAATAAGAATTAATAAGGTACAACAAAACAAAATAAACAGTAAATGGAACAATAGAGAAATTGTAGATACAGAAAAAAGAGAGGAACCCTCACCCTTACGATATGAATTATTATTAATGTTGTAGTGGCTTGAAGTTGCTGTTGTTGTTTGTCTGTGCGCAGTTGTTGTTGTTGTTGGAGGTGTGGAAATTGTCAGTTTATTGTGAGCATTATTCTTATGGGGATTTGGCCCATCAATATTGATCTCACTGCTCGCTATGGATAGCGAAAAACGCTTGGGCGGCTCATCATTGGAGTAGCCCCAATTGAACACCTCGTACATGGACGAAGATTTGCGTCGATGATCTGTAGGTTGTTGTTGTAGTTGTTGGTAGTGCAATAATGGACAGTATTTTTGTATACACAGAGAGAGGGTGGCAGGGGGTTAAAGATAGAGAGAGAGAGAAAGATATGGTGAACAAATTAAACAGGCAAAGTGTTTTTTGTATTCTTTTCTGTGATCATCTCTGTGCTGGGAGTTGTGTATGTGTGTCTATATAGTATATAAATCATATATATATATGGCGCAAATCAGGTAATAAAGGAGCGGAGGGTCTGCAACAGTTCACACAGTTACAACGGGGAAAGTGGGGGAGCAGGTGGTACACATATAGAGTACAGATAATATAACAATTATTACACACATATATATATATTAAGTCAAGAAACTGAGAGACTGTTTTGTTGTCTAGAAAACAATATTAACTGCAAAAATAAATATGTAGTTAAGGTACTCAGTGTGTATAGGAGTGTGTGTGTGTGGACTGTACGACCGGCGTAGAAGGTGTCTAGTGTTGGAAGTGGGTGCCAAAGGGTGGGCAGGTTAAGGGTACTACAAACTCACCATCTTGTCTGTCCGTGGACGAGGAGATGCGCTTCTTAGCACCACTGTCGGCAAGTTCACGCTCGGAACTTCGACGTGAGAGCGATGCGCCCGCTACGTTCGATATGGATGTGGATCTGAAAGAAGGTATCAGATTATAAGTATAAACGGATAAAATATACAAATATTATCAATATAACACAAGGAGTGCACAATTTCAAAGATATTGAAAGCATACAGGCATAAGAGACTCAAATAATGCTGACAGCGCGAAAAGAAAGTCATGAAAAACCACTGCTATTATATTGATAACATATGAAAAAGAAAATCACAGTTATTATATTGATAACATATGGATAATCAATGCTATTATATTGATAATAAATTGTACCACACTCTCTTCGCTACATACCTTCGCTGACTCCAAAAGGTGCTGGGCGATACCAGGCCATAATCCGCTGGCACATCTAATAAACGTGGCGTCGATGAACCAAATGCAAAAGCAATTGAATTTCTATCGCGTCTCTTTGTTTCTATTCGCGATTCGCGTTCCTGTACAGGCAGTGTAAAGAAAGAAAGTATGAGAGAGAGAGCGTGAGTCATGGGAAAGTTTGGAAAGGCTTTCATATGATTCACTTACCAGATTCTTTTTGAGAATATATTCACGACGCTCCTTTTCGGCCTCAATGATGGCCTTCTTGCGCTCCTCCACCTGATGTCGCTTCTCTGTATCCCGCACACGTATCTCGTCGATGCGGCGTCGACGTTCCTCCTCCTTCTGTTCGCGATACTTTTGTGCCGCCTCCGCTTGAGCGCGCAGCTCTTCGATTTTTCTCTGTCGCTCCTCATTCTGTCGATCTCGTGCATATTTCAGTTTCTCTTCTCGATCTTTGGACGCTGTAAGACCAGAAAGAGAGAGAGAGAAGTGTTAGTGGGTGTGTGTGGGGGGCAGTGTAAATTAAACAGACACCGTCATAATTCACAGCTAGATGGCAAGTTAAAAAAAAAATCAGCAGTTCTTATTTTTTTTCTACCTGTTTCTGTGTCCATAATCAATAAAGCTTCAGTTTTATTATTCATTCTCAATTATTCTGTGTGGCTTGGTATTTTTTTATGTGTATTTATTGTATTTTCTTTTTTTTGGCACTGCCGGCATCGATAGTTTCGACTGACGTCATCGACGACAACGATTGTTGTGATGTGGGTCAATTGACAACAAATTACAATAACAATAACATTGCCGCGCACACACACACACTGATGCACTCAGGTCGCCGCCAGATGCGCAAATAAGGCAAAAGAAAATGTAAGCGCACAACTTTATTAAAATGACATTGAGGCGCCGCCACCGTCGCTGCCAGTGCAAAACTGCGACAATAAACGAAAGAAAGAAACAGACTACAAAACAAATGCAAAAAATACTCAAATGTTGGTCAACTTTCGTCAGCTTTCGTTGTAATCGCCAATCGGTTTGTTGAGCTAATCGAAAACCAACACAGTTTCCGATAGTGTGTGCGTGTTATCGTTTTCAAAGTATTTATGGAATGTAATGACGTAATTGGCGAATGCAAATGCAAAACAAAGGAGCACAACACACACATGAGAAGAACAACTGTTAACTAAGTTTGAATCATAGACGGCAAACTGTTTTAGACTTATACCAGACGGAAAAAACTGTTTGTATATTGTATATCATATATATATTGCAAGGTCATAAAACAAAACATCTGCATAGATAACATGTTGGCGTGTTATCACTGTGTGTGTCTGTGTGGGTGATTATCATGCGACGGGGCAGGTGAGATCTCGCAGGCAGGCACAAGAATGTCAACTACCTTGTAGAAGACGCGTCATCTCTCTACCTCTGTCTCTTTCTGTTGTTCTTGAGGTCGCCCACCTGAGTTTGTTGCAGTTTTGTGTGGGTTGAGGGCTTTTTTTTGCTCAGTGTAAGAAGAGTGTATCGTCTATGCCAACTTTATGTAACTCACACAAGTACAATGGGCGCAATCAGACCAAATAAAACTATAATAAAAATTGTGTTGTTCCTCTTTTTTCTTGTTACCTTTTCTTTCGGCGCTCCCCTCTCGGCTTTCTGGTCGTTTGGGTATGTTTTCCACTGAAAGAAAATAAAGACAAGGTTTTAGTTTCGTAAGAATTAGATAGAAGATGTTAGAACGTGATGTTGTTTTTCAAGTTCAATCTACAACTCACTAGAAAGCAAAGCTTCCTCGTAAAGGCAAAAATAACAGTATTTTATATGAATATTATGTGTATATTTTGATACAATAAGAAAATCAATTGCTTCAGTTTGGCTCGGCTTCTGTTTTGCACTTGTAGGGAAAGGAAAAAACACGAAATTAAGGCAGGGCGAAGGGACGGCAACCACGACGACGAAGGCAACGGCAACGGCGACGGGGACAAACACAAACACGCACGGCACACACACACAAACACAAATACAAATTTTCAGCTGCAGCGCAGCTGCTGCCTCACGATGACGGCAGCAGCGGCAGCAAAAATGTTTTTCCTCTGGAACTTTGAACGAATTTATTTATAACTCAAAACTCCGGTTGACGTTTTGAGGGGGTAAATGGAAAATCTTCAGAAGCACATAGAAGAACGCAAGCACACACACATGTACGCACACACACGGGGGCAAATTTCACCCATATGAAGCAAACACTTCTTCAGGCTTCTCTTCTTTTTCACACATCGTTCGCTTTTTGAGTGTGAGTCGTCGCCGCCGTCGTCGTCGTCGTCTTTGCAGCCGTCGTTTTGTGCCCAGTCAGTCGACCAACAATTTTGTTGGTTGCCGTAAACTCTTTGTTTGAAGCTGTATTGATTTGTTTTACACACTTGTCATTGACGCACACAGTTTGTTGTTTAATTTGTACGTGCATTTGTTGTTTTTAAGGCATACCTGCTGGATTATTCGAATAATTTTCTTGCTGGCCCTCAAGACTCGCCATATTCTCACTTTATTTTTTTCTACATCTACACTTATCGATACCGAACATACAACTGTCATGGGCATCGATATGAGAAAGGTACTCGAAAACTTACATCGATACTCTACATGGAAAAAAGCTAGCTGCTACAAGTCTGTGGAATAACAATCGATTTCGATAGGTGCTAAAAAATACCACATTTGTCAATAAGTATCCCGCGTTTTATGCATGCAAAACGCCGATTGAAGTTTGCAAATTATTAATAAAACAAATAAAATGCCTGAGGAGCCGGAACCCATTGTTGTAGACAAACGCAACAATTTGCCATGGATTGAGAAGTATCGCCCTGCTAAGTTTGAAGAAATTGTGGGCAATGAGGATACAGTTGCACGTCTCTCCGTCTTCTCCACACAGGGAAACTCGCCCAATATTATTATTGCCGTAAGTTATGCGGAATTAAGCAGGGATTATATGAATTAATGGGTATCTATTAAATACAGGGACCCCCTGGCGTGGGCAAGACCACAACAATTCAGTGCTTGGCGCGTATTTTGCTCGGCGACAGCTATAAGGATGCGGTGCTGGAGTTGAATGCCTCCAATGAGCGTGGCATCGATGTGGTGCGCAACAAAATCAAGATGTTTGCTCAGCAGAAGGTAACATTGCCACGGGGACGTCATAAGATTGTTATATTGGATGAGGCTGACAGCATGACAGAGGGTGCTCAGCAATCGTTGCGTCGCACCATGGAGATCTACAGTAATACAACGAGATTTGCCCTGGCCTGCAATACGAGTGAGAAGATCATTGAGCCCATACAGTCGCGTTGTGCCATGTTGCGATTCACTAAACTCTCGGATGCGCAAGTGTTGGCCAAACTAATTGAAGTTAGTCAACTGGAGAAGCTTAAGTACGATGAAGATGGTCTGGAAGCCATAGTATTCACTGCCCAAGGTGATATGCGACAGGCCTTGAACAATTTGCAGTCTACGGCGCAGGGATTTGGCGAGATCACGGGAGCAAATGTCTTCAAGGTATGCGATGAGCCACATCCTATGCTGCTCCAGGATATGTTGCAGCATTGTGCAGCCAATGATATACACAAGGCCTATAAGATACTGGCGAAGCTGTGGCGTCTGGGCTACGCACCGGAGGATATAATTGGCAACATCTTTCGTGTCTGCAAGCGCCTCAATGTGGACGAGCAGATGAAGTTGAACTTCATACGAGAGATCGGCATTACCCATATGAAGATCGTGGATGGCTGTAATTCGCTGTTGCAACTCACCAGCCTGCTAGCTCGGCTATGCATGATCGCTGAGGGGCATTAGTTGCCTGCAGCATTCCATTAAACATTTAAATTATCTCAGCCTAATTTAAGTTCCAACTTGTTGAATAAATACATTTGATTTCGATAAGTATCGTTTCAATGGTATCGTTTAAATGAGTACGTGCATAGTATTTGTAGTCGATTTATATGTTATTGTTAAATCGATTCATCTGTGTATTTAGTATCGAGTAATAACTTTCGTGATTTGTTTATCGTTTAATCGATTATGTCGATACATCGGTGTATTTCTAGTTGAATTTTTTTCGCGGACGGCAGTGGCATAAAAATAATAATTTAGTCATCAGCGAGAATTAAAATGCAGATGCAAACATATAAATTGGTTGTCGTCGGTGGCGGCGGTGTTGGAAAATCGGCAATAACGATACAATTCATACAGGTGAGGCCAGGATTGAAGCTGGTGACGTCGTCGTCATCCGTCGTCGTCACTGTTGTCGTTGTAGTTGTTAACAGTGTTGAGCATGAGATATAATGCGTGATTTGCAAGTGATAATACCAGTGATTTCTATGAAATGCAAACGTCGCCTTGTCATCGCTATAAGCATTGAAGTTGTTGGCGGGGAGGGGCGCGGCGCAACGTAACAAGTGGGCTGGACCCTTGTTTTGGCAAAAGCAACAAGCGACGACGTACAGAGCAACAATCTGTATATGCGCAAGTGTGTGTATGCGTGTGTGTGTGCTACATATTTTCAAGCATAGATCATCTTCAAATGGAATCATGATATCCAATTTGAAAATTGAACGCGTTTTATAGGGCGGCTCCTTAATTTGGAGTTGCGCTTGCCGTTTATGGGTGTGCAAGTGTACATATGCGTGTGTATCTGCGTGAGTGTGTGTGTGTGTAGCTGAGGTCAATTTGATGGCGGTGACAGCGGGACCCGTTCGTCATGGTCACGACCACGGTCTCTCTTTTAATATACGGCGTATCATACACAATGTGGCAATGCGCGTCGGCTGTTCCCATTTATTTTTAGTTATTTGCGTCATCTCCATCTCTCCCCATGCCACAAACATACATATGTATACACAAACACACACACACACAGCTATATATATATAAAGTATATTTTGTGTACACACTCGTACACACACATACACATGAGCAATTGTTTTATATGCTAAGATTTTCATCAAGATATAGCGCAGCATACTGTAGTATCATTGTATTTGTTGAGATGATAAAAGTGGCGTCTTTCTGTGTAAACAAATCAAGTGTGTTTCCCGTCAAGTACTTAGAGCAAGAAGAATAACTGACTGATCTGATCACTGATGCCGTGATTTCCTGAGGGAATATACAACAAGGAATTCATAGTAAACAAAACTGATCTTTATTCTTAGGAAATACCTCATTGATCTTTGTTTTTCTTTTAGTTTCTAAGAATAAATACAGGAAGAAATAGAATAAGAAGGTTAACTGGTCTTTATTTTCAAGTATAACTCAAAAGTAAACTTAACTGATGATGTTTTGACATTAGACAAGAAGACTATTAAAGAATTTCTAGTAACCAAGGATACAAGACTAAGAGAAACGGAATGGGCTCTTACACCAGGTTCATTCACTCCTAGGATGCTAAAGAATTTAAAAGGAGTCACTCTTCAAGCAAGAACTTCCTGAGAATTTCTACCTTTTCAATATTGAAGAGTTAAGGTTAAGCAGTCCAGTAAAATAAAGAAAAACTGCTATGATAATGTAGCTCTAAGCTCAGCAGGGCTGCAATAGATCTTACACGTGGTACACATTCCCCTTATTAAATAATAATAATAACTAAACTGATCTCTACCCTTTCCATCCTTTGCAGAGCTATTTCGTCACAGACTACGATCCAACTATCGAAGATTCCTATACGAAACAATGTGTCATAGACGATGTGCCAGCCAAGCTGGACAGTGAGTAGTGCAGCACAGTTCCCATATTATTTATGATCTTAACTTACTATACTTACTTCTCTTCCTCTAGTACTTGATACAGCCGGCCAGGAGGAGTTCAGTGCCATGCGAGAGCAGTATATGCGTTCGGGCGAGGGTTTCCTGCTCGTCTTCTCGCTGAACGATCATTCCAGCTTCGATGAAATACCAAAGTTTCAACGTCAAATATTGCGTGTCAAGGATCGTGATGAGTTTCCCATGCTGATGGTGGGCAACAAGTGCGATTTGGAGCATCAGCGTCAAGTGTCGCTGGAGGAGGCGCAGAATACGAGCAGAAATCTATTGATACCCTATATTGAGTGCAGTGCCAAGTTGAGGGTCAATGTGGATCAGGCATTCCATGAATTGGTGCGTATTGTGCGCAAATTTCAAATTGCCGAGAGACCCTACATCGAGGAGGGCTACAAGAAGAAGGGCAAGAAGAAGTGCTGCCTGATGTAAGACTCTAAGAATCTCCAAGAAGAACAGGTTGAAGAAAAAGAAGATGATGATGGAAAGTGAAGGAGAGTAACGAGAGTATAACACCAAATTAAATAATATTAAACGCGAGACGACTGAGCTAACGACAGATGCCGAAACCATAAACCTACTTAACGAAATGCATTTTATACCTGCCCCAGTGGAATATATATACATATACATATACATATATATATGCTATATGGTATATCGATGTCGAATCGTATCAGCTACAGCGTCACGCCCAGCTCGCCAGTTAACTAACTTAACTAACTAAGCAGAAAGTAACTCAAAATGTCCTTGCGTCCCATAGACATCAACATATATACAATATATATACAATATCCCAGTATATATATATATATACATACATGCAGTACATTTATAAATACATCAAGCATACATACACACATACATAACGTATATATATATCTATATATTTTTGTAATTTTATTTGTTGATCGAAGGCAACAATTAAGAGGAAATGTTTTTATTATTATTATAGAGATGATTGTGAAATTTGTGTGCGCCATTTGTTTATACATATATTATTATTATTATGATAAATCTACAACAACAACAACAACAAGAGGGAGAAGATGAAGAAGAATATGCAATGCAATAATTGAGCCAAGTTTTAAGAAAACGTTTGTGTTTTGCGATTAAGCCAAAAGTAATGTGTTATTTCGTAATTTGTATTGTTATTTACTACTAATAATATACATATAAATATGTAAACAATTGCACACGTGCATATGTGTATTTATAATGCATATATGCAAATGTTTAGGAATGCCTTTAATTGAATTTTGTTATCGTCAAAATGTTATTGCAAATTGCGTTGTGTTCTGATTATGATTAATAACAAATTGAGTGCCTCGTTCAATCAAACAAAATATAGTAGAGAACAACAATTAATTTACAATTGATATTTATGATCATGATCATGATGATGATGATCCATCGATCACGATAACGATAACGCACAATACAATAATAATTGTACATTTATAAATTAATTCTTTATTGTTTTTTTATACGAAACGTGTGTGTATTTTTACATAATTAATTTGTATTATCGTATATGTGTATATCGTATATCATATATATCGTATATGTAACGCGTTTTTTTAAATTATTATATGTATTTTTCCTGTTTAACACCCTGACGCCGCTTAATTTAACGAGCCTCTATTAATTTATACTATATATATTTACATATATATGTATATACACATGCATAAATATATATACTATATATATATTTAATACAATATATATATGCGCAATTCTAATAAATACATATAAATCACAAATGCTTCCAGAAATCTTTATGATATTTTGAATTAATGCGAGGAAGGTATGAGACTTTCAAGCGGTTCCTGGATATTGATGGAACTTCGAGGAATGAAAAGAGTCATGAGAAATCATAATGGAATTTTGAATTTATGCGGGGAAGGCAAGAGACTTTCAAACGGTTCCTAAATATTGATGGGAAAATCTATGGAATTTCTAAAAATCTTGACAATTCATGCAGAAATCTTTACGAGATTTTGAATTTATGTGTAGAGGGACTTTCAAACGGTCTTGCTAAACACTTTGAGGAGTATAAACAATCTGGAGTTAACATTGGATATTTGAAATTTCATTCATAAGTCTTTGGAAAACGTTTGAATTTGAGGGGGAGAGTTTAAAAAACAACGAAATAATCATCAAATTCCATGGATATTTAAAAAAATAAATCTGTAAAGGGTGATTTTTTAGCTATTATCTTTTTGGCAACACTCGTTTAAACAGCTGACTCACGTTTCGTGTTTTGTATCACTGTCAAACATCTTCAGTTTGGTTTATAATTTAACCATGAATCGTCTTACAAGCGAACAATGCTTGCAAATTATTGTATTTTATTATCAAAATGCGTGCTCTGTTAAGAAAGTTCATTGCGCCCTTCTTCCATTTTATGGTCATTTAAATCGACCCACTGAAGCGGCTATTAGGGCTATTGTGACTATTTTTTGTAGTGCAATGTTTTATTTAATGTCTATACAGATAAGTCCGCTTCAATTGACGCATTGGAGGACAACATTGAAGCATTTATTCGTGAGGTACCGGCCGAAATGTTGGAAAGAGTATGCCAAAATTGGACTAAGCGCATGGACCATTTGAGGCCCAGTCACGCTCAACATTTGCATGAAATAATCTACAAACATTTAATTATATGCAGCGTACTATCGATTCAAATAATGATTTCATACATTTCTCTGAATTTTATGTGTTTTTTGTTGAAAAAGTTTCCTATAATTCTTAAAAAATCACCCTTTATAATAAATTTGGATGAGTTCTGTAGAGTAGGTGGAAGTAAAATTATTACTAAAGCTCTATCAAAGTTTTTAGAGCACAGGAAACTTTTGTATAATGATTTTGTATAGTAAAGTTCTAGCCAGGACTTCTCTGCAGAACCTTGTAACAGGCATACAAGGCATACATTGCGTCTACCAATAGTGCATTGTACCTGAACTTAATGCTAAAGTATAGACAACTGTAGTTTAAGATTTGACAGAGTTTCATCAAAGGTTTCTCATTCAAATTTAGTATAGGTTCTTCATTAAAGTGGGTTTAGGCTGCTCAGCAATGTAATCATAATGACGTCTGGTCTACATATTGTGCAGCATCCTTAGAAGTGCCCAACTAATTAAATTGCTGCTGACTGTTTCCACTCAGGATTCGATTGGGTATAAAAGCAACTGCAGGCGATGCTAAGTTCGTAGTAGAATAACACAATGAATCCCAAGAGTCAAGTCCTCATCGGTGCCGTGCTCGTGGCCCTGTTGGCCTGTGTGCAGTGTCAGGTGAGTGGGAATTAGGGAGTCCATGAAGAAATAACCTCAATCAATACGTTAATCATTCTATTCCTATTCACAGCTGACCTTCTCGCCAGACTGGGGCAAACGCTCTGGTGGAGCCAGTGCAGCTGGTGGATTCTTTGAGCCGCAGCAGAGCAACTGCAAGTCCTCCAGCGATATGTTGACCGAGATCATTCGCTTTGTGCAGTCACAGTCGCAACTCTTCCACGACTGCAGGCACAGGGAATAGATGCGGAGAACGAGGCGGACCCCACGCACCCACACACCCCCATTACGAATACGAATACGAATATCCCCCATATGTATATGCTCTTGATATATTGAACCTAACCCCACAAACCTATTGATGTATTTTCCCTGTGTATGTGTATGTTGTATGTTGTACGAGTACACGAGGTAGTCGTAGTCGGCATTTAGATTTACTTAGAGCAGTTTCCGTTTCCCCTTTCGTCTCTCAGCCTCACTTACTGAGAGATGTGCCTAACGAAAATCAATAAATAAGCGCATCCGAAAAAAAACAAAGCCTTTTCTTGCAGTTTATAAATTTGTTTTATTTTTACTTTTTCTCTTATTTTTCTCTAATATTCATAGATGACCTTTCTCAGTTTACTTTACTGTTTACTACAGTTTATAATCTTTATTTTTTCTCACTGTAAATATTGTTTTTAAAATGTTCACTTATCAATTTCTAATTTGTTTAATTAAGCTAATTGTTTTTTTTGCAGGCTTCGCTTAAATTCTCACAGTGCACTTATTTTAATAGATATAATAATATTTAACCTATACATATAAAGGGTGATTTTTTAAGAGCTATAGGAAAGTTTTTCAACAAAAAACACATAAAATGCAGAGACATGCATTAAATCTTTATTTAAATCGATAGTACGCTGCATATAATTGAATGTTTGTAGATTCATTTTATGCAAATGTTGACCGTGACTGCGCCTCAAATGGTTTATTCGCTTAGTCCAATTTTGGCATACTCTTCCAACATTTCCCGGCCGGTATCTCACGAATAAATGCTTCAATGTGGTCCTTCAACGCGTCAATTGATGCGGACTTGTCTGTATAGACATTAAATTAAACATAGCACCACAAAAAATAGTCACAATAGCCCTAATAGCCGCTTCAGTGGGTCGATTAAACGGACCATAAAATGGAAGAAGCGCGCGATGAACTTTCTTAACCGAGCACGCATTTTGATAATAAAATTCAATATTTTGCAAGCATTGTTCGTTTTTAAAACAATTCATAGTTAAATTATAGACCAAACTGAAGATGTTTGACAGTAATACAAAACACGAAACGTGAGTCAGCTGTTTAAACAAGTGTTGCCAAAAAGATAATAGCTACAAAATCACCCTTTAGTATAGACCGATTTTCTGATAGACCTTTAGCCTGGTCATTGATTCAATAGGTGCTTCACCGTTTTCAAGTTCAAGCGATTTTCAGTTTTTGTGGAAGTTTTACACCCCCCCAACGCATTTATCACTTCAATCGTAATTGATTATAATTTCAGAAAATTGCGACAATTAAACCATCTAAAGGTCTACACTCATATAATCGTAACTCTAAACTCTGCTCTGTATTTATTTTATTTAGAGTGCTTCGTCGCTTGGGTTCAGTGTAAATTTGAATCGCTCGTGATATTCATCTATGGAGAACTCGGAGAATTTCAGTAGGTGTGCCTCGAAATTCTGGATATGCTTGGCATTCCTGCTCACCAACCTAACTATATCGAATTGTAAGTGTTATACGATCCGAATGATGTGTCGAAATTCCAGCTACAAATTGTGCGATTGTTTTTGTTGGATTGTTGAGATTGCGATCGCGTCATAAACATAAACAAATAGCCTATAGTTATCGGGGTTCCATAATTTGTGTGCTATGTAAACATCGAATAACTCATATAGCTCGTAATCGGATGACGGGCGTCAGTGGCCCGATTATTTTAATTTGCGAGAATTAACAAAGCATAGCGTCGAGTGGGGGCTGGAAAACAGTGAAAGATCATGCTCGATCGACGAGATACATATGTAAACATCAGTTTGTCATATTGTTGACAACTCTATGAATTACAGTGTACACTCGGTGCCGAGAGTCTACACTTGGTACGCATACAAATATGTTACTTGTATACTAATATACAATTCGATCATTGAAAATGTATGTAACAGGCAGAAGGAGGCGTGGCAGACCCCATATATAGTATATATATTCTTGCTCAGCAACACTAGCCGAGTCGATTGAGCCAAGTGTGTCTTTCTGTCTGTATGAACACACAGATCTCAGCTATTATAAAAGCTAGAGTTACCAAATTTGGCACGAAGATTTCTGTATACTATACGCTGATCAAGTTTATATCAAATGTTAGGTGCCACGCCCACCGCCCCCACAAATCAATAATTAAACTTTTAAAGTCGATTTGTAAGTGGCGTATAAAAGATACGACTTTCCTACTTCAACATATATTAAGCTCATTTAAATATGTACGTATGCTTCAAATTTCAATTTGATTGGACAATAAACACAGAAGATATTCAAGAAAGTATGCAATAATACCAAGTGATGGTGTCAGCTAACAAGCTAAGGGAGTCAGGCAAGCGCCATTTGTCGAGAATAATTTGGAAGCCTGCACATGTATGTATAAATTTAACAAATTAAACTATACAGGTACATAGGCTGCTCGACTGTTGCTCTCGTTTTTAATGGCTTTATAGTTTTGTAAGTCAATAATGTAGATAAGAAATCAATCTAGAGTTATGACAGAAATAAAAAGTTATACTTGAGAAAGATTGGTTGATTTGTAAGAAAGTTGTGAGTATTTTTAGAAATACAGTCGAGAAAGATTTAATAAGTTCAAAGAAATACATATTTTTTGCTGTTGAAGTCTGAAACTCTTTTAGATTTGTGATTAATAATATTTTTTTAAGAGTTCCATTTATTAAAATTGAAAGTTATGAGCATTTTTAGAAAAGAATGAGTATTTTCAGTCAAGAAAGATTTAATAAGTTCAAAAATATTAATATTTCATGCTGTTGAAGTCTGCAACATTTTTGGTTTAGTGTTTTATACTATTTTTAAAAGAGTTGCACTTATTAAAGTGCTCACTGTACGTATGCTTAACTATGCAATTTAACTGGCGCCCAACTGCCACCATCTACGCTCTGATCCGTCCCTGTTCTACACACATCCGCTCTGCAGACAGAGACAAATAATTGTTGCAATTCTTGTGGCCAGCAAACATGAATTAATTTCGATATAATTGAATAATCTAATGGAATTATGCGATGCGCCTCAGTTGGCCGCCAGTTGCTGCAATTTGGAAAGTTGCGCCCACAGTCAGTTGTGGCATTGCAAACGTTGAACGAGGCACGCGGCACGAGGCACGAGGATGCTGCTGGAAGAGTTCTGTGTGAAGGTCTACTTCTGGCCCTTTCTCTCGTATCTGGCGAACATCAAGGGTCTGTGTCCGCCACTGTTTCCAACAGGTTACTATCCCTGGTATCCATTGCCTGCCTTTGCGCCTCCTGCGGGTCCAGCCCCGGGTCCGCCCGTGGGTCCACCCCTGGGACCGCCATTAACACCCACGTTCACCTCAACGTCCGCAGTGATACCGACATTTTCGCCAACGCCGCCATTTCCACAGACACCCATAACGCCGCCACTGCCGCCCACGACGCTGAGCAGCACCACCAGCACCACCAGCAGCAGCAGCACCACCATAACGGGCAGCAGCAGCAGCTCGACGAGCACAACGTGTCCCACATCGCCATTTGTTTGTCTGCCTGGTGGCGTGCGACCTTTGCCCAATTGCCCCTGCATCGATCCTCGTCAGCAACAGCAGCAGGGACAGGGACAGGGCCAGGGGCAGCCTCAATCCTCGCCTGTAAATGCGCCACTGTTGGCCTCCACAGTGCCACTGGGCGCGGATATGATGGTCTTTGTGCCGCTCAATCCAACGGGCGCTCAACGTCGCCGCCGTCGACAGCGGCAACAGAGTCAGGCAACGAATTAAACCAAACACACAAGCAAACAAATCCGTATTCTCTCCCAGAACAATTGGCATTTAGTTGTAGCAATAAATCAAACCAAAACCAAAACCAAATCCAAATCCAAATCAATCAATCAATTGGCGCAATCTGCACCTGCACCTGCACAGTTCAGTTCCAAACAGTTCCTCTAACCCCTTCTCCAGCTCAGCTGCAGAGCTGCTACGATGCGCGCTCCCGTCCGGGCAGCTGCCAGACATTGACCAGCTGCCTGCAACTGCTTGAGGAGCAACAGCAACAGCAGCAACAGCAACAGCAATCCATGGAGTTCCAGACTTTCCTGGGTCAATCTATATGTGGCTTTGATGGCGCCAGTTTTCTGGTAAAGCAAGAGAGAGAGAGGGAGAGTTTTCTTTTGGATTTGTTGCCTTATGCTGTTCTTCTCTCTAGGTTTGCTGTGCCCAGCAGCGTGCCACGTTGGTTAGTCGCAGTCCCAAGGATTATGCACCACCATCGACGGGGCAATTGCTCTTTGCACCACTGGCTGCAGGTGCAAGCTCCACACAGCAGTCGCCCATTGTTGTGTTCCAGCCAACGCCACCAGTAAATCAGGCTCAGTTGGCTCAGCTGCCTGTGGTGCCTCCTCCTGCTGCCCCGCCCACTCAGCCAGCTGGCTGTGGCATTACTGCTGCCACCAGTAATCGCGTGGTGGGCGGCCTGCCAGCGCGTAAAGGTAAGCCACGTTTCCCCCCTCCCCGCCAAGTGTTACTGCCACTAATCCCCTCCCCTCCACTGCAGGCGCCTATCCCTGGATGGCTGCACTGGGCTACTACGATGAGTCCAATCGCCATGCACTGAAGTTTCTCTGCGCTGGCAGTTTGATCAGTTCGCATTATGTAATCAGCTCGGCGCACTGCATCAATCCAACGCTGACCTTGGTGCGTCTGGGTGCACAGGATCTGTCCAGAACAGCGGAACCTGGTGCCATGGACTTTCGTATTAGGCGCAGCATTGTGAATGAACATTTCGATCTGGCGTCTATTGCGAATGACATTGCACTGATTGAGTTGAGCAGTGAGGCGCCCTCTAGCGGTGAGTGGCGGCACTACTATGATAGGTTTTCTTTCTTTCTTTCTATTCTTTGCCAATTGGTTTGTTGGTTTTGTATTCCAATTGGTTTGGTGTTGACTTTTAGTTGTTGGTTTATCACTGTGCTTCTCTTTCTCGCATTGCTTGCTCATCTCTCTTTACTTATCTTCCTTACTGTTTCTTCTTCACTTATCTTCCTAACTTATTTTCCTTACTGTCTCTTGTTTCTGCTTTCAAATCTTACAAATCTCAAATGTTTTTTCAACTCTCTTTCTCTCAATTGGCCATTGTCTTCTCACTTTCTCTCTCATCTATATCTTATTGCCATATACATCCATCTTTGCCTCTCTCTCTCTCTCTCTTTTGTTATATCACTCTCTCTCTGGCTTATCTCATGCTCATCTGCTCTCTATCATAATTCTCTTTCATCTGTCTAAACTTCCTTTTCTTGTTCTCTTTTTTACTTTATGTCTGTCATCTGTTCTTCATCTTATACTCATCCTTTTCTTATTTCTCTTTCATCTTGTGCTGATTTCTTTTTCATATCTTGCTCGACTGTTTCTCATTTGTCCATCATCACCTGCTCATCTCTTCCTCGTCTTCATCTTTCCTTCCTCATCTCTTTCTGATGCCTTCCTCATATATTTCTCATCTCTACCTCATCTCATTCTCATCTTTTTCTCATCATTTCCTCATCATCAATTTCTCTTCTCTTCTTCATTACTTCTTCATTACTTCCTCATCTCTTTCTCATCTCTTTATCTTCTCTTCTTTATTGCTTCCTCATCTCTTTATCATCTCTTTCCCATCTCTGTCTCATAATTTCCTCAACACTTCCTCTTTTCTTCCTCAACACTTCCTCGTTTCTTCCTCATCAATTTCTCTTCTATTCTTCATTACTTCCTCATCTCTTTCTCATTTCTTTCTCATCTCTTTCTCATCTTTTTCTCATCACTTTCTCATCTCTTTCTCATCTTTTTCTCATCACTTTCTCATCATTTCCTCATCATTTCCTCATCACTTCCTCTTCTCATCACTTCCTCTTCTCTTCTTTATTACTTCCTTTTCTCTTCCTCATTTCTCTTTTATCTCTCTCCCATCCCTTCCCCATCTCTTCCCCATCACTTCCTTAACTCTTGCTCAACTCTTTCTTTCCCATTGTCTCTCTCTTTTGCTCAGACCAAATTCGCCCCATTTGCCTTCCGGACTCCGCTCGCTTTCAACGTGAGGATGAGTTTGTGGGCATGAATCCCTTCGTGGCTGGTTACGGCGCCACCAAGCATCAAGGTGCCACCTCAAACGTACTGCGCGAGGCACAGGTGCCTATTGTATCACGCCAGAGCTGCGAGCAGAGCTACAAATCCGTCTTCCAGTTTGTACAATTTAGCAACAAGGTGAGGCAGCTTCGTGTGTAATGAAGGTTCTTCAATTTCAAGTTTGTCTTTAACTTCTTCCACTTCCACTTCCTCTTCATCTTCTTCTGCTTCTTCTCCTTCTCTTGTAGTTAATCTGCGCCGGCAGCTCCACAGTGGACGCCTGTCAGGGGGATTCTGGTGGTCCACTTATGATGCCGCAGGTCAGTTACAAGCCAAAAAAAACAAGCAAAATGAGTCACTACAAATTGTTAACCAGTTTTCGCTTGAAAACAGCCAAGGTGGTTAGGTTTTTGGCCATTGCCTTGGGGAATTCCGCACAAAAACTTACAATGATTTCGTTTGATAACGAAACTTGAAGCTCTTAACTCGATGACTGTTCTTATGACTTGCGTATATATTTTATTTATTTAATTTAGTTTAAAGTCAAAAGATATTGATACAAAGAATTTTTAAAAAATTCAACTTAAAATAAAATATCTTCTGCTTCTTTCTTATATATCTAGCTCGATGGCACCTTCTATCGTTATTATCTGCTGGGTATTATATCTTTTGGCTATGAATGTGCTCGTCCCGGTTTTCCGGGTGTCTACACACGCACAGCCAGCTATCTAAACTGGATCCATGGCATACTGCGTGGCACGCATCGGGGAAGAAGACGAAGGAACTTGATCAATAAATGAAATTCTACACTCTCTCTTTATGTCAATTTGCTGCTCAGAGTTGAGAGAAGTCCCACTGTAACTGAGTTATAAGCCCGAAAATAAATAAAAGCTCAGTACATTTGTTAATTTACACGTTAAACACAAACGCGGTATTTCCGAATTTATATTCTCGAGATTGTAATGAACTGTCTGAACCTGTCAGAGCAGGCAGAAGATGAGCTCGACATGTTTGTGTTTACAAATTATAACGGCACGCAAGTGTCTATATACCTTTCTATATATATGCCGGATGACTTGCCCGATTGCTAACCGGTTAGGAGGCTGCTTAAGTGATTTCAGATTAATGTTAATCAATATCAATTACTTAGCTTTATATGGCTAATTATCGCCACGGGATGCTCCTTCTGCAGAAATATAGCTAGACGGAACCAATCCTGTCCGACATTCCAATTGGTCATTCACATTGGGGCTACCATAGCTGCGTCATCAACAAAAATTAGCAATTCTCACTGCATTCGACTTGAGAACACATCAAAATTCTAGTCAGTTTCTATAGTACAATCCGCCCCGACTATGTCATCGATTAGCCTCGTTGCGGGCTACAGATAATGCACAATTCAATGAGCTGCATACGGAATCCCACTCTTATCTGGGATGGATCTAGAGCCAAGTGCAGCTAGACCCAGTAGCGAATTTGCCAAGTGTGCCAAGTGTGCCAAGTGTGCCAAGTGATTCCCTCGAGTTGAGTAATTAACTTGTCAAACTGGACAATCAAATGGCTTCATTAGGTCTACTGCGGAATGCTGAGTAGAAATCCGTTTTGCGTTCAATAAAGTAAATAAATTTATGACTTTGTATAGCATATATGATATGATATTTATTCTTTGCATTAAACTACTTGAGTCACTCGAAATTCTGGCGATTCCACAATGACAAAGCCACAAATTGGCGACAGCTTGACCGATTCCGTTTATTTCATAACATACCTTGACAATCTCCGCCTATTCTATATGCTTAAAATGCTTTCAAGTTTAGTTTTTGAAAGTAAAAATAGCTTAAGTTTTGTGCAAGTGATTACAATACTTGAATTAACTGTAAGTTATAGAGAATATTAATAAAACTAGCAATTTGTTGAGATTTATACAACTTTAACTATTATAATTATATTCAATTATATTATTGTTAAGTAAGAGCAAATAGATAGCACAGTGTGAAAGTGTTTGTAAGATTTAAGCTTCAGTAAATTAGCAGATCGTTTTACTTGTAGAATATTTTTAAAGCTATTGAAAGATCTAGTTGAGAGTTTAGCGAACATTTATTATTGTTATGATTTTGGATTTTGAAAAGTTAAAACAGTGGAAAACTATAGTCGGGTGTGCTCAACAGTTAGTTAACCTTTGCCTGGAATAACTTCTGTATTTATTGTTCAATTGGTTTGAAATCTGCAGTATAGATAGATAATATAGTCAGCTAACTTGATGATTTTGAAAGCAAAAAGTTAAATCTTTTATACAAATCGATTTGAATAAAATAAAAAATGTTTGGCGTAGGCGATGGGCGTGCCAACCAATATTTTAAATAAACTTTATTTGCGTATAGTTTGCATATATATACATGTCAAATTTGGTGTCATTAGCTTTTATAATAGCTGAGATTCCGACGTTCAAACGTACATCTACTGATCTTGAGCAAGAATATATATACTTCATGGGCTCTGCCACGCCTACTTCTGCCTGTTTTAAACATTTGTAAACAGTTGGTACCTTTTTTGAACTATTTTAATTGGTTTTCTTCTAAAAGTTTCTTAAAGTTATTGAATAAACAAAAAGATGTCGTAGTTCAAGCAGATAATAGTGAACTAAATTATAGTGATCTCAAGTGCTAGACTTTCTGTACTTTTAAAACAATTTCGATTCCTTATATAAGTAAACAATTTGCACAATTTTTGTATACCTTATAGAACAGCAGTTGCCTTATAGGACTGCCGATTGTTACGTTCTTTCTCGAGCAGTTAATTGTAGAGTAATTTCAAGGCAATTATTGTTCAAGAATGCTTACTCTCATATACAAGTATATTCAGTTTGGCATGGCAAACGAATTTATGCGCTAATTAATACTGTAGCAATGCTAATCATAGAGCTGTCAGTTACGGTTACTACTAATATTATATCCGCATTCAGTCGTGGCTATTTTTGGTTAAATTTGCATTCGCTGTAAACGATTTGTCATCATTTAATGTTTGGGAAAGTGCACAAAATCCCCAGAGAGAATTTGGTGATTTTTCTGAGATCAAATTGATATAGTTTACAGCAAGGGCGTTTTAATGCGCTCTCGATTATCGATCGAAAACAAACTGTTGCTGGCGCCGGCTCAGTCACACAGACTCTCTATCTCTCACTCTCTCTCTCTCACTCTCTCTCTCTCGACGATCTCTTGTGAGTGCATATAAAAGCGTCGATCAGCCGAGCAAACACGACACACGACATGAAACAGAATCGAACGCGAATCGCATGCGAATCGGATGTGAAATTTAAAGCTGCGACTAAGAAGAAGCTTCTCTCGGCATCACAGTGTTCAGTCTGATAACGTGCGGCGAGTCGGTAGCAACGTCGATCGCACTACAACTCCGTGATCTTGAAGTTAGAAATCTCAGACTTGTACGCAATGAAGCCGGTGCTGTTTAGTGTTGTGATTGCTGTCACGCTTGCCTGCCTTGCCACGCCCACAAGCGCACAATTTAATCGCAGGCAAGGTATAGTTAAATAAACAAAACGAATACTATATAATATATATATATATTTTGTGTATATTACGCACAGATTTCTATCTAGTAACTTGAGAAATTAACGGTAGAAAGACACAAACAAACAAACAAGAGTCGAAACCTGTTTCATTAGCAATATATTAATAACTTAACTCTGATTACATCGACAATATTCAAATTACAAAAGCGTATTAGTTATCGAACGCAGAGACCTGAGATCTGAAGAAACCCTGTACAAGTTCGTTGCCTGAGTCTTTTGTTTTGATTGTCGCAGCTAGTTTGAAACTCGTCTGGAATTGGCAAAAATACGTTGTATATATATATGAACTATATACTATATACTATATACTATGTTTTTTTGTTGTTTATGCCGAAAAAAAAACCAGTCAGTGTCACTGTCATTGCAAGCCTCGTTCCAAGGTCAACTGACCCAGAGTTGTGTTTCCCTAGAGTTTCGGTTTCGGTTTTGGTTTTTTGTCTTGTTATTTTCGGAGGGAATCTTCAGTATTTCGATCACGTTTGCACGTTAATGACTGCAATTCGAAATTGAAGTAGAAGAAGAGCGGAATATCAAGTATGGATTGATATAGATTAATAAACTCCAATGGCGCGTATAATAAAATACGCGGCGTATTAAAAAGAGTGACTTTAAGAGGCATTTTAATGACTTGAAGAGACAAAGGCGCGTTTGGAAATTATCAGAAATAATAAAATAGTTAATGGGTATATAGAATATATCATTATAGATTACTTTAATGACTGTAAATGTCTTTAATGACTGTAAACCCAACGGAACTGTGTGTATAGCTTACAGTACCAGGCAAACTTTGTAGGTCTACAGTTCCTCAAGTTTTCTATATAAATCTATATACAATACTGTTTAGTTCTTCAGACAGCATTGTATACTTGTAAATATACTATAGTTCCTTACAACATAATACCTTAGGATGTATAGCTTCCCTGTCCTTCTAGGGTTGTCGATAAGCCACACTTAAACTACTTATTCGACTACTCCCTACATGGGTAGCTACCCTATTCACCCACATATTCATGGGTATAGTATAGATAACTTCTCTAGTCATGGGTACTCTTTTTACCTACCCATTCAGTGGTGCCTTCAAAAGTACTTTTATTGTAGGTACTTTTTGTTTCCAGCCCATTCAGGGGTACCTACTCCAAACAGGGCACTATGGGAAAAAAGTTGTTTTTTTTGGCATTTTTACAAATTATAAGTTGTTTTAATTAATTAAAAAAGTATATAATTTTTTGTTTAACCACATTTCAAACTACTTAAAAAATATTTTTGTTGATTTTTACCGTCTTCAGCAACAGTGCAATTATGTATTTAAGTTGACTAAATTGATCTAGTTTTTTGCTGTAAATTAGTGTTTAAAAATCTTCTACTACTTTAAAGGCGATTTTCTGACAAGCCGTGCCAAAAAAAATATATTTTGAAAATGGAAAAAAAACAATAATTTTGTGTTCTATTAGTTTTTAATACAAAGTCAGCTGTAAATGTGCGTTTATATCCATTTTCTGCTGTGTTGCTGTTGTATTTGTTAGACTTTAATTAAGAATTGAAGTTGTAATTTGTGTGGTCTGTAACTTTAGTTGAGTTGAGTTGAGACAAAAGTTAAATAAACTATTCTATTAGCTACATAAGTACTCCAATTATGTATACCCAATTCTCTACACACTGCTAAACGATGTGTTTGCTATTGACCCTATTTGTGGACATACAAGAACAAATTCATAAAAATACATTGCTTAGAGTTTGTTAAGTAAGTAGGGGTAGTCCCTAATTAAGTACTTATCCAGTTATGCTTAGCTAACTTTGTAGGTCTACATTACTAAGTATAAGTTATATATGTTATATACACTAGATATTCCCCTAAGTATGCCTGCATATATATACTATAATTCCCCCTATATTCCCCTATATATGTATATATTCTGTATATGCGCTGTCTACTATTATTCTGCTATATATACCCTTATACATTATATACCTACATAATTCCTTTTGGATCTAGCCGCAACTAACCTTTCCACATCTCTTGCTCTAACCTACTCTATCTTCCTCCTGCTTCCAGTTCGCCAGAACTGCATCACGCCCGAGAACTACTATGGCAGCTGTGTGGCACTCAGCTACTGTCCGCAGGCAGCGGAGGTTTTCCAGCTAACCGATCGCCGGACGGCAGAGAACTATGTATTCGCTCTGCAGCGCAGTTGTGGCACGCGTAGCATTAATCGGGATCCATTGGTAAGGGTAGATCATTCATTCCCATCTATTAGTTTGCTAAGCTTTTGTGTCTTCTGCTTTCAACTTGCACAGGTCTGCTGCACTCGACCCGTTTATAATCCGGTTACAGAACGACCGAATCCTTTCTTCCCGCCCACAGAGGATTCATTTGTGGCGCCACGTCCAGTAACTACTCAGCCACCGAATCCTTTCAATCCCTTCCTGCAAAGCTCAACTGAGAGACCCAGACCCATACAGACGACAACGACAGCTGCGCCAGTTACATCAGCTCCGCTGGTGGAGCCACGTGGTCCCAGTTGCCGTATTCCACCCAACAAGGTGGGCGTATGTGTGGGTAAGTAAAGGAAGGAAGGAATTCACACACTAATCCTAATCTCTATCCATCTCTGCTCCCTTTCGCAGACATCAAGCAGTGTCAACCGATCATTAGCGAGCTGCTTGTGCGTAAAACTGATCCTGAGTTCCAGAAATTTGTGAGAGCCTCCAATTTGATATGTAATGGCGTGGGTCAGAATGTCTGTTGTCCCACGGGTGAGACGGTAACGACGCCGAAACCACCCACATTTGTGAATAGTGATGAGGTGCCACGCAGTCTGCCCACTGTGGCCGACGGTTGTGGCTACACTTTGGTGGCCAACAAGAAGATCGTTGGCGGCGTTGTCTCCAAGAAGGGCGCCTGGCCCTGGATTGCACTGCTCGGCTACGATGATGCCTCGTCCAATCCCTTCAAGTGTGGCGGCACTCTGATCACCGCCAGGCATGTGATCACTGCAGCCCATTGTGTGATTATCAAAAAGTCAACTGTTAACTTTTTGTAAGTTATGGAAAGTCTTTAGAAGATTTCTGTGTAGTCATAGTTAATCTTTTGTTTCTTTTCTACACAGGCCGCTGACTTTTGTGCGTCTGGGAGAGCACGATCTAAGCACAGATAATGAAACGAGGCATCTGGATGTACAAGTGGCCAAGGTAGGTGTATCTATTGGGTTGACCGACAAGAAACCGTTGATCATATGATCATGTATGGTTGTTTGTGGTATATTTAACTTGTCTCCAATCTCACGCTCAGTTACATGACGATCCAATTCGATTAGAGTCTTGATACCGTCATCATCAACTGCACTTGGCCAACCTGAACGTGGCTTGTCTTTGAGTGAAAAATCCTACCAAACGCAATTTGACAAAGCAACTTTGACACTGTGTTTCTTTTAAGGCTATGTCATCATACACATCACTTAACTTTTTAGCAAACTGAGCTGAATTTTTCCTTTGCGGAAATTATAAAGTAAAATATGACGAAAATGAAAATGCTCCTTTGTGGGCTTCATATTCAAATTGCCGCCAAACAAATAAATATAAACAAAATTAAAGCAAGCTAAAATTGCCAGCTGATAACTGACAAAAGATAGAATGCAATTTAAAATAAATAAATTAATAAAAAATAAATAAATAACAGAGTCATAAGCCGTTCAAAAGCATTGTCAACAAATTGTATGCAAAATCAACGTTTTCTTTTCGCTCAACCCAACCTTATTTTAACTAAATTTACAACTTTCTTCTATTCTTTTTCATTCAGAGTGTGCCACATCCTGATTATAATCCTCACAATGGTCGCAGTGACATTGCTGTGATTTATCTAGAGCGCAATGTGCAGTTCACTTCGCTAATCTCACCCATCTGCATGCCCAATTCACCAGAATTGCGTAGCAAATCGTATGTGGACACGAATCCCTTTGTCGCGGGTTGGGGCAAAACACAGGAGGGAGGCGAGACTTCGTTAGTGTTGCAGGAACTGATGGTGCCGGTGCTGAAGAATCAGGTGTGCCAAGAGAAATATACTGCCATTAGACTTTACTTCGGCGGGGATCAGTTCGACAGGGCTGTGATCTGTGCTGGTGTCTTGGCTGGCGGTAAGGATACGTGCCAGGGCGATTCTGGTGGTCCCTTGATGACCGTTGACGATGGAGGTGTGAAGACACAGCGTTTCTATCTCATTGGCATCGTTAGCTATGGCTCCGGCTGTGCTCGTGCTAATACGCCTGGTGTCTATACGAGTACACAGTACTTTATGGATTGGATACTGGAGCAGTTGCAGAATACGCCCTGAACTGCAGTTGCAGTCGTTGATCTTGACAGACACCTCTCCCCTCTCTCTCATTGTGAAAGTGAATAAAAAGCAAACACAAATATTGACATTCTTCTACTTTTCTTTGCCTTGTTCCCATCGACTAATCCCTGTGGCAAATGCACGCGCAGAGCTATGCAAATGCAACAGAGGCAGGGGTAAGGACCTCACCTCATCAATTATGCTTGCAATGATGCCAGAGACAGACAGAACCCTTAGTCCGTGAAAGGGTTGCGAAGGGTTCTCTCTCTCTGTCGGTACACGAACTGCATTCAAATTATTTGAGAAGCTCACAAGGGATTGCGGGTAGCGTCTGCTCTATCTATTTGGCGCCATCTCAGGGGCTGCCCCCACACAATCTGGCAAGACGAATGCATTGTATGCTTTGTTAACTTAGCACACGCCTCGACGACTCGACCACATGGCGTGTGTAGTAGTAGGAGGAGTAGGAGAAGGAATCGTAGCAGATTCCCCTTTGTGATTCAAATCTCGCAGATGCCACAAATCTCAAGGTACCCTCGGCTTCCCCCTTCTCCTTCTCCTGCTCTTACTTTCTTCCCTCTGCCTGTTTTCAATTAAATTCGAATCACAACACGAGTTTTACAATCTCTCTACCTTCTCTGTCATCTCAAGCGATCATTTATCAATAATCTCAAAACGCAATTTGCATAAGCAAAAATTTCCGTACACAAAATTTGCATACGAGATGCGATTTGCGAATACCCACAGTACCTGAGACAAGGGTGTTAATATCATCATTAGCCCTGCGAGATATCTTTATTGACAGTCTTCTGCGAAAATCTGCCAAAGGGAAAGGCAGAAGATCAAGCAAGGATCGCCCCTTAAGGGCAAACAAGCACAGTCAAGAGGTGTTACAGAGGGCAGAGGGTTGGGTAGTGCAAAAACCCACAAATCGCTAATCAAAATACAATTGGCAAAGAGGGAGAGAGGTATTTAGGAAGAGAGAGAGAGAGTGTAAAAGGTCTAACAGGCCGCAATTGTTGTTGGCTCATTGTAAAGCTAGCAGATCTGACACTTTATCGAGGGTTAATTCGCCAATGTTGTGCACAGCGAGAGAAGTCAATTGATTGTATATGATATGAGATCTGCGACATTTTACAGCCAATTGTGGCAGTAAGAGACTAGGGAAAGGAGCTTAATTATAGCTGAAAGATATATAGAGACTTAGGCTCTGCGAAGTTGGCAGACTAAGCAGACTACCTTACAATGTGTACCTTTATTAATAATGATAAACTGACTGTCTGTGAGGTGTAGAGTATATAGAATGGAAATCATTTAGAGGTATAGCAAGAAACGATCTTAATTATTGCTGAAAGATCTATAGAGTTTTAATACCCTTTTACCATAGAAAATGGACAAAAAATTGGTTAACTTTGTGCAAATGTATGTAACAGACAGAAGGAGGCGTGGCAGACCACATAAAGTATATACATATATTCTTGCTCAGCAACACTAGCCGAGTCGATTGAGCCATGTCTGTCTGTCTCTCTGTCTGTCTATATGTCTGTCTTTCTATCTGTCTCTCTGTCTGTGTGTCTCTCTATTTGTCTGTCTGTCTGTCTGTCTGTCTGTCTCCTTGTCAGTCTGTCTGTATGAACACACAGATCTCAACTATTATAAAAGCTAGAGTAACCAAATTTGACAGCAAGATTCCTGTATACTATACGCTGATAAAGTTCATTTCAAATGTTAGGTGCCACGCCCACCGCCCCCACAAATCAATAATTAAATTTTAAAAGTCGATTTGTAAGCGTCGTATGAAAGATACAACTTAATAATTTGATATATGCTAAGCTGATTAAATTATCTAAGTATTCTCCAAATTTCAATTTGATCAAATAATAAACACAGAAGTTATTCAAGAAAGAAAAGAACACCAAGTGCTACTGTCAGTTAATAAGGAAGGCAGGCGAGCGCTTAGCTCAAGCGCCATCTGTAGAGAATAATTAGAAAGCACGTACATATGTATATGTGTATGAATTTAACAAATTAAACTACACCTGACCATAAGTCGAAGGGTATACCACTGTCGACTGTTGTTTTTCTTACTGGTTGATTCCTGAATTCTTGGAGCCTAAAATGGGTACCTCATAAGTTAATCATATATTATAACAGATAATTCGCCAAGGTTTTAGATAGTAAAAGAGATCTACAACAAATGTGATAGAAATCTTGTAGTACCATAGGAATACATATCTATGACAAGATGTTTCTTTATTTATGTTAATTTCTGAATACTAACAACCTATTCCCCCGTTACTTCCATCCTAGATCACTGAGGATCATAAAATACAAGATGTTTCTTTATTTATGTATGTTTATTGCTTAATATTAACAACCGTATCCCCCTCTAGTTCCATTCTTAAACACTTAATAATACAATACACACAGTGTGTAAGTGAAATATGATATTTTATTACAGTTGAGAGTAGATCACAGGGTTTACGTGCTAGTTATTGATTGATTTAATTAGTTGCTTAAGGTCTAACAAATTGAATTAAATTAATTCGATTGCACTGAAATTGATTTAAGTACTAAGAACTGGCACTACGAATGGGGGGGGGGAGTCCATCATGCATTATCTGTCTAGACTTCCGGTGAGGCTGCATTGCGTTTAAGCACCTCATTGAGCGTGGGACTCATAGCCAGGGCAGGATTTGCCACAGCAATGATATGTTCTCCTGCAGCAGAGATGACCTGCACCCCGGAGGCAGTCAGATCGACTGTTTCTGTTAGATTCATTGATTCTCCCGGGCAAGACATGGGTGAACGTTCACTTTCTAAGCCATTGACCTGTAAGGGAGTAGAAATGGGGGAAGATTAGGCTAGACAGTTGCCTCTCAAGTAGTCTAAAACATAGAGGGGGTGCGAGTCTCCAACACATACTCACTGGCATGGGCGGCGAACTGGAAGAATTGCTAAAGGAAAAACGCGAATCATTGTCCTCAAAGTCCGCTGTCTTGGCCAAACTGTAAGCAGTAAAAAGAACATATATATAAACGATCTGCACTAAGGTGGAATATATATAGTAAGATATATACTCTTTTTACTCACGAGAACTTGGCAATTTCGGTCAGATCGAACGGCGGCTTGGCAAACTTTTGGTACATGGCAAAGAGATTGTAGCGCGAATCCTCAACAGCTTCCTTAGAATTTATTTGAATGATTTTGAAGTTAGTTCAATGAGATTTTTGTAGATTTAAAGTTGGCAAATTTGTTGGAGGCAAAGCTCGGCATTAAGGCATTAAGCAAGAAGGAATACACCAGGATTTTGTTACTCGAAAAGTGAAAAGTTTATTTGTATTTGAACTCAACAAAAAAGGTACACAAAATATTGCAGAAGAAAAGAGCAGAGAACTATATAAACATAACTGTTAACTAAGCTAAAACTTAGGTATAAAGTAAAGGGTAAAGTAACTAATAAATGACATGGAAAACGTTTTAGATTGGGTTAGAATCAATATAAAAACTTATAGAAGAGGTGTTAGATATGTTGCATATAGAAACTATATATGAAAGTTATGAACAGCGTTAGTATTTATCCAAAACAACAAAAACTTTGTACATTTGTTAGACTGTTTAGACTATATAGAAGTTGGGATCAATATAGAATTAATATGATAATAGATAAGTTTTGGATATTGTGAGGTAGAACATAGAAATAACATGATAATAAATAGATAAGTTTTAATTATTGTGAGGTAGTTCTTTTTTAGGCTGTATAAAATATAAATGAGTTAGGTTCAACATAGAAATAAAAGGAAGATAGATCCATTTTTAGGTTTTGTTTGGTAAATAGTGTTAAGACAAGTAAATATCAAAATAAATCAACTAAGTAACATGATAGACTAGAGTTAGATATAACTATGTGTAATATATATATACATATATATATATCAAGAGTAGATATAGGTTAAGATCAACAGTATCAACAACAAACAGAGAAAAACTAAGCTTATAACTAGTAATAAATATGGAATACTTAGAAACTATGGAAAGTACTTCAAATTGAAATATATAATTACAGATTCTAGTATATATTTGTATATATCTATATATATCTGTATATATATATACAGTTTTTAGTATATATTTGTATATATCTATACAGATTCTAGTATATATCTGTATATATCTATACAGTTTTTAGTATATATCTGTATATATCTATACAGATTCTAGTATATATATATACAATATATCTAGACAAATTCTACTATATA
The DNA here is from genome assembly GCA_018904025.1 of Zaprionus vittiger. Lineage (NCBI taxonomy): Eukaryota > Metazoa > Arthropoda > Insecta > Diptera > Drosophilidae > Zaprionus > Zaprionus vittiger. Next base: position 1,982,215 of record JAEIFQ010001142.1, on the reverse strand, counting down.
TCTGTATATATCTATACAGTTTCTCGTACATATCTATATACATCTATACAGATTCAAGTATATATTTGTATATATCTATACAGATTCTAGCATATATCTATATACAATATATCTAGACAGATTCTATTATATATCTGTGAACATCTAGACAGTTTCTAGTATATATCTGTATATATCTGTGTTATATATACAATCTAATAAAATATATCAAACTTCTACAGATATAGCAACAATTTAAACTAGTAAAAACATAAAATACTGCAAGTAGACTAGGTCAGAGCTGAGCCAGAGATCAGTCTGAAGATTGAGGACTACAACAACACCTGCATAGGTAAAGATATTCTAAAAAGAACTTCTCAACCAGGTAGGGGGTAGGGGTATTAGTAAAGGGGGCACTCGTTTACCGTCTGCAAAACAAAATGTCAATTAGGTTAAAAATATTCCGACACTGCAAAGCTGAAGTGGAAGCGAAAGCAGAAGCAGAAGCTGAAGCTGAAGCACTGCACCAGTAATGGTAATGATAGTAGTGCCTTCCAAGGATTGGCTGCAGTTGCTCTTAGTGCTCAATGGAAGCTGGCTTCCTTACCCGATTCAGTTCCATGGGCAGCTGTGCTGCCTCCGTGGAGGAGAGACGCTGCCGCTTTGAGGGCATGGCAGCGGCATCGCTCGACTCACAGTCAGACTGCGCGGCAACAGGAGTGACCCCGACTGCTCCAGCTCCGCCTGCTGCCTGTGCTGGCAGCTGGGACAATAGATTGCCATAGCGTGCTATGCTGGCTGAATGCCCAAACCCAGCATCCTTGACAATCTGCCTGGCCAGCGGAAAGAGCTCATCACGACGGGTGAGCAACCAAATGGTCTGAGGATTACGACAAAGCTGCGCCGCCGCCTCATTGACGCACACCTCGTGCAGCGTCAGCGGCTTCTCCGGGCGACGCTTGCAATCGAAGCGTCCATAGATTGCCGAATACTTACGTATCTCATCCATGCGCCGTGGATCGTGCTCTGCCATGGCGATGACCTGCTCCAGCTCGCGTGTGGTGCGCTTCTTGGAGGTCTGTGCACGCGGCTCACGCTGTGGCAGCTGGCGTGCAATCTTGGCGGCGCAGACTGCAATGCGTTGCACCTGCAGCTCGGTCAGCACCGGCGTCAGTTGTGGCGAGCTGGAGGAGACCTGATGGGCAGCTGTGCTGACAGTGTTGGGGGCAGGAGATGCCATCGCTGCCACCGGCGTGGCAGGCAGCACCAGGTGGGGGGAGGCTGTGGGCGATTGACCTGGCGCCAGCACGGGCAGCAGCGCAGGAGCAGCGGCAATCTGTGAGAGCAGCTGTGCGGGTGTGGCTGCCGCAGGCGTTGGCAACACAGGCGCCACATGTGCAGGCTGAAAAGTGGAGACGGAGACGGAGACGGAGGAAGAGGAGGAGAACTTGCTGCGCGTAGGCAGTGCAGGCGTGGCATCGGGATTGAAGAGCAGCGCGGGCTTGGTGGGCGTTTCACAGAGACCTGCAAAGGGGGGCAAAGAAGGGAATGAATAACAAATCTTTTAGAAGATTGTTCTTCTTGAACTTACCCAACTGCGGCAACATGTGTCCCTGGAAGAGCGCCGGATTGTTGGCCCACTCGTGCAGCGCCTTCTGCAGGCGTCGCACATGCAGCGGCTTGGAGGCCATGCCCAGCAGGGCCATGATCTCAAGGAACTCCTCCTCGCCGGCATCGTACAGCTGCTGCACATCATCGCCCCCCATCTCCAGCAGTGTGTCGTAGTAGGCCAACAAACTGGCGCGCTGCAGCACGCGGTACAGTTGCACCTCCGCCTCGTTGCTCGGTCGCGATGTGGCAATCACTGCAAGAAGAAGAAGAAGGGGAAGATGAAGAATAACAGGTTAGTTTTGGATGAAGAAGTAGGTATGTTTATAGAGTATTATAGCGTATATATTCATAAAGATATTGGAAATAATTATAGGCAGTTTATGGGGAAGAAAAGGAGAAATCTAAAAGGATTTCATTATAGGAAAAAGCATCTTAAGAGAGAATCTTAAATTGTAGATTAAAACTAAGCTAATAATATGTATTAAATTGGAAGATCCACAGAAATATAGAAATAGAAGATGAAACTGAAGATGTAAAAGTAGAGAAGATTTGTATGGCAAGTTTATTACGAAGAAAAGGAAAGAAATCATTTAGGTTTAAACTCTGTAGAAAAGAATGCGAAGAAGCAAAAAAGTTTCAAATGAAAGCGAGAGCAACAGTCGAGTGGCACACGACAGTGGGATACCCTGCGACCTATGTTCCGGTATAGTTTAATTTGTCAAATTCATACACATACATATACATATGCACATGCTACCAAATTATTCTTTCTTGAATAACTTCTATGTTTATTGTGCGATCGAATTGAAATTTTGAGAATACGTAGATAATTTAATCAGCTTTGTATGTGTTAAAGTCAAAAATTGTAACTTTTATACCGCGCTTACAAATTGAGTTCAAAAATTAAATTATTGATTCGCGGAGGCGGTGGGCGTGGCACCTAATATTTGAAATAAACTAGATCAGCGTATAGTATACAGGCATCTTGCTGCCAAATTTGGTTACTCTAGCTTTTATAATAGCTGAGATCTGTGTGTTCATACAGACAGACAGACAAGGAGACAGACAGACAGAGAGACAGATAGAAAGACAGACATATAGACAGACAGACATGGCCCAATCGACTCGGCTAGTGTTGCTGAGCAAGAATATATGTACATATATACTTTATGGGTTCTGCCACGCCTCCTTCTGCCTGTTACATACATTTGCACAAAGTTAGTGTACCCATTTTTTGTCAATTTTCAATGGTCGATTTATATAAATAACGAGTATATTTTCTATATATAATACATATATACCAAAGACATATTTCTATATTCCAAAGACCTTTAATAATATTAAACATGAAGAAGTCTTTCTATATTTTCAGCAATTTATAGAGTTCCTCAAATGTTTCCCACAAGTAAAATAAATCTAATTAAACAAGCCCTTTTTTTTGTCTGCAGCAGAAGAAGTTGAAGAACTGCAAAAGTTTTGGTACAAAAAACTTGAAATATTTTTATAGAGAGTTCACAAAATGTTTCCCACAAGCGACAGCAAAAAAAAGATTTTAATTAAATGCGTCGTTTTTTTTTGCTGGACGTCTACTCGGACCCGACAGACCCGTACAGATCCTGCACAGACCCTTTTCGAGGAGCAAGCAAAAAAAAAAAAGAATCAGTGGAAGAAAAAAACGAAAGGAAAAAGCGCAAAAAAAACGGTACGAGCTCATCTACATAAGCAAATGTGAGACAGGGAGAGGGGAGGGAGGGGGAGAGAGAGGGAGACACAGAGAGGGCAACAAGATCTGCATACATGATGTTGGGCAGTTCAACCCTTTCGCTTTCTTGTTTGTTCTCTCCTTTCCTTCTCATCTTCTCGTTAGAAATGCGTCACGCATGCGCGAAGTTCTTGAGCATAAAGGATCACGAATTATTCTAATCCTTTTTCCCGATTTTTTTCATATTTTTTATCATTTTTTTATTTGGGTTTTCTAACAAAATGTAAATGTATTTTTCGTGTGAACTAAGCAATTGTCAGCTGCAGCTTCTTCTGCTTCTGCTTCTACTCCTTCTACTGCAGTTTCTTGCTGTTTCTTGCTGCTTCTTCTACTTCTTCAGCTTCGTCTGCCTCTTCAGCAGGCCACACGATTTATTGGCAGAGCCTCTGCAGCAGAACCTGAAGATGATTATGTCAAATCGTAAATAATTATGTGAGAATATTTTAGACGCACACGGACAGATCGCGCTGCCAGATCGCGCAAGTTACGCGCTTTAATTAATAGAAAAACGAGCTGAGAGAAGGAGAAGCAGATAGAGAGGGAGCGGAAGAGGGAGAGGAAGAGGGAGAGCAGGGGTAACTGTGGAGCAGAGCAGACAGAGAGGGCAACAAGCAAAAAAACGGCGCATTGTATGTTTTTGCAGTGTGTAGCAGGCTGTAGTTGCTGTTGTTGTTGTTGTTGTTGTTTTTGCTGTTGTTGTTGTTGTTTTTGTTGTTGCTGTTATTCTTGTTGTTGCTGTTGCTGCTTGTGTTCCTTGTTGTCACTTGATGCGCTGCTGCCAATCATTAACCCATTACTGCATGCTTGTCACAATTTATGACACAATTTGTTCAAATTGTTTGCAGCAGAGAAAGAAGAAGAAGAAGATGCCAAGCATATTGCGCCGAGTTTGGCCATTAAGCTGAAGTACAGTTTGGCAGTGTATGCTTTGCTATATAGAGGCTATAAATCTGAACTAAAGAGAAAGAGAATGATTGAAATTTGTGTACATTTTTGTTGAATGTGCCAAAATTGATGGAATTCGTTGAAAGTTATTTAACTTTTAAAGTACAAAATTAAAGTTTTGAAAGATTCTATTCTTTAAATAAGAGATGGCAGAATTTGCAATTGTATTCGATATGATATATGTACATATCAAATTCAAGATAAATACACAGCATTTCCATAGCTGATTTTTTCAAAACCAGCACTCTACAAGACGCTCATCCTACCCGTGCTCTAATACGGAGCTGTAGCATGAGAGGAAAATTCTACGCAAGATCTTTGCTCCTGATCGTACCGGTTACGACTTTCGCATTCAAATTAACCACGAACTGTATGATGACATTATGACATTGATGATGATGACATTGACGTAGTCCGGCGCATTACAATACAACGTATGCGCCGGCTCGAACATGTCGTACAAATGGAGGAAGAAGCTCAAGTGAAGAACCTGTTTAAGACGAGAGTCCATGTTGGGCGACGGTGGGGCCGATGAAGGAGAACCTGGCTGCGCTTGGTGCAACCAATTGAAGGAGGTGCTCAAGAAGCGGAGGCTCCTGGCGCGAGATATTGAGGTCTCAGCCGTAACCCAATGACGGGTTGTAATGGCCAGCTAAGTAGAGGATCATTTCAAAGTACTGTATCCAAATCTTTGTTTTGTAATTATAATCTCATATTATAAAGTAATCTACATATTTATTTGTGCTTTTCTTGAAACTATGCAGATTCTAGAAAGAAGCAAGATCAGTTTGCATTTGTATATATAAATATATATATATATATATATAATAAATATATATATATAGTATATACGAGGGTCGTTTGATAAGTCCGTGACTTTTTGAATAAAATATATTTTTTTCGTCAAAGAAGCGTTTTATTTCTCAACATAATCTCCTTTTAGCTCTATACATTTAGTCCAGCGTTTTTCCAATTTTTTTATTCCTTCCAAATAATAGGTTTTCTCAAGGCCCTCAAAATAGTCGTTTGTTTCTGTGATGACCTCTTCATTTGACCCGAATCTCTTACCGCCGAGCCATTTCTTCATGTTTGGAAACAAAAAATAGTCACAGGGGGCTAAATCTGGAGAATATGCTGGATGGGGTAGCAGTTCGTAGCCCAATTTATGAAATTTTGCCATGCTGACTACACACGTGTGCACCCGTGCATTGTCCTGATGGAACAGCACTTTTTTTCGCCAAATGCGGTCGTTTCTGCTTCAAATCAATATCGAATCTGTCCAAAAGCTCTGAATAATATTCGCCGGTGATCGTTTTACCCTTTTCAAGGTAATCGATGTGAATGATACCTTGTGCATCCCAAAAAACTGTGGCCATGACCTTGTTGGCCGACAGACCCACCTTGGCCTTCTTTGGTGCACGTTCACCCGGAGAAACCCACTGTCTTGATTGTTCTTTGGTCTCTGGTGTGGTGTGGTGGATCCATGTTTCGTCTACGGTAACGAAACGGCGCAAAAATTCGTTTGGATTGCGGTTGAACATCGCCAAACACTCCTTTGAAATGGTCACACGGTTGCGCTTATGGTCGTGTGTGAGCAATCGCGGCACCCATCGCGCGGAAAGCTTTTTCATGTCCAAATATTCATGTAAAATGTGATGTACCCGTTCAGTTGAGATGCCTACAGCCTCAGCTACCTCACGCACTTTCATTCTCCGATCATCCAATATCATTCCATGGATTTTGTCGACGATTTCTGGCATGACGACCTCTTTTGGGCGACCTGAACGTTCGGCATCACTTGTACTGGTACGACCACAACGGAACTCAGTAAACCATTTCTTAACCATTGAAATTGATGGTGCAGAGTCCCCATAATATTTATCAAGTCTTTCCTTGGTTTCGGTGATGGATTTTTTACGCAAAAAATAATGCTTAATTAGCACACGAAATTCACTTTTTTCCATTTTCGTTAAAATTCACGAGATCGTCTGCTTTCAATGCCTATAAAACGCAAACCAAAAAACGCAGCTTTCTCAAAATTTTACAGTCAGCTGTTAATCGATAACTGCTGACAGGAGCAGTGTTGTATTTAGAGCAGGTGCGCGGCAAATACAAAAAGTCACGGACTTATCAAACGACCCTCGTATATAATATATATATATGTTAATAGAAAAAGGTAATTTAGAATTCTTTTGTATTTGTTATATAATAATAGAGAAATAAAACATTAAATTGCATTATAAATCATTCTATAACTCCAGCAGACTCTTTACAATTCATTACTATATATCGTATCTTATAAATTCGTCTTATATTACTTATAGAATTATTTTCAGACTAATGTCTTCAAATGTGGAATCATCTGAGCAAAAGATCATTAGCTCATTCTATATATATATATATATATATATATACAGAATGTCAAGAAACACTTTACACTTATGTACATAACATTAACATTAACGTATGTACATAACATTAACATTAACATGTACATAACATTAACATGTACATATGTGTAAAGAGTTACTTGACTCACTGTAGATAATTCAAATTTCTCTCTCTACATTTGACATTGTCAACCTTATCTAAAATTCAACTTGCACTGTGGGTCAACCTGGGGTTAACTCTATGTCTGGGCTGTGTTCACGCCACGCTTCTCTCTACGATGTGCGTAGCCCCAACGCGGAGTATTTAACGCAGACAGAGACGCAGACGCAGACGCTGCGTAAGTTGGCAGCAGCAGAGCAGGAGCAGGCAGAGGGGGGGGGCAGCTAAAGAGGGGGCAGGTAAAGATGTGCAGTAGCATTTGCAGCAATAAATAAATGAGACGTGATTTCAATACACAAATAATGCTCGGGGGGCGGGGCAAGGCGTGGCGTGGCCACAACTGGAACTGGAACTGCCTTTGAGGCAGCAGAGGAAGAGGAAGAGGAAGAGCAAGAGGGCACTATGGGTAGACCCAGGTGGGGCGCTGATTGTCACTACGTTTGCCAGCAGCTTGGGCTGCTGCTGCTCTACCTCGTGCTGCTGCTGCTTCCACTTCTTGTTGATTTTTTATTTATTTAATTTGCGGCTCGCTTTTTGCGGCAGCTTGTGGCAAGTCTGTTAATGTGCCTGCTTATGTTGTTGTTATACCAATTGAAAATGTTCAGAGAGGGTATGCTTACTTTGTGTAAACATATAAACATGCAATAGAAGGCGTGCACAATCCCACAAAGTATATATATTCACAGTCAAGTTGAAGTTGTCTGTGTGAACAAGCATATCTCTGTTAGTATAAGAGAAGGTGGCTTAAGGACATGCACAGCTAAAGTTAAGCTCAAATGTTGACTGCCACGCCCACTGCCTAAGTAAACAAGAAACCGTTGATCATATGATCATGTATGGTTGTTTGTGGTATATTTAACTTCTCTCCAATCTCACGCTCAGTTACATGAGGATCCGATTCAATTAAAGCCTTGATACCGTCATCATCAACTGCACTTGGCCCACCTGAACGTGGCTTGTCTTTGAGTGAAAAATGCTACCAAACCGAATTTGACAAACCAACTTTGACACTGTGTTTCTTTTAAGGCTTTGTCAACATACACATCACGTAACTTTTTAGCAACCTGAGCTGCATTTTTACTTTACGCAAATAATAAAGTAAAATATGACGAAAATGAAAATGCTCCTTTGTGGGCTCCACATTCAAATTTCCGCCAAACAAACAAATATAAACAAAATTAAGGCAAGCTAAAATTGCCAGCTGATAACTGACAAAAGATAGAATGCAATTTAAAATAAATAAATTAATAAAAAATAAATAAATAACAGAGTCATAAGCCGTTCAAAACAATTGTCAACAAATTGTATGCAAAATCAACGGTTTCTTTTCGGTCAACCCAATACTTTTGCAATACGTTTTGTTAGAGGTACATATATAAAAGATATAACTATCTCTTTGTTGATAAACGAAGCTGACTATATTATCTATCTCCCCATCAAATTTGAAACTGATTGCATTATAAACAAAGATGTTATGCCACCCTGCATGCAGGGTATTTTATTGTCCTGCACACTCTCTGGCGTAGCTTTCTTCAGGCCACTGTTGTTGTTGTTGTTAGTGCTGTTGTTGTTGTTGTCATTTGCTAAATATGTTGTTTTTATGCGCCTGGCGAGCGCAACAACAACAAAAAAAAATTAACTGCAGTTGCTTTTTAGTTGGCACTTGGCAAAGCAATAATGACATTCGACGCCACATACCAAGAGCAGGCCCAAGACCAGGCACAGCTGCCTCTCTCTCTGTGTGTGTGCCTGTGTGTGTGTGTGTGCCTGTTTGTGTGTGTGTGAGGGATGTCAATCGTGCGATCGCTTCGATTATGGTCAGCAGAAGAAAAACTGCAGCAGACAAAGACGCAGACAAAGTCGCAGACGCCGGAGCCTGCTGCCCTCTCCTGCCTCAGCTTCCTCTGTCACTGCTCCAGCCCTTGCCCCAGCGCCTGCTCCTCCTCGTTGCCCCCCTCTAGCTGGCGAAACTATTTCTCATATACAACGATAAATTAAAAGCGACTTTTTGAACGACCAAATTCTTTGTCGATCAAAATTCCATTGCTGGCAATAACTCGCTGTACGTGCCAATGGCCCCAGAGCCAGCAGCAGCCTCCTCCAGCAGCCAGCAGCAGCAGATCTTGGCCAGAAATGGTCTACGCCCCATAACCAACAAGTTGGCAACAAGGCAAAGAGGCCACAAGGCAACAACTTGAGGCCTGAGCACCTTCTCCGACTACCCTCAACTATTGTAGTTCCCTTCTCTGGGGTGAGTTTTTTTTTGTACCTTTTTCATTCTTACCCCCGGCATGCTGAGCCTATGGGAAGACACGTCTAACGGCAGTGCCGTTAGAACTGGCATTACCTGCCTGGCTACAGCGTCTTTCATTGGATGAACGCCATTGTGATGAACGTAGTTAAGGGGCGCAGCTCAGGGTGGTTCCTTGGAAGGCAACAAGGAAATGGAAACCGGAATGAAGGCCAAGCTCAAACTGAAGCTGAAGCTATTGTTGCCCCATTAAGTTGTAGATCCGTTAGCAGAGTTTCCGTTACGAACAACAACAACAATAACAACAATCAACAATTAACAATCACAATAACAATGAGGTACAGGGAGACATGTGGCGAGCTTGAAGAAGCTTCAAAAGCGCGGGAAAATTTGCATGCAGCGGGCAAAGATTGTAAGAAAAGGCATAAAAGATGTGAGAGCAACAAGAAATGAAATAAAGAAAAGGACTGAAAGGTATGTTAAAGGTTTATAATATACGCTATATATGTATATACGCTAGAAGACCACTTGATACCCTGTAGTATACATGATAGAGTGTATATAAAGTATATAAAGTATATATACTTAACAAGCTTGATTTGTCGAGTCTCTTTGTGTTTTCTTGTCATGATTATTTACTTTAAAGAAAGTTAAGAGATGGTCAAAGGTTTAAACCTTAAGAAGTAAACGCCAGCAGACCACTTGATACCCTGCAGTATATATTCTAAGGCGTATATATGGTGTATATTATTATTTAGCGGGATTAGTCCAGTTCAATTGATCAGATTTATTTTGATCTTTGTGTTTTCTTGGCATGATCATTTACTTTAAAGAAAGTTAAGAAACGGTTAAAGGCTTATAACGTAAGAAGTATACGCCAGCAGACCACTTGATACCCTTTACTACACATTCTAAGGCTTATATGTACATATGATATATGGTATTAGTCCAGTCCGGAATTAGTCCAGTTCATTTGATCATATTTTCTTTACTGTTTGTGTTTTCTTGGTATGATCAAATTCCTCTCTTTTTTTTCTAGCTGTTTTTCCGTCATTTGTGAGTATGTAGACTTCAGTTTACTCAGTAGTTATAAAGTAATTATATCATAACATTCATGTTTAGAAAAGATAGACGAGTTGCTTTGTTCTGTAACTGTTTGAATTTATGATGAATAAAGAAGAACATCCTTCAAAACTCCTTATTATACTCTGTTATTCTTTAGAAAGTTGATTAAATAAAGTTGATCAAATTTACTCATATGTTTGTTTCTTTATAATCAATCTATTTATCCAAACTTCTTTTAATGCTTAAATGGCCACAATTTTTGTTATTCAGCTATAGATAGAAATTATTATAAGGATCTACTTCTATATCAAAGACAGCTGTAGCCTCATTAAAACTTCGAGGGACACGTCTCTTTCTGATATATCTTAATGCTCAAAAACACATGGATCTGTGTTAATTTTATGGGTAAAGACATTAAATTGGAAAGTTGCTACTATAACATACGGTGCTGGAGAATTATTAAAGCTTTGAGTGCCACGCCCCCTTTAATATATAAATATTAAAAATATTGTGCTTAGCTAAGCTGGAAAACCACTATTAGGCAACCTCCTATCATATCATATCTCCAATCACATTATATCATATCATATATTCTATCTAATATATATATTATTTTTACGCTGATATATATACATATATCATCTCTATCATATCATATCTTATCCTATCATATTATATCAATATCATATCTAATTCAATTCAATTCAATTCGCATCGTATTCTATCATATCCTATCAATTTCATATCTAAATCAAAAAATAATAAAATATCTGGACTTACTTGTTCCATTTGCATTGCGTCCAAAGATCTTGCCCTGCGGACTGAGTATGGGGCTGGAGGAGGCTGAGGGCGCACCAGAGAGTGATCGCTGTCCCTCCGAGGGTCCGCTGGCAAGGGAGAGATTGTTGACATCCTCCTGCTTGCAGAAGTCCAGGCTGGTGCTCAGCAACTGTGGCAGGGCTGGGGCCAGTGGCGTGGCCGTGCAGCTGGAGCTGGTAGCGGAGGCAAGGCCGCTTCCGCTTCCTGTGTGACACTTGGCAATGGCGACGGCGGCAGCAGCTGGCGAAGCTGCGCTTGAGCTGGAGGAGGCGACCGGCAGGGCGGAGGTGCAGATGGAGATGGAGGAGGAGGAGGAAGAGGAGCAAGGGGTCGCTGCTGCCACTGTTGCTGCTGCTCCTCCTGTTGTTGTTGTTGTTGTTACTGTTGTTGCCGCCGGCGTATTGGGCGACAGATTTGCCTCCATAATGTTGTTGTTGTTGTTGTGGTGGGGGGAGTAAGTGAAAGAAGAAGCAGGCACGCAATACGTTTGGCATGCACGAGGGGGAGAGAGAGGGGGAAACTAAGCAAACACACTACACTACACACAACACGAGACTACACACTACACACTAAGTTGAATATCGTTAGAATTGATCGTAGATCGATAGATCGTATGGGATGCACTTGGTTGAGTCGCGCAAGTATTCTTTGCTTGATCTTTCTCTTTGCCATCCGCTCAGCTCGAGGCCAGACGAACTTCTGTTTAGGCTGCGTCGTCGCCACGCAGCGCGAACCCTTTTCCAAGGAGAAGGAGAAGAAGCAGCAGAAGTAAGAAACGAAGAAACGAAGCAGAAGGAGAAAAACAAGGCACATAAAATCACGCAGCAAAGGGTTAAAAAGGCAGGCAACAACAACAACAAAAAAATGCAGAGAGCGCAATTGGTATGCAGCAGCCGAAGATGCCGACGCAGACGCAGACGACGACGCTGGCGACGAGCGCAAGACGAAGGCAAGACGAGGACAAGACGAGGACAAGACGAAGACGTCAGCGGCGGCGCGACGCAGCATTGGCGCTTGCAGTTTTCACTCATCCAATGAGGGTGAGTTTTTCTGCTGCTGCCGGCGCTGCTTCTGTCTCTGCTTCGGCCTCTACTTCAGTCTCTGCTGCTGCCTCTGCTGCTGCGCAACTCTCTTAACTTTTTGAGAGAGCGAGCAGCTTATTAGGTAAACGAGTAAGTGAGTGAGAGCGCGCCGTGCTCCGCCTCTGCAAGTCAGACCAGGCTTGCCTTGCTCTCTCTCCCTCTGCCTCTCTCTCTTTCTTTTTGCGCATCCTTGCGACATTTTGATCTGCGTTTTTTCGCGTTATTTTCCGTTAAAAATGCTGCATAAATTACAAAAATATATTCTAATTATTTCAGCTCACATGTTCTGAAAACATTTCTAAGATATTTCATTCTTTTTACCCCTTTACGATTTGATTATTTTTGGTGTCTTTTTATCTTTCGTGAAACGATGATGAACGTTTTTCTTGTATTTTCTTTTTTTGTATATACAAAAACAGTTTACAATAGGTTTAAATTAATATTATATAAGATAGGGTAGATAGGGAAGGGGGAAAATCAGAGCAGCAGAACTATTGCATATGGTATCGTTTTGAGGGAGAAACTATCGCATTAGAGAGGAGACTAAGCAACAAATTGTTTGTAACTGTTAAGAAATCTTAACATTTTATAATTCTGTTGGAAATTGGGTTGAAATTTCATTTTATTCTTTAAGAAATCTTACTGAATTGCATAGTGTCTTCTCTAGAAATAACTATCGCATAAAACAGTTGGCAAAAATGTTTAAAATTTACTATAACTTTCTTACTGAGTTGCATAGAAAAAACTATCGCATAAAACAGATGCAAAACTGCTTTAATTTTATTATATAATTGTTAAAAATCTAAAAAAATCATCTGAAAATTTCATAGTTTCCTCAAATATTTCTTCTCTGCTTAGTCAATCTACCCAAACGATAGTTATACCGATAGTTCTGTCGCTCCTTGGGGAATACTTTTCAAGACTTTCCTTAGTTATAAAGGGTTTTGTTATGGGGTTTTCTTCTTCTTGTCAATGTGATAGCTAAATATGAATAGATTACACTAGGTTTGGGGTTTTCTTTAGGTTATGTTAGGTTAGGTTAACAGTCGATAGCGAGTCGCACATACACACGCATTGGAACCCCCCACAAGGTCGTAGGCTTGCCTTGCTGAGATATGCCTACAAACGGGGGGTTCCCTACAGTTCAGTTTACGGACTCTGCCACTATAAGTTATTCACGCTGATGATCTGATTGATCCAACCAATAAACGAGGAGACCTTCACATAGACACCGGGTACATCCACACGTCCGCAGCCAAAGCCCCAAGAAACGAGACCGGCAAGCTCAAAGAAACCATCATCCTGGCAGACCAAGGGACCACCGCCATCTCCCTGACAGGCATCGTGTCCTTCTTCGCCACCGGCACAGAAACTGGAGGCGGGCAAAATGAAGATCTTCTCCGTGACTGCATTCACTTTCCTTATGCACTCCGTATCGCTGACAATGGGTATCTCTGCCTCACGCACGCGCAAAGGAATGGGACCAGCTGAAAGAGGAAGAGAAGCATTAATGATTTCTCTAGAGGATTAGCTCCTTTCCAGACTTACCTTCACCCATGTAGCCATAGCCTGTGACTGTGCAACGTTTGCCCGCCGTGTGACTGACTCCACGCGCTGGCAGACACACCAGACAGACGCCATCACGCAGCTCCGCCTGGCCGTGCAGCTTGAGCAGCGCTATATCATTGTCCAGCGTCTGACTGTTGTGATTGTGGTGTATGTATGTGGTGGCCACACGCAGTGTCTGTGCGCCGGGACTGCCGTACTTACGGGTCAGATCGTAGTCACCCACGCGCACATAGATGGCATCGCCAGAGCGCACAATGCTGCAGGGAAAGAGAGAGAGAGAGGGTGCGGAGTTAGAGAGAGCAACAGTGGGATACCTTTGATCTACGTGCTTTCTTATTATGCTCGCCAGATGGCGCTTGAGCTTCGCGCTCGCCTGCCTGCCTTGTTAGCTGACAGAACTATTTGGCGCTCTTTTCTTTCTTGCAAAACTTCTGTGTTTATTGTCTGATCGAATTGAAATTTGGAGTATACGTAGATATTTTAATCAGCTTTGTATGTGTTAAAGTCAGAAAGTTGTAACTTTTATACAGCGCTTACAAATTGAGTTCAAAAATTACATTATTGATTTGCGGAGGCGGTGGGCGTGGCACCTAACATTTGAATTAAACTTGAACAGCGTATAGTATACAGGCATCTTGCTGCCAAATTTGGTAACTCTAGCTTTTAGAATAGCTGAGATATGTGAGTTTATATAGACAGAAAGACAGACAGACAAGGAGACAGACAGAGAGACAGACAGAGAGACAGACAGAGAGACATGGCTACATATTGGGTTGACCGAAAAGAAAGACCGTTGATCATATGATCATGTATGGATTGTGGTATATTTAACTTCTCTCCAACCTCACGCTCAGTTACATGACAATCCGATTCGATTAGAGACTTGATAATCATCATCAACTGCACTTGGCCGACCTGAACGTGGCTTGTCTTTGAGAGAAAAATCCTACCAAACGGAATTTGACAAACCAACTTTGACACTGTGTTTCTTTTAAGGCTTTGTCAACATGCACATTCCTTAACTTTTTAGCAACCTGAGCTGCATTTTTCCTTAACGGAAATAATAAACTAAAATATGACGAAAATGAAAATGCTTCTTTGTGGGCTCCATATTCAAATTGCCGCCAGACAAACAAATAGTCGAAGGGAGGAAGATCGAAGCAGTTCAATGTGGTTTCGAGGGCTTCAAAGGGGGTTCACAAGAATTTACTTACTTGGTCACACAATGCGCTGCAGTGAGCACCCACTGGGTGCCAATGAGCGCTGCACCGCATAGATACTGATTGAGGGAGTTGATCAGCGCCACCTGCCAGCACCATTCTCCATTCTCACCATCCTCGCCGCCCACCACGCGTGCCCTTCTCCTGCTGCTGCTTGAGTTACTCGCTGGAGGTGTGTAGACAGGATAGTAATCTGTATAAGCAACTGCAGGTTGTGGCGCTGCCTCCACTAGAGGATTAGACTCCCCTTCCTGCTCGTGATAGGAGCGCAGTTGATTGCCAGTGACGCCACTCGTGTCCAGCAAGTCCCCCAGCTTGTCATTGTGTATCTGTATGGGCACAATAGCTGAACCCAGCACCAGACGCTCATTGGACTTGTTGAACTGCCCGGGATTGGCCATGCCGGAGTAGGCGCTGCTCAGTTGACGCGCTGTGCGCTGCACGCCGTACTTGGCACGTGCGTAGCTGACATAGTTGAGATTGGCAGAGCGTCCAGTGCGTAGGGTGCCCTTGACACCACACACATACTTGGAGTAGACATGAGGACGGGGTGTGGTGGTGGTGGTGGAAGTGCTTGTGGTTGTGGCAGGTGCTGTGGGTGGTGCTGGTGCTGCACCTCCCGGCGCGGGTCCATAGTAATCCGCATAGTTGTGCAAACCAGGTTGGTAGGGATTGGCATGAGGTGCCAGGTGTGCAGGTGGTGGTGGCGGTGGTGCACCTGCCTGATTGGACATGTATGATGTGGCTGCATACGGTGGTTGAGGTGGTCCAACCTGCTGTTGTTGTTGTGGTGCATATGGCGGAGGAGGTGCCATGGGTGGATAATTGAAGTAGGAGGTATCGTTGCGTGTCTGGAACTGTTGTTTCTCCAGGATTTTGCTCTTGGGTGCACAGCAGATCTGGCCAGAGCGCTTGCACCTGAACAGCTCAGTCATTTCGGCGTTTTCTGTAGGGGATTAGGGGGGAAGAAGGGGGAGATTAGTTGCAGGCACAAACCTTTTCCCTTGTTTAACTTACTAAAACAGGTAAAGCTGAGCAAGCTGACAATGCAGGAGCCGGGACACTCTTCGCGTGGATCAGCACTGGGTGTATTGTGCAGCACATAGGGTGGTGCAGTGGGTGGTGGTGTGGCTGGTGGCGTTGGTGGTGGCAACTTGGGTTTGGCTGCAGCAGCGCGTGAATTATCGCAGCACACAGAACCCTTGGCGCAGGTGGTGGCTGTGGAGAGCAGTATGGAGGGTCGCTCACAGAAGGCGGCCATAATGTTGAGCAAACAGAAGCCTGGACAGCGTGGCAACTGTGGTGGTGGTGGTGGTGGTGCTGGAGCTGCTGCTGGTGAGTTTAGTGTGTTCTCCGCAAACGAAATGATCTGCGAGAGAAAGTCTCCTCCTCCTCCGCCGCCTCCTCCTCCACTTGTTGCTGCTGCTGGTGGTGCTGCAGCTGGACGCGCTGGTGGCTTAGCCACGGGTTTCTGTGCAATCTTGGTGGCTGGTTTACTGGGCGCAGGCTTTGAGGCAGGAGCTGCCTCTGAGGCGCTGCCAGTTACACAGCAACTGCCCTCGCCGGGACAGAAGGCATCGGAGTCGATGTCATCACAGAAGATGGCAAAGATGCCGTTCATGCACTCGCCCTCGCACTCCTTTAGCACCTGGCCCTGTGCACCTGATTTCAGCTTGTTGTTGTTGTTCTTATTAGGTGCTGGCGCCTGCTCCTCCTCCTCTTCCTCCTCCTCTTCATCCTCTTCCTCGGCAGCAGCAGCTTCTGTTGTTGTGGTGCTCGTTGCTGGCTTCTTGTGCGGCTTCATGGGTTTGCTGTTGTTGGTCTTGGTGCGCGCTGGCTCTGGTGTGGTGCTGGTGGTGCTGCTGGTGCTGGAGCTGGTGCTGGAGGAGGTGCTAGTCTTGCTGGCTGTGCTCTTGACCAGCGTCTGATTGCCTTTAAGGTTGCTCATGTGTTCTGTTAAGGTAGAGGGAAGTGGGGTTAGTGGAAGTGCTGGGAGGGATAAACTTGCTGCACTTACTGGCTGGTATATAGATGTCCTTGGGCAGCTTGCCATTGGCGTATTCGTCCAGGGATACACAGCACTTGGTGCCCTCCTTGCATAGTCCGCCACTGGTCAGATAAGCCTCACAATATTCCGCAATGCGATCTGCCACACAGACGCCCGTGCAGTTCTCTGTAGAGAAGGAGGAAGAGGAAGGGTTGGAGGTGCTCAGTGGGGGCTTAACTGGAGAAAAGGCTCCCCTAACTGAAGTAAAGGTTCCCCTAACTGGAGTAAGGGTTCCCCTTACTGGAGTAAAGGTTCCCCTTACTGGAGTAAAGGTTCCCCTTACTGGAGTAAAGGTTCCCCTAACTGGAGTAAAGGTTCCCCTAACTGAAGTAAAGGTACCCCTCACTGGAGTAAAGGTTCCCCCCTTTGTTTACTCACTGTTTTCATCCTCCAGCTTGCTGGCCTCCTCTTTGTCCTTGGGTTTGCTAGTGATGGCCTTCTTGGTGGTAGCCACCTTCTTGGTAGTGCTACTTGGCGGTGCAGAGGTACTCGTGCTGGCTGGTCGCTTGGCTTGTGGCTTAGGCTTCGGTTTGGCTGTGGTGCTAGCGCTGGTGGTGCTACGTCGTGTGGTGCTTGTCGTGCTGGTTGTGGTGCTAGCGGTGGTGCTTCGCTGTGTAGTGCTGCTCGTTGTGGTGCTGCTGGTGCTAGTAATCTTGGGCGTGGTGGAGGGTGGCGCACGCACAGCTGTGGCATTTTTACCTGGGGGGGGGATGGGGTCATGAATTGCTGTAGAGGATTCTCTTGTGTCTGTTGCCTTACCTGGTGCACTCTCAATGCAGCACTTCATGCTGGGCGAGGGACAGGGCACATCGTCGAGCACCTCATAGCAAATCAACGTGGCCAATGTGTGCACACAGACACCAGGGCAATCCTTGGCATCTGCTGTGCTGGTTATGGTGTCTAGGAGGCCTGCGAGGTAAGAGAGGGAGGGTAAGTCATACAGTTTTGAGTAGTTAGACTCCATTGGGGGCCAGTTAGGCTCAACTGTTTTTCTTAGCTAGAGACAGTTAGGCTCCTTTAGGCTTAAGGCTCTGTTTGGGCCAGTTCAAGTCATTTAGGCTCTGTAAGACTCAGTAAGGATCTGTTCGACTCAGTAAGGCTTTGTTAGACTCAGTAAGGCTCTGTTAGACTCAGTAAGGATCTGTTAGACTCAGTAAGGCTCTGTTAGGCTTAGTTTGGGTCAGTTAGGCTCGTCTTCTTGGAGCAGTTAGGCTCAGTTAGGGTCAGTAAGGATCAATTAGGCTCCGTTAGAGTCAGTTAGCCATAGTCAGGGGCAGTTAGGCTCAGTTAAGGTCAGTTAGGCCGTAGTCAAGGGCAGTTAGCATTAGTTAGAGTCGGTTAGGCTCAGTTAAGATCAGTTAGGCTCAGTTAAACTCACCTGACAGAAAGCTGCCCGCCAGTGAATCATCCTGTGCATGCACCTGGGACGGCGCTAAGAGCAGCGCCAGCAGCAGAAGGCAGCTGAGCCTGGCGCAGTAATTGCTCATGTTACTCTCGGTATACTTGATAATCTCTTGTGCTTCTTCTTCTAATTCTCTTTGTTGTTGTTCTTGTTAGGTGGCAAGCTCACGTGTTCATCGCGTTGCAAGTTGAATCTGTGGAGAGAAGAAAGAGAGTCAAGTGAAAGTTAAAGACTGAGTCAGCATCGTTCTCTCTCTCTTGCTTCTTTGTTTATCCAACTCCCTCTTTAGCTGCCTCTCAATTGTTAAGGCTCTCTCCCACTGTGTCTCTCCAGCTTCCCTCAATCTCTGCCCCTTCTCTCGCTATCTCTCTCTCTCAATCTCTCTCTCTCTCTGCCACCTCTACTTTCCTCTTGCTGCCCTGTGACGTAACCGAGCTGCTTCTTTACTCAGCTCCAGCGCAGCTCCGCAGCCAAGTCGCGCTAAGATCATTGGCCTAGAAAGAGCTCAAAGAGCTTGGCCAACTTGCTGCACGCTGATAAGACAAGTAACTTGTTCTGCTCTTGACCCCGCGCTTATACACTGCCCACTGTCCACTCCCCCCTCCCCCTGCTACCTAAGCCTCTCCAGAAACCTGTTCTTTCTTTCTGGTTCTGCGACAGGTGCTGCCCGTTTATGTCTTCCCATTTCAATATTACGTATACGTATTTGGGGAGGCATACATCCAACTCTGTCTGTGTGTGTGTGTGTGTGAAATGGGCACAGAAGAACCTCTAGCTTCAACTGGTACTACAGAATTCCAGCCTAATAAATGTATTTAGGTTGCGTCGGCATGGAAATGTCTTACCAAAAAAGGTCTCACGTAAACTGGTTTTTTTTTTCGGTCTGCGCAAAATAATGGGCAGCACCACAGTACACGCTAGACAAGTGCAATCCAACCCACTGTGCGTAGGTTTTTGCCTTGAGTAATACTTGAAAATACTTAAGGTGCCGTTGTGAAGTCATTGCAGTTCTGCTCTTTCAATTTTACGACTACTTTTTGGTATACTAAACCTAAGTTTCCTTTCTGAAAGTGAAGAACTCTCTTGGTAAACCAACTTTGGACTGCTTTAATATACTGAAATTTTGTATAGAAGTTACTCAATCTCTTTTATAATGCTTTGAATGCTTAAGATCTTTATTGTTGATTAATAAACCTAAGTTTCCTTTCTAAAAGTAAGGAATTCTCTTGGCTAAACTTCTTTAGACTGCTTTACTATACTGAAATGTTGTATATGAGTTACTTAATCTCTTTTATAATGCTTGGAATACTTAAGATTCCATAGAAAATGTTATAATATTATGATTCACGATTAATAAACTTAAGTCTCTATTCTGAAAGTAAAGAATTCTCTAGGTAAAACATCTTTAGACTGCTTTACCATACAGAAATGCTATAAAGAGGTTACTTAATATCTTTTGTAATGCTTAGAATACTTAAGATCTTTATTCATAATTAAGAAACCTAAGTTTCCTTTTTGAAAGTGAAGAATTCTCTTGGTAAAACATCTTTTGACTACTTTATTAAACTAAAATGTTATAAAGAGGTTATACAAGCTCTTTTTTAATGCTTGGAATACTTAAGATCTTGTTTCATGTTTAATAAACTAAAGTTTTCATTCTGTAAGTTTAAAATACATTGAGTATAGCAAGTTTTTAATCTACTCTATCATATAATGAAGTTATTATATGGTATCAATCATTTATTATATTTGAATTACCCAACGATTCATTTACTTTCTTTCTCATTTCATAATTTCAACACATTAAAAAATACAAAATTTCATATTCTACACCCTCTGCCCACTTCACGAGCCTTCACTGTACTTAACGGAGGTTATGCCCAGCCTGTGCCTGTCTTGTCCAATTAACATTCAACGTTTAAAATGCTACACAGTCTTTATGAATGAAATAGAAAGTGTACCAAGCAAGTGTTGGCCCAAAAAAAAAAAAGACAGAAACGGACAGAAACCTTGCAAGAAATCTCAGTCAAAGATCTTGAGCGAAAGTGCAGTTGAAGAAGAAGAATGAAGAAGCAGCGAGAAGAAAACAACAACATATACAACTAAATTGTAAGAGATACAATTATGTGTGTGTACCCTCCTCCTCCTTGCCCCCCCCCTCAACATGCTCCTGCCTGCTCTGTGCCAAGGCGTCTCACGTGTCGTCGCTTTCTTTGTGGCTATGGAAGAAACCGGAAATTTCTCAAAAAGGGCCATTTGAAAAGTGTCATTAAGCGCAGGCGTAGACGTGTGTGACAATCCTCATTCTTTGCTCTCTAGAAAGCTATACACTATAGCTTACTATACCCATCTCTCTCTTTACTCTCTCACTCCCTCACAGTCTGCTACGCCCACCCAAGTTAGAACCCCAAGAACGTATTTTGGGTCAGCTGTCTGTTTGTAGACAGTGTCCCTCTTCGCCTCGTCTCAACTCTCTGTCACTCTCTGTTTGCATTCCTCTCTCTCTCCCCCTCTCTCCCCTCTCTCTCCTCTCTTTCTGCTCTCTTATTTGTTCTCCTTCTTGTCCGCCTACACCCAACATGAATACCAAGTCCGGCACGACAAAGCGTTCGCTAAGTGGGTCAGCTGCATAAGGCGCGACGTTGCTGTCGGCACGTTTCGGGCCACTCGTCACTATGCCACGCCTTCCTCACAGACACGCCGCCTCTTTCTTCTTCTCTACTTGGCATGCGAATTATGCGTTCTTTCTGGATACCAAAAAGTTTCACACCATAAGCCAAAGCAGGCAAAGAATTTCTTGCGATTCATTTGGCCAAAAACAAACACACGCACACATACACAGCGAAACGGTTAATAATAACGGTAAACACGGTTGAGGTGTGGGGTGGGGGATAGCTAACATATATATAGCTAGATCTAGGTGGAGTCTTTGCTCAACTTGCAAATTATTTGTGGATTTGTTTTTGTTTTTTTGTCTTTGTTATTTCTTTCTTTTTTAGCACTTGCCGAACGAGAGATGAGAGTGGAGCATGTGTGTGTTTGTGTGTGTGTGAAACAAGTTGAGTGAGAATTTGCGCTAACGGTAACGGCTAGCAGACATAACTGTTGCAGCAGGATCAGGAATTGCAGTAGAAACGAGAGTAGGAAGGGGAAATATGGTACAATTTGTCAGCTTGCCAGGCATATATAAACATATGTAAAATACACAGACACATCTACACTACACACACACATAGGCACAATCACACACACAGTCAAACACTGTGAACACTTTTCAGGCTCTGCACTAACCGTTTTTAAAGAGAGAGAGGGCAGCGACTGCACCTTGCGAAAGTCAGCAACAAACTGACCAACGCGGATGGTTCTCGGCCAAGCCAAGGCCAGAGACAGAGTGCCAAGCCATGGAGAAAGTGAGCAAAAGAAACGGCAGCAAAAGAGAGCACACAGAACGGAAGAAGAGAACCGAAGTGAACGTGGGCTCTCTTAAGCACCTGCTGCGCTGCGCTCTCTCTGTCTACATCTCTAGATGCAAAGTGAACATGGCTGCTCTTAAGCACCTGCTGCACTGCACTGCGCTGCGCTCTCTTTCTCTCTCTCTCCTTCTACCTGTTGCCGCCGGTCATAAACAGCGGAGAGGGTTTTGGCAGCTGTCGAGCTCGTAATGTAGCTGGAGTGTGCTCACTTAGCGGATTAGCAGTTGCGCTGCTCATATCTCCCTGCAGCGGCGCTTACTTATGCAAATCTTGAGTGCAACCTATGCAAATCTTTTGCATGTTTGCGAAAATGAAGAAAGAGAGGTAAGTAGAGAAAATGGCAGAGGGTAGTAAAGACAGGAGGAGTACCCCTTCCTAGGTAATACCTTTGTGCAAGCTGTTGACGTTGTCACTGTTGTCAAACATTGTAAAATGTAATTATGATCATGCAATACTCACAACGATCAATGCGAAATTTGCATAGGTGCTGAAGGAGGGTGCTGGGAAAATTTGCAAAAATATCCTTATCGCCTCATGGCGATGACATTACGTGGTTTGGCATATGTAATGACACTCGAGTGTGTTCAAGAAGATTAAGTTTTTAGCATAATTAGCGCACTATGATCGCAGACTAATGAGCTGCATTTTCTAATTCTAAGTTGAGGCTTGCAAATATTTTGTTTAATATTAACATAATCCTGTAAGTTTCTTAAGGATTTGTGCTGCGATCTGAGCTAATGAGGTTTCTTAGGATTTCAGTTTAAGTTCTTGACTATACCAAGCTCTATTGTTTTGAAAAGAATACTTATAGACTGAAAATTATGCAACAAATTGTTATTATTACATTCTTTATGATCTACTAAGAGTTTCCATAAGGTTTTTAATTGAAATTTTGTGCTGAGATCTTCATAATAAATTCTTCACAGTTTTTTGATTATTTTTCATTTATTTTAAGTTTAGTTTTCCTTATCTAATCTAACCTTTTAAGACTTTACTTTAGATCCTGTGCTCTCATTTCATCAATTTTTATCGACTGACTTTCTGCCTTATGATCTGGCATCTAATCAATCCTTAGCTTAGTTCGTTTTTATTTAAGATTCTTTTGCTTATTCTGATTTAACTTATTTCTCTCTTAATGACTTTCTTGAATATTTTCGCTTGAAATATTTCCTGCAATGATCACAGCTAATTAGAGCTGGCATAGGCAGAGCCTGACGCCCCAGCGAATCATATGTCTAGTCTAGAAAAGGACAACTTTCGCCTTGAGCTGCCGCGGATGTTCCCAGGCTCAGACGAAGACGACGCGACGCATCCTTGCCCAACGTCTGTTCGTCTCATCGTCAAACGAAACTTCACACGAAAGGAGCGCAAGGAAATTTGAATAAAACACGCAGCGAAAAAAAATTGAAAGTGGTAAAAAAAAGTGAAAAAAGTTCATAAAAAATCAAGGAAAAAAACTTATTTATCATTCTGTGCGTGCGTGTGAGCGCGTCTTCTACCTGAAACCCGCTTGGCCCCTGGGCGAAGGCGAAGGCAAATAGATAAGGCGGTGGTGGAACAGCAACTGCGCTCTCTCTCTCTCTCTCTCTCTCTCTCGCTCTCTCTCTTGTGTGTCCTCTTGCGTATGCAAATTGCGATGATTCCTTTTCAATTCAAACAATGCCGAGGGTCGCCCAGGTCCTGTTCCTGCTGCTGTTCAAAGTCCTTTGGCCACACATGTTTTGTGTCTGCGTTTTTTCTACATTAATCGAGGTATTTAAAAAAAACTGATTAAACCCTTGCGTTTTTTTAGCCGATTTTTCCTCTTTTTTTATAGAGGGGATACCGCTTGATCATTCCGTTGCTGTATTTTCACTTTTGCGTGAGAACTTTGCTGCTTGAGCTGATGGAATATCAAATGAGAGAGCACAAAAAAAAAGAAGATATTGCATTTTGAATGTAGATAGACAGGTGCGAGGGCTTAAGATGAAAGATATATGTATATAATATATTATATGTCTATATATATATATGTATATGATCATCGGTTTCTTTTCGGTCAACCCAATAGTTAAGAGAAGAACATCCTAAGCAAATGCAGCTCATACTGAAGAAGTCTTTTCAACTAAATATATTTAAAGTTTAAGGATTCTATACACTAAATATAATTTTAAATTAAGAGATTTACTTCAATAAATATCTTTAAATATAATAATAGCTGGAATATAACAATTTCCCCATAAAACGTATGATTTAATAGCAGTCTCATAAATTCAACTACTAAAGCCAATTTAAATACTTTGTAGGCAAATTCTTCTTGTGGTTGCTCTTCCAATAACCGAAGGCGATTTATGCTTAATCATCATTCAGCTCGCCTGCCCTCTTGCCCTCATCCCTTTTCCCGGCAACCCATTGACAGTCAGTCAGGCATCATAAGCGATTCACCCCCTGGTGTTTCTAATCTGATTCTGGGACAACTCAAGCTCAGTCTGGCCAGGCCAGGCCAGGCTAGGATAGCCCAGGACCAGCCCTACATAATTTGCATATTGAGGATCATGTAAATGGTGAGGGCTGAAAAGGGTTGGGGTTGTGTCTCTGTGTGTCATGGGAACAAAAGATGCAGTCGATGGGTGAAGAATGAAAACGAAATCAATATTTGAGGTAATTAATTAACAGCATCTAGAGGGAGGGGGAAAACCAACAACACTATTAACATTTAGCAATCGATTGAAAGACAATTCAATGCTATCGTCATTTGGAAATCAGACACAAAAAGTCAAATCATATGCGGGCAATATGAACTGAACAATGGGCATAATACAGTCAATTTGCAAGGGATAAGTACAAGAATAGCATGGAAGTAGGGTATATCTGTGCCAATAGGATCATGCTGATCATGAATTATTAAATATAATAAAAGCAAAAAAATGTTATTGAAATTTTAGAAAATGTTTAAAATAAAAGAAATAAAATTTTGTTTTAAATTTTTCCCAATTTGGGTGAGAAACTGTTTTAAATGGAATGTTTTAAATAATTATAATTTAAACAGTGCAATTAAATATTTTTTATTTATACTTAAATTTAGTGCTGAATAAAAATTATATAAAAACCATAAGCAAATGGTTACACCCGCTAATTTTAAATATTCGATATACACAATAATTCACATTTTCTCAATTTTCATAGTATGCAAGGAAGGGGTGACATTTAACGATTTTCAATGTTATGTGCTGCATTGAGAATATATTTGTTTTTGAAACATTTGAAATAGATCCAACAATAGAAAATGAGGTGCTAAATTTTTGAATTGTAATTCCAAAATATGTAATTTAAATGTAACGCATTGTTTGTTATTTGAATTGAACTGATGTGGCATCCCCGCCAGTTCTGATACATCATCGATGGCATCGAAGCATCGATACTTTTCGCTACTGCAGATATATCGATATCAACACGTACGTGTCCAAAATCAGCTGCGTCTGTAACAAACAATACGGTACACATAAATACCTGGACTCTGGCTCTGTTTAATGAATTGACTAACGAATATCGGTTGGAATTAGTTGTGCCTTGCGCGTTACTGGAACAGAGACGTGTAATATTTCGTACATCCACTCATCCACTCACACACATACACACACGCAGACGTTCACTCAGGCAAACAGTCAGTCAGTCAGACGACGCGCGCGCGCCCACACACACACACGTCGCACGTCGGAGCAACCATGACGGAAGCAGGGAAGGTACGGCGTAATCTGCTCACTGCAAGCGGATTGGCGCTGGCTCTCCTGGTGTTGTTGTATTGGACAGACCCAACGGGCGGCTACTTTGCCTCGCTCGATGAGGCGGAAACCAATAAGAACTGTTTCTGCGAGGTGAGTGTAATCCCAAGTGGAAATAACGTAATAGAGAACAGAAAGTAATGTTATTATATTTATTACACTAGCTGGCAGGCTCCATCAACGATTGCAGCTGCGATGTAGACACGGTGGATCATTTCAACAATATGAAGATCTATCCGCGTCTACAGAGTTTGCTAGTGAAGAACTTCTTTCGATTCTACAAGGTGAACCTGAAGCAAGAATGTCCCTTCTGGCCCGACGACAGTCGCTGCGCCATACGCTTTTGTCAGGTGGAGAACTGTGAGGAGCAGTCCATACCGGAGGGCATCAAGGAGAAGGGCGAGCAGAGGGATAAGGCGGCGTCGTACAAGGTGAGAGACAGCAGGAAATCAAACTTGAGTACGCCCCCCGTTTTATCATGCACCTGAATCTTATCATTGCCAAGTGCAGATACAGTGATTACTCGATAGAGTAGCAGGGCTGACACTTGAATGAGTGTTCATTCTTATGCAAGTCATTCAAGTCTTATACAAGTCTGCCTTAATCAGTTTGCAGCTTATACAACCTTCTTTTCATCACTTCCCACCTTATCGAGCTTGCACTGTGCATTTAAATCATTTCATTTATTATCTTGGTAGCTCATTGGCGCTTCTGCTGCTGCCATAAATTCAAACACTATCTATAATTTTGTGAATGAACGTGTTGTTGCTGTTTGCAATGTGGCAAATTTATTGCGTCAATCTGCTCGTTGGATCAATGGATACACGCGCTGTGCTACACTGACGTGGCTCAACTCAGATCCCCGTCAACGATTCGCCCCGCATTTCTGCGCATTGTTTATGCCTTTTCATTATTTAAAATGGTTAAAATATGTGCAAATATGATCATGTATGGTTGAGTGTGGTATATTTATATATTCTCTCCAATCTCACGCTCAGTTACATGACGATCCGATTCGATTAGAGCCTTGATAACGTCATCATCAACTGCACTTGGCCGACCTGAACGTGGTTTGTCTTTGAGTGAAAAATCCTACCAAACGGAATTTGACAAACCAACTTTGACACTGTATTTCTTTTAAGGCTTTGTCACCATACACATTCCTTAACTTTTTAGCAACCTGAGCTGCATTTTTACTTTACGCAAATAATAAAATAAAATATGACGAAAATGCTTCTTTGCGGGCTCCATATTCAAATTGCCGCCAAACAAAAAAATATAAACAAAATTAAGCGCTCTTTTTTTCTAAAGCAAGCTAAAAGTGCCAGCTGATAACTGACAAAAGATAGAATGCAATAACAGAGTCAGAAGCCGTTCAAATAAATTGTCAAAAAATTGTATGCAAAATCTACAGTTTCCCAATATATATATGTATACTCTCTAGCCAAGTCAATGCGAGTCATGTCTGTCTGTAGCGTATGTCTGTTTATTTTATTTTATAAACTTCGCTATTTACCTTATATAATAAGTGCTTGAGATCAATTATTTACACAGCTGGTTGTATCGTTCTAGTTAATTGACTTCCTTGTTCTCATTCTTTTTGTATTTAGTATTCACGCGAGGCACAGCTGGATCAAGGCTGCTCGGAAGCGGAGGATTTCGATAGTGCTCTGGGCTTTCTGGACACAAGCATTAGCGATCAGGCACATAAGGAGTTCGAATTGTGGGCCAAACATGACGAGGCCGAGGAGGACTTTTGCATTGTTGATGATCACGATGCGGGCGCACAATATGTTGATCTACTGCTCAATCCCGAACGCTATACTGGCTATCGTGGCGATTCGGCGCATCGCATCTGGAAGAGTATCTATTTGGAGAATTGTTTTGGTGGCAATAATGAGACCGCGAACAAATTCTCTAGCTACATGCCACACATGGAACTGCGGGATGTGTGCCTCGAGCAGCGCGCCTTCTATCGCATCATCTCTGGCCTACACTCAAGCATTAATATACATTTGTGTTCCAAGTATTTATTATCGGAATCTAAGGATTTCCTCGATCCACAAGGTGTTTGGGGACCCAATGTCAAGGAGTTCAAACAGCGTTTCAGTCCGGAGACAACCAACGGTGAAGGTCCACACTGGCTACGCAATTTGTACTTCATCTACTTGGTCGAGCTACGTGCTCTGGCCAAGGCAGCGCCTTATTTGAGACGAGAGGATTATTATACAGGCATTGCCGAGGAGGATGAAGAGGTTAAGCTGGCCATTAACGATATGCTGACTGTCATAGAGTGAGTATCCCATTGATATGCTAGACAAGTGCTTCTCTAATCTATTCTTTACTCTCCCCATGCAGATCCTTCCAGTCTCACTTCAATGAGAACGCACTGTTCAGCAACGGCATTGCGTCCATCAAGTTCAAGCACGACTACAAGGAAAAGTTCCGCAACATATCGAGGATTATGGATTGTGTGGGCTGTGACAAGTGCAAATTGTGGGGTAAACTACAGACACAAGGCCTGGGCACCGCACTGAAGATTCTATATTCGGAGAAACTTAATTTAGCCACTGAGAGCGGCCTGTGGGATAAGCCACATATCGAGGCAGATCCCATTTTCAGGCTATCGCGCACAGAAATTGTTGCGCTTTTCAATGCCTTTGGCAGGTGAGTTAACACCTATATCATTTGCAATCTATCATTGTTAATATAATGTTGTTTATACAGATTATCAACCAGTATATTCGAAATGGAAAACTTCCGTCGAGTGCTCAGATAGCCAAGTAGTTCTGTACTGCCACAAATTGTGGGGCATGCACGAAATTAGTGAGAGCGATGCGACTGTGGCTGCTCAACTGCAACGTCTAGTTAACCGTAACGCACATGTGGACTATATATCTTATGGATCTTCATTTTCCGGTTTCCCTCCAAAAACCATGCACAAATACCGAGGACATTGGCCAGAGGCTAAGGCAATCACAACAACGAAGGGCTGCAACTTTGTACATAGAATTGGGAATGCAATTAAATCTTATATTTGTAGGCTACTGTACTTTATTACCTCCTTTATACTATACTAAAACCTATACAGGTGTATTTTAACTGTAAGATTAGTGAATATTTATTTATTGAATTCTTATGTATGCCTAGTTACCTTAAGCAAACAAATTGAAACGAATGAAATGACGTTGTGCAATAACTTTCTCTTTTTTGAAATACATCAAAGGCGGGCACATCTATCTGGCAACGCTGAAGTGCAAAGGCAAAAGCAAAACGATAACTAGCATATCGATAAGTGGCCGGCATGGGCTTATTGATCAAACTAGTTTGGCGTTGCCATGCCTACTAGTATGTGGCAACGCTGCTGCTGCGTAGCTGCACTACGATAACGATAGTTTCTCTGCCGCATAGCAACCACATAATTTAAAACAATTTTTATTGTTTGACAAAAGGAAACATTCTCGAAAAACTTTTCAAGCAATTCGCACGTAAATCTTATATTATATTTATAACAAAAATGGTTGTATTGCAAGTGAAACGTGGCGATGATAGTCTCTTTCTGTATGAGACCAGTGTGCATGCAGAATCAGAAACCGTTATACGTGAACTTGTCTCCATCTTCAACGGGCGCCTTAAGATTCAGCGTCTGTGCATGGAGATTGAGGAGTTGGCCGAGCATGGTACCATGTTACCTGTCGAGATGATTGGCCTCAACGACGATCAGATCGAGGAACTCAAGCTGAAGGACCCTTGGGCCAATAAATGTGTGCCCATGGGCGGCTTTAGTTTCAACAAAGATCCGATGACTCGTCGCAATGGTCAGCAGCCCAATGAAGCCATGCAGAAGGTGTTGGAAAATGCCATGACTGATGTCAAGGCAATGATTGATAAGGTTAGTTGTAGTTGGAGTTTATCTTGATATATATTAAGTATAATCCTTTGCAGAAACTTGTCAAGTCTTCGTCTGCATTGAACCTTAAGATTATCGAGGAGGGACTCAACATTCTACGTGGCGCTGTTACCATTGTTTATCCCATGAAACTGCCACCACACGATACCATACAGATGGAGTTCACCAACACTGAAGATCTGAACGGTACACAGGCCTCCAAAGAGGTTATTGAACCATCCAAGGCACAGCTATGGTTTGCAGGTCGTCAGGTGCTGCCTGGCAAGAAAATGAGCGAGTATATTGGCCAGAATGACAAGACTAAGGTCAGTGGAAGAGAATTTCCTAAATAATATAGATATAAATGTTTATACTTCTTGCCTTCCAGGTCGTGGTCAAGTTGAATCAGCTGGGTGAGGGTCCGCCTGGCCGCGAGCAGGTCATTACCGAGGACCAGCGTCGTCAGATGATGGCAGCTCAATACCGTCGCCAGGAGGAGCTCAAGGTAAGGCATAGCAGAGTTTCAAATACTTTATTTGGGTCTTTATAAATATGCTCTCTTATATGATATATAATATATTTATACTAGAGTGTAGAAAGTTAAGCTTGCTTTGGTGTTCACGACCCGTTTTAACCGTGAGTTATATATGTATATATATAGAGTATATATAGTTATATATTTGCATAGATCAGCTAAACTAATTTGAGTATAAGAAGTTAGCTACTAAATTGAAAATCAAGGCAAAGTCGGATGCCCAAAATATCTCTATATATGTGGGGGAGTTTGGTGTTCTTGATCTCATCTGGTATTTATTTTAGTTTTTGTTAGTATATACTAAGTAAATGCATTTTCCCCAAAGTGTTCGATCGTTTAGTTACGGTGGAGTTAATCGTTGGTTCTATAGTTTGGTTTTCATATATAAATTCATCTGCTAAATGCAACTCTTGGTCTATTCCAAGGCACATCCACACTAAACCAATTCGTCGTCTATTTGTGTGATATATGATTTTTTGCTGGTCGCATAACCCACTTTCTGTTGAGGTTAATAAAGCTCATGATCGTTGACTATATGCACTATATATAAATATCGTTTTGCATCCAAGATAACGTGAGATTTTGAGAGAGAAAAGCTAAAGTTGAACTAATTATGCAGTTGATGTCGTTGCGCGTCTCTTTCTAATACTATATATAGTAAGTATATATACTATATAGTAAACATCGTATAAATGCGTAGGTAAATAGCGCTGAGTAGAAATTAAATTCAGTTGCCAGGTCCACAGAGATTGCGTAGCTTCTTCTTCTATAGTATAACCAGCGGTTTCTCGGGCACATCACATTTGGCTGCCTTCTCATCTTGATTCTCCTCGAAATTCTGTTGTTCCTGTATGCTTGTCGGACTCAGCGGTATCAGGGACTTTGTACTGCCCACCAGTTCATGACAGTCCGCTGGCAATGGCGACGTTGCATCCAATCCTCCCGCAGCTATCGATTGTTGCTCCAAATCGACTACATCGTCATCGGTATCGTAAGCCGGCTCTGTCTGTTTGCCGGCAGCATTACCAAATACATCATCATCGGAATCATCGCCAGCACAGACACAACGCATCTTGGCATCGTCGCCCACCTTAACCGATTTGGTGATGACGCACAGCGAAATGGATGAGATTACAAATAGCACAATCGGCACAATCAGGGAAACGATTAGCTCGCGATAAACCTTATCAAGATCGTAGCGGGCGACCACAAATTCCACATTAACATCCTGCATGAAACACAAATTGAAATCCGATCCTTGGTAGTGCCCCCCCAACTCAAACTTACCTTGTTCCAGTAGCATTGGTAGCGTGACTGAGCCGTGTTGTTGTCCCCATCGTTGCCATAGCGCGCTACAAAATCCTTGCACTCACCACGCAGTGTATTGACGCAACCCTCCAGATTGATGAAGAGTTTCTTCCAAGGATAAATAGTCAGATTCGCTTGATTAGGTAGAAACTTTTGCTCGGGATCAACAGAACGCGTACTATTGTCATAGATGGCCCAGAACTGTGTGAAGTTCATGTACGGTGCGGGCAGCGTGTCGTGGTCCAGCAAGGTGCCGTTCAGGCAGTCAGTTGCGCTAAGAGAGAATTCATGAATATATTAATATGACTTTGATTGGGTTCAAGGTACCCCAGGACTTACGTGATGCGATTGTCGGATTCACGTGTTACTGTGGCGCAGTTGGTTAACAGATTGCCATCGTCTTCCTTCCAGAACTCGGTGGGTTCAATTCGCACACCATGCTCCTTTCCGCGTGCCTCGTTGAAGGCCACTGCGTTCTCGCAATCCGCTGAAATCACGTTGTCCTCCTGGGGGAGCAATAAGAAGAGATTTGTAATGGCAGTTGCTATGTTGGGTTTACTCATTTCTGTAGGGGTTAGGCCTTGGCAGAAAGGGTCAGACCTTCCCAAGAGGTGTTAAGTGTTCCTGGCAGGGGCTTACCCTTACCTAAGTGGTTAACTCCTTCCAAGTTGGAGCTTACCCTTTTTAGGAGTGACTAAACTTCTCCAAAAGGGGTTAGACCTTCTCAGGAGGTGCTTACCAAACGAGGTTAGCCCTCCCCAGAACGTGTTTACCCTCTCCAAGTGGGGTTTACCCTTCCCTGAGTGTTCTACTCACATGCATGATGAGGGTGTTGATGTTGGTGGTGGTGATGCGGTTGCAATAGCGATCACAGCTAAAGGGTCGCTTGATCTTGGTGCAGTGCACTCCATGGCATTCAAAAAAGCCGTTCAACTTGGTGTTGTCCTTAGCCGAGTTGATTGTCGGTCCGTCCGGTTTGTGGTGGCACAAGAAGAACTCGGACATGTTCTTGCAATGACCTAAAAAGGAAACCAAGGGTTAGCTGCCAACTATAATGAGCTCAAGGACAACCCTTACCATTCGAACAGTTGAAGACGCCGCGAATGTTGTTGCAGACGGTGCCGTTGTTGCAGTTAAACTTGTTCAAGCGATTCAGGTCAATCTGTGGGAGTAGGGGAGTGTAGAATGGATGAGCTGGCATCTAATGGCAATCCAATGATCGTAAAATTCTCTGGCGCCATTGCCTTGCGCCTCATTAAGAAAAGGAAGGCAGAAGCAACAGCAGAAGAACTTGTTGTTGCTTCTGACTCACTTGGCCAGCAATGATGACGTAGGTTCGTGGAGAACTACTTACCATGGCACAAGAGGTATTGGTAACCCACGTGCAGTTGTTCAGCTGTATGTCCGTGCCATTGCGTCTAACCACAGAGTGAATCTGTGGACAGAAACCGCTGGTGCGCGTCAGGCACCACTCACCACACGATGCCCAAGGGCAATTGTTAGGCATCTGACGGTCCACTGTCTGGCACATAACCGGATCCAGTTCGAAGCCAGACTTGAAGGCTCTGCGAAGTTAGGAAAAGGTTCTAAGTAGGTGTAGGCAGGTAGGTTAGAAGGTTCTACTTGCTTGAGCGAGGGCGAGTAGATGGCCACACTGAGGTAAACTATGGAAACGCAGGACAGCACCATGGTTAGCTGGCAGAGGCAGATGGCGCGACAGATGCGCTTATCCTGCTCCGGTATAAGGCGCGGCTTGTCCTTGCGACGTGCCATGTTGAGGAATGGTAGAAGCAGGAGCAGGGCAAAGTAAGCCAAGCGTGCGCTGATTTACGACTTGTTGATTTGGCTGCCGTTCCCGCTGGCAACCTGTGTGTGTGTGTGTGTGCTACCGAGCTGCCTGTTTGTCCTTATATGCCCTGTCACCCTACGCCGTTTTCAAGGTGATTGAGCTGGCTGGCAAGAGTAGGTTGTGGGGGGTTGTGGAATGGGGTAGCAAGTGCCTTTTTTTTTGGGGTTGCTATGTGGTGGGCGCCTTGTTTGTTCTATTTCTGTGTCAAGCGACGCTGTTCCTTCTTTTTCCTGCCCTGCTATTCCTGGCCATGTGATGGTTTATTATGCATGAGGTCTGGCGAAGATTGGGGCCGCCTGTTCCAATTGTGTTTTATGTGTTTGTGTTTGTTTGATGAACCTAAGGGTTCTCTGTCTCTCGCGCGCTGCAACTGACGTCCGTCTGCCGTGCGTGCCCGAACCAAACTGACCGAATTGAAGCAGCAAACCAGGGCTGGCAAAAGGATTCGTTGCGCACTCTTACTTTCTGCGTATGCCAAGCGAAAGTGGCAGCCAAAACAAACGCTAGAGGGGGTTGGCCACGAACTGGGAACTGGGATGTCTCAGCTGCAGCTCAACAAATGTGGCACCCGCCCTCCCCTGTCACTTCCACTGACCCCCCATAAGCGTCGTCTCTGCCTCGACGTCTGCGCTGTAGCATGGGAGAGCAGTTGAAAGCTTTCGCTCTCTCTCACTCTCTCTCTCTCTTTTGTAAATAAAACCAAGTTTTGAATTGCTTTTTTCTTTCTCTTTTTTTTTTTGAGTGTAATTGTTTATTAATTAGGCCGTTAGCTTGTTAAATTTGTTTATTGATAAAGACACGTTAAGTAAAAAATTTTAATCATTTTGCATTCAAATTTGTTTCGGTTTTTTTGTATGATTTAAAAAATTCTCATAAGCAACGTGCGTTATATATCGGTTCTGCTATTAAGCTATATATGTTTTGCCCACATATACATATATACCCTACACGGATACATATATATATATATATATATATATATATATATATAGCTGGTTGTATATAGTATTTGTTATATGTTATATATTGTTAATTCATTAAATCTTTCTTTCCTTTCTTTACATAAGACTTTTAAAACTATTTGTTGAAATGTGTGTGTTTTAAATGGTATATTTGCGGTATTTTTGTTGGTATTTTTATTGGTTCTGATTTCTATATGTGTGTATGTGTGTGGGGAAGGGAGTTGTCAAAAGTGCCTGCCCGATTACTGGTAGGGGCAGGAGCAGGAGCCTAGGTATACAATTGTTTGATTACGAATTTATTATTCCATTACTTAATATTTGTTTTTGTTTATGACTACTATCACAATTTTTTTTGAAAACATGCATCTCTGTTTAGTTTGTATGTGTGTGTGTCTGTGTCTGTGTAATTGAGAGAAATTTTTATA
The DNA here is from genome assembly GCA_018904025.1 of Zaprionus vittiger. Taxonomy (NCBI): domain Eukaryota; kingdom Metazoa; phylum Arthropoda; class Insecta; order Diptera; family Drosophilidae; genus Zaprionus; species Zaprionus vittiger. The sequence continues at coordinate 1,947,711 of JAEIFQ010001142.1, read as the reverse complement.
TATTGCGGAGCATCGATTTGAGTTTTAGTTTTTCTCGAAGCGCGAACTAAAAGTTCTATACAAATATGAGACTATAATCTAACTATATATGCGTATGTCTATCTATGTGTGTGTTTGTGTGTGTGTGTGTGTGTGTGTGTAGCATAACAATAATATTTTGGCAAATTTAACAAATTAACAAATCGTATATATATTGTGAAAATTATTGAATTTGTTCCAATGCTCCGCGCTAAGTACAAGTTCCTATATAGTAATGGCAGATATTATAAGCTATATGTCTGTTCGAGTGTGTCTCTGTGTGTGTACAGGTGTGTGTGTATTGGTACAGACTACAGTTATTAATGTTGCTAGTTATTAAATTTGTTTGCTAGTATTCCATTTCATCATCTTCGTCACTGTGACACAGAAGTTTGCTATATAAAAACGGAAAGTTCTTGAACTTTACTAATCGAGTAAGCAAATTCAGATATATTGTATATAATTCGAGTTGGAACATGCTGGCACTTAGCTAGGGGTTTTAATAAAGCTAAAACATGCAATAAACATAAAGCTAGAAATAACTATAAATAACTTGATGCATGCTCTATAATATAATATACGATATCTGAGTAAGAAAACTATGAAAAGGTTTCTTTTGTCAAAGGGAAGAATGTGCAGAGAGAGTACAGAGAATTGTACAAGAATATATATGCTTTTATAATGCTTATATAATTCACAAATATATATATATTCATAATCTTTTTTTCGATTTTAATTTGTGCTACAATTTTAATATAAGAAAAGTCTTAATGACTTATTGAAGGGGGGGGTCTCTTTCTCTGGTTTGGACCCTGTGCTATATATCTCTATATCTATAGTATACTAAACGATATGGCAGCTTTAAGCTGAGATCGTGAGATCGTAATGCATTGTGAGAGAAGGCTAAGGACACTTTAGAGTAACGAGAGAGAAATACTTTCTTATTTAGAGCAGTGTAAACTGAATGTGAGTTTGTGCTGAACAAGAAAATATATATAGTATATATAGTATAGTACTATTTGTTAACTCGTTCTTATATATATATATCTATTCATATACGTTTCCATATCGGGGGTTTATAATTCAGGCACTTTCAAAATACATTCAAAGAAAGGGACTTTTCCGTATTACATTTCATGCAGTTAACGATCCTGAAAGTAATTGTAACAAGAGAAGAAGAAGAACAGGGAGAAGAAGAAGAACGTAAAGAAAGCATGAAAAGTCTGTGTGTGGAACGAACTTAAAACGAGTTACAATCAAACAATTTGAACAACTTAAGTAGGCGCCAATACAAATAGGTTTATATAGTATGATTTAGTATAATGATAATAGATATAACTTGGGTTTTTAGGGACTATTTTAGGCATTACAATAACAATCGATAAGGTTACGATATGCGATACAATCTCAATACAAGGCACATGGGTTAGTTATAGTTATAATGTGTTGGGAAGCTACTACCATACAAGGGAAGGTTACGGGGGGGATATAGATGAAGAGATCTGGTCATGAAAAAGGAACTCACTCTTCCTTGGTTGGAAACTTTTCAGCATAGACACGCGACGACTTGTTGCAGGCCTTCTCGCAGCAGGGGCAGTACCAATAGCTGAGCACACCAATGGAGATGGCAAAGAGCACATTGGGTATGATCAGCGAGAGCACCAGATGATACAGATTGTTCTCCCACGAGTAGCGACCGATAACAACTTCCGGATAGGCGCGACTGTAGTAGCAGGGAAAGGGCTCTCCGATGTGTGAGAAGCTGAGCAGATAGACAACAAATGAGATTAGCTAAGAAGTAAAGAGAGGGCCTTCTTCAGGGTTTACCCACCCGTATTGCCTGGCAAAGACACTGCAATTGGTCGTGGGCGGATAGCCGCAGCCCTCCGAGTTGATCAGAAACTTGGTATAGCTGACATCCCAATTGACGCGCTCCAAGTCACGAGGATTGCGCTCCCATTCGCTGAACGGTATACGCGTGTAGTTGACAAACAACTGATGGCACCTGCATGAAGAAGAGACATTTAGTAGTGCTAGGTAGTGCCGCTACCCTCAACTTACTTTGTGAGTGATGAGGTGCAGCCCTCGCGGCATGAGCTCCAGCTGCAGTTCTTGATGCCCTCCGCATAGATGTGATCAATGACAATGCAGGTAACCGGCACCGGATCATAGTCGGCAATGATCGTTGAGATGCCGGGATCGACGACAAAGGGTATCAGGAACAGAAATGTGAATACCGACAATATGGCAGTCGTACCTGTAGCATAAAGTGAGTTAAAGAAGGTCGCAGTCTCTCTGTTAAGTCTGCTACTTACCAAGGCACACGGAGGTGTAGAATTTTGCCTTCTCGAGTAGTGTATCCACTTCGATCTCCTCGCGCTTAGCTTTGATGGCATCCACGCAACCGCTGCCAGGTCGTATGGGTCCATGCGATTGGCAAGTTGAGGCACGGCCAATAGATCTGCTGCTGCTGTTGCTGCTGCTGCTGCTCAGGCTCATCTTGCTGGCGGAGAGCGTCTGTGCCGACAGTGTGGGACTGGTCGGCATCGACGTGGTCGTTGTCAGCGTGGAGCTCTTCTTCATGTTGTGACAGAGTGTTGTACGTGTGTGTGTGTGTGTGTGTGGTGGGTGTTGCTATTGTTTTTGTTTTTGTTTTGTTTTGTTTTGTTTTATTATCACTAAAAGCCTTAAAAATGAACACCGCTAACTTTTCTGCACTCTAAGCCTACAACAAGAAACAACTTTAGTGCGAATGCCTCGCTCGATCTCACTCTCTTCTCCTTCTTCTATTCCTCTCTCTTCTCTCTCTCTCTCTCTTCTCTCTCCCACTTAGCCTAGTTTAAAGTTGCTTAACCCCTTAACTGCTCTATACTCCCTCTGCTTGCTTTGTTTAGCCGAAAATGGAAAATGTTTTTTATCATTAATCTAAGTCTTTTTTCGTGTTTTGTTTTTGGGGTTTCTTTCTTTTAAAATTTGCTTTTTTCTTCGTTTATATCTAAATTTACGTTTTTATAGGTTAACTTGTTCTTTAGCTTTGGTTTATCAATCGTTTCTTTTGATCACGCATCCCTCCGAACCGACCATATTGACCAAATTGTTGCTCCAAAAAGGTCGCTTCTAGTTCCCGTGTGCTGTGTGTGTGTAAGTGTGCATGTGTGTGTTAGATGTGCGTGTGTGTGTGAGTGTGCATTTAAAGTATTCTCTTTGATTTAACTTCTCTCTCTTGGTACTAAATGAAATAACAAACCCATTTGCCCGCACTAGCCTACGCTCTCTACCCTCTAAATACTTATCTCTCTCTCTCCCTGTCTCTTTCACTCTCCAAAAATATATATATATATATATGTTAGAGATATATGCAAATTATATACTAATATTGTCTTCTTGATTTCCGAGAATAATTCTGTGTGTCCTTTTAAGCCTCTCCCCAGAGTTCGCAGTGTACTATGTGTGGTGTGGTGGTGTATGTGTGGTAGGGTGAGTGTTGTGATTGTGTGTGTGTGTGTGTGGTCGCCTGTTAGAAGTTCGATGGAAGGATTACAAAGAGTCGCCGCTGCGAGTGGCCATTACTGCAAAGCGAAGACGCCAGTCTGATGCACCGGACTGTCTTCCTGAAGCAGAGGAATGCCTACAAACAGACAAGAAAGAAACAATAAAAAATGGGTCTAAGCGAAAGCTCTAAGGGTTTAATCAACAGGGGTTAGGGCCAGGATTGTCTGCACTTCTAACTCTACTGTGAGCTAAAGGTTGACTAAAAAGAGCTAAGAAAGAAGTAATTCAGTATGGGTCTAAGCGAAAAGCTCTAGGGGTTTAATCGACAGGGGTTAGGACTAGGACTGTCTGCACTCCTAACTGTACTGTGAGCTAAAGGTTGCAGAGGAATGCCTGGAAAGAGCTAAGAAAGAAGCATTTCAGAATGGGTTTAACCGAATAGCTCTAGGGGTTTAATCGACAGGCGTTAGGTCTAGGGTTAACTGCACTCCTTACACTACTGTAAGCTAAGGGTTGCAGAAGAATGCCTAGAAAGAGCCAAGAAAGAAGCTATTCGGAATGGATCGTACCGAAAAGCTCTAGGGGTTTAATCAACAGGGGTTAAGACCAGGATTGTCTGCAGTCCTAACTCTACTGTGAGCTAAAGGTTGCAGAGGAATGCCTGAAAAGAACCAAGAAAGAGTCAAGAAAGATGCAGTTCAGAATGGATCTAACCGCATAGCTCTAGGGGTTTAATCAACAGGGGTTAAGGCACTTCTAACTCTACTGTGAGCTAAAGGTTGCTTCGCTCGTAGCTACTCTAGCTAGTTCAGAGATTCACATTCACAGAGATTTACCCAACGCAGTTAGTTTTTGTGACAGTTCCTAGTCAGAGAGACAGTTTCGATTCGATTCGTTTGGTGTTTGGGTAAGCTTACGTGACGGATCTCATAGGGCCATTACTTCGTCGCCACCACCACCAGCGCCGCCCATGTCGCCGTTGGTGGGCGCACCGACATTGTTCTTATTGAGTATGGTCTCCGTGTCGACGCAACCCTTGAAACGCATCTTGGCATCATCGCCCACATAGACAGTACTCTGGCAGAGTATTAGTATCGAACAGGAGACCACGAACAATACCGACGGCACCACCGACGCGAACACAAACTGGCGATAGGTGACCTCCAGATCGAAGCGGGCCACAACCACATCCTTCTTGGACGGTGAATAGAAGCAGGGGAAGCGTGCTCTGGCATTATGATCGCTGCCATCTCGACCGAAATCCTTCAAGAACTCCTTGCACTCATCCATCAACGTGTTGACGCAACCCTCCAAATTAATCATCAGCTTCGACTCATTGGAAATGGTTAGATCCACATCGGGTGGCGCTATCTCTGGCACTGGCGTTGCCACAGATATATGCAAATGACTGAGATATGTAAAATTGGTCAGATCACTAAGCATATTATGCTCCAGTGTGGAACCATTGATGCAATCCACTGCATCCACACGATCCGAGGTGTTCTTGATGAAGTAACACGATGTCATGGCAACATTATCACTCGATTCATTCCATACTTCCTCCAGAGTTTCCGCATTGATGGCATTCTGACACTGGGATAGATAAACCTTATCTCCACTGAGCACCACAACGTTCTTGTTACGGGTTGGTATGTCCACACAGCGACGGTCGCAATTGTAGGGTGTGCGTATCTTGCGACATGTGCCGCGACTGCAAGAGAACAATCCACTAATGTCCATGCAATTGATTTTACCCCTACGCCCCGAGCACTTGACGGGTGCATCGCTATTGTGGAAGACGCACTCGAAGGCATCGGTTATGTTGAGGCACTGTCCGGCCGTACAGTTGAAGGTGCCAGTCAGATTCTTGCACTCATCGTTGATGCAACGCGCCTTGTCCGCACGATCCTGATCGATGCCATAGCACGTTTTATTCGCTGAGTTTGTGCAGTTCTGGAAGGTTAGATTGGTGCCATTGCTGCGTAGATTCACATAGATCTGTATGCAGGCACCCGAGGTCTTGCTCAGACACCACTCCCCGCAGCTGCCCCACTCGCAGTTGTCCTTGTTGACGGCACGCGTTGTGGTGCACATGACGGGCGTGGGATCAATGCCGCTCTTGAAGGCACGTGTCGAGGGCATATAGATGGCCACGGTGAGGTAGACCAGTGCCACAGAGCTGAGCACGAGAGTCATCTGGCAGATGCAGATGGTGCCACAAATGCGAGTGTCCTGCGGCGGCACAACCAGCTCCTCGCTGGGCACCTTCTTTTTGCCCATAGTCGGTTGGGGTTCTTCTGTGGGGGGATAAACCCTCTAGGGGGAAGTAAGGTTAGCTCACTTGCTCTACCTCTCTCGCTTGCTCTGCTGTGCGTTGCCTTGCCTCTACTAATCCGTCGCGTGTTATCCAATTAGGAGCAGCACATGGTCGTCATCAACAACATTGCGTTAATCTTCATCATCGTGTCACAGTGTGGCTACCAACATATATCGATTGACTAAGTCCCCCTACACGTCCTTAGGTCTCTTTGTTCCTTCACGTCCTTAGCTCCCTTTGTCCCTCGTTCCTCGTTCCGCCCACGCGTGTCGCCTTTGCTTGCTGCTGTGTTATATAACTTGACTTTGACTCTCGTGCGTATCGCGAGATTTCGCTGGGGGATTTGCAAATGTTCCTCCAGGCTGTGCGCACGTTTTTGCAACCCCTTTCACCCGCTGCCCACGTTCCCCTGTCCGACCCTCGTTTCTACTTGAACTTATTGATTTTTATGCAAACTTTTAGTTAGTTTTCACTGCAGTTCGCCGAAGTTAAGCAGTTTCTGCTTTTCTTTTTTATAATTTGCAATTATTTCACAATTATTTTTATTGGTTTTTTCTGCAAGGGGGTACCGCAGCTAGCTATTATTTTCCACCAGGCTCTGCTAGTTAGTTATGTTAGTTTGTCCTAGCTTGGCCTTCCTGCGCGTGCTGTATACGTTGCGAGTATGTGGTAAGTATTGGACGTGCTGCCGCCAGCGCTGCTGCTGCCACATAGACTGAGTGAGTGCAGCAGCAGCAGCAACGTTCCTCCTCGTCGTTGTCGTCGTGTCTCGGCTTCTCCCTGACCGTCGACAATATGTTGTGCGAGCAGCTCTTCGGTTCTTTTGGCGAGCAAATCAGAGCGATGCGCGCGCATTACATTCGCACAAAATCAATAGTACCGCATGCACGTTTTGGCAACCTCTGACTCCGCTTCCCTCTCTCTCTCTATCTCTCTCTTTGTCACTATTTCTCTCAGCAGTTGTTGCCATTGATTAAGTCCCGGTGCAAGTGCACTGCAAGCTCTTCCTTCTACTCCCTGCCCTGCCTTGTTCCTCTTGGCATGCAGGGCACAGGCACAGGGTCGACACACAGAAGGCGTGAGTGGGAGAGTGGCCCGTTTGGGGCGTGTACGATGACGTCAAAAGGGGGCGTTGTACATATATATGAGTGCTTAACTTGACACATGTAATTTAAATATATTGTCTTATATTGCAATAATAGAATTTACTATATAATGTCTAATGAAATTAGCAAATTTCTTCTTTATTCTACACTAACAAGATGTACAAAGAAAAAATCTATACTTGGACGTGCCTGATTGTACAATAAAATACCCTTTATTCAGTCTTCTTTGTGGACTAAGATGTCTTGATTAACTAATGTGTTTTTAGCCTGTTATCAGCCTGGTTTCAAATTTGTAGAAGAGAGGGTAGATACTATAGTCAGGCTGCAGTCGACATACAGTAGACAGAAGGTTGTATCTTTTATGCATTGCAAATGTAAATTGATAAATTTCAATATTATTTTGCGCGTGTCGGCTTACATTTAAAATTAACTTAAACTGCGTTTGCTATTGTTGGAATAAATGTGTATGTCTTGATCTGTAATGTTAATTACAAGCATAATGTAATGTAAAATAACATAATTAAGTTACTTGTCCACTTGCTCATGGAATGTCAAAAATAAAAGAATTGCACGAAGCACAAGCTCATTAACTTATAAATATATATAATTAAATAAACAAATCCAGTTTATTAATAACAGGTATATAGTAACCTTTGTGCCAAATTTGGTGACTCTAGCTCTCACAATAGCTAAGATCTTTGGGTTCAAACAGAGAGATAGAGACGAACATGGCTTAATTGACTCTGTTATACTTTAGAGCAAGAATATATACACTTCCTTTGGTCTGTCACGCCTTACACTGCCTGCTGCATATACACACATATATACACAAAGTTGTATACCCTATTTATAACATGTGCAAGGGTATCACAATTATAAGCATGAGGAGAAAAGATATGAATAATCATTTCTACTATTTTTACAGTTGTAAATATATATTGTTTACAAAATTAGCAATATATATGTATATATATCATATATAACGCATCGTATATATAATTAGCAATTGTACATATATAAAGTTATTACATTTCTATTGTGTTAACAATTTGCACTAGTGCGGAGATTAAACAGAGAGAGAGAGTACAAAACATATGGAGATTAATACGAAGTTTTGGTTTGGCATGTGTTAATGTATGCTTCAATTCTCCTTGAGGGGCTCGTTCCAGCTCTGTGCCATAATTTGTATAGTCTTGCGATCCAGCCTGGGTCCAATGAGTGGATTCATTTGGGCCATATAGCAGCACAGCCAGAAGAGCCAGCAGCAGGCGGCGGTCAGCATGAGTAGGCAACGTATCAGCTGCTGTTGCGGCCCCCTTGGCGTGATGAATGGTCCGCCAATGCCGACGGCAGCCCACAGGGCGGTGAAGAAGAGTATGGGCAGTGCAGCGGCTCCCATGCTGATAATGCAGTTGTTTGCAGGGTTCACGTGGCACAATTATAAATAATTTGGGGAATGGATTTAATTATTATTTGTCACTTGTTGTCTTTGTTTTCGTTTTTGCTGTGACTCGCTGCGCGTTGCTATCGATAACGTCTGCGTGTGTGTGTTATCGTTGCAGCAGCCCTGGTGTATGTATGAAAACGGTGCTGCCAACTTGTTTGAGCAATGTGGCGGTTCATTTAAATGCAGTTGAAAGTGATTTATTGTTTAGCTTTATTTGTAATTGTTATTTATTATGTGAAAAACAATTATTTATTGTATTTAATATTATTATATTATCAGTATATTTATGCAGCAATTCTTGGAATTTGCATACATAATTGAAGAGTTGTCAGGTTTTTTTTGTTACTTATTTCTTGAAAGAGTTGCCTCTCCCTTCTTGTTGTTTATTATTTATTTCTTGAAGGGTTCGCCTGCCCTCTTCTGTTATTTATTGCCTTGTTTTGCTTGCCAACCTGTTCTCAATTCCATAATCGAATCAATTTACTCTCTCTCACTCTCTCTCTCTGACGTAGTCAGCTGTCAAAGTGTGCCCCAAAAAGTGTGCTACACTACAACAATGTTTTGTGTGTTGTCCCATAAATATTTTCTCAATTAACCTATTTTCGTAACGAAGCGACGCAAGTGAAGAGCAAAGTGCGATGTGTCGCACTTACTATCGAACTTTAATAATTAACAAGCTCTTAGTGAACATTCTTAGAATGGTACGACTTTCCCCACTTGATACTTGATTCTTCCTGGTATCATGCACAAACACACACACACCCACCCACACATTTAAGCATTGAATAATCAATGGGGCCACATTGTTGATTGAGGCGGGTTGTCTATAGAGGGGTGTGGGGTAAGGAATTTAGAATGCGCTCATAAGTAGGCAACACTTTCCCTCACTTTTCTTCTATCGTACGCAAAGAAGGTCATTGCAGTGAAAGTTCTTTTTTGGGAGTTTTTCCATGGGCTTTTCATTTCATTTTCCTCTACTCACATGAACAAATTGTGGGCGAAATATAAATTCTGTGGTTTATTTACGTTCGCACACACACTGTGTCACGCACGCACTCTGTCACACACACGACAGACACACATACACGCACATGTATGTATGTGCATCCTTTCGTTTCATAATGCAGTAAAGTCGATAAGTATCGGGGATTATTTATATTATTATTATTATTATTATTATTGTAATACGAAGATAGTTTTGTTAACTGTTTGTCGATTGATTCGCAATTATATTCTACACTATATAAGGCAGCGTTGATTTGATTCAATTTTCTTCGTTCGATTCCACGCGACTTTTTTTCGCCCGATTTTTTCCCTTTTCTTTTTACTTTTTCTCGCAGCGACGAGCCGAGAAAATTCCAAACAGATGAAAATATGTGACGTGCACGGCTCGCGGCTCACATTTTCCTGCTGTTTACGCCAAGTTCTGACAGTTCCCAAGCCTGCCTGCGCTGCGCTGCTGCTCTGCTGCTCTGCTCGCTGCTCTGTTCGCTGCTCCTGTGAACACGAAAGAGAGCAAAGGAAAGAGAGCGCCATGTGAGAGAGCGACTTGGAGCAGCTGCTCTGGGCAGACGCATGCGTGGGCCTTCTTTACGTCATTCACTGCTGTTGAGAGAACTTGTGTTTGACAAAGCTTTCCTGACCAGGCACAACGTATGCGAGAGAGAGTGAAAGCTGTCGACTGACTCATAGCGGCTTGTGCTGTGCGCTACAGCTGTTTGTAAGGGCGCTTTGACAGTGCAGTAATTTTCGTAAGAGTGAAGAGAACCGCACTAATACAAGACTAGAGCCTGGTCTACTGATCCGAAGTTACTTTGCAAAGTGTTCTCTCCAGTGCATATGCCACACTCGAAGGTAGCACAGCAAAAGCTTTCGCCGCGCACGTTGGTCGAGCTTGCTTAGCTGCAGCGTCGCCAGTGGCTTCAGTCCTTTCGGTGAAGAGTTCAGCCATCGTCGTTGTCTCGTCGCGTAGCCTGCGCTGTCGTCGCCATTCAACGCGCCGCGTCGCAGTCGCTGCCATCGTTGTCGCAGTCGCAGTTGCTGTCTCGCCTCCTTGTCGTGGTCGTGGTCGAGGAATCCCAACTGCGAAAATGACAAAATGTGGACATATATTTTTTGTATTTTGAACTTTTGACCCGCAACGCGCAATCAGGTCATAATAAATTAGACATGTTTCGGTTTGTTTGCAAGAAAACTTTCTCGCGAGTCTTCTTTCTCCTTTCCTTTCGCTGCTTTCTCTGATTGAAAATGCGTAATCGTAACCTGAACCTTGAGTAAACACTCACGCACGCACACCAGCAACCAAGTGTACGTGTGTGTGTATGTGTGTGGCTAGCACGCAACTCTACGTCACAGGACACACACACACACACATACAATTATACGCAGAAGAGAGACACATGGGACAACGCGAACGTCATTGGGAGCATGTTATAAAAACAAAGTCATATTTGAAGTGTTTGCTCCCCCCTTACCCCTTACCCCTTTCTCTTCCTCTTCCTATCTCCCTCTCTCGCCATACTGTGTTGCCAATTGAATCACAAAGCAAATGAAAAATCGTTTCGTGCAAAGCACGAGGAGTCGCCAAGTCGCCTATCCCCCACTCCATGAAAGAGGGTGATGGGGAGAGCGGCAGGCGCTGCTTGTCAGTATGTCTGTGTGTGTGTGTTGTTGCCTGCATGTGCACGGCATATGTGTGTGTGTGTGTGTGTGTGTGTGTGCAAGCACAGCGTGCCAAATGAATTGAAAATTACATGCGGCTCCGCGTTTTACGTTGCCTCTCCTCTCCCCACTCTCTTTCTGCCTGGCTGCCTGCCCTCTGGCAACTCTCTCCCTCTTGGCTCCTCTCTTGCTGGCCTCTGGCAACTCTCATCCTCCTGGCTCCTCTCTGCCTGCCCTCTGGCAACTCTATGCCGAAGGAGTTTTCATTATTTTGATTACTCCCTCTCTCCCCACTCTCATTCTGGCTGCGTGCTGGCAACTCCCTCCCTCTTCCTCCTCATTGGCAACTCTACGCCGAAGGAGTTTTTATTATTTTGAACATGCTGCCCATGTGAGCTCATTGTCGCCAGTCGGCACTGGCTGCAGCTGCTGCCGCTTCCGTTTCGTAATACTCCGGGACACGCCAGGGCGAACCCCCCCCCCCCTCCCTCCTATTTCGCCCACTTGCCTCATTACCCCACTGTGCGCCAAGAATAACAAGCAAAGCAGCAGCAGAGGCAGCATTAAAACCGTTGAACATTCTCGAGGTTATATAAAAATAACGGCAATTGTCGACGAGGTCCACCCCCCGCTCTCCCTGCCCCACACAAAATATATATAAAGAAAAAACGTAAAGTGAAAATAAACAACAACAATGTGAACTATTCTTGACGCAAGTTGACAATCATTAACATGAACTTAACGCGTCTAACGGCATTTTTGACAACCCATTGCGCGCCCCCTTCCCACCCACAATCCAACCACCACTCTCTCGTTCTATCTCTTTCCCCCTCAGGCCTCAACCTGCACGTGTTGGCACGAATAGCTGTGTGAAGCAGAGCAAAGGACAAGTGGCAGTGGCCAAAGAGCACATCGCATAAGTGAAACAGAAGTGAAAAGAAATGTAAAGAAAAGAAGAAAAGAAAAACGCAAGCAAAGCAAAGTGAAACAAAAACAAAAATTGTCCGTCCAGCAAATGTTGTTAAATTGCTTTTTTTTGCGTTCCAAACAACAAATGAACTAAATACCACAAGCTAAGTAGCTGCAGCAACAACAATAAGAACAACAACAACTAAGCAGCAGCAGCAACAACAACAAAGAGTGAGAAGAGGCGCACGTTACTCAAAATTGGCCATTGGCAGGCCAAGCACACGCATACAAACACACATACAGAGAGAGGAGACAAACACAGAGATACACACACACACATTCGCACACATACAGAGAAGGAGACACGTACGCAGCCTTTTGCCGCAGTCATAAAATAATCAAGCAAAGCCTAAGGAAGAGAGGAAAGAGAGCGGAGCTGAGGCAGAGGCAGAGCAAAGCTAAAGCAGAGACGCAGAGCTGAGGCATCGGCAGAGGCGCTGCTGCATCGTTGCTGCTGACGCTGGCTGACGAAACATCTCCGTTGGGACACATAAAGCAATTAGCAAAGGTTGACGCACACACACGTGCATACACATACGCACACACACACTGCCAGAGCCGGGAAAAGCGTCAGGATTTTGTCGAAAATTGCAGATTGAAGGCAAAGAAGAAATAGGAGGTGGAGCAGGAGAAGGAGGAGGAGTACGCTGAAATGCGTGATGTGGCATCCCTGGGCTATATTTAGACTAATTGCGGGACTCCTGGCAACCATCGACTGCAGGAATGGAGCTCCTGCTGCTACTGCTGACCAGCTGCGGCTGCTGTGAGAGATAACGGCGCAGCAGCAACAACAACAACAACAACAGCAACACTGAAACAGCAACAACAACAAGAAGAACACGAAGAAGAAGAAGAAAAAGAGCAACAACAACTGAAGCGAAAACAAAAGCAAAAGCAAAAGAGAAACTCGAACTCTCGACTCGACTCTCCCTGTGATATAACTGCACCGTAGTTGTAAATCGTAAATCGTAATCGTAGCTTATAGTTATCGTTAATCGATTAAAAAAAAGCTAAACTAAGAGCGAAGATCATTTCTCAACACTTAATTAAACGCTACTTTCGTGCACCGACGCCCAATAAACAAATAATCTTATACATATTACAATAATATATATATACAAGACATATAAATATACAGATAATAGATATATATTATATATATACCATATACAAAACTACACACACTCTGCCTGCCTCCCTCCCCCTCAACACTTGAAATCGTACGCTCGCTCCCCTCGTTTGGAATACTTTGCTGCCTGCCAGACCTTGCGCCGCCCCAGATCTGATCTGATTGATCTGATCTGTTGAAAGCTTAGACCAATCAAAGAGAAGTCAAAGTAGAAGAAGAAGAAACTCCTTTAAAATGGGAGATGAGCAGGATAAACGGACCGGCAAGGAGAAGTTACTCTTCTATACGACCGCGTTCTTCATCTTGCTTGGAACATTCAGCTTGTTTGCATTTCTGTTCCTTGTGCCCTTCGTTATAGAGCCGGCATTCACCACGATCTTTATGCAGTTCGAGGAGGTGCCGGCATTGTGTGAGACCTACGATACAGAGATTTACTTTGGTGCCAAGAACTGCTCGTGGTCGTCGTGCCGTGAGGGATGCACCAAGGATATCTATACGTGCACCCAAATACGTGTTAACTATCGACTGAATCTCTATAATTTTACGGATGAGTTTAATTTCACAGAGTATCACATTAATCTCAAGGAGGCAGAACGTATTCTGCCCCCTGTGAAGCGCACAGATCGCTACGAACGTGCGTTGCGGGATTATGAGTATGATAATCTGGGGGCGGCTGGAGATGACATGGATGTCGACGGAGGAGGAGGTGGAGGAGGAGGAGGAGGTTCACTTGCCACATCGGGTGGTCGCTTTGAGCAGCTGAACTTTGGTGATGCCGATGGTTCAAACGGTTATCTAATCGAGGATTCAGACATTAGTCCAGCAGGCACGCTTATCAACGGAGAGCGACGACCCTTCGATGAGATTTCTGAGTTAAATGAGGGCCTGATGGGCCTAAACTCAACGTATTTCTATGTGGGTGCCCGACTGTTTCCCAATGTCAAGGGTTGTGGTTATCCGCCCATGCTGAACTGCACCATATGGCTGAAACGCTATACCAAAATTGGTATCAAGTTTCCCTGCTACTACTCGAAGGTGGATCCCAGTCTGGTGATAAGCGACTTGGACTATTGGCAGAATACGCTTAATTTGGTCTATTCAATGGCCATACCCATACCATCGTTCATTATCTCGGTGATCTATTTAACGTACGCCTACTTTAAGATCTACAATGAGGATGAGGAGACGGCGCCGCTCGATAAGAATGCTGAGGATATGGATATCGATGATATTGATGCTGTCGACGATAGCGATGGTGCTGTGCTGGCGGATAATGCAGCAGGGAGTCAGATAGTAAACATGGTGGATTCCATCACCAATGACAGTTGCCTGGATGGTGTACTGCCCAATGGTGGTCCTGGCATGACCACATGCATATCGCAAGGTGGTTCAATCACCACGCCTGCTCATTATATATCCCAATCCCCTGTGGGTTCACAAATGACGCCCAATTCGGAAATCAATTCGTTTGGCCATCAACTGAAGGTGCAAATGGCCGATGAGTTGTCCAGGGATTCACTGGAGAATGGCGTACTGTCAACGTCCAACTCAGTGCAAGGGTAAGACGAAGTGAAGTAGCCTCAGCTCAGCTGTTGGGTTTCCCATTAGGCTAAGACCATCAGGGGTATGCCTAGCCCTCTTCTTATATGTATATAATTAATTCTTTCCACAACTTATCTCTAGTTTAACTGGCTAACTGGTTCAGGAGTTTATCTATCTTATTAGCTTTACCTTGTCCCCAAGCTAAGTTGTTCTGGGGTTTGTCTAACCTTCTTACTCCTGGCTAACTCGTCTCTCTTATTAGCCTTTCCCTTGTCCCCAAGCTAAGTGTCGTCCTGGGGTTTGTCTAGCTTTCTTTCTCATCTCTCTTTTTCTTGTTCTTTTCTTTCTTGAATTCATTGCAGAAACTTGAGCAAGACGATGACGACGAGTATCTCAACTCCACCTGGGCCGACGGCGGCAGTCTGAAACGTCAGGCGCATGGTCTGGAGAATGTTAGATTCCGATTCGGAAAATGAACCGTTGCTAGACTAAGACGACGGGTTCTGAATCGTGACAGAGAATAGAGAGAGAGACACGGAGCAAAGAGCAAATGAAAAAAATCCAAGTATTTCTACCCAAAACAATCGATAAACAATGCATGCAAATGCGTAACGAACCTGAATACCTTCAGAGCTGTTAGAGACATTTAAAACTATGATAGATTATATTTACCTTATGAATTAACACACACACACACACACACACACACAAAGAGAGATACACAACACACACGTATAGGCAACTAATCAATCGAACAACTGCAGTCACATAAACTTACGATAGATCGAAGCTTAACAAACACACACACAAGTCACAATTCAAAATTACGATATATGATATATAATACGACATACGTTATGTCGAGAAACAGTTGAGCCGCTTCACACAAGGACAAGGACTGTGCAGAGGCGAAAGTACCGGAAAGAGAAAGGACTACAGAGAGAAAGAAAGAAAGAGAGAGTGTTACTTTAATTGGTACAAATACAATAACAGCAGAAACCACAACAACAACTCAAGAAGCAGTAGCAGAAGACGTTGCGTGGAATGGAGCAGAATAATTACGTACTATATACCTAAAGCAAATTCTAATACTTATACACATACATACATATACAAATATTTACTTGAATTATTTTTCTATTCGCAACAATCGATGTCGCCTCGGAAAATACCAAAGCAAAGCAGAGCAAAAAAATAATAAAAATAAAGAAAATTTAAAAAATTAAAAAAAAGTATAATTAAAAAAAAAACGAACAAGGAAACACGCGCAAAAAACTTATTTACACAAATCGATAAATTGGGAGCGCTGATCGATTTTTAGATATTGTAATGCCGAATAAAGTGCTACCACCATCAATTTGCCTCGAAAAGTGTGTGAAACAAGCGAAAAATAAAGCAGCATTAATTTATTTAATTACAACTAAATTAAAGTCTAACGTAAACGTAACTATACAATACGTATAAAACGGTATTGAGCCTAAGTATATTGAAATCAGATGAAGAATATGTAATAATAATTATAATAATAATTAATAATAATAATAATAATGATAACAATTGTTATTGTACTTGAAATTAATGCGGATAAACAACACTCACAGCTTTAACTAACGGAAACCAGAGGCATAAGATTTTTCTTCTACATATAATAATTTTATTAAGATATGATAACTTATACTAGGTACTACGAAAATGGTTCAAGCTATTCAATTAAATTCTTACAAAATAATTACGCATTAAAATCATAATAATTTAGACTTAAATATAATGTTTCCTTTTTTATATTAAACAAAACAAAAAAAAAAAAACGAAACCAAAGAGAAAAAAAAACAAAATACTCGAATGAAACTCGAAGCAAGCAAAGCAAATAAATGAGGAATACTCGTAATATTTCTATATAACGATGCGAATACTTTCTCGAACATACGCATCCGGTAATTGCACCTATTGCGAATAATCTATCAATGATAAGCAGCAAGCAACAAAATGATATACACACATAGTTTGGTTTTAACAAAAAAGGATACTTGCATGCATACAACACCAAGAAAACAACAAAAACAAGCGCAACTACTAGCTAATATCATGTAAAACAAAATGACAAACAAATGCTACTAGAATTGAAAACAAAAAGCGAAACAAAATCTCGAAATAAAAATACGCATTTAGCAGCCTACAAAAAAAAAACGCATTTACTCATTTTCAAACACTCGCGTTTTGCAACACTTATCGCGCAACGTTAAGTCGATAACTGTTTGCTATCGACTCATTGCCAAATACAATTTACTTACAATTCAAATTCAAGCGCCATGAGCCACGCGTTTTCCAGCACTTGCCGTACTATTTTAAGTCGATAACTGTTTCATATCGTCGCACAGCAGGTGGCAACGCCAGCACAGCTGTGCTTATCAGCTGCTGTGGCAGCGCGTACACACCGCAAAGCAATGGAAAAAATTTTACTATTGACAAATGTTATTTTTATTTTGTAAAAGAGTTATTTAACCACTGTGCGCGCTCGTTTAAGTTATAATTTATGCTAATATTATACAAATAGTGCAAACAGCCACATCGATTATTTTTCACTGTAGATGTTATCGACAACAATTGGCGTTGTTGTTGTTGCTGCTGCACCTGCTTCTCTCGCTTGTAAACAAATATAATTTTGCGGCCGCTTCGAGTGAAAAAAGTTAACAAATGTTGTCGCAAAGCTGAGAACGCCACAAAATGGACAATAAGAAGGATATCTACAATCTGTGGGTGCAGTACACAACAAAGGTAAGCTGAGGGCAGGTTCGGTGTGGCTTGGTATTGCGCGAGCTTCCCCTCTCCTAGGGGGGAACGAGAGGAGGTGACGTGTTTTTCGCATTAATCACCGCATACAGCGAAGCGATAACAACTTCTGGCGCAGCCCCCAAAAAGTTCCCAAGCAGCTTAGACAATTTGTCTTGCCAAACAGAGCAGCCTCCCCTTGCCAAGCCAATTTGCCTTAGGGTTATATAATCAAAAGCAGGCTCAAAATGCTTCACCCTCTTCTTGCCTTCCTTCCTTGCAGAACGATGAGACTTATTTTCGCGAGTTTGTGGCACGCTTTGTGGACATTTGGCGCAGTCAACTGCAATTGGATTTTCAATCCGTAGATTGTCCACTGTGGCATGAAGTGCAACCGGATAATGGACCACACTTGGGGCGTCTACCGGATGAACTGCTGCCGGCCATAGGCAAGTTTATCATTGTGGCACGCGATGCCTGTGAAACGGATACACTCACGGAGGAGGGCATCGAACAGGTGGCCATATTAATTGACTGTCTGGTGATTGTCTGTCGCCATTTCGACAATATACTGGCCATTATCAAGTACGAATACAAGCCCAATCTAATCGCCATACTATCCAAGCTATTTACGCAGGTAAGAAGACAACAATAAACAACAAAGAAATTGAAATGAAATGATAAAACAATTATTTCTTATAGCAAATGACAGAGCGACGCGCCTCTGCGGCAATGAGTCACCTGTTCCGCAGTTTCACTTCATTCCTTGAGGTCATGTACGATCCTTATCTAACCTGGCGCAGTTTTCTACGTGGCCAATTGGCAGACTACACAAAGTTGCCCTACAAACCTCACGCGGTACACGTGGAAATTGTGCCCTTTATCTATGGTGAGTGTAGAGATAAAAGTAGAAGTATCTTAATTGGTTTTATCTCTCTATCTCTCTCTCTCTCTCTCGTTGCAGATTGTTTCCAGCAGGAGGAGTTGCTCAGGTTCGCGGACTTGGGCGAGAGCCTGTTGCATGTCTTGGGTGCAGTTATCTGCGGCTCTCAGGTACCGAAGCTCAGTGGTGGATTTAACTTTGTTTAACTTTGTTGTGTATATTCCTTTATTGCTAATTGATTTCCTGTCATCTTTTGTATATTAATTGCCGTATATAACTACCACAAATGAATGATTCTGCTCGGTTCTCTTTCTCTGTCTCCTTTGCACTCTTGCTTTCTTTGATTGCATATCATTTCATTGTCGTTTCGTTCATTCAACTCTTGTTACTGTCTAAATTCATACATGTATAAAACTAAATCGAAATTTGCAGAAGAATCTAAGCTCGTACGCAACAATTAGAAATACTAACGCTCTAATTCAAACAACAAACGCTCCATGCTCCTCCATGGGTGATGGGCAACAGCTTCTAAACTGTGATAACTTGGTGAGTGGTAAACGCTTTCTCATATTCTCTACCCCCCTGTACCCACTGTACCCTGTCCCCCCTACCATACTAAGTAGTGCTTTTGCCTCCTGCTCTGCCTTCTCTTTATCTCTCTTTTCTGCTGTGTTGTGTACTAAATAATTTGTGCTGCTGCAGCGCAATGGCATGAGAGCCATTTGCCCCGCCACGGTGTCCATCATAATGCGCATACTGGAGCAATGGGAGAGTGCGAGCAGCCTACGCCGTGTGGCCCTCAACTGCTATGCACTGATGGTCATTGTACTGCAAAAATCTAGTCCTGAAGAAGTGAGTAACCTTGCTATAACTACAGTGGATACTCTATTAATGTTTTATCTTGTATTTCTTGCAGCGCCAAATAGATCTAGTTACATTAATACAACTCTATTGTGATGCACTGCGCAAGCTGCTGGCCACAACGCACTTTGACAGCGGCGATGCCAACTTTGACATTACCAGTGATAGTGACAGCGATGTGGCCATCGATATGGGTGCACTGGCAGCCAGTGTGGCTGCTGTGCAGTTGTTCCTCATGCCAGGCAAGCCAGAGACGGCAGTTAGTGAGGCCATTGGAGAGACTAATCTGTTGGAGCTGCTCATAGGACTGCCGCAGGGCATTAAGGTGAGGGGAAGCACTTCCACAACTGCTCTGACTCTTACTTAACTTCTTCCTTCTGCCTTGCAGCACTGGCATGTCTCGCACACAAGTGCACTGAGCAGCACCATGGATGCGCTGGCTGCGCTCACACATCATGCACCACGTTGCGCTGAACTGTTGCGTCTTGGTGGTCGCATTGAGCGACTCTTTGGCAACATGTTTGAGTTTGAAGCGCCTTCGATTGCTTTGCTAAATGCCTGCTACAATTTGGGCTACAATGCAGAGCAGCGTGTGCTGGTGTTGCCGGAGGTAATGCTGCAATTGCTGGAGTGGTTACCCGATCTGCAGGAGCCTGAACAACTGCATGTGAGTGCGCTGCTGCTCAAGGGCTGCACGGATAACTATGGCACGTAAGTGAAGAGGGATAATCTCTAATGGAATCATGTGTATATTGGTGATATCTCTTTCTTTCCTCCCCCCAGTAAAACTGTTGCCTGTGGCAGTCGCGTTGTGAAGGCAGTCTGTGGTTGCTTGCTGCGCGGTGAATCACTTGGCGAGAACTGTGCACAGAATCTAATTAAACTGATTGAAGAGCTGAGTAAGCTGAGCATTGTGCCGGCTGAGTTGAAGTGTATTTTTGCGCTGCTGCGTCAGGGCCCGCAGTTTGCACAGCACAAGCAGCTACAGCAGGTGAGTCAGCTTGCAGTTCCATATCAAGTGCAACCTCTTAATCCCTTTTCTCTCTCCCTTGCAGACGCTGGTTGTAATTGCCTTGCAGAGTTTGCGTGGCAACAATTGCTGTGCACAGTATTTTGCCATTGAGCAGCCCAGGGATGGCATCACTGTACCCGATATAAGGAACTGGACACTCTCTGGCTCATATGGCTTTATATTCCACATGCTTGTCAGATTCAATGCAGCGCCGGAGGCAACACAGTCGAGTCAGCGGCGCATGTTGCTCACGTTGCAAACGCAAAGTGGTTGCGGTTTTGAGATCTTTGTGCAACCTAATGGAAATGTGGTGGTGGCTGCACTAACTAGAAGAGAATATCTAACCTCTGCCACGGCTACAAAGACGTTGTTGGATGGACAGTGGCATTATCTGACTGTGGCCATAACGCCGCCGAAGCGTCCCTTCTCCTACAGCCAGATTAATATCTATGTTGACTTTGTGCAGAAGCTGAGTGCCACCTTGAAGGTGCAGGCTATCAATGAACCCTTTACGGCATGCGCCATTGGTGCAGTTGTGGCGCCAGCGCCTAAGCAGCATGAGGCAAGCAAAGGTGGCGCACTGCCGCGCTCCTCGTCGCAGGAGAGTGGACCTGTCTACAAGGGCATGTTGCCCAGTCTGCTGGAACGCACGCTGTCTGCCAATGTGAGTTTACTTGGAGTCTTGCTTGCTCTCTTACTAATAACTTCGGTAATCTCTCTAGGTGTCCAACTACTTCACGCTGCCACTGCGCACACAAACCGCCTTCGATCCGAATGTAAAGAACTTTCCCATTGGCATGCAGGATACAGTGTTTGGGGAGCCTGTTTGCCTGCAGGGACACCTTGGCGGAGTGTTGTTGGCTGATCCCACAACCAGTTTGAAGACCATCTTCGATGCTGGCATGAATTTCAGTTCAATATTCTCGCAGGACAATGATCTGCTCGAGTTGAACTCTCGCTTTGTATTCTGCTATGCACCAGGTGCTGTTTGGCATGGCAGCTGTCAGGATTTGATACCAGGTGGCAGATATCCAGGCAGAATACATGCACAGCAATGCAAGACCACCAAAATACAGGATACCATCAATAGCATTGGCGGTGTCAATGCAGTGTTGCCCATGTTGCACAGGCTGGTCAAGGAACAGGACGCTGACATCTCCATAGGCAGTGCAAGTGATGAATCCTTAGCTGCGTCCCTTAAGACACCCATGGGGGAGGAGTTTACTGACTGGGAAATGCTCTCATCAAACTCTTATACGGAATGGAAGATGATACAACATCCGCTGGCCAGTTTGCTGTGCCTGCTGCGCTACTTAACCCACGAGCATGAGAACAATCAGCAGCAGTTGCTCACAAGTGAATCCTTGGCCATCATTGGCATCATGTTGCAACGTTGCCCCGCCAATCTCTTTGATGTCAATTCACTGATGGCTACACATCTGCTAATGGAGTCACTGCAGGCGCACAAATCTGCCACAGCTACTGCGGGAGCAACTGCTGCAGGAGATTCACAACTTCTCGAAGCACTCTACGCACACATTGTCTTCAACTTTGCCATCTGGTCACGTCTGCAGTTCCAAATCACACTTGGACATGCACAGTATCTAAGTGCAATGATCAAGAACGATCGCAAATACTTTCGACGACGTTATGGCGTGCAGTTCATCTTGGATGTGGTGCGTCAGTATTACAGCACGCCGGATAATATATGCAGTGATGATGCAAGAACCATACGTGCCACACTCTTTGGCATTATACGTTTCTATCTGCAAAAGGATGTGAACATTAAGGAGGTGAATGCAATGATTGCCTTTCTGGCCTCAGTGCGACAGGAACTAGTGCTGGTTGAGTTCCTCGAGATGATGACCTACTATGTGCGTGGCAAGAACTGCAAGGATCAGATGGTGTTGCTTCTCCACGAGCCACAGAGCGCCAATCTCATCTACAACTTCTTTGTGGACAAGAGCTACAGCAATGAGGTGCAGGAGGCGGCCATCAGAGTGAGTAAAGTCCGAGGATGCACTTCCAGCTGTAACTAATCCCCTTCCTGTCCCCCCTACAGCTCATCAGCGGCTTGCTGGCCACATCGCGTGTGCATCAGAAGTACAAGCAGGTGCTGCGTCTCTATGATCCCAGTGGGGAGCAGCAGAGCATGTTCCCGGGCTTCTTCTCCTTCATCACGCCCTTGTCACTCAGCTCGACCATATTGTTTCATCTGGTGGATGAGATGCTTGGCGCGCAGCCTGATTATGGTGGTCTCATCTTTCTGGTGTACCATGTCAGCTGCTCTGATCTGCAAGTGAAGCTAGAGATTGCCAAGCGGCTGCTGCAGACCACGTTTGTGAAGCAGCAATCCACGCAGGCCATTGCCAAGCAGACAGGCTGGCAGGAATCCATTGCCAGGTTGCTCATTAGGAAGCCCATCACCAGCATGCCCCCAGATGAGGAGAGAAGACGTAGTTTCGGCATCAATTTGGATGTCCTGCTTGAGGATAACTCTAGCTTTCTGGCGCAGGCGGATCTTATAACATTCTCCGATCAGGAGATTGGCCTGGCGACGCTGCAGCAGCAACAGGCGCAGTCGCAGGAGGAACAAAGCGATAGCGGCTTAATACTTAACGAGATACAGGCAAGCGTCACTGAAGCTGCCACTGTCATTGAGAGCGAGATTAAGGGTGAGTGTGGAGAGTAGCTGAACCCAGTTGGATAACTCATGCTCATTGCTTTCTCTCTCTCTTCTCTCCCATTTAGAACTGGCTGAGTCTGTCTCCGGCGCTGTGGTGGAGAATGTGAACAGTGTCTTCTCTGTACTGCGTCAGACCACGCACGATATACAGGATACCTTTGAATCGCTTACGTTGGGCAGCTCAACGGATACCACAGACACTGCACCGACTGCTTCACTGCAGCGCGATGAATCCTTGAGCTCTGACAGCTCCACACAATCACCGCATGGACCAGCCAAGAAGAGTGACTCCATGGAGGTAGCTAGACACTTGCCAAGATAGAGACTTCCCTTCTCTAATACCTTATTCCCTTTGTAGAGCACCACAGCCTTTGACTTTGTAGCCGATGGGGATGTGGACACCGAGGAGCAGCTGGTTTATCTGGTCTCCAACACTTTGTTCAATGTTTTCTGGCGTGGCATAGGCAACGATCATCCGCACTGCTGGCAGGAACGTGGTCAGGTGTTGGGCTGTATTAATCTACTGGCACTGAACAATGAGTTGATCACCTCGCATCTCTCGCTGCGTTTGCGCATACTGGAAATGGCAGTGCAGGCATCGCTCTTTGATCTCTCCGAACATGGCAGTCAAACGTTGATCAATCAGGAGGTGAGTTAGCAAAGGGATTCCTGTCATTTTACACAACTCTAATCTCTTTTCTTGCCTGCCAGAATGCCTCTCACATCTTGCGCATGGTCTATGAGCTTGTGGTGCTGGGTTCCAATGAGGATGAGTCAAAGAAATGCTCCACCAAACTGCTGGATGGTGTCTTGGCGCTGCTTGATGCGTTGATGATCTTCCAGCAAGGCTCCGATGATTGGAGCGATATGATACGTTTATGTTTGGGTTTATTGTTGAAGTGCTCGCATCATCCTAATCCTGGCATTGTGGCCATGGCCACAGCCAAGCTACATGCCATATTGCAGAGCAGATCCACCGAGGATCCCGCTGAGTTATCCTATTTACTGTACAGCATCAATCGAGCGCTGGATAATGCTATTGAGGGTGAGTTGAGCGGATTGAAGTGAACTTTAAGGCAGCTCATTTATGGAGTTTCTTTCCCGTTTGTAGTGGGCAATCCGGAGGAGTATTCATTCCTTATGCCAGTGATGAAGGCACTGCTGGAGAAATGCCGCTCTGCCTTCAACTTGGACTCCACATTGCCAGATTTGCCCTCAACCTCTTCAGGTCCCGTGTTCTTCAATGATTTTCAAATGTATAGCACCAGTAAAAAGTGGCGTAACTTCATGGAACGCATGGTAAGTTGATTGTGTAATATAACAGTATAACAATAGAACAGTATGACAGTTTAGTTCTTTATAAACAACAATTACTTTATTATTTCATTTAATACTTAACTCTATATATAGCAAAACTTGCTAGTGAAGGTTGACCCCTTCTTTCTTGCTTAAGATACTTCCAACAGGTTACCCTCTTGCAGTACCTTCTCTTATATAGTCTCTTATCAAGTATAGTGAAGGTTAACCCCTTCTTTCTTGCCTAATCTTCTTGCTAACATACTTTCCCTTGCACTACCATCTCTTTCTTGCCTAATCTTCTTCCTTACATACTTCCTCTTGCAGTACCTTCTCTTTCTTTTCTAATCTTCTTCCTTACACACTTCCCCTTGCAGTACATTCTCTTTCTTTCCCAATCTCTTCCTTACATACTTCCCCTTGCAGTACCTTCTCTTTCTTTTCTAATCTCCATCCTAACATACTTCCCCTTGCAGTACCTTCTCTTTCTTTCCTAATCTTCTTCCTTACATACTTCCCCTTGCAGTACCTTCTCTTTCTTTCCTAATCTTCTTGCTAACATACTTCCTCTTGCAGTACCTTCTCTTTCTTTCCTAATCTTCTTCCTTACATACTTCCCCTTGCAGTACCTTCTCTTTCTTTCCTTATCTTCTTCCTTACATACTTCCCCTTGCAGGACCTTCTCTTTTTTTCCTTATCTTCTTGCTAACATACTTTCCCTTGCAGTACCTTCTCTTATATAGACACTTATCTAGTATAGCTTATGATTTTTTGGCAAGTTCTGTCGCAGTATATTAAGCTCGCGATCACTCTGTGGGCTCTTGAAGAGCGTCGTATCGAAGACGCCTTTGGTGGTGCGTTTGTGTGTGGGATGTCGCTCAGTGGCACCTGGTTGTAGCGCCAGACTGGCACCCCCTCGTGGTGGTCGTGTGGGTCTACCACTACTACTACTACTACTGCCACGCCCATACTGATGCTGCTGTTGCTGATAGTTGGACGGTGGAGCAATGGTGCCATCGTAGTAGCTCTGCGAGCGACTCTTCTCAATGGTCACCGCTGTGGGTGGCGTGCTGGCAGTGCGACTGCGATAGCGTGAGGTGCCGCGATTTCGATTGTGCTGAGACGGCGAGGGGGTGCTGGTTATAATGGTGGGAACGAATGCAGTATTGGCTGTGCTGCGTTGACGCATGGGACTCCAGGGCGCAGGCGTTGTTGTCGTCGTCGTCGACGTTGTTGAGGGTGTAACAAAGTTCGAATAGTTTCGCTTGTGCTGCACATAGTGTGAACCGTGTGCCACCGTATCCAAGTCGGTGCCACGTGCCACTTGCACATGGGAGGAGTCCGCATCGTACGCGTGCTGCAGCTCAGGCACATCCAGTGTGTGTTTCTTGGAGACCAACGAGGGGCGACGCTTGCGTTTGCGACTCCTTGCTGTGGTCTGGCTGCTGCTAGCGGTTTGTGCATCCGAGGGTAGATCGTTGGAAGTATGATCGGGTAGAATGGGTGGATAGGATTCCTGTTCCTCTTTGTTGGACGATTCAAAGGGTATGGGATCATAGATGGGCACCTCGTAGCTAGACTTGGGAAAGTCAAAGCTAGGGAACTTGGGATTGGGATTAATTGGCAGTTCCTCCGAAGGCAGTGCGTAGTCATCTTGAGGGTAGCTCTGCACAGGTTGATGTTGCTCTGGTAGCACATAATTGCTGGAGGGATGTTGCTGGGAAGGATGTTGCTGTGGTGGATGTTGTGGTGGAGGATGTTGTGGTGGAGAATGTTGTGGTGGCTGTTGTTGAGTGTGTTGTGGCGTATATGAAGGAGTATGTTGAGGAGGTGGTGCGTGTTGTGGTGGCTCCGCAAAGTGACCATCATGGGCAGATGATGGTGGCTGATAGTTCTGCTCGTACTGCGTGTCATAGGCCTGATAGGATGTGCTGATCTCATAGGCAGGTGGCGAATAGGCAATCTCATAGTTGGAGTTATGTGCTGGTGCTGGTGGTGCAGCTTTGGGTGGCTCTGCAAAGCTCTGTTCATGATAGCCTGCGTTGGGTATCTTCTGCTCATATATAGAATACGAATCTGGCGGAGGTGGTGGCTCCACATGCGAGTAACTGGGCACATGAGCAGGCGCTGAGGGTACACCATATTGTGTAGATGGCGGCGCAGCAGGTACGCCATAATGGGAAGAAGGAGGAGCAGACGGCGGGGCAGCATATTGCGTAGCAGGAAGAGGTCCATACTTTGTAGAAGGAGGAGGTCCGTACTTTGTAGAAGAAGGAGGTCCGTACTTTGTAGAGGGAGGTTCACCGTACTTTGTAGAAGGTGGTGCTCCATAATTTGTAGAAGGAGGAGGTCCATAATGTGTGGCAGGTGCTGCTGGTGGTGGCACATAGTGATGGGATGAGACATAAGACTCAGGCTCATAGCTGCTGCTTGGACCAATGCTCTGTTGCAGTGGCGGCACACCGTATTTCTGATGAGGCGTATGTGCATAAGAACTAGACGGAGGTGAGGGTGAATCATGATCATGATGATCCTCTGTGAATGTATACTCCAAGCTGGGGAACTTGTGGGCACCATAAATATCATTATCCTCATGACTATAGAGATTCAAATCCATTGACTGTGCTTCGTAGCTGCTCGCTGGGATGTGGAAGTCGCTGGCATCGAATTTCAAGTGCTGGAAGTCTTCAATGGCGTAGCTCGGCTCCTCAATGTGCGTGGCAAAGGATGGGGGCAACGAAGGTGGCAACGAATGTGACTTGTAGTGTGTGTAGCTTATGGGAGGACCCGCTTGATGACTGGGTGGTCCATAACGTATCTTAGGAGGTGGTCCCTTCACCCGCCTACGCTTGCTGCGCTTCGAGCCATGACGCCATGCGGGATGACGTCTAGAGCGTATAAGCTTCTCAGCCGGCGGCAGAGTGGCATTGCTGAGGCTGCTCTCCTCCTCAGTCAGCTGGCCAGCGGGAGCAGCTGTTACCAACTCTGTGGCATTATCTGGCTTGGAACTGTCGCCCAGCACCAAAGGCAGCAACTAAGGGAGAGAGAGAGGGGAAGAAAGGTCAGCGGTTAGTGTTTTAAGTGCTTACAAAAACTTTCACCCTCCACAATTTGGCAACTTTTAGTAGATGTTGAAGATCGCGACCTTTGACAATTGCCACCAACTGCGTTGGCAACATCTTCAGCGGCTTATGACGCAGTCGCGTGTGTTGACTGCGCAGTCTATGATTGCCAGTGCTGGCTTCCGTGAACACGTAACGCAGTCACGAGCCTCCCCACTGGCTCCTACACTCGTGGCTCCTTCATTCCCCCCCCCCGTGTAATTGGCTTTGCAGCGTATGCCGGCTTGGTTGCTTTTCATGAAGGTATGCAACAACGCTTGCAATGCTGCCACAACACACGCAATGGCAGCAAGAGGCAGCTGGGTGTGGGAGGGAGTAAGGGGAGGCATAAGGAGGGTAAAGCATTGAACCTGCACAACCGTCACCAAGTCAGGTTCAGCGCACAGCGTAATCCGCTTTGCTGCGTCTTTGTTTTGTTTACAATTTGTTAAGTAGACAATGCCAGCTGCCAATGATGGATTGGGCGGGAAGTATTGAGGAGTTAAGACAGCGAGAGAGGAAGAGCAAAAGAGAGAAAGAAGTAGAAGAGGTAGTATAAGTTGAGAGACGCAACAGTTGAAGTAGTTAGAGAGAGAAGTTTTGAGATAAAGAGCAAAACAGGATTATGGAAGTAGAAACAAATGAAGAGACTGTGAAGTGGGGATGGGAATTGAGTGGGTGGTAGTCAAAGAGAAAGAGAGAGAGAGTGAGAGAGAGAATGGGACAGAGGTAGAGGTAGAGGTAGAGCTAGAGCTAGAGCTAGAGCTAGAGCTAGAGCTAGAGCTAGAGCTAGAGGTAGAGGTAGAGGTAGGGGTAGAGGTAGAGGTAGAGGTAGAGGTAGAGGTAGAGGTAGAGGTAGAGGTAGAGGTAGAGGTAGAGGTGGGGGGGGTGGAGGTGGAGGTAGAGGTAGGGGGTGGAGGTGGGGGTGGAGGTAGAGGTAGAGGTAGAGGTAGAGGTAGAGGTAGAGGTAGAGGTAGAGGTAGAGGTAGAGGTAGAGGTAGAGGTAGAGAGAGAGAGAGAGGTAGAGGTAGAGAGAGAGAGAGAGAGAGGTAAGGGGAGCAACAACAGAATACCAGTTAAAGGAGTTTGAAACTGGATAAGAGCAGATCATCAAGATGGGAGGAGTTACAGCAAAGAAACTGGAATGATCATATCTTCAATACAAAGAAAGGTATAAGAACAAATGATATGTTAAATAGAAGAGATATTGAGGTAGGCTCTGTATATAGATAGAGAAGATCTGATCTTATACTGATCCTGCTTAACTTTGGGGTACAGAAAGATATTAGAACAAGTGAACAAGCGTATCTTCAATACAGATGATAGGTTAAATATAAGAGATATGGAGGTAGATTCTGTGGTTAGATAGAGAAGATCTACGTATACTGATCCTGCTTAACTTTAGGGTAGGGAAAAGAATTAGAACAAGTGTTTTGTTGAATAGTTATCCTCTAATGAGGAAGGTTCATAGAGATAGTTGGCAGCTGGAGGAGCTGGAGGGTAGAGAGAGGTATTAGAACAAGTTATTTATTGAATAATTATCATAATGAGGTTGGTTTATAAAGGAAGTTCACAGCTGTAAAAGCACATCTATCAGTAATTTATGTTAAGTTCAACCCTTGTTGAATACTCAAGATGAAATTTCTTTTGACTGTCAGGCAAGTACTAGAAAAGTCCTTCAAACCCGCACCACATGCAGTTTATTATATCACAACTAGTTCTGTAACACACACATTGAAACAACATTAACACTTACAAGGCAAGCAGCGAGCAAAAAGTAAAGATTATACATCATGTAAACTTGTTGAAAGATGTTTCGCGAAAAATTAAACTGGAAGTTTTAAAGGCGCATTCAAGGAAAATTCCAAAATACAACAACTTTCATTGAGAGGAGGCTCTCTGTTTTACTACTACAGCAGGCTGGTCTAGTCTAGTCGGGTCTGCTGCAGTGGTTTAGTTAGTTTAAACGTTACTCGAAGCTCTTTGAATGGTTTAGTGCGCACCCGGTCACGTTCCGTTGGACTTTCTTTCGGCAACTGAGCGCGCTCCAAGAAAGTGGTCTGGTTTTGTTGCTTGCACAGCGAAAGAAAAGAAGAAGAAGACAGCAGCGACGACGACTTCGGCACGAGATGGAACCAGTCGAATGACAAAGCGTCGCCCACCAGTGCACCACAGCGCCTGAAACTATCGGGATGCCCTCGAGGCCTGTTTGGCCACACTACGGGGGGTGCGGCGCAGTATTATGTAAAGAATGCCCAAATGCGGATGTATCTAACTATCTCTCTGTCTCGCTCACTCACTCTGAACTTTTGGCCAAAAACCCGCTAAAGAAAACCGCAGCATTAGCTAGACTCATAGATCACAAGATCAAGTAAAACTTGTTTCGTTGTTGCATTGCAGTTTGAGATGCACGAGTGAACCGACGGCGCTTCCTCGCAGCTCTCGCAGCTGCGGCATCTGCTATGTCTGCTGCAACGTTTGCTCTGCCTGCCACGGTTGCATCTACATTGAACTTGAACCTGACCGGACGTGACGCACTCGACTTTGACTCGACTGCAGCGTCGACTTGAGTGCGACTCCAAATGCGATACTGATTTGATTTTGTAAACTGACCAAATGAAAGTGAAAACAAGTTGAGTTGCTCGAGAATTGTTTGCTAGACTAACGCATACCCTGTGCTTTTATATATAACTGAGTTGTGCTTGCGTAAAACGCTGTTAAGACGGACTTACATGCTATTCTCTGTAGAAGATCTATGGGCATGCTGTAGACTCACTTCTTTATAAGAGGGTATGGGAAAGTAAAGAAGAGGTGCCTGTAAGCAAAGAACTGATTGGACAGCTTAAGTGCCCCAGTGTATATTGTATAGTCTGATCTTTAGAGTTGGTAACCCACTCTACGTACACGGGTTAGGTCATAAAGTGGTAAGACCTTTTGCTGAAACTCTTTTAATACGATTATTAAATAAGTTTCTTGTCTCTGACTTTGGGAATGCGTTATACTCACTTCATTATAAGCCTCTAACTTGTTAGGGTATTGTAAAGTAAAGAAGAGGTGCCTGTAAGCAAAGAACTGATATCCCAGCTTAAGTGACCCAATGTAAATTCTGTAGTGTGATCTTAAGAGTTGCTAACCCACTCTACGTACACGGGTTAGGTCATAAAGTGCTAAGACCTTTTGCTGCAACTCTTTTAAAACGATTATTAAATAAGTTTCTAGTCTCTAAACGGACTAACACCTTGTTTACACTCTCACTGAGTACAGGGTATTCCCCTGTCACATCAAGTTGACTTATTATGTGAGATCTGTCCACCATTTGTCTTCTTCACAGGTTAAACCACTCTACGATCGTTACCAGCGCGACATCGAGCTGCATCTGTGGGAACCCATCAATCGCTTCTGGGCCGAATGCTATGAGGCCTGCAAGGCTGCATCCAAGCAGAGAGCAAGCTTCCAGGCAACCAATCGTCGGGTGTTCCAGCAAAAGATCTACATGCCATGGAAGGTGCGGCAGGTGGAGGAGGCACAGCGACTGCAGAATGCCGCATTGCAGCACAAGACAAACGACAGTCACATACGGAAGAAATGGAAGACCGCCAAGCGTTTCTTGTACGGCCCTAGGGGTCCCTGGTATACCGGGTAAGTGCACTCACAGTTACAGTCACAGTTATACTCGTAGTTGAAGACCCTCTTCATAGCATTAAGCATTATGAAACCAAACGAAATTCAGCATTTTAATTAAGGCGACAATTGCAATCGGGCGTGCTCCAACGTAAATGATGATTACATATGACGTCGAGCTGAGCTGAGCTGAGCTAAGTCTCTCCCCAAGCAGTTAATCACCTTCAAACGCACTCACATATTTTGTATTATATATATATTATATACATATATATCTCTCTTTAGTTATGTGTGTGGACAGGTAGCTGACGCGCTTTTTTGTTCGTTTTACTGCTAACAAATGCACTCATTAATGTCGCTGCCAGTCTGTCTGTGTGTGTGTGTGCGTGTGTGGCTGCCACAGCGTCGCACAGCTGGCGCTCACAATGGTTAGAAATTGAATTTTATACAATATAAAATACAAAAATCTTTTAAGCTGTCTTTGCTAATTTCGCCAAAAATATCAAATTTCATTTATTTTAATTTCACTTTCTTTTGCACGTGGAGAGCAGAAGCTCTTAAGCCGTTTGGTTAGTTTCTTTCTAAGTATCATTAGTTTTGCAATAGGCCAGATTAATGAGCTTGAAGTATGGGTGTTTGAAGAGTTTAAAAGAAAGGTCTCTGTTGGTGTCTAAAGAGACTAGCTAGAGGTTAACTAAAGTTGGATAGAGCCTTATTGAAGTAAGGTAGAGCCTAACTTAAGTTGGGTAGATCCTTATTAAAGTTAATTAGAGCCTAACTTAAGTAAGGTAGAGTCTAACTAAAGTTGGCTAGAGCCTAATTCAAGTTAGGTAGAGCTTAAATATAGGAGGGTACAGGCTAAGCAAAGTTAAGTTGAGCCAAATTAGTGGAGGGTACTGCACTTTAACTATTTAAAAATATATAACGTCATTTCGTTCTATATTTCTTCATTAAGCTGAAGGAATTCTATGATACCAACTAACCATATTTCTCTTATACAATAAAAGTAAAGACCTTTCTGTGAATTTTGAAATTCACATTGTAATTCTTTATAGACTTCATTGCATTGGGATCGAATATATTATACTCTGTTTTCATTATTACTTAGCTCATTTATATGGCAAGATATGTCTCTCTAGAAATCTATATGATTATCTTACTAGATTTCTACTTCTTCTACTATAGTCATTATCTATATCTTAACAAATATATTACAGTCTCCTTTCTTTAATTTGTACCCCAATTAGATCTATTACTCACTCTCTTTAAAGCTTACTTTCCCACTAATTCCTACGCCATTTTTTACCGCATTCTGCCCACTGTACCTACTATGTGGTGTGAATTACTTGAAGCTTTCGCTGCGTTGCTGTTACTCTTGTTGTTGCTGTTGCTGTTGGGGCGCCTGCCTCATCAGCTGAGGCGCGATTAAAATTACGAATTAATATTATTAAATCATCAAAGTATTTATGCAATCGGCAAATGTAACGGAGTGTTTGTTAGACGTGCCTGCTGTGGCTACTGCAATGAGTGCATAACTCTGCCCCCCAGTGTGTGTGTGTGTGTGTTGTTCCCACTGGGAAGAGTTTCGTTTTCGGTTGCATTCAGTCAATTACTCAATTATCGATTCAGTATTGCTATCAATTACCGATTAACGATTACCATATCGATTGACGCACGCACGCTGCATGCAGCTGAGGCGTGGTGGGCCTTGGCACAAGAATTTGCATTGACAGTCAAAGTGGTGCGTGGTGCCTGCGTGTTGAGTGGTACGTGGTACAGAGTGTGGGGCGGTGCGAGGTGCGCTACTAATGTTCTAAGGTCGTGCCACTCTCGCACGACGAAAACGAGTTCAACTTGCGATTTCTATTGCATGACTTGCAACGTTGGTCTAGACAATCTCTCGGGGCTGACTGACGATCCCCTTCAGCTACTGCTTCTTCTTCTTCAAGCCCCACCTTGATATTCTATCGAGATCGACGACTTTGTCAATTTGCTGCTGCAGATTTATTTGCATTTCGTCTCATTGTGAATAAACTAAACGATCTCTCGCTCTCTCTCTCGTTATGTTTTCTGTTTAGGTTAATATTGTTTTTTATATAGAGGTTTTTTTCATTTATCGCGGTCGAAACGGCCTTAAGAACTAAGTAGACAAGAAATACATAATGAAACGCGTCGAGTGTGAGTGTATGAGTGAGTATTTGTATGAGTAATCGATCGAATCAGATCGATCGATCTGTATGTATATACATAGGTAGAGTATTTCGATAAATCGCTTTCATTTCGACTAAAAACTATTCAACTATCGACTATCGAGGCGGCGTCGCAGGAGAAGGAGGATCAAAGATTGTTCGCGATGTCGGTCGGCAACGTTGAGTGTGTTCCCCACTCACTCACTTGACTTAGTGGTAGCCCAGCGGCGAGAGAGCAGGTCCCAGGAGGCCTCCATGTAGAGCAGGACCCAGTGCGGGAGCCAGAAGTGATCCATGTGCCAGTGCGGGAGCCAGACCAGGCAGTCCCGGAGCATAGGCCTTGGCCAGCAAGGGGCCATGGGACAGCAGTGGTGCGGGGGCCAGAAGTGGTGCTGGGGCCAGCACCTTGGCCACTGGAGCCACCGCCTTGACAACGGCACCCTCGCGACGCACCACTGCATTGAAACCGTGCACAGGATCCGCGGTATACTCCACAATACGGCGTGTGCCGTCAGCCTCGATGAGGGAGTAGGCGCCCTGTACCACATCGCCGCTGCGAGACTCCTGCTGGCTCTTCACATCACCAGTAGAGCCATCCTGTGGAGAGAGAGGGTAGTTAAGGATTAGCTTACTTATGCTGCAGAGGGTGCCTAGTACAGTTTTGCAGAGCGTATCCAGCTGGCTGGTACAGAGGGTACCCAGCAAGGTGCTGCGAAGGGTACCTAGTTCGGTGGTACAGAGGGTACCTTCCTAGGTGGTACAGAGGGTACCTTCCTAGGTGGTACAGAGGGTACCTTCCTAGGTGGTACAGAGGGTACCTTCCTAGGTGGTACAGAGGATACCCAGCTAGCTACAGCAGAGGGTACCTAGTTGGGTGGTACAGAGGGTAACTAGCTAGGTGCTGTAGAGGGTACCCAGCTCGGTGGCACAGAGGATACCAAGCTAGGTGCTCTAGAGGGTGCTTAAGAGGATACCCAGCTAGGTGGTACTGAGGATACCAAGCTAGGTGCTCTAGAGGGTACCTAGCGAGGTGCTCTAGAGGGTACCTAGCTAGGTGCTCTAGAGGGTACCTAGCTAGGTGCTCTAGAGGGTACCTAGCTAGGTGCTCTAGAGGGTACCTAGCTAGGTGCTCTAGAGGGTGCCTAACTAGGTGCTCTAGAGGGTACCTAACTAGGTGCTCTAGAGGGTACCTAGCTAGGAGGTAGAGGGTACCCAGCTAGGTGGTACAGAAGACACCAAGCTAACTACTCTAGAGGGTACCTAGCAAGGTCCTCCTATCGTTACTCACATGAACATCGTAGCTGAAGCTGTACTGCGGATTGGGATCGTATGGCTCGGGTGCAGCCACCTTGGCAACGGCCAGTTTGGCCAGACCAGGATACACAGGCGCCGCCAGCTTGGGCAAGAGTGGTCCACCGTATCCAGGATATGCGGGCAACGCCAGGCCAGGACCAGGCACCACCACAGCGCTGGCCAAAGCCAGAAACGCGCTGAACGAGATGAGCAAGAGTTTTTGTGCCATTTTAGCTGTCGATGCTGGACGAGATTCGGATTAGATTTTTGTTTGCTGTGCCTGCTGCCTGCTTGGCTGACAAATGAATTCACTCTGTGGTTCTGATGCTGTGCGACAATTGCTTTTTATAGCCCAAGCCCAAGCCCCGAAAAATATTCGCAATCAAATCTGCCTGCACAAAATATTTATGCAAAAGCAACAACAGAAGCAACAACAACAACAACACTACAACAACGACATGGGCAACTAAAAAGTGCGCATGCGTGTGGAGTTTATTGAAAATGCTTGCAAAGAGTTGCAAGTTGCAGTTGCAAAGGCGAAAAACGAAAACCGAAAATGAAAATAATTCATTTTTTGCAGCAGCGTCGCTTTGCCCCTGGCAGAGCTTGTCCGGGAGGCAGACGGAGGCCACCAGTTGTCTGGCTGTCACACACACACACACACACAGAGCACAGAGAGAGAGAGGGAGGCGTGGCAAGGGGGGAGAGTGCTGTTGGCTTAGGCCTACGAGAATGGCACGCATGTTGTCTAGTCTCCTAGGCCTGCATTGCAGTTGAAGTTGACCATAAGCCGATCCAATCCGATTCGTGACAAAAAAGTTCAATTCGAAAGCGATTCAGCTGCGTCTGTGTGTGCCTGTGTGTGTGTGTATGTGTGTGTATGTGTGTGCCTGTGTGTGTGTGTGTGCGAGTATGCCGGTGGTGGCCAACAGATCTCAGAGTGAGGCACGCACCCAGTTGTCGCAGCAGCCGCTGTTGAAAGGTAGCTCAGCCTTCGAAACTGGCACACT
Source organism: Zaprionus vittiger (assembly GCA_018904025.1). NCBI lineage: Eukaryota > Metazoa > Arthropoda > Insecta > Diptera > Drosophilidae > Zaprionus > Zaprionus vittiger. Next base: position 1,912,309 of record JAEIFQ010001142.1, on the reverse strand, counting down.
CACACACTGCGTGCCACGCCCAAGCAACCCCCCCCCCTCTCTGGTTGCCACGCCCCCTCCCTTGATCTGCAGGCAGACTGTCCGACTCCTTCGTTCGCAACAATGTTTTCGCTCTCTTTTTATTATTTTTTCTGCCATTGGAACAATTTTGCCCATTATCACTAATTTTGAACGCGCAGTGCGCCTTGTTAGGCGTCGACGCAGACGCCGACGCTGACGTTAACGCCAACGCAGGCAGCGCAGTCAGCAACATACGACGACGACGGAGACATGCGCACACGCAGTTTGCGTAATCGAAAATTGTGGCTGGTGGAGTACTTTCAATTAGGCGATTGAATAATTCGAGTTCGTGCCGAGTGCCAAGTGAATGTTGCACTTAGCTTTGGGCAGAGCGGGAAGAGAGAGAGAGAGAGTTCTTTGGGACTGAAAGAAAAAGAAGGCGTGGGAGTGGATCGGGAGAAGGGAGAGAGTGAAGGGAAGTATGTGGAGTAGGGACTAAGAACTAAGGGGGTTTCTTTGGCATATACAACTTGCAATTGTTGTCAGTACCCCTGTGAATTGTCAACGATACTAACGATAAGCTGAAGATCGTAGGAGAAGAACAGAGGGAGAGAGTTCTTAGGGAACGAAAGAAGGAGTAAGCAAGCGATTGCACCCAAAAGAAGGCACAGACAAGGCAAGGGACTAAAGCAAAGTGCGAGTTCTTGGACACTTTCAACTTGCAGCGCTGGTCAGTTCTCCCTTTCGAATTGTCAACGATAGCTTGGAGATCAGAGAAGAAGAACATAGTGAAAGAGAGAGAGTTCCTATGGAACGAAAGGAGCAGTAAGCGTGGGAGTGGACCAAGAAGAAGGGACAGCCAAGGCAAGGGACTAAAGCGAAGTGCGAGTTCTGCAGCGCTTGTCAGTTCTCCCATTCAAATTGTCAACTATAGTATTGAAGCTTGAAGATCAGAGGGAGAGGAACAGAGGGAGAGAAAGGGAACAATGCTTCGAAGTAAGTAAGAGTAGGCACCAAGGTAAAACAGAATGGATTTGTTTGTCACTCTAGCAACTCTTGGCAGCTGCTCCTTTCCTCTTACTCTACTTGTCTTGTCCTGTCAGCTGCCCCGTCATCGATATTATCGATAGAGAGCAGAGCGCAGGGAAGAGAGAAGACGCAGATAACTTAGCTGGGAACTGGAGTAGGAATTGAGTAGGAATTATGGCGGACAACAAGAGAATTTGCATATCATATACTTGCAACTCTTGTCAGCTGCCCCGTCGATTTGTCATGGATATTATCGATAGCTTGTTAGATCTTATCCCGTTGGCAATCCAATGCAGAGGCGTGTCGCAGTTTCATTCTTTGACTAACTGATTATTTATTAAACGGATTAACTGATTTATGACTTTGGTTTGGACTACAGACACAATAACTTATCTACAGACTAGGATCAGCGTGTGGTGTCTAGCCCAGAAATGGTGCTGGAGCCAGTGCGGGAACTGCACGTGGCAGAACTGGCGCTGGTGCAGCCAACACTGGAGCGGCAACGGGAACTGGGCCACGCTGTACGATTGCATTGAACCCGTTGATGGGATCTGCAGTGTAGAAAACTGTGCGCAGCGAACCATCCGCATCGACAACAGAGTAGGAACCCTTAACCACATCTCCATCGCGTACCTCCTGCTGGCTCTTGCTGTCTCCGGTTATGGCATCCTGTACGTTGTAGGCATAGGCGTACTGTGGATGTGGATCGAACTCCGTGTTGATGGGCACAGCTGGCAGCAGGCCACACTCCACGGCGACGGCGAAGAGAGCGCAGCTCACGAGGAAACACTGCAGAGGATGTTTTAGCTGAGATCCTTGCTGGCTTAATGCTATCTGCACACTTACCTTGAGTAGGGCCATGTTGAAGTTAGGTCGAATTGGTGGAATACTGTTGGATACTCTTGACTTGACGACGCTTTCTTGACTGTCTGTGGTTGGGCCCCTGGCAGGGTTATAAACACTTTGGACACAGTTAGTTGCTGCGTTGCACTGTGGCAATCGTTGGCCAAAGCCAACTGTGGCGTAAGCTGCACTCCCAGTCTGGAAAGCTACAAAATTTCCTCAATCGACGTGCCAAGACAACCCCTTTCCACCTCTCTACCTTTGGCTAAATATGATGGTAATAACTTGGCACGTGATGTGCATTAAACGCTTCCCATTTTGTATCGTTTTGTCTTGAGGTTGAGGTCGAACCTACCACAACAGACTAGCTGAAAAGATGACTAAGCTATGGAAGAGGAAGAAAGGGTTTGCCCTTGAATTGAAGTGTTATTTTTGTAAGCTTTGGTTGAGCAATGAAGTCTTGTGTGAGTAGAAAAGCTGTTGAGTGGGTTTACCCCTGAATTAAAGTGTTAGTTTTGCCAGCTTTGGTTAAGCAATGAAGGAATAGGGTTGGGTTAGACTTATTGACTTAGCCTTTTGAGAGAAGAAAGGGTATTAAGTGGGTTAACCCTTGAATTGAAGTGTTTATAGCGTTGGCTTGGGTTTAGGTTTGGAATAGATAGAATTCAACTGCTTCCAGTATCTTTATTTTCCTAGGGGACAGCTCCTCGGTTTATCTCTCATCCCAATAACTTTTCCAATTATAAGAAAACAACTTAGACCTTTCTTTTGTAAGCTTTGGTTGGGTTTGGTTGGGTTTACCCCTTAAAATCAAGAGTTTATAGTGTTGGCTTGGGTTTAGGTTTGGAAAAGCTGAAAATCAACTGCTTCCAGTAACTTTATTTTCCAAGGAAAGGTGCTTCTCGGATTATCTCTTATCCCCTTAACTTCTCCCATTATATAAAAACACTTGAAAAGTTTTCTTTTGTACCGAAACTTTTATTCAGTAGATGCAGCTTGTAAATCACTAGATAATTGGCCGATAGCCGTTCCCCAAAATCCCCTAGAAACGGTCCTATCCCTAAGAGCTACGGCAGCACGCTTTAAGTTTTTTACGTAGTTGATGAGGAAAGGTTGCGACGTCAGGACAGGCGGCACGTCATATCCTGTGTTCATGTTGTTTCGGGCACGGGAAATGAATACGGAAAGTAAAGTCTGTAAGCTTCATGTACGATTTAAAACTAATAAGAATTCGAATAGAACTAGAACTATGCAACAATGGTCTTGGATTGGCCAACCCATTGGTGGGTGGGTGCTGACCTATTCTCAATGTCCCCGGGCGAGTGTCTTGCTTCTAACTAGTAGTGTCCACCGTAACCGGACGCCGCAATAGCGGGTGCAGCATATCCGATCTTGGCAATAGCCGGTGCAGCATATGCGATCTTGGTGATGGCAGGCACAGCAGCAACAGCCAGGGCTGGCTTGGCAACAGCAACAGTGGCTACGCCCTTCTTCTCCACGACCGCATTGAAGCCATTCACTTTGTCCGCAGTGTAGGTGACTTTGCGTATGGTGCCATCGGGTTCGGCCAGGGAGTAGCTGCCGTGAACGACGCCATCGACAAGAGTCTCCTCCTGCTGCTTGGAGTCGCCGGTGTGGTGGTCAGTTACGCCGTACGAGAAACTGTATTGTGGATTCGGATCGTAGGGTTCGGGCAAAGCAACCTTGGCCACAGTCAGTGCAGGTGCAGCCAGCAGCTTGGGTGCTGCATAGGAAATAGCTGGAGCAGCCAGCAGCTTAGGAGCTGCATAAGAAATGGCTGGAGCTGCATAAGAAACCGCAGGAGCTGCCAGAAGTTTAGGTGATGCATACGAGATACTGGAGATGGCCGGCGCAGCCAGTAACTTGGGTGCAGCATACGATATAGCTGGAGCGGAGAGCAGCGATGGACCATAAGGATCGATGGGTATAGCCAATGCTAGGCCCAGCGACAGTCCAAGTATGCACACAGTCTGCAGCAGGAAGAGAAGAAGAGTGTGAGTGAGCCTGTGTGGTTGTCCTGGTCAGTATGTTCCTTTGTGGCTTACCTGCATGAACATTATGGTGGTGTTGGTGGATGCTGTGGATTGTGACTGGAGGAGACTGTAGGAGACTGTAGGAGCACGTGTCTGCACTGCAAGAACTCAGCTCGAATGTGAGATGCATTTTCCGCGAGTTCTTCAGTTTTATATTCGGCAACAGCAGCCCCAAAGCTGAAACACCTTCTCCTTCTGCGCCTTCCGCTTAGTTGCCTTGCAGCTAATCAAACAAGCAAAGCAACAACGATTTGGACAACAGCAAATGGCAAGTGACAGTTGGCTGTGATTGGCGGATCGTAACGAATCGAATCTCGAGATCTCGATGAGCGACGATGCACATGCTCAGACTACAGACTTCGAGTTAGACTCAAGACTCGCGTGCTGCACTGTGCTCCATGCTCCATGCTCCTAGTGCAGTTTCATGTCTTGCCTTTGCACATTTCATCATGCTGCTGCTGCTGCTGCTGCTGTTTTTTCTCAATGGAATAGCTGCGTGGCTGCAACTCAAGAGCGCATTTAGACTCGTTTCCCCAAAACCAAAAACCAGATCTCGTGCAATTCTCGCGTACTCCTCTACTCCAAATGCTTTTTGTTGTCGCTACGCGTTTCGTTTTGTCTGATGTAATTTCAGTTGGCCAGCGAATCATTTGGCCAGCGGCCAAAGCGTACACGAGCAACGAGACTGAAATTCATTGCAGTCAAAAACCCTGCGAGCTCCCCCCCAAATTCATACGCAGTGTGGCCGACTCGACTCGTTTAATTAGAAACCCAAAATGGAAGCAATTGATCAAAGTAAGGCAGGGGCGGGCAGCAGGGCGGGTCAGGGCGCAGACAAAGCAATTACGCACTGTGCACAGTACGCACATACACACTTTACACACACACTGTACACACACATTGCACACACACACCACGGCGCCCACATGCTGCACTTAGCATTCGCATTCGCCTCGTCTGAAATGTTGTGCAGTCCAAGCCAAGTGACCTTGCCACAATTGCCAACAAATGAGTTGACGTAGCGTAGCCAAGTGGCCAAGTCAGCAACTACGTCGATACCAACTTAATCTTAATTACGCACCGCACACCTTTTAAAACTCCCGACTAAACGTTTCAAGCAACACTTTTTAGGGGGGTGTACATGCAATTTATAGTCACTCCTGGGTTTATTTTTTCCGATTCCGCTGCCACATACCATAAATTGGATGACTATAATTCGATTGAAATACTATATAGTATTTGCACTTTTTCTTTAAAGTACATGGGAACTTGCATAACTTCTTCTCCCAGAAGTTTCGTAACTAGAACTCAAACTAAGTCCGTCTCAATTTATGGACTACAAATTGAACAAGTAAGAAAAGCAACAGTCGCGTGGCACGCGACAGTGGGATACCCTTCGACCTATGTTCCGGTGTAGTTTAATTTGTTAAATTCATACACATATACATATGCACATGCTTTCAAATTATTCCCGACAGATGGCGTTCTCCCCTGTCTGCCTTCTTAGCTGACACAAGCAATTAGAGATGCTTATACTTTCTTAAATAACTTCTGTGTTTATGGTCCGATCGGATTGTTATTTAAAGAATATGTAGATAATTTATTCAGCTTAGTATATGTTAAAGTCAGAAAGTTGTATCTTTTATACAGCGCTTACAAATTGAGTTCAAAAAATTCAATTATTGATTTGCGGGGGCGGTGGGCGTGGCAGCTAACATTTGTAATAAACTTGATCAGCGTATATTATACAGAAATCTTGCTGCCAAATTTGGTAACTCTAGCTTTTATAATAGCTGAGATCTGTGTGTTTATACAGACAGAAAGACAGACAGACAGATAGACAGAAAGACAGACAGACAGATAGACAGACAGACAGACATGGTTAAATCGACTTGGCTAGTGTTGCTGTGAGCAAGAATATATATACTTGATCGTGTCTGCCACGCCTCCTTCTCCCTGTTACATACATTTGCACAAAGTTAGTATACCCTTTTTTGAGCATTTTCAATGATCGCAGGGTATGACAAGTAAAAGTCTAGAGTCAACGTCTCTGTCGATCGTGGCTGTGTTGCCCAATATGGCATCTTGAGTTGCAGTTTGGCAACTCAACTTGTAGTAGAATTGCAAACAAGCCTCAATTAACGCACTCAGTTTCCGGTGACAAGCGTTAAGCCACCCGTTAGTTAGTGCAGTGCGTCTGCCAAGAATTTGTTACAGTTTTGATTTGATTTTTGGCTAAACTTGATTTTTGAGTTCTCAGTTACGAGATTTGTTTTCGAGCTGCCTCTGGGGCATCTGCCAAGTCTTTCTGTCCCTCCCATCTCCCTCATTTTATTGTGCACAGCCAAAGCGTAGCGTCGCAAGGTCGTCAACTGCATTTGGCAAAAGAGTCACGCACCGCTTTACAACTGAAAAACGACGATGGCCAAATCAGGTCAAATCTGCAGTCAAACATATTGTGAATGGTGTCGTTCCATCTATACTAGAGTATGATGTACACTGTACACCTGATCAAGCTACTGTTTGTGTGTCTGTGCCTGTAAATGGGTAATAAAAGCACTATAAACCAGTTGTAGACACGTAAGAGAAACCCTACACCACACACCACACCACACCGTACTCCCTTAGCATTTCTAATTGAAACTTTCGATTGCCTCGGTCACCCAGACAGCTAATGAATAATCCGATATGCCCTACAATTATATGCACATATGAATATCTTTGTGATGAAATAAAGCACCTTATAGTGCTCTTTAGTTAAATCTTATCGATATGAGATGTGACTATGATAAGATATGATGATCTTTTAGTATAATGATTTTATTTACTTGATGTTTATATGGATATATAGATTTAAAGTGATGTGTATAAGTTGTTCACCTATAAAACAAGCATATATATCAATATGATCTATAGTATGATCTAACTTAACTTTCTATTAAGATACAAATGATCTTATGTGATCTTTTAACACATACCATGAATGTTAACATTTATTTTAAATAATAGTGCTTATCTTGGATTGTTTTTATGCAAAAAGAAAAACATTCTAACATAATGTACTGTAATGTACGATCGCTGAAGATCAAAATGATCTTAAGTGATCTATAACTGTTGCTATCTGTATATGACAGAATGATCAATGAATAAGCTGCTCTATTTCCATGATAGTCCTTAGACCTTGACATTTTTGTCGTTAACGGAAGACAATCTATCATAATTAACTCACCACGTACAATCTGTGATCTCTATGATCTGACTATGATAAGAGATGATGATCTTCCATTATAATGATCTATTTACTTGATGTTTATATGGAAATATGGATTGTGAATCGTGTTATAAAGTTGTTCACCTATAAAACAAGCACATTTATCAATATTTACCATCTTAGTATGATCTATTAACTATCTATGAATATAAAAATGATCTTATATGATCTTTAAACATATACAATGAATTTAGGCATATATTTCAAATGATAATGTTTATATTGGATTGTTTTTAACTAAAAAGGAAGACATTCTAATATAAGTACGATCGCTGAAGTTCGAAATGATCTAAAGTGATCTATAACTGTTTCTATAAGTATATAAGAGAAGAATCAATGAATTAGCTTCATGATAATCCTTATACCTTGACATGTTTTTTCATAACGGAAGACAATCCATCATAATTAACGCACCACGTACAATCTATGATCGTCTCGATCGTTTTGGTATTTTATTTCTGCTACTTATGTTGGGTGCAAAAGAAATTACGGTTTTGCCATTGAATGGAACCTGCATGACAATTACCAAAAACATCGCATTCACTTTCATAGCCATGAAATGAACTCTGGCGTAGTACGATGCCGAGTCTGTTTCGGGTTCGGACGATGAGTAAAACCAAGTCAAGTTGAGAGCGACGCGACAAGCCGAAAATGCTCTACGTGTTTTGCATTTGGATCATAGAGCAAGGCAGACAGAGAGAAGAGTGTGCAAGGCAGAGGGAGGTAGTGCGGGGGCGTAGCTGGGTGGCTGTTGGAGCTGTGCATGCAAATTTCGCGAATGAATCTGCCCGTATAAAAGACGTGGCATTTTTGTTAACGGTATGTCAGTTCATTTTCGATAACCGACGGTGACAATCAAATCAAAAAAAAACCCCCAAGCTTCACAATGAATCCTTTGACGGTAAGTTCGAGTGGTGGATCGTTGAGTTGCGCTGTGGATTGCAGCTTATTGGTTTTCTGCTTCTTGCTCCATCCTCTCTTCTCTAGGTTGTTGCAGTCCTTTCCACCATGGCTCTGTCGGCGCAGGCGCACATTGCTGCTCCTCTGGCTGCCGCTCCATTTGCCGCTGCTCCAGCACCTTACTTTGCACCGGCTGCTTATGCTTCGCCTCTGCGTTATGCTGCTGCCCCAGCTGCCTATGCTGCCCCAGCTGCCTATGCTGCTCCAGCTGCCTATGCTGCACCAGCTGCCTACTCGGCACCTCTAAACTTTGCCGCTCCAGCACCGTACACTGCCTACGCTTCTCCATTTGTTGCCAAGACCTTTGCCGCTGCTCCAGTTGCTGCCCCACTTGCCGCTCCTATTGCACCAGTTGCTGCTCGTCTGGCTGCTCCCGTTGCCGCTCCTCTGGCTGCTCCAGTTGCTCCCATTGCCGCACCATTGGCCGCTCCCGTTGCTGCTCCCCTTGCCACTGAAATTGTCGATGCTCACCCACAGTACAAGTTTGCCTATGACGTGCAGGATACGCTGACCGGTGACTCCAAGACTCAGGAGGAGACTCGTGATGGTGATGTTGTGCGTGGCAGCTACTCTCTGATCGAAGCCGATGGTTCCCGTCGTATTGTCAGCTACTATGCCGACTCCATCAACGGTTTCAATGCCGTCGTACAGAAGGATGTGCCCGTTGCCGCTGTTGCTGCTCCAGTTGCCCCCGTTGTGGCCAAGCTGTCCGCTCCTGTGGTTGCTGCACCAGCTCCAGTGTTCGCCAAGACTCTGGCCGGACCCATCGTTGTCTAAACGTAGTGGAACAGTAGAAACGAGGAGAAGGAGAAAGACTTGTAGTCTGGTCTGCTAAGCCATGACAAAGGATTTTCATTTGTACATATTCGATTAATCATTGTCGTGCTCTTAAATAACTTTCATCGAACCCAAAATTAAATGAAACCTATCAACAACTTTGTGATTTCAATAACTCAACTTGTGTTTTGACTAACTGATCCTAGAACTGCTGCACCTAACTGTGGGTTAACTCTTGTATATCTGTATATTTTTTAAATTACAGTAAGGTTCTTTAGACTAAGCTCTATAGTTTGAAGTTTGGGAAGCTCTTTTACTTATACCTTATTTCAGAAAGGTTTTTTAGACTAAGTTCTTCACTCTGAAGTTAGGAAAGCTCTTTTACTTCTACCTAGTCCCTGAACTTCAGCTAAGGTCTCTAGACTGGCAGCTAGGACTTCTCCAGTCTAGTTATCCCTTGGATATTAGATCTTTATTCTTTAATCTCCCTCTCTGTCTCTCTTCTTTAATCTTCCTCTCTGTCTGCCTTCATTAATCTTCCTCTCTGTCTGCCTTCTTTAATCTCCCTCTCTGTCTCCCTTCTTTAATCCCACAGTCAACTAGCTGAGGAGTTCTGGAAGCTGTCGCCACATGAGAATGTAGCACGCATGCGTCTCAAGCTGGAGCCACAGCTCTATCCCAATAAGCACGAGAATGCGGCCAATCTGCGAGACAATGCCACCAATGCCTACGATACCAAGTAAGTTCCATTCCAGAAACTAACCTATCTCCATTATTGAACACTACCTACTGTATCTATAGGGAAATCTCCGAGTTCGATTCGACCATAAAGAATGCTGTGGTGCGGGACTTTCTTGCTGACGACGAGAGCTCCCAGCTGGAGGAGGAACTGCGACAGTTGATTGAGTCGCAGTCACAGCAAGATACAATGCAGGAGAAACTTGTCATGTCACAGGACTGTGAGCTCATTACTCTAATGACCAAGGTCAAGGGTCGCATCGAGGTCAATCAGAGTGTATTTACATTTGTCGATCTAAGTCCGGCTTCAGAAGATGGCTCCAAACATGACTTTAGGTGAGCATAAAGTAGTATGACCCACATGATCTTAAGTAGACTTGCCAACCTTGTGAAGAACCAAGTGATTCTTCCCTGAGATATGTATTGTATCTATATATATAGATATGTATGTATATAATCATCAATTCATAACATTCTTTTCATTTCCTTTTCCTTAGATTCTCCATCAACAAGATTCGTGAAGTGCATCTGCGCAAGTATAATCTGCGACGCAGCGCATTGGAGATCTTCTTGATAGATCAGACAAGTTATTTCCTTAACTTTACAACCAAGGTGCGCTTCTTAAAGAAGATCTCACTCTCCTCTAGCCTATTTCTATATCTCTTTCTCCTCTTTGTTCCCCTTTCAGACACGTAACAAGGTCTTCACCAAAATTGTGGGTCTTCCATTGCCCAACATACTGTATGGCTCTGGACGATCACCGCCAGAGCTGTTGCGTGCCTCTGGTCTAACCCAGCGTTGGGTCAATCGTGAAATTTCCAACTTTGAGTACTTGATGTACCTGAATACCATAGCTGGTAAGGGAGCACACAGTACACCCTAATCTCCTGTAGATACTCACTTTGTATTGCCCGCAGGTCGATCGTATAACGATCTAAGCCAATATCCCGTCTTCCCCTGGATTCTAGCTGACTACACCAGCGACGTGCTGGATCTGACAGATCCCAAATCATTCCGTGACTTGTCCAAGCCAATTGGATGCGTAAGTACCAAAGAGAAACTAACTTGTATACATACTCTTATTGATTTAATGTCTCTCTCTCTTTCCATCTCCTCAGATCAATCCCAAGAACGAGGCTGAGGTGCGCAGCAAATACGATTCCTTTGAGGATCCCTCGGGTGCCATACCAAAGTTCCACTATGGAACACACTACTCCAACTCTGCGGGTGTTCTACACTATCTGCTACGCGTTGAACCCTTCACCTCGCTGCACGTTGAACTGCAGAGCGGTCGCTTCGATGTGGCAGATCGTCAATTCCATTCGATACCACAAACGTGGAAGCTGCTAATGGACAATCCCAACGATGTCAAGGAGCTAATACCCGAGTTCTTCTACTTCCCGGAGTTTCTCAAGAACATGAATAAGTGTGTAGTACATAGCTAACCTTCTCCATACAGCTGATATATATATATATTTCCCTTTGCAGATTCGATTTGGGACACTTGCAAATCACCAAGGAGAAGGTCGACGATGTCATTCTGCCTGCTTGGGCCACCACGCCTGAGGAGTTTATTGCCATACATCGTCGTGCACTGGAGTCCGAATATGTTAGCCAGCATCTGCATAATTGGATCGATCTGATCTTCGGCTACAAGCAGAGGGGACCCAAGGCTGTGGAGGCCCTAAACGTCTTCTACTACTGCTCCTACGAGGGCGCTGTAGATCTGGACAAAATAACCAATCCCGTTGAGCGGGAGGCAGTGGAAGGTAAGTAGATTATATAGTCTGTCGATCGATCTGTCACTCCATTCCCTGCCAGGCATGATCAACAACTTTGGCCAGGTGCCATCGCAACTGCTGCGTGAGCCACATCCACGTCGCCTTACCCAGGACGAGACCTCACTCAAGTTGGTGCGAGCGGAGCTAAGGAAGCCCGACTTCACACAGTTCCTGGACAAGGTGGTGCAGTATTACTGTGAATTGTCCACCCCAAAGGATCCCATTGTGTATCTAAGTCCACCGCGTAGTCCGCCACGCTCCTTCCTGCAGCTGAGTCCCGATGTGCTCGTCAGTGTATCCAAGGCTTGCATACTGGGCTGCAATTCGTGGATGTCGTACGATAAGGAACAAGGATTCCTGCTGGAAATCGATGCCACCACAACGAATTTGAAGTAAGTCTCGATTAAACTTTGCCTGTACTCGTGTTCTAATGAATTTTCATCTTCTGCAGGAATCGCAAACGTGTCTTTGGTCCCTTCCACTCCTCACTGCCGCCGCACTCGCAGAACTTTGCAGTCAGCACCGATGGGAAGCTGCTCTATGCAGGCGGCATTTGGGACAATGCGTTGCGTGTGTACAATCTCAATAAGGGCAAAACTGTGGCCTCAGTAACGCGGCACCTTGACATCATCACCTGCCTGGCATTGGATAATTGTGGTTCATATTTGGTCACTGGATCACGTGACTGCACTTGCATAGTGTGGAGCATTCAGGCGAATCAGCAGAGCAGCGGACCAAGCAGCAACATTCCAGTGCATGCCCTGACAGGGCAATCGCATCTGCAGGCCATCACTCAACTGAATACGCAGAACAGTTACTCACCCAAGCCACTGACAGTGCTCTACGGCCACGATGATGCCATCTCCAGTGTGGCCATCTATACAGAGCTGGATCTGGTTGTCTCCGGTTCACTGGTGAGTGAAGAGAGAGGAGGAGAAGTTTGATGTGTTGGCTTTATTCAAGTCTGCCTTCTATTGCAGGACGGCACTGTCAATGTCTACACACTGCAGGAGGGACAATTTGTGCGCACTCTGAAGCCCATCGACTGCACCGAGTCGTGTGTGCAGATTAGCTATGTAACTGTTTCATATCATGGTGAGTACATTCAAAGAAATTCATTAACTTTTTAGAGATATTCCTTTGATTCAGTGTTGCCAACTCAGCCTTTTTCTCTCAATTTAGCTTCTTTAAAAGTTCTAGCAGTTACAAAAACAGCGAGCAGTGGGCAATCTAGCTTTATTTTCAAGCAAATTAAAATGTGTTACTCCTGGGTTTTTAACACCCCATAAAAACTGTGCATGCATTAGCTTATACAACAACCATGGGATTGTGTCAAGGGATTAGACTTATCTGGATCGTGTCCCCTCAGTACAAGCAGTCCAAGCAGTGCAGAATAAATCAACTGCACGCAAAAGTAGGCAACGCTTTTTAATATGTATAGTATATATGCTGCACTTATTCTGCTGCTGTCCGCGCAAAAGTAGGCAGCATATTTTTACATTAAAGAACTATTTACTGCTGCCTGCGCTAAAAAGCAGCCAACATTGCATTAAGCTGCGTGCATGAAAGTATGCTGCAGTCAGCGGCTTGTCTGACAAGAGCAGCCTCCCCCCTTCCCACTTCCTCTCTTTATACCTTGCCCTACCTCTCTCTCTCTCACTCTGCGGAAGTATCATTGAACTGGCTGGCCCTTTATCGCCTACGCCCCTCTCTCTCTCTCTCTCTTTCGCCTGCTCGGCTGTATCTCACGTGCGTGCATTGTCGATGCTCTGCTTTATGTTTGAGCAGCGCAAACATACTCGAGGGGGGTTGGTATGAGGGGGGAGAGGGAGCTGAATTTATAATCAGCGCAGTTTGTGCCTTATCAAGAGAGGGCAGTAAATTGCTCCACCAAACACACACACAGACACAGGCACAACAAATATCACGTGATATTATAGAAGAGCAGCGACTACAAGTGGCTCAGCATATGTGTGTGTGTGTGTGTGTGTGTGTGTGTGTGTGTGTGTGTGTGTGTGTGACCATGTGTCACAATGTGGGAAACGTATTAATTCCATCGTCGTGTATTCATTTCCATTTGTCATGCCATCAATTTATGAAGCAGGAGGAGCCTCATTCCTATCTTATCTAAAGCAGAAGAGCTCAGCGCAGCTTGAACTAGTTAGTCAACACTTAGTTAGTTATTAACCTGCCATAATAGTTAGTTAATAAACCCACTAGATTGTGCGTAATCCAAGGTTAGTCGCGTGTCTGTTAATTCCATTGGAAATTCCATGAATTTCGAAAATACTCGTAATCAATTGGAGTGTGGCGCCTGCTCGCAGGTATTTATGACTTTGCACCTTGTGCACCTTCCTTTTTGGCACAGCTGCAGGTGATCAAAGGCGATAAAGTAACACTTCACATTTGTGATGATTATCTGTGCTATATTATATATGGAACAATCATTAATATGCATCGGGGCAGGCAGGCCTCTTTGGCAATAAGTAATGAGTATTAAGTGTTATATTATATAGGGATTAAGCTGATTATAATTCTGCCATATCCGGCAGCAAGTTAAACCAGAAACAGGCAATATTAAAGCGTATACTTAATGTGTACTATATGCAGTACTGTATACTATAGGGTATACTTTATGTAGGATATACTTTATATAGTGTATACTTTATATAGTGTTAAAGTATAGTGTATACTTTATATAGGGTATACTTTATATAGGGTGTACTTTACACAGGGTAGACTTTATATAGTGTATACTGTATATATTGTATACTTTATATAGGGTATACTTTATATAGTGTATACTGTATATGCTGTATATATTTATTGTACCTGGGATATATTTAAAATTGTTCATTTGTATTGGTCTGACCGAAAAGAAAGACCGTTGATCATATGATCATGTATGATTGATTGTGGTATAATTAACTTCTCTCCAATCTCATGCTCAGTTACATGACGATCCGATTCTATTAAAGCCTTGATAATGTCATCATCAACTGCACTTGGCCGACCTAAACGTGGCTTGTCTTTGAGTTTAAAATCTCCCAAATGGAATTTGACAAACCAACTTTGACACTGTGTTTCTTTTAAGGCTTTGTCAACATACACATTCCTTTACTTTTTAGCAACCTGAGCTGCATTTTTACTTTACGCAAATATTAAAGTAAAATATGACGAAAATGCTCCTTTGTGGGTTCCATATTCAAATTGCAGCCAAACAAACAAATATAAACAAAAAAATTAAAGCAAGCTTTTAAGTGCTAGCTGATAACTGACAAAAGATAGAAAATGCAATTTTAAATAAATACATCAAATTAATAAAAAATAAATAAATAACAGAGTCATAAGCCGTTTAAAATATTTGTCAACAAATTGTAAATTGTATGCAAAATCAACGGTTTCTTTTCGGTCAATCCAATATTTAAATATGCATAAAACAAATCAAAAGTTGCTGGAATCGAAACAATTTTGCTTGTGCTCCCTTGCGCTTTCTGTATGCCTCTCTCTACCTCTCTCTCTCTCTCTCTCTCGCTCTCCCCCTCTCACTCTCTCTCTCTTTCCCCCTCTCTCTAACTCCCTCTCTCTTTCAATACTGCCTCCCCCTGTGTCTCATTAAATTAATCAGCGCTCAATTAAATGTCAAACTTTGCACCCCCTTCCCACTGTGTTTAGCTTATCAGTTTCTTGCTTGAAATGTGCGCATTCATTACTACTACACACACACACACATGTATACAAACACACACACACACACACACACACACACACACACACATACAACACTCACTGAGGCACTCAGTCACAGCTAATGGAATCAATTCAACGCCGCAATCACAGCATATAGTCCAGTCACACGACCCGACGACGATCGCCTTCGCTGCCCTGCCCCGCCCTCCTACACCTCCTACTTCTCCTCTTCCTGCTGCCTACACCTCCTCTACCTGCCCCCTGCCCCTGCCTGCACAGTATATGCTGCCAAGTGAGGGGAGACACTCAACTCAACTCGACTCATTCATGACATTTCTTTCTTTTGAGGCGCTACGAAAATTTTATGAAATAGTTGTAGTAAATCTCAGCGAGGGGCCATAAAAGCTAGCTAGCGTATATGTGTGTATGTATGTGTGTGTGTGTGTGTGTGTATATATCTATGTATGTGCGTGTGTGTTTGTACAATAAAAAAAAAGACAGGCGACATTTTTTTTGAATGAATTTAAAATGTCGCAATTGGCGGGAATGAGAAGAATGAAAGAAGACACTATAGAGAAGACACACAAGACAGCAAGGGAAAGAAAGAGCACTAGCAGCAGGGGGGGAAGGAGGTGTTGCAGGAGGGTAGAGGTGCTGCTGAACTGCCTGTGTCTTGGTTATTTCTAGTTTAAACAAAATCACGTGGATATAGCCAGCAAGCAGCAACAAGTTGAGCATCAACGCCGACAAGGCAAAGAATTATGAGGCGAATCATCAACGAAAGATCTCTCGCCCTCTCTCTCTCCCTCTCTCTCTCTCTCTCCCTCTACTGCCCTCTCTCTGCTCTCCCTCTCCCTCTCAAAACTCGTTTGCAATCCAATTTCATTGGCATTGCTCACTTCACTCGCTCAAAAAGAGGGGGCAGCTAAACTGATAAGGCGCTAACTACGCATTGAGTTTGCGCTTCATTCGTGTCGCGCTGCTCTCTTCATATCTGCAGAAGCGTGTCATAATCATAATCTTCTTCCACACAAACACACAGAGGCACACACACAGAGTCACACACACAGAGACGTACATTCCACATGGCGTGCGCTGCTCTTCTGCAGGTTATCATTGTCGCGCCAAGTGGGCCGGACTCGCTGTCGGATCCGATCTGATTCGATTCAATTCAATTTGATTGTATGTACATATTATAGGCCTATACTGTGTATATTTCCAACTGCGTAAATCGATTCCAACAACGACAACGACGACGCACCCTGCCCCACATTCCGCAATCTTGCTTGCGAGAGAGGGAGCGACTCTTTCTGATAAGATATGAGCCACAGACAACGCAGATGCCGACGACACTGCCCACTGCCACTGCCCCCTGTCCCTGCCACTGCCCCCTGTCCCTGCCACTGCACCCTGTCCCTGCCACTGCACCCTGTCCCTGCCCCCTGCTCGATCTGCCAGTGCCACTGCCCCTGCCTCTGCTCCATCTGCCCCTGCTCTGTCACTCTCTCTCTCTCTGCTGCATCTCCAGCTGTGCCTGCTCCCTCTGCTTCATCTATCCCTGCGCCTTCAGCCCTCTTAGTTTCTATCATTGCTCCCTCTACCTCTGCTTCATCAGTCTCTGCTCCATCTAAGCCTACTCCAACTGTCTCATCTTCTACTGTCCCTGCTCCCTCTGCTCCATCTATTCCTGCGCCTGCAGCTACGTAGAGTGAGCAGAGGCAGAGACAGAGGGCTGACTCTATCGTTGCTCCCTCTGCCCTTGCCTCTGCTCACTCTACTTTTGCTTCATCTGTCTCTGCTCCATCTGTCCCTGCTCCAACTATCTGATCATCTGCTGTCCCTGCTCTGTCCTCTGCTTTATCTATCCTTGCGCCTTCAGCTACCTCAGCCTCTATCATTTCTTTCTCTGTCTCTGCTCCAACTGTCTCTGCTTCATGTAGTCCTGCTCCCTCAGCCTCTATCATTGCGCCCTCTGCCTCTCTCTCTGCTCACTCTAACTCCTCTTCATCTGTCTCTGCTCCATCTGTTCCTGCTCCATCTGTTCCTGTTCCATCTGTTCCTGCTCCAACTGTCACTGCTCCTTCGGCTATCTCAGTCTTTATCACTGCTCCTTCAGCCTCTGCTCACTCTATCTCTGCTCTATCTGTCTCTGCTTCATCTGTCCTGATCCATGTACTCCTGCTCCCTCAGACTCTATCATTGCTTCCTCTACTTCTGCTCACTCTACCTCTTCTTCTGCTACCTATCGCTGCCTCTACTTCGTCTTCTACAGATGCCTCTACTTCTGCCCCTTCTACCTCTGCCACTGTATGCTCTACTACTGTCTCTGCAACCTCTACCTCTGCACCCTCTACCTCTGCTGTCTCTGCCTCTGCTGTCTCTGCCTCTACAGCCTCGGCCACTGCATCATCTGCACCTGCTGCCTTTGCTCCTCTGCCAATCGCTGTCCATGTCTTGCCTGCTCTCTCTTTCAGTCGTTACCCCTGTCTCTATCTCTGCCCCTGTCTCTCTTAATGCTTCAGTCTCTCCCTCTGCTTCTACCTCTATCTCTGCCCCAGTCTCTATCTTTTCCCCTGTCTCTGCCTCTGCCCGTGTCTATATTCCTGCAACAGTCTATCTCTTTCCCTCTGCCCCTGTCTCTATCTTTGCCTCTGGCTCTGCCTCTATCTCTCCCTCTGCCCTCGTCTCTCTCTCTCTCTCCCCTCTCGCCCCCCTCTCTCTCTTCTCTACAGCCTCTACAATCTCATTGCAGTTTATTGGCATCCTTTGCTTATCTCCATCTCGCACAGCTTTTGCTTTTGCTGACGTCAAATTGATTTCTCATCATGTTCTTCTTCTTCTTTTTGCTTCTCCCCCCCCCCCGTGCTCCTCCTCCACTTGCAGGTCACATTGCATTCAGCGCACTGGACGATACCTCGCACTCGGTGCACGTCTACAGCATCAATGGCTCCAGTCTGGGCTCCAAATATGTCTCAGGTCGCGTCACTGGCCTGGCCTGCGCCTCCGATTATCTTGTGGTGGCTGATGATGCCGGCGACATTACCATGAGTCGACTGCACGGGTAAGACTAGAGAATAGACTAGACTAGAGACTAGACTAAAGATTAGACTAAAGTTTAGACTAGACTAGAGACTAGAGAATAGACTAGAGACTAGAGACTAAACTAGAGACTAGAGAATAGACTAGACGAGGTCTAGGACTAGATTGGAGACTACACTTGAGACTAGACTAGAGACTACACTAGAGACTAGACCAGGACTAGAGACTAGACTAGAGTAGACTACAGACTAGACTAGATCAGGACTAGAGAGTAGAGTAGAGAGTAGGAGTAGAGACTAGGGCATCAGAAGGACTAGAGACTAGAGACTAGACGAGGTCTACGACTAAAGACTAGAGACTAAAGACTAGAGACTAGACTAGGAATAGGACAAGACTAGAATAGACTAAAGACTAGACTACAGACTAGACTACAGGCTAGAGACTAGACTAGGACTTGGACAAGAGACTAGACTAGACTAAAGACTAGACCAGGACTAGAGACTAGACCAGAACTATAGAGACTAGACTAGAGACTAGGACTAGCACTGGAACAGAACTAGAGACTAGACGAGGTTTAGGACTAGCGCCAAGACTAGCACTAGAGACCAGACTAAAGACAAGACTAGAGACTAGACTAGACTTGAGACTAGAGACTTCACTAGGTCTACGACTAGAGACTTGACCAGGACTAGAGACTAGACTAGGTCTAGGACTAGACTCTAGCGACTTGAAACTAAATACTAGAGACTAGACTAGGAATTGGACAAGAGACTAGAATAGACTAGAGACTAGACTAGAGACTACACGAGGTCTAGAACTAGAGATTAGACCAGGACTAGCACTAGTGACAAGACGAGGTCTACGACTAGAGACTAGACGAGACTAGCAATAGAGACTAGACTAGGACTTAAGACTAGAGGAGGTCTTGGACTAGGGACTAGACAAGAGACTAGGGACTAGACGAGGTCTAGGATTAGAGACTAAAGTAGGTCTAGAGACTAGACCGAACTAGAGACTAGACGAGGACTTGCACTAGAGACTTTGACTATGACTAAAGACTAATCAACTGATCTTCCACTCTATCTCTCTCTCTCTCTCTCCCACTCTACTCTCTGCAGGCTGAAGCCCGTGTTTGACATTCCGCTGCATGTGCCCATACAGACGGTTGTGGTGACGCCAGGAAACACACACATACTGGCACCTCTGCGCGATGGTCGCCTGGCTGTTGTGGCTGTGCAGTTGCCCAGTGCGGGCAGCAAGAAACATTCCGTACTCAATGTTTAAGAGGGAACAAAGAAGAGGAGGAGGAGCAGGAGAAGGAGAAGCAGGAGAAGGAGAAGCAGATGAAGTTATAGCAGGACAAACCCCGCACAGCAGTTGGACAAAGAAGAAGCCAATCAAGCTCGCTAGCTGCCTTTTCTTTTCTTTTTCTTTTCTTCCTTGCTACTGTATTTATTTTCGTGCCTATTTTGTTTTCCATTTATAACTGTGGAAACCGTAGAAAGTCGCAACAGTTCTGCGAATTTTCACGCATTCATCAAACTGTTTTTTTACGCCGTAATTTGTGCAGAGTTGTTTATCAAGAAAGAAATACTTTTGCTCTCTTAGTTGCTTTCGTATTTTTACCTTCCCAGTTCTTTGAATTAGCATGAGACAGAGACAGAGCCCCACATAACTTGATTGCAGCTCATAGATAGCGCATTCCCCTGAAGAATGACTACGATGAAGAACTATAAACGATAGCATGACATAGTCTTGAGACAGTTGAGCTTCGCAATGACGAACCAGCTGCAAGAAAAGTATTGTAATGTATTAATGAGAAAGATAAGAACTTTAAATGAAATTCACGCTAAGAAAGAAGAAGTAGAAGAAGTATTTCATGAGTGATTGATAGGGCAAAAAGGAAGTTCTAGTAGCTCATCGGGTATTAAGATAAGAACTTTAAATGAAATGCAGAAGTAGTAGGTAAAGTAAGTTCTAGTAACTCATCGGGTATATTAGCGCTATCTGCCTTTATGTCTATCAATGACACATGGCAGAGGGCAGCGCAGTATCTCTCTCTCTCTCTCTCTCTCTCTCTCTCTGCCTAACTGTGCATCTATTGTGTATTTCTAGTATTTCTTTTGCTTTATCAGGCAATTATTCAATTGAGTAAGGGGGCACTACGTGGGGCTTCGCGCGCGCCTTCCAATTAGCTTGACAAATTTTTCATATAAATCATTTATCATTAGGTCGGACGGGGCTGCTGACGTTTCATAAATTAGCGCATAGTACGTGCTCGGACGACGCGGTGACGATGCCAAACTGGTTGCCGGCAAGTGGGACCGGCTCTGTTCCCTCCCCCCTCTGATCCCCCCCCTACCTGTTCCCCCTGCTCTGCATTCCTCGCGCACTTGCCGCTGTTTCCGCCTGCTCTGCCTTCTCTTCCTCTGTTGCTTGTTGTGAGTATCTGACTCACGCCGACTTTCAAATTGGCCCCAAAATGTGCCCGGCAACAGAGCACAAGCAGCAGAGGTAGATCAACAGCTACACTACACAGTGAGAAACTTTCGTTGCCAGCTAAATGACAGACAGACAGGCAGGCAGGCAGACAGAGAGGGAGGAAGGCAGGCAGCATGAAAGAGAGAGAGGGGGAACAGAGCAAGACGGCAAGGCAACAGAGTTGAAAGGCAACTCATTTTCATTTTCATTACAATTTCGTTTTTCAATCACGACACAAGACATGCAGAGAAGAGAAGAGAAGAGTATTAATGTTAAAATTAGAGTCCGTCCACAGGCCACAAAGCAGACAATAGAGTTAATTGCCAAGAGATTCCCTTTTTCCTTGCTGCAGTCTCTCTGTCTCTGTCTCTGTCTCTTTCATTTGCTTGATCAGCTGCCAAAGCCTGCGTACACACAGCTTTTCTTTTGCTTTACCTTACGAATTCAATTCCAATGACAAGTGACAATATAATTAGAGAGCGAAATTAGAAGAGAGACCAGAGGAGACGAGAGGAGAAGAGACCAGACGACAGAGACCAGAAGAGAGAGAAGAGCAGAGCAGAGCAGAACAGAACAGATCGATGCTGGGTTTGTTGTACTTTTGAAGCGCACAATCAGAACGTAACTCCACATTCAAGCTCTATTCCAATACTATATACCTTTATATGTACTACTTTCCCCTAGCTCCCCTAGGCAGAGCTACACACACACAATATATATCATTCTATATACATATTACTACAACATATATACGTACTATACGTGTTTGCTCGTTATTTGTTTAAAAGTGTTTCGATTTTAGCTGTAGATACATACTATATATGTATAGTTTGTACAACTGTAACTGTAACTGTAACTGATCAATCAATAATAAAACCCCGATCCCATACATACTATATGTGTATAGATTGTACAACTGTAACTGATCAATCAATAATAAAAGCAAGTTCCCAAAGTTCTCTTTACTTTGTATTTATTCAAAAAACAAACACTTTAAATATAATATATATATATATATACGAATAAAAAACCATAATTCAGTTCAATTAGCTTACTAAATAAAACATAAAGTGATCGTATAGGGGCATGTGTGTGTGTTCGTTTATATCGTATAAAGACTGTACTATGTGTTGAGAATACTTTTGTTGTTGTCGTATGCGAATTTGATGGATTAATGTTCAATAAATAAATTGTAGAAATGATTTGGCGAATACTTGTAGAATTCGAGGAGTGGTTTCGTGGGTAGATTAGGGTGCTATTTGGTGCTGGTAGTGCTGGGTAGTGCTGTGGCTCATAGCCCAATATAATATTAAGTAACGGCCAATTGCATAAACTCTATTGAATCTGCCTGAATCGTTTAGCTTTAGGAACCTCTGACAAAGCAACTTAAGAACTAAAACATATCGTATATAAAGTATGAATTGCAAAAATAATATATATAGCAAACTAATTCGAGTCGTACAAAAACAGATGATTAATTAAAGTCTAAGCCGGCATTAGATACTAGAGTTGTGTGTGTGTGTTGTTGAACCTGATTACAGACTAAACTTGAACTTAAACAACTAAACCATATTCATTTGTGTGTTTTTTTTTTGCATTTTCTTTGTGTCTTCTCTTTGTATTTTGCACGCATCTTCAAAGGCATTTGATCTATCTAACTAACTACAGGATTGAGGCACAATCCAATAGCCTTGTGTATGTGGAAGCTTTAGTCTTGTTCCTTCTGCAAAGAGATGAAGCAAAGTGGGGGAAAGAAGAAGTTAGTAATGCGCCAGCATAGTGGGGGGAAGGTCTTCCCAGAGAGAGCGAGAGATTGAAATACTTACAAGTACAGGGTATACGAAGGTATCGGCTGAGTCGTGTCCGACAGCATTGTGCGCTATGCACTTGTAGTTGCCCATGTCCTCCCACTTGAGGTCCATGATCAGTAGATCACCAGTGGGCAGCACCTTGAACCGATGGCTCTGCACAATCTCCTTCTCCTCGTTGTTGCGCCAGGTGATCTTGGCATGAGGGCGTGCGTGCACCTTGCAGGGCAGCATAATGTTTGATCCCATCAGATCCAGATGCGTTTTCTCCGTGTAAATGATGCGTGG
This sequence comes from Zaprionus vittiger, assembly GCA_018904025.1. Classification (NCBI taxonomy): domain Eukaryota; kingdom Metazoa; phylum Arthropoda; class Insecta; order Diptera; family Drosophilidae; genus Zaprionus; species Zaprionus vittiger. The sequence goes on along the minus strand of JAEIFQ010001142.1, from coordinate 1,889,550 downwards.
CTTCTGTGGTCCCTGGTACTGTTTCTCGGTGACCATGAGACCGCCCAGCAGCTGATCAGAGTGTGCTGGATGCACCTTAGTGCTGGCATAGATGGTCTTCGAGCCAGAGCGTCCAATGCAAGTGTAGGTGCGTGCCTCGCTCAGCATGTGATCGATCACATGCACCGATCGCACACGCACTATTGCTGTCGGCGCATCCTCTGACACCACATTCGATTCGAGATTATCGATCTCCGACACTGGCATATGACCCACAATCCACTGTATGCTGGGCACCTGGGAGCCCATCATCTCGCACACAATCTCCACAGTAGCGCCGGCTGACTGTATCATTTTGGTGGGTGGCGTTTTTGTGAATTTCAGCCAATCCTCCTCGAAGGGACGATTACGCGCATGCTTGCTCTGAGGCGCCTCCTGCTCGGCCTCAACCTCAATGGAATTATCCACATCATCGTTGCCCTCATCGATGGTCTGCACGGCGCGACTGTGTGCGACCGACAGGCTGCCAAACAGCAGCAGCGCTATAGCGCACAGATTTAAGTTCATTTTCTGCAAGAAGAGAGAGAGAGAGAGAGAGAGAGGGAAGAAGAAACTAGATTAGATGGGGTGCAAGGTACACAGCATAATTAACTATAATATAGGTTAATAAACCCCCGACGATGATGACGACGTAGATGACGCTGCATTTAAACCACGAGGTCAAGCTGTCCCCACCTTATCTCGTGTGGCCTGTGCACACTGTGCGATCGAGCGATCTAAAGTTGCTAAGTGCTTAGTTCAGTTAAGCATCCTTGCCAGTTCTGCTTCTCTGGCTAATTTCACAATACAATTTAATCACGCGGTGTCTCATGGAAATAGAATATTCGAGGGAGCGAGTGAGAGAGTCATAGTCAAAGAAAGAGAGACAGAGAGAGAGAGAGAGAGAGTGGGACGAGTAGGAGACCAAAGATTTACGTAGGCAGCGCCAAAGAAACTGAATCACAATTCTTGCTGTGACGTCAGCTTCTTTTGACAATACACCCACGCACAACGGATCAAAGGCCACACAATGTGTAGATTACTATAACACCTCTCTCCCCCTCTCTCTCTCTCCCCCTCTCTCCCTCTCTCCCCCTCTCCCTCTGCCTCTCTTTCTACTGCTAAGTTCCCTTTAGTCATTCATTATGTGGAACCGTCGCTCGTCGTCTGTCTAGACCCAATTAGTTATTCAATAGGTTTGACGTACGCGTTCAGTTTCGTATTGTATTATGCATATATATTAAATAGGTCTCTCTACCCTCTGCTGTAGTGCCCCCCCACCCCCCTCCCATTCCCCTCTGTGAGTTTTGTATGGCGTTTCATACAGCAAATGTTGCATCAGATTTTTGAGTTGAATTTGCCCTTCGTTGTGGGTTTTTCATCGTCATGCGAAATTCGCTGATTCTTAATTAAATTCAAGACGATGTCATGTCTTATATCAGGTTATGTGATATATATACATATATATATATATATATGTGAGTATATGACATTGAACCTCTTGACTTACCTTTTGATTTGATTTCTTTTTTCTCTTCCGGTAAAAAATGTTTGCGAATTTCCCCCTAACGCGCGAAATAAAAAGCGGAGTTTATCTCTTGTGGTTTGTGTCTACCCCCCCCGGATGTCAAGATTGAGAGCCCGTAGACAGCTTATTGTTATGTTATGAACGAGTTTATCAGCTCTAAGTTGTGCTGGCTTCTGATCTGTGTCTTCTGATTGAAATTTCTGAGCAGCAATTGGCGCAGCACTGACATAGGTTCGGCTCGGTATGCCGTCTTGATAGCTGAGCACCTTACGGTTGGCGGAATCTTGACTTCGTTAGCGTGTTACGTGTTGTACCACAAGGATTGCTACACAGTTGCAAATGAGAGCAGGATGTGGCACAGCAGTAGAAATAACGTCTATATATGAGTCTAAGCTCTGCTTGGTTTGGGTTTCTGCACGTGGTTTCCCTTTAGCACTGCAGCTTCTGTGGCTTGATTGTGTTGCTGTTGCTGTTGTTGTTGCTGTTGTTGTTGTTTTGGGCGCGAGTCGCACGGTTCATCGACATTACAAGTCTACAAGTCAAGGTGTCTCGGCTTCGGCTTTGGCTTTCGATAAATTATCGTCGGTCTCTCGGTGTCGATCTCGATTAGTTGCGGCGCGTCGGCAGTAAACGGGAACAGGAACAGGCGGCACTGGCTCACTAGGCTCACTCTAGGCTCACACACTTGGCACTAAGTTGTGTTCAACAGTAGAAAACTGTAACAGAACTGAATGGCCAACGGCGCCGTCTTCACTTTATATGCCCCCATGCGAGCCGACGACAAGCACGACCGCAACGACGGCAACGACGACGACTGCGCGGTCGCAGCGCACCCGAAGCTGTTGCTCTCGCTGTCGCTCTCGCGCCGCGCGCTCTCTTACACTCTCTGCGTAGCTGCCTCTCTCTCTCTCTCACGCTCACGCTCTCATTCCCTGCTGCTTCTCCCTCTGCTGCAGTTCAGTTCTTAGCGGCTGCCGATCGACGTGCTGCTGCTGCTGCTGCTGCTGCATTAATCGAATCATCATCTGCCGTTCTCCAACTCCAACTAGCTGCCCTCGCCTCGGATTTGCCAGACTACTTGTGTAAACTGGATAGCGCAGTCCAAGTAGCTCATCTGCATTGGGTTTAAGCGGCCAGTTTCTCAATGGGGTACAGTTATGTGCGCAAGTAATACTCCCTGATCTTCATAGATCCTAGAGAAGTAGAGCTAATCCTGCCATGGTGTATCAGCAAGCTCTACTGTTTAGTTATCTTAGGGTCTAGCTCAATCCGTGAAGGTACAGTTACGCCTAGATCTAGTTCAGTGGCATAACATTACATTAACAGTCCTTGGAGTACCATTTCGCATCAAAGATATCAATTGAACTTCATAGATCCTAGCAGAGTGCCAATCCTTCCAAGTAGTAAGAACATGCTCTACTCTTCAGTTATCTTAGGGTCTAGCTCAACCTGTAGAGGTACAGTTTGGCCTTATGTGCGCAAGTAATACTCCCTGATCTTCATAGATCCTAGAGAAGTTGAGCTTATCCTGTCTAGGTGTGTCAGCCAGCTCTACTGTCTAGTTAGACAAGGGTCTAGCTCAATCCGAGAAGGTACAGTTACTCCTAGGTCTAGTGCAGTGACTTGTCTAGCACTTTTTAGACTGAGCTAGGACTTTTAACATTATAATACATTACATTACTCGATCAAACAGTCCTTATAACTTCATAGATCCTGGGGGCGTAGGGGTAATCATGTCAAGTTGTAACAACACGCTCTGCTCTTCAGTTATCTTAGGGACTAGGCCAACCCATGGAGGTACAGTTACGCCTAGGTGCCTTATGTGCGCAAGTAATAGTCCCTGCACTTCATAGATCCTAGAGAAGTAGAGCTAATCCTTTCTAGGTGTATCAGCAAGCTCTACTGTCTAGTTAGACAAGGGTCTAGCTCAACCCATGGAGGTACAGTTACGCCTAGACCTAGTTCAGTGGCTGGCTTGAACTTTTTGCATTATAATACATTACATTACTCGATTAAACAGTCCTTAGAATACCATTTCGCATCATAGATTTTAGTTTAACTTCAAAGATCCTCTAGTGGAGTAGTAAGAACACGCTCTACTCTTCAGTTATCTTAGGGACTAGGCCAACCCATGGAGGTACAGTTACGCCTAGGTCTAGTTCAGTTGCTTGTCTATCATTCTTTAGACTTGGCTAGGCCTCTTAAGACTAGATAGGACACTTATCATTATAAAACTCAATCAACTCGATGCTCAGTGTACAGTTTCGCCTAGAGTAACCCCATTTAAAACTATTTATTAAGTATTTTATTGCTTTCATAGAAGTTTAGACAGCTCTGAGACAAGCTGCAATCCCTGCACCTCACTCCCCCTTAGCCCCACTCCTTAATAAATGTTCCTTGGCCAAGACAGAGCTCTACTTTAGCCACTGCTACCCCAAGATTCGTACGTGAGAGGCAGCACGGCAAGGGGGCAAGAATCGGCTTAATGCAAGGTTCCATTAGCCGCGCCACAACCCAAGCCATGTCATGTTCGCTATCGTCTGTCATGTGGTACCTACCCCCCCCCCCCTTCCCCCTTCTGCCTGCCCCTCTGTGGCTGCTCAGTGGAATCAAGTGAGTGCCAGTTTGTCTGCTGCGATCGGTCGGTTGAGGGCAGAAACCACAATCCCACAATGTAAGCGCGTTGATTGCACGCCTGGGGAATGGCTGGGAGAGAGAGGGAGGGAAGGAGAGAGGGGAAACTTGACGGCGATTGGGAGCGTGTTTGGAGACCGGTCAGCAGCAGTTCAGGCAGCGAGGGGAGCGGCGGGAGGGGACTGGCAACTGCAGCCACAATGGCAGACAGACTGGCAGCAGTTGCGATCGCGATCGCGTGTTGTGGATGCTATAATGTGTGTGTGTGTGTGTGTGTGTGTGTGTGTGTGGATCTTAAGTGGATGTTGAGTGTGTGTTGATAGTTTTGTCTGCTTGTTGCTGGGCGGCAGCCAGAACTGGGGCCCGACTCGTTGGCAGCTGGCGGGCAATGCGGGAATTGCGGGCATCGCGTTCTCTGGCTGCGACCAGTTTGTGCTCTTATTCATTTGCCCCCCCTGTTTGAGCCCCGTCAACAAGTTGCAATTCGCGTGTAATATATATTTATTGCACGTTACACCACAGACCCCCCTCCCCCTCCCCCTTCTATGCCTCTGTGACATTTGGCGGCTCGTCGCGCACAAAGCGAAAAGATTCAATTGAAGCAGAAATGAGAAAAAATCTTGCAGGTGCTTTGGCAATTGACAAGTGAGCAAGTGAATCTTGTGGCTTGTGTCTCGTGCCCGCCCTTAGTGTGCCGGCAAACATCTCAAAGCAGAGAGGGGGGGGGAGGCAGGGAGTGGCACAGGCGATATGTACGTAACGTTGACGTAAGGGCCTCAATGAATTAAAATGGCCTTTTGCCGCGAGAGAGAGAGAGAGACATATCGCACGTAATACTTGTCGATCTGAATCAAATTGATGATTACACTGCAAGAAAACAGTTAGTAGTTAGCTCTAGGAATGGGCAGCAGTTGGAGAAATGATCAGAAGATCATTTCAATTCTTAGAATTGATTTAGTGTGTTTAGCTTAACCCTTTTCATGCGTGTTTCGAATAGATTGATGATTGTACTTGAGAAAGTAAGAGTAGTGTCATCAACTGACAGGGTAATCTATTCATTAAGTAACTGGGGAGCAGTTCAAGCGATCATACGATCACTTCATAGTATCACTTAATCTTCTTTAACACTTTTAAGTGTCTGTATGTTCCCTCTCGAATAGATAAGCAGAGGAAATACAGAAGCTAGTTGATAACAGGGGAATCCATTCATTATTAACTGACAATCTAGTCTGTATTAGCGAAGGATCACTTCAAGAGATCATAGGATCACTTCGTAGTATCACTTTATCTTCTGCATCACTTCAAGGTGTTTCTACAAGTTATTTTTGATCTACAAATAGACTTCGACTGCTTGTATATTCGAGATTCTATACAGTACTTAATTGATGACAATGCAATCTATTCATTACTAAGTGGGAATCTATATACTACCAAATGGAGATCACTTCATAGCATCACTTCATCTCCTTCTGCACTTTGTAATCTCTTGAAGGTCCTTTTCTAAGTACTGTTCATTCGTGTTTCGCATAGACAAGCAGTAGAAAAACAGTAGCAAGTTGTTGACAGGGAAAACTATTCATTAATAAGTGGGAATCTATTCATTACTAGCTGGGGATCACTTCAAGGAATCATACGATTACTTCATAGTATTATTTTATTTAGACAGGTTACTCTTTTAATTATGAACTGAGAATCTAATCATCATTTTCAAAGGATCACCTCAAGAACTCATAGTAACACTGCAATAGATCAAAGGATCCCTACATAGTCTCTTCTCCTCTTCTTCAACACTTTAAACAGGAATCCTAGCATCTCATCTTCTTCAACACTTTGAAGTCTCTCTTAGTTCCTCTCTTTCAAAGTGCCTAATGTCTGCTTAAGTTGAGAACCCTAAGTTATTTCTCTACATGTACTTGATTGGGTTGGCATTTCCTATCGCCAGCAATTAAGCTGTGCAGCTGAGTGAGATTTCATTAACATTGTCTTCCAGTTAAGGCGATCGCAATACGGATGCAATCTTTGAACTCGTACGCACACATGAACAGAAACAGCAAGTATAGATACAGATACAGATACAGTTAGAGATAGAGATAGAGATAGAGATAGAGATAGAGATAGAGATAGAGATAGAGATAGAGATAGAGATAGAGATAGAGATAGAGATAGAGATAGAGATAGAGATAGAGATAGAGATAGAGATAGAGATAGAGATAGAGATAGAGATAGAGATAGAGATAGAGATAGAGATAGAGATAGAGATAGAGATAGAGATAGAGATAGAGATAGAGATAGAGATAGAGATAGAGATAGAGATAGAGATAGAGATAGAGATAGAGATAGAGATAGAGATAGAGATAGAGATAGAGATAGAGATAGAGATAGAGATAGAGATAGAGATAGAGATAGAGATAGAGATAGAGATAGAGATAGAGATACAGAGTTGCGCATACATATTCATAGACTGCTTGCCACTGAGGGTGATCGTGGCAGGCGGCACCGGCCGGTACCGATCACCGTGTCGATCCACGTAAGCCATGATTTATGCTAGCAAAGATTTCGATTTCCTAGAAAGAAAGGTCGAGGTTTTGGGCCAACTAGTCACGTCTCTTTGCAGATCTCTCTCTCTGCAGATCGTACGATCGTTTGATATGGCAACAATTATTGCATCAGAGGCACGATGAGGCAGGCTGGCAGGCAGGGAGGGAGGGAGAAAGAGAGAGGGGGGGCAGACTATGCTGAAAGATGCACACTTGGCTAGCCAAATTGGCTTGCTTCCGCTAATGGCTGCCCCCCCCCCTCTCACTCTGTCCCCCCTCCCACTCTCAGTGCCGCTTAGTTTGCAGTTTTTCTGCTAATTAACGGCCAACGGCACCGGAACTGGGTTGGCTGAGGGACGCTATGGGGGGCAAAGGCAGGGGCAGGGGCAGGGGCAGCTCTACTAAAATGCCTCATTCAAAGTCAGCAAATAGACGAAGGGAGGGAGGCACACACACAGAGATGGAGGCAGGCCGAGAGCGAGACAGACATGCTCGGTTCGGGGAAAAGATAGTGCAACATGCAACTGCCAAGACCAGTCGAGGCACACAGACACACACACACACACATAGACAGAGATCGGATGATTCGTACACTTGCCAGCATAGCAACAGTCTGTCGTCTGTGTGTGTGTGTGTGTGAGTGTGCCGGGTGACGACGTGAGAAAATTCATGTGCATGCCACAAATTCTGTGCCGTTTTCATGGCTTGCACAGTCAAGACTGGCTAAGGCGGCAAGTTGAAGGCGCAGGTTCAACACGACGTGACACGTTGCAGACAGCGAGACAGCTTGACCTCGACCCCGAGGCGAGACAGACACAGATAGAGAGCGAGAGAGACTTGTGCGGGGCAAAACCCCTTTAAGCCAAGTTTCCAGTGAAAAAAAAAACCACAGACAGACTCCGATTCATTGAGAACTTTCAGTCAGGAAAAGACGAAGCGTGACTCTGGGGACTTTACAGGCTGAACTTGAATTGACTTACCCCCTGCACCTACTGCATGTGTGTGTGTGTAATCTATCATCAAGTGGATTTCCCTTTCAAGCCTGTCATACAGCATTGTTATCTTAGTATGTGTGTGTGAGGTCTTCAATTCTACGAACACACAGACAGACAACACACAATCCCAATCTCACTTACAATTGTTGAATTGTTGTTGAATTGCCGTTGTTGTAGTTGCTGCTTTGTATAGTGTGTAATGGAAAATTTTTAGAAACCACTTTTCGTATGCTGTTTGATTTTTTCATAACTATGGAAAATTTTTCATATTTCGAGAAATCGAAATGAACAATACAATTATCGCTAATTGTTGGGGCCATTCACACGAAACGCTGTCGGCAATCGATAAATTAACATTAACTAAGGACATTAGCATACGCGCTTACAGCGGCTTAACATGGCTGATCACAATAGTTGATCACAATAGTAGCTATCGTTGTTATCGCACTTCCTTGTCGCGTTCAAATTCAGTTTTGTATTGTGCGCAATGTAATTTATCAATTAACCTGCGGAGTGTGCCGTATGTGCATGTATGTGTGCGTGTGTGTGAGGCCAAGCTAATCTGCTTCCGTTGCATTCTTTGCACACGCACACACAAATTGAATAGTGTACGTGTGTGCGTGTGTCTGGCTATATTTGCTTACCTTTCTGGTGTTGTGTAACAAGTATCGATACCAAGCCGTGACCACCACCGAAGTATCGTCTCTGTCACTCTCTCGCCCAATTTAAAACGAAGATTGCATCAGCCATTTCGACTCTGCCTTTGACTGCGCCGCCGTCGCCGCCAGCAGCGCAGTCGCTGCAATTGTGCGGGCACAAAAGGTAAATCGAACCATAGCTCATAATGCCCATGCCCTTGTATCTCTCTCTTTCTCTCTCTCTCTCTCTTTCGCAGTCAATGAGGCGTTTGATGCGTGCGTGCTCTGCTTCTCTCTGTGTGTGTGTGTGTGTGTGTGAGTGTGAATTTCTGTTAAACCGTTTGATGAGTCACAGTTCGAGTTAATGACAGCATGGAGGGGCAGGTGAAGAATTAGCATACAAATGCATGAAATCGTAAAAATAAAAAGCAACAACTGACGGGATTCACGTATGCTCAGACTCTACGTCAGAGATGGTGGGGCAACTGACAGTTTTAATCTATTTCAACTGGTCTTGATTTATGGGGAATTCTTCGCATGAAATTCGCTAGTTCCGACGAACTACGCACTCGGAACTGCGACTCAGGCACGTCGCCATGGGTTATATTACTACGAAATTGTGTTTTTATTATATTATCTGTCAACAATATCACGGAATAGTTCCACTGTTGCAACAACAACAACCACGAACCCCTTGGGGGCCGATGACGTGTGTAGATGTTTTCATCTTCATCGGTCCATTATCAACGCAGAGTTCAATAGAGCTTGAAAAACAATTATGAGTGATCAACGTGTATGTGTGTGTGCACATACTGCGAAAATAATAATAATAACAAAAAGGGGGCTCGTTGCTCCACACACACGCACACATCGAGGACAGGGCCATTCACAACGAACGAGCACAATTAACAATTTCTCCTAATTGACAGCACACACACATACATACATGTATATATGTATGTACATTTGTATTTTTATCTTCCACCATCTTGCCATGTATTTTTTTCTTCGTTGTCTCCCCCTGCGCAGCAGCATAATGAAAGCTACATAAGTGTGTGTGTGTGTGTGTGTTGAGAGTGTCGCGAGCAGCAGCGCAACGTCACACGATATTCACCGCACCCGCACCCTTTGTCTATTTCGACACTTGGGGGCTCGTCTCTCGCGCTGCTGAACGTCAGCAGAGGCGGCGACGCACATTCTGCTACAGCTACTCACACACACACACACTCTGCTCTTCGTTCGTCGCGCTCTCGCAGAGAGCAGCAGCTTGCTATCTCTCTCTCTCTCTTATTCTCTCGATCGGTGGCATGCAAATGCGGCGAATGCAATATGCAAAGAGCGAGTGCCGTTGATCCGCCGGCCTCTGTCAGCTTCCCCTCCCCCCTTCCTCTCTCACACCATTCTCTCCCTCGACTAACTTCCTCTCTGCTGCGCTGCTCTGCCTCCCTTTCGGCAACTGTGACGCATTTGCTCTGCTTTAATAATTCGCATACATTTGTATGCAGCTCTGGGTGAGTGTGTGTGTCTCCATAGATGTGCGTGTGTCTGTGTTTCATTGCGCTTTTCGCCTTCAATTCATTTTTGCTTAGGTTTTTTTTTGCGCTTTTCATTAAATAAATTGCAATTTATTACAAAGCAATCTGATTATTAATTGCTTTTTGAATTGATTTCGCTTGTGCGACTCGTTTGCATGGCCCGTGGAGTGCGGCAGGGGGGGAAGGAGGGGATAAGGGGTGTGGACCGCGACTGCAACTGCGACTGCGTGACCAGTGGAACGTGGAACGTCAGTTCTGTTCGGATGTCACGCCACGCACGTAGTCCCCCCAGTTGACATGACACTTAACAGAGCTTTGTCTCGAACTGAGATTTCGCCATTGCATGGAATTCGCCTTCGCGGCGAATTAAACCACTGCAATCGAAGTTTCGGGAATCTGTTTTATTTTCGGCAGAACATGGCAAAGTTTATTATTTCTTTAGCATCTTCCGCTTCTTCTACACACTGTCCCCTCTCACACTTTATCGGAATCTGCTTGGGGCTCTTATTTACTTATCGAGGGTACTGTATTTGTTTATGCTTCGCAGCATAAAGGCATATTTCTGTTTAAAGCCCGAGCCCGAGCCTGAGCCTGAGCCTGAGAATCGTCATTCAAGTGAAGAGATGAAGTATTTACGAACTTCGCAACACAAACAAGTTGCAAGAAACAAGCAGACTTGACGGCGTCGATCCTTTCTGCACAACTCGGGCGGAAATCTTCAGACTTATCACTTTCTGTTGCTTCTTCTCATATTCTTTCCGTTCCGTTCTACATATAAAGGTGTCAAATGCAATCACAGTTTGCACTGTGCATGATGTGTTGTCAATGCCAGTCTCCCTCCCCCCTCTCTCTCCATCTCTATTCTCTATCTGCATTCATCGGGTCAAATTGTTTCCGAGATTAGCGGTTTTTGAACGTCACGATCTGTCAAGGTCTCGTTTTTTATATATTTATATATATTTAAATAGGTTGTTCTATATATATATATTTAAATAGGCTGTTCTATACGAAAATTATAAGTAATTTTAATTTAATTGCTGTAGAAATGACTAAATCACAAACTTGATTTTATAATCTCGTTGTCGCTATAACATTTACTATATAAATGCAAATTGAAAGAATATATTGAGTGTCTCTGTCTGTATATAATATCTGTGAAACCTGTATCTACTTTAATCCAACCAAATCGTTCGTTCCAACCAAATCCCAACTTCACTTTGCTCTCATTCTCCCTCTTTATTTCTTTCTTCCTGCACCCCCCGCAGTCACATGCAGTGATCGCAATTATTATTTAATATGCCAACTCTACAATACATACAATAAAGTAATCTTTGAAGTGTGGGTATATGCGACCTCACATTGAGTTTGCGAAAAGGAACGGGAAGAAATCTTTGAAAGATATGTATCTCATGTTATTATAAGAAAGAAGAAGGGAAGAAATTTCGGAAACCTCTGAAAGAGATGTATCTCATGTTATTATAGGGATATATTAGGAATATTACAAAAATCTTGAAGAAATACTTTGCAGCTCATTGAAATCAATATCAAATTGAAAAAATTCCCCATCAAATTATTAATAATATCATTTCAATATATAATCAACTTATTTCCAATGAAAATCGTTATTAATTATATGACTTATATGGGAAAATATTAAGAATATCACGGAAACTTTATCTCTGATTGGAATCGAAAGCAAGTTCAACAAAATCCATATCATATCATATGCAAATTGGCAGTATTTTACTATTTAACGTATAACAAATAGATCAAACTGTCATCTTACAGCCTGCAAATGTTAACTTAACAGTTCAATGTTAAAATATCAGCTATTAACAGAACAGAACAGAACGTGCCTCAATTTTGAAGCTGAACTTTAAATTCCTCACATTAGAGTGTGCAACCTTCGGTCAGTCAAAGAAAGCTCTCCCTACTCTCTCTCTCTCTCTCTCTCTCTCTGTCTCTAATTCTTGTTTGCTCGTTTAGCACTATTATCTTATAATTGTTAAATTGATGCTATCGTCGTATATTGAATAGGCCCGAAAGTGCCGCCAGGTGTCAGGTGGCACTGGCTGAGTCAGCCAATCAATCAAGGGTAGACCCGACGTCCGACTGACTGATAAACACAATTACAATGAAATTCACTTATGATGCCGCGTCTCACATGATATACAAATACTTGAAAATACCTTTCTTTTTGGGGTAGTACCTACCTGCATGGTTTAATTTGTTATGGGGTTTCCTTAACTGAAGTTTTCGCACACTTTTCTCACTCTTCTTGCACTTTTCCGTACACTTTTCCGTTAGCTTCTTTTTTATAGTTCTCTATTTGGTTTGTGTTTCGTCGAGTTGCGTCCGTTCGAGAGATGCGAGGCTAGTGTTCTCACTGTGTATACTGTGCGGCGAAAGGTTGAGCGTCCCGGCTTTTATATCGTCCACCGAATTCAACAAGTGCTCGTCAAATTGGTCTCCTCGGCTTATTAACAGTTATGGCGTCTCTCGTCTCTCCCCCCACACTTTCCTCCAACCCCCTCCCCTCCCACCCCGCTTCAGTTGCGTCTCCATCTTCGTACTGGGCATCGCTATTGGTATTGGTATCGCTCTGTTATGGTTCGTATTGGATATGGTTCGTGTATTGGTTCGGCTATCGCTTTGATATGGTATGAATATCGTAGCCTCTCTGTCGCTGCCACTGCCGACGTCGCTACGTCGTCTGATGCTGTGCGTGCCCATGTGTGCGTGTGTGTGTGTCTGTGTGCGTTCTGCCTCGGGCTGTGCTGCTGCTGCTCTGCGACTCCTTTGATTGAAAAAATGAATGCAAATTTATTTGAATTATTTTATATATCACATATTTGTCATTAACATTCGATATGTATTGAAATGCGTGCATTGCCTAACCTCAATGCATATGGTTAAGTACAGTTGCCGACTTAAGCAGCTAACTGAGCAGGCTGTCAGGCTTATGCATAGTTATGAGTGGATCAAGTGGCACTGCAAAGGGTATAAAGACCTGCTCAAGTCGGGTAAAGAAATTAGACAAGAATGTTATATATAGACTGCATGATATAAGATTATAGTAATATAATAGAGTAAAGGATAGTCGAAGATATTGTTGATACAACTTTTTATAGGAATAAAATAGAGTAAAGGATATTCGAAGATATTCGTAGATATAGTAATCTATAAAGGGGACATTTATTCGTCGATGTATTCTTTAAATTTAGGAATGAATGTAATGAATCTAATGAATGTAGCCATCTAAATGAATGAATAGCGATATAATTACAGTCGACTGATCATAGTTCGACCATAAATAAATCAAATAAATAAATTAAACTATAAATAAATAAATAGGCTAGAATTGTTAAGTTGTGGAGATAATCCTTTAATGTTTTAATTATATATTATGCTCTTTTCAATTTGAACCAGTAAGAAAAGCAACAGTCGCGCGGAACGCGACAGTGGGATACCCTTCGACCTACGTTCCTATGTATGTCCACATATACATATGCACATAATTTGAAATTATTCTCGATAGATGGCGCTCGCGCTTCGCGCTCGCCTGCCTTCCTTGTTAGTAGACACAAGCACTTGGTTTTATGCTCATACTTTCTTAAATAACTTTTGTGTTTATTGTCCGATCGGATTGCAATTTAGAGAATAAGTAGATATAACTATCAGCTTAGTACATGTTAAAGTCAGAAAGTTATATCTTCAATACAACGCTTATAAATTGAGTTTAAAAATTAAATTATTGATTTGCGGGGGCGGTGGGCGTGGCACCCAACATTTGAAATAAACTTCATCTGCGCCGAGTATATAGGAACCTTCATTCCAAATTTGGTGTCTCTAGCCTTTATAATAGCTGAGATCTGTGTGTTCATCTGGTCAGACGGACATCCGGACATCCGGACAGACAGACGGACATGGCTCAATCGACTCGGCTAGTGATCTTGAGCAAGAATATATATACTTTATGGGGTCTCCCACGCCTCCTTCTGCCTGTTACATACATTTGCACAAAGTTAGTATACCCTTTTTTGACCATTTTCAATGGTCGAAGGGTATAAAAATGTGTTGCCTTAGCTCTCTTAAACGATAGTGACGCTCTGCCGCTCTTATACAACACTGTGCTATCGATAAGGTTAACGATAACTAAACAAACTTACGATAGTGTATCGACTAAGGTCACACTTAATAACATAAGACTTAACATAATAGAGTGTAACTTAATAACATAAGACTTAACATAACAGAGTATAACTTAACAGAGTCTATAAGGGATATTCGAGGCTGTGTCTATATTAGAGTTCTCTTCTGCTTCTGCTTAGGTGGCCCGTCATCGGGTTACGGCCCGATCTCAACATCTCGCGACAGGACTCTCTGCTTCATGCGCCCTCCTCCACCAAGCGCAGCCAGTTTCTCCTCCATCGGAGCCACGATCGCCCCTTGGTCGCCCAACATCAACTCTCGTCTTAAACACCTTCTTCACTGGAGCTTCTTCCTCCATATGTACGTACGACAAATCCGAGCCAGCGCATACGTTTTGTATTGTAATGCGCCGGACTATAGTACGTCAATGTAATATGTGTATATTAGAGAAACCTTTGCTAATATAAATTGTAAGGCACCCTCTTACATATATGAAAGTACCCTGTTCACTATGCCCTACCCTGCTCTCCTCTCTGCTTCCCTTCTCATTCGATTAATCGCTCACTTAGTCGCCTTAAAGCTCAACAAAGAAAGAGCAAGAGAGAAGGAGAGCAAGAACGCGTCATAGGATATGGCGAGAGATCTGTTCACGCATGGAATATCAGGCAAATAAAGCCATCAAAATGACATATAGACGGACAGCTGACACGGCATAGTCAGAGTATATCTGCGCAACGGACGATCAAAATGCCATGGTACGATAATTAGGGTTCGACCCGTTGTTGACCCTCGTTAACTTTGGAGCATTTGAATTGCTTTTCAAGTGTGTGTGTCTGTGTGTCTGTGTGTGTGTGTGTGGCTCTCGAGGGTCTCTCGGGGGTCTCTCTCTCGTTGCTTTGCGTTGTATAACAGCTGGAATTCTTTGGTTTCGTTCGGCCTACGACGAAAGTCAAGTCGTGCTCTCTCTGCTGCTGCTGCTGATTGTCCGAATTGAAAAGCCAGCGAAATCTGCATTTCATTTGCCTGCCACAGTCCCCCCTCCACCCCCCCCCCCTGCCTCCTGTTAGTCCCTGTCTAACCAGTTACAGCTGGGGCGGCACTTCCGTTGCGTGGCTGCCTAGGTGAGCAGCTGGAGCTGCAGTGGATCAATTGCAGTTAAGAGAGCAGACGATGCAGACATCACGTCAGAGGCTGCGTCAGACCTGCTGGCACTATTTGCATAGAGGGGGGGAGGAGTAGGGAAGGGGGTGTTGCAGTTGCAAACAAAGCTTAATTGATTCCGTGCCATAAATTGAAATGCACTCGCTCGGGTGCAGTCGCAGTCTCAGTCTCCTTCTTCTTCTCCAGCTGCAGCTTGCAGAAACTCCGTTAAATTCAAATGAAGTTGTCTGCCTAGAGGGGGGGGTGGGAGGTGGGGTAGACACAGAGGTATAAGCTGCTGACATGTGTGATAATTGCGAAAGTCAAATCATCATCATCATCAGGCGACATCTCATTGTAATCATAATTAACATGATTAGCCGCTAATCAATGTGTCTCTCTCCATGCACGCCTGGCAACAGCTCCCGTTGTGCACCCCCCTACCCCTCTCCCCCCTCTTTGGTAGACTACTCGTGTTGTTATCTATGACTGTCGCCCACACACATTGGGGCAGCTAATTTGGCCATCAGCAAGAATCGCAATAGGGCTTCATTTGAATTGCCAGCTTGTCTCCAATTGATAAGAAGCAACTGTTGCCTGTAGCACGTCCACGCCCACGCCCACGTCCCGTGACTAGGCACATGCTGTTTGGCAGACAACGCCCTCGGCCTTCGGCCCCTGCCACCTTCCCCCCCTCGTTTGACATTAGTCCTCATCAGCGGCCAATCAGTCAACAGCGGGACGTAATTAAACACGCCCGACAATTGCCCCACAATGGCCCCACCATGTTGCCCCTTAACTTGCCCCAACATGTTGCCTCCGTACTGCCATTCTTGGCCCGTGTTGTGGCATCCTTGCGGCGCATTTATTTGCCAAATTGCCCGCGTTAATCCTAGCCAAAAGCCCTGCGTACATTGGCCCAAATCCCCGATCTATATTTAGCAGCATTTGCGTAGATTCTCATATTGATTTCCAACTTTAAGCGCAATTTGAAGCTGTCTTTTAGGCGCACGTGTGCAGGCTGCCTACAAAATGAGGTCGAACGTGAGGTTTTGTGCAGGAAGCCTAGAATAAGGCAGCATAGTCTGCCTGGCATCAAAAATATGAAGGAGGCACATTTCTGTGCATTATATGAGTTTCTTTACATAGATTATTGAGCAAATATATCATTTATTAGTCATAAATTTATTATATTTTGTAAATTTGCATGTTTTCCTTTATATATATCACACAAGAAGTGTATTTAATAGGTTTTTAAAATTGCCTTCAAAAGCAAACTGCGCTTTGCCACAGCAGTTACCTAAAAGTATGCTATAATAAGTGTCGAAAGATCTAACAGAGCTGTTACACATGTTCTTCTGCAAACTTCAAACGAATGTTACTTTTAAAGCACAAGCATGAACATGTTATCGCACTGCATTGTTTAATTCCTTGCACTTACAATGTATTTACTTATTTGTTTAGTTATCTATTTATTATTTGTACCTAACATTACTTTTATTATTTATTTAAAAGGCATATTAAATCATACGCTCTATATATATAACATACATTTTAGTACGTGCTTTACTCATACTGAACAGTAGCTACACTGTCTTTGCAAGTGTATCTACAGCACTGATCAGCACTGTACGCTACTTGCAGCGCTCTCAGTCAGATGTCAAAGCTTGCGCTCTCTTTCGTTCAGTTTGCTTAGCTCTGTTAAACTTTGCAAAGCTCATTCAAGGTTGGCCGCTTACACCAGCTGAGAAATGTTTATGGGCAATCGAACAATTAATTAGCAACAAAATTAAAAAAAGGTGTTTTGTTTCTTAGAAGTAATTAAACTTATTATTTACAGTGACTAACTATTTACTGCCAATGCATCCGGGCTTAGCAACTGATACTAATCATTTCTCCTTGGCTGTATGCAGTGAGGTGATAATAAAAATCGCCAAGAGCTTCGGTCGCCAAGCAATTCGCCAGTTAGCAAACAGACGTCGCCGCGGCGAGTGAGTGAATTCGCTTTGTTTTTGTTTGTGTGAGATTTCACTTTATCATTTTTCTCTCTGCGCGATCGTATGTTTCAAAACAATTCTTTGCCGGCACAATGAGTTACAGTTACAGTTGCCTGTCCCGAGCCTCAAGACACGCTCAAATTCTGGCCAGAAACAGTTGCCTGCGTGAGCCTCATCAGCTGCGTCATCTCTCTGTCTCTTCCACGCACTTTGATAGACATGAGTAAGTACGAAAGAGGCCCTCCTGCCACACTCTTCACACTCCTTACTCCCAAGTGGAGCTTCGCCGGCCTGTTGCCATCGGACCCAATGGAATTAATAGCTCCCCAAGCGACCCCATATATATTTATTTGGTATATAGATACATACATACATATCTATAAAACAAATACAAT
Source organism: Zaprionus vittiger (assembly GCA_018904025.1). Lineage (NCBI taxonomy): Eukaryota > Metazoa > Arthropoda > Insecta > Diptera > Drosophilidae > Zaprionus > Zaprionus vittiger. The sequence continues at coordinate 1,871,981 of JAEIFQ010001142.1, read as the reverse complement.
TAGCATGATTAGTTCGGGGACTTAGGCACGTATGCCGCATGTTTATAGAGTAGATGAACTCATCAGCTACTGGTTTATACCCTGCACGCAGTGATGGAGTATGGAGTATGGAGTCCATCCAAACTATTTGCATAGTATATATAATATATAATATAATATATTCTATGTATTCTCACTGTTTTGAGCAGGGTATTTAGCAGCTGTCTAAGCTTCTACTTTCATTATTATTTACTAACAATTATATATAACATTTATAGTCTTTTATGTTAATGTTATGTTAATCTTATGTTTATGTTATGTACATGTTATGTTATGTTATGTGGAAAGAGTTACTTGACTAACTGTATATACTTAGAATGTCCTCTAGGTGCCATAAGTGTTGCTTGCAGGGTATTTAACCGTCGAGTAAGCTTCTGCCATTATTTCTCTTTCAATATTGATCAATATTTAGTCAACTACATATCTATATCTATACGATCAGCCCCGACATGCTGCTGCCGTCAGTTTACAATTTCAATTTTTTTTTTTTAAATACCTTCAAAATTTCAAAGCAGGTTTCTTGAGCATTTTCAAGTTGCAGCTTGTTTTCTCCCATTATTCACAGATCAAATTAAGAATAATGCGGATCTTGTCACATATCCGATGGGACTCTTGACCAAATTTCCATTTCTACAGGTTGAAGTTTGTAATCGAAGTAGAAATGCGTTTCTAGGGTGTCATTTTCGTAGATCTATATGCCTGAGGTGCTGGAATTATGTATATATATATGTATATATTACTATATATTATATATACTATATATTCTTCTTTGCAGTTGTAAAGTGCTGGTGGTTGGTGGTGGCACCGGCGGCTGTGCCATGGCTGCCAAGCTGTCCTCCCGCCTGGGTAAGAATAAGGTGATTGTGCTCGAGCCGGCAGAAGTAAGTATGATCTCTCAAGAGCCTCCAGTTATACCTTATTGTGAATGCCTTAATCTTCCCCCATGTACTGCCTTAATCTTGCTTCTTGCAGCGCCACTATTACCAGCCCATGTTTACGCTCATTGGAGGCGGCATGAAACGTTTGGAGCATTCGTACAAGCAGATGGCACATGTGCTGCCCCAGAAGGCCAAGTGGCTGCAGGAGAAGGCAGTGGAGTTCCAGCCAGCTAACAATACAGTTACCACCTCAGGTGGCAATACTATACACTATGACATACTCTTGATCGCTACGGGCTTGCAGCTGAACTACAACAAGGTAAGAGGCAGCTCTAAGAGCACAAGCTGATTACACATTCCCCTCTACTCTATTAGATACCTGGCTTGCTGGATGCACTGGCTTTACCGGAGAGCAATGTGTGCTCCATTTATGCGCCACAGTATGCGGAGCATGTCTACGATTGCCTGCGCAACATACGTCAGGGCAATGCGATCTTTACCTATCCCAATTCGCCAGTCAAGTGCCCGGGTGCACCTCAGAAGATTGTCTACATAGCGGAGCACTATTTCCGCAAGGTAAGACAAACGAATCTCTTTCCCTCCATCTACCAAGTGAATCTCTAATCAAGTCTTACTCTTCTCTGCTCCTTGCAGTTGGCCAAGCGTAATGACATTAGTATTATGTATAATACGGCGCTCCCTGTGCTCTTTGGAGTCAAGCACTATGCGGATGCGCTGTGGCCCATAATGAAGAAGCGCAATATAACGGTGAATCTGCGACGTAATCTTGTTGAGGTTAAGCCCGCACAGAATATTGCCATCTTTGAGGATCTGGACAAAGAGGGAGAGCGCTGTGAGGAGAAGGTGTGCAAGAGGGTTCTCATAGAGGGTTCTACATTATAATCTATATATATATCCCTTGCAGTATTCGCTGCTGCATGCTGTGCCGCCCATGAGTACGCCGGATGAGTTGAGCCAGTGCAAGCAGCTGGTGAACGAGGCAGGATTTGTGGATGTGAATCAGAGCACATTGCAGCATACAAAGTACAAGAATATCTTTGCCATAGGCGACTGTGCCAGCACTCCCAACTCCAAGACAGCTGCTGCAGCAGGTGAGGGCACTGATTACCTTTATTATAATCTCAATTTCATCAACTATTCCCGCACAGCTGCTCAGTCTCCCGTTGTGTTCCATAATATGATGGCTGTGCTGGAGGACAAGAGTCTGAAGGATTCATACGATGGATATGCTTCGTGTCCCTTGGTAACCGGTTACAATAAGTGTATTTTGGCCGAGTTTGATTATAAACTTCAACCGCTCGAGACCTTTCCCGTTGCACAGAACAAGGAACGCTATTCCATGTTCATCATGAAGAAAGACTTTATGCCTCTGCTGTATTGGAAACTGATGATGAACGGCTATTGGAATGGTCCCGCCCTTATGCGTAATATATTTTCCATTTTCAAGAGCAAACAAAAGAAGTAACGGTATACAAAAAGCAGGAAAATTCAAAATCAAGTGCAAATTGAAATCCAGCAGGAATTTCTGAAGTTGAATTTTAACGTACTGACAACTGTTAGTTATCAGATTGCTGTTAGTTAACATACTCTACAGTCTGTATTGCTTGATGTAACCTGTGAATGGCAAAAATGTAATAGCGATGGTAATTTTAGTTAACCGTGTTACAAAAAATATAAACATACTTAAAATATGAAACGATGTGGCAACGATAATTGAAGAAGATCTAAATAATCGCCAACAAATTTAAATAAACAAAATTGGATAAAATATTTCATAAAATAAATATAAAATGTAGTTTGTCATTACAAATTTGATTTGAACTTATTTTTTAACAGTGCTCATTTTTGCGCAATTGTGAGTCGCGTGAAGTTGGGCGCGAACGCACACTTAACGAAAAAATCGTAGTGCGAGCGTGGCGTCTATATGGGCGCAAAGCATTTGAAGATAACGTACCCATAAATAGTTTTCCTACGAAGAAAATAAACAATAAATCAAGGAAAGCAACTTAAAAACTGTAATAAAATTACAAAATAAGCAAAATGAAAGCAACGTAAGTTGAAGGAAATATGAATTTGATGTGATAACATTTGTAATATGCTGGAATTCTGTATTACAGCGCGCGCACTCCAATGCGCGTCCCGAAAACACCCCGATCAGCGCCGGCGCACACGGCAGCGCCCGAGGCAAAGCGCAGGGATATGTCAGGGGGCAAGCTGCAGGATCCAGTGAATGTATTCTGTCGTGTGCGTCCACTGCAATCCGATGCGGATCTAACGTGCATGCGTGTAAAGAACTCCAACACAATTGCAGTAAATGCGCAGGATCAGCTGATGCATCACAAACAAAATGGCGCCCAGCGTGAGATACAGTACATCTTCAAGCACGTCTTTCAGCCCGATGCCTCGCAACAGGATGTGTTCGTTGCCGTGGCCCAGCCGCTGGTGGAGAATCTGGTGAAGGGACGCAATAGTTTGCTCTTCACCTACGGCGTGACGGGCAGTGGCAAGACCTACACAATGACAGGAAACTCAAGACATCGTGGTGTGATGCCACGTTGCTTGGATCTGCTCTTTCGCACCATATCGGACTATCAGGCCAAGAAGTTTGTCTTCAAACCAGACAAGCTGAATGGCTTTGAGATACTGTCCGAGGAGGATGCACTGCTGGAGCGGCAGCAGGAGATGAATCAACGTTTTGCTGGCACGGCACGTTTTGGCTTTCGACGCAAGGAATCTGATCCAGAAATAGCATCACAGGCATCGGTAGACCCAACGCCGCTCACCGTGCTGGACGAGGATAACATGTATTCTGTGTTCATAACCTATGTGGAGATGTACAACAACAGTGTGTACGATCTGTTGGAGGATTCGGGCATACAGAAGTAAGGAAGCCACCCTATATAATATTTGTGGATTGTTAACTAATCTTCTTATGCTTCTACTTCCCTCCTTCTGCCTCTCTTCCTCCCCTTACAGATCCATGCAGTGCAAGATCATACGCGAAGATGGCAATCATCAGATGTTCGTGCACGGCGTCACCGAAGTGGAGGTGAAGACCGTGGACGAAGCCCTCGAGGTATTCCAGATGGGTCAAAAGCGCAAGCGCATGGGCCACACAGTGCTCAACGCGGAGTCGAGTCGCAGTCACTCCGTCTTCAATATACGCCTCGTCCAGGCACCCACAGACTGTCAGGGCGAGCATGTGGTGCAGGATAAGCAGAACATTACAGTGAGTCAACTATCCCTGGTCGACTTGGCGGGCAGTGAGCGATCCTCCCGTACCAAGAACACAGGCGTGCGTCTACGCGAGGCAGGCAACATCAACAATTCGCTGATGACGCTGCGCACCTGCCTGGAGTATTTGCGAGAGAACCAACAGTGCAGTCCAGGCAATCCACCGCCCAAGAAGATACCCTATCGCGACTCCAAGATAACGCACATGTTCAAGAACTATTTCGATGGCGAGGGACAGGTCTCCATGATAGTGTGCATCAATCCACGCATGGAGGATTACGATGAGAATATGGTAAGCATATTGAGATCTATTACGCCTGCAGAGACAAACTTAACAATCCTTTTCGTGCTGCAGCAAGTGATGAAGTTCGCCGAGATGACGCAGGAGGTGCAAATAGCACGTGCCACGCCCATGAAACCAGATCTGGGCTTGACGCCAGGACGTCGCAAGGCGAATAAACTGTTCAAGATTGCCGTCAACAATCTCAATGAGCTGGGCATACCCGAAGCCAAGGAACTGGAGGTGGATATTGGACTGGTCTACAGCCTGGGCACAGACTTTCCTAGCTATCAAATGGATAGTGCCGAGGCCGAGTGCAAGATTCAAGAGCTAATGGAGTATCTCGAGCAGCGCATCGAGAAACGTCGCAAGTTGCGCGCCAATATGGACATTAAATGTGGGTTCCCTCTCCCCCCATTCCCTCTTGAAATCCCATTAACTGTTTGCTCCTTACAGGCGACAACTTCCGTCAGTTGCTGATGAATCTGGATCGCGATAATCTGCAGCTGCGCACAGAGCTTGCCTCCCTCAAGGCAGTGTACAAGCAGGAGAGGGATCGCAGTGCTGCCTTGGAGAACCGTGTGCGTATCCACGAGAGCTCCATTGATGTGCTCAATAATACGGTGGCGAAGCGGGAGAGACAGATACAGGAGCTGTCGCACAAGCTCAACGAGCAGGAGCAGATGCTGACGCAGAAGGAGCACGAGAAGGAGAAGCAAAAGAAGAAGTTCAACTCCAAGCTGGCCGTGGAATCGGATAAGAATAAGCGTGAGTTCGATATGAAACTGCGCGAGCAACGCGTCAAAATGCAGGAGCGGATGCGCATCAAGGATGAGAAGCTGCGCTTGGTATCGAACATACTGCAGTCTGAGGATGTGCCCAGTCTGCCGCGCTCCCAAAGCTCAGAGGATATACTGAGCGACAAGGAGCGAGGCGGCGGTGCTGGTGGTGGTGGCGCCTTCACAGCGCGCACAGAATCCTCTGCACAGCCGACACGCACAGACATCTACTGCACGCCAAGACATGTAAGTGGGAATGCAGTTGAGCTGCTTTACACATACTAAACACCTTCTCCTCCTGCCTCTTCTAGGGCCTGGCTGCTGCCAATAATCGTCATCGACGCTCACGTTCCGCTGGCGACAAGTGGCTGGAGCATCGTGCTGCCAATCCTGTGCCACTGGGCACCATCATGCAGCCATATCTGAAGAATCGCAAGTCTGTAACCAAGTTGACGGACATGAAGGAGCTCACAGGACATGGCACCACCAAATATTGCCTGGTCTCCCAGGAGGCCGACACCGATGGCGATATGGAGACGAAACTGTACAAGGGCAATGTCATACCCACTTGCGGTGGTGGTGCTCAGGTTGTCTTTGACGATGTGGAGTGCCTCAAGCAAAAGTCTCCCGTGCATTCGCCCACACGCAAACGTCCAAGCAACAGCAATCTGTCCGCCTCCGCTTTTGGTGGCCCCTTGCCCAGTTCGAATGGCCAGTTGACCTCTGTGCAGGATGTGGCTTCACGTTGCAATCTTGGCATCGAGGGACACAGCAACAAGAAGTCCAAGATATGAATACCCCCTTTTGAAAAAACACTAGCAAGTGTTGACTCGCAGTTATCTATACTAATCCATGTATTATACTCAATTGATTAACAACTGTTTATAGAACTTGAATCGCAAGTGAAGTGATTTGTTTTTTTAGTTTATCAACTCAATAAAAAACAAAAACATTGCATTATGTGTAGGAATTATGTTTATTTAACAGTTCCATCTTTATCTGACATCTGCTGTGGGAGAGAAAGAGAGCACACACGATCGATGGCTGTGGGCGAAATTGAATTCAACAACGACTCAACATGAAAAAGTAGCAGGCGCACAGAATTAACAGCAAGCAGCAGCAGCAGCTCGATGCGTGCAGTTAAGCTGAGAGAGCGAGGTGATAATGACAACTTGAAAGCTCTCTCAGAGCCACAAAGCTCTACCGTACGCTCAAAGTTCGTTCTCTCTCACTTGCTCGCACACGAGCCAAGCTCTCTCGTGAGTTCTTAACTCTCTCGTCAGATCTAAGCTCTCTCGCGCGCTCAAAGTGCAATGTTAGCTTCGATTGTTAAGTAAATTAAGGCAATATGTCTTTTTTATCGATAGTCGCTGTTCCTTTTCTATTGTTATCGCAAGCCTATATAGTCGCTGTTACTTTTCAACTGTTATGGCAAGCAAATTAAATCCGCTCACCCTCCTTTATTTATTGCTGCCCCAATTTGAAATGATCTACAGGCGTAAAGACAATTGTAGAATTACTGCATTTATTGTTACGATCATTATTATGCCATAAAGTATTTCATAAATTATTGTGTAGAGTAATTCGCGTACAATATGCATGCCTGTAGCTATATGGTAGTTTCTCCTTTCCTTTTTCCCCACAGGAGAATCCCCTTCGACCCCCCCATCTTGTTTAATTCCATTTAATTTGAGTACAAATTCTCGTATATTCGTGTTATCGAATATCGTGTTATTGGCCGATTATTGATGCGTTGTAATCGTTTGTCATTGTGTTTTGTTAGAAAAGATATTGTTTACATATATACTATATATAGATGTATATATATTTATAGACAAACATAAAATCACATGCACATGCATTTTTTGTTTTTCTCTCTTTTTATCTTTCTCAATATTTTTCTTATTATTTTGTTTTAACTATTATTCCTGCGTTTATTCAGATTTATGCTTAAATTTGTAGATTAATTTCAATTACTAATAAATCAGTCTATAATTAAAATATATGTTCGCTTAATGCTTTTGTGTGTGTGTAGGTGTGTGTGTGTGTGTGTATGTATGTGAGTGTGAGCTGCTCCCCCGAAAATGAGTACCACGAAATACTTAAATCTCTCTCTATATGTATATTGTATTTATATATTTATACGATCGACCTTCTCTAATCGGAATTGTGCAGGTTCTGGCAAAGGTTTATCGCGCTCTCCTCTAACTCTCCTACTTTCTTACTCTCTCTTTCTCTTTCTGTCTATATATTTATATATATATATATTAATGTTTTTGTTCTGCATATACCGACATATATAATTAGAATTAGAAACTTTCACTTGAAAGCTTTTGCTTTTAACAAAATCAAAACATACGTACGTATTGCATGTATGTACATTATGTGTGTGCATGTGTGTGTATGCGTATGTGTGTGTGTGAGTGTATAATAAACAAAACAGTTGTTGGGGAACGAACAAATAGAAACGAAATGATCTAACGGCAAAATATTAACATAATCATATTTCTCATCGTATCATAATCAATGCAATCTTATCAATTTAATCAATAATCAAATCAATGCAATCAATTTAAACAATATAAAGCTGTTTGTTTTTCCTTCTCTCTCTCTACCTACTTCAACTTCAACTTCTTCTTTAACTTCTTCTCTATCTTCTTACTTTCTCTTGCTTGTTTTCATATTGGTTCTCAGGTTCGTTCGACACGGAACTGTGTGTGTATGTATATATGCATAATACGTATATAATATGTTTGTATAATGTATGTATGTATATAGATCCTAACTCGACTTATGTTGTGCATATGTAAATGGATCGTACGTATATATAATAATTCATAATAAAAACTAAGCAGCAAATTTACGCTATGTGGGAAAACAAATTTTGGCTATAAAGCAACGAATGATGATGAACAAATTATAACATTCAAAAAACACTCACAATCCCCCAACTTTCTAATGAATGTGTGTGTGTACGTGTGTGTATGAGGTGTATATGATGTGTGTGTGTGTGTGTGTGTGTGAGCAGCTGCATTATTTGTTGGCAAGGCAAGCAACAATAAGGTTCCATAAGGTTCTTAAGAATTACAGATGCCTCTTGCTTCAGCTAATTCCTCTCGTTTAGCATTTGAATTCGAGCTGGAGGCGGCAGAGGAGGGTGTGGTGGAGCTGGAGCTGGAGCTGGAAGTGGAGGCTGCCGAGGTGGAGGCAATGGCGGAGGTGTTGCTGCGGCCCTGGGCTGCTGCTGCTGTTCCCTCTTGGGATTTAGCAAATATTCGAACATAGAGTAAACTACACTGTCTGCCGCTGCCCAAACGAAAATGGAACTGCAGGTGCAGCCGCGGATCCTGCAGCGTCGTCTTCAGATTCTATGAACACTTTACACACGCGCCCTCCACATCAAAATCGAGTACCATCAATTTGGTCTCCTCGGTGCCATTGCGTGAGCCCACAGCGCAAATGAGTTTAGTGTCATTGGCCCTGAGAGAGAAGGAGAGAGAAGCAAATGGAATTAGTTACCTGCTAAAGTGTTGAGGGGGAATGGGGTTTGGAGCTTACCTGATGCGCCAGACTACACCACCGGAGCCACCCGAGTCGAGTGCAACCAGATTGCGTATAAAGTCTCCTGTCTTTACATCCCACAACTTGACAGTGCCATCATCGGAGCTGGTAACCACAAAGCGTGAGTTGAACTGCAGGCAAGTCACGGCTGATTGATGCTTGTTTGGACCTAATCAATCAATGCAAACGTCAATCAATGCTTCTTCTTTCCTTCATCTCTTCCTTGCTGCCTTACCCGATAGCGTCTGCAGACACTGTCCTGTTGTGATGTCCCACACCTTCACAGTGGAGTCAGCATTGCCGGATACTAAGATATTCTGACGCAACTCCATGCCAGAGGTCAAACTCTGATGACCCATCAATGTGTGCTTGCAATTGCCCGTCTCCACATCCCAGACACGTATGGAGGTATCCAACGAACCCGACACCACATGCAGACCATCAAACTGCAAAAGGAAAGCGGAGTTAGTTAGGCTTCAACCAAGAGGGATCTAAGCAGATGCCTACCTGCAGCGAGTAGACGCGATTCGTGTGTCCCTGCAGCGTATGCAGGCACTCCTGACGCTCTGGATGCCAAATCTTCACCATATAATCGTAGGCGCCTGAGACAATCAATTTGCCATCGTATTGCACACAGCGCACAGCTGCCAGATGACCCACCAGCACATGTAGGCACGAGCCCAGTTCGATATCCCATACACGCAACGTGGCATCCCTTGAACCACTCACCACCCTGAGGAAAGATGCAGAATCTCTAGTTAAACTCCATTCAGAGAGGAGGAGTATGAATCTGTACTTACTTGTTGCCATGCAGATGCATGCAGCGCACTGTGGAGGTATGTCCCTGCAGCGTATGCACACAGGCGCCACTGTCCATGTCCCACACCTTCAATGTGCGATCTGTGCTGCCAGAGATGATAATGTTGCCTGACATCTGCGATGACCAGACGCCGCCAGTGTGGCCCACCAAGGTGCGAAGGCACTGGAAGAGAAAGAACATATAGATTAGCTTAATGTTGGAGTAGATTGAGCTGAAGCCTGTGCAAGATCGAGCCCCAACTTAGGCCAGATAAAGCTGTGTTTATTCCTGCTCTAGAACTTACCTTGCCATTAACAGCTGACCAGACTTTGAGTGTATTGTCATCGGATCCGGAGACAATGCGATTGCCGGAGAACTGCAGGCAAGTGATGACATGATCATCGTGTCCCTTCAGCACTTTGGGTTTACGCACAGGACGCGATCTCCAGTTCATCTCAATAATATGTTGTCGCATGTAGGCAGCCTTCCAGGGTGAGGCAATGGGAGGCATATTTCCATCCCTACCTCGCTTGGGACGATCACTGCGTGACTCTGTTAGGATCTGTGCCTTGCGACACTTCTCCTTCCACAACAGATTGTCGTCGCAAAGGAAACGCCAACTGCGGCAAGTTTGTGCGGCACGCAACAAATCCTTTGGCTCTAGATATGAAAGCACAAAGAGCGCCAATTCGCGGGGCAGCAACGAGATGAAGTCACGCTGGAACTGCGGCTCAATCACCTTCATCATGTGACGCACCTGCGAGGGATCGCAATTGTCAATCAAACGATCCACAGCCACCAGTCGCTCGGCGTGTGACCAGCGCTGAAATTGGCCCAACCAATGCTGCAATTCCGCTGGTGGATTATCGTGTGTGGCCATGAGGGAGCGTGGTGTGCGTCGACCCAATGCTGGCGAGCTACCAAGACCCAACAAGCCATGTGTTATGCCCAGATTAGCACTCGATGTGGGCGTCATGGAGAGCAACACGGAGGAGGAGGCGGAGCTGCCGAGAGTTTGTGTCGAGGAGCGTGGCGTGGAGGTAAAGTCATAAGCAATGCGCTTGCGACTATTGTCACCAGCCTCAGCATTGCCAGCGCCCAGACCAGCAGCAGCAGCAGTGCCACCAACTGCTCCAGCGCTGCCTGTGGCACTTATGCTGTATTCACCGTCCAGTAGACGACCCTCATTGTACTTGCGCTTCCTTTGCTGTTGCTGTGAACTGAACGGGCTGGCGACGGTGCACAGAGAGGAGGAGGATTCCTCTACAGACTGTGGTTGTTGCTGATGGTGGTAACCATCTGTGGCATCCATGTCTAGTGTCTCACTTAGACTGGCATTGCTGCCACTGCGACTGTTGGCCAACATGCTGTTCTGGCACGTGCATATCTCCTCCAGATCCGAGCAATTGTTCTCCTCATCACAATTACCCCAAGGCTCCTCGGCATTAAAGTCGCTCGGCTCCACCAAATTGCCTGCATCATTGTTGTTGTTGCCTGCAGCAGATGCAGCTGCAGCAGGTGCCGCATTTGCTGCATTATTGTTGCCATTCTCCTCCACCACCACCTCCAGCACAATGACATCACTGTTGGCACTGCGTGTGGCTTCCACACGCCTTCTTGGACGCACTACAGCATTGCCCAGGCCCGCACTGCCGCCAGCTGCCACTGCAGCAGCAGCAGCAATGGCTCCAAGTCCAGCAGTAGCAGCAGCAGCAGCACCTGCTACTCCTCCTGTGCCTGTCAAGCCGCTGCGTGCCAAGAAACGTTCCTGTGTCTGTGCACTGGCATTGACCTGACGTGCCACAATCTTTGAGCTGCTTGCCGCTGCATAATGACAACGTGCTGTGCTGGCTGTGCTGGATGTAGCTGAGGTTGAGGGCTGTGCATCCACATCAACTGGAGCAGCAGCTGCAGCAGAGGTGCCACTGGTGCGACTGCAACCGCCGACGCCATCCTGACTGGTCTGTGATGCCACCGAGCTGAAGGATGTGGCCAGCATGGGCGTCACACTCTGTTTGTCTGCCGTTGAAGTTGTAGACGAGCTGCAGGACGAGGTGGAGGAGGAGGATGAAGAGGAAGAGGATGTGGTCAGCACATTGTCATTCGAGTTGGTATTCGTATAGACATCGCTACGATTGGGCTCCACAGAGGATGAGCTTGTGCTTGTGCACTTCAGCTTGTGCTGCGGGCAAGCGGAGGCGGAGGCGGAGGCTAGCGATGAGCCCAAATTGAGTTTGGCAGTGGACTTGCTCAGTCGGCTATTTGTATATTTGCGACTGCTTGTGGGTGTCGTCGATAGATCCTTGTATGTGCACTGCAAAGGGGAGAAGGGTATCAATATAGAAGAGCAACAATATGGAGGCAGTTAATGCTGTCTAGCTTACCTTGCTGTCTGAGTTAAAGGCGCGTCCATTGCTGCTGCTGCTGGGCCAATCATCAGCTGCGCCTACAGCTGCTCCCACAACTCCTGCTCCTACTCCTGCTGCTCCATTGATCAGACTTAGATTGAGACGATTCTTGCTTATCAGCGAACTGGTGCCCAGTATAATGCCGCCCGTGAGTTGTTGTTCTCTTTCGAAGTCGCGTCGCTCTATTCTGTCCATGCAGTCAATGTCTGCCTTGGTAAGAGACTGTGGAGCTGTGCTGGAACTGCAACTGGCGGCAGCCTCAGCTCCCAGGCTCATTTGCTTTAGACGCACAGACATTTGTCTGTCGTGCAATGATGTGGTTGCCACATCTGGTTCAGACTTAACTCCTCCCTCAAGCAACTCCTCCTGCTCCTGCTGCTCCTCTTCCTCATTGTTTGCCTCCGTTTCGAATTCATCGCTGAGACGCTTCGGTTTGCTTTGTTCCTCCTGTTTGCTGCCTTGGCTGTTGCTGCTGCTGTTGTGTGTATGTGCATGTGTGTGTGTATGTGTGAGTGTGTGTGCATGTGACTGTGGCTCATCCACTACAGGTGTCTCCAGATATATTTTGGAACCATCTGCTGTCACTATGATACTTTCGCTGCCTTTTAGCTGTGTTGATGAAGATGTGTTGGCGCAATCTAGTTGAGGCATGCTTGACTGTTGCTCCTCCTCCTCGTCCTCATCCTCCTCATCTTCCTCTTCCTCAACAATCTCCTCTTCCTCATCAAAATCATCTTCATCATTGATTAGACACACCACAGGCGGCTCATCGTTATTGTTATGATAGAACACACTATGTTCCTCCTCGGTTGCAGCACATGGCAATAGATTATGCTCATTGGCATTGCCTAGGGTTGTGTCTGTTGAGGAACTGTCATCCACAGGCACCACAACACCAACAACAACCCCATTGGAGCTGGGTGGAGCTGACGTTGATGTTGCATGCCCTGTGTTGCAATTGGGCAGTGAATTGGAAGAGCTTATCTCGTAGGTCTCCAGCACGCCAGCCGTCTCCGTGCTGGACTCATCGTCGAGTACAACGGCAAAGCCATGTTGCGAGTTCGAAGAGACGCAGCAGTCCTCCACCACATCTTCCCTCAACTTGGACATAGATTCTTGTAAGTTACTTCTCTCTGGGAATCTTTTAGCTCCCTTTGCAGCTGCTCCTCCTTTGCGTAATCTCACTTGGCTAGTGCTGGCCTTTGGCTGAGTTCCTTCCAGTTGAGTTCGACGTGCTGCTGCTGCTCGTTGAGCTTCCTTGGCTCTTCTTTCACTATTATTGCTAGCAAGGGAACATCCTTTTTCCATAATACTCAAACTATGCGCGGCGGAAGTCCAACTTTCTCCTGGGCTCCTGTAAGAATAAATATGATTTTAAATGAGAAGATGAAGCTACAAACTCCAAGCTACAACGATTTTAATGAGATCTGCTGAATGAATGAAGAACCTGCTGTATAGAATGTTCTTCTTCAGCAAGGCACAAGGATTCTTGCACTTTAGTTCTGCAATTATAGAAGACTCTACGCAATTTATAGCACAGAAAACCTTCTTTCAAACACTGTTAAACCCTTGCAACACCTTTCAACACTTACTAGATGCAACAGACTTAATGCAAACTAATTGTAAATCAATTAGAAACGATCCTTCTTTATTCCCTTTAAATGAGAAGACGAAGCTACAAATTTGCTGCAAGAAACTTTCATAGAATCTTCCCATATTGCTTTGCCAGTCCATAAGTTCTTTCTAGCAGAGATTACAGTTTTATAGCAAAGAAAACCTTCTTTCAAACACTGTTAATGCCTTGCGGCACCTTGCAACACTTACTAGATGCAGCAAGACGTAATGTAAACTAATTATAAATCAATTAGAATCGATTCTGCAGAATGTGTAATTCCTTATTAACTTTAAATGAGAAGACGATGTCAGAAACTTTTATAGCATCTTTTCCATGAGTGCTTTCTAGCAGAGATTACAAATTTATAGCAAAGGGAAACCTTCTTTCTTTCTATGCCTGCAACGTTATAAAAACTTGCGACCCCTTTAAGTTCTGGAATTTCTCGAGTTCTTTCTAGAATTCAGCCTCGAGGATTACAGATTGGTGGCAAAAGAAAATCCCTGCAATGCCTTACTACCCCAACTTACAATATTCCGGGACTGCATCCAAATTGTGGCAACTGAAATTATCCTTATTCTTTATTCCTTGCTCTCTACCTAAGCTAGAGAGAAACGTAGCAGCTCATGGAGCTCTGCGACTTCGACAGCGACTGAGACGCTTCAAAAAATTCCCACGCAATGCCCGCCGAATCAGTGAGGACAGAGGAAAAGAAGAAGGAGAGGAGAAGAGGAGCAGGGGAACGAAGCAAACGAACAGCAAAAGTAATAAGCACGATGATCGTGTGTTGTCTCTCTCACGTTCACAAATGATGAGACTGAGAATTGCGAAAAATGAAAAAGGAAAAAAATCAAAATCAAAAGAAAAGAAAAGCAGTGGGAAAAACGTTTATAAAACATCAGCAGAAGCAGAGACAGCAAGCAGCATCACCAACTGCCTGCGTCGCTGCCAACGTTGACTGCGCAGCCGTTGTCGTCGCTTCTTCTCAGCAATCAAAGGAAATCACAAAAGTGCATCGGCGGAAGAAGCTAAAACGGCGCGAAGTAGAATGAGCAGAGAGAGAGAAGATGAAACGGGTATTACAACAACACAAACACACACACAAACACACACACACACACAACAGGCAAAAAGCCAAGGCACAAGCACACATACCGACACACACATACATACAGAGTTGATCACTCTCTCTCTCGCTCTCTCTCACACACACGATGAGAGACAGACAGACAGGCAGGCAGAAAAGGTAAAGGCATGCGATGACAAGAGCAAAAGTAACGGACAACGGACGGAAGAAGAAGCAATAAAGATACACACTACCAACAACAACAAGAACAGCAGCAGAGGCAACAGCGCATCAGCAGCAACAACAACAATAATGATGACGGCGTACACCTTGCAATTTAAGTCGAGCTGCGCTGCTTGGGCTCTGCTCTCTGTTCTCATCACACAGCCTCTCTCGCTCGCTCTCTCTCTTTCTCTCTTACTGTCTGTCTGTCTGCATACGCACATGCACGCACACATAGATGACACCCTGAAAAAGGGATCATCAAACAACAAAGAGCACCGATCCCGTATAAAGGAAATTCTTCTGCATAAGTATGTGTGTGTGTATGTCTGCGCATGTGTGTGTGTGTGTGGATCCTGTGTGTTGCATCACTCTAGTAAAGCAGATCAGATGTGTACGAGAATGTGAACCCTCCTCCTCCTCTGTTCCGTCTCTCATCTTCTCCATCCACCAATGGCTGTTGACCTCCTGAAGGTTTAAGGGTCTTCTTCGTTTCGCTTCATTTTGTGTGTCTACTTTCACACGGCATTCGTGTTACCTGTGCGACAGACCACAGGACCCTCCTCACTTACACATACATACACACACACACAAACACAGTCACATTCACATACACACACACATGCACGTAGAGAGACATCGTTTATCATACATTAATGTCATTTTTCAAGGTTTAAATTGTTTCGAATTTCCTTGGGAGTTCGTGGAAAATCTGAAATGCATTTTACAAATTCCAAATACCTTTTCCTAACTTAAATTGCTTTTAGGACCTAACCCCACTTTTCTGCACCTGCACTGCTCGCAAGCCAGCCCCATAATAATTCGTGGAGCAAACAACAAAAGAAAAATGTGAACATTGTTGTACACACACACATACAGACTCAGACCAACACATATACAAAGGTGCCTACGTTGAGTCGCGCGTATGCATACACACGCATACACACACACACGGGCACGTACACACATACATACAGAACAAATGTCACGACATGCATGAAGAAAATGAGTTTACTTTACCCCTTAGATTACTTTATTTTGCACTTTGGACAGAAGTTTTCATAAATTCGATACACAAGAGTCGCCTGCAATTGCAGTTTAGCTAATTTGTTTAATTATTTCATCCGTTTTACACTTTTTGCGTTTAGCCCACACTCGCACACACACGCACGCACACTTGCATTTGCACACACAAGAGGAGGCAGTTGGTTGGCACTGGGCACACACGTTTAATCGAATTACCACGTACGTTTCTCTGCCGTCTTTTCTTCAAGGTGCTGTCAGCTTTTCAATTATTTCTGTTTTGCTTAATCGTATTCGTTTTATTCTGATAACAATAACAAAAATTCTTATATTCCAGACAGAAAAAAACTAAATTCGACTGAGCTGCGTTGCCACTAAAAGTATCGGCAGCCCCAGAGAGTATCGGGGGACAAAAGTATCGACATGCTATTTGACATCGCCATGGTATCGCGAGTTTTTAACACCACCACAAATTTGTTAGCAGCCCTGTGATATGAACGATAGCAAGCACTAAATATATTCGATTACATCAAATTTTAAAATTTCATTGTTTTTCTTTGAATGAATCAATGAAAACTATCCCCCCAAATTGCAGTATTGACTTACATTACTACTATAATACATAATTATTTTTAAATTTTGCGAGTTCAAAAGTTCTAACTGGAGATATGCAGTGTTTTACCTCTTATCGATACCCGCCAGGGAGCACAATCGATTTCTGCTGTGATTTAAATCAAGTCCAAAAGCCCATTAATAGCAGTTTGGCAGCTGAGATGTCTACAATGCTGGCGGATGAGGGTGGCGATGGTGGCCTGGGGGACCTGGTATCCCACTACCTTGACAAGGGAATACTGTTAATCATAGCCGACTTGTTAAGTTTAATAACTGTCTCGTCATGTTTGGTTATCAAAGTGCCGCAAATAAACACAATTCGTGAGAACAAATCATCCAAAGGTGAGAGAAAAAGAAACGCCCACTCATGTTAACCGCCCGCCCGCCCACACACCGTAATTCCTAACTTTCTCTATATTTCACAGGCATCAGTGTGTTTGGCCTATGTTTGGAACTCTTCAGTTATACAGTGATGATATCCTATAACTATACATCGGGCTATGATTTCCTTTCCTATATGGAATATCCTGTGCTGCTGCTGCAGGAATATGTGCTCATCTATTACGCCTTCAAGTATCAGCAGCTGCTGGGCAAGCGTACCCAGATAGTTGCCATACTCTACACGATCATAGCGACGCTGATCTATTTGAAACTCTTTCCCATTATCATCCTTACCTTCCTGGTGGTGAGTAATACCATCGGGCTAATTAATTGATTAGTTGTTGATATAGATAAGGTCTCTTTTGGTTGCGAGGTATTTCGGCGCAGTTCAAACCCGTTTTACCCCTACTCCACTTAAACTAATTATGCTATCTTGATTCAACTTGTTGTTGTTTTTGTTTGCTATAAGAGAAGCGAAGCTGAAGCTCTGCAACAATCTGAACTGGGGGCATCATTGGCTCAAGGTCAAGTGTGTTTGCTGTATAATATTTGTGAGGTTGCTATTTATATACAATATACGGAAGACACTCTCGCTTATTGCCATTGTGCCAGGGTACAGTGGAACCCCAAGAAGGAATATATATAACTTATGTATAAACTGAAGAAGGAATATATATATCTTATAAGCTGAAGAAGGTATATATATATGTTATATATTCGTGTACAAGCTGAAGAAGGAATATATGTATATTTCTTTTTTATCTATGTATAAGCTGAAGACTGAATATACATATATATATGTTATATATCGTCCTATGGTACAGCTTAACCTCAAAGAGGATTGTCATTATCTTATATACATTCCTGTACCTTCTTACCCTGCAGTCCTCATTGCATATTTCTTATTTATATACATTTCTGTAGCTTCTTTCCTTGCAGTCCTAATTGTATATCTTCTTTTATATATGTATCTTCCTGTACCTGCAGTCCTTATTGTTCATAAATTTTATATACATTCCTGTAGCTTCTTTCCTTGCTGTCCTTATTGTATTTCTTCTTGTATATATATTATATATATTTCCTCTTTAACTTCTTTCCTTCTAGCCCTTCTGCACACCCATTGGCGCCACCAGCAAGGTGCTTCAGCTGCTGGCCATACTGCGCAGCAAGGACGCCAGCTCAGTCAGTCGCACCACCTGGGCATTGTCCGCATTCACCAACATGAGTAAGTACTGTACTCAGTCCACATATCATATCAAATACTATCATCTTTTCTCTTTGTCTTCTCTGCTGCTGTAGCTCGTATCTATACAGTCTTTGTGCAGTCCTATGATCTGATGCTGCTCTCCAATTTCCTCATATCCACGTTCCTCAGCTCCGCCGTCTTTGCTGCTGCCTGCGTCTACAAGACAAAGAAGCCGAAGCAGGCATAGAAAGATGATGCTCAACTAGAACAAAAGACAAAGTGATTTGACGACGCTCTCTCGTTTTACTTAGTTTATCATATAATTAAATCAATTCTTTTTGGCATTTGCTGCTAATATCTTCTTTAGTTTAATTATCTCCATAGTAGGCCACAGCGAGGGCGCCCAGCACAGCGAGCAGGGAGACCGCATAGATGCCGATGCGCTGCCAGTTGATATCCCTCTTGGTCTGCTTGACATCCACTGTCTTTCGCTCCTTGGGCTTTCGTTTGCCAAACTTCTTCTCGAACTTCTCCAGTTCTATGCGATTGCGCTCCTCCTCCTGGCGTTGCTTCTCTGCCAACTGTTGCTGCTCTGTAGCCGCAGCCTTGGAACGTTCCATGCTACACTGTGCATCGCAATCCAAGGTGGTTTGTCCTGCACGATGCTTGTCGCAGGAGATCTCCAGCTTAATCCGCTTGCAGATGCAGTAGATACGCACTTTCTTGCGGCACAACTCTGGACTGGGACACTTGCCGGAGTGACAGATGGTCAAGCAGCGATGGCCACAGGGGAACTGTAAAGCAGACGGCATAGATAGATATAGATGGAATATAGACATTCATTCCTTATACATACATTCTTTAAGCAACGATTGCCACAGCTGCGCATCTTCTCGCGCAGCTCTACAATCTCTTGAACACTGCCCTCGCTCTGGTAGAACTCGTTGCATTTGTACAGCACCTGATTGAGTCCACAGTGGCACTTGTTCTTGATCACCACAGCACAGGGTGCACAGGGAGGTGGATGACATCCCTTGGGGCAGGCATGCACACAGCCTGGCGGACGTGGCACGGCACATCCCAGCTCGCAATTGACACAGCCTGGTTGTTGCTGCATGTCATCCAACTGAGGCACAGCATGACAGACACGCGCGCAGCTGTGATTGCCACACTTCAATTGGCGTGCACAAGGACGCGCACAAGATGTGGGCTTGGAGTTCCAGCAGGGCCAATTGGCCAGCTCGTGGCCACCAATGCAGGCCACACTCACGGGCTGCTCGCAACGCGGATGTGGCAGGGCGCGGTATTCATACTGCAAGGCAAGAAGGTTTGACAATATACAAAATATTGCTAGATAATTGCGGCAACATTACCTTATTGGCAGCAGGACGCACTGCAGCTGCTGCTGGCTTGGCTACACGCACAGCTGCATGACAGCGTGCCTGGCAGATGTGCGAGCAGTTGCTGGTATCATTGGGCAGCCCACATGGCTGTGCACAGGGCGGACACTCGCCCTTGTGGCAGCGATGCTTGATGGCGTGGTGACACTTGGCTGTGATGCTGCAGGAGAATAAGGGATTAATGTGGGTGAACTAATAAGCAACAATATAAAAGTAAGGTATATATAAACTAAGAGATCTACTGCTCCTACCGGCACAGCTCCTGGCAGGCAATGCGTGCATTCTTCTCACGTCCACAGGGCACACTGCGTCGCGTCTTGCCACAGCGACAGTTGACCTGCGATTCCAGCTTGCAGGGATAGCAGGGACCATTGTGGCAGACAGACTGACACTTGTGCTTGTTGCAGCTCAGCTGCTTGCCGCAAATCTTCTCACAAGGCGGACACTGATCGCCACAGCACTGAGGAAAAGCAGAAAGACAGAGTGTAAATAGAGATTGTAGTTTAAAATTGGAATTGCAAGTAGTTCCCCATCGCACCTTTCTGTTGCAGGCATGCTTGCCACAATCCCTCAACAGCTTGCACTTGGATTCACATGTAAAATCCTTGGAGCAGGGCATCTCTTTCTCGTGGTGTCCACAGCGACACTTCTTGATGGTGCGCAGCAGGCACTGAGAGAGTGTAGAAGAGACAGCTGAGTAAGTATTTAGTTAGTTTGACTGCTGCTACTGCCTACCTGGTTGCATGCACCACGATGACAGCGCTGCGCACAGCTGTGCTTGCCACAGGCGAGCAGTTTCTGGCAGGTGTCGCCACAAGTTTCCACCACCTCGCTGCAGTTGCCAGACTTGACCTGCATGGGCATCAAGATTAGTTAAGCTTAAATTGTTTACTCCATCTCTTACTTACACTCTTGCCACAGGGACAGCTGCGCACGCCCAGCGGACACTCGCCACCATTGCAGTCGGCATCATGGCAGACCTTTTCGCACTTGTGCAGACCACAGGCAAAGCTGGCGCCACAGATCTGCAAGGGAAACGAGGTTAATTGATAACAGTTCTAGTTGCTTTTCTGCCACTCACATTATTGCACTTCCACTTGGGCTCCGAGCAGTTGACCACCTTCTGCTCACGCCTGCAGTTACAATACTGCAGGCTCTTGCTGCT
Source organism: Zaprionus vittiger (assembly GCA_018904025.1). Lineage (NCBI taxonomy): Eukaryota > Metazoa > Arthropoda > Insecta > Diptera > Drosophilidae > Zaprionus > Zaprionus vittiger. Next base: position 1,851,315 of record JAEIFQ010001142.1, on the reverse strand, counting down.
GCAGGGCGGACACTGACCAGGACGATGGCAGCGCTGGTTGCACTTGTGCTTGCCACAAGACAGGACAGAATGACACTGTAAAACAAAGGTTGATTATGGCAACTTCTTCAAGCAATCCTCGACTGCACTCACCTTCTGCTCACACTGCCAGTTCTTGTCCAGACAACGCTTGGAACGTGGCGGCGACTTGCCACACAGACAAGAGGTTTGCATCAGTTGTGCACATGGTGGACATGGTCCAGGATGGCAGAGTAGCTTGCAGTCATGGCCGCACTTCGGTTGCAGCAACTTGCCACAACTTTCTCCACACGAATGCGGCACTAGAAAGGGTTGCGGCGGTGGATTGAACTCCTTGCCGCAGAAGCATTCATACTGTGTGGGCTTATCTGATGGCTGGTAATCCTTGCGACACTGTGGGCAACACCAGTGTGGCGTCTTTTGACGCTTGGCCGGCACAAATTCACCCAGATGATTATAATGTCCCTGATTGTTGCCTCCGTTGTGTTGCTGCTCCGCCTTCACCTTCATCTGCATCACGCTGTCGTTGGCCCAGCGTTGTATGCAATTCAGATGGAAGAAGCAGTAGCAGGACTTGCATGACCAGATCGACTCCACACGGCGTATGCTGCCAATGCATATGAGGCAAGTTGCCGCTCCCGAATGTAGAGTATTTTCCAGAAATGTTGCCGTGCGATTCACGTTATCATTGCGCTTGGAGCCAACCGAGACGGAGCCAAGGCCTGTGCTCTGATAGTGCTTGTATACCAGATCTGGAGTGGGTAAAGAGAAGCTCCGAAATCAGAAGACACGTCATATAGGGTTAGCACTGGGAGAACGTACCAAGAATGTGTTTCTCATCAAGTTCATCCTCATCCTCTGAACTGGAGGCGTATGCATCCACTAACTTCTGGGCTGCTGCTAAATTCTTTGCCTGTGCCTTGTTAAACTTTTCCATTTTATGCCGGTAAATAAGACTTGCGCTGGATTTACAAATTTCGCATGCCAGGGATATCAGACTCAATACCAGGGATGCACTGTTTAAGTCTTGAGTAATCGATAATCTGCTGCACACTTAACAAAGTTGAAAGTTCGCGTAATCGATAATCAGCTGCACTGACGCGCATAATCGATGGTCAAATTAACGCCATCGAAGGATAGCCGCCTCCCATCGATACTATCGCCGATGAACTTACACTTGCTCAAAGTTAATCGTTCACAATAAGCCAAACACACTGACAGCACGAACAATGAACTAGTTCTCGGTTGGGGTCTATTGTGAAACCCTAACTTTCACAATACAAAAAAAAAAGAAAATATTAAAATCATAATATTTTCAGACGCAGACGCAAAAGTAGTTACAAAATGAGTTTCTACAATTATATATTCGGACCCAAGCTGTACATGGAGTACAGAGGTGTGCCAGAGGCGCAGGTAAAAGCCAAAGATGATCTCATTCTGCATTATAAATATGCAATTGCATTTCATATGTTTCTCTATTTACAGAGGAAAATGTATGAGCCCGGCGCAGTCGAAAAGTTTGGCGAACAAATACTATCAACGGTGCGTGTAGGAGTGTGAGTGTGTGTGTGGGTGGGCGTATGTATTTTTGTGATTGTGTGTGTGTTTGTCACCGGGTGGGTTACGCTGTCATCTTTGGATAACATAAACACACAATCTAAATATTTATTTGCAGCTGTCTGTGGTCTGGTCAGTGAGCTATTACACGTCACCTTTGATCTTCACATTCCTGTATCGCCGTGGCTATCTCGTTGCGGACTCCATGCCCACCCTTGTCAAGCTAACCACCAGCGTTGGACTGATTGTTATCATCTCTCTGTTTATGCGCGGTATAGGACGTCGACAGTCGAAAGCATACACGAATATGATAAATGCCCTTATACAGGCCCAAGCGAATCCCTCAACGGATGCACTGCGTCGCTTCGACATTGAATTCTCAGCATGGCCAGTTGATTTCGATGTGAAAGCACTGGTTGGGTAAGTCAAGTGTTCCAAAATGCACCCGTATCTCTTACAATTCTCTTTCCAACCCCGCGCAGGGATCAGAAGAAACCCGTGAATGCTGTGAGCAGGCATGAGAGTAGAAATCTCTCTACGCTGCCCTACGAGGCCATTGCATATTTGGCCATCAACACATTTGGACTCTCCATGATCTATCCCGGCTCAGTGAAGCTGCTGCAGAAGTTCATGAGTAAGCTGAGGCAGTTTTTAGGATTAACCCATCCTCCATTTAACATTTGATCCTTTGCAGGACCAATGCTGATCTCTGGACGAGCGAAGCTCATCGAGGACGACAATGGCATACGCAACAAGGTGAAGACCATTGATTCCAACGAAATCGATACGTTGTTCATTGATAATCGCAACGATAATGTGGGAAATGGCAAAACGCTGGTCGTTTGCTCTGAGGGCAATGCCGGCTTCTATGAGGTGGGCATAATGGGTACACCGATAGCACTGAAGTACTCAGTGCTAGGCTGGAATCATCCTGGTTTCGCGGGCAGCTCTGGAGCGCCGCATCCAGAGCAGGATAAGAATGCCATCGATGCTGTGGTGCGATTTGCCATAGATCAATTGGGATTCGCTGTGGAGGATATTATACTGTATGGCTGGAGTATTGGTGGATATAGCACACTATATGCTGCTTCGATATATCCTGAAGTTAAGGGTGTGGTACGTGGTTTCACCTCTGACTGGAATAATTGTTTGTCAAGCTCATTTTCCCTTTGCACGTCTTGCAGATCTTGGATGCCACATTTGATGATGTGCTCTACCTCGCCCAGCCACGTATGCCTGCCTGCTTGGGAGGAATTGTTAACATTGCTATAAGGAAATATTGTAACCTGAACAATGCTGAACTGGCGATGAAATACAATGGACCATTGCTGTTGATACGACGCACTGAGGATGAGATTATTGCCGAGTAAGTTAGAAGAGGAGTTCCCTTACCTTATGCCGTTAGTATAATGTATTTCTTATCCATGCCACAGAGACAACTACATCGATACGAATCGAGGCAACTTCCTGACGTTGTCTGTGCTGAAGTATCGCTATCCCAATCTGTTCAATGCCAGCCAACTGCAAAGAGCTAAGGGATTACTCTCAAAGCCGCTGGAGACATTCAGCTACACCGTTGCCGAGGAGAAACTCTGCATGTCACGCCTTATTACTTACGCCTCCGATGAGGGAAAATCCTTTCCCATGCTGATTGGTGTTGATTACAGCGAGGAAGTGCGCGGCCAAATGGCTTTGTTCTTGGTAAGGAAAGATGAGGCATCTATAGATGGTTTTAATTTGTTTGATTCCTTGCAGCTGCGCAAGCATTTACGCGATTACAATTCGACACATTGTACACAGTTGCCTGGGGAGTTCTTCAACATTCCCTGGGACATACCCATCGAGCATGGATTCGTATTCACTTAGGCGGGGTCCCAATTGAAACAAGAATGAGGAAGGAAGAAAGAAAGAAAGAACATGAAGGTATTCGGGACTTTTAAGTTAAGGTTTAGTGAAATGGTTAAGTCCTTTTGCATTTTTATCTGCTTATTAAATTATTACTTGGGCAAGCTGTTGTAAAATACAATGTACTACAATAACTGGTGTAAAATTGTCTTATACATGCATATACAAGATATATATACTATATATACAATACATATACCATGAAATAAATGTCGCAAACCAATCACAGTCACAGCGATTAGCCCCAGTATACGGGATTGTTCGTTCGTTCGGTTGAAAAATCGTCTATTTCTCTATTTCTACTTGTTGTTGTTGTTGGTTTTTGATCTTAACTCTAAATTGCAGTTGAACAATTAAGGCCTATGAGTTTTTCTTGGAGCCACCAAAGCCAGAGAAGCCCATGATGGCAGCCATATCATCGGGTAATCCATTGGCAAACTCCTCATTATTCTCCTCAGCTTTTCGCTTGCGTTCTTTTCTCTTCTCCTTGCGATGCTCCTTATAGCGCTCCTCCTCCTCTTTGGCCTCGCGCAATTTCTTATCCAGTTCGTAGTCTTTTTTCTTCTCCTCCATTTTCTTTTTGTTCTGTTGAAAGCGATCCTTCACCTGGTCAACAGTGCTGCGCTCCACTTTCATGGACATGCCCAGATTACGCTGATGTTTCTTTCCATTGATGTGGTCCAGAAAGTTAATCGAATCCTTGACGACACAGTCGCATACATTGCAATAGTATCCGCCGGATTGTGAGGTAGGTGTGTTTTTGTTTATCACAACACTTTTGCCCAATTTGCTATCGAGATCAACCTTATAGTCGCGCCGCTTTAGGTTCTCTCGCTGCACAGGCTCTGTGGATGGATCAAGTTGGGTCTTAGAAATTGACTAATGATGCTTACAATTGAGATTACCTTCTTCCTTGGGAGCTGATTGATTGAGCAGGCGCTCCTGCGCCAGCTTTTGATATTCATTCTTGTCCCATTTCCTACGGTGGTCATCTGGTCGCATCGTCATCTTATTTTCTCTTAAGTTTTGCTTCGAAAATTCCAAAAATTGTAAAATTATTTATTTTATTACTATTGCGATATAAAAATGTTATGCTAATCGATTATCGATAGGCTTAAGGCGTAGAGTTGCATCAGTGTTGCAGTTCTTGGGCGGGAGGGTTGAATGTGATTTCGATAGGCAGTCGGAAACTCTTAACCCACGGATAGTGCATAAGTATGATCGCCTCCACTTCGATCACTCAACTCCAGGTGGTCGTTATCAGTCGTAGTTACAGTAACTGTATTATCTGCACTTGGACAACCTCTCGAATCCATGTGTTTTGGTTTAATCACGGGCTTTAGCTGCTCACAGTTAGTCGGTCGGTTTTTCGAATGAACGCTGTATAAATATGTTATTTTGAGAGCATATCAAATCAGATTTCTATTAAATATCGTTACTTTTTATGTCTGGCCAAGTTGTCTTTGCGTGTAAAGCTTTTCCAGCATTCTTCGCATTTAAAGCTGCCGTTATGTGAAGACATATGTCGATAGAGAGTGGACTTCATCCCAAAGAACTTGCCACAGCCATCCTCTGAGCACACATACATCATTACAACGCTGCTGTGACACATTCTAACAAAAACAAGTGCAGAATATGATGTAATTAACAAGATTAATATATATATCAAACGGTCGACATACTGATGGTGTCTATCTAAAGAGTCTTTGCGGGAAAAATTCTTATCGCACTTGTTACAGTTGTAGATAGGATTATCAGCTAGTTGATGGATGGCAGAGTGACGTTTAAGGGTCCATTTAGTATTGAATGTTCTACCGCAACCCTCTTCGATGCATGGGTATTCCTTGTAACTCCAGTTCATCATCTTGAGGAATTTACATTCAAATGCAGATGATAAGTTATCGATAACAGCTGCATCGGAGAATCTAATGGGTATAAATGAGATAATTGTTTACGTATTGAAAGTGAACAAATTGTTGTATTTGTGGTAACATTGTCTTATTACTCACTTGCGTGGTATTTCAAACGCGTTATTGGTTTAATGAAAATTGCTACAATAATAAAAACAACTACGTTGCACCGCAGCCTCACTTTCACACCGCAACCTCTCGCTAAAAGCAATTGCATATATCGCATAAAGTATCGCGCACCAAAGCATCGATAACTGTTGGAAAGATATCGAAAATTTATTGATTTCTCGTTGCCGTTTACTATTTTCTTATTGGAGCAAACAACAGAGGAAATTTTAACAGTTTAAAATTTATTGTGTGCTTAATAAAATAAAATTAAAGCAACTTTAAGTTACTTTAAGTAAAGTGCGCTAGCTGCAAATCAAGTATGGGTGCTGCGTTCTTCCCGGTGCTCTTTTTCACGGCCCTGTGGGGCGCTGTGGGCATCGGCATGCCCATTATGACGCCAAAGGGTCCTCACCAGAACCTGATACGCTGCATCCTAATGCTGACGGCGGCGTGTTGTTGGTTATTCTGGCTATGTTGCTACATGGCACAAATGAATCCCCTGATTGGGCCCAAAATGAAGCGGCACGTTATTGCCATGATTGCTAAGTCGTGGAGCGAAAAGCTCGCAGAGGGCTAAATGTTAAAGCTTCCCACACATATTTATGTATTGTAAAAACTGTATTATCTCAAGAGAATATTGTATTTAAATAACCAAATAATAAAAGTATTTAAATTCTGTTGTTAATTTCAAATTAGAATTGGCCTGCCAGGGCTCCCAACTTGTGTGAAGTAAACAGAGAGGCAGAAAGAGAGACACCAAACAGGACTGCCAACTTGTGTGAAGTAAACAGAGAGAGAGAGAGAGAGCGGGAGAGCGCGACTGCGTCTGCGCAACCGACTCTCTTTGTGGTAAGCCGGCCCCATCTTCATTTTCCTTACTCTCTCGCTCTCTCTCTCTCTCAGTGTCTCACTCTCCCTTCATTTCTTCTGGTTACCTTGCTGAGATTGCAGATCGTATTAGATCAGTTTTCTTTCAGCAGCGGGCGCGTTCAGTTGGCAACGAAAAATGCAGTGACTTTCTTTGTGAATCCCTCGATCAACGTGAAATCTTTACCGTTAAATCACAATTGGAAAACATATTGAGATATATAGAGATATTCTGTGCGGTGATTTTCGCTTGTATTATGCATGCAAATGAATTAAAATAAAGATCAAATCAAATCCAAGTCAGATGGAACCAAACTTCTGCAGTGTACTTGGACTATAGCGATACCTGTTGGTATTCCCCTAATTTGGTAAGCCCCCTGTGCAACCCTGCTGCCATTAAAGTAAAATATTTTATAGTATAAGTCGACTGTAGTTGGCATCCAAAAAAAAGGTTCCCATCACCCCAAGTAGAAATGGAGTAGTTAGTCGACCGCTGTCCATAAACTAGTTGGACATGCATTAAACTAGAAACAAGAAATCGTAGCCCGCACTTAAGGTACAAAGGTACAAAACTGGTTACATTACTACAGCAGCAGAAGACAAGGAAGAGGAGGAGGAGGTGCAGCTGAAGAAGCACAATTTCAAAAGCAATAAAAACTCCAAAGAAAAACTAAACCTGCCGAAGCTAAAAATTATGGAAGTTTAAATGAAAATGGCAATAAAAAAACACAGAAGACAACCCAGAAGACTGCGTATGAAACGTATAAAGAAACGAATCAGAAAAAAAGGGCGGCAATGCAGAAGGGGGAAAAGACAATCAAGTCACAGCAGAAGCTGAGGTAGAAGAAGACGCAGAAGAAAAGAACTTTGAACCAAAAAGAACGCATTAAAAACCTGGCAACAGGTGATCGGGTGGCCAAAGCAGAAAAAGAAGCACAAGAACGTGAGGAGAAAAGAAGTATCAAAGGCGCAGAAAGAACGTTGAAGAACGTAGAACGCAACATCTCTCTTTATATGTCGCTAAGCGCGCAATTACCACATTTACGAACTGGGCCAATTGACGAGAGAGAGAGAGAGAGAGACCCGTTGCAGAAGCCATTATGATATAGTAGGCGACCGACCGGAGGTGATAGTATCTATCTATCTATCAAGCTAACTGGCCGGAAATTGATTCTGTGCAAGTTGGACAGGAAGAAGCTGTTCCAATGAACGGCAAACTCACGCAGATTTTAACAGTTACATGCTGCGTATTATCGATATGTATAGTATATATCGATATGCAATGCGAGAGCTATGCGAATATTGCCAAATGTGAAAGTGCTGGGGAAGTGATTCACACACACTTAACGGGCCAAGACAAGGCCAAGACAGACAGACAAGCCAACATTAACCGACAAATCCTGAACATGCTCGCACACGACTGAGCATGCCACGCCCCGTCTACAGACAGACGACACACACAGAAAGAATCGTGTGGACAATTTTCATTTTCACTCGTTATTATATTTTCACTGCGCCCCGAAAAAAAAATACATTTTCGTTTTGCGGAAGTGGATCAAAAGTGAAATAGAAATGAGCCGACAACAACAACAACAACAAAAAAAACTATCATAATATCAACTTAACAAAATTTATGTATATTTATGAATTATGTACGTTTTTTATGTGTCGTTTTTCTGTCTGGCGAGTCGAAAACCCGTTGAATACTTCTCAAGTTAGCCCAACAACACTTTCGCTCGTTAAGTGCGTTGTTGCCTTTGATGAGATCCCGCCCCCACTTGGGTTCTTTCTTTCTTTCTCTGATCTGATCTTTTGCAAATTGGCAAGCAATCAGCAGCGACATCATTATCATTTGGCTTCGGCTTTGGGTTTATCATTATTATAGATAAGTCTCGACTGGCCCGAATCGCCATTGACAGGTCTCTCTTCTCCTCATTCTTGTGGTCATCTGTGCCGCACGATTCGTCGGCAAGAGCTTCAATGACAGAGAGTTGGCAATCAGATTGAGTTGGAGTTGTGGACGGAGTCGGAGGAGCCTCAGCCCCGAGTGAAATAGAACATAACGCTAAATGCTGTAGCTAAATTGCATTCAAATGATGCAAAATCGCAGCTAATGGACTCGCTCTTTTGTTGCGCCTAAAGAAGACGAAGCACAAGACGGAGTGAGAAGAGCAGCAGGTAAAGAAGAAACACTGTAGAAGCCGCAGAAGACGTAGAGAGAAAAGGCGACCTCAAAGTCGAAGTCGAAGTCTCAGTCTCGAAGTCGGACTCGGGAGTTCGTTGCGGTAAAGCGAATGCACTTTGATGCGGGGTATTTACAGAAAAAAAAGACACTACAACCAACCAAGCCCAGCTAGAAGAAAAGAAACAACAAGAAGACGAAGCAGAAGAAGAAGCAGAGAAAATGAAATGCATGCGCTCATCTGCGTGTCTTGCATTTTGATCGTGGCACTAATTGCACGCGGGCTCAGCTCCAAACATCCCTCTTCCCGCTTCCCTCTCTTCTTCAGGTTCTTAACGCACTCTTCGTACACCCCAGACAATGTTGTAGATTGCGATTATTAGGAATTCTTTAGTAATTTCTTATTAGAAATTCAAATTTCAATGTGCAGCAATAGAAAGAGTTCAATAGAAGTTGAAATACACCTACATATGCAGTAGGAATATCAGGAAAACTTGAATATTTATGAGAATAAAGAAAGTTCTTGAGAATTATTCGAATATTGCAGAAGAAAATCAATATACAAGATTTTCATTTTTGAGTTGAGTAAAAATACAGTTTGCAAGGCATTACAAGACTTTAACCTTAAATCTAGTCCCCAAGTCCACATGCCGCAGTTTCTCTTCCCTCACTCTTGAATATCGGCAGACGAACTGATCTGCCGCGCCAAGCATAGCTTAATTCCTAGTTAAATCGGTGTGACCAATTACAGAAAAAAAAAATGCAGGCAATAAAATACTAAATCAAAGTGCCGTGCCCTCTATCGGTGACAAATTACTTAACTAACTATCGATAGCAAACTTATTCGTCCTGCGATATGCATGTATCTAAAATACATCGAGAATTGCTTGAAAATTACGATAATTCTGATAAATAGAGAGAAAGAATTTAGCAAACAGAAAGTTCTTGAGAATTATGATAATAATGCAGCAGGAAATCAACTCAAAGATTTTCCCCAACTGTTCCCATTCTTGAGTTGATAATAAACTGCACCTCTAAAGTGTTCTCGAGCTACGATTTAGCTGTGATTAATGCAACTCAAGATATGCTACTTTATCATATCATTCTGAAGCTGACAACAGCTGAACAGTGAGTGCCGTTTAGCACTCGCAATCGCATACTCACACACACTGTGTGTCAATACTGTTAGTGCTCACTGTGTAACGGTTTGGCTTGTAACACAGCGAGTAGGAGAGCCACGAGGAGACAACGACAACAACTTACACTCGGGTGACTCCACAAATTTGTGGCTGAGATGCCAGCGAAGTACTCAGCCAAGTTAACCGAAAACTGTTGCACACACACACAGACACATACACGCAAACTCTCCCGCTCACACCTGCAGAGTTTCGGGGCTGGGAAAGCAGAGGAACTGCGAGATTTGTTTGCTTTTAATTGCATATTAAGTTTAGTCGGTAACGGTTTCTGCTTTTAATGACTACCCCTGCTCCGCCCACAGCTGAGAGAGCGATAACCAGACAATAGCTACAGTCGAACGCGCTGCACAATAAGATACCCTGCACACACTTTTTTTGTTTAACTTTTGTTTTTATTATCCGATTGAATAGAAATTTGTAGAAGTTTTAGATATACTATGCATCTAAATATGTGGAGAAATCAGAAAGTTACCGAAATGAGACATTTAAATTTTTTATTTGCGAAGAGGGTGGGCGTGGCCTTAAATTTTTGAAATATATTTAATCGGGGTATGCTATACAGGAACCTCCATGCCAAATTTGATGTCTCTAGCTCTTATATTAGCCGAGATCGGCGCGTTCATACAGACAAACAGATGGAAAGTGCCTAATAGACTAAACTTTAGGGCTCTACCACGCCTGCTTGTGCCTGCTACAAGCAATTGCACAAAGCTAGTGTGGTATCGTAGTTACGATAGTTATCGATAATCGATACTCTTTACTCATATGTACATGTTATTGTAATGTACATATGTATGTGTAAAGTGTTTCTTGACATACTGTATGTACAATTTCCCTATCTATAATTTGATACAATAAACGTAAACAGGTTTATATGTAATAGCTAGTATACCCTTCCTTGATACATTTCACTGGTCAAAGGGTATTCAAAGATAAAGAAAGAGGTTGGTTAGTATTAGCACTCGTAATTCCCATTGACGAGTTGGTCTTAGCACTGTCATCCAAAATGAAATGCATTTTTCTAGCTGCACTTGGCGTCGTTTAGCGTAAGAAACGAGACAGAGAGAGAGTGGGAGAGTGATAGAGCGCATCGTACGGGGAATATCCGTAATGTGCGCTGGGCTGGCTGTTCTGCTCCAGTAAGGCCTTGCACAAGAGCCGTTAGAATGATGATGATTATGAAACTGCAGCGCAAGATTGCATATGCATCCAAGGCTGAGCACTTTATAACATATATACACTGTTAAGTTATACTCTATTATGTTAAGTCTTATGTTATTAAGTATGACCTTAGTCGATACACTATCGTAAGTTTATTTAGTTATCGTAAGCCCTATCGATAGCATAGTGTTGAATAACGCAAGGGGAGTGGGAGAGCGTTACTATCGTTTAAGAGAGCTAAGGGAACACATTGTTAAAATTGAAAAGAGCTTAATAAATTATTAAAACATTAAAGAATTATCTCCACAACATATCCAACATATATATACCACCTCAACTCCCCCCTACACTTGCCTGCCATTATACAATTATTTCCATTCATCGGGCATTGCATAAATTTGCAGCTTGTCCAAATATTTCGATGGGGCCAATAAATCAGGCAACCGTTGTGACAGCATCTGTAAATAAATAAACAAATAGAAATAACGTGAATATAAACTCAGGTGAAAGACTTTCAAAATTCGAAAATTTCTTTCGATTCGTTTGGAATTCGAATCGAGTTGAGTTTGTCACATGCATTGTTTGGATGATTTAATTTGTGCTCTTCTAGCGCAGACAAGATGCGCTCCAAACTTTCCATTTCGCCGCTTGACGCGCTCTTCCCCCTCTCACCTTTCCCCTCTTTCCCTTTCCCACTCTTCTGCCTTGTCTTTTATTGTCATTTTGATAAGCATTTCCAAGTGATTTCACGCATTTCACTTTCTTTCGACTGCGAGTTCATTCATATTGAAAGTGGATGGAGTTATAATCTGATCTCGGAATTAACGTGCGATGTCAACGTGTGAGAACAGTTGGCGAAAGGTGAAAGACCGATAGTGACAGTTGGAAATACTTTGACAATAGTTTTTGACAGCTGCTGCACAACTTGGGAACAGTTAAGGGTAATTGAGTAGAGTTGTGAATAGTTTTGATACTTGGTAACAGTTTCTGGGGTATGGGAACAGTTTTGAATAGCTGTGGACAGCTTAGAAGAGTCGAGATTTGTTTTAGTATAGTGTAGGTACATTGTTTATGGTGTGGGTACAGTTAATTATAGATTGATTGACAGCAGTTTCTACAATAATTTGGCAACAACTTGTCACTTATAAATGTTGGTAACAGTTTATGGAAGCATGGGAACAGCTTAGGCATAGGTTAGCTCAGCTTTAGGCTGTCGATATTTGTTTGTGTTCAGTTATGGTAGATTTAAGGTTCTCTTTGGGAACAGTTAATAGTAGATCAAGTGAGAACAGTTGTTGCAGTCATTTATCTACGACTTGACACTGATTTAGGAGCAGCCTGGCATTGTTGGGGAACACTTACGGGAAATCCTAGCGCAGCTAAGAGTGGTAGAGATATATTGTGGAGATAATCCTTTAATGTTTTAATTACTTATTACGCTCTTTTCAATTTGAACAATGTGTTGCCTTAGCTCACTTAAACGATAGTGATGCTCTCCCGCTCCTTTTGCGTTATTCAACACTATGCTCTCGATAGGGTTTACGATAACTCAAAAAAACTTACGATAGTGTATCGACTAAGGACACACTTAGTAACATAAGACTTAACATAAAGGGATTGTTAACAGTCTAAATCGATTTAAATTCCAAATGATAACAGTCTGTAAGAATTGCCAACCATTTGAGAACACTTGCTAGCAATTGGCAACAGGTGAACACCAATGCAAAGAAAAACAAAAACAATCAAGTTGGGCAAAACTGTTCACTCGCTTCCGTTAGAAATTCAGCATGACCAAATTCTCATCAATCATTCTTTCTTCTTGGCTTCTCTTCTACTTTTTTTTTGGGTCTCTTCTCGGCAGTTGTTGTTGTTATATTTGAGCAACAGTTTCACCAAGAGAAAATCGGCTAATGCGAGAAATTTAATCAACTTATGCGTGAAGACGAGAGACGCGACGACGCGACGTCTTAATGCCGCCAAAATACGAGTGCGAGTGTGAGTACGAATGTGAATGTGTATGTGTGTGCGTGTGCCAGTGCGAGTGCCAGTGTGAGTGTTGATCGAGTGTGAGTGTTGAGTCTTTTTAGTCATTTTATTCACGCGTCTTAGGCGCGTACAGACATCATTCAATTTGTTCTTTGCCCATAAGCGCGTCGAGACACACACACACACACTTACATATGTATACAGTCAGACATACACACATACACATACACTCTTATATTCCTCACACACTCACATATTCACACAGCCATAAACACTCGAAAGAAATGGTCAGGTTTCCAGTTTTGGGGTCTGGGCCTGCACCTCAAGTGCCACCGCCGGCAGTCCCCATTTCCCTCTTCCTCTCTCCCCCTCTCTCTCTCTTTCTTCCAGCTCCCTTGCTCTCTCTCTCTCGCTTCCTCCTGCTCGCGCATGCGCAACTGGGTCAACGTCAACCCATGGCAATGGCAATGGCTCGCCCGAGGTTTTTGTTTTTCTGCCTAACTGTCAGTCTGACTACACACATGATGAGTGTGTGTGCGAGTGTGTGTGCAGTATGAGTGTACTCATAGCACTCGCACAGCATTCAGACTGTGCTCGTAACACTAATTGTGCCTGCCCCCTTCCCCCCCACTGGCACTTAAATCTTTTTCTGCCTCGCTTCTTTTCTGTTGCGATTATTATGCAAATTTCTGTTGAGCTTAACATGGAAAAGGTTCCGTTTAAGCATGTCTAAGTTAGGGTAGATTCCACGACAAGGAACTGCAAGATCTAGTTAAGAATTGTGCTACATGCTGAGCACTGGAACTGACTTTTAGAAGGTTTAAACTTTAAAGAGTTGCAGATGAAGAAGGTTTAAACTTTAAAGAGTTGCAGAAGAAATGTAGAAGATATCTACATAACCTAACAAATTATATATTATGACTTAACTTTAACTAGAACCAGTTTAAAGGCAGATGATATCTACGATATCCTAGCAAATCATATGACTTATGACTGAACTTTAACTAGAAAAACTCCACAAAGTATGGCATGCATATTCAGACAGCAGTTTTTAATGTTTATGAGCTCTTCTTCTTATACTATATATCAACAAATCTTAATTTGTTACTTAACTTGTACTGAAAGAACTCTTTAGGAGGAACTACCTAAGACTCCACAAAGTATGCAGTTATTTTTCTAGAGCAATTTATATAATATAAGAGCTCAAACAGAATTCCTCAGTACATCATTAAATCTCCAGTTACTGCAGGGCTAACTTCTCCCAGGGTTACCCTAAGTTTCGTTGACCGTTCTCTATTATTTATGAGCTTCTGCTACTGCAGTTGCGACTCTTAATTAAGCTTGCCTTTCTATAACATTTCGTATAATACATAAAAACATACGCATATTATACTATACATAAATATATTGTTGTATCTCGGGGCTATCCAATTAGTTTCACCTGAAGATTTTGGCTTGCGGCAGACGCGTCTCTCTCTCTATCTCGTGAACTCTGTTCACGATGATCATCGGCAGCAGAACTTTTACTTTTGACAGTTCGAGCTGAGCTCATAAAATGTATCTTCGACTCTGTTGTTGTTGTGGCATTCCAGCTATCCAAGGCGTAGACTATTTATACACACAGGTTTCTTCGGGCTCTTTGATTACACAGAGTGGCATTATAAATACCTTGTATTTCTCGTATAAGTATGTATATGACGACGAGCAATAACCCTGCCCCAAGCACAGCCAAGGCATGCCAAGCTCTCGACCTCAGTCAGAGATGCCAAGCAGACCAACGAACCATCTCAACATCTCTTTGTAGAACAGGTTTCTTTGCCTGATTTCAAATCTTCTCTTGCTCGTACTTAGAGCAAACTCTACTTCTTCTTCTTGTTTGTCTTTCCCAAGCTCAAGTGTTGTAGGGGGGGTAAGGTCTCTACAATTGTTTCGAATTTGTAGATAGCCACAAAGCGTAACCAAGTGTCGGAGGTTCTCTCTCTAATTAGACTAGGCTTCGCTCGAGTTTTGTTTTTATTATATATTTGGGGAAAGCTTTCGCTTTTTACGAGCACATACTTGACAACTCTGTTCCCTTAATATATCATGAAGAGGGTACCTCAATTTGAATGCAGCAGAGTTTCCTTGAGGTCTATTCAAATCAAACCGGTTGACAAGTTGGCTGCATAACAATTTTCCACTCATCGTGGTTGTTTCTCCTTCTTCTCCTTTTTCTTCTCTCTTCTTTCTCTGCCTGGGCGAAAAGTGAGAATTTTCGCTGAAACAGGATTAGCTGGTTTTTTTGGCTAGCGGAAGTGTTTAACGAGCTTAAGAAAACTCTGCTTGAAACTGATGAAGCAATCTGTGCTTTTAAAGAATTTGAGTACGAAGAGTTGTTAATGAAAGTGAAGCTAATAAATTTATAGTCTCCTTTAATCATATATAACTTTTCTTCCATACTTGCAGACTGTAACTGTACCACGAAGAAGAAGAACCCACACATACAATAGAGAAGAGAGAACCACAATGGATACCGTCTACGGCACCAAGAAATACTTTCAGAGCTTGTCGGGCGTCAGCGATATATATCGGACGCAAACATGTCGACAAATGGTAAGTAGAATTAACTTCAACAACTTCAACTTCCTCAGACAATCTCAGACAATATATCATGCCAAAGAATGGAAGAAGAACTGTTAGACAGCTTGGGACGTGAATAATGCTGGAAATTAATTTACATGACAACTGCAAATATAGGTTAAAAGAGGAGACAGAAGAAGATCTTTTCATAGTATAAAAGAGACATTACATAAGCCCCCCACAAACATAAAAGAGGAAAGAAGAATAGAAAAAGGTCTAAATGTAAATCAAATATGACTATTTTGTAGGTAGCGGAAAATCAATGTAGAAAAAGCTGTAAATGTAAATCAAATATGACTAAATTTGGTAGATAGTATAGGAAAATCTATGCAGAGAGGTAGGCGGTGCTATCCAAGTGAAAAATGTGGATAGGCACTTGAGAAGAACGGTATACTCGTATTGACGTTATATTCGGTATATTTACTTTATGGTATATTCGTCAATTTTCCTCAGAAACTCTCTAGTAAGAGACTTTTAGTATTTATACCCTGTATACCATTGAAAATGTTCCAAAAAGGGTATACTAACTCTGTGCAAATGTATGTAAAAGGCAGATGGAGGCGTGGCAGAGCCCACAAAGTATATATATTCTTGCTCAGTATCATTAGACGAGCTATGTCTGTCTATCTGTCTGTCTGTGTGAAGACACAGATCTCAGCTATTATAAACGCTAGAGACACCAAATTTGTTATGAAGGTTCCTATATACTCTGCGCAGATCAAGTTTATTTCAAATGTTGGCTGCCACGCCCACCGCCCTCGCAAATCAATAATTTAATTTTTAAACTCGATTTGTAAGCATATACTTTGTAACATATACTAAGCTGATAGTTATATCTACTTGTTCTCGAAACTTCAATCGAATCGGACCATAAACACAGAAGTTATTCAAGAAAGTATGATCATAAGTCGAAGTGCTTGTGTAAGCTAACAAGGGAGGCGGGCAAGCGCCATCTGTCGAGAATAATTTGCAAGCATTTGCATATGTACGATATATGTGTATGAATTAAACAAATTAAACTACACCGAAACATAGGTCGAAGGGTATTCCACTGTCGTGTGTCGCTGGAGTGTTGCTTTTCTTACTGGTTTTACGTTATGTTCCTCAATTTGTCTAGAAAACCCACATGGAATCCATTCTTACGCTTATTTTCCCTTGCTTATTTGTTTAAAAACAAAAAAGATGATGCTTTTTATCAAATTATCGACAACTTTTCATTCAAAATAAGAAGAACAAGAACAAATTGCTATCCCAGATAAAAATCTGTTGATTTTAGACGAAGTTATGAGCTCAAAAAGTCAGGGTAGAATTACTTACAGAGCTAACAAGTAAACGAGAGCCTACTCAATTTAAATCAGAGACCGTAAATAACTGTTATGGGTATAGAAAATATCCCTATGAAGGGATCATCCTAAAAATTTTTCGAGGACGCCAAAAATCTTATAAAAATCTCATTATATCAATAATATAATAAACATATATTTTGCAACTGTTATTGAATACGTCTTGTAATAACCGTTATTTGTGATTTTTAAAAATAAAAGTTGCAAAATAATTATTATTTTTAATTTTTATTATAAAAGTTATTAATAACTTTTATTTTGCAACTTTTATTTTTCAAAATCATAAATAACAGTTATTAGAGACTTTTAAAAATATTTCTCAGAAATATAAGTCAGTCAAAGACTTTTTCAAAATATATAAGTCTTCTGAAAAAAATAAAAGTCTCAAGAATTTTTTTCTTTGCTCAGAATCCCGCATATCATGGATAATAATTTTAATTACTGTTTATTCATTTTAAGGAACATTAAATTTTTTAGAATAGCTGCAGACAGATTGGACCTTAGGTCCGACAGAATCAGTCGCAAAGCGGAAAATGCCCTCTCCACAGAGAGACTTTTATTATTTTAAATTAAGACTTTTTTTTTTGACAAGACTTTTTAAAAAAGTTTTTGATATAAAAGTTTTTGTGTGACTTTTATAAAAAAAGTCTTCAGTAAAAGTCTTTTAAAGACTTTTAAAATAAAAGTCTTTGATAACCGTTATTGGAGACTTAAAAAAAAAAAATGTTGTAATTAATCATTAAATTAAACTTTTATAATAAAAATCAATAAAAATCATTATTCAAAGTTTTTTATGATAAAAATCAAAAAATAATCGTTAAAAATGATTTTTATGCATAAACCTCATAACCGTTACGGTCCCTGATTTAAATAAAGACTATACTTTGTATGCTCTTCCACAGCTCTTGCTCTCTGTTCTCTCTTCTCAGTTCTCTGTCTTCTCTCTGCATTCATTTGCACAAACTTAAGACGCCCTTTTTCCAAAGAAGAAGCATAAGAATTCCTCGCACTGTCTTCTTGTTTTACTTTTGCTGATTCAATTATGAAGTTCTGCTTGCATTTTTCTCACAGTGCAGAGTTGAGTTGAGATATAGGCGTGCATTCTGTTTGCATAGATTGTTTCAATTTTGAAGCTGCATATTTACTTAGGCTACGTCTGCAAGATTTCACTGAGCTGTAGATGAATGTTTGCATTCCTCGAGCACACGACAGAGACACCAAGTTAGTTATTAAGTCAAACAACAACAATACGGCAAAAGGTGAATGACTTTCTCTGGCAGAATACGACAGAACGCAGAGAGACACGCAGAGAGACGCTATGAAGAGCAGTACGAAGTGACAGAGAGAGAGAGAGAGCGCAACTAACAAGAATTTGGACAAGGGAAACACAGCTGCTGTTGACAACAGGTTGTGCTTGTGTTAGTTAGAGAGTGAGAGAGAGTGTGTGTAAAACTCAGAGAGAGTGACAGATAGGACTAAGCACTTGGGCTGCCCTAGAGCTTCCTCGTAGAGTTTAGAACTCTGAGAGAGAGAGGGGACTAGCCACTTGGGCTGCCCTAGAGCTTGTCTGCCCTAGAGCTTCCTCGTAGAGTTTAGAACTCTGAGAGAGAGAGGGGACTAGCCACTTGGGCTACCCTGGAGCTAATGAGGGTTCAAGGGCCAGCAGAAAACAATCACCGAACCCCCCCCAAAAAATATGTGTGTAATTATGCCAGAGGACGGAGGTTGCAGTTCCACGATTTCAGATACAGTCTCTCATTCCTCAGTTTGAATGTTCACAGTTTGAATATTCTTCCAGTCATTCCTATATTTGAATGTTCCTTGTTTAAATATTCTTTCAGTCTTAGTTCTTCAAGACAAACTTCCTCCTCGTTTCCAGTTATTTAAACTGTCAGTCTAACTTCTTCATGACAATCTTTCTCCTCATCGAAGTTCTTCCTCTTCAAATCTTCATGCTCATCTGCAACTTGCTGACTAATTTGTTGTGTACTCCACTCGGAAGTGTTGATTCCGCCGATGTAGCATTAATTAGCTCATCATGACGCCTTACTCCATTGCGCTATAGTTGCGATAATGCTAATTGATACTGACATAACATGAGCAAGCAGTGAAGCATCCACTCTCACGCTTACCACAGTTGTTAACTCTTTGCAACTCTCATTTAAGACAAGACAAGACAAGACGAAACAGAAATATAAAAACCGTTTACACTTGCCTAGAAAGTGTCTAGCGGATCTTTTTTGGGTATTTTGGGAAAGTTTTGCCCAGCTTCGATTGACTGGCAAGATAATTAAACAATTAGCTGGAATGTTTTTAATCGTTAGACCTGTGACACCCTTTGCTAACCCCGTTAAAGTCTTAACTGATTTGTGCCTTCTTCTTTCTGCAGAACACCTCCGAATACAATTACCAGAACACGCTGGGAAGACGTTCGCAGTTGGGCGCGTATTATCATATGAATAAACAACCGTCGTATACCAACGATCATAGCATCAACAGTCAGTATGGCTATAATACTTGGGGTATCTGGCGAGATGGTCGCAACATTGCACCCTCCACATTCTCGACCAAGACGCACACGCATTATCCAAAGAATCGTTCCTTCTCCATCATACTGACCACAGCTGCATTTATAGTGCTCTTGGCTGTCATCTCCATTGCGGGTTTGGCTTTCTACTTTAGCTCCATTAAGGCCACGCTGGAGGATCGTAAGTATTGATGGCAACTCTCAGTTTGTACATGATTAACCCTCTCTCTCTCTACTCTCTACTCTCTGTAGCTGTGCTGGGTTTCGAGGGCTCCTTCCGCATTGCCAAGGGTGATCTCTACTCTACCGGACTGAAGTATAACCATACCACGACCTACAAGCAAAAGATTGAATTCTATCGACGCTTTGTGGAGCGCGCACTCACAGACAACGGCCTGCAACCGCTACGCACGGATGTCTGGGGTTTTGGCGAGGGTCCCTTGATAAAGGTATCCTTCCGCGTGTTTCTCGATGTGCGCAAGTTGCCACAGTAAGTCAAACTCTTTGCAGCTTAAGTCCTTAGCTCATCCTCTCTTCTGCTAGAAACATACTAAGCGTGGAGGAGTACATCAAGGAGTCGCTCTTTCTGGAGACCTCAGCCTCCAAGTCACTCTATCGTTCCATACGTTTGGATACTGAATCTCTGGAGATTAAGCGCATACTGGACGAGCAGCTGGTGCGCTCGGCAGCTATACTCAAGGAGGCAGTAAGTTAAATTGCAACTAGACACGGCATAAACCAAGTAACCTCCTTTCTGCCCTCTAGCAAACTGTACCCACCAGCCAGACACAGCTGGAGAAGCGTCTAATGAAGAAGGGCGCCGCTGCTGGCGTGCCAATTGCTCCGCTGCAGACCAAGACAACTGCTAAGCCACGTAGCCCCGCCGCACGTCCGCACTCTCCCGACGAGGAACCTGAAATTGATGTGGAGAATGCGCCAGTCATACAAGGCTCCTTTGAGGGTTCTTTTGAGATAACCAAAACTGATGCGGATATAGCACGCAAGAAGGCAACACCCACACGTAGTTACCACAGCAGTAGCAGCAGCAGCAGCCTGCCACCCAAGTCCATAGCCGTGACACCCTACTCGCTGCGTGTCAAACCCAAGAAGCCCAGCATTGAGAAGCTGACGACAGTGGTGCCACAGTTGCCCACAAGCAGCACCACATCCACAAGCAGCAGCACAACAACAACTAGCACAACTAGAAGACCCAAGTCCAGCACAACAACCTCAACAACACCCTCCACAACAACCACGAGAAGAACCACACCTAAAACAACTTCAACTACAACTTCAACTACAACTTCTACTACAACCACCACCACCACAGCTAGACCTAGCAGTACCAGCACCAGCAGCACCACCACAACTTCTACCACAACTACGCCTGCACCGAGCAGCACCACCACACCCACCACAACCACCACGACTAGCAGCACCACACCCTACACATACCCCACGCTAAGCTTGCCCAAGTTAGATGCCAATCTCTTTACCACATTCCCCATACTGGACACACAACCCTGGCGTCCCATGCATCGTGAGGTGCCGGAACTTGTGCCCGGTCCCCCACCTGCCTTCCCCACCAAGACACTGCCTGGCATGGCTGCTCCAACTACGCCCACTGTCAATCATATACCACAGCGTCGCATTGATGAATTGGAACTGCCTTTTATTGGGGACAATCCCACACCACCATCGGCTGTCAGCTTAGATCCTTATGCGGGCTTCAAGCGCAAGCCAGACCTCATGCCAGAGCCTGCCAGCCCGCAGGAGCAGGACATGCTCTTCTATCACAACTTTGGCAGTCCTGTTTTTCTGCCCGGCACGGAGAATATTGAACGCTTGGGCGGCGCTCTGGTCGAGCCACATCCGCTGCCAGTGCCGCTGATTGATGAGGTGATTGTGCCCGCCTTTAGGCCCATCAATCCCACGCTGGCAGGCATGGATAAGCTGCAGTTCAACATTGATGGCAGCAATGAGAGATTCGAGCATCTGGGTGGAGGCGTCATTGCCAAGAAGCAGGAGAATGTAAGTCAAGTGGAGGCTAAGTTGGATGTGCAGGCTATGGAGAGCAGCAGCACAGCCAAGACAGCAGCAAGTACTACGACTTCCATAAGCCCTTTGAAGATGGATAAGGTCACTGAAAGACCCGCTGTGCTTGCACCGCAGCCCACAGAGAACTCTGCGCTGGCGGACAGCATTGGTGAGTTCTTTATGGAACTGTTGAATCTACCCAAGGAGGGCAATGCTTCAAGCACACCCGAACCAGAGCCCATTGAGTCACGCATTGAGCCAGAGGAAGTGGAGCTCGAACTGGACCCGTTGCTGACAACAACGGGCAAGCCGAAGCCGAACTTTATGAACCTAAAGGAGCTTATACTGCAGCGCAACTCGACCTCTTCCTCCTCCTCCTCCTCCACCAGCAGCAGCACAACCACAACCACAACTACAATGAAGACCACAACAAGAAGTTCAAGCTCAACCACAACCACAACTACAACTCCTGCTTCCACTACAACAAAGAGAAACCGCATTAGACCCGGCAACGAACGACCTACCATGCTAGACGACTCTAATCTCTTTCCCTCGCACTCCAAGTGGGAGTTTGTCAATAGTTCTGCCCCACTACACTCCGGCTATGGTGTGAACATGCGCAGAGTGTTCAACAAGACACTGCAGGCTTGGGTCTCCGAGGATGTGGAGAAAACAGAGAACTTGACGCTGCACGACATCAAGACGAGAATCAACAATGCCAGCAATATACAGGATATATCGTTGATCTTTGATACACTCGCCTCCAAGCTGGGCATCACACCCAGTGTGCCGACAAAGTTGCCACCCTTCTTGCACCACAAACTGAAGCAGCGTAACGAGACCAAGGTGAAGCTGATCTCAAGCACAACCACAACAGATTTACCCGTGCTGGAGTCGAGTGTGAAGAACTTTATTGAGCTGCCATTGCAGCAGCGGGAGCCTTTTATTAAGCCCATGTCTAGTTTCATGGAGGATGCAGGATCTGCAGAGGTGCTTGGTGCTGCAATTCCCGTGGTTGGCGAGGCCGAGGTGGAGGTCATTGATCCCATAAAGTATGAAGAGCTGCTGAAGACTTCACAATTTGCTGAGTCTATACCCACTACCGAGGCTAGTCCTCATCATTTGGTCACTCTGCTGCCTGTACGCTCCAACTCTGGCATTCGCACGTACAAACCTGCATCTGAGGATTTCGAATATGAATCGCAGCGCAGCCAAAGCGAGATCATCCCAAGTGAGATCATCCCTCCCGTCTCCAGTAAACCCAAAGTACAGTCTACTATAAGGCGCAAGAGCAATGTTAATCAGAGCCGAAGATTTGCACAACCTCCAGCCGAGGCGGTTGTCAAAGGTGGCATCAAGGTCACGGTCAAGAAGTAAACACGTCCCCTCTCTCACTTCCCCTAATCATCCTGAGATTAAGTAACGAAACGAAGCATTCCTTGCATGAATGTTAACTTTTAATTTAAGTCGTAGAAATTGGCGCCTACATAATCTTGTTCTTAAATTGTTTACCGAACAATTTTGGAATGACTATTTCTGTAGCGTACTTGGCATTTAATTTCGCAATTGCCAAATTATATAGACAAGTAAACGCGATTTTTTATTTAATGTATACGAATGTTTTCGACACTTTTCAACACTAAGAGAAATATTTTCCTTCAGCTTTAGTATATGCGTATTTAAATAAGTTCACAGTGCAGTAATATTTTTAATATTAATTCTTATGAGTAGCGCAATAAGTTAAATGTTAGTCAATAATTAATGAAAATACTTAATAAGCTTGATTTTTTTAATAAATTTCTTGTAAACACACTTACCAATTTGATATATTTTAAATTTCACCGTTTGTGCTTTGCCGATAATTTTTGTTAGATATGTGCGCATGCGCAGTGCACTCAACACGACTAGCTATCGATAGCACGCGTTTGAACGTTACACTATCGCCTTAACCGATGTTTGTGCCATCCCTAAATGATTACCTTCTAAGAGTGTGCATCTCTAACGGAAATTCGCGGTTTTGGTTGTGAAACGAAACGAAGCGCGATATATTAAATGTTAGTTAATAATTAATGAAAAAACCTAATAAACTTGATGTTTTAATCAATTTCTTGTAAACACACTTCCCATTCCGATATATTTAAAATTACACCGTTTGTGCTTTGCCGATAATTAGATATATGCGCATGCGCTTTGCGCAGAGCACTGGACACGACTAGCTATCGATAGCACGCGTTTCAACGCACGCATTTGAACGTTACACTATCGCCTAAACCGATGTTTGTTCCATCCCTAAACGATTGCCTTCCAAGTCTCTGCATCCCTAGCAGACATTCGCGGTTTTGGTTGTGAAACGAAACGAAGTTGAACAAAACATTGGCTCAAAATAAATAAATAAAATATTTAAATTAGACATAACAAGAGACTCTCGTCAAACATGGGATGTGCGGAGAGCAAAGACGGCGATGGCGAAGCTCAAAGTAATAGAAATAGGCCCAAATACCGCTCCTGCACAGATGTGTTTTGGCTAGCAGTTTATGTATTGTTTTGGCTATTTCTGGTAAGTGTATTTATAAATATAAACATTAAAAGTGCTTCGCCTGCATGCACAAATATATAATTAAAGACAAGTATATATACTTTATATGCTTGCATATAAGTGATTCACGAAAGTGAAAGCTGTGAAGATTGATCAGATTTGTATCTTTGTGTTGGTGCAAGTGTTTTGCTCCGCTATGCCTAGGAAAGCGGCCAAAAGGGGAGGGGTCACTACACACACAACACTTACTATGCGTCGAGTGTGTGTCGTCATCGCTATCATATGAGCCGTTGGATTATTGCTAATTCCGCTAATGAAAACTTTGAAACGAAATAATTTATTCAGATTCAAGGCGAGGAATGTTCAAAACAGAGCATGAATACCAATTAAGGGGGGGTCCTTCGCAAAATTAGTATAGGTGGACACGCAATTCCCATGTCATGAGAGAGAGCATTTTCCCTGTCATTATGAATATTAAACATAGACAATCCCATAGTGTGGGCGTTGGCACTTAAACACAGACAAACTTATAGTATATATATTTATAGTATAGATATGACTACCTTCTCTGCCTATTAGATCATATATTATGTGATAATTTACACTGATTTTCTTTGCAGATTGTTATTGCAATATTCTCGTTTGTATTCGGTAATCCACTGCGTCTAATCAATGGCTATGATTCTTTTGGCAACACCTGTGGCGTCAAGAGTAATGAACACTACCAGAATTTTCCTTTATCCGGCATGAATACGCTCGATAAGACCGAACTGTTCTATTTTGATGTTAAGGAACTTAAACAGTCTTTGAAGATTTGTGTTAAAACATGTCCCAAAAGAACATTGAACGAGCCCAGGGAGCTGCTACAATATCTCACTGAAACTGGCACTCAACTCTGCAAATATGACTATAATATGCAACAACTCGATAGATTGAGCAAATCTGATAAGGCATTCAATACCCTGGGCCCCTGTCCCAGTTTGCCAGTCTACGAGAGGTATACAAAATCAATTGTAATTCAAAATTTGTAATCTTTATAATTAATCTCTCTATATGTTCTACTTAGTACGCCTGTGCTGCATCGCTGTGTGCCCAAACAATCGTCGGAGAAGGTCTACGAGGTGCTCAACAACTGGGATGTGGCGCAACAGTTTCTGGGCGACATCTATTCCACCTGGCACATCATAGCCGCCGTCTGTGGTGTCTCTTTGCGTATGAAATGATACAAAAGTGTATACTCCTTAAAAAATAACTAAGAATTTCTCGTTTCTCTCGCAGTTATCTCCATTGTCTTGGTCACCATGATGCATTGGCTGTCGCGTGTGGTTTCCTGGCTCATCTGTGTGCTTGTGATTGTGGCCAGCATTGGCCTGGCTGGTGCTCTCTGGTATGCCTACTACAGCATACGGCATAACAAGTCGCTAAACACACAATACTCTCATCTGGAGGAGTTTCTGCGCAACCAGGATGCTGTCTTTGCCTTGGCAGTTATAGCCACTATAACTATGGTGGGTGCAACTTCCGACAATTGTACAATAACATGCTTAACACTTCCCCTCCCTTTCGTTGCAGATCATTCTATTGGTGATCATTTATTTCCTTAAAAACAAACTCTCCGGACTGTCTGCTTTATTCGAGGAGGCTGGCGTCTGCATGATGAATCTACCGGGGCTATTAATAGCTCCCCTGCTGGCATTTATTGTATTGATTGCATTTCTAACCTTCTGGGTTGTGGTGGTTATCTGCCTGGTGACAGCCACCAAACCAGACGAAAGTCCTCTGGCACCGTTCCATGGCAATGCAGGGCATCAACCACTGCCCGCCAATGCGGTGCTATTGCTCAATAACAGCACATCATTAACCGATGAGAGAAGTGAGTATAGTCTTGTAATCAGAGGTGGCAACTAGTATATGTATGTGTTTAATAATAATACCCCCAATGCGGTAGTTTCAAGAGCAAACCCAGTAAACCACAAAGGCTCAATGAATATTAATCACTATTATATCAAACAATATTATATTGTATATTGGTCATAGCAATTGGCGTAAGGCAATACTTCAATTATAATTATACTAATTATTTTTCTAAATTTCTGACGATATAATTTGCGGTATCGCAATCTACGTAAGTGTTATATATCACGATCCTTAAGTATCTTCCATGCATGCACATATATATTTTGTATTTTTCATCGATCCTTTGTATATACACATGTATGTACTTCTATCATTACTGTATATATCTAGTTATTAGTATGTAATTCCTCAAACTCATTTATATTTGTATATAGCTTTTCTCTTTATACTTAATACGATCATATATCTCATTATATACTGATAATATCTGTTTTATTTCCTTAGCTATTCCACGCATAGAGTATGCCGATGCGGGTGCTCTGCGCAGCATGTTCTGGGTGTATGTGGTGGGTCTTATTTGGACTGTGGAGTTCATCTTTGCCTGTCAGCAGTTTGCACTGGCCGCAGCTGTTGCTTTCTGGTATTTTGGCAAGCCCACAACCACGCCCACTTGGTATGCTATAGGAAAACTGATCAAGTACCACTTGGGCACCGTTGCAAAGGGTTCATTTGTGATCACAATCTTCAAGATACCTCGTCTGATACTGACCTATCTCTACGCCAAGTGAGTTCCTTAACAGATTCCCCTCTTTATGTGCTCAATTCTAATTCTGATTATGCTTTATAGACTGAAGAACGGTGAGGATAAAGGCTCTGAGTGTGCTGCCTGCTGTTTGAAGTGCTGCATCTGCGGTTTCTGGCTGCTGGAGAAGTTCATACGTTTCCTGAACCACAATGCCTACACCGTGGTGGCCATTGAGTCCATCAACTTCTGTCCCGCTGCTGGCATTGTAAGCAGTGCTATCTATATTATAATAATACAAGTGAATCTCATGGATTTCTCTTTGCTTGCAGGCCTGGAACGCCATGGCAACCAATGCGCTGCAAGTGGCAACTATAAATAGTATTGGAGACTTCATATTGTTCCTCGGCAAGATTGTTGTGGCCGCACTGTCCGGTCTTATAGGCATCTTTATGCTGAAGGATAAACCAGGCTTGAACTTCTATATGGCGCCTGTTATATTGATCATTATATTCTCCTTCTTCATTGCACACATTGTCTTGTCGCTGTTTGAAGTGGGTTAACATGGTGGAGAATCAATTACCAAGGATATAGTAATAAATATGATTCTTTCCCCCTTTTTTAGATGGTGGTTGACACTCTCTTCCTGTGCGTATGTGAAGATAAAACTATTAATGGACGCGCCGGACGTTGGGCTCAGAGCAATCTGGCCAAATTGGTTGGCGAGGAGCCCCTGCAGCCGGGCGAGGAGCCACCCATACAGGTGTATGAGATGATGCCCATAAATAAGCAGCCATTTAGCATTACACGACTGCCACCCAGCGACGCCGAGGTCTCCCCCATGGCGGAGTAAATTCCAGCAATCAAAGACGCTCTTTATATTCCAAGAAAATTAAAAACGAAACTCAACGAACGCACATCTCTCTCAAGAAAGGATGTGGAAAAGCTAAAGGAAGCGGAACCAGGAACAAACATAACGTACAAAAAGTAGCAAGAAAATCTGAATATTGATATTAATAATAGTATTTAACGTTTTTTTGGTTGTCAATCTGAAACTGAGGCACAGTTCATAATTGTATTTATTAAATGTATTCATCTTTTTATATATATGTATTTATATATCGTATTTATTCGTAAAATGTAACGCGAAATAAAACATTTACTTTACTTTTTTCACACGTTTCACCTTTGCCTTTCTCTGTTCGATCACCTGTTGGACTGCCTTCATTTGTTTCTCTTTAATCTTTTTGGTCAGTGCCGTCTTGGATGTCTTCTTCTCTTGCGAAGCCTTTTTGGCTTTGAGCGCCAACAACTTGGCTACCTCCAGCGGATCCTCATCGTCGAAGAGCTCCTCGTTTTCAAGACCCTCATAGGCCTTCTGTGGGAACGTTGCCTCATGTTGCACCTTCTGTTCAACACGATTAACATATTTATCCTTGGCAGCCTTCTTGAGCATCTGTCGCTGCTTGGAGGGACTGACGTAGTCGGGGTTCTCCCAGATGGTTTTACCCGTAAAGGAGCCATCGAAGATCTTAACTGGATTCATCACATAACGTGGTCCGACCTCAGAGAGACCACCATCTTCGGAGAGGATCTGGAAATTTCTAAACCAAATGCGATTGTCCAGGAAGGTGAAGGTGTACACATGATCGACGAACGGCTGACTCTTGGGATGATGGTTTGGCACGGCAAATGTTTGCACAAACAGCTCCTTGAGCAACTTTAGATGTGGCAGCTCGTCGAACTTGGCATCGAACGAGAGCATCGGACGTGATCCTCGCAAGCAATTTCCAGTCAATTTCAGCTCTGCCATTGTGTGTATATTCTCGATAAGGAATTTCGCAGATGGTCCTGTGGCTCCTGCTGTGTTTGCTATCCACATATACAAATCACGCTTGCGGCGTCCCTCGAACAACATCGCCTTGTTGCAGTGCTTCATCTCGGACATCTCGTTGATCACCGACAATGTCTTGGAGCGTTCCATTTTGGCCTCGGCACGATGGTGTGGCATTAGAGTCTTTATGTCACGCATCAAATGTCTGTCACGGTGGCTAATACCACGTGCTGCGAACACAAGAACGCGTTGTTTGTTTATCCATTTCTCCTGCGGAATGAAATGTTAGCGGGAAATGCTTAGGAAAATTCTCTATCAGCACTCACCTTGCGTGGAATAACCTCATCTGAGGGTCTTTGTGATGGCAGTGCTGGGTTCTCATCCAGCGGCACAATTTCCAGCTGCTCAACCTTCTTTTTCTTTTGGAATTTGCGACCCATTATTAAATTTAAGTTTTAAAATTTCAGCGAGCCAAAACAACGTGGAGTTGAAATGGATTAGCGATGGGATAATGTGGAACGATAACCGCGAGTACTCGCAACGATAACATCGCATGGCCAAATGAATCGAAATGACAGTGCGATAGGTTTTGTTTTATTGTTTTTATGTTAATTTATTTTCATTTTACAAATACTATAATTAATATGACTATTTTCTTAATCTAAATCTTCCATATCTTCATTATCACATCCAGGTTCGGGGCACTGAGTGCATCGACTTTCATTTATACCATAATTAAGGCAGTATGCACCAACACACTCGCAGCAGCCGTCGTGAAACCACCTGTAGCTAGTTGCACCTGTCTTCTGGCATGTCTGTCTGCATTTGTTCCATGATGTACACTGATCCAGATATAAAACCGTGCAATTTCTTATCGCAGTGCCCTGCTCACCGTCTTCATCAGTTTCTGTGGGGAACGAGAAGACATGCCATTCGTAGGTGTAGCCATCATTTGGGGATGCTGTCAACGCCTCGAATAAAGCAGTTAATCCTTCAAAGTTCTCTACATGAGATTTCTTGGACATTTTCGCCAATGTGCCATTTGTTATATTGAACAAGTGTGACAATAGTGCCACAATTAAGATACCAATTACTCTCACTGATGACATCTGTCTAACTTATTGCAACTAACTCATACAGATGCTGAAGCCCGCCTTATATGCCATCTAGCTCTCTACACAGTACTAAACATACGAGAGCAGAGTAGGCAGAGCATTGAATCGTCTACCTAGCCGAGAAAATTTGCAAATGTGACAGTGTTGAATAAAAACTCAAACGACGATAGAAAGAAGGCCGGTACATCGTCGATAACATTCGATAACTGTCTGTAGTAGTATACACAATACTTTCTGATTATTCTGCCATTTTGTATTTGGCGTCTGTTGAGAAAACAACGAAAAATAATTAAAATAGAACAAAACGTAAATTACAAATAAAATAAAATATGTCAGATTATCGGTCTCAATCTCGTGGCGGTGGACGTGGTGGTCAGGAATATTCCAACGATGACGATCCGCCAATGTCGCGACTCTTCATAATTTGCAACAAAGCACATACCGAAGAAGATTTTCGCGAAGCATTCTCCCCTTATGGTGAGATTGAAGATATATGGGTTGTTAAGGATAAACACACACAAGAAAACAAAGGCATTGCCTATGTAAAGTTCTCAAAGACCTCCGATGCCGCCAAGGCACAAGAGCAGATGAATGGTAAGACCATTGGAAAAACGGACAGAACCCTGAAGGTGCTGGTAGCCGCAAAGTAAGTGACCTGGCATAATAACGCGCTGACCTCAGCAATTTGCAATTTTCTACCTTCTCTACTGTACTTATCTTTTGTTTCTCTTTCTTTTGCAGTCGTAATCAAGGTTCAAACAAGTCTGAAAACGAACAGGAAAAATATGTTCGATTGTTTATTGTGATTCCAAAGACAGCAACAGAGGAGGATATACGCGATGAGTTCGCACAGTGGGGTGAAGTTGAGAATGTCACAATTGTCAGAGAGAAGAACAATGGAAGTCCCAAAGGCTTTGGCTACGTGCGATTCACCAAGTAAGTTTGAAATGAGAATATATATACATTAGATATGCACATAAATCGTGAGATCGTAAATATGTATCTAGAACTCATTTGAATTTTAAGTATCTACTAAAATATATTATAATATATACAGCAATATATTTACCCTATTTTATGTATTTTAGATTCTACTATGCGGCTGTTGCTTTTGAAAATTGCTCAGCCAAGTACAAGGCTGTCTTTGCCGAGCCCAAGGGTTCATCTCGTACACAACGCGATCAGTATGGTAGACTGGCTGAGGATAGTCCTGTCTACAATTCCGGACGTGGTGGCTCCAATTATAATGGCGGCAGTAGTGGTGGTGGTGGTGGTGGAGGCGGTGGTGGTGGATCTAGTGGTAGCTTCAACAACGATTGGAACTCATCAGTAAACAGCGATATGTCCGCCTTTCTACGCATGCAAAATGTTCCCGTGCCACAGCCCACATGCCTTGAGGTGACAGTCAGCAATTGTGTTAACCAGGATCAGCTGTGGCGTCTATTTGATATAATTCCTGGACTGGATTACTGTCAAATAATGAGGGAACGTAAGTAGAGAAAGCATCTTTCAAGAAGTGTAAAAAGATCCTCTATAAAAACATTTTATCTTATATAAAAACATTTATATCTTATATAAATACATTTTATATCTTATATTTGTATGTTGTAAGTAGATGGTCCACGTACAAACGAAGCTGTTGTTGTCTACGATAATCCTGAAGCTGCCATCTATGCCAAGTAATTATGCATTTATATATACAATATATATATATTCTATATAATATACACTTTCTTAATCTTACAGAGATAAGCTTCATGGGTTGGAGTACCCGATGGGCGAGCGAATAATTGTTAAAGTAAACGGCATGAGCTCAGCTCGCATGGACACCTCCTTCATAGACAGTGAGAGCAGTTTAATATCTTTATATATATTGTGTTTATTATATCAATTCCTTTTTAGAACGCACCAAAAAGGACGCCATATGCAACGTTCCTTTGCCACCGACACAGCCTCTGGCATCACCAGATGCTCAAGTTGCGCAGCGACTCTTTATTGTACTTGCAGCGGTAAGGAGCTTGATATATAATTCTAAATACTACTATA
This sequence comes from Zaprionus vittiger, assembly GCA_018904025.1. NCBI lineage: Eukaryota > Metazoa > Arthropoda > Insecta > Diptera > Drosophilidae > Zaprionus > Zaprionus vittiger. The sequence goes on along the minus strand of JAEIFQ010001142.1, from coordinate 1,819,769 downwards.
ATATATATATATACATATATAATATACTTATGTATTTAACACTCTTGCAGAATCTTCCCCACTCAATACTGAAGAACATATTCTCCTGCTGGAAGGGATTAATCGATGTTTATCTATTGCCAAACAAGAATTGTGGATACGTTAAGTATGCCGAACGGGAGAGTGCTCAAAAGGCAATAGGGGTATTGAATGGAGCGGAAATATGTGGAACCAAAATAAAGGTATAAATCAATATTAAATATAATCACAATAGAAACTTAATTGATTTTATTCCTTATCAGGTTATGGAAGCTGAGGAACGAAGTGGTTCGGATGGAGATGATAGCGGCAGGAAGCGCCTGAGACGAAACTAAGTGTAAGTAATACGTTGTAACACCGATATCGTGTATCTATATGTAATAATGTAGCCATAATTGGAATGCGTTAAACGCCCGTACTCTGAGGTAAGTTCCTAGAGTTAGTTAAGAAAAAAGAATGAAACGAAATCGAAAAGTGATGCTTATTTTACGATATTATATATAGACTCTTAACGCATTTATATTCAGACTATACTCAATTAGATACTACCGATCTGTACTTAACCCCCCTGCGCATACATCAATATATGACGTTCCTGCACTTCGACCACGAACAACATAATAAGAAAAACAAATTTTTATCTTTCTATTTCCACAGACCCACTGACAACAATTGTACTTAACAGAGAACATAATGTACGAGTTAGTTAACTTTCAAACAAATTCAGAAAACAATTCAATTAAACAGTTCAACTGACACAAGAACAACCGCCCAAACACTACGGAATCAACCAACCAACCAACCAACCAGAACCACAACCAACAACCACAAGAACCAACCACACAGAGAGAAATAACAGACACGGAATACGGAAGAACAAGAAACAAGAAAATACCAACCAACCAACAACAACAAGAACCACCCGTACTTATTGACTTGATCGAGTGCGCTGTAGTACCGAATAATACCGAAGTAACCGAAGTAACGTATTATATATAGACCAGACCTAAACGGAGCCAACGAAACCGCAATGATTGCTAAACCAACCACTAACGGGACTACCTATTGAATCTATCAAGCATTAACGTTACTCATAAACATAAATACAAACCATATACAATAACGAACTCTTTGTACTATTTACTAACGTATCCCGACAAAGATAACCTAATATAATATACATATATATAAAAGAAAAAGCAAACTTACGGATCATAGAATTCTGCACTGAAACTATCCACTCAAATATGACATAAATAAATAAAAAACAAACAATAATGTAAAGCACATTAATCGATATATTATCAATAAAACGATATAAAAAAAAAATTGATTTTCATTTGGGTTACTTTATAAACAATATATATTGTTTTAGTTTTATTTGCATAAGTCGAGTCTACAAAATATCGCGGCACCTAGGAACTGCTGAAGTTATCGGTCATCAAATCGATGACCGATAATATAATATGCATACATAATTAATGTGCTTTACATAACATTAATCGATATATCAATAAAACGATATAAATAAAAAAATTGTTTTTCATTTGGGTTACTTTATAAACAATATATATTGTTATTTGTTTTATTTGAATAAGTCGAGTCTACAAAATATCGCGGCACCTAAGCACTGCTGAAGTTATCGGTCATGAAATCGATGACTACCCACAGGGTATATTAGAGCTGGGCAAAACATTGTAAACACACGATGGTACGAAAAAATTATGTTCTTCCAGCTCTAGCAGAATGGTGTTATAAGTTTGAATTGTATCCTTAGGTCTCTGGTTTATTGTTCTTAAGTTACCAACGTCCACGTCCTCCGCCGCCGCCACCACCGCCGCCGCGACCTCTATTGAATCCACCACCACCACCACCTCCACGTCCAGCCCCTCCTCTGAAGCCACCGCCGCCAGAACCACCTCTGAAGCCTCCACCGCCGCCGCCGCCACGTCCGCGTCCACCTTTGAATAAAAATAACTCGAATTAGACTCAGTTTTATAGAGTTACGTCTTTTGGACTCACCTCCAAATCCACCACGACCCCTACCACTTGGACCTGCTCCTCCTGCGCCACGCTTTTTAACTCCCTTCGGCTGAGGTGGCTTTGGTAAGAATCTAGAGATTGGCAACAGTTTGCCCGGATCAATGTACAGCATTTGGCTTTCTTTAAAGCTGTTCGCATAGACATTATCTGAGAGTTTAATAGACACAGAATAGTCTCGCACCGTTCCGAAGATCTCATCAATTTTGCCAATCTGCTCCTTGTTTTCCAAAAATATTGGTGCATTGAAGTATGGAACATCATCGATATTCACTTTGCAAACAAGATCGTTCTGGCAGGTGTAAGTAAAGTTACCCAACGGAATGACACGCTCTGGGGGACCCTGATCAAAGGCGCCTCTGCCGCCCCTATTGAAGCCACCTCCACCACCGCCACCACGACCAAATCCACCGCCGCCGCCACCACGTCCAAATCCACCGCCGCCACCGCGACCTCCACCACCACCTGCGCCGCGGAAACCTGTGAGAAAATGTGAATAATTTATTATATTTATAAAAATAACATAAATGGATAAATGAACAACTGATGGATTAATTAACAAACCTCTTCCACCTCCTCCTCCTCCTCCACGTTGGCGATTAAAACTCATTTTTTATATAAACGTAAAATATTAGGTGAAAATTAACAGAAACAAGCGTCGCTGATGGGCACCAAAAGAACCATGTGGTTTAAAATCGCCATTCAAAATAGTGATGGTAAATCCGTTGTTGAAGATATTATCGATACTATTGATGCGATTGTTTTCCAACTCTACTAAACACTGTTCAATTTATCAGTCACGTAGTCGATAACATTGGTTTTATATAGAATATTCGATCAAATTTGATTATGCAGCCCTGCAAACTCGAACAGCTGTTCGCATCAGAGGCCTAACAACAAAACTATATAAGTTTTGTTTGCAATTTTAGAAATTATTAAAATATTATTTTTATTTAACTTGGTAAAGTTGAAAAACAACCAGAATGGATCCCGCACTGCTTCGCGAACGCGAAGCGTTCAAAAAACGGGCTATGGCTACGCCTACGTAAGTTACCTAGTATCTACTAGAGGAAGTGATTTTTACACATGATTTCTGTCTCCAAAGCGTTGAAAAGAAAACCAGAACGGAGAAGGCACCAGCGCCGGCAAGCAAAGATGACTCCCAGAAGCGCATGCGGCCACCAACGGCACCCAAGCTCGATGCCTCCACGTAAGTTCTAGATGAAATTTCAAGTCCATGGTATATTCTCTATACTCTACCCTCATCTCTTACAGCTACAAAACCATGTCGGGTAGTTCCCAGTACAGATTTGGTGTTCTGGCCAAAATCGTAAAATTCATGCGTACCCGTCATCAGGATGGTGATGATCATCCCTTAAGCATTGAGGAAATTCTAGATGAAACGAATCAACTGGACATTGGGCAATCTGTGAAGAATGTAAGTAATGAAAGGATTTCAAAGAATCAAAATCTTATGTGGAATTCATTTATCCCGCAGTGGCTAGCTGGTGAAGCGCTGAGCAACAACCCAAAGATTGATGTCACTCCAGACGGACAAAAATTCAGCTTTAAGCCTGTGTATAAGATCAAAGATGGTAAGACTTTGATGCGATTGCTGAAACAACAGGATCTCAAGGGACTCGGTGGCATATTGCTTGAAGATGTGCAAGAATCTCTGCCGCACTGTGAGAAGGTGCTTAAAAATCGTGCTGCTGAAATTTTATTCATAGTGCGTCCCATTGATAAGAAAAAGATATTGTTCTACAACGATAGGACTGCCAATTTTGCGGTAAATATCAGATGAGAGCCTGAAGATTTCTTTATTAACTGTAAGATCCTTGTAGGTTGATGACGAATTTCAAAAGCTTTGGCGATCGGCAACAGTGGACGCAATGGATGATGCCAAAATCGATGAATATCTCGAGAAACAAGGTGATGACAGTCTTGTTATTATATATGAGAAATATTGTTTAATGTTTATCTTCACTACTCTACTCTATACAGGCATTCGTTCGATGCAAGATCATGGTCTTAAGAAGCCCGTACCAAAGCGCAAGAAGGCTGCCAACAAGAAGCGACAGTTCAAGAAACCGCGAGACAACGAGCATTTGGCTGACGTACTGGAAATCTACGAAGACAACACCCTAACCCAAAAGGGCGCAAATCCAACGTAGTGCAAGAGTTTTAAATGAATTAGTTAATAAATATGTGCATAAGTTGTAAAACAAACAGTATTTCTCTTAATATATTCAATTAGTATGGCTATATAAATCTCTTATGAACAGAAATTTGCATTAGGGTGTTACCAAAACTTGCAATCATCATTATTTTATATGTGAACTAATCTAAAACAAATCTCTTAACAGGCTATTAAAAAACCTCAATAATTATGGCATAGTATAAAAAGTACCTCGATAATTATGGCAAATAATCTCTAAACAATCTATAAAAAACACTCAATAATTATGGCAAAACAATCGCAGGAGGTTGTCGATGTAGCTTGTAGCTTTCGCCAAGATTTACAACCACTTTTGCTATCGTCTAGTGGTTTTTGAATTTTAAAAATATATATGACTTGCTCGGAACAAACGAACAAGAACGAACGATAGTTAAAAGCAAAAGCATGTAATCTCTTATAAACATAACAAAAACAACAAATTTCTTCACATAACAAAAACAACAAAGGCTCGTAACGGTTCTCTCTCTCTCTCTCTCTCACTGTTGCTAGTAGTTTGTCGTGAGTGTATGTGTGTGTGTGCGTGCGTGAGCGATTGTGTGTGAGTGCAATCGGCAATCGATGTTCGAGTGTGTTGTTGCCGAGACGATAACTGATAAATGGGCTGCGAAGCAATACAAAGACGTCAGTCGGCTCTCGACTCTCGAACGTTATTTACAACGGGCGTAACGCAACACTCCCGATTCGACTCGATTTAAACCCGTTTTTTCATTGAGGCGGAATTTAAATTATTATTATATTAATTATTCCCAACGCGTCGTTCGATAGTTTCACTGCGACGTCGACAGAAACATGAAGAACATAACAACGACGCTTGCAGTCGCTCTGACCTTATTGGCCTTTGGCCTGGCGCCAACGCCAGGAGCAGCACTGGGAGCAGAGTGAGTCGTCTCGACAGCTTTTACATTTATATTTACATAATAAAATATAATGTAATTAATCATTAATCTAACTCAGTGATCTGGTTTATGGCTATGAATGCCAGACTGGCGTCTGTCGCAAGGTGGAGCTGAGCGAGGAGAATTTCGCCAAGGCAATCAGCTTGCCCGTGTGTCGCCTCTTCTGTGGCAGCACCATAGGCACACTGTGGCCCAAGCCAACGGGTGTGGTGCAGTTGGAGCCATTGATGAGGCAGGTGGACTTGGCCAACATTGAATTCCAAGTGCCGGGCACAGCGAAGCGCGACAAATTATGGAAGGAAACCGAAAAACGTTGGATGGATGTGGTCAAGGCTAAGATACCCAATCGCAAAATACTCACAAAGGGTGGCTACCAATTCACGGTGGTCATTAATACTCCAGATACTGCTGATTCACCAAGACTAACACTGGATACGGATGAGAGTTACCTGCTGCAGATTGGCTCGGATATCCAGGGCCAAGTGCTGGCGAATATATCGGCAAATAGTTTCTTTGGCGCCCGTCATGCGCTGGAGACGCTAAATCAGTTGGTGGTCTATGATGACATACGTCGCGAGGTGCAGGTGACGGCAAATGCCTCCATTAGCGATGCTCCTGTCTACAAGTGGCGCGGTCTACTCTTGGATACATCCCGCAACTACTTCTCAGTGAAATCCATCAAGCGCACGCTGGGTAAGTCTTGAGATTCTTATGTAATCTCTTTAATCTCATCCTTTCTTCTGCCTTAGATGGCATGGCTTTGGTTAAGCTGAACACCTTCCATTGGCACATCACGGACTCGCACAGCTTTCCGCTGGAGATAAGCAAGCGACCAGAGCTCTCCAAACTGGGCGCCTACACGTCCGCCAAGGTCTACACCCACAAGGATGTGGAGGAAATTGTTGAGTAGCAATGCCCCCTTGATATGTTCCCTTATCTCATTCCTTCTCTCCCCCTTGCTCAGGTTGAATACGGACGTGTGCGTGGCATCCGCGTCATGCCAGAGTTCGACAGTCCCGCGCATGTGGGCGAGGGTTGGCAGCACAAGAACATGACGGCCTGCTTCAATGCGCAGCCCTGGACCAAGTACTGTGTAGAGCCACCATGTGGACAGCTGGATCCCACTGTGGATGATATGTACAATGTGATCGAGGATATATTCAGTGATATGTTTGCTCTCTACAATCCCGATGTCTTTCACATGGGCGGCGATGAGGTCTCTGTGAATTGTTGGAACAGCAGCGAATCCATACGCCAGTGGATGACACAGCGAGGATGGGGTCTAACGGAGGCTGACTTTATGCGCCTGTGGGGACACTTCCAATCCGAGGCTCTGAGGCGTGTGGATCGTGTTGCCAATGGTACACACACGCCCATCATACTGTGGACCAGCCGATTGACCGACGAACCCTACATCGATGAGTACTTGGATGCCCAGCGTTATATTATACAAATCTGGACAACTGGCGCTGATGCCGTGATTAAGAAGATATTGAAACGTGGCTTCCGCATCATTGTCTCCAACTATGATGCACTGTACTTTGATTGTGGCGGCGCTGGTTGGGTTCAAGGTGGCAACAACTGGTGTTCCCCCTACATCGGTTGGCAGAAGGTTTACGATAATAACATGACAGAGATTGCTGGAGATTATACCAATCATGTGCTGGGCTCGGAGGCAGCTATCTGGTCCGAACAGATCGATGAACATACGCTGGACAATCGCTTCTGGCCACGTGCAAGTGCCTTGGCCGAACGACTCTGGTCCAATCCCGTCGAGGGTTGGAAACATGCCGAGGCTCGTTTGCTGCTGCATCGCGAGCGTCTAGTTGAGAACGGCATTGGAGCTGAGGCAATGCAGCCACAGTGGTGTCTGCAGAACCAGAATGAGTGTCCCATTGATGCCTATAACTAGACTGGGATGGGATAGTCCTCCACGACAATACAATAAATTAAATTCCAGACTATGCGAACTTGATTTGTCGTTTAATGTGTTTGTTATTATATCGAAATGAGATTATCTTCTGTGTGGGTTAAAACGCATCGTACTCCTCTTGAGGTCTATGTATATTGTGTATATATATATATATATTTAAAAACTAAAAATCTATTGAAGATGCACTTTACTAGTTCCATTCCTCCTCATTCCGTCCAAATTTGTATGCCAGACTGGCAAAGAGTATGAAGACGTTTTGCAGTAGCAGCGCCACGCCCTTACTGGTATCCTTTTTAGCTGTAGAACAAGAATAGGATTATAGCCAAGTGAATATATTGATATGGCAACTATCGTTCTTTACCGTTATTCACAAAGTCATCGATCATAACCCAAATGGCAGCAATGATGGAGGCGAATCCAATGACAAAGCCAATTAGCAACCATATTTTGGCGATCCTCTGTCCTGACTCTGAACTGTTCTCTTCGGAAATCTGCAAGTAACCCGTAATCAGTGACTCATTCTCTTTGTACATATGTATATACATAAATGTATATATATGTTTGAATGCTGTTACTTACATGTTCGCCCTTAACGGTATTTATCATGCAGAAACTGAGTGTGCTAAAGATGCCTATAAATACATGTCCAGTTGTGATCTGGTACTGGGAGTCCCGAGCCATGGCATCGATTATTATCCACCACCCAGTAAAGAACTGACAATAGGAATGGGTAAGACAACTTGAAATGGCGCATCAACATTATTTTGTGGGTTTACTCACTAGAAAACCGGCCGCCATCGACACACTTTTGTTTTGCGATGAAAACAATCCACGAACATTGTCTATAATGCCCATTATAAATTTTATTTATCTATGAAATGTTTTGTGAAAAAAGATAGTATTGTCTAGTGAAGTTGCACCTGCAAAATATATCGAATTTCTCGACTTACTCGATTACTGCAACGCATCCAACAGCTGTTTTAACATCGAATAAATATCGATAATGCATGCGTAAGAAAAACATCGTCGGGAATTATTGCATTGATACTTATTCATTCTGCTCATCGATACTCCCATGCCGGCCATCGATACTATAATTTCGGCTATCGATACTCTTAAAACTGAAAGCGACCAACACGTGCAGTTTGAGCGACATAAACAAATTAAGTAAAATGAAGAAAAAGACTGAGAAACCTGTACAAGATGAGGAGGAAAGCAACGCCGAAGAATCCGCAGAGTCAGATAATGAAAGCGAAGTGGAGGAATCTGATGAAGAAGACAATGAACTGGACTTGGCAGCTAGTGCAACCGAATCCGATGAGGATGATGAAGATGACGATGAGGATGAAGATGATGATGAGAGCGACGCCGAAGACCAGGAGACTGCCAAGAAGTCCAAGGCGGAACTTATTGAGGAACAAGTGTGCAGTAAATACGAACAGTTAAAGGGCACACGGTTATATGTTCGCTTTCCTGAGAAATTGCCACTTGATGATAAGGAATTCGATGCCAAGACAAATTCCCTGCATCCCTTGATATCCAGGGCGCTGAAGCCACGTCAAAAACACGCTCGCTTCTGCCTGGTGGAGTTCAAAACAAAAGAAGATCGCGATAAGGCACTGAAGGACATCAAAATATCCATTGAGAAGGATGCCGCCTTTAAGGGTATTTTCGTTTCACTTCCAAAAACCGATTCAGAGGATTTTGTCAATGAACTTGTTGCACGCAAACAGCAATCGCTGGAGAAGAAGAAGACAAAATCCTTGTTGAAACGCGCCTCAAAACAGGCGAAACGTAAGGAAACTTTTACATCCTCCGTTGTCATTACCAATCTGCCCAAGACAGCGTCGGTGGCTCAGGTGCGTAAGCTCTTCGAGAATGCTGTGGATATTCAAATCAAACCTGGCAAAGGAAAATACCGAGAATCCGGCGTAGCCACCGTCACTTTGCCCACCACTTTTGATGCTCGCAACGCTCTAAAGCAGGAGCTAAGCATTGGCAGCACTAAGCTCTTGTTGCGCTTTAATAAACCGCCTAAGCGACGATCCAACAACAACAAGAAGAACCTTAAACGAAATGGAGCAGCCCCAGAAGCGGCGGCAGTTCCCAAGGCGAAAAAAGTCAAGAAAGCTGGAGGAGAATAACTTTAGACCTTAACCTAAACGTAATATGTATCTAGACTATTAAAACATGTTAAATAAATGATTTTTAACTGGAAAAAACTAGATTAAAATAAACTCTAGAACAGTCTATAATATTGCATGATTAGAGCTTGCACATCCACTGAACGAACATGGTATATGTGCATGTATGCATGCATTGAATATATGTATAAACTTGTAACCAAGTTGAGTCAATACACGATATATATAATATGTACATAACTTTACTGAGTCTATAACATTGATAGGCAATGCATGACTTAGTCTGGTACTTCCCCTGATTTATAAAGAACAATATAAACCCACAGAGGCAAAGCTAGCTATATAAACTTGATAAGTGATTAAAGAAGAACGTATATATATACATACATATGTATATATATTACCATGCAGAGTCATAACGGATGCAAGAATAATCAGTTAGAAATGCAACAGTCGCGCGGCACGTGACAGTGGGATACCCTTCGACCTATGTTTCGGTGTAGATTAATTTGTTATATTCATACACACATACATATGCACACGCTTTAAAATTATTGCCGACAGATGGCGCTCGCCCGCCTCCCTTTTTAGCTAACACAAGCACTTAGAGTTATGCTCTTACTTTTTTAAATAATTTCTGTGTTTATTGTCCGATCCAATTGAAATTTCGAGAATAAGTAGATATAACTATCAGCTTAGTATATATTGAAGTCACAAAGTTGTATCTTTTATACAGCGCTTACAAATTAAGTTTAAAAACTAAATTAGTGATTTGCGGAGGCGGTGGGCGTGGCAGCCAACATTTGAAATAAACTTGATCTGCGCCGAGTATATAGCAACCTTCATAACAAATTTGGTGTCTCTAGCGTTTATAATAGCTGAGATCTGTGTGTTCACACAGTTAGACATACAGACATGGCTAAATCGACTCGGCTAGTGATACTGAGTAAGAATATATATACTTTGTGGGCTCTGCCACGCCGCCTTCTGCCTATTACATACACTTGCACAAAGTAAGTATACCCTTTTTTAAACATATTCAATAGTCAAAGGGTATAACAAGCATTATACTCCCCCTGCTTTAAAGAGAACTAAACTGATAAGCACCATAAACAAAAGTTTTAACTTTTCGCGCTAAAAGATAGATACAGTGAGTCAAGTAACTCTTTGCACTGTATATATGTACATGTGAATGTTATGTACATATGTGTAAAGTGTTTCTTGACATACTCTATATATATTTATATATCTGTAAACAATAAAAACAAACAAATCTTAGTAAATTTTTAAAATATTTATTATCGTACACGATATACACACATACATAGTTAGGTATTTGTTGTTGTATTCTTGGATAAGCCGGTTGAGATTTACTATGTGAATATCTATATATCATTTATAATATATATGTACGTATATGTATATGTAGCATATATGATGAGATTATTTAGTGCACAGGTTTCTTTCTTTTTTTGGGTATTTGATATTTGTTTGAAGGAAGGTGTAACAAGGGTAAGGTAGAGATAAGATTCATATGTGTCATTCACTTTAAATATATCAAATATTTAACATTTTTATAACTTTCTCTTATAGTTTTGTTCCAATCTGCTGATATCAGGAGTTTAAAGTGTCTCCCTACTAAGGAATTGAACAGACCAAGCTCATCTTCATTATGATTATGATTATTATTTCCATTATTATACTCAATTTCCCCCCTTTTTTTTAGATGCCGTGTCAGTGTCGGATATCTGTGCATCTATATCTGTTACTAGCTGCACTGTTGTTGTTGCTTTTCTTATTGATTTTTTACCCTTCGCTCTGGCAATTATGACGACAACGACACCGACACGGATAAGCTTATATATACATACATATATGGTATATAGTATATGTACTCTTGTTATTACGAGGCGAATATCAGAAAAGTAATCAGCATGTAATTAAATATGTAAAATGCAAAGTGAGGAATAATGGCATACGGGGGGGATTAGAAACATACATACATAATATACTTGCTGCCTTAGATATCTATGAGTTTTTTAGTTCATTCAAATTGTTATGTAAATACAATCAAAATTTATAGTTCTTCTCCAGTGTTGCCCTACTACATATCATCTGTACTTTAGAAAAATGGAAAAATTTGCCCGCCTTCTTTTTTATCTCTCCTTGTTCTATCTTTTCCCAAGCAGTCTCACATATTACTGTTATATTATGTTATATGTTATATTATACAATACATATACACATACAATGTGTAATACATTCTATAATTGTTATCGTTTCTCCGTCTTTGCCCTATCTCTCATTTGTTCTCTTTCTCTCTCTTTCAAGCTGAAGGGCAAGTTATATATATATTTATCGATATTTATTAAGGCGTTCTCAGCATCCGCTGATTAAACTGCAGCGAACCTCGTGATCATCATTTACAAAAGCCATTCGAAATGTATATATAATATTTAATATATATATATATAATGTATATAGGGTATATATAATATATAATAGTTGATAAGGGAAGAGTGTGTGTGTGTGTGTAGTCGAGCCTGTTTGAATATTTTTTGCTTTTCATATGATAAGTTTTCTGAAAAATTCAGATTTGTGAGTGTGTTGATAGGGAGGGAGGGGCTAAAGTTATTATTCAAGCAAAAAAAGAGATTATCGGGGCTCTTTGGATAGTTCATTTTGTTTTGTTCTCTCTGTTCTTCTCTTGCAACTCTTGTTTGTGTGTGTGTCGGTACCCCGAGATAAATTACGTGTGATGCAGCAGCCGATCCCGGGCCGAGGGTGAATCATTATTTTGTGGAGATGTTGTTGCTGAGTGTGTTGTCATAGTCACCGCCGCTCCGGGACCTGCACCGCCGGCTAAGAGCTGTTGTTGTTGTTGATGATAGGAAAGCGGTGGTGGTGGTGGTGGTTGTGCTGGCGGGGATCGCAACGGTATTGATGGCTGAACAAACCGCACACGTTCGGCATCCGTGGCGGGTGCATTGTTCACCGATGCACCACCCGTTGCACCACCGGCTGCTGCATTAAAGGCCGACGTAAAGGCGGTGGCGGCTCAAAGAGTATGGTAATTGCGCTCATTGCGTGCCTTGTAGAATTTATAGGCCACCAAACCGATGGCCAGCAGTCCCAGTGTGAGCACAATGCCACCAATGAATGAGGAACCATCGAAGTGGCCACATGGCACTGGTGTGGGCTTTGCTGTGGTTGTCGATGGCGGTGCTGGTGTGGTTGTTGTCGATGGTGTTGTTGGTGGAGCCACAGTAGTAGTGGTGGTGGTGGAGTTGGTTGGTGCTGGTGGTGGCGGTGCTGGAGTTGTTGAAGTTGTTGGGGCCGGTGTTGTTGTAGTTGTCGATGATGTTGTTGTAGTTGCATTAGTTGTTGGTACTGGTGGAGGTGAAGGAGTTGTTGGTGGAGCTTGAGTTGTTGTTGGAGCTAGAGTTACTGTTGTAGTTGTCAGCGGTTCCACAGTAGTAGAATCGGTATTTGCCGGTGTCTCAGTAGCCGCTATAAAGTATACACACATAAAAATAAAATAATAATGAGTAATTGAATTTCTCACAACTACATAAGCAATAAAGAAAGTTCTTTTTGTCGCAAATTGTCTTCCTCTATCTCTCTTTTACACGCACACTCAATCAACAAACACACACTCGAGTGTGGCATTTAAAATTCCCATACATGTAAGCATATACTTAAGCACACACATACACACAGGCAGGCACGCACACAAACATATGTAGGTTCACTGCAGACAACACACGCACACGCAAACGCACTCAAAACACACACACACACAGATGAATGAATTTCGTTGTGGCAATTCTTCTCTCATGCTTACGTTTTTCTCCTCCGTCCCCTCCTGCAGCGGGCTGACAACGGTGTGAGGCAAACAGTCCTACGAACAGACATAATAGCAAATATTTGGCCTGCAGCTGCATTTTCTTGTTTTTGTTGCTGTTGTTGCTAAATTGCACCGATTCCGTATAGCTTGTTTACTTCTTGGTAATTTCGAGACCTCCCTATGTGTTCTCTGTTCTTGTTCTTTTTCTCTTGACGTGTTCGCCCTTCTAGTTGTTGTTACTGTTGCACAAAAAAAAATGCAATAGGAAAACAAAACGGTGAAAAACAAGAACCGATTTAACAGCAGCAAATTCACATATTAATTGTATATATATCTATATTATATGTATACTCCAGTTGATATGCATATTCACAAATATATTTATTGGATTATTGAATTATCAAATCCGTGCTCTCCACTTACCACAGTAAAATCGGCAACGCGCAATTAGTGAATGATTAATAAAATCCAATCGAACGAATCGTGAACAGATTTTTTGTGACCACTGCCGCGCAGGGTTGTGTTCGCATAGCGATAAATGAAGTTGCAGTTCACAGTAGTTTCAATCGGTAATCGATTGCAAAATCCATTTGTCATGCACAACGGTCACACTAGTCGTCACACACACTGACTCAGACACTGGGCTGGCTTTTCAATTATTTTATGGGAGCGGATTTAGATAAAAAAAAAGGCAAACACACAAAAAAGAAACGCTGAAAACGTTCAAATCGTGCAATAACCAAAAATGACATCTTACGTACGTGCAATGTACGATTTTTCTGGTGAGCCTGGCTCCTCGGAACTATCGATACTCGCCGGAGAAATTCTTACTGTGACAAGGAGCGACGTTGGCGAAGGTTGGTGGGAGGGTAAAAACAATAAAGGCCAAATTGGTCTCTTCCCTGCCGCGTATGTGGAGGTAATGTCAGCAGCCGAGGCACGACAGTTTACCACAGGTGAGCCCTCGACGCCAGCATTCGATCCGTTCGAGATGCCACCACCTGCACCACGCTATGATCCGACGCCCGATGTGGACGATGTGGATGACTGGACTGATAGCGATGACAATGAAACGTATTCAGAAATAGCACCAGCAGGTGGCAAAGCCTTACGCACTGGCGGTCTCACGCATTCCACCAGCGACTACGACAACAGGCATCTACCTGTTGCGCCCAGCGAGGATGGCGTGTCCCTAAGCTCCACTGCAATTGGTGCTGGTGGTGCCAGTGCGGCCACCATGAAGAAGGGCATGTTTGCCAAGAGCTCTGACTCATATATACTCGGTTTGGCCACCTTCAAAGAGAAGATACCCGAATGTGAGCTGGCCTACATAACGCAGGTGGATGACTCCATCTATCAATGGACACAGAATCATTCACCCTACTCTGTTATTGTTGCAAGCCCCAAAAAGGAATCGAAATTCAAGGGAATGAAGACCTTTATCGCCTACCAGCTGACGCCTAGTTTTAATAATATCTCTGTGAGTATTGCCCACTGTACAATCGACTCATATAAGTAAGATAAAACCTGTGTGTGTGTGCGTGTGTGTGTGTGCAAAGTGATCACACAGTGCAACAAGAAGTTTGTTTTGTATAATATTTTCTTTTCTTTTTGTTGCACAGTGTAAGCAGACATTCTGGAGTTGGAGTTGCAAGTTCAATTGGGGGCAACCTTTTGCAGTCATTCAATTATTGTTGCCTCTCTCTTTGTTTGCTTCACTTTGTCTTTCCCCCACACACACACACACACATGACTCAATGTATTTGTTGTTCTTGTTCTTGCTTCACATTTCGAAATTGTATTTCTATCTAATCTTCTGTTCTGTTCAGGTGTCGCGTCGCTACAAACATTTCGATTGGCTGCACGAACGTCTGGCGGACAAGTTCTGTTTGATACCAGTGCCACCATTGCCGGACAAGCAAATCTCTGGCAGGTATGAGGAGCAATTTGTTGAACATCGTCGTGTGCAGTTGCAGGAGTTCGTCGACTGGGTCTGTCGCCATCCGGTCATCTCGAAATGTGAAGTCTGGTATCATTTTCTCACCTGTACCGATGAAAAGATCTGGAAATCGGGCAAAAGGAAAGCTGAACGTGATCCCTATATGGGTGTCAATTACTGCCTGGCCATAACGCCACCGGATAAGAACCTAATGCATTCCAAAGTGGACGCACAGCTGGAGAGTGGCACACAGCTTATACACAGCATGGACGGGGCTGTAAGAAATCTGAACTCGATTTCCAATGACATGGCCAAGCGATCGCTGGCACAGAGTAAAAAGGAATTCCAACGCATTGGCGACGGGCTCTCCGAGCTGGCCAAGGCGCTGCTCATCGATGAGAGACGTGCGCCCACGCGCAATGGTTCCCCCTTGTCGGAGAGTGTGGGCAAGATTGGTGGTATTTACATTGGCATTGGGCAAATGTTTGGCGATCAGGCTAAGCATGATTGGATACCATTGGCGGATCGTTTGCATATCTACAGGTAAGTGAGGTACTTCATCTCTTTATTCCTTTCCATCTAATGCTTCTTCATCTCCTTTTGCAGAGGTGTCTTGAACTGCTTTCCGGACATATTCTCCACGCACAAAGGCGCCATACAGAAGCGCAAAGATTGCGAACGCTCGACGGCGGAGAACAAGATGAGCAATTCCCAATTGCAGGAGGTTAACAGACGCACAGATATTGTCTCCTATACGGTGCTAGCCGAGCTGACACACTTCAAGAGCGAACGGGATACGCATCTGAAGCAGACACTCAAGAACTTCATTGCCGAACAGATCAAGTTCTATCAGAATGTGGTGACGCGTTTGCAGGAGGCACATCGTCAGATTGAATGAGTTTAGCATTATATATATATACATATATACACACGATAAACCCGAGGGGCGGCGGCATACTACCGATCATCGGCTGGGAACACAACAAGCACACACACACACACACACTAAAATAGCTGAAAACATTCGCACGCGCGCATTTCAAATGCTTTAAACAAAAGAGGAAAAAGAAGGAAAAAAAAAGAACATTTTTATTGTGGTTCTTAACCAAACAAAAGTTAATAATATAGAATGTATTGTTTGTAAGTAAAAAGTTGCGTATTTATACAGAAATTAACATATACATTAAAAGATCTATACACCGAAATTAAAATATATATGCTATATATTTATACATACAAAAACAAACTGTGGACTTGATTAACATTCATTGTAGATTCTGAATTTTTGCGAGAGTTGCTGAAGTTTCAGTTGGGGAAAGATGGATAAGGAATCTTTACATTTTATACATGGAAGTTAATATATTATAGAAGTAAATAATATATATAATATAATATCTATATAGATCCATACACCTGAAAACAATTGTTGACTTGATTAACATTCATCGTAGCTACTTCTTCAAAGAGTTGCTAAAGTTTCAGTTGGAAAAGATGGAAAAGGAATCTTTACACCTACATGGAAGTTAATATATTATATTGTATATATAGTAAATAATGTATAATATAATATAATAATATATATATGAATGTATACAGATCTATATGCCGGAAACAATTGTAGACTTCTTCAAAGAGTTGCCTAAGCTGCAGTTGGGCAAGATCGTCAAGAAATCTTTACTTTATCATTAAGAAGGTTCTTTATCTGTACCTGCAAATCCTAATACAATATATGTATATATATTATGTATATATTTATATGTATATACAACAAAGAAACTCTTGACTCTTGAGATTTCGAAATCACTCAAGAGTGAGTAAGTTTTAGTTATGAGATGAGAGTAGGCAACTAAGAATAGATCTTGCTTAGATCACGCAGCACACACTGTGATTACTCAACATAGTTTGACTTGGTTGAGTACTAAAATCTCATTATCAATAACAAGGAAAGCGAATTTGTGTTGCTTGATAATCTGTAGAAAGTTTATTAACCTCTTTCCACATGGAATGATCTAGAAACAGTTTGTCATCTTATCTCTTCAGGTTTTTATAATCTACATTGCTGTATTTCTGTCTAATATGAATTAGATAATAGATTTGGAAACTTCTTCAATGATGTAACGTTCTTTTTTGGAACTGAAAGTTGATGAACCTTTCCAATAGAATAACCTAGTTTGAAAGATTTATTTCTAGTCTATATAATCTAGACAAAATCCATGAGACTTCTTTATACCTGTACAATTAGTACTAGATTTAGTGCCTTTAACTATTTCTTTGTTCCTTTTCTATACAGTATTCTTTATATTTATAAACTTAACTCAATAAGGGTTAGAGACTTCTTGATTCCTATATCGATTTCTTTTCGAAAAAAGCTTTAAACTTATTCTTATAGAGGTTGATTCTTTAAGAACTATAGAAAAGTTTTTCAAAAAACAACACATAAAATTCAGAGAGATGAATGGAAATATTTATTTGTATCGATAGTACGCTGCATATAATTTAATGTCTGTAGATTTTTTCATGCAAATGTTGAGCGTGACTGCGTCTCAAATGGTTCATCCGCTTAGTCCAATTTTGGCATAATCTTGCCAACATTTTCAGGCCGGTATCTCACGAATAAATGCTTCAATGTTGTCCTCCAATGCGTCAATCAAAGCAAGCTTGTCATTACAGACATTATATTTAATATAGCCCCACAAAACAATAGTCTAAAGGCATTAAATCGCACGATCCGCTCTCGAACGTGTAATAAAATGTTCACCCAACTTGCCTCTCAATAAGTCCATAGTTATGTGTGCTGTGTGGCATGTGGCACCCTCTAGTTGCAAGCACATGTCATGCAAGTCAAGCACAGACTTCTACAAATAATTCTTGGCAATTTTCAGAGACTATTCTATAAATTCCCAAAACAAGAAAGTTTATAACAGCTTCTATATAATCTAGACAGGAGAACATAGATTCCTAGGAAGTTTACAACACGTTCTCTAATCTAGACAGAAGTCATCGATTCTAGTAGAAAGCTCTTCAGATCTTCTCCCCCTCTTTGAATCCCCTTCCCAAAAATGAAAACAAATCTCTGTTTATATTTTTTTTTTTGCTATTCTGTTGGCTTTATCTGCGAAATTCTCTAAAAGGTTTTCTCTTTATTTCTCATCATCATCATCAACTTTGCTTCATCTTTGCCATGTTTTCTTTTTCTTCTTGTTGTTGTTGTCATTATAAGTGTTGTTGGTATTCTTTTAAGTTTCTTTGTGATTCTTGTGTTGCTAAAACATAAAATATATATTGTATATAAGATTGCACATTGTTTAAGGGGGAATTCGATTTCAGTTTTCTCACACACATAAATAAGCAGTAATAATAGTGGTAATAATCATAATAATAATAATAATAGTAAACATAAAAATAGTAGTAAAATATGGAAGCTATAACTGCTGTAAACAAAAAGTTGCCTAACTTTCTTTTAACTTTTATTTTAGCTTTGCTTTTGCGGAATGAATACAAAATTCTTCTTCTTTGATATTTTGGTTTGTCTTTGAGGGGGACAGGGGCATGGGGAGTGCAGGATTGGTCTAGTGGGAGGAGTAGGAGCTTAACAAATGTAGAATACATCTATATACACACACGAGTTAATAATAGATAATCATAATCATAATAATAATAATAATAATATAACGCAGCTTGGGATAACAATAAAATACAATACAATTTTCGCATATTTTTCTTGTTTCCTTATTTCCTCTTTTTCCGCTTATTTTCTCTACTACATTTTCTCTTTATGCTTTTCTTTAGTGTTTTTCACATATTTTTCTTTTTTATGTTTTTCATATTTTTATATATTCTTTTTTGTGTGTTTTATGTGTTTTTTTTTAACAAACTACCAATAACAAATTTTTACTAATTGTTTTTTTTTTCTTATGCATTTCTTTTGTTTTTTTAGCTTTTGCTTCTTATTGTTGTTGTTGTTGCTTTTGGTTTACCTTGTTGTTATTCATTTTGTTGTTGTTGTTGTTATGTTTAATCCTTAGCAATTCCTTGTTCAATATTATAAAATGTTCTATAAGATTCTCTTTAGTTTATTATCTTCTATATGTTTTGATGTATGCAAGACTTGGTTGCAGTGCCTCCTGCTGCTCCTGCTCCTCCTCTCTAGCCATAGTCGCTGGCATAGCGTGCATGCTTGCTGCTGCTGCTGTTGTTGTTGTTGTGGTTTGTATTGCTGCTGCTGCTGTTGCCGTGTGCTGCTGCTGTTGCTGCTGCTATTGCTGCTGCCTGCGCTGCCTTTTCAGCCAGCATTGCTGCCTTTTGTTGCATGTAGGGATTAAAGTGTTGCATGTACATGGAAGCTGCAGCTGCTGCTGCATAGTTGTTGGCATAATTGTTGCTGCTGCTGCTGTTGCGCTGATTGCTGGCATTGCTCCACTGTTGCTGCTGTTGCTTGTGATGCTGCTGCTGCTGCGCCTGTTGTTGCAGCGAATGTTGTGCCTGCTGTGCCTGCTGCTGCTGCTGTTGTGCCTGCTGCTGCTGCTGCTGCTGTGCCTGCTGTTGCTGTTGCTGCTGTGCCTGCTGCTGCTGCTGCTGCCAGTATGCCTGCTCTGTCATATAGCTGGCATCCTCTGCTGCTGCTCCCTTCTGATAGAGATACGAGTGGAACATGTTCTCCATGCCTGCTTGATAAACGTATTTGTTGCTGTGTTTTTGATTGCTTAGGGCTGCCGGCAATTGTTGCTGCTGCTGCTGCTGTTGCCTGTAGTTGTTGCTGTTGCTGTAGTCATGTTGCTGCTGCTGCTGCTGCTGTTGCTCCTCGTAGCTGTTGCTGGCTGTATGCGTTGCCGGCTCCTTGTGAGCCCGACTTGACTGTCATTCGCCAGTTGCCGTCACTGTTGTCCACTGCCAGGGACTGTTGTAGCCCTGCTTGGCATTGCTGAAGGGGGGGATAAGAGAAGCAACATTAATAGCTAAACATGTAGGGAGATGTTGGCCTTACTCACCTGCCAAAGAGTGGATGCCACAGCGCGGCATTGGCAGCATCCATGTTGCCAGCCGAGGCAGCTGCTGCTGCTGCCGCTGCGGCTGCCTCTGCCAAGTGTTGCTGCTGTTGTTGTTGCTGCTGCTGTTGATGTTGTTGTTGCTGCTGTTGTTGGTGTTGTTGTTGCTGTTGCAGCTCATGCGCCAGCAACATGTTGCCACGCTTGCGCTGCTGCTGCTGTGTTTGCTGCGCTTGCTTGGCTTGCTCCAGCGGATTGTAGTTGACGCAAGCCTTGCTGGAGCGCAGTGTGCGTCCGCTGGGCTCCTTGCTAAGCTCATGTTGCTGCTGCTGCTGTTGCTGCTGCTGCTGCTGCTGCTGCTGCTGTTGTTGCTGCTGTGTCTTGCCCGCACGATAGGGCACATTGAGCAGCTGCACGGCATTGCTGTCGGGCTCGAGCAGATTTGACAGAGATTTGCAGGTGAGACGTGGCTTGTGCTCTGTGGCAGGCGTGGGTGTGGCAGGTGGTGTGGCAGCAACAGTTGCTGTCTTGCTGGACTGTCTGCTGTAGTCGGGTATGTGCAGCGCAGTGGCATCTGCATCCCTTCTAGCGCGCTTGTGCTCCAGATGATGATGGCAAGAGGCAGCAGAGGAGCTTGACGAGGATTCCTTGGTCTGCAACTGTTGCTGCTGCTGTTGTTGCTGCTGTTGCTGTAGTAGCTGCTGCATGAATGCCAGCTCTAGGGGATTGCTTAAGGCAGCAGCAGACTGCTTGGCAGCAGCTGGCGCAGCTGGAGCAGCAGTTGGAGCTGTTGCCTCTGGCTTCTGCTTGAGGCAATGCTTGTAGAGCTCGTCCAGTTGCTGCAGTCCGCCCAGCTGGCTTTGATAGAGCGGCAGCAGATTGCTCATGAACTTGCGCTGCAGGCACAGCGGATCCTTGAGCGTCTTGAAGAACTCCTGCGACAGCTGGCCAAAGTAGGGCAGCCACAGCATCTGCTGCAGCAGCGCAAGTGTGGTGGCATTCAGTTCCGTTGACAGCAGCGAGGAATCTGCAGCGGGTGTGGCAGGCAGAGTAGGCAGAGGAGCAGCAGCAGCAGTAGGAGCAGTAGGAGCAGGCGCTGCTGCAGGGGAAGGGGCAGCAGCAGCAGCAACAACTGTGGGAGATTTAAGCGGCAACTTGGAGGCAGCAACAGCAGCAGCAGCAGCAGCAGCAGCAGCAGAGGCTGCAGTTGAAGCAGCATGAAGTTTTGGTGTCAGGGAGGCAGGCGAGTGCAAAGGCAATGGTTGACTTGTGGGCGTGGCAGCCACACTATGCAGCAGCTTCTCCCCGCCCTTCAACTGCTCTGCATCATTCTTGAGTATGGCCTCCAGCTGCTCCATGGTAACCACCAGAATATTGGGATTCTGTATAATCTGCGGATAGGCAAAGGCTTCAGGCAGACGCAGCTCCGGGCGGGTGGTCAGCAGCAATGGAATCTCACGCGCTGGCGATGCCAGCACAGCGCCCAGACGATCCTTGGGCACCAAGATGGGATCTGGCACCTTCCACTGTGGATTGCTAATCAACATCTTGAGTTGCGTGAGTGCATCGGGATCTTTATCCAACTTTATAGGAGGTTTGGCGCGCTTCTTGAGTGGCTCTGCTGTCTGCACAGACTCCCTAGCTCGCACCAACTCCTCCTCCTGCTCCTCCTCATCGTCATCATCAATGACCACAGTTGCTGCCGCTGCTGCTGCCTTGCCCAGATCCATGGGCTCTGCCTGCTGGTGCTGCTGCTGCTGCTGTTGATTGCCCGCATTTAGCTTGAGAAACTGCTCGAGTATGAGATGCTTGATGGTCTCCGATGTGGTCTCCACCTCGGCGGGTATATTGCTTGCTGGCAGCTGTAGCTGCACAGGTTCAGGGGATTTGGCTTTAAGCACATCCGAGCTGGAGGTGACAGCGCACTGACTGCGCGACTCGGAGGGCGGGCAGACCTCCTCGCGCTTCTTGTAGCTCAAATCCTTGGGCGTCTCATCGGAGGTGGCCTGCTCTGAGCTAGGCAGCAGCAGCAGCGTCTCTGTAGGCTGCTCCACTTGCGGCTGCACTTCCGCCTCGCTTTGCTTCTCAAACGAGTCGAGATTGAGAAAGAGTTCGCCATGCAGTCCCTCAATCTCGCCGGCCTCATTGAAGGACAGGCACTTGGGTGCATCATCGCTGCTGTCCATGCCCAGTATGCTGGGCAGCTCCTTGCCAGCCACCACATCTGGCACACAGAAGGAACTGAGACCGGCTGCCCCTACTGTGCC
Organism: Zaprionus vittiger; assembly: GCA_018904025.1. Taxonomy (NCBI): domain Eukaryota; kingdom Metazoa; phylum Arthropoda; class Insecta; order Diptera; family Drosophilidae; genus Zaprionus; species Zaprionus vittiger. The sequence continues at coordinate 1,797,461 of JAEIFQ010001142.1, read as the reverse complement.
TCCTCCTACACCTACAGCTGCTGCTGTTGCTGCTGCTTCTGCTGCTCCTCCAACTGCTGCTGCTGCTGTTAGATTGTCTTCGCAGCTGCGCTGCACCAGCGAATCCAGCAGCTCTGCGCCACTGCTGCCATTGTCACTGCTGCACTGCTGCAGCAGCTCATCTGCATCGTCCAGCAGATCCTTAAGATTCTTTGCATCGAGACTGGAGTGTTCCGCCGTGCAGTTATGGCCAGCTTTGTCTGCCTCTTCTACCTCCTCTAAGGTCTCTGCTGGCACTTGCGCTGCAGCAACTCCTCCTTGTGGCAGAAACAGTCCCGTCTTGGGGCACAGCTGCAGTTGCAAAGCTGCAGCTGATGCTGTTGACTGCGCAGGCGAGTGCAGGCTGTGCCTGTAGGAGCAGCAGGAGACTGCATCGGAGGAGGAGCCAGAGGAGGAGCATTGATATGTTGGTGTATTGGCATTGCTGGTGCTGGTCTTGCTGGCCTTGGTCGAGCCATTTGTCTCGCTATCCAGCAAGGCATCAAAGCAAAGATCAGACTGTTGCTGCTGCTGCTGCTCCTGCTGCTGTTGCTGTGCCGGCAGCACAACCCGCACATCCTCTATGAGATTGTCATTGGCAGCAGTCTGTTGTTCACTCCAGTCGTGCTCCAGCTGCTCCTCCTGCTGCTGCTGCTGCTGCTGCTGCTCTTCCTCTTGCTGCTGCTGCTGCTGCTCTGCCTCGTCCTCCTCAATTGTTGTTTGCTGCTGTAGCTGCTGCAGCTGCTCCCGCTTGACCTTCAGCAAGGGTGCCGCTGCTGCCGCACTGTGGAAGAACTTGACAATTCGGCTGGATGAGGCATCAGTGCGTGGCATGGAACGCCAGCCATTTGTGGTCTTGGTCAGCCTTATGCGATTCCTTTTATCATAATCCTCGCAACGCACCTCCACAATGCGTGTGTCGTCCTGCTTGACCCACAGAAAGATGGGATTCACGCTGGGCGTGGCCACAAGAGAGTTGGAAGTGCAGGAGGAGGTGGATGTGCTTGCTGCTGCTCTGCCTGATACTCCATTTGCTGCTGCTGCTGCCTTGGCGGCACTCAGTTCTGCCTGGGGCGCAGGCACAGCCACTGGGCAAGCTGCAGTTGCTGCTGCTGCTGCTGTTTTGGTTTCAAGTTTCACTGTCGCCTTCTCGGGCACTGGCGCAGGCGGGGAGCGAGGCAGGGGCAAGGACAGAGGCCTCTCTAGCGCCTGCAAATGTGCAGGCACTGCCGGCTGCTCTGCCTCCTGCTGCTGCACCTCCTCCTGCTCTGCTTCCTCTAGCTGTGTCTCTGCTTCAGGCACCTGCTCTGCCTGCACCTGCTGCTGCACAGGCACTGCCAGCTGCCTCACTGTCGCTGCAGTCTCGGCTACTTGTGTCGCTGCTGCTGCTCCAGCTGCCTGGCTGCACTTTGGTTCCGTTTTGATTTCACGCAATAGATTCTTATTGATACGCGGCGTATTGGCCACAGAGAGATGTCCGAACTTCTGTTTGGCCAGCGTACGCGATTTGCCTCTGGCGCCGCCCTTGCCACGCCTACGACGCGTGGTCTGCTCCTCAAAGACCAGAAATATATCGCGTGCAAATTTTCGTCTCTCGGATTTTCTGTGACTAACTGGAGGCGCTGCATCGAATTCCTGCTTGACAATGGACACAGCCGAGGCGGAAGCTTCCTCTGCTGTACCCTCATTCTGTCCTGTATCCTTATCCCCTGTACCGTTACATTCACTTGGCCTGCAAGTGTTCCTTGGCATTTTACGGCCGGCCGCCGGAGCTGCTGCTCAATTGCGTGCCCAATTATTAATCTTTGCAAGCGATTGTCATTTTATTTGCTATATGTATGTTGTTGTTGTTGTTGTTATTGTTGTTGCCTCTACCTCTTTTACACACTCCTCCGTATGCTCTCTTTTCTTTCGCACTTCTTTCTTATTGGGAAATTTGTGTAGAAAACTAACTCTTCTTATTGGGGCAGTAGAGTTGCTAGAGGTGCCTTTGCGCGTCTTCACAGTTGCGATTCGTTGCGCGAGCGTTGCATTTTGTTCTGTTTCCGCACTTGCCACAGCTGCGTTCCTAATTTAGTTAACCAAACTTAACTTTATTGGTGTTCGCCTGTGTAGCTATGCGCTGTGTTTTACGTTGACAAAATCAATGAATTTTGTATATGTACTGCCTTTTGCCTTTGCGCATAGTGTGACCGACCGTGCCCGATGAATAGTATCGAGATATCGATACTTCTGTGCAGGTGGAGGTGGCGCGAAAGCACAAGTTTGATTTGAATTTGCTTGCGTGTGTAATGCTTTGTGCAAAAACAATTTGTAATATGTTTATAATTGTTTTTATTTTTGTTTTATTATTTTCTTTTTATTACATAGCAATCAAATTTAATTATTTTGCCAAAAATTATGCTGTCAAATATTAAGTACTTACTCAAGTGCTTATGCGTACTGAATAAAATACCCACACTCGTGACTGCGTGAACTTCGCTGTCGGTCTATCGATGTTCTCTTACATCGCCAATGCCCACCACTAGTCTTATCTTTGTTGTTGCGCAGCGTGAACGTGATTATTTCGCTCGGATCGCCGTTCCGTATAAATTTATAATTCTTTTGTAATACATATTTATTATATATGTATCGGCACAGTGCACAGTGATATAAGTAAACTGCATGCGTGAAATACAATTGTATAAATGTGAGTGCAACTAGAATAATAAGAAATATAAAATGGATGCAAACAGCGATGAGACGCTCCAACACCAACAACAACAACAATATTATGAGCATAGTTGGAAGTCGGCCAATCATGGAAATTCCTTATCAGACACCAGAGATTATGATACAAACTCGACGCGCACATCATTAACTGGCTCGCCCGCGTCGTCGATAGCTGCGTCATCGCTGCAACTGGACTTCAATGGGTTCGAAGACAAAGCGCTGCTGGCGTCGCTGCTAGCGCCCAAGCTGGAGGACAGTGGGAGTGGGAGTAGTGGAGGAAGCAACAGCAGCATTTACAGCAGCAGGGAGCAACAGGTGCTGCAACCATTAGGCTTAAGTTTGGACGACAACAACGATGTAGCAACAACTACAACAAGAACATACACGTTGTTGCAGGAGGTGCAGACTCCGACGAACCCGACGCAGACACAGACAGTATACATGGACGACGATATAGCAGACGAGGACGAAGTGCTTACACTGCGACCGTTGACCGCAGGTGCACCCATGTTGCTAACCACCAGCACCAACAACAACACTACAACCACAACAGCCACCACAAGCACATCATCCTCGCCCACCACACCCACACCCACCACAACCACACACATTCTATCGTCATCAACGACACAAGCGTCAGTACCGTTAATAGCAACAATGGGCACATATAATCTGGATGATATTTGCTTTACGCTGGAATATCAATTTCAAAATCAAAAGCTCGTCCAGGTGCAGCCACCGACGGTGGTGTCCTTCAGCATGGTACCAGCCAACGAAGAGCCATCGCCTCCGCCAACAACAACAACTAGCAACGACTCTGCAGCATCTGCATCAAATTCTCCTTCTACTACTGCATATTTTACTCTTGGGACGAGGTAGTTAAGCTCTGCGTTCTGGCAGCCTCCTCATTGCATGCACTTCTCAACACTGCCTTTTTTGTCTATTGATGTTGTTGTTGCTGTATGCCTATCGATATTCGATTTGCTGTATTTGATTGCTTTAATTGATTTGCTGACGTTTTTTAAATACCATGTAAGATACTAAAAAGCATGCTAAATTACCTTTTGTGAATGTCGATTACTCAATTAAAAATATTTAAAATTGGTACTTAAAATATCGTAAAATTGTGACCAGGTGCTTGCACTTTGTCCCAGTTAGAGGGTATGCTGACCCCCGCCCATGGCTATGCCCATGACTAAATTTTCCACCGCCCACACAGATTTGTTTGTTGCATGGTTTCTCTTCTTTTTCCGTCATCTGCTGCCGCTCTGTGAATTGTGACGCGTCTGTCATATATTTATTTTGCTTTTCCTTTTTGGTATTTTCTTTTTGCGCTTGCTTTACGAAACTAATTAGATTCGAATATCGACTGTGTGGGGAAGACAAGTGCTTCTGTTTTTTTTTTTTTTAAATTTTGGCAAGTTTGAACAATTCCACATTTTACAACTCGCGTCCGCAAAGTGTCCGAAAGGCTAGCATGTTGTTGCTAATTGCCTGAAATGTGTTCGCCGGTGTGTTCCACCGCCCCCTCCTTCATCATGTATGTATGTGTATGTGTATTCGATTTTCGATGGCAATGAGAATGTAACGGACTTTCTGCCGCTGCTGCAGTCGTGCTGCTCTGCTTCTTGCCATATGATGATTGTATCGAAATCGTTTGTTTGGTCTAAAAATAATTACGCCGATGAACGCATTTAGATTTTCCCCCCACTACAAAATACAATACATACACAAATACATATACATGTACGATACATATACATACACACATGCTAAGTTTTCTATTTTTCCCCTAATTCATTCACACTTGGTCTAAAGTAGCCAGTTTCCAATTCTGGCAAAACGTTGCACCCCCTTGACCCCACCTTATTGTGAAATTCTATTCTCATCTCGAGAAAATTCCACTTGAAGATCGTCTTATAATGAAACACATCCAAGATGTTTTCAATTTGCACCATATAATTTCAGCTGTTTAGCTCTGTTTATTGTTATTCTCCACCCTAATCTAACTTGAAAGCGACAACGTGTTTTATTCTGTGGCAAAATCTTTTCATCATTTCATCTTAAATGTTATCAGCCCTAATAAGCAGTACTATGACTAACTGACTGGGATTCGTAGAACAGTTACATAGTTCTCAATAGAATCATCTCCTTTAACTTTTTTAGCACTTGTACATCATTAAATATAATTATTATTATCATATTTATGTTATTTATTTTTAAATTAATTTATAATTTGACCATTTTCTGTTTTATTTTTATTTGAAATTAATTTGACGATCTAAATGATATTAGACTATGTGGATGGCCAAGAGAACATTGGTAGTTGTATTCATTTTTGTGTACAATCGTATTTCAATTTATTTTATTTTTCCACTTTGTGTAGCCCTCCCCCTCCTGCCCCTTGCCCATCCCCACTGTACTGTCTATGTCTACGACGAGGCGACGCTATTTTTATCACCATGAGTGTTCATCTCAATCATATTTCTCATTTTTCAACACTCGCTCTAGTCGCGAGATATGCGAGATTAGGGCAGGTTGTCAGGGGGGAGGGCGCGTACGCCGCCACAGCTGTGTCCGTGACAGGGACAGTATGCGAGAATGATGTGTGCAAAGGGAATAGGAAAGGAAGGGAAGGTGGAGAAGAGAGGCGTCTCGTTCTCTCACCCACGCACTTGTTGTTTATCCAAATTGAATATTTTGTTTTTGCCTGCATGACTGTCAGCCTGCATGTGTTTGTGTCTCAGTGTGTACATATTTCTCTCTGTTTGTGTGTGCTTTCTTTTAGTTTTCTTTTATAGTTCTGCCGACGTCGTGTTTGACCATGACAATATTAAATATTAATTAATCTGGTTATTAGAGCTTATGTAGGGATTCGAACAGTCAAAATGATGCGTTTCATTTGTTGTTATTTTTCCACTTTGACTGATGTTTTCGCTTTGCTTGCTGCCAAGTGTTTACTCACTCACACACACTCGAACACATACACATTTTGTTATTGTTTCTCGTTGCGCTCTATAACCTCACTAATCTTTGCAGTATAAACACACACACACACACATACAGTCGTACCTACAAGCAGATGCATAACAACACATAAATTAGCACGTATGTATGCATGTGTGTAGAACAGAACATATGTTTGTGTGCGTGTAGAACATCTTAACGGCCCACTGACACACAAATCGAACGCCGCATTTGTTGTTTTTGTTTGTTTCCAGGCAAGCGACGCGAGTTCGAATTCGATATTGAATTTGCATTCGTATTCGTTTTGTGATGATTGTAGTAGTAGTAGTAGTAACAACAACCCAACCCAATCTTGCAGCTATGCCGAAGAGCAAATTGAGCCCGATGAGGAAAACGAGCTGACTCATTGCATACACCCGGGCGCCTTGCATAAGGAAACCGATGAGGATCAGCTGATGGCGATGGCGTACGAGGTACTCTCAGCCCCCTGTGTTCAAAATAGAACTCTGCGCTCTCTCTCTCTCTCACACACATGCATTCGCAGCACACATACACTCGCAAATTGTGTATAAAACGTGTGTGCCGTAACGTAACTAACGTTGTAACTGCTGCTGCTTTTAGTAATCGATAGTGGCCGAAAATAGTAATCGATAACGAATTAATCATCAGCTAAAACTGGTCGCTCGATCCTCGTTGCTCTCTCTACTCTCTTTTTGTTAACAAATTATCGAAATATCGCGTTTATCGAACCGTCAACTTGGTGCGTAGTTTTTAGAGTTTCCCCGATATTCCCACTTAACACACTCACACAACATAGAACCACATACAACAGTTACATAGTATATAGAAAACTAATTACAAATTTAAATTTACACTGCCTGCTTATTGTATTTTATACAGTATATATATATATAGTTATTTATTGGCCGACTTACGAGTACATAAACATAATACATTACCTAACGACCTAATGACTTTATTCGAAAGCCCACGACTTTGTACATATTCTCTCTGATAAACAAACTGTAATGTTCGTAATACTAATGTAAAATATACTATATATTTGTCTAATCAGAGCTCTGACGAAGCTCTCAGCCGTTATAAGTGCAACTATGAGAACTGTTATCGCAGCTATAGTACAATTGGAAATCTTCGAACGCATTTAAAAACACACACGGGTGAGTAAAGTACCTAATATAATAATAAGTACCTAATATAATAATGGTTACATATACAAAAAGTTCTCTCAACTTTTGCCTGTCTTTTTCACCAATCCATTAGCGAAATTCAATATTTCCAATTGTATATCGGCACGTTGGTCATCATTCACGCGACTTAAGATTGTTCCGAGATATTTGTAAAAGGGATCTTGGCATGCATCAGTATGTTGCCCCCCTAACCCCCTCTCCTCGTTTTGCTTCTTGAGCAGCACGTTCTCCAGCAAACCCATAATTCTAACGAATTCCGAGTGCGGATCTGGAGGAACCTCACTCAACGTATCCTCTTCAGCACATTGATCTGTTTTTAATTCTCTCAGTTCATCATATTCGACTTGGTTCGTTGATACTTCCGCTTCCTCACTCATATCAGTGTCCATTTCTATATCCACATTACGAATTTTGATGTGATCGTGGAGAAAGTACAAATCCTTAAAGTATTTCCACTTGCGTTCCTCTTCGTCTTTGTGAAGTTCACGCACAAATCTATCTCGCAGTGTTTCCCAGCGACATTGGCTTTGCTTAGCTGTAAAAAACAAAAACAACACACACACACACAAGTCATGTAAACAAACACATACGCAAGTAGCGCCCACAAGTACTTGCCTGGCAGTCCGCATTCGACGGCAACGCTATTCCATGCTCTTTCTCTCTTCACACGATCACGAAAACCAAGTTCCTCTTTTTTATATAGACAACCATGTCGTTTAACGGCTCGTATCAGTTTTTTCTCACTGTCAGCCATTTATTGCAATTAAAAAAGGGATCTTTTATTAAATTTACATGCGTGCGTACGTGCGTCGCTGCGATAGATCAACGCATGCAGTTGCATTTGAACCAACACTGGTTAGGCAACACTGTTTATCAGCTGTTGGGGTGCAGCATTTAAAGGGTTGCATCAGTTAATTGCAATGTTCAAATAATTTATTGAATATGTGCGATCGATTTTTTTTATCAAAACTAAGCGCCATGTTGTTTCGATAGTTTATCGCTCACAGCGCGCTAACCAACACAGGCAGCTCGGCGCAACAGTTGAGCTGAGCAGACAAATTGATTTCTATTAAAATTAAATAATTTTCATTTAATAAATAATGCAAACTGGTTTCTATGGCTGTTTACAGGCGACTACAGCTTCAAGTGCACGGAGGAGGGCTGCAACAAGGCATTCCTTACATCCTACAGCCTGAAAATACATGTGCGCGTCCACACCAAGGTGAAGCCCTACGAGTGCGAGGTTAGCGGCTGTGATAAGGCATTCAATACGCGATACAGGTGAGAGATAGCCAACTGTGGACACTGCTTATCTATAAATATATATATAATATTATATTAACACTTGATACTCACTCTATCAGATTGCACGCTCACCTGCGTCTGCACAATGGAGAAACCTTCAATTGTGAAATGTGCCAGAAGTGTTTCACCACGCTGAGTGACCTGAAGAAGCATATGCGCACCCACACACAGGAGCGACCGTACAAGTGTCCCGAGGACGATTGTGGCAAGGCATTCACTGCATCACATCACCTAAAGACGCACAAGCGCACACACACCGGTGAGAAGCCTTATCCCTGCCAGGAGAACAGTTGCCAGAAATCGTTTAGCACCTCGCACAGTCTCAAGTCGCACAAGAAGACGCATCAGCGTCAGATGCTCAACAAGGGCAAGAAGAAATCAAAGCGCGCACAGAAACAGCTGCAACAGCAGCAGCAGCAGGAGGAGGAACAGGAGCAAGAGCAACTTGAGCAGGAACAACAACCGGAGACTGAACAACAGACCGACATGGTGCTACTTAATCCCTCCAGTCTGAGCTCCTCCTCCGAGACGACGTCGACAAGCAATGACAGCGGCGTAGTGCTGCCACAGCTGTCCAATGTTTACTTATTGCCAGAGACATCGCAGGCTTATGCCTTGTCCTATGCCGCAGAGGAGGAGTTACCAAGTCCCTGGATTGATGCAGGTGTGCTTGTCTCCAAGCCACTCATGTCCATGTCCACGCCGTTGACCGATGCCTGCGTAGCATTGCCCACAGAGATGCCCAGCTTTGTGGATCTCAAGCAGAACTTTGGCAGCGCCGTCACTGGCAATATGGAGGAGCTCGGATTGCCGCCTTCGCTGGATGTAGACATGACAAATGAGGTGGCTGGTCCTGCTGTCTTGCCTACACTGGAGCTGAATCAGCAGAATATTGAGGAGCTGCTTAAGGATGATAGTTTCGATAATGATGAGGATATGGAGACGGAATCGCTGCTCAACGATATACTCATGACCATTGACAACAACAGTGCGCTGCTGCAGGCCACTCTGCATCAGACCGAGCAGGTGCCTAGCGATGCCTCTGGTCTGCTGGAACTGGACATCAGGGATAACAAGCCGACACTCAAACAGATCACAGCGGATGCAGGCATCTGCAGTTGCACCAATTGCAAGTGTGATCAGACCAAGAGCTGTCATGGTGGGGATTGTGGAGCAGCTGCAGGTGCTACCAAACCTGCCAGTTGCAAGCCCAAAACCACCACAATTGTAAACAACTCCAGCTCTGGCGGCAAACGCATCTGCGGCACGAGTTCGCTCAGCAAAAAAGTGAGTAAACGCGATGCGGAAATGAATCAAAACATCGAGGATGTTGCTTTGCTGCTACAAAACTTGGCATCCATGAGTGGCGGCACAGTCAGAGGAGGTGCTGGCGGAGGAGCAGGAGGAGGAGGCTGTTGTGGCGGAGGTGGCACGGCAGCAGCACCACCACCTGCTCCAATTACAACTGGCTGTGGTTGCTCATCCAATGCTGCAGTGCAGCCAGCAAGAACTGCAACTGGTTGCTGTGGTGGAGCAGCGCCAGCACCATCTGTCTCTGCTGGCTGCTGTGCGGGCAATAAGAGTGCTCCCCCCGTGCAGGTCACCAGTGCTGGAGGTGGAGGCTGCTGCTCTGCCCCTGCGCCTGTGCCAGCTGCTCCTGCTACTGCCGGCGGCGGCTGTTGCTCTTCAACAAAACCTACGCCTGCTCCTATTGTCAGCAGTAATAGCGCCGCAATTCAGAGCTCCGCCTGCACCTGCAAGAGTCCCGCAGAGGGCGTCGCCAATGGCTGCTGCGTCGTCATCTGCATGAAAACATTGCAAGCCTTGCGCAAAGTGCTGACGCGTCGAAACCTCAACCTAATGCTTTGCCCGCAGCAGAATTAAGCCAGACCAACAACAACTACAACTACAAAATTTACTTAATAATACCAAAAGCAAGAAACCAATGTAACCAAGTATTGTATAGTGCCTGCAAGAAGTATTCCATGTTAATTACTTTGATTATATATATAAAATTCTGTTGTTCTGTTACGGAATTCCTTGTGAATCCCATTGGCGGCTGGCGCGCGTTATTTAACCCCATTTCAAAGAAGCCGCCAATAAGCAATTAATAATAAACAATATATTTGCTTTGAGAGCGCGCGTTAACAGAGAAATGTTAGTGTGTACAGAGCAGTGTGCTGTATATACGTGCACTGTAAAGTCGAGTTCATAACAGTCCACTGTCAACGCGTTTAACATGCGCTGAGCGCAGTTTAACATTGTAAGCTCAGTTTCGCTCTCGGAGAGAGATATGTAAATTTCTCTTCATAACAGTGCACTGTAAGTTTAGTCTTACATGCATTGACCGCGGCTTAACATTTTTGTACTAGCTCAGTTTATGCTCTCAGAGAGAGCAAAATGTTAATATACAGCACAGTTAGCAGTATAACAGTGCGCTGTAAATAAAGCGCAGCTTGACATTCACCTTAGCAGCTGCAAGCTGCTCAGTTACAATTGATCGCTCGAACTGTGCACATCGTTTTCGCTCTCTAAAATTAACGCGCGCTTTCTCATCTCTAATGCTTAAACAATTGTTGAAGTGTTTGTTTTTTTAAAGCTGTTTACATATTTCATAATTATTAACAGTTGAAATGCTTTACACATAATTATTACTACTTTATATTACAAATATATATGCTATATATATTTATGTATTTTGTATAAAGTCGAATGAAAATAAAAACTAAAAATGTTATGATCATTGTTAATCGATTGTTGTGTTGTTTGTTTAATATTCCACGCGTCCGCTTCGGAATGCAGCAGCTTTTCTTACTAAATTTTATATAACTTCTCGTACAACTCTCGCTTTCTCTTTCCATATATATTTCTATCTATCTCTCTCTCTCTCTGTCTTGTCTCTCTCTTTAATCCTCGCCAGCTGGTATGGCTTCCTCTAGACGTCGCACGAACTTAACACGCAACTCGGTCACATTGTCGCCTTTGAGTTGATCCTGCAAAAGAGACACCACCAGAAAGTATTCCACACACACACCAACACACACACACACACACATACAATGGAGAGAGAGAGAGGGATTAATGAATATTCAACTCATATACAGTACGTCAAGTAACACTTTACACATATGTATGTAAATAACATTAACATGTACATACAGTGTAAAGAGTTACTTGACCCACTTAACAGACTGTATATATAATATATCTACCTGTACAAACCAGCACTGCACCTCCAGCTGGACCATCTCCAGGGCACCGCGTATGCAGCCACTGAGTATGGCACTGTAGCGTAGATTGCTCAGATCTGTGGGCAGCTCAACGAACTCCGTGAGGGGATTGGAATCGAACAGTAGCGAGAACTCATCGGATGCTGGGGACCAGTTCGATATGGTCGGCTGCACATTGAGGTACATACGGAATGCCTGCTGTATGCGATCCGCTGTCTCACGCATCTCCAGGCAACGTGGCACTGAGGTACGCGCCAGAAAGTCCTCGATCAGACGCATACCCATGTTGTAACCAATCCTCTCGAGCTGCTTATTCACATCGTCCACGTTCTCGAAATCACGCAGCATCTGTGTGACCAAGGCGCCATAGGTGAGCGTAAGGAACTCCGAGTTCTTTTGCGTGTGTGTGTGTGTGAGAGACAGAGAGAGAGAGAGAGAACAAGAGAAACAAATGCAGATTGAGCTGAGAACAGAATAAGACCAAGAACCAAGTGCAGCAAAGACATTCGATAAAGCTATGCAAGAAGGATAATACATAGATCTACAATATCTGAGCAGACTACTCTACCCTTTCATTTGTACACACCCTATCTACAACTATTATCAAAATAATTGGAGTGTTTTTTTATATCCCAATCTTCCTCTATATTTTCTTTGTTGCTTTTACTTTCCATATTTCTGTAGTGTAAGTCACGATCACTTTTGGTATTTCATTATCAAACAATATTTTAAAATTATAAGTGTTGAATTGTGATACTCCTATTATATTGATAATAGTTATAAATGTTTTTGTTTCCCTGAGTGTAGCACACTATGGTACACTATGTTAAAAGAGCCGGGTACATAATGTTAAGCACGCACTCTGTTATGTTAAGAGCGTCATGGCGCTTGCTGTTAGCAACAGCTGCACACTGTATGAACAGTTTGTCAAATAATTCTTTGCAAATTGGAAAAATGTAACTACATTTAAATTAAATATTTATAAACGAAAAATATATTATTTTCATATTGTTTAAAATGGTAATATTTATAGTATTTAGAATTACTATACTTAAACAAGTATTTTACATATATAATTCAATTCCTTTTGCAAAGAAATACTTGACACTGTTCATGGCGCCATGGCGCTCTTAACACTGTACATGTTATGTACCTATGTTAAGCGCAGCCTTGCGCTGTTAGCCAAGTTGGGCACACAAGTTTAAATAAATACAAATTTATTTTCCATTGTGTACAATCCAAAAAGTGTATATGGTGTTTTCCTGATCTTAGAATTTAGGCTTAGCATTATGAATTACGGACTAAGGACTATCTACAACAGCTGATCGTTCGTGCACGTGCAGGCGCAGCGGGAGCTACTTCATTCCGTTTTGATGGCCGTTATGGTTATGCTCGGTGTGTGGTGTGGTGCTATTAGCTTTGGCGGCGCACGCGCTGTACCCCGACTCAGTGTGGCACCTCCACTCGCTGCCAGTGGCAATTGGATGCCATCCAGACCGCCAGACTGATCACCCTTCTCCTGTGCCGAGTGGAAACGTCCGCCCTCGCCGCGTGCTCGATTCATGGCGTGTCGATGTCGAGATTCGTGCAGGTATTTACAACGTTCCTTGGGGATGCGAGACTCCAGCTTTGCCCTTGCCTGGCGGCGTATCAGGATGCGTTTGTATTGCTTGGCATTCACATACAGTGGCTCCTCCTCTGCCTCCCCCTTGGAGTTCTCATCTTCGCTGTTGGTATTGGTCCCAGTGGTGCTGGTGGAGACATCAGCACTGCTTGCTTGGCTCACACTCGTGGTAGTTGTGGGCGTGGCAGTTTGCACCTGCACCTGCACTTGAGCCTGTTGCTGCAACTGTTGCTGTTGTTGTTGTTGCTGCTGTTGCTGCTGCACATTGTTGACGCTGACATTGACATTGTTCTGCTGTGCCTGTCCGGCAGCAACTGCTGCATTTGCCGCATTCACAGCCGCCGCCGTTGCTGCCGTCATCTGTGGCACCATTATGATCTGCTGTCCAGCTGCCGCCGCTGCAGCCTGATTGGCACTTGGAGCCGCTGTTATCTGCACCAATTGTCCATTGATATTCACAAAATGCGGCGTTTGTTGTGCCGCCAATCCTGCTGCTGCAGCTGCACTTAGCGAGCTGGGATCTAGCGATGTTATGGTCGGTGTCTGATAGAATATTGTCTGTCCATCGGGTAACTGCATCACTTGCATCTGCGGCTGTTGTTGTGCCGCCTGCAACATTATTTGGTTTGCTTGCAGTGGTATCAACTGTGGTTGCAGCCCCCCTGCTCCGCCTCCCGCCTGCTGTTGTGCCTGTTGACCAATGATGATCTGTGCTGCACCACCAGGCAAGTGCAGGGGCATGGGGATCACTTGTATTGGCTGCCCGGCATTGCCTACGCCAACTGTTGTTGTCGACGTTGTTGTGTTTACATTGTTGTTGTTGTTGGTGGTGTTGGTTGCGCTGACGTTGATGGTGTTACTGTTGTTGCTGCCGCTGTTGGCGACGGCATTGTTGCTCATTCTTGAAGTTGTTGTTGCTGTTGTTGATGTGCTGCGGTTACTGCTAAAATGGTTATCCATAGCGCGCAGGTGGCGCTATTTTCTGTCTGTGTTTCCCTCTCACGCCCTCAATACACTTACTGGAAAAGCGAATGTGAAGCCGATTTTGAGGGTGGGTGCCACTTTCAATGTTTCGTATCTTACGTCTAGGGCAATTAACTAGCCTTACAACTACAGTAGTCGATAGTGGTAGTCGGGGGTGTTTAGTTCCCGCATTTAAGTGATTAGCTTACCACTTTTTTGGCGTCCAATCTTGAGGCTTGTCGTGACATTTTTGCTTGGAAATTTCGTTGAAATTCTTTTTTCCTCAGTGGTGGGTGTACCGTGCTGCAGTGTGACCAAATCTTGAATGCGATATAATAAACCAACAGAAAATACCAAAATAAACGCCAGTTGCCAAATAAAATACCATTCATCGACAAAACTTAATATATCGATAGGTAAATCGTTTGGTTAGTATCGAATTTCTAATAACACTTCACGCAAATTTAAACGGAAATAAATTTATTTAAAATGTATTTATTAAAAATGAATTAAATAGAAATATAAATATTATTAAAAATGCATTAAATAAAAATGTATTTATTAAACATGAAATGTAGAACAAAATTAACTTATTAAACACGAATTTATTTTTATATTAATAACATCAGTTCAGCTTAAACTTAAATTAGTCCGGAGATGATATTTTCAAGTGGGGGTCGGAATATCGTATCTTGATTTTTCGATTCCTCAACGAGCACGTGCGGAGTGCACTCTGGGGTGTGGGTGGTGTCTTGTCATCCTCCTCCTTCTGCTGCTCCTGGGTTTGACTGTTCTGTGATGAAGTGTTCTTCTCCATGGACATATCCTCCTCGCAATCCTCCAGTTTATCCCCGCCCGACTGCGGCTCCTCATCTCCATTGATAATAATACCCTCCTCGAAGGCAAACTGAAATTTACGTACCTTCTTCTTGGCACTGAAGATGACACGACGTGCATTCGAGTCCTGTTTCTTGGTGCCAGGAGTCTTCAATATGGACATACGCCTGGGTGTCTCACTGGGTGGAGCAGCTGGCGGAGTCTGCTGTTGAGCCACTGCACCCATTATGGCAGATCTAAGCAAAGCATTTGCTCCAATCGATTTGCGTCCACTGCCACCACCAATCGAGGGTCGACTCCCGCTGCCGCCAGTGGACATACGCAGCACGGTCCTGGCCGGTGAGAAGGATTTGCGATCACGCACCACAATGAAATGACGCTTGGGTGTCGTGGCATTCATTACACTCTCCTCACTCTCCTTCTGCTCCCGCTTCTTGCGTGCCTCAGCTGCAGCCTTGCGCATGAAGCTCTTTAAATCCCCGCTTGCCTTCGAGGTTGCTTTCGCCGCCTTTGGAGCTGCTTTACGTTTAGTCTTTGCCTTGGGCTTGGGCTCGATCACCTCATCTGGATCGACCCAATTGTTGGCCTTCCATCGCTGCAAATTATCGAAACGCTTGTCCACATTGTCGCCCTGCAAACGCATCATATCCCACCAGCCCTCCAGATCCTCGGCCAGCACTGGCTTGGTATCCTCACTGCCATCATTGGCACGCAGTCCGATGCCAGTTGCGCCCGCCTCACAGCGATCGATGAGACTGGAGAACTGCATCATCTTTTTGCTAGTCAGCAGCTTGGTCTGTCCGATTGCCGCATCAATCATATCCTTGCCACCAGTCTCCGCCAGCCTTGCCTCATTCTCTCCCCCGCTATACTGCGTCCATTCATCGCACAGCCCATTGAGGCGTTTGATTTCATTCTCCAGCTGCAGACGGAAGTACTGCACCGACTCCAGGGTGCGACGCACTGCCACAGGTGTCTCCGGCTGCAGCTTGTCCTCCTCTTGCAGATACATGCTGTTCCGCTTGCTGCGCTCCGTTTGTGAGCTCACCTTGCCACGAGAGACACTCACGTAGGGACTCAAGTAGTTTGGCTTGCAGCTGTCGTCCTGCGTTGGCGTCATTGTCTTCTCTGCAGCGCCATCATCTTCCACTGGAATCGGTAAGACATTAGCTAACTATACAAGCCAATTTATTGTACTATATACTAACCTGCATCTATTCTAGATTTGGATTTATTCACTGCCGGCGTCTCCAGCAGAGGTTCGCCCATGGAGTAGCGTGCAAAGTTGAACTTCCGCTTGGGCTGCTCCTGCTGCTGCTGCTCCTCCTGTGCGCCCTTAGCAATCTCCGCTGTCAACAGTTGCCGCTTGGCCACCGACTTGGTGTGGCTGGTGGTGGTGGTGCTGGTGGTGGTGGCACCATTGCTGTTTTCATCAGCTCCCAATGGACTTAGCTTTGTTAAGTCTCTATACAAGTCCAATAATTGATGACTACTATTATTGGATTTATTACACTGTGTCGATGTGGCCTGGAAAGGATTCTCCATGCTAAGCCGCTCCAGTGGCGTATCCGGCAACTCATCAATGCCGTCCACCCCGAGGTTGCCGCCAAAGAACGCCTGCTTGAGTTGGTCAATCTTTTGTTCTTTCTTTTGTTTATTACTTGCGGCAGGATCCGCCTTCTTGACCTTCATACGCTTTGCCAGCGTAGAGGACGCTGTGCATTTGACTGCCTTCAGTGGAGGATTCGAGTTAACTTTGAACTTACTAGCAGCACCACCGGCACCGCCAGCTCTGATTGGCTTTACTATGTTCACTCGATTGGCGGGCTGCTCGAAGGGCTGCGTTACTAAATTGACAGGTCTGTTTGGAGGCAGTGCCACTGCATGCATTTTGGGCTTTGTTGTGGAGTTGGTTGCCAGCTTGATTGGTTTGCTTGACAATGCTGTGGGCTTGGCAGCTGTAGCTAAAGAAACTGTACCAGCAGGAGGAGCGGCGGCAGCAGCAACTGTACCAGCAGGAGCAGCAGCGGCAACAGGAACTGAAGCCGTTGCTGCCTTTTTCACTGCCACAGTTCGCATGGGTTTGACAGCAGGCAATGCAGCAGGCGCCTTGCGTGCAGCGACTGCTGGCTTGGCATCACGAGCAGCTGCAGCAGGGACTTGCTTTGCTGGCTTGTTTGAGGTCACAGCCGGCATGGTTGGCTTCACTGTGGGCGCCTTTAATGACGTTGTCTTGGACGTTGTGTGTTTGGCGCGAGTGACAGCACCAGCAATATTAGATTTAAGCCTGGGTGCAGCTCCTCCAGCAGCAGTGCTGGTGCTGACAACAGTTCTCGTTCGAGTATGTGTTTCATTCTGCGTGGTGTTCTTAGATTTGAAATCAACAATAACGTAGAGAGAACGCCGTTTTGCGGCTGGAGCTTCAAAGGTTGCCTCCGCCGCCGCCGACGCTGCCTGATGTTGCGGCTGAATCGCTGTCTTATCATTTTGAGTCTTGTCCAGTGCCTGCCGCTGTTTGTATTCCGTCCTCCATTGCATGAAACGGTTCAAATAATCCTTTTTGCGCGACACAACAGTCGTTGCTGGATGTTGAGGATTCACATTTTCTTGTTCACTTGCCGCAGCATCGTCGTTTGCCGGCATTGTCTGTTCTTTTGTCACAAATATCTTTTTTGGCGTCGGACTTACACTAATAACTCGATTATTGAAAAATGAATCTTCGCGCCTTTTTGTTCGTGCGACGCGCTGATTGTCTCGATTAATCTGTAGGTGATTGCGTTTGTTCCATAGTCCTGTGTCGTACAAGGCTTTATGTTGTTCCATTTTTCATAAAATAATTTAATTTACAAAATTCTTTTTAGGTGCGTACAAAATTCAAACGGATTTTCTTATTAAACAGATATGCAAAGGAATGCGATACTAAAGCGAGTACTGAAGCGTACGTTAAACGAGTACTTTTTGTTCTTGTTTGCGTATTAAGGCGAACTCATCGCAGAGAAGGGCTGCCAACTTATTTGACTATTTATCGATGTTTACATTGCTATTCATCGATAATTGCAATTACCTGCAATAACAACATTCCTCTTTTTGTTTTTGCTTTCTAAGCGAATTCATCGTAGAGAAGGGCTGCCAACTTGCGTTACTAATACATCGATAATTGCAATTACCGCCAATAACAACATTTCCCTTAGTAGTCCAAAGTACGAGCAATTTCTGTGATTCTGTTGGCTGAGCCAAAGAAATTCATAAAATATAATGGCTTCCACTGGACTGTTGGTGGTGTCCAACATTAAACAACTGGGCAAATCTCTACGTAGCATTGAGAAATATGTTAACTCACTCTACATACATCTAAATGTGGCTAAGCCAACGTCGTCGTCACCACCACCTGTTTGGGGTCGTCTTATATCACAATTGTACGCGGATAGCAGCAGCTATGTGGGCAACAAGGTTGATCTACGTGTACTGGTTACACCATTTAAGGAGCAACAATCCCTGAAGCTATGCAAACCTGTGGATATGATATTCTCCGATGAGCATCAGCCAGAGCTGTGCGAGAAGCTGCGGGCGGCTCTCAACATAAGCAAACCAACAATATTTCTGCAAGACACAAAGAACACAGACATTCAACAGTTTCTGCAGGATAGCTGTGAATCGCCCGAGTCAAGCAACTTCAAAGTGTATCCAAATGTCGTTCTTGGCGGCACCTTCGATCGCATTCATATAGGCCATAAGATATTCCTAACGCAGGCTGTGCTGCGGACGTGCAAGCGTCTGGTGATTGGTGTCACCACAGCTGCAATGACAAAGAGTAAATATTTGTTTCTTATCTAATCTTTGTCTAGACACTCCTCCTAACTTGCTTACTCATTGTAGACAAAGTGCTGCCCGAACTTATATTGCCCGTGGAGGAGAGAATTGCTCGACTGCGCGAGTTCCTTTTGGACATTGACAACACACTGCAATATGATATTGTGCCCATTGACGATCCCTTCGGACCAACACAAACAGATCCCAACATCGACATGATTGTCGTTAGTGCTGAGACACTGCGTGGTGGTCAGAAGGTCAACGAGATAAGGGCCTCCAAGAATCTAAGCCAATTGGAGATCTTTTCCATTGACATTGTGGAAAGCAACGTCAACGATGGCATACACGAGTCAAAGGTTAGCTCCAGCAACACTCGCATTGATCTGCTGGGCACACGTTGGCGTCAACCTGAGCCACGTCCAAATCTACCCAGTCGTCCCTATATCATTGGTTTGACTGGTGGCATTGCTTCTGGCAAGAGCAAGATGGCTGAACGGCTGGGTGACTTTGGTGCTCATGTGATTGACTGCGATAAGGTGGCCCACGATGTCTACGAGCCGGGACAATCGTGTTACACGAAGATAGTCGAGCATTTTGGTAATGATATACTGGCCACCGATGGACGGATCGATCGTAGCAAGCTTGGACCGAGAGTCTTTGGCAATCCACAAGAGTTGCAGCTACTCAATTCCATTGTTTGGCCAGAGCTAATGGTTGAGGTGAACCGGAGATTGGATAAGTTGCGTGCAAGTGGAGCTCAGATGCCTAAGATAGTTGTCCTAGAAGCGGCTATCCTACTGAGAGCTGGCTGGGAATCCAATTGCCATGAAGTCTGGTCAATGATTGTGCCCCCCGAAGAGGCTGTAAAGCGTGTCGTAGAAAGGAACCATTTAAGCGAGACCGAGGCCCGCAATCGTCTGGCCAGTGCAGTACCCAATGCAGATATTGTCGCCAAATCCCAAGTGATCTTCAGCTCACAGTGGGACTATGACTTCACGCATCGCCAGGCGGAGCGTGCCTGGCAAATGCTTAACAAGGAACTCGACGCTTAACCACAGAGCAGTCTGTGATGCATTAGTAATATAAAAGGGGATATTATAATTGCTGGCAAACTAATTGCTTCAATTACTTTCGTTTTGTTGTTTGTCATTGTTAATGCATTTCTTTAAATTTGCTTAGTTTTAAGTCGAAAGTACACAGGGGGCGAGCGCAGGCCTGGCTAATACATGTCAGATGGAATCGAGAAATAAATAAACATTTTTCCAATTTCATCCAAATGCCGACAATAATGTTGGATTGATTAATGAGTTTCGCCCTTTTTTCCAGATATGCGCTTAAAGTCGTTCATCTTGGTTGTAGTAATTGGAGAACCGATAAAGCCAAGATAGTCAATCTGTGTCACATCGCCGCCAGACTGGTTGTTCTTTACAAAGATCTGTATGTTTTGTACATTCTGGAATTTCACATAGCGCAGATTGACGGGATTGCCACTCTCCAGCTCCTTCTCGGCAATGCTAGAAGGGAACACAATTGATTACATGTTTACTTCTTATAGTTCTTATCATGAGAGCTACTCACGTCAAATCCTGCACGCTGCTCATGGACTCGGCCTTGTCGAAATCAATGGTACGCGGTTGATTGATGAACAGCTTGACCTGCTTGGGACCCAGCTGGGGTGGCGCCTTGAACTTAAGCGAGTGAATCTTAACGGCCTGATTGAAGGTTACAGACATAATCAGCTGCTCGTCGCAGTCCGACTGCAAGTATCCTCCAGCCGATTCCAGTGCATGCTTCATATTGTGATCGTCAGATTCATTCAGGCACTCGCACTCTTGTTTCGAGATGAATGTGTTTAGCTCCATCTGTGTGTGGGTAAGGAAGGGATTTAGAGTTTTCGTGCTGAACAATCTCTGCTCTATAGTTACCAATCCTTGTCCGTAATCTTCGCCTGATTCCTCGCCATCACTTGAGCCAATGTGTTCCCGTATCTTAGCTTCCAGCCCCATTATGTCAGCGCCCTGGATGCGATCAATTTTGGTCCTGTTGCGGTAGAATATAAATGTTGGCATAGCCGACACACCTTGACCGGCGGCCGTATCTTGGCATTTATCTACATCCACTTTCAGGAATATGGCTTTCGGGTATTTACTGGGGAACGTCTCAAAAACTGGCGCAATCCTTTGACAGGGCCCGCACCAAGTTGCCGTAAAGTCCACAACAACCAAACGCACGCCTGCCTGTGCTAACTCGGCTTGAAAATGTGATTCGTCGTTGATGACACGTACTGCCATATTTACTTTTTTAGAGAAAATCTAAATGAATGACACGGCAGGTTTTAATAAAAATCAAGATGCTCTTTCGTCTTATTGCAATTTATCGATATGCTGCTGTGAACAGACTACACAGTGTTGCTTATTTCGTTTAATTCGCCGCGAAAAAAGTTTATCGATAGTTGACAGCCCTCTGCCAAATTCTTGCCCATTTACTGGCACTAAATATGGCGTCTTGATAAGAAGAAGAGTAATTGATAAAAGTTCTGTCCGGCCGCCGCAAAAAGTGATGATTTGATTATCAAAATTACTAAATATTTAATCCTTAATTAATAATAACATAACTAGTTTATAAAAAGACAAAACACACAATGGATGTACAACCGCCAAGAGGTAAATACAAGCAAAAGTCAACTTAAAATTCGCCGAGCACGCACACACACACATGCACACGCACTGCAAACTATGGGTAAAAAAAAAAACTTTCTGCTTTGCCATTTTAGATGCAAGTTTACGCAACATTATAGACAAATTGGCGGAATTTGTGGCTCGCAATGGACCCGAGTTCGAAGCAATCACCAAACAAAAGCAACAAAACAATCCAAAGTTTGAGTTTCTCTATGGCGGCGAATTTGCCAGCTACTATCAATATCGTGTGGCAGCAGAGCAAGCAAGTGAGTAGGCCTTCTTTCTTATAGTCAAATTTGAAATTACTTATAATTTCTTTACTGTTTGTTTTTCAGTATTGAAACAGCAGGGCGGCATGCCGACAGGTGCTCACTATATGCAACAACCGCCGCCTTCCCACGCCCACTATCCGCCACCGCAGCAGCAACAACACAGCACACAGGCTAATCCGCAGGATACAATGCAACAAGCGCAACATCAACAACAATCTCAGCATATGTGGCCACCTAATGCTGGCACTGGCGCTGTGTCTGTGCCCGTACCAGGATCAGTGATAGTGCCTACATCTGCCCAACAAGCAGCAGCCAATGGCACCGCTCTGACACTAGGCTTGGTCTCCCAATTGGACGCCATCAAAATACAACAGAATACATTGAGGGAACAAATCAAGCAATCGGATGCGAATCTTTCTGCACAACATACGGTAAATAATGCTACTACCATTTGCTTCTTCACAGGTGTGACTCTATCCTATTCAAACATGCATACACAAATCTATACAAATATTTTGCAAAGCAGCCAAAGAGTAACACTTCCTAGACTCGTCCACGTTCTCATGCTTTCAATTTCCCTTGTGCTCAACATAGGAATTAGCTTATATTGTTTGTGATCTCTCTTTGAATACTTAGGCAGCTCTTTATTCAATGGTTTATCCAAAAACTTAACGTATTCTTAAACTGTTTCTATATAAAAACACATTACTTCAAAAACCTTATGAAATTATTGCAATTTTGTTCATTTGAACAAAAACCATTGAGCATAATCCATGGTTGTTAATCTCTGCACCCTGTTTAACTAGCATCTCTGACCACAACTGGGCTGCCCCTTTTTCTCTGTTCCCTTTACATCAATACCCGATTTCGTATTAATTTAATTGCATTCATCTTTGAATACCAAGCGAACTCTTTTTTTTCAGTGGTTTATTCAATAATTTCCCTTAAACATTCTCCCTATAAGAACTTCTCATTTAACGCACCCTTGGGGTTATTCCAATTCTTGTATATTTCTAAAAACTGCTGACCATAATCTATGGCTGTTTATCCTTAAGTTCTCTCTGATCTTTGACCACAACTGGGCTACCCCTGTCACTCTATTTCCTATACAACTAATACAACCAAATATCTGCAGTGTTGTTGTCTATATATAAGTCGTTTCCTACACCGGATCTGCTACTATATAAAGTGTATTTCAGCTGTTTATTTGAATGCATATATATTTCTGTCTCTCTCTCTCTATTAACGAATCACAAGTTTTAATATGTTTATTATTACAATATATACATATATTAGTTTTTTTAACTATCTCAATTTAACAATTTTACAATGCTACATTAAATTTTTGCTTTATTGTATATTTTTTGAAACATAAAACTAAACTAAACTAAAAAAAACCAAAAAAAAAACGAAATCAACTGATAAAAACATGTGTGTGTTTACAAAACAAAAAAATATTGTTCAAAACGAAACTCTCGTTTATGTTCGCATTCGAAAAATAATCCAAAAACGTATCACAAACGAATCTTTCAATCAACGCAAATGAAACGAATCGAATTGAATCGAAATGAATCCGAATGAAACGAAATGTGCAAAACCTTTAGGCGCTGATGACACAAAAGACGAAGCAAATTGATGAAGCGATGGCAGCGGCACAGACAACGCAACTGGATCAGTTGGCCAGCGAGCAGGGCATAGTGTTGCGAGAATTCGACGGCGTCCTGCAGCCCATCATAGAGTCCTGCACCAAGGATAGCATCTCAGCAGGTAAATATATAATGTGTATATATGTATATGAAATACGAATACATTTCAATGTATTATGCGTCAGTTAACTTTTTTGAGCTAGACCTAAACTGCAACTAAATTTATTAATTAAAACAAAAATTAATTCAATTGAAACTTTAATTTTAAAATACTTAATTTGTGCAAGAGACATTTGACAATCTGAGTAACCCGTTTGATATTGCAATTTTAGGCAAGAACTGGATTTTACAGCATTCAACCGACAGCGCAAAAATCAATGTCGTTTTACAATATCTTTTAAAGAAGTATGCCTCAGTTTATATCTAATCATATCTGATCTTTCAACATTTATTAATCAATACTATATCTATATGTGTGTTTCTTTCTTTCAACGAATCTTCACGAGTCAAAACGAGTCAAAAACAATAACGAGAAATTATCGAAAGTGCATGCGAAAGAAGCGAGAGCGTGTGTTGTGATGATCGCCAAGAGAAAGGCTGAAAGAGCGAGAGAAACTAGACAGACAGAGAGAGCGAGAGAGAGTCGCTGACTCGTTAAATGTTCTACTCGTTGAATTTAGTATAAAATCTATTGGTTGATTCGTTTTGAGAGAGTTACGCGTTTATTTGCCGGGCTCAATGAACGTATATTGTGTTAGTTAGCATCTAGATAAGACACAGAAACACATACACACACACACATTTACACACACACACAAGAAACACACACACACAGACAACTTTTGGCAAGCTGTTGCTGTTGCTGTTGTTGTTGTGCGTACAGCGAGAGAGAGAGAGAGAGAAAAATATGTTTTTCGTTTGTTAATTTATTTTTAGGGCTTTGGTCAATGGTTCAACGTTTCAGCAAAAATTGCATCTTATATATTTAGTTAATGATATACTCCATCATTGGTAAGTTCGCAAATCTCAGTATAAACACAATATAAGTTAATGTAAATAAAACATAGTAAAGAAAGACAGACAGCAAGAAGAGCTAAATGACATAGTAAAAATAGACAGACAGCAAGAAGAGCTTCATCTTCGGTGTAATCGAAGATACAGTAGCTTTGCAGATAGTTAAGTGCCTTAAAGAACCTAATGAAATTCTTGCGAATTCCTCCTAAAGAAACGTAGGGAATTTAATTAATTTAAGTCCAAGAACTGCAAGGGTTTAAGGGTGGTGTAATGGAAGATTTAATACCTAGGCGTTAAGGTCGTTAGGAACATGAGAATCTAATTAAGCTCTGAGCAATTCTTTCTCCTTATAAGACCAACTTTAGGGGTAAAGATGCCACCCTGTATACAGATATATAAAGTTCTTGCTTAGTTCAGGACAAGTTGAGCCTGACAACATGAAAAACAAACAGCTCTAATCGAACGTAGATCTAGCAAGCGGCACAGTGCATTGCGTCTAGCTTCTCGAGCAGCTAATCAAGCTCTTAGGAGTTCCTACTCCTTACAACATCAACTGCAAGGGTATAGACTCCCTTAGACTATAAATATATACTATAGATTGTGTCTTAGTTCAGCAATAGTCAATATAGATTGTGGCTTAGTTTAGTAATAGCTCAGACATAAGACAGACAAACAGACAGATTCAAATCAGACTTAGTTCTAGCTACACACTGCGACTACGCTGCTGAGTTTGTTTAAGCGTACATAAATCTATTTACAGCATGCGAAAAAATATCAGC
This sequence comes from Zaprionus vittiger, assembly GCA_018904025.1. Taxonomy (NCBI): domain Eukaryota; kingdom Metazoa; phylum Arthropoda; class Insecta; order Diptera; family Drosophilidae; genus Zaprionus; species Zaprionus vittiger. The sequence continues at coordinate 1,772,398 of JAEIFQ010001142.1, read as the reverse complement.
GATTTGAAGAACAATCTCGAGAATGTCGTTATACCGATGTTCTGCAGCGCGGACTTGAGTAAGTATTGCACCTAAAATAAAACTACTTTCCAGTTATAAATGTATTCCTTCTTTCTCCCCACAATTTAGTTGCCAATAATGAGCAGCGACAGAAGCTATCGAAGCTGCTCTCACTGTGGGAATCGAAGGCAAAGTTCTTTGATGCTTGTGTCATCTCCAAGCTGCAGTCACCAGATTCATCCATGCAGGAGTACAAAACAAATCTGCAGAACACACATCACGACATTGTGGCCAAATACTCGCAGAGCACCAAGGCAACGTTGGACAAGTGAGTTGAATATACTTTAACCATGTTTGCTATAATAATTCTAATGCTTCTTATTCATCTCTCAGCTACCAGAAGCAGCATCAAGTCTTTGTGCAACATGCCACACAACAAATTGCGCAATTGGAACAACAGAAGTTGCAGTTGGAGAAGCAAATTCTGGTGGCACAGAAGACACAACAGCAACTGGCTGCAGCTGCTGCTGCTGTTGCTCCTGGCACGCCTGGCTCGGGCAAGTCCATACCAGCGCTAATGTCACAGCGCATTGCCATGCCTGGCGTGGATCAGGAGCATATGAATACACCGCCGCCGACTCAAACGCACGACGCACATCCGCATCCTCAAGCGCCGGGCAACAGCATCTATGCAAACTATCAGCAACAACAACAGCCAGCAGCAGCACAGCAGCCTGTAAATCCATTTGCTGATCCACGTGCTGCTAACTTTTTCATTCCCGATATGTCGAAGCCACCGCCAGGATTTCCAGCGCCACCGCAACAGTCGCCACAACAACAGCAGCAACAACAACAACAGCAGCAGCAGCCACCACCAGCAGCAGCACAATATGCTGCAGTTGGTGCTGAGCCACCTGTGGATTTGGGTGTGCTGAATGCAGCCATACAAGCTGTAATGCAATTGCAGCACCAACAACAGCAGCAGCACCAGCAGCAGCAGCAGCGACATCCTGACGAGCAGCAACAACTGCAGCAACAGGTACAACAACAACAGCAGCAACAGCAACAACAAACTGCAGCTGCCTATGGCGTCGATAGTGGCGTCGATCTGGGTGCACTCAATGCAGCAATACATGTGGTGCTACAGCAGCGACCTGCTGCTGAACAGGAAGAGTCTTCACAACAACAACATAGTGTGGACGATAGATTGGATGCCAGTGCAGAGAGTGGTTCCTGCTCTATGCCGTCACAAGAGCCACAGGTGCCTACGGCGCCATATTATGATCTGCCCGCTGGTCTGATAGTGCCATTGATACGTCTGGAGGATTACAACTACAAGCCGCTTGATCCCTCTGACATACGATTGCCAGCGCCAGCGCCGCAAAGTGAACGCTTGACGAATGCATTGAATGCCTTCTATGCGGCGCCCTCACATGATCGTCCCAGGGACAAGTAAGTAAAGAAATCTCTTCAAGAGTTGCTTACTTAATCAATCTCTTTACACTTGCAGTGAGGGCTGGGAAAAGCTGGGACTGTATGAGTACTACAAGGTTAAGAATGCGGCACGTAAACAGAAGGAGGAGGAAATCAAGAATGGCACACGCATCAAGTCACGTTCGCCCAGTCCCATTGTGTTGGAGAAGGCCAAGAAGAGCAACAAGCGCTGCTATCGGTGAGAGCCTGTTCCTTAGAGAGAGGTATACCTATGCTAATCTCTTGTTTGCCCCTTTTCCAGCTCCAAGAGTCGCAGTCGCACACGTTCGCGCAGTCCACTCAATCGCACCAAATCCCGCACACGTTCCAGATCGCGCTCAGTGGAACGCGCTGTCACACCGCCGCCACAGCAGCAACGCATACGTGGCGGAGCAGGAGGGAGCAGCAGTGGCAGTAGTCGCAAGGCACGTAATCGTTCGCCGCGTCATGAACGTGGTGACAACAGCAGCAACAGTCGCGAGAATCGCTCAGAACGCAACAGCAGCAACAGTGGCAACAGCAGCAGCAGTAGCAACAATAACAACAGCAACAATGGCAATGCAAACAACTCCAGACGCGTGGAACGAGACAGATCACCGACTCCACCAAGCTTCTTGTAAGTGTATAGATGTTTAATCTCTCTCTCTCTCTCGAGCAACTAACTGTTGCTTATGCCAACCTATTTCAGTGGCAGTAGCTTTGCCAAGCCGCAGGAATTCATTGAGGAAACCAATAAGGGACATCAGATGCTCATGAAGATGGGCTGGGCTGGCACGGGCACGGGTCTGGGTTCTAAGAACCAAGGCATTGATACGCCCATCTCTGGTGGTGAGGTCCGTGATCGCAAGGATATGTACAAGGTGAGCAGGAGGAGTAGAAGGAGCAGTTGGCGCAGCTTGACTGAACTTTAATCTCTTTGCAGGGTGTGGGCAACAATCTGAATGATCCGTTTGAGAGATTCCGCAAGAACAAGGGAGCTGCCTTTGCACATCGCATGAGCACAAGAGATTACAAAACTTAGATGGTGCTACCTTCCCGGGATGACCGCATTTCCCCTGTTTCCCTCCCCCCCCCAAAAGAGAGAAGAATACACACAATTTTTTATAAAGAAACTTCCCCACTTTGTATTATGGTTTAAGCTAAAACATTGTGCGCCCCTTGCGCAGCCTTGGCGTTGACCTTCTCCAGCACTGGCACCAATGCCCGGCCAGGTCCGCATTCAAAGGTGCGTGGGAAATTGGCGCCTTGCTGGCGTTCGTAGATCTCGTGTAGGGTCTGTTCCCATTTCACTGGACGCACAATTTGTTTGGGTAGTTGGCGTAGAATGTGCGTGGCATGTTTGTAGGGCTTGCCGTCCACATTGGAGTACACCTTGATGATGGGATCCTGTAGATAGATGCCTTTCAGTGCCTTGGTGAAGGGTTCAACGGCACTTTCCATGAGGGGCGTGTGGAAGGCGCCACTGACAGCCAAACGTTTCATGCGACGAATCTTCAGGGGCTTCGAGTTCTTTTCCAGAAACTCGAGAGCCTCCACATTGCCAGCGACCACCTTGCAGTGTGGATACATGTAGTTGGCAATGCCGCAGTAGGGTGATTCCACGCCCTTGTCCACGCACCATTGTTGTGCCTTCTTGCAGGCCTCGCCGAGATTGGTATCGGGTCCGTAGACAGTCAGGGCCATTGCACCGGCGGCTTTATCACAGGCCGCTTGCATGGCATTGGCACGCACCTGCACCAGTCGCAGTGCCTTGTCGAAAGGCAGCGCGCCTGCATAGACCAGCGCTGTAATCTCGCCCAGACTGAATCCTGCTGCAGCTACACAATTCTCTATGGCACGCGGACGTTCCTCGCGCAGTTGCTCGAGGGCGGCCAGTGAGGAGACCATTACAGCCAGTTGTGCATATTCAGTGCGATTCAGTTTATCACGTGGTCCCTCCAGGCAAATCTTAAGTAGATCATATTCGAGCACCTCGTTTGCCAGCTCGAAGATTCGTCGTGCGCCAGGAAACTGCAGCAGATCCCTGCCCATGCCCACATACTGTGTACCTTGGCCGGGAAAAAGCATCACGCTGGTCTCCTTGGGATCTATGGCGGGTCGTGTGTTCCCCGACTGCTCCAGCGGATCTGTCAGCTCCTTGAGCAGCTGCTGTCGTTTGCCATCACTTGGTTCGCTACTGCTGCTCCAGCGTGACCAGCTCCAGGGGGCTATACGTATTAAATTTTGTGTTTTTGTTGCAAACATAACGTTGATTTGTTATAAAAAAATATAAATTTTATATAAAGTGGCGGCACACTGCACATCAGCTGTTAATGTTAAGAATATTCTGTTAATAGTCAGCTGTTGCTCACAATGGTTTGCTGTTAATGGGCAACAGCTGCTACTGTTAACAACCGGTTTTATTGCACAACAGCTGTTAAAGGTCTTAATAACTACCAAAAGGTGGCGCCAGCAAGTGGCGACCTCTAGCAGACATAGCTGCCAGCAGACATAGCTGCCACTTATTCGACCGTTGCTTTTGAATCACTTTCGGTGTCATTGCGTTGTCCCCTTTGATTTATGTTGACCAATTTCAAATAACTTGGCTAAGATGACTAAGATACCTTTTTAGCCAAATTCCATGAATGGGCATTTGTATTCCATTTTTTGTTACTCATTTATTTGGCATTGACTCATGTCGTCTCTACGTGTGTGAACCGTGCATAGAGCATAGGAATGTCGGTCGTGGTTCCCCTTTAACGGTCGTGATTCGTTAGAAATGCGAGCATTCCTTGAGAGTTTCTTGAACTCAAAAATGAAATAAATAAAAAATTATTCTTTGAGCAGCGCCGACGTCAAGCTAGTGAACGGCAAATTGGCCTTAGGGCAAAGAGTCAGAGGGGCGGACGCGGACGTGACGCATCACTTTCGCCTTCAGTTCAAGGAACAGAGAAGGAAAAGAGAAAAAAAAGCACCCCGCCTCCTCCTTCCCAGCCGAAATAAGGCCGCTGCCTGTTGCCAAGGACCAAGCTGCGCGTCTAGACAGAGAGAGAGAGTGATGACGCTGAAGACGATACGATGCCTATCTACAGTATTAGAATGAGAACCAGTTTGGCATTTGATACCCTTTGAAAATTGTCAAAAAGGGTGTACTAACTGTGCAGGCACTAGCTTGAATGCAGTGCATTGAAAACTATCAAGTATCAGGCAGATCGCCACATGCTGCGGTCCCTTGTCTCTCTTTTATCAACCTAAACATTTATAACCTCTTGAGCATGCGACACATGTTAACAAAATACTTGATTAACAGAAACTTGATTAACAGAATACTTGATTAACAGAATACTTGATTAACAGAATACCGCTTTAGACTCTAGGATCAGTTGAAATAGACGACGCTAGTTGTTATTCTTATTCTTTAACTATGTGCAAATGTATGTTACAGGCAGAAGGAGGCATGGCAGAAACTACTATATATGTATATTATTGATCAGGATCGGTACCTACCTCTCCTGCAAATTTAAATCATATCGAATCATAAACACAGAAGCAATTCAAGTCAGAAAACGGGGCGCAGGGTATCTTACTGTCGATCGTCCTCAGGTCTGCCTGTCTGGTTTATACCTCTAGTTTGTTGTTGGTTTTTGGGCAGCCCAAAATCCAAGAGAGGCCGCTGCCCAGGTACGTAGAAAGATGAGATAAGAGACAGAGGCAGCAGCATAAGATCGTTGACATGGCGCAAGTGGCGTGGTTTTTAAATCAGGTTGTGAAATACGTGTATGTCTCTGTCTCCCTCCCTCTCTCGAAGTATGTGTGTGTGTAGTACATACAATATGCACATTGTGTGTTTATGAATGAGCGTATCTGGCTTTATCAGATCCCGGCTGGACCAAGCTGGCGCTGAATTTGCGATTCTTGGCGGGGCAATTTGCGTTTTATAGACACCAAAAACAATGATAATGATAATGAACAACAATAACAACAACACACAAAATAACAATACAAACTAATGAAATGCATACTTTAGTAAATGCCAAAGCAGCTTTATTTTCGCATTCTTGTTCGTTCTGTCTGCGGAAAGACATATAAACATACTTATACATATATCTTTATATATATATATATAGACTGTCAGTGTGAATTTCATTGTCGGTTTTATGAGACGTGCCGTCGATACCGTTAGATTTTAGAAATTCGCAAATACCAAAGGAGCACACGTAGCACGCAGCACATGACACGGCATACACACACAGGCACACACATACACACATGCAACAGTTATTGCGTCTTACAGCACACGCATATTGCGCATACGACCCATTTCCGCATGCAAGGGTGCAAGCCAGAGTGAGAGAGAGAGAACGAGATAAAAGTCGGCCGAAAGTGTGCATTGACCGGCATCACCGGCAAGCCAAGCTAACATTACCGGGCCAAAAATACAAACATGCATGCGCATGTGCACTTTCTCAACTAAAATTAGAACAGCAACAACAAGTGCAGCCAAAGCACACACTCAAAACTGACGTCGACGTCCATTAAGAACAACCGTTAAGCGCTCAATGTCAGTATAACGTCAATGCCAAGCCTGCTGCGCCGGCGGCTGCGACTGCGTCTGCTGCAGCTGAGCCAAACAAGAACAGCAACAACAACAGTGAGAGTGCATTTGAAATGAGAGCCAAACATCAATACCACTAACAACAACAGTGAGAGTATATTGGAGTATGCATGAGCAGCAGAGCCTAATAACAACAATAATAGCAGCATGCGAGAGTGCATTCGAGATGAGAGTGTGCCAAACAACAACAGCATTAACAGTGGGAGCGCATTGGAGATGAGAAAAACTGAGCCTGACAAGAACAACAACAGTGAGAACAGCAACAACAAAAACAGTGAGAGTGCATACAAGATGAGAGTGTGCCAAACAAGAACAGCAACAGCAGAGAGAGTGCATTGCGAGAAGAGAGCCTACCAACAACAACAACAACCACAGCATGAAAAGTGACAGTGCATTTTAAGCAAAGAGAGTGTAACATAGCTGTGAGAGCTGTGTGGCCTTGGGCTGCTGTTATTTTATGTGCAGCGCTTTGACCCACGTTATGTTAAGATTAGCTTAACATGCTAATTAACATACCGTGTCTTATCGCTGCCTCTACAGCTGTGCAGTCGTGCGCCTCGTGCTGCTGCCGCGCTGTAAACGATAAGACACAATTTTATGAATGAAATTCTCAGCATACTCATCATTTCACCACGCTAAAGCCACAACGTGTGCGTGCGTTAACGGAATTCACCTAGCAACAAGGTAACCCAGCGCAAGCCACGCGCTGAGCGGTCGCTGTTGGCGTTGGTGCTCGAGAACACTTTCTCCCTACTTTACAGTCTGGTAAGTTCGAGCGCCAAGGCAACATTAGCAGCGACAGCGACGTCGGCTTCCTCATTACATGACAATTACATTTACAGTTCAATTTTCAAGGTGCTGCGATTAGCAGCGATTGTTTATCGATTTTTATCAGCAATGTGACTAAAATTGTGATTCAGTCTTTGATTATTGTGAATAGATTAGTTTCAAACGAAATTGATCGAAAATATGCCGGTTTTTTTTAACCCGTATCCCTTTTTTTTTATTAGTCAGCTCTGACGTCTGCCAAAAATCCTAAGCAGCGCAGCATCAGATGCAGAGGCTGCATCAGCATCAGCCCATATTCTTTTTAATTGGAGCTAAAACGGCGGCGGCACGCCCTTTCGCTTACGCATGCGCGCGCGTACGTATGCTGCGTGCTCTCTCCAACAACCCACAACGCACGCTGAGAGCGTCGCGCCGACGGCGACGATGACTGCGACGGCGCGCGGCTGCTCCTGCGCGCTCTGCGGCTGCGACTGCGTCTCAGTATTGATTTGCTTATAAAAAGCTAACAACTTGGAGTGAAGTGTTCATTTGAGGTTCACTGCTTATCAGGTGACGGTCGCTAGTTTTGTTTTGTTTTATTCGCGCGCCAAAATAGCATTCTAATAACACGTATACGTCGTGTGGCCATTGGGGCAGGTGCAAAGTGTGACGAAATTCAAAGAGTTTTGCTGTAATTTGGAATTTTTAAACAACAACACGCTACAAACATGTGCGCTAAGGTAAGTCGACTGTGTATGGTGAAATTAAATAATGGGATAATTGATAAATAGTGAAAATGTTTAGAAATGGCAGAATATCGAAAAATAATAGTTTGGAAAATAGTAGGAAATTTATAATAAATAATGTGAAATATTAGATAATACTGGGAAATTTGAGATATACTGAGATATTTTAAAATTAATGTATAGTTCAAAATAACATAAAATAGTAATTATTATAATAATTTGGAAAATAATGGGAAATCTTAGATAATACTGGGAAATTTAAAAAATACTGGGATATTTTAAAATTAATGTATAGTTCGAAACAACATAAAATAGTAATTATCATAATTATTTTGAACCCAATACTCGGGCAGCTGGCAGCATAGAAGCACTACTAACTGCCTTTTATGCCTTCATATAGGCATTCCATTAGGACTGTTGTTGTTGTTGCTGCTGCTTGTGTAGTCAACAAGAGGGGTGTGTACCAATGCAAACCTGTAACCTGTCCGCCCGTTCAGCCTTACTCCCTCTCTATCCCTCTCTCTCTCACTTATTCACCCACCCAGCTGAACAGGGTGCTAAAAATAAATCAAATACAGCTTTTGTTCTCTGTAAGACACTGCAAAAATAAGCATAATGCATCCAATATTGTTGTTGTTGTTGTTGTGCAGTTGTTGTTGTTGCTGCTGTGGCGTGCTAATCAAATTGCGGAAATGCCTACCTGAGAGAAGAGGCGCGATCTGCTCGCTGCGACGAGATATTACATAAGATCTTCACTTGGGGATCTCTTTTATTTGCGGTTATCGGGGAAGTTTCGCTCATTAAAAGCGGCAAAATCGGTAATCAAAAGCTCCATTTGGCTGCGACGACTTGCAAATGCGCTCCAGTTACACATGTGTTAGCAGCAATGCGATGACCCAGTTTGTTGCAAGAGGGAAGACAGCAACAACAATAACAACAACAACAACTTCAACGTCATCTCTCTCTGCCTCTCTCTGTCTGATCAGTTGTCGTCATGCATTCACTCTCCTTCACTCACTCTTAACACATATGCAATAAATATGCGTATAATCTTAAATCCAAATTTAGAATTCGATTTTAATTTTGTATTCGCTTTCTTTCTTTTTCTTTTGCAGTTCAATGTGTGCCGTGTGACGCTGCTGGGTCTGATCCTGGCCTGCTGTCTGCTGTCGGAGGCGCAGGGTCACTGTTCGCTGGAAAAGATGAAGACATTCGCGAGGGAGGCGTGCGAGCGACTCTTCCAGCAGGATGAGGGGCGAGAGAAACGCTCCATTGGCTATGGACACAATGATATCAATGGATTTGGACGTAAGTACTCCCCAGAGATATAACCAATATTTAATAAGGTCACACTCAGTCAGTCAACTCAAGGGAAATATATATATATAAATACAATATAAATAAAGACAGTTCCGATCTGCAATTAACCGTTTCCAAGGCGCAAGTTCAAGTTGAATATTTAAATTAAATTGAGGTTTCTGTTTTTTTCTTTATCTTTGCAGATGATAAACTGCATAAAAATCAACACTACGTTGTGCGCAGTACCTATCCGAAGGGTGGCTATCTTAAGGTTAACAAGCAGCACTATCATCGTCTGATGAATCTCGATGTGATGCCCCGTTACAAGCCCAAAATGCACAGAGACAAGATGCGCTTCAAGCGTGATCATTCTGGCAAGAACTACGAATATAACAATATCTCGTATTGCTGCTTCCATCAGTGCGACGAGGAGTTCTTCTGTTAAGCATTCAAGCAGAAGTTCCTCACGCTAGTCAGCAACTAATTCCGTCCATTTATATCTATATATATCTATATATGAATACCTATATTATCTAAGAAGTTTAAGACGCGCGCTCACTCTTATAGAGTAGGAGGTACCTTGCCAGCATATTTTGCCGCCAGTATTAGCAACCTATCATGTTGTAGTCAAATGATTCGATTATCTAGTTTAATTATCTCCTAACCTAAGCATCTTTCTATGTGTCACTTAAGTACATTAAATATACTTTATACTGATTTATTTTATTATTTACGCATTTATAAATCTAATTCCATTTTCGAACTGTTTAGCGATAGCCTCTAAGAGCAGCAAAGCCCATATTTCTATGACGTTTATGGAGAGATTTGCGACATTCACATGTCAGACTATCAAAAAGGTCGTGTTTGCCGGGAAATTGTTTTTTCATATGAAAACAATACATCAAATACATCAACAATCATAATTTTTTTTTGCAAATTAAACAGCAGAGCAACAGTTGGCTGTTTGAAATATTTCCCGATATTTATAGAAAGTTTTCACTATTTCCTGAAAGCTCCTACTATTTCCATAAAAATTTCCCACTATAACCAAAAACTTCCCATTATTTCTAGACTACAAATTTCTCATTATTTCCAGAAAGTTCCCACTATTTCTATAAATTTCCCTCTATTTCCAAATAAAATCGCACTATTTCCAAAAAATTATCATTATATTATATGCATCTGTCAATACATCAACAATTATTATTTGTTTTAGGAACTGATTACATGCAAATTAAACAGCAGACTGTTTTAAATATTTCCCATTTCCAAAAAAAATTCCCACTATTTCAAAAAAATGTCTCACTATTTCCATAAATTTCCAACTATTTCCACAAAATTTCCCATTATACCCAGAAAGTGCCCACTATTTCTATGCATCTGCCATATAAGTATATATACTATAATATATACTATACATACATGCACAGACGTACATATAGTACATATGTATACATATTTACTTAGTTATTTACGCATTTATAAATCAATTTTGATTTGTAGCGATAGCCCCCAAAGGCTATCAAAACGCATGTGCTTATTACTTTAATAGATAACTGTTTTTGAAATTATAATAACATTGCATTGACATTTATGCTTCATTACTTTGCAGAAGCAAACATAGTTTGACTTTTGAATACCCTGCAGCAAGTTGTCACGGCTCAATTAGACAAATATTGATGTTCGCTAATCTACAGTCAATTTGATATCAAAACTGAATTAGTACTAGAATACTTTTTATTCATAATGTTCATATTGGAACGACGATACTTCTATGCTCTTTATATTGTATTCTTTATTTATATTATATGTTATTGCTGATATACCCAGTATTCTGTGCATGCAGTGACTTAAAGTATCATATAATGTTTTGTTTAGCTGCAGCTGGACACACTGTGACACTTCTGATATAAGAACCTCTTCCTTCAATGAATACAACTCCATTCAGTTGCTGCCACCTCGTGCTGCATCATGTACGCATTGTATACTTTCCTGCTTTATGTTCTTCTGCTGCTGCACAGTCTGCACTGCCAGCGCTACGTAGTCAACACGGATAGCTGTAAAATAATTGATGCGGATCCCTGATGTAATGCGGGAATTCTTGCACATGGATTATAAGCCATGCACCAGAGTGCCACCATTCACGCAGGTGGCATACAATGATACCTTGAGGCTCTACAAACTTAAAATCAACAAGACCAGATTGCAGAGATATTTAAACAGAGCTCAGGTGCCCTATAAATCTCAACAGATAAGCTGTTGCTTGAAGTATGTGCAAAGATATGATGATAACGATTTCGCATTGAGCCCCTGCCGAAGGTTTCAGGACGGAGTATTGCTGCCCAACGATAGAGATGCCTTCATAGTCGAGTGTCGCGCCAAGGGTAAAGTGATCTATATCAATGCACATGCAACTGTGCCAGAACGGAAAAGGATTCGCCAACGTTTGGAGTATTGGAAGGCGCAGGATCTAAAGAGAGGTGCTGCAAAGGAACGTCCACCCAGTGTGCTATTGATTGGCATTGATACTGTCTCCCGTCTGAATCTGATGCGTGCCATGCCCAAGACCTATGAGTATCTGCAGAGCCATGGTTGGTTCGAAATGGCGGGCAGACAAATAGAATGGAACCATTGCTGATTCTATACCTTCTCTTTACAGGTTGGCGATAACACCTTTCCCAACTTCATGGCCTTCTTGACGGGCTACAATCGCAGCAGCGTAGACAAGGAGTGTAATATACAAAAGTTTGGTTGCTTGGACAAGTGTAAATACATGTGGAACCACTACCACGATGCAGGCTATGTAACTGCGTATGGTGAGGATGATGTGGGCATACATACGTTCAATCACGACGGGCCTGGCTTCAAGAAACAACCTGTGGACTATTATATGCGTGCCTATATGATGGCAGCGGAGGCAAAGCTAAAGCGGGGAAACACACAGCAGAGACACAGTTGCCTTGGCTACGTGCACGATTCCGAGCACATTTACGACTATGCGCTTGAGTTTGCCCGACGCTATGGCAACGATAGCTTCTTTGGCCTCTTCTGGACAAATACACATAGTCATGGACCAGACTTGGGACTCACCAGCTCCATGGATACATATCTGGTGGATTATCTGCAGCGCTTTGTGCGTCAGGGCACCATGGAACACACCGTGGTGGTGCTGCTCAGTGATCATGGCCAACGCTTTGGTCCCAGTCGTGCTACTTCACTGGGTTGGCTGGAGGATCGCATGCCATTCTTCTTTATCTGGTTGCCGCCATATCTGAGCAAATCTTATCCAGACTTTGTGCAGGCACTGCAATTGAATCGCAATCGTCTAACGACTCCTTATGCTCTCCATGTAACCCTGAAGCACTTGCTTGTCCTGTCCAAACGCACGAAGCACAACAAGGAAATGGATGTGGCAAGGGATTGCCCACACTGCCAGAGCCTGTTGCTGCCTGTGGCGAGGAATCGCAGCTGTGCCGATGTGGCTATAGAGAATATTTGGTGCACCTGCTGGCAGCACCGTGAGGTCAATGGAACAACCAACGAACTGGGCAAGCAACTGGCACTGCAGGCCATCAAGGTGATTAGAAAAATAAATGCACGAGGATGTGCTAAACAGAACTTGAGCAGCATATCCAAAGTTCTGCTGGGAACACCCAATATAAATGGGAATCTGGTCACGCATATTCTGCATATTCATACCAAGCCAAATCAGGCGCTGTATGAGGTTATCATAGCCTACAACGACAGTTCCAAGGCAATGGACATCATTACAGTGCAGCGACTTAATAACAGTCTGTGCACTGTTTGTGGGAAAAACATAATGTTAAAGAAACATATTAAATAAATTAACTAACTTTATATTACTAGCATTCAGTGTGGCAGTAACATGTCTATTGTGTTTGAAAATGTTCATAATGTAAGTGAAGTCGTAGCTCTTGAACTGTTCCTTTGTAAGTACACTATCATTTGAACTAGTAAAAATGCGCCTAGACACGCGAAGAGAAATTAATGCGATAGGGATAGAAAAATCGAATAGAAATGGCGGCATGCAAATAGAAATGAACGATACAAAAAAAATATAGAATATTGAGAAAGATAATAATACAAATGACGTGCAAATAGAAATTAAATATACATATTAAAGATAGAATATCTAGGAAGATAATAATACTAAGTACGTGCTAGATAGAAAAGAATTAAAGACTTCATAGCAGCAATATAGTGAGTGCTAGAAATGACGTGTTGAAGTTTATTGTAGTCCGTACAGAATACCCTACAATAAGGAAGAATTAAAAGGAAGGTAATTACGAGTACTTCTGCAAGGGACAGAGAAGTGTAGCTAGCTGCCTTACAAGGGCCTCACTGTCAATGTCAATGTTGTTAATAAATAAGAACCCTAGCATATGGTACTGCGATAAGTTAGGGAAGGTAGATTTAATAACAATAGTCTATTATTATAGGAAGGCAGTCTTAGATTTTCATTCCACGTAAGGCAAAAAGTAGAAAGTTTCCATCCAATAATGAGATGGAGCAATAAAAGTTGATGAGCTTACATTTGCTGGCCTGCACGCGCACTATAATGTGTGTATCTGTGTGTACTTGCTAAAAAAAAATTATTTTTAATTACTACAAACAAAACAACACAAAAACAAAATAGTTTACAAGATTAGACGCACTTACTGCTAAGTTAAATCGGTTATAGCATAGAAACCATGACAGTCTGTGCACTTAGTTCTTGTGCAGTTCTCTTTACTGACTGGCTCTAGCGATTGGAAATAGTTGGCGACAATCTGTAAGATCTCCTCGCCACGTTCTGCCAGATACTCCGCTGTGAGCTGCTTGTAGTTACGCACACACTCCATCATCAGGCGATAGAGCACAGTCTCTGTGGAGAGGAAGGTGTTCAATGCAGACTCAATGCTGTCCACATTTTGTTCGAGGAATCGTCGTGTTAGTTGCATAAGCAGCAGCATGGCCTGCTCCGTGAAATACTTGGCCAGGGCATCGATTAAGTCCATCAGGCTGCCCGCATTGCTGATATGTTGCACGAACTTCGAACCAAAACGTTCCACAAGCAGCTCCATATTGAGCCCCAACTGTCCAGCTGCATTCAGGCTGATCAGATGGGGCAGTAGACTGGCACCCACCTCAACCAAATGCTTGTGTACTTCGTGCATGCTCAGCAGCACATGCTTGTAGGGTATATCGTTCAGTGTGCGCACAAAGTCAAACTTCTTTATGGCCCCACCAGCCTCACTCTGCAGCTTAGTTGATTCCTCAGCTATCTGACCAAATACTTTTCTATAAAGGAAGGTAAGCAGAAGTTGTAGAGATCCATGAATGTGGCCAGGATTAGCTTGGAGTTCAACCTTGTTTCATTGCTCACAGTGTGACGCAGTGTGCAGCCATCGGTCACTTTGCTGGCCAGCCGTAGATTGTTGATGGAGTGCGTGAAAATGATCAAACTGGAGGCCAGTCGCAGCACATCAATGCAGTCCAATGGCTGATCATCGCTGATCTTCTGCAATTGCAAGTGATTCTTCTTTAGATCTTTACATTATAATATTTATAAGACATACCAAATATATATCGTAGGCATCATTGGCCACACCCGTGCCGGATAAGACAATCGACGACACATTGATGCCCTTCACGGCCAACTGCGCACCCATATTGACGTCAGCGGCCAGGCTGAGTGCTTGGGTAGCGCCCGTGGCGCCGAGGCCAACAACGCCGCCGGCCACACCCAGCCAATTGCCGCGTGCCTCACTGTCGCGCAGCGATGTGGACTGTCCGTACTGGCGACGATCGAAGAGGGAGCCAACAGAGCGTACTGTGCTATAGGCAGCTGAAGTCATGCCCACTACAGTTGCGCTAAGGAGTAGTGGGGGTGATATCACCATGGCCAAGGATGCAGCAACGGGAACTGTGGAAGCCAAGCCACTCACTGTGGCCACTGTGTCGCCGGCTTTAAGGATTCTGTGCTTAACACGTGACGCTGGCGTGGGATGCACCATCAAATGGACACCACTCTCATCATCGTTGGTGAATCTATAGATGCCCTGACTGGGTGCAATCATTGTGCCCTTGGGTAATTGATTGTTGAAGACATAGTTCCTCCAATTGCTATACACACGTCCCTGCTCGTCTATGAACATCATGCAACATCCCTCGCTGTCGCACTCACTGTCCTCGCGCAGGCACTTCCGGGTGCGTATGACGGGATGGCAACTGAAGCTTTTGGAATGTATTGCCAACTCTGGATCCTTTTCCTCCGATACAAGTACATATATAATAGCGGAGAGCAGTGTGCGATTTGTGTATTTGCGCTGCTGCCACACGTTGTCAAAGATGAGCTGCCGTTGCCGGGCGAGCGTCTTCTTGCCCCACCTTGCCTCATTATCTCCAATAAGTTGTTCTATCTTTTGTTTTAATATATCTGCCTGGTCGGGTGACAGTCTGCAAGGGAATTGATAGAACAAACATTACTATTTATTGTTATTGCATTCACTTACGCGTCCCAAATGATTTCCGAACGGAGTCCACAACTAAGTGCGAAATCTCGTTGCACGTCGTAGACAGTTCGCGTCATCTTCGTTAATTATGCATTACGCAATTTGTTGCTATATTTGCTGAGGTTGTCAAGGAAACAAGCAACTAGGCGTAAACAGCTGTGGAGAAATATATATATATGTATTGCATATGAATTTGTTGATATTATTATATTTACATTTAATGAAATATCCTTGTTTTAGTTGAATTTCAATTTTGAAATCCCTGATCGCTTACGCGCGTATACTATGCAAACGATACCAAGTAACTGCGGTATCGATTTCACACTTTCGATAATACAATATTCACAATATCGATACCTCAGACAGCTCAATATTCACAATATCGATACCTTATAATTCAATACTTGATATATCGATATCTGACAGTTCAGACACTTGTGCATCCCTGGTATTTTGTTTATAACTAATACGCGATACCGCCCGCCGCACACAGCCTTGCGCTTACGAGCTTACGACAATTCGCTGTTTAAATTTAATTAAATAAACTTAACACTGACAAGTGCAACATTTGAGTGCCCCTAACAAGGCAAACTAACTGCAGTTACGGGCAATTTACGTAAGAATTAATAAGTGCGCAGTGTGCAGACAAACCCGAAATCAAACTCAGTCCAGAACCCGCACACGCACACACATACACACAAACACGCAGTAACCGAACCTTTCATGTATATACATTTATATTTGTATGCACATATATATTTGGAAATACTAGTTACGTATGTGTAAGCCGAAACCAATTGCAACTACAACTACAACTCTACAGCGAGACTAACAATTGACATTGGCGATTGAGAGAGGAAGGCAACGACGGCACCACCTGTTTGTTTTTGGCGGCGAATTGTTAACAAATTGCGTATGCATGTGTCACACAATTGTTGATAATAATACTGTACATATATAATACATATACATATAGACAGTACATGTGCTGCTTGTACATAACCTGAACAATATCGCGTGTCGGAACTAAATAACATTTATATTTATGGCTTCAAATGCACAACTCGGCAAAATCATTTTGTTAATCGCAATTGTTGTTTTCTTCTACTACTTCTTTTGGGTAGCCATTCTGCCGTTTATGATACTTGATGAAGGTGAGTATCAAAACAAACAACAGATACGTATGTAAATGCACACCTATATGTCAGTGTGTGTGTATGTGTGTGAGCAAAGCTCTTATTGGTGTTAGGGTTTTCTACCCTTCGACCATTCAACATGGTTATAATAGGGTATACCAGTTTGCTCAACTGCATGCAACAGACGGAATGCAGCGTTTCAATTCGATTAAAAGTGTTATACAGCACATACTTAGCCGATAATTATAACTACTTATTTTGTTAGGTTTTTCTACCCTTCGCCCATTGAAAATTGTTCTAATAGGGTATACCAGTTTGCTCAAGTGCATGTAACAGACGGAATGCGGCCTTTCAATTCGTTTAAAAGTGTTATACAGCACATACTTAGCCGATAAATTATAACTACGTCCGAAACACAGAAGTTATACAACTTAGAAAACTTCACGTAGGGTATCTTACTGTCGGGCATGCTGGACTGTAGCGTTTGTCTGGTTTTTTATTAAATAATCTCAGTTTCCTTCCATGCGGCTTTTGTGTTGTAATTAAAGCGCCGCAGTTTCCAATTGAAGCACATCGGGCGAGGGAATTTACCTACATATATATGTATGTATTGTAGTATATGTATAGTATATGTATAATATATATACACATACATATGCACTTCTAACTGCTGCCGCCCCTCTGTGGAAATTTTCAAATATAATTAGCTTCATTTGCTTTAGTTTGTTATGCAAAATTATAACTTTGTTTTGTTATTCAAAAGTGTCTAAAATTGTACTAAAAATTCATTCGAATTAACGGTACGTTTTGGTATAAGCATTGGCAAGTACAATATATACAATGTCAAGGTCATTTAACACCCACTCTACCTTCCTCTCTCTCTCTCTCTCTCTCTCTTTCTAGGTAATCCTATACGTTCGCTTTTTCCACCGTTAAAATACGCATTTATTGTGCCCACTGTGTTTGGCGTCATCTTTCTGGGCGGCATTGCTCTCTTCTCCTTCTATCACATCTGGAGCTTCACAAAGGCCACGAAGCGCGTCAATTGAAGCGGCAAGCGATCGATCGGAAGGGAGGGAGGGAGAGAGAGAGATCGTTGGGGTCGGACGAGCTTATCAACAGTGGAAGTGGAAGAGGAGAATAACAAGCAGGTTAAGCTTATATTCAGTTGGAATCAGAATGCCACAGTGGCTGGTCATTGGCATCTCGGGTGTCACCTGTGGTGGCAAGTCGACGCTGTCGCGTCATCTCTTTGACTACTTCAATGGGGCACGCAATGCTCCGTTCTGGAATACACCCTACACTGTGGGGGATGTCCAGATGGTGATGCAGGATGATTACTTCTGGCCTGTGGACGATCACAGGCATCAGATGGTCGATGAACTGGGTGTGGTCAACTATGAAGTGCTCAGTTCATTGGACATGAAGCAAATGCTGGCGGACATAGCACAGATTATCAATGGGCCACCAGCGGATCTTATAGAGGGTTCTTCAATCTTTGAGCACTATGCCAAGCAATATCAACAGCAGCAACAGCAGCAGCAGCAGCAGCAACAGCAGCAGAAACAGCAGCAACAGTACAACTCAAACTATTATCATATGCATTGCAATGGCAAGCACATGGCAGGTGCACCCAGTGCTGGCTATCAGTATCAGGCACAACAACGTCAGCAGCAGCAACAGCAGCGTCATCCTCACCAGCATTTCAACCAGCATCCGCATCAACAGCTGCACCATCAGCTGGCACAGCAGCAGCAACAGCAGCACAGACAGCAGCAGCACACTTCTGCCGTGGATTACCACATGCGACGTGGCGGCAATGCAATGGTTCCACTTGCTGCTCAGTTGCGCGATAAGCTTATCAATGTGCTGATCATTGAGGGCTTTCTGATCTTCAATCAACCCGAACTGTTGCAGTTGTGTAATCTCAAGTATCACTTTCATCTGCCCTACGAGAAGTGCTATGAGCGTCGCATCAAACGTGTCTACGATCCGCCAGATGTGACGGGTTACTTTGAGCTCTGTGTGTGGCCCTACTATGAGAAGAACTTTGCAGAGTATCGTGAGGCGAAGGATATAACATTTTTGAATGGCGAGATAGCCAAGGATAAGATATTTAAGTTTGTTCTACAGCGTATTGTGCATTACTTTGAGGAACGTTGCGATGTGCCCACAGTGCCCAGTCCAGTTGCCTGTCCACCACAGCAGAAGCGTTTCGGCATGCTCTATATGGCTGCAGGGGGTGCAGGCGGCAGTGGCAGCAACAAAAATAACAATAACAATAGTTGCCACATGCCCACTAATTGTCCAATGGAGCAATAGAGAGAGAGAGACGAGAGAGAGGAGATGAAGTCAGAGTCGATTAATCTGTAAACTGTTTTTTGGCGCATGTAATATAATCAATAATATAATCATTTTGTTGTTTATATTCTCTCATTCTCTAGTTAGTTAATTAGTTTAAGATCTAGTCTAATGACAGTACATTCTCTAAAGCGTCTCTATAGACGATAATCATCAAGATCATCATCAAATGTATTGCAAATGGTTCAGGAATTCAGTTAGCTGTGCTACAGAAACAAAAGTAAAGCAATAGAAAAGAAAAGAAACATGAAGGAAACATAAACAATGTATTAATTTTGAAATCACATGAATGGAATTCAATATAGAATTATATAAACTAAGCATTAAGAGAAACTTGAATAGAATTCAGAATATCTTCGATCAAGAGTTGATCGAATCAAATTCCTTTTGTAAATATTGCATAGAATTTACGCTGCATATATAATAAATATAAGTATGCATATTTATATATATATGAATATATATATATTTTAAGATCATGGACCTCTATTGTAACTCCTTAATTATTGTCTTGTAAAATACAATATATATATATACAGGAACCCCTCAAGAAGCAGAAATATAAATCGTTTTTGTTCATTTACTTTGTGGAGTATATCAGAAATTTGGCTTGAAAAATACACATATGCCAAGAAACTAGAGATCGGCTTATTTATTAACATATCTCTTTATATATATATCATAACTCCTTGATTTGGCTTGTACTATATCCAGTAACCCCCTTGAGAAGTAGAAGAAACTGAAGCTCACTTTTGTTTATTTACTTTATTGCATTTCTCTCTCAATTTGCTTATGGGAGATCATGTTAGAACGGTATGAGTTTCGTGCCGCGCGAACACACAAGAAATAAATAAATACATTAAATATATATACTATATAGAATAAGTTGAAAGTAGGGGGGGGGTATGTACGATTATTAAATATACAGAACTCTTCATCTTTGTCCGATTTCCATTTTTATCAGCTGCATGCACAAGTTTTCTATATATGTTTATTGCCAATTTACGTTGATTTCCTTTAGGTTGCTTTAATGAGTAATATGCCGGGCCCTAGTCAGAGGTGGGGCCCATGTGAGGTTGACTCGCCTTGGATGCGAATTATATCAATGTCAACTTTTTATGCTTAACATTATCTTCTTTTCTTTTTTTTTTGTTTTTGTTAATAACTTTTTGCTTAAATATCGTTACGCGCAACAGCTGAAAGAAAGAGAGAGAAGGGAGTGTGATATAGAGAGAGTATATAGTTAAATATAGGGTATATTGGTGTAAAGAGGTTATAGTTATAACGGGTATATAGAGTATATAGTGTATACTTATATAGTACCCACCCTACACAGAACCTACAGCGCATCCCAGTCGGTCTGATTGTTGTAGACTTCCTCCTCCAGCCAGACGGTATAGTTATTCTTAAAGTAATCCGTCAGCTCGACCTTGCGATCCCACCAGCCCGAATGGCCAAAGAAGGCGAAATCCGAATGTGTGAGTATCTCATCACTGGGGAATCCTCCCTCGACGCCATAGTCGTGCAGCTGTTGTTGATTCTGTTGTCCACTGCCAGCAGTGACTCCACCACCACTGCTGCCTCCTCCATTGTTCCCATATCCATTGGTATCTCGATCACCAGCACTGTTGGCACTGCCATTGCCAGCATGCATATTCGATTGCTGTGCATTCTCAGCATTCTGGGCAGCGGTGCCATTGTTACCTCCTCCTCCTCCTGCGCCGCCTGCACCACATTTCTGTGTAGCCTCCGGATAGCGACGCAAGTTGAAGCGATCGACACAGGCACGCAGCGTGCACTCCTCAGCCTGAAAATCCCATGGACGCGACTCCAGATCATTGCCAAAGGCCCAGTCATCGTTGAGGCGATGCCGCACCTTCGAATAGATGGCACTGAGTGTCTTCATATTGGACTTGCGCCACTGGCGACCCAAGTACTTGGTCTGCATCTTCAGCAACTTCAGCACATACAACTGCATCATGGCGTGTCGCACCTTCAGTGTCTTCTTGAGTATCGGCGCAGACTTGAACACCACCAGCATCATGACACGCGAATGCTTCCACTTGATCAGTTTGTTCAGTATGCGCAGCAAATTGATGCACGAGAAGACATTGCGCCAGGAGTATGGCTTGTCGGACATCTCGCCGCCATAGACAAAGCTATCGCCACTCAAATCCGGCTGCTCACCAATCACGCACGAAGGGAAGTCCAACAATGGTATGGAGTTCTTGGTATTCACATACTCCGTGATAGTCTGATTGAAGAACTTTAGCACGAGCGGAATGCAATTGGCGAACACCAGATGCTGTGACATGAACTCAAACTGATAGACATGATTGATCTTGAAGTGCTTTAGATAGAGCAATATAATGGCTGACACAGCCTTCACAATGATCTCCTTGTGTCTACCCATATCCACAGTGAGTTTAGTGGACTGTGTGGCCGTCAGTGGCATCTTCTTGGGCAGCACATCGGCCATAATGTTAATGCTCTCCGTCTTCGACTTGGATGTGGGTGACGCGGCAAGCAATACCTTCAATAATGCTATCATATATTGCGGCAAATTGGGTAATATGGCCTGATAGAGTATCTCAGCTGGTGTCAATTTGATATCATCTTCATGCGTTGAAATGGGATTACGTGCTATGTCCTCCTCCTTCTTGATCTGCACATCGGCCAGACTGACGTACATGTGACGCTGCAGTGTCTTGAATCCCTCGTGTATGGGTTGCGGCAATCCGGCCAAGCTCTCATGATCGCCAATCAGTGAGTAACCAATGAACTTATTCCTTGATATATCCAAGAACTGATCAATGTCTTTCTGCCGCACCTTGGGTGTCCAGGGCAATCGCGCTGTGATCTGCACTGCCGGCATTGCTGCCGCAGGTTGTGTGAGACTTGGTTGATTGTTTGGATTCGCTGTCGATGTGCTGCCAGTGCCAGAGGTCGACGAAGAGGGATCATCAAAGGGGCGATAGTACTGAGAGAGTTCGTCTTCGCCATTGCCTGTATTTGTGCCGGTTGAGCTGTTGCCATTGTTGGCGCCATTCGGCCCGCCCTCATTGCCCATTTGATCCATATCAATCTGCTCCGGTTCGTCCAGAAAGCGTTGCTTCATCAAGGATCGCCTGGGAAAGGTGGGGAAGCTGAGCTATGTTGATTAACTGGAATAAATTGCAAAAGCTTACTTGAAATTTCGCTTGGGATATTGATTCTCTAGGATGTCTGTGGCTGTGGCGGGCGGTGAGCTGGCACGCATGCACTTGGTCACCTCCAGTGTGTCCTCCGTGATAGGTTCCAGCCCTGCCTTGACTCTGTACTCGTTCTTTAGGTTCTTTAGAACTTCCATGCCACCCAGACCCAACAGCGAAACCTTCCACAGCAGCAGCACAACCTTCTTCATGGGAAACTGCGGAGCGGCCCCGCTACAGAAGCGAGTTATCATGCCAAGCAGCTTGACCGCGAGCAGTTCCCCATCGGGCAGTGGACTGTTGATCTCCTGCACAAAGGATTCGGCCAGCTGCTTGTAATCCTCACTGCCCTTCTCGCGCTCATCTCGAATTGTCTCCGTTATGATGTACAGCACTGAGAGTATGACACGCATATCTGTCGAATCCACCAGGGTGACATTGGTGATCTTTACGGCAACAATGTCCGGAGAACAGGCCGATTCGAATTCCATGTTGAGCAAATCAATAAAGGAGGAGAACACGCCCAGTTGGTACAGCACAACGACATTATCACGCGTATTTTGATGCTGCTCCTCATCGGATTGCACTTCGGCCCAACAGCCCTGGGCGAGATAGAGTATGCAACGTGCTGCCTGCATACGAAAGGCGCGATCGGAGACTTCTAGTTGATCAACCAGTTTCATCACTATGCTACGCTGCGATTTGGCATCCTGTTTCTGCCAGTTGGGGGGCAGATCATATAGCTCCATTTGATCCTCGAACGCTTTCACATTCATTTGAAATTCACTGAACTCTGTGTAGCTGTAGAGCTCGGCGATTTCATTTTGATAGCTATCCACATCGGCATATATGAAATCCAAGTCGGGCCCATCGCAGTTGGCGTCCACATCGTGTGTATCCTGCTCGAACGAGTTGTTTATGGATGAAAGCATCATTTAGAGGCTGTACTGCAATTGTGCCTATGTATGCGTAGGTGGAACTGCGTTCTCTTTACGTTTGTGTGTGTAGGTGTGCGCTGCGCTCGTGTGTTGTGTGTGTGTATGTATGGAAATGTGTGTATCCTTGTGTTGGCAGTAGGTACGGCTGCAAAAGCGGCTGCTTCTCGTCGTTCTACACTCTGGCGAATGCGCGCATTATAATTAGTTTATGTTTTAATCTCTGCATCTCATTGTTAATTTTGCAATCATAATAATTTATCTAGCCTATCACAAAAATCAAGCACAAAAGAAGAAAATTATACTAAGTATGACCATCGCGTGCTTTGCGCTAAATACTGAATTGTAAATAAATGACAGTATCGATATTAGTATCGATTGCAGCGTTGTTCATGTTATCGACTTTACGGCCGCCGGTACCCCTATTTATTAGTGACTGGCTCTAGCACCGGCAACAGTTTTCTTTGGTTCTTTCAAACAATCAGGTTACGAAATAAAGTAAGCAAAGGAAAAGACTCAAATAAATATGCACAGTCGTAAATCGTATAGCGTATTTTTGGAGCAAGATTGTGTGGCCAAAGAACATAACAAGTGACATTTTTCTTTCTTGCTGTACTTTGAACCCTTCGTTCTTTGCATATCAGCGTGAGCTTGCAGTTTCCCATTTGCGCACAGCAGCTGCCCGCATACATGTATATTTACACAGTCTGAGCATACATAGATTATAATTATCCAATTGCAAAGGATTATTGTGAAATTGTGAATTTGAAATACATATCATGGCTAGCCGATCAATTATATCAATAATGTTCGGTGCGCTGGCCACGGCCTTGGGTACCTACATCTACTTAACTATGCAAGTAATTACACTTTCATTTCTATTTCAACTATCGACAATCGCCAATTGCAGTGACAATTGTTAGTTATATGAACTCGTTTGCATGTTTAATAATGGGACTAAATCACTCACGCACTTTACATACGTATATGCATTTGTGCTGTCAGCTTTAAGCCGTAAAAAAGCTAAATAACCGCAGTAACTGGGCTTGTTTTGGCGGCAAGCAGTTTAGTTGGCAACACTGGCAGTTATAGCGATAATGCCTCTCACGCAGTATGCAGGCATTTCACAGTGCTGCCAGATTTTAGCTGTAAAACAGCTAAATAACTGGTGCATACGCTTGTTTTGGCGGAAAGTGAGCTATTTGGCAACACTGGCACTTATTACGTTAGGTTGACTCATCTGTAATTTCGATACGACTTTGACCTTCATGAATTATGCATCCCAGAGAGCATGACAAGGCTAGTTCCGATTGTTGTTGTGTACGCGCTAATGACTGATAATAGAGTAACGTGCTGATTAAGATATGCCTACTTTCAGTTTTGTTATTAAATATGAATATCAGGCACGTTCAGAACATATCGCGCCAGGCGTACAGGTGCCTTAATCAAACCACAACCAGAAACTTTGGCGCCGTGCAGGCTTTGGCTGCTGCTCAGTTAAATCAGTGTCGTCGCTACTGCGTTGTACTTCTACCGTTAGTCCCCACAGTTGCCTGCAGTGCGGATCCAGCAGCAGTAATCAGCAAGTCACAGTACTCCACATCAGCCGTGAGTACTGTGTTCCCTCTGTGTGTTTCTCTCTGTAGTTGTTGGACTAATCATTGTTATAATGCGAAACTAAACAACTTTGTCATGTGCTTTTCCTTCTTCTGTTTCTGCTTGTCGTTTATCCTTTTCGGTCTGAGACTCAATCTAAATTTCGATATTTTTGCTTGCTCTTTCATCATATATTATTTCGATATATGATATATCGATAACATATCTAGGCCTGTTACTAATTCCCTTGTGTTGTTTTCTTTCAGCTCGACATGTCAGCAGGAGATTACAAGAACGCCGCATCCATTTACGAGTTCACCGTGAAGGACACACATGGCAACGATGTATCGCTGGATAAGTACAAGGGCAAGGTTGTCCTAGTGGTCAACATTGCCTCCAAGTGTGGATTGACCAAGAACAACTATCAAAAGTTGACCGATCTGAAGGAGAAGTACGGCGAACGTGGCCTGACCATTCTGAACTTCCCATGCAATCAGTTTGGCTCACAGATGCCCGAGGCTGATGGTGAAGCAATGGTCTGCCATCTGCGTGACTCAAAGGCCGACATTGGTGAAGTGTTTGCCAAGGTATGTAGTAGAGTGTTATCAACCTGTGATTGCTGATTGATAAGATAATCTTGATTTGCCAGGTGAATGTGAATGGAGATGATGCCGCACCGCTGTACAAATACCTGAAGGCCAAGCAAACCGGCACCTTGGGCAGTGGCATCAAGTGGAACTTCACCAAGTTTCTGGTCAACAAGGAGGGCATCCCAATCAATCGTTATGCACCCACCACTGATCCCATGGACATTGCCAAGGATATTGAGAAATTGTTGTAGTTTCTCTCTGTAGTTTATAAGCAACACAACTATATATCTATATGTATCTATCACGCCCCCCTTTTGGCTTGGCTTTGCCCTACAAATTAGTCTTGTAGTCGGGCTCGCACATGCAGGGCATGCTTCTATATTGTACTTGTATTTATGGTTCATCATGTCTTTAACTGAATGATCTTTAATAAACGCTAATGCTAACTGACTTCAAGTATACATGGAACTTACCTCCATTATGGAAAGACGCGCCTGTCTATAGAGCTTTGCCAGAATGCCCATATTCATGAAGCCTTCGGAGGCACGTTTGTTGTTGGCACTCTGAGCCAAGTTGTGTAACCAGACCATGTCATATTCGTGGTTCGTCATAAAAATATAATAATGTGAATTGTTTTGAAGAGTATTTTTAGTATTTTTATCTCGCTTGAACAAATTTTGTGATACTTGAAATTTTGAAGTGTTTTGAGGCTCGTTTTCGATTTGGAAATTCAAACGATCGTTCCATATATGGTTTTTGTTTATTTATTTATTTAAATAATTATGTATTTTTTGGGTGCAATTAATCATTAAATTAATTAGTATTATTATTGTTTATATAAGGTATATATATCCATATATATATATATATATATATTTATTTATATATGTATAATTATATATCGACTTCATTTTGTTTTCTATTAGTTTCCACATATTTTTTGTTTAGTTTACGGTTTCTTCCCTTTCTATATTCTTCATCTTTTGCCACCTTCTCTCTTTTGTTCACTACAGAGTGCTTTACTATGTTTTTTGTTGATTTTTCTTGTATTTGTTTAAACATATACACACACAATTGTTATATATTCCGTTAAATTACATACACATACAGTATGTTAAGAAACACTTTACACATATATACATAACATTAACATGTGCACTTGAGTAAAGAGTTACTTTCTCCCCATACAGTGAGTCAAGTAACTCTTTACACTGTATGTACATGTTAATGTTATGTACATGTGTGTAAAGTGTTTTTTGACATACTGTATATGTTTATAGTATGGTATATTCCGAATGGGGATAGAACATAAATAGGTTGATAAAACATTTTATATACTGCACAAACACAAAACACAAACTGTCGCTAGTTAGATTATGTGTTAATGCGTTTAATTGAATAGTTAGATATTTAGTTAGTCATGTTTTGAGGTTATGTTATATGCATATGAGAGAGTGTGTGCTATTGAACGAGTCTATCAATATTATTAAGCAATTGGCGACATATTGTACATGCTACAAATATTGCTAATAATACCTGCACATTTTTGTTTTCCTTTATCTATTTTCGTTTGCTTTGTGCCACATTCTTTACTTGTTTATATGCTTATGTGTGTGTGTGTGTGTGAACAATTCAAGTTCTATTAGTGAGTTTTTATTGTTGCTCACTTACCCGTTGAACTGCATTTGTGAGTGTGTATTTCGATTTGAGTTCGCTAACGTGAAGAACATGAAGTGCTATCCCTATATACCCATAACGTACAATATATGTATGTAAGAAGTTCAATATAGTATAATCATTATGTATGCCATCGATCAATAGTCAAATTTGTTTTCATTTTCTTTTGTTTTTATCATAATTTATAACATTGAAATATACATATCATAATTCCTTTTGCTGCTGAAGCGCTTAATTTAATCGTTGAACTGTTTGGTATTCATCAGTTATTGTAGTTTTATCTTTTTTTCTTTTTCTTTTCTAAACCGAAAACCGCAAAACAATATTATTGTATATTTCTGCTAAATGTTTCATTTCTTTTTGCTACGTTTGCCTTTTAAATATGTTGCACAGTAAACTTTAATGTATACATTCATATATAATTTATCTCTAAATAAGTAGATTTTTATTTAGTTTTTTTTTGCTGTTTTGTTTTCTTTTTCATGCCGTTTGTTGTTTCTTTTTTGGATTATACATTTCAAATATTCTTTTTGTTTTTCATAGGAACAAAAGCTTAGATTTTGTCTACGTTTGTTCGAAATGCTTCCGAAAGTTGTTTGTTTTATTCATTTTAATTTTTTTTGTTATTATATTAGATAAGGAAACTGAGTTCAAAGAGCTGCGATTGCGAAAATTGTTGGGAAGCAAGCTTAACCTTTTGCCAGGTGCTGGCGCTCCTTGTTGCCAGCACGGGCGATAAGTATTAAGTACAAGATATAGTATGTATATATATATATTTATATATATATATATATTTTATATACCATATAGCGTTTATTTATATACAGTATGTCAAAAAACACTTTACACATATGTACATAACATTAACTTGTACATACAGTGTACAGAGTTACTTGACTCACTGTTTGTGTAAAGAGTAACTCTTTACTCAAATGCACATGTTAATGTTACGTACATATGTCTAAAGTTTTACTTGACAGACTGTATGTATATACGTACACATATGTACTATGTATATATATATTTGGTTTGTATATACGTATATAAGTATATGCATGAGATAATGTAACCATAAACAAATTAGCAACAACTTTCATTTGTCCGGAACGTCTGGTAGATTGGTATTATAATTATAATAATTATAATTAATATTATGAGTCATAATTACTTAAAATGTTTTCATCTCTGTTGGTAGAAATTATCTTCTTTGTATTAATTAAGATTTCTTTCTAGAGTAACTGAGTTTATTCTTTCTTTTTTTTGTTTATTTATTTATTTATATTTTTTTTTGGTTTTTTTCACTGTCAAGAAACGTCCACCTATTTATTTATTGGCTTTACAAGTAAATGCCATTTATGTTTTTGTTTGTTTTATGCGCCACCATGATCCGCTTTTGCCGCCAGTCCGACATCCCCGGCTCCAGCTCCTCCGGCTCCTGCATCATCAACCAGCGCCGACTGTCCTCCGGCTGCGGGCTGCTGTTGCTGCGGCGGCGGTGGGGGCATATATTGCGGATACTGTGGATACTGCGGCGGCTGCTCGCCCCCTATGAGGCCTAGTTTATCTGTAGATTGATGATTTGTGGGTAGAGAGAGAGAGAGGGGTGTGTTAGTTGACGGCATAAGAGAAGGGATTCCATGTGGATCAATTGAATGACAATTACATCGATATATATATATATATGCAATAATACGATAATAGTACGTCAAATATATATAATATACACTTCAATGGACTGTAGGGCTGGTGAGTAAGCACACAATGAGCTGTTAATGCTCTATGATATATACAGGCTGTTAAGTAACGCTTTACACATATGTACATAACATTAACATGTACATTTGAGTAAAGTGTTACTTGACTGTCTGTATGTATTTACATCTAGACAAATGCGAGTCAGTATTTAAAGCGTAGAATATTTCATAATTTGGTTTTGATTTAATCATTCAGTCCCCTGTTCAACTGTTGGTGCATTTCAAATGAGGGTTAATTGTCCATCGAAAACATGATAAACATAATAATCACAACATCAATAATAATAATAATAATAAAAGTATAAATAAAAATGTAAACAAACGAATTTAGCGTACGTTAACGATTAACTCACACACATGCAGCTAAAATGATAGTCCAATTAATAATCGATAAAAGCGCACGTGTTAATTGTTCTTGTTGCTGTTGCTTACAGTGTTCGATAGTTATCGGTATTTTTTGGTTATTGCGAATTGAAATTTCAGTTACTGTTCAACAAATTATGTGTGAAATGTTATTGATTTTGCTTTTGTTGCTGTTGTTGTGCTGTTATTGTTGTGCTGTTGTTGTTGTTATTGTTGGGCTGTTCTTGTTGTTGTTGTTGTTATTTGTTATTGTTTATTGTCCTGTCGCCACGTCATCCGTCGGACTCGGTGGTTCATCGGTCAATTTCTCAGCCAATGGAGTTTTCTCGAGTGTCGTTGGTGGTTCGGATTTGAGTGTGTTGTGGTGTGGTGGTGGTGGTAGTGCTGATTCAGATGCTGGTGCTGATGCTGCTGGTGCTGATGCTACTGGTGCGGATGCATGAACCTGCTGCAAGGCAGGAGGTGGAGGAGCAGCAGCATCATCCGACATGAAAGGTTCTACGAGAGATTTGTGATTTGAGAATTCATCTGCAGTTTTCGAGACAAACCATTAAAGTGTATTCAAAATTTGTATCACAATTTTGAATTTGTTAGTAAATTAGTGTTCTATATATATGTAGGTGTGTGTGTGTGAATGTGAACTACTACTAGAAATGATTAGTGAGACCATGTGAATAGATGTGCACCTAGCAATAATATTTTCCAGATGACTGACAAAATATTATAAACTTCTTTTCTTTTACCTCAAAAATTAAAACATAAAATTCGGAATTTGTTTTCTTTTTTTGTTCTGGTTTTTTAGTTAATAACTTATTGTTAATAATTTTTGATTCTCTAATTATTTTTCTTCGTCTTTCTCTGTAAATGTTGGAAGAAAACTTTTGGTGAGTGTACAATAAGTGTGGGCGTGGCTTGGAGTGGGTGGTGAACCTTGTGAACCTTGTGGAGGTTGTGTAGATAGTAAAAAATAATCGGTAAACATTAAAGAAATTATATAGTAAGAGAACATATAAACAACTCTGCAGTACTTTATGCATTTGCCGTTGGCCTCGTTCTATGTTAACAACATAACATAACTATGTTAACAAATTAACATAGCTACAAATAGTACTATAATATCGGGGAGTTCAAGTTGTTGTTATTGTTGGATATCTAAAGATTAGTACAAAACAAACTGTAAACGAAACACTAAACAAACCACAATTATTACGGATTATATACGGATTTACTGCATGTAATAGCTAACTATGCCTAGGGTATACTACAGTTTACGGGTACAAATGAATATAGATAATATCGTTAAACTTTAATCGACTTTGAGCGGACACAGGGTTCGGGCTGTTTTTTGAGCGTATCGACCCGAACACACACAGAGTGAGAGAGAGAGAGAGAGAGCAACACACATAGACAAAGAAACGGCTATTTTACAGGGTGTTCATTATAACAAAGAAACAATAAAACAAAACAACAACACGAGGCCTTAATTCAAATTACCGAACCTGGTGCAGATGGTATCGTATGGAACCAGATGATATATATATATATATATATAAAATTATATATATTCCTTCTTTTTTTTAGTTTTTTTGTGGTTGTTGGTTCGCATGATATGCTAAGTACATTAGATGCTTTATTGCCCGATCGATCGTTCGGTTTTCGTTCGTTTGGTTTTTTTTAAATGACAACAATTTTGAGGGAGTTTCGTTTGGCCGTCAATTTCAAATTCAGAACGATCATCAAACGTACGACAGTTGGACTGTGTGAGTTTAGGCTCTACTCGTAGCAGTTTGTTAAATGAGAGTCGAATTTGATTTGATTTGATATTGTTGGGCTGATTTTCGATAGCATTGCAGTGTAACTAAGTTACTATAGTTCTTATACATAAGTTAGGATGTTTTTTAATTTTTTTAGCAATCTACATAAAGTTACCTAGAGAAAAAAACGTTGCGGAATAAGAAAATAAACAAATTTAGTTGTGTATGTGTTTAGAAATTAAAGTTGAATCAGTTCGAAATAAAGGTTTTTAAGTATTTTCAAATGATAAGAAAGTAATAAGTTCAATTTGGATTGGTTTCTTGTATAGAGTATTGAGTGTTGGTGTGTGTGTATGTGTGTGTGTTGACTGTGATGAGCAAGAAGAAGTTGAAAAAGATGCTTCAAGGATTTCGGCACGAAGAACTTACTTGCAATGATGCCCACAATGACCAGTCCGATCACGCCCATTATAATC
This sequence comes from Zaprionus vittiger, assembly GCA_018904025.1. Classification (NCBI taxonomy): domain Eukaryota; kingdom Metazoa; phylum Arthropoda; class Insecta; order Diptera; family Drosophilidae; genus Zaprionus; species Zaprionus vittiger. The sequence continues at coordinate 1,741,170 of JAEIFQ010001142.1, read as the reverse complement.
ATCATCTTTAAAGAGATAGAGAGGGTGATGAGTTGAAGTTACGATATACTTGTAGTTGAGTATGCTCATTATACAGACCTTCAAGTTCTGCAACCAGAACTTGCGCTTTAGCTTGCCTGCCTGCTGTTCAAACTGCGAGGCACCCTGTTGCAAGGCATCGGCGCGATCGTCCAGCTCGGAAAGTTTGGCATCGCGCTCTAACACCTTCTCGACATTCGTGCGCATGATGTCGACGACCTGGGGCAACAAATGGGTTCAATACAGTCCACAAATGAGTTCTAGTTGGGCTACTTACCTCATCGACTTGGGCTTGTGTCTGTTGCAGACGCTTTTGTGCCGCAATTTGCTGCGGGTTGCGTGGTCCGCCCACAATCTCGCCATCGGCTCCCTCGCCGGCTGGCGGTCCGTCGGTTGGTGGTGCATCACCAGCTGCTGCAGCATCCGCCCTAGAGAGATATAAAGAGAGAGAGAGAGAGAGAGAGAGAGAGAGAGAGGGAGGGAGAGTACAGACGACACTTGATTAGTCATCGATAATTGGCATCGGTTGTGGCTAATCAACTCCCCACGGAGATCTCAAATTAAGTACGGGAACTTGGGCTATTCGATTACACATGATGATGTATGTAAGTTCAACAGATACAACAGATACATACACATGTATGTGTCTATCTATGTAAGTGTGTGTGTATATTGGTAAAGTGCACACTTACTGTTCCTTGTCTTTTTTATCTTTCTTGCCCATGACTGAGCTGTGTTTGTTATCAGTTTGCGGCTTACAGGGTTGCAGAAAACAATAATAATAATATCAAATTATATCGAAATTAAAATCGATTATGCCTAATAAGCACATTAATTTCCCTTGGTCCCAAAATATACCGAAATAAAAATGGATTTTTTTTTTCAAATAATAACATTAACTGTTAATAATTTCCCCTCGCCCAGAAAAGTATGCTAAAAATGTGCATATATAGTAAAGTATGTTCAAGTTATATGGGATCCAAATTTGAAGCTTCTTTTGTTTCTGGGAAAGGGTTTCTCTTTTCGCTTGCATGACTAAGTCATGAGGGCACGCCAACTTGTGTTTAAATTTATCGATTTTGCGGTTCGGGAAAGTGCCATGTGATGCTAAACGCATAGAAGGACACGGACAAAGACGGACATGATGAAACGGACTATTCGGACTCGACTATTTGCGTTGTACCCATTTTTATTGTGGGTGTACGCATTTTAATTTCTTCTACAAGAGAAAGAGAAATCGATAATTTCCATCACTTACATTGTGTTCTGTTTGTTGTTGTTGTTGCTGCTGCTTCTCTTGTTGTTGTTGTTGTTGGTGTAACAGGCGTTGCTGTTACTGCTGTTGTTGTTGTTGTAGTTGCTCAAACAAATTCGACCGTCGTCGTCTACGTCGCGGCGATTGTGTCCGTGTCCGTGGACTTATAATGCACTTGCCCAACGTCTTTCACTTAAGAGAAAGGCAGGAGAGGGGGGCGGGGGCAGGTAGTGCTAGGTGCAGCGCAACTTAGGCGTTTCGTTGTTTTTGTTATCGATGGCTCTCTCACACACACTCCTCTCTCTCTTTCACGCTGCTCTCTTTTGCTGTGTCGACTCGCTGTCGCTCTCTCTTGAAGCTTTTTCCGCTATTCGTCAATGAACCTCATCACATTCGCACACAGACATACACAGACGAACGTCCCCTCTCTCTCTCTCTCTCTCACGCTCTCTCTCACAGAAGTGGGGTATGTGTTGGTGTGTTAGTGTGTGTGTATGTGCGGGTTCCACTTGCCACTTGCCACGACAGCCTTTTGCAGGGAATTTTCTGGCTCTGTGATGAAACTGTTGGTGGATAGAGTATAAAAATAGTTGCAAACTATTTTTAGTATAAGCTTTGTTATGTTTACTATATATACGATAAAAAGGCGGCTTAACTAAACTCCCTCAAGTGCACCCTGTATTAACACCCACACTCACTTGTGGGTGGATGGATTCTATTGTTCATTGAATACACATGAAATAAATTCGATAGCAATTAATATTGCATACTTCTAGGAGCACTTAAAATCCACAGTGGAATACGTTTAAATACAGAACGTTGTAATTGTTTTTTGTTTTTAGTTTTCTAATTTTTCCATGTACAAACTTTTCCACTTGCTAAAGGAAAAATCAATGAAATTTTACACAACATCATTTTCGTTTATCAAACTCATTTCGGCGTTTTAGTTTCGATAATTTTGGACTTTTAATTTCAAGAAATATTCCTTATTCACATTTATATATAAAAAACACATATTCCAGAGTTTTATATTACAATTAATTGAATAAATGAATTTCATTTACGCAGCACAAGGAAAATTTTCACTTACGACGTTTTAGCCAACTGCGAAAACTTGCAGCTTTCCAAACTGTTATGTGTATTTGGAGAAAAAGCTTGCACAGCGGGCAAAAGGACGAGTGGAAAAGCTTTTTAAGAGAGACTGTAACGAGTGCCATAACTAACGAATACAAATCGAATAGAGCTGCAGAGAGTCTACAGAGGTTTTCGGAATTTTGTCTGTATCCATACACGGTACATTTTGAGGCATCGTCCACGATTGACCTGTAACCTTCTGTCCACAATCAGCTGCTCCTCCTTCAACCCTGCCTGCGCAAACATGTCACGCAACTGCTGTTCGGTGAAGAAGTATACCATAGTTCCATCACCGCGCACATAGAAATTATCCTCCAAGCACTTGCCGCTCTTGAAGCGCAGCTGCGCAAGGTCATAGCGTCCGTAGTCCCGGAATATGAGTAGACCTCCGGGCTTAAGGTATTTATAGCAATTGTCTAGCACCCGTTGCATCTTGGCCGGTTCAATGGCGGACAGCACAAAGATCATTACAATGATGTCCTGTGAGTTCTCCTCGAACGGCACTTGCCACTGCTCCTGTGTGGCGTCCATGACGAAGACGTTGCAACGTTTCTCATCGAATTGGGGCTGACTGCGTAGGATTTCTATGGCACGATCGGAAAAGTCACAACCATAGACCCTCAGCTCAGTCTCTGTGCTGTACTGCAGTATGGGCAATATTGTGTTTCCCACCCCGCAGCCCAGTTCAAATATGCTGCGGGGCTGGGAGGCTTCGTTGGCTGACAGTGGCGCTAGCTCAGGGAACTCTGTGAACAACCAATGGCGATCCTTGAAGAACCGATTGTCGTGTATGCCATAAAATGAATCCCAGAACTTGGGTGCATTCGACTGGTAGCGTTCCCGCTCATCCTCACTCATCTTAACCGTCGAATTCTTTTCAACTGCTGACTGTGCTGCTTGCTCCTGTTCCACATCCCATTCCACGTGATCCCTGTGAAGATTGCAAGTTTTAAAGATCTCTGTGAGTTTTGCGAGTCTTTTTTTTTTATATACCATGCATTAAACTCGAACAGCTCACGCGCATCGGTGAGTATCCGCTGACCAGTGCCACTTGGTTTCTTGCGCTGACGCGTGTGCTCCCAAGTTTTGCTGGCCAAGTTCCGTTGAAGATATTTACCAGGCGTTATGTTTAAAAACATCGGCATCATCCTTGAGCAAACGTGTGCCGAACTGAGGACGTTTCTCGTTGTTACCTGCATTATCTGTCGTTGGATGATCTTCACTCATGTTAGGGTGTCCAAATAACTTGTTAACTTGTAAACAAACACCTCGTTGGCACCGAAACCATATGGCCATGACAATGCTGCCAGACCGTTTAAATACGTGTAGAGGTGGCAGCGCTATCAGTCGGTGGTGGTTAGTCGATAACACGCTGTCTATCGGTTAACCACCACAGTCTATCGGTTAGTATAACAAAACCGCAAGTATTTTTTGTTGTATGCGTTGTTGCGTTCTGCAGCAAATTTGTAATTATAAATAAATAAATCAAGGAAATCAAACAAAAAGCGCCAAAAACAGAGACAAACTAAAGCCCGTTGTGTTGTGTGACCAAAAACAAACATTTCAAAATGATGAATGAAGCTGCTGCACTCGCAAACATGATACCCTACGACACAATCGGACTCTACGAACAGCCAAAGCCTCGTTTCATCTTTAAAATGCCTCGAGTTGTGCCCGATCAGAAATCCAAGTTCGAGAGTGACGAACTCTTCCGGCGCCTCAGCCGGGAGAGTGAGATACGGTACACAGGCTATCGGGAGCGGAGCATTGAGGAGCGTCAGGTGCGCTTCATGAACGGCTGTCGGGAGGGACACACTGAGGCCAGCTTTGTGGCATCTGGCACCAACCTGCAGCTGGTGTTCAATGCCAATCAGAATCCCTACCTGCACGACAAGGAATGTGACTTCGACAAGGAGCATGGCAAGGTGCACATCAAATCGTACTTCATTATGAACGGCGTCTGCGTTCGATTCCGCGGCTGGCTCGATCTGGAGCGGCTCGATGGTGTGGGCTGCTTGGAGTATGATGAGCGCAGGGCAATGCATGAGGATGCCATACTGCGTGACCAAATCGATCGCTACAATCAGCGCTTGCGTGAATTTGAGGACACCAAGCGCGCCTATCGTGACAATCGCCAAGACGAGATGGAGGCAGTGCGTCGTGGTGTCGCCTCTGGCGGCATTGGTGTGGGCGCCAGTATGTGGCGGCGTTAGTTGGACCTGTGGACGGCAACGACGCCGTCACAGTATCCACAGACGCATCCAACGCAGCAACAGCAGCATGAGACTCAATTTGCAAATACTCAATACTTTATGGAAACCTAAAAACTTGCCACCAATTGCGAGATTCGATTACAATTACGATTATATATATACTATATATTTAGAGATTCGCTCGATGAAAATGCTCCCTAATATTAGCCTTAGCACCTAGTTAAATTACTTAACGTATTATTGAACAAAGAATTTTATTGTGAAATGAAATTCTATAGTGACGTACATAATATTATATTTATATTTAAACTCAAACACACACAATAAACTTACGCATCATAATTCCAATTAATTTAACTCATGACAAACACCATGATGATTTACATATTTCATAGAAATCAGCAGACCTTCGTTGGAGGTTTTTGCTGATTAATGTAGATTGATAAACTCATTTGGGATAACAGCTAATTTAGTCAGGAGTCGCAAACTAAGACTAACTAAAGATTTTAGACCCTTGCGTTTCTTGGCTTCAATCTCCTACTAAACTAGTTATACATATATTATGGTAAGGAATCTTTTAACATTCAACATATAAACGTTATCAAATTGTTAACAGCTATAATAACTCTAATCGCAAGACATATGCCACTTTTTATACCCTTCGAGCATTGAACATTGTAGAAAAAGGGTATACTAACTTTGTGCAAATGTATGTAACAGGCAGAGGGGCGTGCCAGAGCCCATAAAGTGTATATATTTTTACTCAGTATCACTAGCCGAAACTATTGAGCCATGTCTGTCTGTGTGAACACACAGATCTCAGCTATTATAAAAGCTAGAGTTACTAAATTTGACAGGAAGATTCCTGTGTACTATACGCTCATCAAGTTTATTTCAAATGTTGGCTGCCACGCCCACCGCCCCCGCAAATCACTAATTTAGTTTGCAACACGATTTGTAAGCGTCGTAAAAAATATATAACTTTCTGACTTTAACATATACTAAGCTGTTAGTTATATCTACTTATTCTCGAAATTTCAATCGGATCGGACCATAAACACAGAAGTTATTTAAGAATGTGTGAACATAACTCTAAGTGCTTGTGTCACTTAACAAGGTAGGCAGGCGAGCGCCATCTGTCGGCAATTATTTTAAAGCATGTGCATATATATATGTGTATGAATTTAACAAATTAAAGGGTATCCCACAGTCGCGTGCGTTCGACTGTTGTGCTCGTTCTAAACATTCTTATTTTGAACTGATCTGCAAGTGTATAAATGAATTTCTCCTTTTACACTGTAGTAAAAAGTTTATTAACGTGCATTATATATTGTAGATATATTCAATATGTTTATTTAATATATAGTAGAGGATAACACTAAAAATACAAATAAAAGGGAATTCCGCGAAACAAAATCAAATTGCTTATGCCGTAGTCCGTTCGTAGTTAACGGAATTGCAGCGTGGAAATGCGCAGGCCGATGCAATCCTTGCCAATCTGACTGACCTCGCAGACGGCGCAGAGTCTGCCCTTGAATTGGGGATCATAGGCGGAGCCGCAGAAGGGGCAAGTGACCTCGGGTTTGCCACGATACAGTGGCTTCCAGCTGATGGCGCAGATGTTGAACGGATTGAACTCCTCGTACTGCAACTGATGCTCATCCACGGGATTCACCTCGCAGGCCTGCAGTATCTTGCGCACCTGCTGTGCCACCTCCGGCCTGGGCGCCAGCTCCAGCAGGCGGCGGGCAAAGGAAGCCGCTGTCTTGTAGTTCTTCAATTTAAAGAACATATTGAGTGCAGTGCGGAGTGTGAGGATCTGATGGACAGGCTGCAGTTTGCAATGCGTGAAGTAGGCAGCCATTTCGCAGAGACGCTTCTGCTCCTCCAGCGTTGCCTTGGGCATGCCCTTGCGCACAGTCTCCATCTTCAAACCCACAATATACTCGGAGCAGATCTTGAGCAACTGCTGTGCCTCCGCTGTATCCAGTTTGGTCTCCACCACCAGCAAAGGAATACTGATCAGTATCGAGTGGAATTTTTCAATGGCTTCGGTGAATTTGCCCGATGTGGTCATCTGGTAGCCAGCCTGCAGACGGGACACCAGTTCATTCAACTTAATTCCCATCGCTGGACGCTGTAGTTTAGGATTAGTCTCGGCAAAGTTACGCAACGGATACGCGGTGAGGGATTGCAGATTGGGATTGGCTGTGTAGCTTGTGCGGGCACACGCATAGTTCTGCAGGAAGAGTGTCTTGAAGGGTTTGAAATTGACCACGCCCAACTGATCGTTGAGCAGGCGGAAGGCGCTCTCGAACGCGCCAGCCTTGACATGATCCAACACCAACTGAGAGTTGTTGGCCCAGTGCTGGGCCGGAGATTGTCCCTTGTTGGGTGCTGCATAATAATTGCTGTCCAGTGCTGAGGCCTTTATCTTGGAGGCCAGCTCCAGTGGCACCTCCAGATCATCATCGCCCACATCCCAGCCACCACCAGCGGCACCATCATCCTGTGCCTCATCATTACTCAACGCATCGTGCATCTCCTCATCGCCTTCGTCGTCTTCGCCCAGCCCAAGATCAGCATCAGCGCCCCAGCCATCACCGCCGCCAGTGTGTTCATCCAGCAGCGCGGCATCAGCATTGATATTGAGTGCTTGGCGTGCTGTGGCACTAGAGCCCGCACGCGTGACCATGGCGCCCTCGAAGAAGCCCTTGGACACGGACAACAGTGGCCAGTTGGTCTCCAGCTGCTGTATGGGCACTGGTGGCTGCAGCAGCTGCGCTTGAGGATTGATCTCTGGCAGTGTGCTGCCCTCTCCAGTGATTGTGGCGCCCAGGGAGTCGGTGAGTTCATCGAAACCATGTGTAGCTGCTGTTAGATAAGCCAACGATAGTTGTCCACAGTTCTTGAGAATGCTCACGCGTTCCTTGACATCGCCCAGGAGCAGTGCACCCTGATACTGTGCCGAAATATCCTTGCGTATCTCCGCTATCTTGTTCATCTTCTTGAGCTTCTCCAGATTGCCAGTGATCAGATAGAGGAAGCTTAGCTTGTCAAAGTTCTTGGTGCGCTGATAGCACATCTCGACAACCTGATGATTGCCCTGCAGCAGAGCAGCCTGTCCCAAGCGATCCCAGCAATCCTTGTCATTCAGGGCATTTGCTGCCTGCAGCGCAATCTCAATGTTGCCACACTCCAGTGCAAGACCAAAGCGTGTCTTCTCATCCTTGACAAAGTGCAAAGCGACCTCGGGGTAACCCTTCTGCTGCAGATACGCAATGATGCTCTGGCCGACGAGGCGTGCATTGCGCACCATGTGCAGCACTTCATCATATTTGCGCTGTATCAGCGCCAGCTTGAACTTGTATTCCGTGGGATCAATGTGCAGCACACGGGTGCGACACTCGCGATCCAAACAGAAGACCTGATTGCCCTTGACGCGTGTCAAGTAGATGGGCAAGTCGAGGGTGCGTATGATGCCATGATCTCCATTGGTAATGGCATACTTAATGTGATTGCTGGTGGTGTAGATGAAGACACCAGATTCATCCCAAGCTCCTGACTTGACGCGACAATTCTCCTGCACGGTGCACAGATATTGCAGACGACGATCGCAAATGGTTACCGAATGCTTGCAGAGCAGAGCAACGAGTGACATGTCTGGTGACCAGACGACATAGCGGCACTTGGCCAGCTTGATGCTGCCGACGGAGACAAGACGCTGCACCTCGTAGAGTGTGACATACTCCGGGTCACGTATGAGCAGCATGCCAGTGCCAGCATAGAAGATCTCCTCACAGAACGTGGGTATCTTCTTGGTCACCTCGTTCTTGAAGTTCTTCACCACCAGCTGCTGATTGCGATCGAGCACAGCGAAGCGATTGCGTGCCACCCAAATCGCCGTGATGCCCGAGCTGCGTTTGCTGTCCGATTCATTCTGTCGCTCACTCTCGCTATCCTTGGGTATCTGGCACAGATCGTAGGTGCTGTTCTCCAGATTGTTGGTGCGTGTGCAGATTAACACCGCATTCAGTGCTGGATTATATGACATGCTGTACACGGGAGACTTGCCCGGGCGCAGCTGCATTACCACCGTGTCCTTGGTGGTGGTAAAGTCCAGTTTGCGTAGGAAACGATCCTTCACATAGTACAGCATGTTGCCATGCACAGCATAGGCAGGACGCTCGCGCTCCAGCTTGAAGACCACCATGCCTGCAGAGAGAGAGCATCAGCATTAAGGTAAACATGTTTATAAGTATATAAGGATTCTCTACTCACCGCCATCGTGTCCAGCAGCAAAGAGATTGAGTGTGGGATGCGCTGCCATAATCCAGAAACGTTCGTTATCACGTCGGAATGTGAAGAGACATTGACGCTTGGTCATGTCCCACACGCGTATGCTGCGATCCTCGCCGTTGGAAATGATCAGATCCTGTCTTGGATGAAAGAGCACACAGGAGACATTGTTGTAGTGGCCACGGCACGTGTCCACCTCCCAAGCCTTGTACTCATTCATGCGCCACAGCTTCACCAGACGATCGTCGGCACCGGAAACAATCAAAGGCAGCGTAGGATGGAAGCTAGCCCAGTTCACACCACGATCGTGACCCTCGAGCACATGCTTGACCACTGCATCGGCTTGGCCAAACAAATCTGTGGCACCCGGATGTCCCTTGAGGTGCTCGTCCAGTCCACCGGGACCAGGGGCAACGTTCTTCTTGCGCAATCCGGAAATATCCCAAACACGCACAGTTTGATCCAATGAGGCCGAGACAATCTGATCCTCTGTGGGATGGAACTGAGCACACATCACATAGTGATTGTGGCCAGTAAGCACACAGATGCAGTTACGCGACTGCCAGTTCCAGATGCGAATTGTCTGATCATCAGACGCGCTCAAGATCCAGGGATATTCATGATGGAAGGCAACCGTGCGCACATAATCCAAATGCGCGAGGAGTGTGAAAATGCAACGACGTTGCTTATAGTTCCACACCTTAATCTTGTAATCATCGCCACCGGACACAAACAGTGGCATCTGTTGATGGAAGGCCACGCTGCGCACTGGGCCGTCGTGCTCATCGAACTTCTCCAGCAGTGTGTGCATGCGGTAGTCCCACAACTGGATGACACCACTGTGCAAACTGGTCAGTATCCATGGGCGTTTAGGATGAAATGAGAGGCCCTTCACCCGGGCGGACTTCGATTCGAAATTTGTCAACATTTTGTAGTTTCTTTATCTTCTAGTGCTGCCGTGGCGGTGTCTATCTTAACTGTGTGGGTCGGCGTTTCTTTGACGTGACCTTATTACAATAGTGCACGGCACTTGGCTGTGTTCAGTGTGGGGAAAACACTAGTTAGTATTTTGTTAACAATATACAATAAGAAATATAAATGTGCAATTGATTTAATTAACTATTTTATGAAAAACACACACCAATTGCAAGATTTTCTCGAGTGACACGTCAATTATCTTCTTCTACTTGCAGCAATTTCAGAGTTGCCACTTGGCCAGAAAGCAGCTGACGCAGTCAATCGATTTCTACATATATCGATATATATGCTGTATACACGAACATCGTAAGAATGGTCGAGATACGATATTCAGAAGTTTTTGTTTACAAGTTGTGCGAACGAAAAATGCAATTTAAATAATTAAAAATGACTCTGGCACATCGTGCACTCTTCACCTGGTTCATAGTTTTAGTGTTCCTCATACTACTCTGCCTGCGACTAGATCCACGCACCACATGGAACTGGTTTGTCACCTTTACGCCGCTTTGGTTCTTCGACTGCATTCTCATCATTTACGTGCTAATCAAGTTCATCAGAAAGTGGCGCAACCTGAACCGTTTGACTGATCTGTTGTATCTCTACAAATGGAACATTGGCGGCGTCTTGCTGACCATAACATCGCAAGTGATGATATGCATGACACTGGAGTATCCACATCAGATACCCATCTATGTCACCATGGCGCCTCTCATGCTGCTTCTCTGTACCGCCATCGTGTATGTGGGTGGCAAGCTAAGAAAACGCGAGGGATGGTTAAATTAGCAGACAACACACATACTTATATTTATGTTAACTTTATTTGTAATTCATGTTAGTCTATATAATATGTAATATAATGAAAATGTAATCAGAATCCGTATTTGCTCTGCGTGGCGCGACGGGTTTGCCTGTTTGCGGACCACATGGCCTGCAGCTCGGCCTCATTGGACTTAGCCTTGTGGGCCAGATATGTGATTTGATGCTTCCTTCTTGTGCCCGCCACTGGCTCTTCATCTGTGAGTACTCCAGTGGGTTGATAGGTGGTCGCCGAGGCCAGTGCCGTGCGCATCCATTCCTCACGATCAGGCATGACTTGTGTGCCGGTTATATCAATAACATTCTGCATCTCCTTGGCTTCCTTGCGACGCCGCTTGGCATTCTTGCCCACCAGTGCATCCATTGCCTCCGAATTCAGTTGCTGCTCATGGTAACGTTTCTGTGCCGCACGAAGCTCCTCGGCCTGCAATTGAGATGCCTCCTCCTCGGCTGCTGCACGTGCTGCCACCTCCGTCAAATACTTGTTGCTGGCTTCCATCATTTTAGCAGCTCTCTTGGCAACCAGTGCGGATACTTCATTGCTACTGACCTCCGGCAATTTCTGCTCACTGTTCAGGGAAAAGAAGTCTCCGTTGCCGTCCTCATCCTCATCTTCCTCGCTGTCACTGACGCTGACAAGGGCTGCAGCCGGTTTGGCTGGCTTGGGATTGGATTTACTACTAGATTGTGCACGCACAACACCATCGACTCCTTCGGTGTTGTGTGCGGCGCGTCGTTGTTTAACTGTATCAGGCACAAAGGCTGGTTTAGCAGCAGGAGCAGCTTTAGCTGCATTGCTTATAGGTTTGGCTGTTGGTAAACTATTCTGTGCCGCCTTGACAGGTGGCGGCTGTGGTTCAGTGGATTTCTTGGCGAAATCACGTTCCGATTTAGCTTGTGGCAATATGCTTAGCAAGCTGGAACCCTTTCGGGGCTTCTCTGCCGTCTGTTTGTCCTGTTGCGATTGCTGTTTCTCTGCCTTCTCCTTGTCCACATCTGCGAAATCTCTGAGAGATGGTATGCTAATCTTGACGCGTGTTTTAACACCTGCAACTGGAGGCTTTTCCAGTTTTTCACTAACTGCTTTCTTATGCAGAAATTCATCGTCCTCCTCGGCGATGAATACTTTACTTGCTGCTGCAGCTCGTGGCATGGGCAGCTTGGCAAATGCTTGTGTTACTTGCTCCTTCTCCTCTTCCTCCTCCTCCGTTGGCGCAATAGCTGCTTTCGGCTTGGGCAGGGAAAGCGTTAGCCGACCATTTGCTGGTGGCTTCAGTTCTTGTAAAGACACTTCTTGAGGTATATAATCATCGTCATCGTCACTTATATGACCGTTCGTAGAGGCAATATTGGCTTTTTCGTTGTTTTTATGGTTGTTGTTGTTGTTGCTTGTGTTGATTGACTTGACCGAGGTTGGTTTAAGTAATTGCACTTGTGGTTGTGAGTTCTCCTCCTCATTTTCCGATTCGTCGTCACTGCTGGCAGCGTAGGCAACAAGCGACATTGTTAACTTATGTATGATTATTCTTACTGAATCTTAAATTGTTAATGATTTCGATTTCGAGTGTCCAAAACGTTGCAATGTTTTTAATACAAAAAAATGATGACAGCTGTTTGTGCAGTGTTGAAAAAGGTTGTGAAAGTCTGCGCGCAATATGGCAACGCCAGCTCAGCAGCCGGCAAATGCCGTTAAATTGTAAGTACCTAAATTGGAAAGTTTTAAAATAAACCTGGCAACAGGCATAAAACGCCATATGTCGCTCAATAAAACAATAAACTACATGTAGAAGATGTATAAAAAGTTGTGCATATAAATAAGTGTGCATAGAGTGCAGAATTATCAGTCTGCTGTCGTGTATTGAAGTGTTAACGCATTAAGAGTGAATAATGCATCATCATCAAGGTTGCAAAAGGTTGGGCAAGTCTGCGCGCAATATGGCAACGCCAGAATAGCAGCCGCTAAATGCCGTTAAATTATAAGTACCTAAATTGGGAAGGTTTAAAATAAAACACTTGACAACAGGTATAAAACGCCATATGTCGCGCAATAAAACAATAAACTATAGGTAGAAGATATATGTATACAACTATTTGCATATAAATCAGTGTGCATAGAGTGCAGAATTATCAGTCTCCAAACGTGTATTGAAGTGTTAACACATTAAGAGTGAATAATGCATCATCATCATCATCATCAAGGTGTTGGAGATGCCGCCGCCTTGGCTGGCATGTTGCCGCCGAACTACGATGCAATGGGCATGTACGCCGCTGATCCACCCAAGCCACGTTTCATCTTTAAGATGCCACGTGTAGTGCCGGATCAGAAGTCCAAATTCGAAAGTGATGAACTGTTCCGACGCCTAAGCCGCGAGAGTGAAGTGCGTTATACGGGCTACAGGGAGCGCGCCATTGATGAGCGTCGCATGCGTTTCATCAATGATTGTCGCAAGGGATACGCTGAATTGTCATTTGTTGCCTCCGGTACCAATGTGCAGCTCTATTTCAATGCCCAACCCAATCCCTATGCGGCGGAGCAGGATTGCGACTTCGAGAAGGAACGCAACAAGGTGCACCTGCGTTCCAGCTTCATTATGAACGGCGTGTGTGTGCGTTTCCGTGGCTGGTTGGACTTGGATCGCTTGGATGGCGTTGCCTGTTTGGAATACGATGAGCTGCGCGCACGGCAGGAGGATGCACAGCTGTGCGAGCAAATTGAGAGCCATAATCTGCGTATGAATGATGCTCAACGCATGTACACTCCACCACAGGAGCCACCTATGCACCACCATGCTGGTCCAGGAGCAGCTGCACCGGCTGCAATGCCTGGACATCCAATGGGCTGGTGATGCGAAGGCGTACTATTGCCAATCGAAGGATTACTATGATAGTCCATTTGGTTTAATCCTTATATTGTAATCCTTATATCCTTGAGTTTTAATACTAAGATACTTTATTTTTATACCTAATAAAAAACTCTTTAGTCTCTAATCTTTATATTGTTCGACGATCTGTAATCTTTATCTTTTAATTCTTGGTTAAGTTTCTTTTTAATACCTTTGGTCTGTAATTTTTGTATTGTAATCCCTATTTAAGTTTCTTGTTTATACCTCTACTCTGTAGCCCTGTTGCTCGTCTTGTTTCTCAGGGGTTGTTGTTGCTCGGGGTCTTTGGCCTTAATTACAGCAACTTCAACTTGGGCCGCCACCCCAAAAAATACCTTTGGCACAGCTGGCTCACTCTCTCCACATCTTTCTCTCTGGGTTCTTCTCTCTCTGCCTTTCCAAGGCCTACTCTCCCACTCTCTCCCCCTCTCTGTGCCTCTCTGTGCCACTCTCTTGCAATTCCTCTGTCTCTCCCCACTTTCTCTGTCTCTCTCCCACTGACATCTGCACTCTTTCTGCCTGCCTGCGCCCAACATAATAAGCAAATTGCTCTCTCTCTCTTGATCTCGGGACCGGCCCACTGAGAGAACATATTGATTTTCCGATGTATAGAATGCTCGGGATGCTGTTTTGCAACTCGCTGTCGCTGTCGCCGCCTCAGTCACATTTCGAACGCGAGCCAAGTGAGAGGAGACCCGCGTGTGGAACAACCCGAGAACGAAAGAAATAGGCGAAAAAAAAGACGGGCGAAAGGCAAAGAATTCATAATATAATATCTACACACAAACAACTTAAGTGATTTGCCAAACATTCAAAATTCTATAATTCGTTCTTGCCTGCGAAGCTGCGACGTGCGCTAAAATTAGCGACCGGTGTATCGTCGTGTAGGGTGATGTATGCTCAGTGAGTCCCAGTCCCATAGCTAACCTCCCCACCACCCTCTGGTGCACACGCCGGAAAGGAAAGAGAAGCGACGTGCTCACGGCCCAATTGTGCTGACTGAATTGTGAATTATACATAAATATTTGAATTATTCAATATATATTACATATAATATTATATATTCAATATAATATACGCATATATATCAAAGTAAAGCGAACGAGGGTGTTTCCCCTGCAGTGTAGTGAAAAATCAATAGAGTAGAAGAAGGAGAATTAAAGAGGAGCTAAACAAAATGCCAGCTTCAAACACGATTGTGCTGAAGAGCCTCTCCATACTGCTGGGCCTGTTTTTCATCTTTGTGGGCACACTCAAACTGACGCCGCACATTAGCAAGGATCTGTACAAGGATTTGGTAAGCTGAAAAAATCGATGATACTCTCTTTTTGCCGGAACGAAGCATTGTTTACCTTGCGGCATGCTGACTGCTCTCATCGATTTTCTCTCAGAGAGACAGAGCGAGAGAAGGAGGGAGAGAGAGAAACCCCCATTAGCACATAGCGAACCACCCGAAACAAGTTCATCCGTGTTATTGTCCTGCATCCCTCTTATATAACTGGGTCACTGAGGGATTTCAAACGAAAATACAATTGAAAATGTGATGGGAATGGGAATATTCTGCAATCTTGCTTATATTTTTTAGAAATTTCGTATACATGCCATATACATATGTATTGTAAGTTGGCTATCAATAGTTAGTTAAGTAATTTGTCACCGATAGAGGGCACTTAGATTTTGTATTCAATTGTATGCGTTTTTATCGTTGTTGTAATTGGTCACACCGATTTAACTAAGCATTTAGCTAAGCTTTGCGCGTCAGATCAGTTCGTCTGGCGATATCCAAGAGAGAGCAAAGAGGAATTGCGGTATGTAGACTCGGCACTAGATTTAATGTTAAAGTCTTGTAATGCCTTGCAAACTGTAACTGTATTATTTCCTTATAGAATTAAACATCATCATTCAGTCCTTCATATGTTCGATGTACATTTGCCAACGGCGATCAATGATTGTTTAAGGCATTCCCTGGATATTGTCGGCGGCTCGACAATTGGTATTCTACGTTTCTGATTAATCGTTTCGTCAAATGAAAATTAACTTAACGACACAATCAGTCCACTCTCTCTCCCTACCTACTCTCAATGATTGTTTAAGGCATTCCCTAACATGTATAAAGATTATGACATGACACTTCCACATTGAACTCGACCTCAGCAATGCCAGTCGGCGGCCTTCATGAGCGAAATACTTAAGAAAAACGCAATGATCTTCATAAAAACACACGCACATTGAACATAAATAACATTTTAATTATCTAAACACTTTGCAGTTTCGTTCCGTATGCTCTCAAGACTTTACGGAAACTTTGAAGAGTTCTCTCTGGATTTCAAAGAACTTTTTTGAGAAATTTCCGTTCTGTTTTAAATGTAATCATGGAAATAGAAATGACTAAAAATGCGTTGGCGAGCAGCTTCTGCTGTAAATTATTTCTTGTTCAAGCTGTATATATATATACACATAATATACCATATATTTGGCGTATAAACAATCCACTCTTATCCGCTCTGAAACGTGCCAAATATTTATGTGGCTAGGGACAAATTTGTTTACAATCAACTAAAAAACAAACACGCTTTCGTTAGAGAGTGAAAGATCTTAAGAGCTACAATATATGAAGACTTGTTTGCTTCCCCCATCTTAAAGTAAAAGAATTGCAACTTTCGATTCGCGCCATTTTACTTTCAACACTCGCCCTGTTTAGCCTTCCCCTCTCCCTCTGCTAATGTATTTGATTTGAGAATAAATATATCCCGCAGATGCTGTTGCAATTTCGTGGCATTTATAATTACCTTATTCTATGAGAAACATTTGCCCAATGCCAAACAAAATACGATGAGAAACAGCTTTTGTTTTCTTCTGTTTTCGTATTATAAATTACAATTCTTGTTGTCTATATAAGACTCTATACAACTATACCTCAAATATCTGTAATTCCACTCCTTTATAATCCTTTTTCTTTCGTATTTATAGAATATAAATCTTCCTACATAAGACTATTATCTTCTATATCTATCTTTAAGATATACATATCAACTATTCTATTCTTATCGACTCCTTTCTAATCTATTTCTCTTTCTACAGCGCACAGAGTATGTGAAGTATGCCAAGGTATTTCCGTTGACCGCGCTGTTTGGCGTTAAAATACCCTCGAAATGGTACAGACGCACAGTGGGCATATTGGAGATCGTTTGCGGGCTGGCCATGGCATTGATACCTTATCGTAAGTACTGCAAGTCTGCCATTAATCAGTGTAACTTTCAACATTCTTTCCTCCTTTGCAGATAAAGTCAAGAACGCGGCCAATGTGACGCTGTTGATGCTCATGTTGCTGGGCATTTACCAACACTGGATGGTCAGTGATCCCTTCGAGCGCTCTGGACCCGCGCTGGTGTTCACTTTCATGTTGGGCGGACGTCTGGTTGTGTGGTATCAGACAAGCCGCAAGGAAGCTGCTGAACTGGCGGCGGTTAATCCACCACAAGCAAATGGGTTAAAACAGGAGTAGGTAATGGCCGTCAAGGGGAGGAAGAGGAAGAGAGAGTGAGAAAGGGAGACAGAGAGAGAGAGAGTAGATCATTTATCACACTTAGATCAGAGATTCAACCACATAGTCGTTCATTAGTCGCACTTTGTAAACAGCTTTGTTTTAGCACAATAAGTTATAACAAAATGTTTCGAATCCGCAGAAGAATCCCCCTCGAGCATATATATGGGAAGATGTGTAGAACTTTCATTTATATATGGGAAGAAGTGTAGAACTTTCATTTATATAGTTATAAATTAAATTGAAATTATTAGAGAGAAATCAAAAACGTTTTCACTTTGGTGCCAAATAACACAAAGATACACAAAAATAAAGTTAACGATAATGAATACAAATAAATAATTGCAGAAAGTGTTCAAGTTATATAGGTAATGATATACAAGTTAAAGAGTATAATAGCTATAAAGACAAAGACCACTATGATTAAACACGAATTAATTCACGAATCCTTTACCAAATTATACGGCACACTCATTCAATAATTGTGTATGTAGTCGCTGCCATCAATGCCCATGACATTTTAGCAACAATTTTAATAAATTTGAATAACTCATACTCAATATATGTATAATGCTCAATCAATTGCAGTTGGGTTTGTGTTAATGGCCAGCAAGGGTTGAGATTAAAGTGTGCTGGCTAAGAGTGCGTCATCCAAGCATTAGCTGTGCCTAAAGTGCAGATCTCTCTGTATATGTATCCGTATCTATTCCGATCCGGTGCTGAGTAACTTCAGTGCTTTCTGCAGATTCTCAATTGCCGTCTTCACATCGTCATAGTTGAGGGCACTGCCCGCATATTTGCAATACTTTTGAGCTGTGATCATTTGATCTGGTGTGATTTGGACACCAGCAATGGGCACAATTGGTTGGTAAATGGCCGCATGGGGCTGCGCTGTGGGCACATATGGCTCGAAGCCACCGGGCTTCTCTTCCTCCACTGGTGGACTTGGCAATTTGTTCGGATTGTTCAGCACCTCCTCGGCTGTGGGTGGTGTGATACGTGCAGCTGGCGGCGATGGCGTAGTTGGCTGCACAGGCGGCTCGGCGTCTTCTGGAGCTGGTGCAGCCTCTGGTGGAGTTGCGGCAGCAGCACCTTCTGCAGCAGCATCGCCGCCCGCAGCTTCTCCGCCTGCAGCTTCTCCGCCTGCTGCCTCGCCACCCAATTCCGAAGAGTCCTCATCATCGGGAAAGGGTCCAGGTATGGGTGTCTCCCCGTTCTTCAAACAGTTGTGGATGTAGGCAGCCTTGTACTTGGCATACTTGCGATTGTTCAACGCCTCCTCGCTCAGCTCACCAAAGGTAAGCAGAATGTCATACAGAACTCCACTGGAATAGAACGCCTTCACAACGTTTCTGCAATGTAAACAGAACCTTTGTGTATCTGTTTATGATGAAGATGCTTCCTTACTCACTTGCCGAAGTTCTCCTCGCGATCTTGTTTATCGGCATAAAGAAACAATTTCAGGGCATAGTTCTCAATGTGAGCCTGCGCAGCAACATCGTTAGTTAGGGCTTCGTTCTCAGCATGCGTTTTCTTTATTTGTTCCAGCCAGTCCATAAGGCCTGTAAACAGATACAAATCAAAAACAAACACAGATGAGTCATACATATAATATAAACATACTGTTTTTTTTTCACTTACCCAGCAGCAGCTTGGTCTCCTCGGCACTTTGTGTAGATGCCTTGAGACCTACTTGCAGAGCACTACATGACGTATATATATATATGAATCGATTATTAATATCCCATTATTGGATTTCTTAGAAGCCTGACTACTTACTAAAGTCTTGCCCAGTAGGCAATGACGACATCGCGGGAATCGTGCTCCTGCGCTAGTTTAAGGAAGTGCTGGATTGACTTCAGCGAAGGGGGGCAAGGTGGAAACTCCATCCTTAAAAACTTATAGGAGATTGCGTCTCAATTATATTCTTTTTTGAAAAAATCTTTTATTGCTTTGCCGAAATTATTTTGATGACTTACCAGTGCTGCTCTAATGTTACAATGCTGTCTAAATAGAGTTAGAGTGACCCTTTTTTTTGGTATTTAGTATTTTGTCATGCTGTGTGGCAACACTGGCAGGGCTGCATTCAAATGGCTAGCAATAATCCACAGGTGAGAGGATTATTTAGTTCAGTCAATTGTCGCCGCTTCAACCGTTTGGTAACTTTAAGGTAAACAAATCTTCGACAAGAACCAATTTGTGTTATCACTCGTACTTTGAACTTTGATCTGGCAAGTGTGCAAATCTTTAATTCACGTTTATCCTCAGCCATGTCGCTATCGAAGCCACTGTACTCCCTGATGGGCAGCTATCTGGAGCAGCTCTTTAATCATCCGGTGCGCACGAAGTCCATCACTGCGTAAGTAGATTAGAACAGGCTACTGCACAGTTACTATATATGTACATGTATCTTTCTAGCTGCCTCCTGGCCACCTCGGCGAACGTGACCTCCCAGCGCATTGCCGGCGCCAAGAAGCTGAACCAGCAAAGTGTCTTCGCCTACGGTCTCTTTGGCATCATCTTTGGCGGCACTGTGCCCCACTATTTCTATCAAACGGTAGAACGTTTGTTCAGTCATGATCTGCGCTTCAGAAAGTTCTTTTTGTTCCTCTCTGAGAGATTAGCATTTGCTCCATTCTATCAGCTGCTCTCCCTGTACTTCCTGTCCATATTCGAGGTGAGTTGAGCAAGGTTTACTTTAGGCTATATCTGATAAATCTTCTATATATTTGCAGGGCAAGTCACATGCCACAGCCTTGAAGAACTTGGAGACACTCTACTGGCCCGTGCTGCGTACCAACTGGCAGTATCTCTCGCTGTTGGTCTATCTGAATATAGCCTTCGTGCCGCCCATGCTACGTTCCATTTCGTCCAGCATCATATCATTTGTCTGGGTAGTTTACCTGGCAATGAAACGTCGTCGTCTGCAGGAGAAGCAGGCCGCTGAGCGATCCTCCTAAGCACATTCCTCAAAGGAACCTTTAAGCAATTCCAATTTTTCCAAATTGACCTCAAAAAATATAAGAGATATAGAGAGACATAACTGTATGGTATAAACAAGAATATATATATTCTAAGAAATGATTAACTGTATAGTATATGTACAGTTGTATATATATTCTGCATATTGCGTTAGTTTAACGGTTTCTCTCTTTATCTCTGCCCTGTCGTTTCAAAGGTTTCGAATTCCGTTCGGTTCAACTTTATATTAACTACTTAACTGTTGTTTGTGAGTGTGTGTGTGTGTGTGTTAAGATTATATATTCACTTAAGATTATCAATAATTAACTCAAGGCCTTATCGCCGTTCACTTTTTATATATCCGATTAATAAAAACAACATACTTTAAATGGCAACAAATGATGTTTATTTTAAAACTAGAGCAAATAATCAAGTACAGTCGAGTATTATTGGCATAATAATTATAATAATATAATAATAATAATATCCTGGCTATGACTAGATTCAGATTTAGCTAGCAAACTGGGAGTGTGTCCAAAACAAAGGCAACAACTATCTTAAAGTTTAAAGGAATGAGTGTGTGCGACTATATCCGTAAGTATATCATCATTAAGTACTATATATCTCTGACTAGAATGATTACTATGATTTAGTAGATTTATCTATGATTTATCTCGTTCACAATTCGCCGCATATCTTGCGCAGCGAATCGGTTAACACTCAGAAAGCAATTGCCGACGGACTTCGACTATGGTGCAGTGGTGTCCCACCCATGGGCGTGCCCGGCGAACTTGCCCTGCTGAAGCAGCTGGAACAACAGCTAGAGGCATCGTTGTCTATGTGATCGTCCCCATCGCCACCGTTACCAACGCCATCTCCTGAAGACTTATGATGATACGGTATTGGTCGTTTGCGGGCACTGTAATAATTAAAGAGCAAAGATTAGATACGAAACATATTTGCATTCCACGCACTAAAAAAACAGTTTAAATATTCTTTTTTTTTAACTCACCACAAACTGAAAAGTGTAAACAGAAATCATACAAAACTAAATTCGTTGAAAAAAAGAAATGATATTTAATAAAATATACTTGGGGATGACATAATTTATTATATATTGTGCATACAGTCGGTCGATTTTGTTTGCAGTGACTAAATAATAAAAAGATAATCATAATTAGCAATTACAATAGAATTTACGCAGCCTACAGAGAAATAAATATTGCATAAATTAAGCAAAGATTATTTTAAACAAAAGTGTAAATTAGTTTTCCTGAGTGTGGCTGTAAAAAAAGCTGTAAATTAATTAAAATCAAAGTGTAGAAATGAAGAAGAGTGTTCAACTGAAGCGGGTGGGAGTAACCTGCTAACGTCTTTTGCTGCGGGGAGAGCGACGGCTACAAAATAATTAAATAATCAAAAATATTAAACAAAATAAATATATATATTTAAGTACATAAATAAAAGTTTGAACCTTGCAGAGGATTGGAGTTAACTACGGTCGCGGAACGAATAAGTTGGCTATCGATAGGCTATCAATAAATTGTCACCGATAGAGGGCAATTTCATTCAGTATTTTATTGTAGGCGTTTATATCGTTGTTGTAAGTGGTCACACCGATTTATCGAAGAATTAAGCTATGCTTGGCGCGTCAGAGAGGGACTTTGAATAATCTTTATGCTCATTATAAGTTATTGATAGTAACTGCAGCTCTGCAAGGTTTAAGGTAATAAATGCTATATAGTCGTGCGTAGCCGACTTGAAAATACTCTGCACTTGATAATGAACAATAAATTTAGAGCAATTGAACTTAGAAACGATTTTCAAAATGAAAATCAAATGAAATATAGCAATTATGGATGAACCAAGATAAAAACTTAAAAAGGAACCATAGAACATGGAGGAATCTCTTTAGTTCATATAAATGCTTATAGAAATGGGTGCAGGGTATGCAATTAAACTAAAAGAATCAAAATAAGTTCAAAATAAAGTTACGGCTTCTTAAGAACAATATAAAACTTAAGAATGTTTAAACAAACGAACATGGACAAATTTCTGTGCCTATTGCAGGTGATCAAGCTAAATATTAAATATGTATAATAAGTACAGGGTATAAATAACTGAAAGAAACAAAAAAAGTTAATAATATATAAATAATTCTAGTTCACCTTGTTATACGACGTCTGTCCAGAAAGCTGGGCGAGCCACGGCGACGTGGTATGGAGGGCGAACGTGAGCCAGATTGTGAAGTACCCGAGCCGCTGCTGGATGAGCTGCCCGAGCTGCTGCGCGAGGAGCAGCTGGAGCGGGACGAATGTGAGCCGGAACGTGAACGGGAGCTGCACGAGCCGCTGCGACTGCTGGACGAGCTGTAGCGTCTGCAGGGGAGTACAGAGAGACTGTTAGAGAGAGATTCCTCTTTAAAGGAGACAGAGAGAGATTTGAATAACTTACGATCTGGAGCGGCTGTTGGAACGATGATGATGATGTTGCCGTCCACTGCTCGTGCGCCGCTTGCTGCGACTGCTGCTGCGTCGCGAGCGACTGCGACTGCGACGTGCTGCACTCTCCGCTGCTGCCACCGTTGCCGTTGAGACCTTGGAGACAATGGCATCCACCAATGTGCTGTCCGCCAGCGCCGCTACCAATGGCTGTGGATCGTGAATTTTGAAGGGTTTTATAACAATTTTGGGTTTCTGTTGATGCTGTAGCTGCTGCTGTTGCTGCTGCTGCTGTTGCTGGTGATGATGATGATGATGATAACTTATACTATTGGCCGCAAGGGCATTGAAACTAGCACCTGCACCAGCACGTGGCAACACCGGATGACCCAGCAGCGCTAGGCCTGCAGCAGCCGCTGCTACAGCAGCTGCTGAAGCACCAGAACCAGCACCGGATGCAGCACCAAGCAGACTCGCTGCTGCATGCCGTGCATGATGATGATGCTGATGATGATGATGCAACAGCGTCGTATGCTGCTGTCCACCAAATAGACTAGTATTATACATGCTTAAGCTACGCGTTAGTGGATGATGCTGTTGATCCCGTCGAGAACTGTAGAAGGAGCTAAGTAATCCAGCACTGCCATTGTGCTGCTGCTGCTGCTGTTGATTCTTGCAGATGTTGTAGTGTGTTGCCGTCAGCAGAGGGCCGTGATTCAAGCGATTTGTGGTGCGATTGTATGTGCCCGGTGTGCCGGCCAGAAAAGGCAGCGCATTGGGATTAGTATGAGCAGGACCACCACCACCACCACCTGCACCACCCCCACCACCACCTGCACCACCAGCAGCAGCACATGCATGATTGTTATTGTTGTTGTTAGTATTATGTCTACTGTTGGGATTATTATTCAGCGTGCGATTATGAAAGATTCGTTGTCGATTGTGATGGAACTTGGCAAATGTTGTTGTTGCTGTTGTTGTTGCTATTGTTGCTGTTGTTGCTGCTATTGTTGTTGCTGCTGTTGTTGCAGGCATTGCTGTTGCCAGTGTGGCAGTTCTTGTTGCTGCTGTAGGACTCTTGGCAGCCACAATTGGCGGCGTATTTGCCTGCTCCAATGAAGCTTGTTTTATTGTCGTTGTTGTTGCTGTTGTTGTTGTTGTGTTAGCCGTTGTTGTTGTTGTATTGGTTAATGGGTTAATTAAAGCATTTACATTGTTAGCAACAAGAAATTCACTAAGCGAATTACGTTTGGTAGCCACCACCATAAGAAGATTATCTGCTGCACTTACATCGCCGCCTGCCGCAGCTGCCTGCTTGTCTGCCTGCTTGGCATCGTTGCCATTCTTCTTCTCCATCGTCTTGATCTTCTGCTTTGCCTTGGCAGCAATGCCACATTTCAATTGCTCCAACATGCGCAGCTCCTGCTGCTGCTCCCTTTCACGTTTGCTCAGCTCATCCAGTGTGGCTGTGGCAGCCACAGTGCCTGCCTCGCCCTCACTGCCTTCATCAACACTCTGCGCACGCAGACGCACTATGGGCGTGGGTTTGGAGGACTCTCTTGTCTTTGACTGCTGCCGCTTCTTGCTGCCTACCTCCTGCTGCTGCTGCTGCTGCACAATGTCCTGGTAACGCTCTGGATTGCGCTCGGCGGGTGAGTAGCGCAGCTCAGAGGAGTTGGAACTGCCTGAACGTCGTTTGTTTGTTGCCGTACGTGGCGGACTTGGTGTATTACCCTTGTCCGGCTGCTTTGAACGACGCTTTGGGGGCGTATTGGAACGTTCCCGCTTGACTCCCTTGCGTGCCTTGCCTTGCGGACTATCTGACTCACGTTTGAGCTTCTCCAGCTTCTCCAGCTGCTTGCGAGGCGGTGTACCCGCTTCACTGTTCGATGAGCTGCTGCTGCTGGTGCTGCCCGAGGAGCTACTGCCGCTGGATGCGGCACGTTTGCGCTTTGTTTGCTCCAGCGCAACCATAACCGACTTGGTACCCAGTATATCGTTTACCGTATCTTCGGCTGCCTTGAAGGGATTGAAAGCAGGCGCAACTGTTGTTGTAGTTTTGCACTTGGGCGACGGTGTTCTTTGCTTCTTATGTGAACGCGAACGGGAACGCGAATAACGTCCAAGTTTGCGTTCCTCCACGCGTTCCTTGCGTCCCTCGCGCTTGTGTGTGCGCTCCTTGGAGGCTCCATCTCGCTGACGTTGTACTTCCGTGCGCTGGCGTTCCTTTGATCGCTGTCTCTCCTTGGAACGTTGTTGTCTATCTTTGGATCTCTCTCGTCTCTCCTTGGAGCGCGCTTTCTCTTTCGAACGCTGTCGCTCTTTCGATTTCTGTCGCTCTTTGGAACGCGCTCGTTCCTTTGATCGCTCTCGCTTCTCTTTGGAACGTGCTCTGTCCTTAGAGCGCTGTCTCTCTTTGGAGCGCAGTCTCTCCTTGGAACGTAGTCTGTCTTTGGAGCGTGGTCTTTCCTTTAGACGTCTTTCCTTCGACTGCTGACGTTCCTTGGATCTTTGACGTTCCTTAGACTTGTGTCGCTCCTTGGATCTCTCACGTTCTTTGGAGCTTTGTCGCTGTTTCTCCTTGGATCTGTGTCTGTCCTTTGATCGCTTGCGCTCGCTACGTCGCTCCTTGGAACGCTTTCTTTCCGTCTCCTTGCGAGGCGGCGTACGCGTAGACGTCGAGTCATTACGACGCTGCTTTGATTCCTTGCGCCGCTCCAACGAGCGACCGCGGTAAGGATTGTCACGTGGCGAACCATCAGCAACGACAGCTGCATGAGATTTACCAGAAGATTTCTTCTCCTTACGCGCAGGTGAGCTGGGGGAGGAGCAACGTGTAGTTATAGATAGAGTATACTGCAAGTTAATTCATTTATACACTTACTTGGAACGCGCCGTGTCTGTGGAACTGTCCCGCTGACGATTCTTCTTCTTGAGCTTCTTATCGCGCTTTTTCTGCATAATAGAAAAATGAGAATTATAAGCCAGAAGAACAGGGCACAAAAAGGAACGCCAAACTTGCTAACATTGTCTAAACTGTTAGCAACATAGTTGCGCAATTGTAGGTTGTAATTGAGATTGAATATATATATATATATATATAATATATATTAAGACGTTATTCATTCTTGGCATGATTGATGATGGCATGATACATATGTCCTTTTCTTTTTTCATGTTTACAGTGTTTTTTGAGTATTACATGATCTGCTACTGCAGTTGTATATTTGACAGCGTTTAACAGTGTAATTTGAGTATTGCACAACTTGATCTGTCACTGCAATTGTTCTCATTTTTGAGGTTATGTACATACTATAGAATATCTTAAAGAAAACAGACAAATGAAAGTACTTACAAAACTACAAGAGAGCCTTTGAAAGCTATCCTATATCAATGAAGCGCCAAGGGTTTTTATAAAACAAAATATAAATTTTTCGTTGTCGTTTTTCTTGAAATTACTTGTTAAATTTATAGGAACTACATTCAACTGAAAACTCAGATTAGTTAAGCGAAAGTAAACAAAAAGAATGGATAGAGACTGTGCACAAAAGAAGATCAATCTCCGTGCAGAGCCTCCTGGGGCTAAAACTGAAAACTTAAGAACCCAAAAGGATTAATAATACTAGATTGTGAATGCGTTTGAAGCCGTTTTTACCTTTTACAATATATATTTTGTGGGGTGAATTTTTGATATTGTTTATAGAGTTTTCTTTCTTGAATCAATCATTTATGATTTCTGTTAGTTTTATAGATAGTTACAGTTATTGTTTATAGATTTGTTATTAGTAAATGTTTCATTTTTTTTGTTGTTTTTTTTTTGGTGGAAAAAGAAGTAAATAAGCAAGAGAAGAAATGGCGTATGTTTAATATTTGGTGAACAATTGAAAGAACGAAAAAGTCAACGATAAAGTCAATCGAGAGAGTTATCATCATATTTAATATAGTACTATATTATACAGTTAGTATGTATGTGGTATATATATATATAGAAAAAGAGACACAATATAATATATATAAGTATATTTTCCATTCGCTTTCTTTTAGACTGTTAATGTTAATGGTTCATCATGTTAATCAAATACAAAGTTCATCGGATGAATATGTTCACAAATAGTAGCAAAGAGAGACGTATATATGGGCGATTATATAGTAGTAGTATAAGAGAATTAAGAGTGGTTATAAGAGAGAGAGAGAGAGGGGGAGTTAAAAGTCATGACAGTATACAGCACATGCACTCGTCTTTTGATTGCTCCAAGAAATCTTTATATGAGTCTTTACTCGTCTACAGTTCGATAGCTATATGTTTGACATATGCATTGGCTTTACCTTTTCCTTCTTGGCTTTCTTGCGTGCGCTCTTCAACTCACGCTCCGCATCGCTGTTGTTGTTCTCCTCCTCCTCCACATCGCTATCCTTATCACTATCAGCGCTATCGCTCTCACTATGTTTGCGCTTACGGGATTTCTTCTTTTTCGACTTACTGCAAGTAGAATGTGTTCGATTTATGGTATTAATATATGGCAAATTGGCAGGGGGGGGATCAATGTATGATTGTATATGTACGTATGTGTTCAGCTAGAAGAAGATTTCTGTATCGACGACGAGGACGAGGACACGACGTCCTCCTCGACGGGGACCGGAACATTGAGTGGCATTATTAGTTAAGTTAGTAATTAAGTAGGTTGATTAGCGGTTGTTTTATAGGTGGTTTAGTGCTTTACCTTCATTGAAAACTGCTCAAAATTGCATTGTCTTAATTAATAGTAGTAGGTAATAATAATAATAGAAAGAAAGATGAGAAAGTAATTCGCTTTTAATTGTTGCAAACACACAGTATGGTATTTTTTTTTTTTTTGTATTTTTGTTGTATGTTTCCTATGTCTTTTCAACTTTGGGGGCTACTGTATGGCTGTTTGTGAGTGTGTGTGTGTGTGTGCGCGCAGGACAATTTTGTAACTAGTTAAATATGTTGATCGAATTTGCTACTTACCATTGGTTGTTATAAGGTCAATGTGTTTGAAAACGGAATAAAATGCAAGTATGTGTGTGTAGGCTGTGTGTTGCCTTAAGGCATTAGTATATTTGTCTCCAAAGCTAGCGAAAGAACTATCGGTAAGAGCAGTTATCGACAGTATATTTTACAATCCTGGCTAAGGCATTAGTATTTTTTCTTTGGAATACTCTGCAAAGCCATGGACTGCACTATCTACAAATGCAAGTTATCGATAGCAAATTTCTTTCGTTAGTTTTGCAATTACATTGTTAAGTAGGAGGGAGAGAGATAGATAGAGCTAGGGATCCCCCATTGAGCCCTACGCACAGTTTCAAAATAAAACAATTCTGTCATCAAATATGGTATCAAAGTATATTATAATACTTTTCCTTAACTTTGGAAACGCATTTGAAACATTTTCATTTCATTTCATCGAGTTTATATAAATTATTTTTGTTTGTTTTTGTTTTCGGTTTTGATTTTTCAAGTTGTTTGTATAAACTAAGGTAAGGTAAGGTATATTATGTGTATGCAAATTCATTTGTACATAACTTTTCGCTTCTTTTTACTTTCTTTCTCATATGAGTCCCTTTTGTGGTATCAGTTTCAAATGCAATGTAAAAGAAGGAGTAGAGACGAAAAACACAAAATGTATTAAGCAGTTGTAGTTGGTTACAAGTTACAAGTTTTGTTTCATTTTCACGTTTCACGTTTTAAACAACAACAACAATAGAGAGAGAAGAGATAAACGAAAAAATTTGGGAAAGAAAGAACTGTTTACGGTACAGAAAGAACTAAAGAATCATGATATTTCGAAAACAGAAACAGAAACAGTGGAAAGATCAAATATAGGTAACTAGTTAAACACAGAGCTACAATTTTGTCAAGGAATAAGTTTCTTTTTTTTCTCTTGCACTCCTATCGAGCAGCTCTTACCTCTCTTTCTTGTGCTTCTTGGATTTCTTGTTTTTCTTATCCTTGCGACGCTCTGGACTGGCAGAACTGAAAGAGAGAGAGAGGAGAGCAGAGTTAGGCATACTTTCTACAGTCAACAAAAAGTGTTTTCTTACTTCTCCCTGGCGCGCTTCTTCTTCTTCTTTTTGTCCGACTTTGAGACATGTTCGCGCTCATCGTCACTGTTGGCTACCGCTCCATCGGGCTTGCCAGCAGCCTCATCCCGCTCCCTGGATGGCGTACGGAGCAAAGCATAACGCTTGCCCGTCTCCTTATCTTTGCCTGCTGCTGCTGCGGCCGCCGCCGCTGCTGCAAGGCTCTCACGCTGTGCGTCCAGCTCCTTTTGCAGCGCCACTGTCTTTGCCAGATCCTCCTTGGCCTTGCGATCGCTATCGAAACTGCTGCCCTCCACAAAGTACTCGGATATGTTGAATGCCTCGCGCAATTTGGCGTTCTTCTGCTGTTGTGCCTCCGCTATTTGATGAGTTTCACGCACGCTGCAAGTTGAAGAAAGGGAATGCAAGAGATTAGAGATTGTATACATATATGGATTAAGTTGCTTATGCTGTAACTAGGCATAATAACTAGTGCGCCCGTTTGGGGCCCGAGACATCAGAGCACGCACTGACAGTATGTCCGGCATTGGCACTGAAAAGAAGTCTGTCTCTTGGTGTCGCGGAACGTA
The DNA here is from genome assembly GCA_018904025.1 of Zaprionus vittiger. Taxonomy (NCBI): domain Eukaryota; kingdom Metazoa; phylum Arthropoda; class Insecta; order Diptera; family Drosophilidae; genus Zaprionus; species Zaprionus vittiger. The sequence goes on along the minus strand of JAEIFQ010001142.1, from coordinate 1,711,997 downwards.
TAAGTTGGCTATCGATAGTTAGTTAAGTAATTTGTCACCGACACTTAGATTTAGTATTTTATTGTATGCGTTTTTATTGTTGTTGTAATTGGTCACACCGATTTAACTAAGAGTTAAGCTATGCTTGGCGCGTCAGAGTGAGCGAAGAGAAACTTAAAGTCTTGTAATGCCTTGCAAACTGTATTATTTCCTATAGAATTAAACATCATCATTCAGCCCTTCATTTGTTCGATGCACATTTGCCAACGGCTGTCAATGATTGTTTAAGGCATTCCCTGCATATTGTCGGCGGCTCGACACATGGCAAGCACCTTCTCAAGGTTAACGAAACAGGATCGACCAGTGCAGTCAACATAATGACAAGCACCTTCAGAAGGTTAACGAAACAGGGTCGACCAGTGCAGACAACATTATGGCAAGCACCTTCAGAAGGTTAACGAAACAGGGTTGGCCAGTGCAGACAACATTATGAATAGAATAAGTCAACTGGACAGCGAACTATCAACCCAGGAGAAGGTACAATAGATCTGCCAGGTCGCAGCACTTCTTCACCCAACAAATAATAATAATATACACTATTCTGCCACGCCCCCCCGCACTTTACCTGCCCACTGTGGCAGCACTGCCAGCAGCGCCAAGCAGCAGCGTCTGCAACCATGTGCTTGGCGTTTGCTTCAGCAGCTCCAGCAGTGCCGGCAGTGCTTGCCCATTGATATTGATTTTCATTGGTGGCACCGCGTTATTGGGTCGACACTTCTTTCGTTCCCGACATTGCAGCTCAGCTGTTTGCTTGACGACACCCGCCTCCTGCGGGCACTGCGTCATATGGTAACTCTGGCACACGCAGGCGCATTCATTTAGTGCCTTTCTGGCTGCTGCTGTTCGCCTGTTCTTCTTGGCGCCGCTTGCCAACATCGGTCGCAATGGCTTAAACTTCTTGGCCACCGCGGCATAGTTAAGTGCCGCCGCTGTTGTTGTTGTTGCCGCCGCCTGCGCTGTGAAGTGGAAGCTCTCATACTTGGCAAAGTATGCGGCACGATTGTCATGCTGAAAGTACTGTGCCTTGCACTTCCTGCTGCTCGTCGATGTGCTTGTTGACGACGACACGCAGCCCACAAGGGCTGGCTCGAGTTGGTTGGGGCTGCTCTTGTTGTTGTTGTTGTTGTTGTTGGTGGTGGTGGTGCTGCTAGTGTTGTTGTTGTTATTGCAGCCGGTTGCGTGTCCTGCGCGTTTGCGTTTCTTTGGGCGACGCTTCTTCTTCTTCGGTTTCAGTAATGCCGGCTGCGTGGGGGAGGAGGCGGCTTGTGTTGTGGTTGCTGTGGAGCTGCTCGCAGTCGCCGTCGCCATTGCCGTTGCTGTTGCTGTTGCCGTTAACGTGGTGGTGTTTGTGTAGATTTCCGAAGAGAGCATTTTGTGTAGAGATTGTTGAGTTCTCTTTGCTGGGGGGTTGTTTCTCAAGTGCGATACGTAGTTTAAAGTCAAAACTTTTCAATTGAATTTAATATTATATTGAAAGGGTACAATACTTTCTTATAGGTGCCCCTTTGCATTAATAATAATTGTATAGAAAACTTATCTCCACAGTTGTGTTTAATGGAAGACAGTGGATTTGGAGAGCTTTTTCGTTATTAAATAATTACATTATAAAATAGTCTTTTTTCATTATTATGCCACAAGTTGATCAGGAAGACAGTGGATTATACTATTTTATTAGTAGCTTAATATTGTTTTATATATAAAAATTGTCATGTTATAGTTTTTCTTATCAAACATTAATTTTATAGGCGCATTTTTCACAAGTTTATAGGTAATTTTATATTTGTTATTCACTTTTTCTTTGTATTAAATATTGTATTTTATAGTTGCACAAGTTTATTCAGGAAGACAGTGGATTAAAGTTATGGAGATCTGGCAACCCTCTCAATTTGCAAATAACACTTATTTAAATATTCACTGTTTTATAAAAATTGTTAGTTAAATTGTAGTTTTAGTTGTTAATTGTTTTGCAAAGTTTTGTGCAGGAAGACAGTGGATTATAGTATAAATATTTATCCTTTTATATAATATATACTTTAATTAAATAGATATTTTGTTGATTTTTGTTTTATAGAACTTTACTTTAATTGTATATAATAATTTATTATTAATTTTTAAATTATTATTATTTGCCACGTTGTGTTTGGAAGACAGTGGATTATTGTACTTTAATTATATTATATTATAAATATATATTATTTAGTGTAAAAAAGTTGTATTTGTCTTTGTAATAAACAAACTAAGTTTATTATTATGTATATTATATGTTATTAAATATAATATATATTTTTATTCTCTATTATATTGTATATTATTCTCCATTATATTATAATAGAAATGTCTGGCTTTTTTTAAATGTTTTATATAAAAATATATTGTTTTCTTTATATATATATATATGTTATAACTCTCAATGAATTGGAAGACAATTGATTAGTTTAGAATAATTTACGCACTGCAACTACATTTGTAGTATTGTTATTATTATGTTGTATTATTTTGTATCTCTTTGAAGTTCCTCTTTATATTTATGTTGACCTTATTGTTCATTTTATATTCTTTATATATTTGTATTTGTTGAATTGCACTTTTTTACTCCGTTCTTGCAATCTTTGCGCGCATTCGATTCGACTCCGACTAAGACTATCTACTATATTCTAATTACAAGCTAGCTTTGGAAGACTTATTTAGTGATTTGTTGCTTTCAGTTTGGCGTTGTGTGTGGGAGCTCTCACATGTTATATGTGTCTTTGTCTGCCTCCGTCTCTTTCTCCTTCATCATGCCGGCGACATAAGGCTTATCCAGCTCCACACTTCATACACTTTTCTATGCAGCAAGAACAACAACAGCAACCACTAGAATAGTACATATTGACAAACAAACGATATGGCTAATCCCTTAGCAGGCTGAACCACCAACACCACCACCACCAACAGGAGCACCTTCAACGACAGCGTACAAGGCGAAGAAGCAAAGGTGCCGATTACATTCTTCTCCTCCTCGTTACGTGCAACGTGCTGTGGAAAACACTTGAGGGGCTGCAGCATATTGATTGCGCTTTTCCACTTCCATTGGCAACATATTTCAAACTTTGTCATTCAATTGCATTTTCCTCCACATCTATTATTGATTTTTCCCAGCACTGCAGCCTGCTGTGGCACTTCCAGAGTTGGTATATTAGGGGGGAGGCAAGCGGGTCACGCCGACGTTGTCAAGGACAGTTTGTTTTAGTTTATCAATTTTGTTATTTCTTTTCTATATTTATTGTTTTAAATTATATATAATTAATATTTCCTGAGCGCGTGTGCCAAGCGATGTTCGTTGGCTTTGGAAGACTTGCTGTGACTGTGGGCGAAAATCTTTAGAATCTTTGCAGCAGCTTTTTCTCTACACACAACGGGGTGTCTCTCCTCTCTCTCTCTCTACCCCGCGTGCTGCTTTCTCTGCGCATGTGGGTGGAAGTTCTGCCTCTGCTTGAAAATTGGACAGCTGTGGCAGAGATTGAGACACGCGGACACGGAGGCGTGTTTAGTTCGAGCATTTATTGATTTGTCGCAGATTGTATATTGTTTAAAATTACATAAGTCTAATTAAATAATCTATAAGGGGTGTGCACTTACGCTACGCGTCCGAATTCATCCTTAGACAGTTCAGTTTTGCCTTGTCCCATTAATTTCTGTCGATATGAGTCCACTTGCGTCTTAATCTCCTCCGGTGTGCGTCTGTTTGGGATTATATAGTTAATTTTATGTTATTAATAAATTATGCACATATTATTAAGTAAACACTGTTTAAGGTGTTACCTTGCAGACTGAATTATTTAATAATTTAACAGGCTATAGAACTCTATACAGAAATTGTTTGTTAACTTTCAAAAACTGTTTCAACTTTCAATAAAAGAATCCGTGCGTCTTGTGTGTGGCATGCGGATGTGCTCTATTGAAATAATATCTACAACTAAAATGCAGTTTTTCACCACCAGCAGCAGCAGAGGCAGAGGCAGCAGCAGAGGCAGCGCAGGGCAGGGCAGGCCCAGGCTGGGCCTCGGCAAAGCAAGCTTTGAGAGGGGGTGGTGCCGCCAAGGGTTGGTGGTTGTTCAAGCGCGTGTGCGTCGTGCGTGCGTGCGCCGCTCTCTCTCTCTCTCTCTCTGTGTGTCTCTGCCTCTGCCTCTGCTACCAGGCGCCGCATGTAAACAGAGGCAATAGCAAGAGAATCAAGTTGAGACACAGTCGTAATGTAAATAGTGCCACACGATGCACATTGGGGAGTGCATTGGCCACCGGTGGGTGGTTATATAACCACATTGTATATTGCACATATTGCAGAGGCAGAGTTTGCCAATGACAGTGGCATATTTTGGCTTATACTGTGTTTTTATACTGTGTGCTGTGGCTTACCCCTGCTTCTCGAGTATCTCCTCGAATTCAATGCACTTCACTTCGATCTTGCGCTTGCGATCGTGATCGAGTATCTCCTTGTTGGGTGGACGATTGAGCTGTGCATCCAGTTTTTTGGTATCATCTTCGGCACGATAGTCCTTGTCCTTCTTGCCGGGGCGCACGAACGCCCAATTCCGTTGCACATGTCCATTAGTGCCGGAGCCTCGCGGCGTCGTCAAACCAATACCATTGTACATGACGTTGAGTTGGCGGAGCTGGCGTCTCCTTGTCGCTGTTCACTAACTTATTCGCAATGCGCGTTAAATGTTTCTTTAATTTTTTATTTGCATTCAAGCGTCTTAAACGTTTCCCAAAAAACCGCAGCTGCTACTCCGCCAAATGTTTTTTCTATAGTTTACGCGCAGTATGGCCAAATGTTGCGAAAATACCACCAGTGCATAGGAATTAATACCGCACAGTGGCATTTAGCCATTCACATGTCGCTGCAGCTGTTTATCGATTATGAGTTTTCGATAGTTTTGCACCAGCAGCCAGTAATGCTAGCTTTGTTGAAGTTTCTGGGCAATGAAAAATTAAAAGAAAACTTGTTGAACGCGTCAGGAAACTGAAAAAAGAGAATTGAATTGAAGAAATATAAATTGTGATAAGAAAAACAAAATGCTGCCACATATTAGTTCAGAAGAAAACATTCCGCCCGTGGGACGAAAAGTGTATATAAACCCAAATTTTCATAGCCAAATAGCAAATTCATTGCAGCAGCAGTCTCAAGGTCGCCCCAACAACGAGAGCAGCCAGCAATCATCATGGGATCGACCGTCGATACATGTTAATCCGTATTTTCTGCAACGACAGCGAGAATATCAGATGCAACTTCAGTTGCAACAGTTGCAACAACAACAACAACAGCAGCAACTTGTTACGTATTACCAACAACAACAAACTGTTGCTGCTGCTGCTGATAATTTGACGCCACCTCCAGCTAAGATCATAAGCAAAGCCAGTACTTGTCTGGTGCGCAAGCAAACTGTTAAGAATGCCATAGCCATCACGCCCGCGCCCACTGTCTGCCCACAGGCACCCTTAGTTAGCATATCGAAAAGAAAACTTGTCAGGCAAGGCGCCAATATAGCCAAAGTATCTGGCGCAACATCAACAGTTACTTTAGTTCCATCTCCCGCCAAGCGAACCCGTTACAAAATAGGACGCGCCATATCATTGACCTCCAGCAGCAGCACTCCCCTGGTAAAGACGCGACGCACACGCGACTTTGTGGCACGCTACGCACTGCGACGCACAAACGAATCCATAGTGGGTAAAAAACTAAGGTGAGTCTGCTGCAAATCCGTCTCAGCAACTTACTAATTCTTGTTCCATTTACAGTCTAAAATCGCACATTTTAAAACCAAGTGTAAACAAGAGCCTCAGCATGGTGAGCATACACGGAGTTATGTACAAGAAGACGGCAAAGAATAAGCTCACTAAACTGGATACTACCAGCAAGTCATCCAAGACAACAACAATAAAGCCAACGCCACATCCAAGTGCAACAACAACTGCCTCCACAGGTCGCACACTGTTTGTGCGTGGCACCAAGTTTGTGCTAGATCCCTCCGGTTGTCGTTTAACCCGCGTGCCCCTGAACAACATCAACAAGAGTCTGCTCTCTCGCATCGATATTGCTGGCTTAACCTATGTATCCTCGCCGAATACTAAGAACGTGTTCATACGCACCTCAAATCATGTCGCACGAGCTCATCTCCAGACTGCCAAGCAACGCAGTCTTCAGCTGTTGAATCGTTCGCTTGTCAAGACCAATATACCCTGTGCCATATTCCAGCGACTGGGCAAGTGTGCGGCCCACAGTCGTGGCAAGTGTCGACGGCTGCACGATAAACGCCAGGTGGCCATCTGTCCAAGGTTAGTAGAGCAGCGTGTGTTAGCTCCAACTTAATTCTTAATCCTCTACTTACAGTTTCCTGCGTGGTGAATGCACCAAGTCTGATTGCCTGCTCTCGCACAATGTTACGCTGGAGAAGATGCCTGTGTGTCGTTATTTCTTGCGCGGCGCATGTGTGCGCGAAGACTGTCCGTATTTGCATAAGAAACTGAGCCTCAAAGCTGAGATTTGTATTGATTTCCTACGTGGCTACTGTGCACGCGCAGCGGATGTAAGTTATGTCTTTAAACTGTCTTTGATTCTTATTAACTCATCTCCATCCCATCAAGTGCAATATGCGTCATGAGTTCATATGTCCGGAGTTTGCCCGCAAGGGCAAATGTGAGTTGACCAACTGCTCCTACTGTAAGCAACAACAGAAACAGATGTTTACGGCTGTCAAGAGTAGAACCAAACCCAAATTAAAACACCCTGCCCCCGCTCCAAATGTGAAGCCTACCAAAGAAAATATAACTAAGCTCGATGAGGCAACAAACAGTTCACGCTATTTTAAGTGCGAAAGTGAAAAGGTTCCACCCGCTGTACCGCCACAAGAAGAGGACGACAATGATGAAGTGTCTGAGGAGGAATCATCTGCGGCGGGGCACCGTCAACGTCCCAAACTGGGCAACTTGCCCGCATTTATACCCTTGGGTGGCAGCGAGGAATGCTAGGTAAATACATGACTGCCCCTGACATTCTTGGACATATGTACATATGTTTCAGGTACAAATTAATTCCTTAGTTGATATACGTTTTAAGTTTTCATTTCCCTAGTTCTTAGGTTCAAAATACAAATAAAAATAGCTAGATTCAAATAAAAATCAAAGGCAAATTTCATAATAAAAAACAAATGCGAACTCAATAATAAAAATCAAAGGTAAATTCAATAATAAAAGCAATTGCAAATTAAGTAAAGGTGTTTTTTCAATCATTTTTTATTTACAAATAGAGATTTTGGCATGTTTGTGAATCTTAAACTACCATCCATTATCATCTATATCGTTCTGTTCATCCTCCTTCTCCTTATCCGCATCTTCGCCCTGTAGATTGCCGTACAAATCGATTTTGCTGTCCAGAAAACGAAAGTCTTTTAGTATATGCAACTTGTTGCTGAAGCCAGCAATGGACATGAATTTGAATGGACTTGTCTGCCATACGGCGGAGTAGCTGGCTGTGTGCTCGACAGGAATATTAGCTTGTAGCTCGCCCACTAGCGAGTAGAACTGTACGTGATTGTGTTCCCCGCCAAGGAGCACAGTGTCATCGACTATCTCGCAAATATGCACACGTCCAGGAAAATCAAAGACATTTGTGCACTGCATGGAGCCAAGATGCCAAATTGCCGCACGTGGACCACCACCACAGATCAGCCAGTTATCATTGACGGCCACATCGCCGATCCATTTACCCCAATCGGGTCGCAGCAGTTGAGGATTTGTGTGTGGCTCCAGTTTGGAGATTGCTTCCTTTTGTTTGTCGTCCCAGGTGCGTACAGTTCCATCCTCTGCACCAGAGAATATACGTCCATCCGAATTGCTCACCACACTGTGTATGTAGTCTGTGTGTCCACGATACTCCCGCTCGATGCGACCATCTTCCAGGTTGATCTGATAGATGACACTGTCGCCACAACCGGCATACAGTATGTCTGTTTCCTGGCAAATCCAGAAGGAGTTCACATCTGGCACTTCTACTGCGTCCGCCTGCATAGGTATTTTTATTTCCCAGGCCCGCTTGGTGGCCAATACTTGCTCCTCCTCATCCCACTTCAGTCCGTAGATGAGTCCAACTGCGCCGACAATTAGAAATTCACGATGGAATGACAGGCAATTGATATCTATGTCGCTGCCCTGTGGAAACACCTGCAGCTTGCCTGGTGGCTCCTCGTTGTTCTTGTCCAGTTCGTTTAGACTGCAATGTAATATAGAAAATAAAATATTTGTCAACAACTTTTGTACAATCAACTGAATCCAATTCCACCAACCTGAGCACAAAAATATCGCCAAATAAGTTGCCAGCAAATAGATATCGTTGCGAGCTGGAAATCGTTTGGGACAGCACATTGTTATATGCACATTTCAAGTCTTTTTCCTTCATTTTATTTTAAATTTTCTTTCACAATTAAAATAAAAGTAAACGCGTTGTTGTTTATGCCGGTTGACCGATACAAGGTATATCGAAAATACTGCAATAGTTTGGTAACATTGTTTCTAGCTGTAACTATCGATAGGTTCATTGTGCTTTGTTTTAACAAAGTGGCAACTCATGCTCTTTCCCGTTACCCGGGAGTTCACGTTATTTCAAACAAATAAATGACTCACTTAAAGGTAAATTTTGTTATTTGTTTATAAATTAAATTAAATTTGGTAATTTGAATGTAAATTGCGATTTAGCTAAAATCCCATACGTGTTGCGCATTGTCAGTAAATTATTATGCAGCAATAAAATTACGATATTCATGAAATGCACAAATTCCACATTTGCCACGAATTGCAGTTTCAGTACACACTTTTGGAGAATAAAACCATAAATTATTGAATCCAGTTTCGATTTTGATCACTCTGTGAAGTTCGCTGACATGAGAAACGCGTGCAAAGGTGATCTTGTCTGCAGCTCAAGGAAGTTTATTGAACTAATTTGTAAACAAAACATTTCTGATAATGATTTATAACTGTCCGTGTATTACATTGTATATGCTGTTTTTAACATAATTCTACAATATTTTATACTAATTATTATTGATTTTATAATGCGGACTTTGGCTAATAGTGCTGTTCGTTTATATTGGCAGCTTAGTCGATTATTTTGACAGTTCTAATTTAAATGCAAATTTCGATTTCGATATTCATTGCGATCTCCTAATTAATTGTATCGATTGTCTCTTGGCGTCGCCAATTTGCCATCGTCTCCATAAAAAAACCTAATAAACTTCTCGTTGTCAATGCTTACACAGAAATTCCACATTAGACATAAAAAATTCAGAATTTGTTTTACTAGCACACGTTTTGTGACAAATGCGGTTTTCCAACTTAATCTATTAAGAAGATTGAATATCAAGTTCTCAAACGCGCTTCACTTCACCCGCGTGGCAACATTAAAGCTCGACTTCTAAAGCATATTGCAGATTTATTTGATTGAATGATTTATTTTTACGACTTTCTTTTGCCAACTGGAGTATTGCGATAAGCAAATTCACACGTGTTTTGGGAAATACCCATCAAGAGAGACATAAAACCAGAGAGAATAACTGCAGCCGACTGGCGCCAATCAATATACATATGCTTTGGGGATACGATCGTCGTTTTTGACTAATGATAAACGCGTCTCAATCACAGTCTCCGTTTCGGTTTCGCTCGAATGACCGTAAAACAAAAACAAATATCAATAAAATAAAATTTTGTTTGTTACACACAGCAACAAATCGGATTGTCATGGTAGTTTGTTATTGCCTTTTGGCCCAGTATTTTAGTTTTTGGGAATTCCGAATCGCATCAACAGCGCGACGCTTGTTTGCTGCTGTCCGTCTTCTTAGCGGCTCTTTCCTCTTTCTTTACTACCCTTTCATGTTTAAAATGGCCAAACAAGTAACGCAAGCTACTGTCGGCTGAAAGTTAGATACCCTTTCCTGTTTTTGAAATAAGGTTACAAAGTCGTTGCACTGACAAAGACGCGTATATACGGCTAGACAAATGCGTAAGGGTAAATTAGAATATAGAGATAGTCAAGTTACTCTTTACTCAAATGGACATGTTAATGTAATGTACATATGTGTAAAGAGTTACTCAAATGGACATGTTAATTTACATATGTATGTGTAGAGTTACTTGACTAACTGTATATATTTTGTGAACAACACTCACACAGATGCACAAAGATTTACATACATACATAATATGTATGTTTATTCTTGACGAGAATCAACAATCGATTTGGCCGTACACAGCTGTCTGTCCGTGTGTAAGCAACGTTCTCAGCAACAAGAAGAGTATTTTATTGTCGGCTATGGCTTTCTTCGCTTGCTTCTTGTTTAACTAAATTAGAATTTGATTTAGCTTTGGGCTCTCTGAGCATAAAATGAAACCGACCCAACCGGATCTAGTTTGCCAAATTGTATTCAAACATTTTCGAAAGCACGCCGCCCGTTCCTATATTACGGGATATACAAACATATATATCAAAAGAGAATGTAGATAAGCGCTAGTGTTGACAGCCTCGCTTTTTTTTCCAACAAATGTGGCCTTATTGTAATATCTACTGCAAAGCTGCAGTATTGATTTATTGGTATAGTAAATGGTAAATCGATTGCAACTGATAATATCGTTTGTCACAAACGTCCATCTCCATTTTGTGTACAAGTGTACTCATTTTTGTTCTCTTCCACTGAAAGTTGGCAACACTTGCTACTGGTTGTACGCGTTGGGTCGTTCGCTGCTTATCATTTAAATTCAAATTCGTTTTTTGGAAGTTTTTTAATTAATTTGTTTGGCTTGTAGCAAATAAATTGCGTTGTGTTGACGTCAACTTCACAACGTCGTCGTCGGCGCCGTCGCCGTCGAGGGGGGCGGGTCCTAGCAATCACATCAAATTAATTGCAATTTGCTGTGAGGTGAATGCACCCGCCCTGCTGGCAACGCCATTGTCAATGCCAATAATGGTTGGCAATTCTAGATCGCAGTGATCTACTTTCCAGCCTGGAATTTCCAAAAGTGCCGTCGTCAAGGTCAACTGCTTTCTCGCGCAAGGTAAACAAGATTTTTGGCGCCAGTCTTCCATGCCGCTGAACTTTGTTGACAACAAGAAAGAGAGAGAGCGAAGAGACAAACAAATCTTGGTCGGGTGTTTCCCTGTGATTCGACGGCTGATTTGCATAATCTACATAGTATTTAAATACGATACGAAATAAATCTTTTGGCTTCTGTGTCTGGAGGGAATTGGCCGAAAGACTGCCGCCATATCGGGCATTAGCCATCAGTTAAATCAGTTAATTTAAATTAGTTTAAATCGTAAAGGTTTAAATGTAAATTTTTCGACCAATTCTCTAATCTTAAATGAATAATGTGTGTGCAAATCGAGCATCATAAATATTTTTACGATGTGCCGAAAACTAATTGGTGCCTGAGTTCTCTCTCAGCAGGTGCCCTGTAGAACGGGAAGTAATAATTGACTGAACTAGATTGATTCCACTCTATAGACAATAACTATAAGGTATTTCAGGTTTCTACAGGGAGTTGTTGACAAAGACAGAGAGAGAGTATCACTGGTGTCGCGGAACGGGTAAGTTGGCTATCGATAGTTAGTTAAGTAATTTGTCACCGATAGAGGGCACTTAGATTAAGCATCTTATTGTATGCGTTTTTATCGTTGTTGTAATTGGGCACACCGATTTAACTAAGAATTAAGCTATGATTGGTGCGTCACATCAGTTCGTCTGGCGATATACAAGAGTGAGGGAGTGGGTATTGCCGCCGGCTCGACAATTGGTATTGTACGTTTCTGATTCTACTGTTAATCGTTTCGTCAGGTGAAAATTAACTTAACGACACAATCAGTCCCCCCACATTCTCAGTTCTTCCCCTTTGTTTTGTTACATTTTCTATGTGTTTTTATTTGTCGCTTTTGTTTACTTAGTACATTTAATTAATACGATAGACGTCGCCGATCCCCTCATTAACAACATTCCGAGTTGGCGCCAAATCAATTAACTCCCATTTTGATTTCGTTTTGCGAGTTGCTTTTGATTTTATTTGATTTTATTATATTATTGTTGTTTATAAACATTTGCGCAGCACAGAACAGAAACTGGAAAAGCTACAGAAAATACACAAATCCATTTTGATTTGTTTTGCAAATACAAACAAAAACAGAAACATTCATTGAGTCAGCGATCGTCATAAAAACTAGAACTTAATTTACATTTCATTTGTTGTTAATCGGAACGGAATAATCCGAATAACACAAAAATATTGATTCATCTTGAGTTCAACTGAATCCGCATGAAAGTTCGAATCGAAATTTGTATCTCCCGCCCCGAAATTAACAACATTTCTCGACGCATATTAATAATTTATTAATAAAATACAAATCCCAATGGCGCCACAAAAAACAACAACAGCAGCAGGAGATGATAATATACTAATAATGTTGAACGGAGTCCCCGTTGTTTATGTGCCACAGAGAGACAACAACAACAACCAGTAAAAAAAGCAACAGAAGCGCAGCACGCGACATTGGGATACCCTTCGACCTATGTTTCTATGTATGTACACATATACACATCTGCACATACTTTCTAATTATTCCCGACAGATGGCGTTTGCCTTCCTCCCTTTTTAGCTGACACAAGCACTTCGAGTTATGCTCATACTTTCTTGAATAACTTCTGTGTTTATGGTCCGATCCGATTGAAATTTCGAGAATAAGTAGATATAGCTATCTGCTTAGTATATGTTAAAGTCAGAAAGTTATATATTTTTTACGACGCTTACAAATCGTGTTTAAAAACTAAATTAGTGATTTGCGTGGGCGGTGGGCGTGGCATTCAACACTTGAAATAAACTTGATCTGCGTCGAGTATATAGAAAACATCATGCCAAATTTGGTGTCTCTAGCTCTTATAAGAGCTGAGATCTGTGTGTTCTTCTCGGCACGTGATACTGAGTAAGAATATATATACTTTGTGGGGTCTGCCACGCCTTCTTCTGCCTCTGCTACATACTTTTGCACACAGTTAGTATACCCAGTTTCAATGGGCGAAGAGTATACAAAGAAGAAAACACAAAAAAATGCGCAAAAGAAGACACTTTCAAAAGGCGAGAGAAGCACAACAAAAATGTGATTCAAAAACAAACAAAACCGTCATAATTTTAATTTGAATATAGTGTAGAGGTCCCGATGCGACGCTATGCTATATGCATAATTAGAATCATATTTGTCATACGTAGAATTCTTCAGAGACCTGTTCCCATGTCTTTGGCTCTTGTAATTCCGATTCCAAGAAGAATCTTGGAATTTGTTCAAGATTTACGCGTCGAGTCACGTCAGAGGTAAACAGGAAAGCGGCTCTGAACTTTGGCTAGCGATAAGAGAGCGCCGCTATAACATATGCCCATATGGAGTCGAGAAACAAGATCCGACGGCGACGGCGACGACGACGACGACGACTTGTTTGCTGTCATTATAACAAGCTACTGCTGAGGAGGGACATCGTCATCGAGCTGCTCTCTCTCTCTCTCTGTCTCTCCCTCACACACACACTTGCTGGGTAGATGAACGGAAGTGGGGTCGAGTGGGGTTTCGTCTGAGCCGCTCAGCTCAGACAGATAACCGGCAAAAGGTTGTTGTTGTTGTTGTTGTTGATCGCGGAGTCGACGTATAAAATATCACGACATTGTCAGAATGGATTTAAAGCGTAGCGAGCGTTTGAAGCGTGCAGAACGTACGGTTTAAAAGAAGGAGAAGTGTCTAAAAAAGAGCAGAAAATAATACGAAAATAAGTGAAGAAGAATATATAAAATATATAACAAGCAGAAGAATATATATAACATATATATAATATAGAACAAGTGACAAGTGCAGCAGAATCTCAAGAAGAACTTCAATTTCTGCTTCAATTTCCCACAATGCAAATAAACAAACAAATTAAAAGTCTAGGAGCAGGCTTGCTGCTCCTGCTGCTCTGCCTCGTGTCATCCAGTGCAGGCTATGCCATAGGTCAATCCAAGTTTGGCAACATTGAAAAGTTTCCTTACCAAGTGATGCTTATAGGGAAGCAGCTGTGGCGCAAGCGCATACTCTGTGGCGGCACACTGCTGGACAAGCGTTGGGTACTGACAGCGGGCCACTGCACCATGGGTGTGACACACTTTGATGTTTACCTGGGCACACGCAGCATGCAGGATACACAGCAGCTTGGCGGACTTGTGCTGCGCTCCAATAAGTTCATAGTGCATGAGAGATTCAATCCAGAGACGGCAGCAAATGATATAGCGCTCGTCAAGCTGCCCATCAATGTGGAGTTTACAGCACGCATACGTCCAGCCATGTTGCCCATTCACCAGCGACAACACCATGAACAGTTCACCGGGCAGAGTGTGGTGGCCAGTGGTTGGGGTGCCATGGTAGAGATGACCAGCACGGATGCCATGCAATATACAGAGCTGAAGGTGATCTCCAATGCTGAATGCGCTGAGGAATACGATGTGGTCACAGCGGGTGTCATGTGCGCCAAGGGACTGAAGGATGAGACGGTCTGCACGGGTGATTCTGGTGGTCCACTGGTGCTCAAGGGCACACAGTTGCTGGTGGGCATTACCAGCTTCGGACCTGCTGATGGTGAGGCGGGAGGTGGTTGTGAACGCACCACAGTGCCTGGAGGATTCACACGTGTTACACACTATCTGGACTGGATCGAGAGCAAGATTGGCAGTCACACGCAGCAACAACATCAACATCAACAGCAGCAGCAACATCAACAACAGCAGCAACACCATCACTCGCAGCAACATGCGCCCAACTATCGCGATGATAACCTCATCTAAAGATCTTCAGATCGATCCCCCACAACTCTTTGACTGATCGTCTAGCTTTATATATATCTATTTTATTTAACAGTATCAAAATCCCATTTTGATCGTGTGATATTTGTAAATACTCCTCTCACTTAGCTAATTATCCAAATTATCCATGAATTTGTTCTAGTTTTGTAATCCTAAAATATTCCCCCAATTATTTATTCTAATTCTAAGGCTTCAAACAAAAAGAAAGCAAGCAAAGAAATATACAACAAAAAACAAAACAACAATAACGAAAAAAAACCTGCCTGATCATCATTTGTTACTGCTCTCCCTACCTCCCTCTCTCTCTCTTTCTTTTCCATTTGTTTTTATTTTAGTCATGCTGATTTTTAGCAATTGGAATTCCCATGTGAAGATCATCATCGTCAGATAAAAACTTTTACGTTGTCAGCCGCCAATTTTCACCAGCCAAATCTTTTGTATATCTCTGAACTTTATATAATAGTTTGTATTGTATACTCTATAGGCACAGCAGTAGTGGGTATATAGCTGCACAACCCATAGGGTATGCCTTAGTCAAGTTATGCCAAATTTTATGCATAAACTTTTCATATTTACTCTACACTTGACAGAGCACTTCAGCAAGAACTTCTTCAGCATCCTCTACACTACAGAGTCCACTTCATCTCTCATTCTTCTTCTTCGATGTTAATGATGACGCAGTTTATGGTGTTAAAAAGGCAGATGATTCTATTCCATAGTCCATATTTGAATGTTGAGATTGTTGAGATATGACTTTCAGTTTTCGTTTGTTTTGTTCGTTGCGTCTTCTTGTTATTGTTCTGTCATAAATTATGTCAGTCTTCGATATCTCGTTATCTGGATTTATATTTCGTTGATGACGCGTCCATTGATTTATAAGCTCGATATCAATCACAGCATAAGCTATTCTTCTTATCGTCTGATCTACTAAACTATTGCGGCATTCTTGATTTGCTGCTTAGTGATGGAGATCTGGCAACCCTCTTTATTCAATATTTCAATATTCACTTTCAATAGATATCGATATCCTTTTAATCATCGTTAAGTCCTTCTCCTTCGATTGCGAGCTGTCAACAATCACAACACGTGGCGCTCCGTTACTTTTTAAATCTTATACATTTAATCCACATTAATCTTAAGCAACAAGCAGCATCCATTGCATTTGATTCCATAAAGCCTCTACCAAGAGAACAAGAGTTTTGTTCACCACAACTTGTTCTTCTTCTCATATTTGGCTCTATAGTTTTCTTCATTTCGAATTTGGCGTTATAGTTTTCCGTTTGCCGCTAGAGCACGTGGCTTTGCCAGACTGTCAAGGTAATGGAACGTCTAGAATTCCCACGCCAGACGTGCCCTTGACTACTCAATTTAAACTAACAGACATCGAGGCAATTAACTCAGAAATCGTGCTACTTAAGTAATTTGCATATTACAAAAGGGTTTAGGGTCGTTACAATGCATAAGACTTGAAGAGTGTAGGGTCTTATACAATGCATAGGTATAACTTTAAGAGAGTGTATAGGTTCCTAAGAAGATGAAGGCTCTTATACTATAATATATACATATGTATGAGTAAAAGAGGGTTAGGATCTTATGAAATGCTGATAACTAGGAAAGCGCTTTACACTCTTACAGTGTATACAACTAGAAAAGGGGTTTGGCTTCATTACACCCTAATGCACATAATTTAAAAGATCTCTTATGTTTTTTTTCATAGATTTTTTATTGTCGCATAGGTGAGTAACTTAGAATTTGAGATTGTTGATGGTGTAAACATTAAAAGCTTTCATTACAAGTGTGCGCTAAAGCTCTGGACAGGGTAGAATCGTGTCCTTCAATAAGATTAGTTAACAGTGCATTGTATATTTGGACTAATTAATAGACTTATGTACTTATAAATTTGGTGTATAGCTTCCTTTCAATATTGCTTTGCTTGTAATTAGCCTATAACTTTCTGGGGTAGGGTATCGATGGAGGGTATCGCTGTGACTCGATCGATCACTGACAAACTTTAGCCGCATTCGCCTTCTTGTGCAGCATGCAATCAATGATGCTGACCACCTCCTGGAATACATCCTCCACATCGCGCTCCGCATTGATCTGCAAGGGGTAAGCAACTGTATATAGACTGCAGATCATATAAGTTATATATCAGTGACTCACGGTAATTGTCTTTTCATCGTACAGCTTCAGGATGTCGCTGGTGTTCTGCTGGAAGGTGTGCAAGCGGGAACGGATTGTGGCCTCATTATCATCGGCACGCTTCACTGCAGCAGCTGCAGCACGCGCCAGTATGCGCTTGACCATCGTATCCTCGGCACATTCGAAGAATATGGCCAAATCGGCGGGCGCTATCTGTCGCTCAAAGTCGACACC
Source organism: Zaprionus vittiger (assembly GCA_018904025.1). NCBI lineage: Eukaryota > Metazoa > Arthropoda > Insecta > Diptera > Drosophilidae > Zaprionus > Zaprionus vittiger. The sequence continues at coordinate 1,694,690 of JAEIFQ010001142.1, read as the reverse complement.
CTGATTCTTCTCACGTGGATAGCCATCGATGAGGAAACCCCGGGCAGAACCCTTGGTACGTGCGATGGCATTGCTGAGCAGAGAGAGAACTTCATCATTGGAGACCAAGCCGCCGCTCTCCATAATGGTCAGCAGCTGACGACCCTTGTCCGAGCCGGAGGCAACCTGCAAGAGGTAAGAACAGTTACTTTCTATATACTATATATATATATACTCTTTCTTACCTCTTCGCGCAACAGATCGCCGCTGCTGAGATGCGTGAAACCATATTTCTCCACAATCTTGGCACACTGCGTGCCCTTGCCGCAGCCAGGACCGCCCAGAATCCAAATAATGGGTATATCAGACTGTAGGAGAGATGTCAAATGGGATTAGCAAGGAAACAAGGCAAGCAGGCACTATACAAGATTAGATATCACTGGTAAGCTTAGTTCAGTTAGCAGCAGTTCCAAAATTAATTTATACATATTTTTATTTGATGTGAGGTGTTTTGCAGCCGCCACACACATCGCATGCCACAAAGTTACAAGTACATCTATATATGTATGTGATCTTGAAGGTTCCTCACTTTATGTGTAATTACTTACAACGGCTTGTGCCCTACGCAGCTGCTCCGCTTTGGCCTTCTCTTGGGCCTCCTTCTTGATGGCCATTTGGTGACACATAAATAACTGAACAAAAGGAATGGCAAGAGGACTTAAGAACTTAACTTAACAGAACGGAAACAGACAGGAAATATCTCTTTGCTTTGTCTTTTTATACACTTCGACCATTGAAAATGTTCCAAAAAGAGTATAGTGTGTGCAAATATACATATGTAACAGGCAGAAGGAGGCGTGGCAGACCCCACAAAGTATATATATTCTTGCTCAGAATCACTAGCCAAGTTGAACAGACAGATCTCAGCTCTTATAAGAGCTAGAGATACCAAATTTGGCATGAAGTTTCCTATATACTCGACGCAGATCAAGTTTATTTCAAGTGTTGAATGCCACGCCCACCGCCCACGCAAATCACTAATTTAGTTTTTAAACACGATTTGTAAGCGTCGCAAAAAATCTATAACTTTCTAACTTTAACATAAACTAAGCTGATGGTTATATTTACTAATTCTTGAAATTTCAAGCGGATCGGACCATAAACACAGAAGTTATTCAAGAAAGTATGAGTCAGCTAACAAGGGAGGCGGACGAGCGTCATCTGTCGGGAATTATTTTAAAGCATGTGCATATGTATATGTTTACATACATATATAGGAGCATAGGTCGAAGGGTATCGCACTGTTGCTTTTCTTACTTCTTTCTTTCCCAATCGGATGTTTGCTTTGCTTTATAGTTAATATATTGTATATTCTAGTTATTAGTACTTTTGGCTGGGCGCCAGCACAGAACAGAATATGGTGCAGGCCTTGTATTGTATATATACTATAGGGTTGATATAGTATTAGTATATATAGTATTCTTGAGGTTTATATCTATTGTAGTGCTCATAAATTGTAAGCTGCCAAATTGACATTGATCTTGAACGCACACGAGTTCTTTGTGGGGCCTTCAGGGTGCCCCCTTTCAATTGTGATCTATTATTGCTGCTCTCATTCACAATTAACACCCCGTTGAATTGGGCAAATGAGTTTTATGACGTGCATCCCCCGAGTTTTCTAACAATTTTTCACAAATCAACAACACTTTTAATATAAACAAGTCGAGTTCTGTGTGTGTGTGTCTGTGTGTGTGGGTGGTTCTGGCAATTGTATACACTATCTACCTCTATATATATTATAAATATATGTATAGACACGAATTTTCGACTGTTCCGCATTGTCGCAACTAACAAAACGATTTCGATATTCGTTCTTTTGATATTGTGCAGGTTGTTTTTCGCATAAATATCATCAATCGTTCTTGCGTATATTTATACTATATATATACATATATATTTTGATTTTTTTCGGCGCGGAAAATGATGAAAATAATTGCATAACAGACAGTTTCGATGATGGTTCAGCGACCTATGAATGACATTCGTCTAGCACAGCAAACTTACAAAGTATGTACAGTATATAGTATATATTCACAAGGATAAGTATAATTATATGTATATAGCATATATAGCACAGCAGTTGTTCAATCTCCCAAACAAATTGAATTTTTAATTACACACACACACACACGGAGTAGTTAAACGGAACTATAGCAAAGGAATTTTTATAGGTTATATATGTACATATACATATAATATAGGGGTACCTCTATTTTATTTGTATATACATACATATATATTTTAGGGGTACCTCCTCTATTTTATTGATTCAAGCAAAATTCCAACCGGCGCGACATTGTGTCGCGCTTTAACTAAAGTCAAACTTGCAAGTTCGAAATCCGGCAGAAGTGGCAACGTAATCATGATGACTGCGACTAGTTCGGGGTGACTCGCTAATGAATCAAGCTCCAGCCAGAAATTCCTGTGCCAATAACAATAACAGCAACAACAACAACCTGTCGTTTAATTTATGCTAATCTTGGGGACTTTGACGTCAAAATTTTTTTGGCCAATTCTGGCTTGGAATGTGAAATTTCGGCTTTTATTGTTTGTTTGCTTTGAGATTTGTCTTGGCAGGAAGGGCAGGGGAGGGGAAGAGAGAGTGCCGCTTAGTTGTTGTGGGAATTTCACAGACCGCAACCGGTTACACACACAGTGGCAACTCTATGCGTGTTTTATTTATGATGAACAGCTGATGCAGCCCAAACAACAGGCTCGAACACGCAACCCACTGTTGCTCTCTCTCAATCTCTCTCTCTCTTTGTTACTGCAGCATTTTTGCCAATTTAGCTATTTTCCCGTCAAGGTTGGCTTTTTTTGTAGTTCAAAATCGAAAATCCGTACAATTCAGCTACTCTTCACTCTAAAAATCTGGCAGCACTGGAGTGCAGTCTAGGTAACCCAGTGGGAACAGTGCCCAAGGTCAAGTGCGCGACGCTAGTAAATGGGTAGGGGTAGGAGAGTGGGGGAGGGCGGGTAGACAGGTCCGAAGGTCATTTGGGAATTGTTTTACACTTAATGCTTATCTCTTTTCCGAATCGCATCAAAGTGAAAGCAATAAAATGCTCAAACTAAAATAAACTACACAACTCACACACACACACTTGCACACGCACACTCACACACACACGCACTCACCATGATGATGTAGATGAGATGTAGACGACGCTGCTGCTGCGAACTGTTCGTTGTTTGTTTCTTTGCTTCCTCTACTCCTTCGTTTCCCTCTTCGTCTGTTGTTGTGATTCTGGGCAGATTTTCCACCCTTGTTGCAGCGTGTGTCGAGAGCGACTGAGCAGTGTTTGGCAGCTTTCGGCACGAGGCTAACGGTTTTTAGGCGAGAAAGCTTCTCTTCTCTTCAGTCTCTCTCTCTCTCTCTCTCTGCACATGCAGCTTTGCGCGAGCTTTTTGGCCTGCGTGTGCGTGTGTATAAATAAGAAGCAATAATAAAAGGCAAAAAATAAATCAAATTTCGATCTGTTTTTAACTTAAATTTTGATTTAATACACCAAGAGATGATAATTATATGTTTATGAACATATTTACTAAATTGTTTATACATAGTTATTAGATAGGGTCAATTTGTTCATATCATAGAGCCAAACGAGCTGCCTTTGCTGTGTAATTATACCCACTACCCATTGGATAGAAGGGTATTATAACTTTGTGGCACTCAAAATGTATGCGAGAGGCAGAAGGACACGTGACATACCATACAAAGTCGAATAAGAAAAGCAACAGTAGCGTAGCGTGGGATACCCTGCGACCTATGTTCCTGTGTATGTACACATATATGTACATACATATACATACATACTTTCTAATTATTCTCGACAGATGGCACTCGCGCTAGCCTACCTACATACCTTGTTAGCTGACACAAGCACTTAGAGTTATGCTCATATTTTCTTGAATAACTTCTGTGTTTATGGTCCGATCCAATTGAAATTTCGAGAATAAGTAGATATAACTTATAGCTTAGTATATGTTAAAGTCCGAAAGTTATATATCTTTTACGACGCTTACAAATACGACGGCCCAACATAGAATTTATTAAGGAAATCATTTCTAAGCCATCGCAAGGTATGCAATACAAAATACTGCAAACGTAGAAGTTGAATATTTCAGAAATAGTTTAGCTCAGATAGGCAAAGGGTATATCACAGTCGAGCACACCTGACTATAGCTTTCATTCTCGTTTTTTATTATTTTAATTATTCGAAAACATTCATTCAACAATTTTGCAATTATCCCGTTTAGGCCGCGTACGTCACGTCGATTAATAATGGCGCATTTTATTGACACACGCATAAATTGGCAACAATTAAGTATACGCAACGTAATTAACTTGGCTCATTCGGATATCATCAGCTGATATAATAGAGAAACGCCTGTATTTGCTTCGACTCGCTGACGGATATGACCAGCAGGGGGGCAGCTCCATGTGGCAGTTGCTGCTGGAGGCAGCGCACCATCTCGCTGTGTGTAGGAAATGGTTCATCCGCTGGCAGAATAAACACACTGAAATACGGCATTTTGGGTGCACTGCGTCGAAAGCCCTCGTTGTGCAGATGCAGATCGAAGCTGATTTTGAAATTACGCTGAGTTGATTCTGAAGAATTGTCATGGTCAGCTCTTGCCAGCTGCACTATGTCCAGCTTTTGAAAGATCTCTCTAAACTTTGTGTAGGTGGGCTCCTCTTTGAGTTGATCAACAAGACTTTGGCTGGTTCTGGTGGGGCACATTCTCTTCGGCACAGTCTGCTCCTCCTCCTGCTTTGGCTCTGATTGAGCTCTGCGTTTGCGTGTGTCGAATTGGAAGTTGGCTATGTTATCATTCGTGGCTGGAGTAGACTGGCTGATAATCTGCTGTTTGAGAACTGACATGCGTGACAGCGCTAGGTCATAATAGGGTGAGGCTTTAATATGCTCCGGCACTGGCTTGTGGCTCACAGCCTCCGCCAGCAGAGCCCAAATGCAGGCCTCGCTGGTTACGGGGGTTGCCTCAGCAGCTAGGATGAGAGCAGGTGCCTCCTTGTGAGCTGCCTGCCTGTGCTTGACAACTATACACCCGGCACGTGTTAAGGCAGAGTATACAAAATAATTATTGTACTTCTCACTCGCAGCCTCGCCAAGCAGCAGCGCATATGCCTGCTCCACTGAGACAATCATCTCGCAATACTCCAATTGTAGGCGGTTCTGGGAATGATAAACCATGTCATGTATGTGCCAGCATATAGCAGACAATACGCACCAGTTCGAGTAGAAACAAGGCCTCGTAGTACTCCAAATAGAGTTTTCCTTGTGCACTAAAGCCAAAACTCTCAAACTTTCCATCTTTGCGTAGAACTTCAGCAGCCTGTTGATGCGGATGCCACACGGCAACCGCGCGCCCCGCAGAGCGCTCTATGCGTCGACAGGACAATTGTTGATGCAGATTTGCTGGAAGTTCATATACTTTCATTTAGTATAGAATTCTTTTGTTAATAAATCTAATTACCGTATGCATTTTTTAACTCCTCCTGTTCCCCGGCACTGCCTTCAATGTTGGTGCGTTTCAGGCCAATTCGCGTGGTTTCCACCTCAGCATGACGGTGCACTATCAACTCTGCAGCACTATAATAATTTATTTTAGTTAAATACCTTAGTTTCCATTCATATTACACCTTAAATATGCCTTTTTTGCTTTAATTTCAATTAGATTTGCTGGCGCGCTGCTCATCTTACTAAAAACAGCTGATCGTGCTGGCGTTGCCAGATCGTGCGCAAGTGCACCATGCTTGCGCGGATGAACTTGTTACTAGTTCCGCGTGGTTCACGGCCAAATAGTTCGTTTGTTTCGCTGTTGCCAACGAAATTAAGGTAAATTTTCCTTAATAATTTTAAATTTTAAAGGCTACAAAGTGTTTAATTGGATTGTTGAGCAAATACTCTTTGCTGGCAAATACAATTAAAAAGGAAATACGAACATAACAACCGCAGCAAGTGTAATTTGTTTACATGCACGTTTTTTCATGTTCGCTGTGGTTACAAGGCAACGAAGTCTTGCGGAATTCTCGAGTTTACTGATTATAAACAAACGTTTGCGACACTTCTATCGCAACATGGATTGCCCCGAGTTGCTGCCACCCAAAGCGGTGCGTGGCATGACCGTACTGCAGCGTGATGAGTTTAAAAAAACTGTACAAATTCCAAGGCTAAAGGTGCCAGAGCTACAGGCGCAACGTGTTATGCCGCTGGTGAAGAAGTTGATGCTCAAAATGGAGCATCTGCAGCCAGTGCGTGCTGTGGAGAATGCACGTGAAATATTGCTGCATCCACTGCCGGTCAAAGAGTGGAAATCTCTGCCCACCGAAGAGCTGGCAAAGCAACAGGTGACAGAAGAGCAGTTCTATCATGCTGAGCTTGACTTGAGCTACGAGAATTGGAGTGCAAATGAAATATTGAAGAGTGTGCTGCCAGTGGGTGAGGAGGGACTCAGCTCCTTCTCCCGCATTGGTCACATTGTGCACTTGAATCTGCGTGATCATCTGCTGCCATACAAGCAACTTATTGGCCAAGTGCTCTGTGATAAGTTGCCCCATTGCCGCACAGTGGTGAACAAGGCCTCCTCCATAGACAACACTTATCGCAACTTTCAGCTCGAGCTGATCTGTGGCGTGGCAGAGTACCAGGTGGAGACCAAGGAGAATGGCGTGCCCTTTGAGTTTGACTTCTCCAAGGTCTATTGGAATCCACGTCTGTCCACGGAGCACGAGCGGATTGTCAAGTTGCTCAAGCCTGCCGACGTGCTCTACGATGTCTTCGCTGGCGTTGGTCCATTTAGTGTGCCGGCGGCCAAGAAGCGCTGCAATGTGTTGGCTAATGATCTGAATCCCGTCAGCTTCCATTGGTTGAAGCACAATGCCAAGCGGAACAAGTGCCTGGACAATCTGAAGATGTTCAACAAAGATGGCAGAGATTTCATATTGCAGGAGCTGCGGGAGGATCTGTTGACACGTCTGCATGCAGCTGCAGCCATAAAATACAACATACATATAACAATGAATCTACCAGCGATGGCAGTGGAATTCCTGGATGCCTTTCGCAGTCTCTACACTCCAGAGGAGCTGCAGCATGTGCCCGAACAGATCATGTATCCCACTGTGCATGTTTATGCCTTTGCCAAGGGTGAGGATACTAAGAGTTTGGTGCGGCAGCTGGTGGAAAGCAATCTGGGTGCAACACTAGACACAGAGCTGCAGGGCATCAGTTTTGTGCGCAATGTCGCGCCAAACAAGGATATGTACAGGGTATCCTTCACGCTGACACGTGAGTTGTTGACCACAGCCAAGCAGACAGTGCTGCGCAAGCGTGCAGCGGGGGAGGAGGAGGATGACGATGTGGCCAGCAAAGTGAAATGTGTTTGAGCAAGTTGAAAATAATAAAGTTGTTCTATAAAGTAAAACTTAAATGGAGTTTCTTCTGCTTTGTCTTTGCAGATGGGTCGCAACAAAGCCAATGCAAAGAAGGCGGCGGGAGCAGCTGGTGCAGCTGCTGGAGGCAGTAAAGCAGCTGCCAAGCCAGCGCTGAATAAAGCCAAGAAGGCTAAGAACGTCTTTAAGGTGGCCAACAACAAGGCGGGCAAAAAGAAGCCAAAGGAAGTGCAGGGCAAGCTGAAACAGGTGAGAGCCCCCAAGGGTAGATACCAAGGAAATTCCTCAACTAAAGTCTGTCTCCTTTTAGATCAAAGAAGCTGTGAAGGCCAAGCAGGAGAAGGTTGATGCCAGTCTGAAGGTGCTGCACAAGGATCTTGTTGTGAAGAAACCAAAGCCGGCAGTGACGCCCATCAAGAACAGCAGAAAGCCACCGGCAAATGCCAGCAAGGTCTCCGATACGCTGGGCAAGCTGAAGTTCTAAACAGTTAATGTAGTTAAACAACTCTTAGTGCTGCTAGTTCAATGATTATACAAATATATATTAGATATGTTGACAAAGAATAGAACATAGAACCCTAAGGATCAATCACGTTCCTGGCTGTTAAAACTGCTAAAGCAGCAATGAGTTGCCATGAGGTGGCAAGACAGCGCCAGCAGGTACAGTGGGTGTTGGAGTTGGAGCCTGTGTGGTGCTAGCAGTGCCATTGCTTACTGCATTCCAGCCAAGCTGCTCACGCACAAGCACATCCAGCTGGACCGTATCAATGCCAGCGGCCTGCAGCTGATTGAGCACGTTCTGGACAGCGGGTGTGATCAACCAACGTTCGTAGGCAGGCTGCAGTGCCTGCAAGCGTGTCCAGAACTGTGCAAAGATGCCCGGCAGCTGCAGCTTGGCCTGCACCTGCGCATTGATGGCGTAGAGGGGCACATACATCTGCAGTTCACTGAGGAATCCCTGCCAACCGTAGACGGTGCCAGACCAGTAGGGATAACGATTCAACAGTGTGCCACACATCTCCATGTCCTCCAATTCAAACTTGCCGCGTGATGTCAAGAGCTGCTGCTGCACCCATTGCTGCAATTGCACCACTTCTGGCTGTGCACGCAGACGCCAGGTGGCTGTGAGTGCCGCATTGCTGTTGAGGATTCGCACAAAGGCCTGGAACTGTGCATCATTGATGAGGTAGCGTATAAGCAGTTGGTTCAATGGCTTGAACTGTATCAGGCTGTAGATATCCATCAAATCTTGTGCCAGATCCCCAGCGGGTGCAACGGGGCCCACTGCCACCTCCTGTGGCGGTACCTTGGCTCCAGTGCTGAGGCCACAGCCCAAGATTAACAAGAAGCAGGCAGTTGCAGCACGCATGTTGATGGTATGCGGAACTCTGTTAGCTGAAGAAGTTAGCTACTGCCTTATATAGCAGAGATCTCTTCTAGCTTATTTGTGCAAAAGATAAGCCACTAATTCCCCCAAAGATTTTGGCGCATGTTGACACAGCAGCAGCTACTGACGTCGCCATCGTAAACATCCCTTTCCATGATAAGCGAGACACCCGATTCGATCTTTTTATAAGTAAGATATATGTATATATATATGATCTGCATACACAGCTCTAGCACTCGCGTGTTTCACCGGAACTATCTGAGGCATGAGTAATTTGTTTTTGTGTGCTTTTTATTCCAAAAATCCACAGAGCAGCGACACAATGAACCGCAAACGAACACAATTGTAACATTAGAGCTAGACACACTGGGGCACAACAAGCAGAAGCGAGCTTAATTAGTGTAGAATTGATTTATATATAGACAAACGATCTTAGGCAGATGATAGACAGTTATAGTTGCATGTAAAAGCTGAAGTTAACTTGAATTACTTTCTCGTTTATAAATCGAACGGATTGCAATTTGAAGGAAGGATAACTTGTCTATCGATAGTTAGTTAGGTAATTTATCACCGATAGAGGGCACTTTGATTTAGTATTTTAATGCATGCGTTTTGATCGTTGTTGTAATTGGTCACACCGATTTAACTAAGCATTAAGCTATGCTGGGCGCGTCAGAGTGAGGCAAGAGAAACTGCGGTATGTAGACTTGGCACTAGATTTAAGGTTAAGGTCTTTTAGTGCCTTGCAAACTGCAATTGTATTATTTCCGTTTAGTATAAAGATGCCATAGACATGTTACAGAAATGTCACTGAGGTCGCTAGCTCTTATAACAAAGATCTGTGCGCTCAAACAGACAAAAAGACTGTATTGATGGTGAGTATGCATACATATGCCACGCCTCTCTCTGCCTATTTTGTTTGCACGAAGTTCATATACCCTGTATTTGTATAATTTCAATGAACGCAGTCTAACAAGCTTATCTACTGACTGCCTCTTCTCTACACAGATCGTTTGCCTATTCCTTTTCCTTTTGGGGGGGGGCAAGGACGTATACGTATTGGTAAGGTGGGGGAGGGGAGGGTTATTCAACTTGGAACTTAAGCTTAAAATACATACGATAGATAGAGAGAGTTACAAGTCGATTAAGTGATAAGAACTAACTTAAGTGATAAACGCATTGGCAGGGGGTATCCCTTCTCTAGACACCTCCATCGCTGTGCTTGCGACGCAACCACTTGGGTATATAGCCACGCACAGCCTCGCCCAGTTGGCGATAGATCATCAGTGCCAGTATGGGCAAGACGAGGCGAGCATCTTTAAAAAGATAGACATAGCAGGCCACCAGGAAGAGCACCAGATCTGTGGAGTAACTCAGTGCAGAGCGCACCTTCTCGTGTGCCTGTTCCTCGGAGCAGCACTGCAGCATGGCCAAGGAGGCAGCCTTCTCCAGCAGCTGACGATCGGCAGCGGAGAGCAGCAGTGCGGACTGTGAAGTACGTTCCAAAGGGAGAACTGAGGAGGTTGCTGCTGGTCTGCTGCTCAGTGAGGCATCGCGTGATCTTGTGCTGGAAGGCACACGTCGCTTGATTACGCGCTTCACCTTCACCAAACGCGTGCGTCCACGTGCATCGGGGCGTGCCTCCACAATTTCACTCAAGACACTCTCACTCTCCCCCTGTGAATCTTTGCTGCTTTGCTTTGTCTGAGCTGGCGGCACCACCAGCACTGTGGGATAGACAGGCTCCTCCTGCTGCTGCTGGTGCGCTGCCTGCTCGCTGCTCACTGGTGTCTCTGGCGCCTTGTGCATGGCATGACTGCTGGCCACATCGCGCACATGCACAAGCTGTTCCCGCTCTGAGATGGACAGACGTCGCTCACGTGACGCTGGTGGTGCCAGCAGCATGTGCTCATCCCTGTCTGGACTGCGCGCACGTCGCTGTTGATGTTCCGCAGCTGCATCCTGCTCCTCCTCCTCCTCCTCATCCTCATCAGCAGGCAGATTGGCAGCTGCTCGTTTCAGTTCATCACGATCGAGGTAGAGTGGCTTGTGGTACTTGTGTGTGCTGCTCACCTGGCGCACCAGATCGCTGTAATGATCCACAGCAGCGTGTGCCTCCTCCTGCATCAGTTGTTGCTCCTCGCGGCGACGCTGCTCCTCCTCCTCCTTGGCCTTGCGCTTGGTTTCCACATCAGCTGCAATGGCAGCTGCATTGGTCTTCTCCAGCGGTTTGGAGAGCTCCTCATTGGCCTCGGTGTTCTTCTCGGTGGCGCTGCGCTTGTCACGACTGAAGAAAGACTTGATGCCCTTGGCCAGATCCAGTTTGAGATTGCTAGCTGCTTGTGGGGCAGCAGCAGAAGCTGTGGGGATGTCGTTGCCAGCTGTGGCAGCTTCCACAGTCCCCCCTGGACTGCTGGCAGTTTGCTCCATGTGCTCGTTGGAGGAACGCTTCAGTATGGGCTTGGGCACAAAGTCTGGACTGGGCAGCGGCACTGGACGATTGAGCACCAGTGCAGCCTGCTCCGGCGTGGGTGCACGGTAGGGCGTGAAGGTGCCAGCGCCCATGCTGCGTGGATGATAAGTCTCCAGATCACGTGGACTGGAGGAACGTGTGCGTGCCAAGAGCTCCATTTTGAACTTCTCAATGGAGTCCTGATCCGTTGAGGCCGTGCTCTCTGTGTAGTCAGAGCCAAGATCATAGCCCTGCTGCCCCTGTGCCTCCTCCTCCTCCTCGTCGTCGTCATGCTGCATGTCCATATCCTCGCTATCATCAGCTGTGCTCTCTGTGCGATCCTCCTCTTCGTCCTCCTTTTGACTGTATCGGGGGGGCAGCAGGCCTGTTGTTGTGGCACGAGTTAGACCCTTGTTGATGTCCTCCCGTGAGTCCCATTTGCGTACCATCGGCACCATATCCGCCGACTGACGCCTCAGCTCGCTCCTGCGCTCGAAGGAAGCACGCTCTGCTTCTGTCATGGAGCCAAGACGCTTGCGGAACGTTGTTGTCGTTGGGGGTGGGGCAGCGTTCTTCTCAAGCGTTGCCTTCGCCTTTGTTTTAGATTTGGCTGCCTGCTCCAGTTCGACAGCTTCATAGAATCTCGCCATGGCACGTTCGTACAACAGCTCCGTGGAGCTGACAGAGCGACGCAGCGGGAAGGTCGTATGCAAATTGGTGAACTCCAGGAAGGCCAAGTCCGGTGCAGAGATTGAAATCGGTGGTGCCTGTATGGCATCCTCCAGTTCCAGCTCAAAGGAATCTTGTTCTAGGCGAAGAAGAAAGAGAGAAGGTTTAATAGAGAGCACAGGGTTTATAGAGAGATTACAGGAGAGAGGAATAGAGGTTGCATAAAAATCACAAGGTTTAAAGGGTTCACGGGGCTTCACTGGAGAAAAGAACAGCGCGTATAGAGATCATCGAACTTATAGAGATCACATGATATATAGCGATTACAAGGTTTAAAGGGTAGCAGGGTCATTAGGGCTCTCCTAGCTTATAGAGATCACTGGATAAAGCAAACAGGGTTAATAGAGATCACTGAGCTTATAGAGCTCATACGGTTTATGGAGATTACAGGAGGAAGGAGCACGCGTTAATATAAATCGCTGGGTTAATGGAGCTCACGGAACTTGTAGGTATATAGACCCTGTCGGAGCAGAATTAATAGAGATTAGGGTTTATAGAGAATAAAGGAGAGAGAAATAGAGGTTGCATAAAGATCACAAGGTTTAAAGGGAACACAGGGCTTATAGAGACCACTGGAGAAAGGAACAGTGCTTATAGAGATCATAGGACTAATAGAGATCACAGGGTATAAAGCGATCATAAGATTTAAAGGGTATTAGGGTCCTTAGGGTTCACATAGAGATCACTGGGCGTATAGAGATCACAGGTTAAATAAGGATTTTATAGCGACTACAAGAGAATAGAACTGGAGTTAATAAGAAATCATAGGGATCACGGAACTTATAGTCTATAGTCTATATGAGTCACACAATCCATGTGGGTCTATGGGGATCACAGGAGAAAGCCAGGGGGTTTTTAATCAAAGACTAGGTCACAGTTTAAATAGGGTTAACCCCGCCTCACTCACTGTCTTTATCCTTGACCTTGCTGTTCTTGTCGAAGACCACCAGCATGAACTCATTGCTGGTGTGCACCTCGTCGTGTTTGTCCGCTGCGGATTTCTGTGTATTCATCGAAGGAGATTCAGGTGGAGGAGCAACAACACGTTCTGGCGTTATCTCCGTGGGCGTGGGCGGTGCACTGATCTCAATCTTGGGCAGCTTCTCGCTCATATTAGCCGTGGTGGCAATAGCTATGGCCAGCGCCGGCACATGCTTAGCCGGACTCAAGGCATGAGCAGAGAAACGTCGCACATTCTGATTGACTCCCAGCTGAACTGGCTCCGCACTACGTTGCAGTGCAGGCGTTGAACCAATAGGTTCCGGTGGCGTGGGACTCTTGCGCAGCGGGGGAGCACGTGCTGCATCCTGAGTGTGCAAGGAGTTGCCTGGTGATTGAGGCAGTGGTGGTGGAACTGCTGAGGCTGCAGCAGGCTTGGGATTGAAACGTCTCACTGGCGATGTAGCTTGAGGGGGGGATCTCAGGGGAGAGACCTGCGGCTGCTCTACCTTGTCCACGAAGGCTGTTGTGGTAATGAGCGTCAGGTTGAGCTTAGGATTTGAGCCTGGTTTGCTGTCGGCACTGCTCAGCGAGGGACTCTTGCGCACATTCATCTTGAGTGCCTGATCCGAGGTGCCGTAGGACATCTCGTGGCGTAGCTGCTCACTGTCCACCAACTGCGGCGTGGGCTTCCTAGCGCCGCGTGGCGACTGCTTGGGTGATGCCGACATGCTGGTGCCTGCATCCGCATGAGGACGTGGTGGCGACAGTGCCTTGCGTCGTGGTGGCACCGGCTTCGCTTTGCCTCCCTTCTCCTGCTGCTGTTCATGCTTCTCCTCTCCTGCTAGCTTTGTGGCCGACTTGGGCTTGGTAATGCCACGCTTGGCATCGGGTATAAAGAGCAGCTCCGACTCCAGTGAAGGTTCACTCAGCCCATAAGGATTCTCTGCCTTCACACGAAACTTGTACTCCGAGCCCTCGATCAGATCATGGAGTGTGGTGCTCAGTGCCCGCGTCGTCGCTGCCTTTAGCCAGACATTCCAGCCTATGCGAAAGTATTCCACAATGTAGTTGCCAATCTTGCAGCCTCCATCATCGAGTGGAGCCGTCCAAGAGAGTGTTGCTGATCTGCCAAAGGACATATTGAGGCGTGGAGCACCTGGTGCATTGGGACGTGCAGTCACTGTGACCAGGAACGAGGTGATATCCTCGCCCAGCTTATTCCAAGCCCGCACCATATACTCTCCACGATCCGAACGCTGTACATTGTCAATCTTCAGCAGGGAATTCTTCTCCGTGTTGGTAACCTCAAAGCGACCGTCGGGCACAATGACCTCGCCCTCATGCAGCCACGTGATGGCAGGCGGAGGTTGTCCAGCCACACCCACCTTGAGACGCACCACTTCCTCAGCCTCCACAATGAGCCCATCCTCATAGGTGCGGGGCAGACGTATCTTGGGCGGTGCCTGCACCTGTAGACGACTCTTGGTCACAATATGACCAGCTCGATTTGTCGCCGCACACTTGATCTCCCCCTCATCTGTTAGCGCCACCTGGTGTATGATCAGCACACTCACATCGTGCTCATTGACAATCTTGGTGCGGCGACTGCTGAAGATCTCGTAGCCATCCTTGAACCAGCTTATCTCTGGCGGTGGTTCACCCAGTATCCGCACGCGAAACTCAATGCGCTCATCCTCCACAGCATCCACTTTCTCTAGCAGTTCCTCCACAAAACGTGGCACTGTGATGGCATTTCTTTGCAGTGTAACAGTCAGAGGATCGGACAATTCACTGGCATCCGATCGACCCACAATGTTCTCGGCAAAACAACGAAATTCATAACGCCAACCGGGCTCCAGTCCGCTTATCTGTATCTCACAACGTGAGATCGGTTGGGGTGTGGCACGCACCCAATGCGGCGAACCAACACGTCGCTGTTCTACTGTATAGCCGGTAATGGGCGAGCCTCCGTCCAGCTGTGGGCGATCCCAACGCAGGCTGACCACATCGGGCTGCTGCTCAGAGAGCGCCAATGGCGTCAGTATGGGACGACCCGGCGGAGAGGGGCGCTCTGCAGAGACAAAATAAAAAAAAAACAGGTAAATAAAGCATACAATATTTATAGAAGCAGGGAAATCAGCATAGGCATGCCGAAGACTAGATACCCTAGAAAGATATAAGAGGCACAGTTTAAAACATCAATATATTATGCCAGCTCTCATCTACTCTCACAGGGCTGTCGCGAAACGGTTAAATTGGCTATTGATAGTTAGTTAAGTAATTTGTCACCGATAGAGGGCACTTTGATTTAGTATTTAATTGTATGCGTTTTTATCGTTGTTGTAATTGGTCACACCGATTTAACTAAGCATTAAGCTATGATTGGCGCGTCAGAGAGGGAAGAAAAACTGCGATATGTAGACTTGGCACTACATTTAAGGTGAAAGCATTGCAAACTGTAACTCTATTATTTCCCTATAGAATAAAACAGCAACATTCAGCACTTCCTTTCTTCAATGTACATTTGCCAACGGCGGTCAATGATTGTTTAAGGCATTCCCTGCATATTGTCGGCGGCTCGACAAGGGTATTCAAAATCAGGCGCTTTCCTCAAAATTCCGTTCATTACTTTGCCTGTCTTGAGATTTGTAGGCCAAAGATTCACACACACACGGACAACGGACGACGGACGCCGTCGCGGCAACCACTTGAGTATGCGAGTGGCTATAAATAGCCACAATTCTAACGCTCCCACCAACAACAACAATGTGGACTATGTGCGCTGCTCTCACAGCCAATTTGAGATGAATATTTTCGAAAAAAGGGAACGCGATTTCGGGAACATAAATTCTTTTCGATTTTCTTTATACATTATTCTTGTGTTTAGACTTGCCTGCAGATTTCCAGTGCACATTCTTTTTGGGCCGTCCACTCTGTGGGGTCTGCAGTTTACCCGGTTGATTGCCCATATCTCTCTCGTATACTAAATACTTAACCTATTTGCAATTATTTGTGCATATATAGAAGTTTCTATATATAAACTTCACGCACTCTCGCACACGCGTCGTTTTTGATTCGTTTGATGCTTTTTTTTGAAGACTTTCGAATGCGTTTTCCACATAATACAACATATTAACAATGTTCATTTCGTTGTTGGCAGTTTTGATTTGCATTCGCAGCCATTTTTACGGAGAGTTAAATAATCCGTTCGTCAGTATAGCCAAGGCATTCCACACAAATAAGCTTTGGGCGCTAAGAAATGTCAACGGCAACTAACGGCCAGAGTTGCCAGTCTGGCGCATAATTATTGAACACTAACTTTCGTGAATATCGATAGTGCGGCGAGTCTTATAGCAATATATATCGATACATTATTAGTTCTGCACTGCAGTTCAATTGAGTTATCGTTGGCTCAAATGAACTACGCTAAAGTCAAACGAACAAGTGAACTTGATGAACAACAATCCAATTTATAACAAACGCGACCAGGTGTTTTTCGCTAAAAAATAAATAAACCTTACGAGAATATTGACACTATTTGCATTAAAACATCAAACGAAGACTAACTAGTGTTCATTTTGCATAAAACAAACAAAAGCAATATTTTTTCATTGCGATTTCTAAATTTGTTTATTTGGCCTGTGTATCTGTTTATGCATTTTACTGGTGCGTCTGTGTGCGTGTGTGTGTGTGTGTGCTATTGTGCACAAGTGTAATGATTATTTGGAGGCTGTGAAGCTGTCGCGGCAGCAATTGTTCAATTTATAAAACAAAGAGACAACGCCGCCAACTTTGACGAGCTGCGGCAGCAGGTGCAGCTTGCAGGTTGCAGGTGTAGCAGCGCACACGCACGCACGCACACACACAGGTAATAAATTAAGAGGACGACAACAAGAACAACAACAACAATAATAACAATGGCTGGTACGGCAACGGCAACCCCAATGGAAATAGACGAATTCATAAATGGAGCGCTCGTCTCTTGGGTGAGTAGTGAACTTCAACATGTTCGTACATGCTCGCAATTAACAACAACAACTGCAACAACGTGTTAGGCATACAAAATATATATTTTCAAGTGTTTAATTTACATGCATGCCACTGCACATATAACACACATACACATATAACACACACACACACAGTACACACATTTACATAGAGTTCCGCAGCAGCTCCAAGGTCATTGTAACTGTGGCTATGCTACCGTTTACGGCACAACAACAACAACAATAACAGCGAGAACTTTACCTTTTGTCATTTACCTTTTGTTAGCCAACTTTGAGTATGCTCAACCGGCTTTTTAAGCCATAAGTTTGCAGGGGGATCAGGGGGGAATAACCCAGCAAGTGCTTGAAATTTATGCAAGTCGAATATTTGATATACTCTCAAGTTGTTGTACAGGCTATCTGCTAGTCGAGCACTCAGCTGTTGCGCTTGTGCTTGCCACAAGTTCAGCGTACCTTCAAATAAGGAAATATTGCTTACATATTTGTTGTTGCTGTTTAATTGGCATTTGAGAGTATCAGAGACAGAGAGAGTCAGCTGCCAACGCATCACATGCTCGCATCATCATCAACTCTTTCTCCCTCTCTTTCACTCTCTCATACAGTTGGAGTCATGCCTGCCACGTGCCGAGCTGCTTGCCGGCTACACATCGCTGCTGGATGGCACCATAATACACAGTGTCTGGCTACAGATCGATCCGGAGCCGCAGAACAATCCCAGCGAGCTGTTGAGCGATCTTAGCGGCCATTCATTAAGCGTTGCACGTGCCAAGAACTTTGAGTGCATTGTAAGGAATCTAAAGTCACTGTTTGAGGAGGAATTAGGACAAACTATACTGGTGCTACCCGATGCCTATATGCTGGGCTATTATCCGGAGAGTAAGCATGGACTGGAGCAGATGAAAACGCTGCTCACGCTGCTCTTGGGCGCCGCAGTGCAGTGTCCCAACAAAGAATTGTTTATAGCGCGCATCAAGGAGTTGGATCTGGAGACGCAACATGCAATTGTGGCACTTATCAAACAGGTCACCGATAGCCACAGTCTGGTGCTCACAGAGGATTCCATGGAGCTGCTAACTCCAGCGAATATGTATGGACACATTATAAGACTAACCAAGGAGCGTGATCACATGTACTTGAAATGGATTGAGACAGTGTGTGTGGAGCCAGAGATCGGTGCAGGAGATAGTGGTCAAAGTGTGGCTATGCCACGCTCACCTTCCAGTGGCACTGCCACATCGACGCCCTCCTCATCTTCCAACTCAGAGAGCAATCACTTGGCCGTTGAATGTGCTGACCTACGCTCAAAGAATCGCAAGCTACGCCAAGAACTGTGAGTATCCTAAGTAAGGTAAACCAACTCAAGCTTGAATCTACATTCTCTCTTCATTCACAGTGAGGAGAAATCGGAGAATCTGCTAGAGCTGCGTGAGGAGTTGGATGACAAGAAGCAACGCTTTGATAAGCTGCGGCAGGAGGTAAGTAAGAGCACAAAAAGTAAAGACATAATCAGCTAATACCTTCTTCTTCATTCTGCAGAGCCAAGAATGGTTTACAGAGGCGAAGCGTGCGGCGGCCTATCGCGATGAGGTGGACATCTTGCGGGAGAGAGCCGAGCGTGCCGATCGTCTGGAAATTGAGGTGCAGAAATATAGAGAAAAGCTTGGAGATTCGGATTTCTACAAATCACGCGTGGAGGAGCTACGCGAGGATAATCGCGTGCTGCTTGAATCCAAGTACATTACACCTACCCCCCTAGTCAAGCTTGATTGAATTTGTGATCTTATCATATTTCCCTTTACAGAGAAATGCTGGAGGAACAATTGCAGCGTTCACGTAAACGTTCAGAGCATGCGATTACCTTGGAGTCGGAGATCATTAAGTATAAGCAGAAACTGAATGATATGGCGCTAGAGCGTGATGCTGATCGTTCCAAATTGGAGGAGTTACTCGAAGAGAATGCACAGCTGCAGTTGGTGGCAAAGAATCTGAATACAACCACGCAGGATATGGACAAATCCTTCTCGGACAATGACGATGAATGCAATTCGGGTGACAACAGTTTGTCCGAGCAACTGACCAACAATGCCCAGACACGTGCCCTCAAACTTGAGCTGGAGAATCGTCGACTTACTGCCGCACTGGAGCAACTGAAGGAGAGCAGCTTCCATGAGTCCACCAGCAAAATGTTGGAACTGGAAAAGGAAAAGAAGAAATTGTCACTGAAAACTGAGCAAATGTTGGAGAATATACAAAGATTGACGCAACAGAATGTGGAGCTGGAGAGTGTGTTCAAGAATGCGCTGGAGGAGAACAAGAAGCTGCAGGATGCTGTGGATAGTCGACAGAAAAGCTATGATCGTCAGAGTTTGGAACGTGATGCAGATCGACAGAAACTCGGCGATGCTGAGCAGCATGTGGAGACCCTCAATAAGGAAAAACAACGTATTCAAACCCTCAACGAGAGCATACAACGACGTGCAGATGATTTAGAGCGTCTAGCGGAGAGTAAGACCAAGGAGCTGGAACAGTATGCAGAGAAGACACAACAGTTCGAACAGACCAAGCAGAAACTGTATGAGATTGAGGCGAAGGCAAGCACCTATGAGCGGGAGAATGCGAGCCTAGTGAAGGAGGTGGCCAAGCTCAAGGAGAGCAGCGAACAAAAGTCTGTCGAGCTGGACGAGAGCATCAATCGATTGGAGAATCAAGCAAAGGAACTAACGCGCCTGGCCAAGGCACAGGAAGAGGCTGAGCAGGTGCAGCAGAAGCTGCTAGAGCTAGAGAAAGTGAATCAAGAGCTAAGCTCACAGGGTAAAATCGATCAGGAAATGATCAGCATGTTGAGAAAGGACTTGGTTAATGGCACACTAGTCACCAAGAAGGTACGCCACAATCTAGAAAAACTCGGGCTCGATGTGAACGAGGTTGATGGCGAACCTGTCGAACTAAATGTGGAGCATGTGGTGCAGAAGCTTGTGCGTAATCCAGAAACATTTAAAACAGTACGAGAAATAATGTTGACTGTCAATCGGGAGCAGCAGCAGCAACAGCAGCAGGAGGAGGGAGGTGGCGTCAAGTCGGATATGTGTGTATTGTGTCATCGCCAGGAGATCTTTACTGTGGAGAAGAATATTGAGCTGGCTGCGAGCAGTACAGCGAATGTTCCCAGTGAGCAGGAGCTGCGTTTCGAGCATAAGGTGCGTGTGAGTCCAGCACGTGATACGGCAGAGATGATGCGTCTGCAGGATTGCAATACACAGCTACAGACGGAGAATGCACGTCTGAGTGTTGATGTGACAGCATTGAGCTCACAGATCACGTCGCTCAACACACAGCATGTGGCACTGCAGTTGGCCAACTCTCAACTGGCTGCCGAGAAGGATACGCTGCTGAAGGAGATCGATGCACTGCAGCAGGAGCATAAACGTGCCTTGCACGATCAGGTGACACTGCAGTGTCTGCACGATCAACTCTCTGCGGAATATGAATCTCTCAATAAGGACAAGGAACAGTTGAAGGTGGCAGTGCGTGATCTACGGCAGGAGACACGCGATTCCCGTGAAATGATACAGAGTCAAGAGCAACGTATCGAAGATCTAATTGCACAAACAAACAGCATGAAGACATGTCATGAAGATCTAACAATTCTACGCACCGAACACTCTAAGCTCACTGACGATTTCCGTAATCTGTTTGCCACCAGCGATCGGTTTAAGAATGAATATAAGAACATACAGGAGCAGTACAAGATGATACGCATGGAGCACAGTAGCCTCAAGTTGCAGAATACCGAACTGACTGGAGAACTCAATGGCAAACAGGATCAGGTGCGTCTGCTGCAAATCGAATACTCCAAGGTGCAGCAACGTTGTGAGGTGAGGCAGCAATAGAATCTCCACAATGATTCTATTTTATTCCAATATCTTTTCTACTTTTAGATGCTCATACAGAACAATGCTGACTTGGACTCGGAGCGAAAGGCACTGATGGATAATGTATCCCAACTATTGTCACAGTATCAGGAACTATTGGCCATTTCGTTGGAGGATAAAAAGCATTTCCATGAGGAGGAGAAGAACTACACGGAGCGTGTGCATAGTCTGAAACGGCAAAAGGAGAAACTTGAGGAGAAAATTATGGAACACTATAAGAAATCGGAGACGACGGTGCAGAAGAAGTATGTATTGGATATATTGTGGAGTATACCTCATTAACTCTCTCTCTCTCTCTCTATTTACTGCACAGAAAACCCTTTGCTAGCAGCCTGGTGCGACGTGTTAAGAAGGCCAGCTCGGATCTGATGAACAAGGTGCCCAGTCGGGTAAGCACAGAATACTTATTGCCTTGGCTATTGAGTAATCTCTTCTTCACACACTTGACAGAATCGTCGCTCTTGGGTTGATGATGCACGCAACAATTCACAGTTTGTCATTGGCTCCGAATCGGGTGGCAATGAGTCGGACAATAGCAATGAGGAGCCGCTGTCCATTGCCTCCGATACGCATCTACTGCAGCGCAATATTCCCTTGCGTCAGAGTTTGCAACGGTAAGAGAAGCTCAGATGGGATTAGGTATAAGGCAGTGAAGCATATTATGCTATATATGGCTTAGGAGAAGAGTTGTGTTTATAAACTATAGTATATATAACTATAGCATATATGTTTTAGCAACTTTGTATTGTTTATTGGTTGACGGTTCCTGTTCTTTATCTCTATTTACATGTATATACACAACAACAACATCATGAACCACACACGCACCATCCACCGACACGCACACATACACACACTCTTGTCTGTCTATGCAACATTGTATATGTATAGAGATTTACTGGATAGCTCCATACAACGTGGCGGCACAGTGCGAAGTAGCCTGCAGGCACAGAAACGTACGGATTTGAGTAACTCACGTAGAAATAGCGTGCACGGGTATGCGCTTTTAAATGTTTAACATACTTCTTCTATATATCCCCTTAAAACCATAAACCAATTATAAATGCATCCTTTGTCCTGTCTTCTCCCCGCCTCACGTCGCAATGTTGTGTCCCTCTCTCTATGTTGCACGCTTGAAACTCCAATTAATGCTTCTTTATTTGCAGCAGTTTGGAAGCGCCTGATGTAACCGGCAGCAGCTTGACATTGGGCACAGCTGGCTCACGTCGCACTGTCTATCTAATTGATGAACTGCAGAAGCTGCCCGATGGCAGCTCCAGTGCGTCAACAGCTCAACAACAGACGCAGCAATCGCAGCCGCAATCCTGCTCAACGCCTACGCCGAACAACAGCAACAACAATAACAACAACAACAGTGAGACACAAACGCCACAGAAGAACGATAGTCCGTCGACGTTTCTTATGTACAATCGCATTAATACAACCATTGGCGGTGCATCCACCACCAGCGAGCAGAGTCCACTGCTGCAGGCCAGCGGGAGTGGCGGAGGTAGCGTTGCCGGTGGAGGAACCAATCAGGATGACAAGGGGCTGCGCAAACGTAATGAGGACAAAAGCAATAGCATTTGGTATGAATACGGCTGTGTCTAGCGCTGCCGACTACTCCATTCGCATATATATATATAGTATAATACAATATTATATATAATATGGAATATACATATATTTCATATGATTATAAATTAGAACTGCATTTGCCGCAATGACGAAGTATTATTTCGTTTTAGAAAGTAACGAATTTATATTTGCCTTTACTTAAGTGCTTCTTATATGCTATGATTTACCTTTAGAAACAAACTGAGAGAGAGCAACAATTAAACACCCCTTATTATGTATACGTAGTGTGTGTCGCATTTATACAGAT
Source organism: Zaprionus vittiger (assembly GCA_018904025.1). NCBI lineage: Eukaryota > Metazoa > Arthropoda > Insecta > Diptera > Drosophilidae > Zaprionus > Zaprionus vittiger. Next base: position 1,671,900 of record JAEIFQ010001142.1, on the reverse strand, counting down.
ATATTTAAAGTTTTATGTATGTTGTGTTATACAATTAGTTATATAGAATATATATACATATATTTTAGATATACAATTCAAAACAGTATACAATTGTATTTATATGTAACGAAAAGAAGACTATATATACATATATATATATACTATATACATATAAAACAGTGCGATTTCAAGAGCTAGAATTTATAAATTGACAATTAGTATGCAGAATCTCCTACACTCGTATATTTCACAATCCATTAAAACTATTTCATATAGTACATACTTATATTTACTAACCAACAATACTGAATTGTATGTGCATTACGTCCAGAAGCTTAGGCTTCACCCTCTAGGAGCAACAGATCAAAAGTTTACTATACTATAAACACATTAACTCGACGATATTCCTTCATATTGTATACTAAAGCTTGCTATGCTTGTTCGATTTGTGAATATATTTATATAACTAAACATTAAGCAAGATACAGTAAATGTACTATTCTTTAATTTATTGTCAAAAACACGCCCAAATATGCAATAAACAGCCTATATACACAAGAGTAACGATAACATTTTTAATATGCCTACATACCAAAGAAAGTGTGACCATGCAACTAAGATGATTATTTGTTATCAGCATTCTAGTGTGACAAGTAAAACTGTCTGTGCTTGAGATACCGTACATGGGAAGTATAATCTGAAGCTATATCCGTATTCCGCCTTTGAGTTGGTTGAACAAAGAAAACCCCCAATCATAACGTCGTCAAAAGAAAGTCATCATACCATCACCCCAAACCGCATGGAGGAAGCCATAAAATGTAGATAATTCTTTCTGATAAAACGTGTACATGTATGTATGGCAAGATGTATACTATATATAACATGTTTAATTACATTTTTAGCTTATTTTCTGTTACTTTATTTTAGTAAATAAAATTTGTAAATTTTTCCTAATTGCTTCAAATATTAAAAACTTATTGAAATGTGCTGTACTTCTACACAATAATATTTGCACAAATGTAAATAAAATCAAGCCAGCTATAAAAGAAACTTAACACCTAATAAGCATAAACATAAAAGTCTTATGAAGATAATACATATGTATCTTAGAGATAAAGAATACCTTTATAAGATATACAACTTGCGGAAAACAAGTTAGTTTGGCAAGCGAATAGTCTACGTGTAAATCATAATGTGGTTTAAGGTCTTCATTTCTCTGGTAACTTGGCAGCTAGATTATTCCACATTCTGTTAAATTCATTCATTATCCTTTGCCTTAAAGCTTTTAGTGCAATATTCAAGGGCCATTTGTGATGTGTGCCAATCTGGCAACGCCGCGTGTCACAGTGAAACAAGCTACTCCCTATGCATAAATGGTGAATATGAAATTTCAAAAAAAATAATGACAACACACAATAAAATTGTGCTTATTTTGTGTGTAGGCGAACCAACGTGGAGTAATAAAAGCTGTCCAACTGGTTACGTATGTACTGGAGAAAAATATGTATGTTACTTAAAAAGTGAAGGATATACAGGCATATGTCAGATCGGAGAGATAATTTCGAATGATGAAATCACCACCAGCACAACATTGGCAGCCGGCGATGCCTTGAGTGAAAGCTGCGATGTCTGTCTGTCTGGCAACGCTTCGTGTCACAGCGAAACGACTTATTCGATATGCATCAATGGTGAATATTAGAATTTAAAAATGAAAACATTTCTTCACACATGACTAACATTTTCAATGTTAAGGGGAACCAACTTGGAGCAATAAGAGCTGTCCCGATGGTTATGTATGCACCGGTGATAAGTACATTTGTTATCCAAAGTCAGATGGGTATGCAGGCGTTTGTAATCCAATAGCGACCACATCAATTCCGGTAACCACAACAACTGAGGAAACGACGACAACTGAGGAGACCACCACGACCACAGAAGAAACGACAACAACGGCAGAAACCACAACAACTAAAGAAACCACGACAACTACAACAACTACAACACCTCCAACAACCACAACTATTCCAACAACTACAACAACTGAAGAGAGTACGTCAATTCCAACAACAACGACTCCTCCAACAACCACTCCAGCTCCAACAACGACAACTGAAGCAACTACAACAACTCTAGCTCCAACAACTACAACAGCTCCAACAACTACAACCACTCCAACAACTACAACACCTCCAACAACTACAACCACTCTAGCTCCAACAACTACAACAGCTCCAACAACTACAACCACTCCAACAACTACAACCACTCTAGCTCCAACAACTACAACAGCTCCAACAACTACAACCACTCCAACAACTACAACCACTCTAGCTCCAACAACTACAACACCTCCAACAACTACAACCACTCCAACAACTACAAGCACTCCAGCTCCTACTACGACAACTGAAGCAACTACAACCACTGAAGTATTCGATCCTGAAAATGAGTATGAAGCATATTGTGCAGCAAACAATGGAAATGACAGCCTTGTAAACAAGGCTGATGCAACCTGTAAAACGTAAGTTTGTCGTTTTTTGATGGATTAATTAATTAATTAATTAAAACCCTTTTCAGATATATCTATTGCTACGATGATGGAACTGGTGAAATACTTCCCTGTAATCCATTGAATGGTAAGGCAGCATATTTCAATGGAACGAAGTGTGTGTTAACAAAACCAGATGATTGTACATAGTCATAAATATTATAAATATTATATATTGCCTTTTGAGGTTTCACAAAATTTGCTCAATAAAGAAATTCATGAAAAAAACTTAATTGACTCAATTGTTAACCAGTTAGAAAAGCAATAGTCGCACGGCACGCGACATTGGGATACCTTTCGACCCATATTTTGGTGTAGTTTAATTTGTTAAATTCATACACATATGTATGTATACATATGCACAAGTTCTAAAATTATTCTTGATTCGCGCTCGCCCGCCTTCCTTGTTAGCTGACACAAGCACTTGGTTTTATGCTCATACTTTCTTAAATAACTTCTGTGTTTATTGTGCGATCGGATTACAATTTAGAGACTATGTAGATATTTCATTCAGCTTAGTATATGTTAAAGGTAGAATGTTATATATTTTATACAGCGCTTATAAAACGAGTTCAAAAATTACATTATTGATTAAAGAGGGCGGTGGGCGTGGCACCCAACATTTGAAATAAACTTGATCTGCGCCTGGTACTCAGAAACCTTTATGCCAAATTTGGTGTCTCTAGCTCTTATAATAGCTGAGATCTGTATGTTCATCTGGTCATCCGGACATCCGGACAGACAGACAGACATGGCTCAATCGACTCGGCGATCCTGAGCAAGAATATATATACTTTATGGGGTCTGCCACGCCTCCATCTGCCTGTTACATACATTTGCACAAAGTTAGTATACCCTTTTTGACCATTTACAATGGTCGAAGGTATAAATATACTAAAATATCTGCTATATTATATATTTCTTTACGATATGGTCGTCTTGCTATCTCAAGTGTCCAATATTCTTCTATTGTTTTCTTGAAAGCACCATGCGACCCATCTGTGTCTTAAGTAAATTTGGCAAGGTTATAAAGTCATAATCTTTCGCCGATTATACTTTATGGTGGACAGACTTTGAAATGCAATACAGAGAGATGCCTAGTTTTTTGCTAGTGTAGACAATGTTATATTTGAGATTCTTCTTTTAATCTCATTGCAAGTTTTAATGAACCGCGTGTGGCGGAAGTTATTTAAGAAATACCACATTTCATTCTAATTGCAGACAATTATACTGCTTAAATACACATCAGAGAATTGCGAAAGAGAAGCTTAGTTGAGCAAACATTCTTCTTTGTATTTTGCAGATAAAAATTTGTATATAATCTGCAACGCATTTGAAGACATCAGGTTAGTTAACCAAAATTATTCGTCAGTACGCAAAGCAAGATGTGGTTTAAGCTGTTCATTTCTCTGGTATTTAAATCTATTTTACCTCCTTTCTTTTTGAACATCAAATAAAAATCCCTTAAATATCATTTGCAGCTTCTGGTGGGATATTTGATAGCCGAATGCAATGTTTGCCAGTCTGGCAAGGCCGCCTGTCTCAGTCGATACAATTACTCGATATGCATTGATGGTAAATATTGATTATCGATTTTAAATGTTGTTTTCTTTGGTCACATCTTTCGTTATTAGGGAAACCAGTGGTGACAAGTAGGCAATGTCCCACTGGATATATATGCACGGGAGAAAAGTACATTTGTTATCAAGAATCAGAGGGATATATTCCCATCTGTCTTGATGAAGCTGACGACATAGCCTTAACCACTGAAGAGAGCACAACAATAACCTTGTCGGTTTCAACTGTATCGGCGCCTTTAACAACATCAGTAATCGATGACGCTGATGACGATTTTAAACAGTTCTGCACCGCCAACGGTGATGGCAATTTTCAAAATGAAAATGATTCCACATGTAAAACGTATGACAACGTATGATCTACTTAATTCCATGGAGCAAACTCATATTGATTTACTTTTAGGTTCATTTTATGTTTATCAGGAGAAGGAAGTTTAGAAGACTGTGAAAGGATTAACAAAAAACCAACATATTTTAACGGTGTGGAGTGCAAGTTTGTCAAACCAGATAATTGCACATAAAATAAAATGATAGATATAGAAACAAATAAGCCTGAAGATAATAAATACGGATTTCTGTTACTGAATTACAAAACTGTTAGTTAAATACTAAATATATTATTTTTTTATTATATCGAATAGCTTAACCCTGGATCTTAACTCTGGAGCATAAAATCAAGATCGTAGCTTAGACTAAAACCCGTTTTTAAAATGAAACTGCCAACAAAAAGAGAATACTTTATAACCAGTAAGAAAAGCAACAGTCGCGCGGCACGCGACTGTGGGATACCCTTCGACCTATGTTCACATATGTATATGTGCACATGCTTTGAAATTACAGACTCGGCTAATGATCCTGAGCAAGAATATATATACTTTATAGGGTCTGCCACGCCTCCTTCTGCCTGTTACATACATTTGCACAAAATAGTATATCCTTTTTGGACAATTTTCAATGGTGAAGAGTATAAAAATACCTTCTGATGTACAGGAAATAATATCTAAAACTTTAGTATAAGAATTTATTGTGATATACAAGAATTAATATATTTATTATGTACATCCAGCGGGTTGGACAGTACCGCAACGGGAAGTTTCCGTATTGTAATATTCATTGGTGTTGCAATGATAGAGCCAGCCAAGATATTGTCCGGAGAGCAGGTAACAGTAGATATAACTATATAAAAATTGAATATATATATATTATGCTGTGTAGATGTATTTATTATTATACTGTACTTACTCCTTACACGTGCTATCACTTTCTACTTTGAAGTATCCTGTTTTCTTCAGATTCGTACAATAATAATCTGGATCATCTGCTGGCGACGGAGTTGTTGTGCCTGCTGTCGAAGAGTCTGTTGATGAGGAGGAAGCATCAGTTGATGATTCGCTAGAGGAAGATGAGCTAGATGATGAATCTGAAGTAGATGAGTCAGTTGATGAATCAGTTGAGGTTGAATCTGAAGTTTCTGTAGAGGAAGAATCAGAGGTGGAAGAATCAGGAGTGGAGGAATCTGAAGTAGATGAATCGGTGGTTGTATCTGTAGTTTCTGAAGAGAAAGAATCTGAAGCAGTTGATGAATCAGTGGATGAGTCAGTTGATGAATCAGTTGATGAATCAGTGGATGAATCAGTGGATGAATCAGTGGATGAATCAGTGGATGAATCAGTGGATGAATCAGTTGAGGAATCAGTTGATGAATCAGTGGATGAATCAGTGGATGAATCAGTGGATGAATCAGTTGATGAATCAGTTGATGAATCAGTAGATGAATCAGTTGATGAATCAGTAGATGAATCAGTTGATGAATCAGTGGATGAATCAGTGGATGAATCAGTTGATGAATCAGTGGATGAATCAGTTGATGAATCAGTGGATGAATCAGTGGATGAATCAGTTGATGAATCAGTGGATGAGTCGCTGGATGAATCTGTTGTTTCTGTAGAGGAAGAATCAGGAGTGGAAGAGTCGGGAGTGGACGAGTCGGTCGAGGAATCGGTGGTTGACTCTGAACTGTCTGGAGAGGAAGAACTTGAAGAGGAATCAGGAGTGGAAGAGGCTGTGGATAAATCGATGGTTAAAGGATTAGGTTAATATATATGTATTTGCTGTCGATGGTTTAATGTTGATCCTATCTGCTGTCAGACCTGTAGATTCTGTTGAAGATTCGGGATCAATTGTCGTAGTGCTTTCACATGTTGGCTGAAAAATAATTCAGTTAAGTTTCAATATTTCAACACCCCTTCAGAGCACTCACGGATGAGGAATCTATGGGTGTACAATATGCTGAGCTAGCTGCATTGCAATAATAACCCGAGGGACAGGTTTCTATAGTTCCAGTCTGAATGGTATTCGTGTTGAGGCAAAGTGCTAACGTGTATTCATCCAGGCAGGCATAGACTCTGTCTGTCAGTTCACAATCCGAACAATCGCTCTCAGCACAGTTTCCTCCTCCCAGGATTAAGAGCATCAACTGCAAATATACATTTCTATATAGTTTCTATTCCAGATTTTAACTCTCTACTTACCGCTAGATATAATAGAGCAGAGGAATTCATGGCAGAGCTCTAAGTTGGATATGTCTTTACTCGTTAGTAGCTGAAAGTGCTTTGGCAGGTTTATAATTTGTCAAATCGTCTTTTAATAATGCCGCAATTATGATTTATGCACGTCTCACGCGTGGATTATACTCATAAAGATAATAAATGACATTGATGCCAAAAATTGTCAAAATAGTCGTGAGTTTATTATGCTTATTATACTTATGAATGTAGTTAAATACAAGATTCACATACTATATATATACAGATAGTTGCCCGAGGCCATTGATGAGTATGAAAAAAAAAAGAAAGTCGCCCTAAAAAAGTACAATAGAGAACTAGAGATATCATTTATCTATGATTTAAGATCTTACTTCGTTTGTTCTACATACACAAGAATTAAAAGTTAACTATGCAGAATACTAATTAGATAGATCTAGATGAGATAAATGTACATATATGATCGTTGTTGATGAATCTTACTTTGTATCCCATTTATGAAAAATACTTGAATCTAAGTAAATAGATAGATCTGGATTAAAGCAGAGATCTATGATTAGAGATAATGTATCATACTTTAATCTAGTTCATACTCTATGATAAATCTTACTCTGTATATTCCACATGCACAAGAAGAAAGATTTAATAATGTAGTTGATACATCTATGATCTATCTTACTTCGATGTAGAATATACAGCTATAGAAATAATATAGATGGATACATCTAGATGAGATATATGTATACGATCGTTATCTTACTTTGCATCCTATTTATGAAAAGTACTTGAAACAAAGTAGATAGATAGATCTGAATTATATTAGATATCTATGATCGTAGATTATAGATCATACTTTAATCAAGATCATATTCTATGATCATAAATGATGAATCTCACTTTGTACATTCTACATGCACAAGAATAAGGCTACAATAATGTAGATAATACATCTATGATTGCAACTGATCTATCTTACTTCGATCTACAATAGAATATACAGCTAAGATCTTAGACAATGAATTGTACACAGAAGTTCTCTCTATCTAAAAGTTCTATACTATCTATGAATAATACTACAGATCTTCCTCCTCGTCTTGGGCAATTTCTCCTTCGTCCAACCAACTCTTGGCCTGCCTCAGCGTAGGCAAGCGGAAACGCCACTCGTCACAGCAATGCGTGTACACATGCTCGCCCAGCTGGAGCAGCTCCTTTGCAAATTCCCGCTCGTCTTCCTTCCATGCACGTTCGCCGCCTCCAAACATTTCCATACGCACCAGCGCCGCCATTGTGGCACCCAAATACTTTTGTATGCCTCTATAAAGCTGAGGTTTGGACAGTGACGGAGCTGGCGTGGCACAGGATGCAGTCTGGCTCTGTGCTTTGCTTAGTTTAGTTTCTAGCTGATCAACTGTCTGCTTTAGAGCAGCATTCTCCAATGAGATGCGTTCCAAGTCTGCTTTTAGCTCGTCATACTTGAGCTGCAGCTCATTCAGCTGCTTATTCACAGGGAGAACGGGTTCAACCGGGTCTACTGCTGCATCTAGAGATTCTACGCTTTCGGAAGGAGATTCTTGCGAATTTGTCAGATCAATATGCTTGGCAAGGTATTCACTCGCAGGGGGATCAGGTTGAACTGGATGCACTTTGCTCTGCTGCTTAAGTTCTGCCTTCGTCTGGTGCGTCTGTGCTTTCTTCTGCTCGCTCTGCTTGCACCTTCCATTTGTATCCATACTACGGTCTGCAAACTTATTCAGGCTCTTCTGCGCAGTAGCAGCAGGCTGGACAAGATCTACTGCTGCAACTGTAGAATCTTTGCTTTCAGGTATACATTTTATGGACGCTCTCCTGTCAAAATGTTCCAGTTTTGTCTTCTGCTCAACCAGCTGCTCCTGTTCCCCTTTGCCATTCGTCAGATCAATAACTGGAGAGATTCTTTCCTCCTCTTGAAGTCTTTGCTTTTTGCTGCTGACTTCCTCTAGTGGCTGAGGTTTGGGTGAAGTGCGTCTTCTGGCGTATTTGCGAGCGAATCTATCGTCCGCTGTGTAACCAAGTGGACACTCGAAGCCGCTTGGTGGGATTAAGTGAATCAATGTGGGCGTCAACTTCACCATACTGGGTTCCCCATTCTCATCCAGATTGGCCAGATCCCAAGCCGATTCCTTGCTGACACGTATCAATGTGGGCACCTGGTTCGGCACGAGCCTATCCAGTTTGTAGTTCATGAAGCATTCGTAGCGAAAGTGGCGCGCGCAAACCGCGCGATTTGTTAGCTTCTCTCGTGGCACATTCAAAATCTCAGCGTTGCCGCAGTTTTTTAGCCAGGCTTTCAGGCGAACTGGATCACGTATGGGCAGCTTGAAGAAATGCATTTTTGGATTGCGATGTGTGGACACCTGACAGTCGCGGAAAACGCAACGGGTGCCTCCCATTATATTCAAAAATATTTAAGTTTCTCAATATTTAATAATGTAAACAAAAAACAACGCGTTCTCGAAAAAGTAGTTCTAAAAGGCATTTGCGCAATGGGTCACACTTATTTTTAGCCTCGGTGATGGTCACCCCAAATCCAGAAAACTCTGTAAAAAAATACTGCAATTGAATCAAAACAAACATATTTGTAACCCAGTTGGCTGTTAAAAAATGTAAATATCCATATTTTTAAAGGAACCCCACATTCTATTCAATACTTTCCAGTTATTCACGTATCTAAAATATTTTTTAATTTTCTAGAACTTTACATTCATTAAAATAAACCGCATTTCGCCTAAAAACACTGGTTGGTTTTCCCGTGCAACACTGCTCTCACAACCGGAAGAGGTAGCCCTGTGGTCGAGAAGTCTCTAGAAGCCTCTAGAAGTTTCGCAGCATTTTGCGCACCCCTATAAAAGCAGCAGCAAGCGTTTGCCGGCTTGTCAGTATTGAAAAAAAATTCGTGCGGTGAGCGTCTGCTTAAGAGCAAAGCGAACAAAGTGAATTTCAATTTTTTCTGCCCAAAAGAAAACTGAAAAGTAAATTGTTTATTGAAGTTTATTCTGTGAAACAACAAAACCAACAAGGTAAGCAGCAGTTGCAGTTAAATTAAAATAGAAAATTATTTATCTATGCGCATTTGCAATTTCGGGTGTGCAATTTTCGCGTTGCATGTATGAGTGCATTGGTGAAGGATGCGCTCTTGACACAATTTCTTGTATTAAATCGATTTTAGAACTTGCGAGAAAATGCGGTCAAATTGCATGTTTCATTCAGAAATTGAAACATTTTAGCGGTTTTTAACAATTTTAAATTAACGTGCACGCCGTTTTCTGAGTCACATTATGCCGGCTTGGGGGTATATGGGGAATCTTCTCGAATTTCGTTTGAATGTGTGATTCAGATTAATCAGATATTTTATGTACTTTAGAACTAGCAATTTTATACACATTGTATTAACAAATGCAAATCATTTAGGCGATAACACGTGCTTGCATTTTCCTTTGTTTCCATATGCATACGTTACAACTACTTATAATTACAACTTATACATGTACATTTATACACAATTAGTCTTGCGTTCGAGCAAATTTTCTGTACGTATAGCGTCAATGACTTACGTAGTTTTTATAGATAGTATACGTTAATGTTTCCTTGGTAGGAATTTTCTAGAAGCATTTTAGGCTTGACGACAATTATTCATTGTCGTTAGGGCAACGCGCTTCTAGATTTTTCCAAGTGTATATATGCGCAAGACTTGCACGTGTATGAGAGAGAGAGGGAGAGTTGAGAGAGCGCGTCATTGCAAATGGCGGCGAGGAGGAGAGAGCAAAGAACTCTTTTGCGAAAATGTGAACAAAGCAACAAACAAAAGTGATGAATAATCAATGAAGATTATAAATCGATTATTGAAAATCAAAATCGAATTGCATTATTAATGTTTTGTTATTCTCCTTCTGTTTACAGATGCCGGAAGAAACTGAGACCTTCGCATTCCAGGCTGAGATTGCTCAGCTTATGTCATTGATCATCAACACATTCTACTCGAACAAGGAGATTTTCCTGCGTGAGTTGATCTCCAATGCATCTGATGCACTCGACAAGATCCGCTATGAATCGCTGACGGATCCCAGCAAGCTTGACTCCGGCAAGGAGCTGTACATCAAGCTGATACCCAACAAGACCGCTGGTACCCTGACCATCATTGATACCGGTATCGGTATGACCAAGTCCGATTTGGTCAACAACTTGGGAACCATTGCCAAGTCGGGCACCAAGGCGTTCATGGAGGCATTGCAGGCTGGTGCCGATATTTCTATGATTGGCCAGTTCGGTGTGGGTTTCTACTCTGCCTACCTGATTGCCGACAGGGTGACTGTCACCTCAAAGAACAACGATGATGAGCAGTACATCTGGGAATCGTCTGCTGGTGGCTCCTTCACTGTCCGTGCTGACAACTCTGAGCCCTTGGGCCGCGGTACCAAGATCGTCTTGTACATCAAGGAGGATCAGACCGATTATCTGGAGGAGGCCAAGATCAAGGAGATTGTGAACAAGCATTCGCAGTTCATTGGTTACCCCATCAAATTGTTGGTGGAGAAGGAGCGCGAGAAGGAGGTCAGCGATGATGAGGCTGAAGATGAGAAGAAGGAGGGTGAGGAGAAGAAGGAGATGGACACTGATGAGCCCAAGATCGAAGATGTTGGTGAGGATGAGGATGCCGACAAGAAGGACAAGGATGCCAAGAAGAAGAAGACCATCAAGGAGAAATACACCGAAGATGAGGAGCTTAACAAGACCAAGCCCATCTGGACACGCAACCCCGATGATATCTCACAGGAGGAATACGGAGAGTTCTACAAGTCGTTGACCAACGACTGGGAGGATCATTTGGCTGTCAAGCACTTCTCGGTTGAGGGTCAGCTTGAGTTCCGTGCTCTGCTCTTCATTCCACGCCGCACTCCCTTCGATCTGTTCGAGAACCAGAAGAAGCGCAACAACATCAAGCTGTACGTGCGCCGTGTCTTCATCATGGACAACTGCGAGGATCTCATTCCCGAGTACTTGAACTTCATCAAGGGTGTGGTCGACTCTGAGGATCTGCCCCTGAACATCTCCCGTGAGATGTTGCAGCAGAACAAGGTGCTGAAGGTTATCCGCAAGAATCTAGTCAAGAAGACCATGGAGCTGATTGAGGAACTCTCCGAGGACAAGGAGAACTACAAGAAGTTCTACGATCAGTTCAGCAAGAACCTCAAGCTGGGTGTCCATGAGGACAGCAACAATCGCGCCAAGTTGGCCGATTTCTTGCGCTTCCACACCTCCGCCTCTGGCGATGACTTCTGCTCCCTGTCCGACTATGTATCGCGCATGAAGGAGAGCCAGAAGCACATCTACTTCATTACTGGCGAGTCCAAGGATCAGGTCAGCAACTCTGCCTTCGTTGAGCGTGTCAAGGCCGGTGGCTTTGAGGTTGTCTACATGACTGAACCCATCGATGAGTATGTCATCCAGCACCTGAAGGAATACAAGGGCAAGCAGCTGGTGTCTGTCACCAAGGAGGGTCTGGAGTTGCCCGAGGATGAGGCACAGAAGAAGAAGCGTGAGGAGGATAAGGCCAAGTTCGAGGCCTTGTGCAAGCTGATGAAATCCATTTTGGACAACAAGGTTGAGAAGGTTGTGGTGTCCAACCGTCTGGTCGATTCGCCATGCTGCATTGTCACCTCTCAGTTCGGTTGGTCCGCCAACATGGAGCGCATCATGAAGGCTCAGGCTCTGCGTGATACCTCCACCATGGGCTACATGGCTGGCAAGAAGCACTTGGAGATCAATCCCGATCATCCAATTGTTGAGACTCTGCGCCAGAAGGCCGATGCCGACAAGAACGACAAGGCTGTCAAGGATTTGGTCATCCTGCTGTTCGAGACATCTCTGCTGTCCTCTGGATTCTCCCTGGATAGCCCTCAGGTGCATGCCAGCCGCATCTACCGCATGATCAAGCTGGGTCTTGGCATCGATGAGGATGAGCCCATGACCACCGAGGATGCCCAGAGCGCTGGTGATGCTCCCACCCTGGTTGAGGATACCGAAGATGCATCCCACATGGAGGAGGTCGATTAAGCAGCAGCTCGTTACCCTTCTATCACTCCACACACCCCCCCACATTACATACTAAAATACTTGAAGTTGATCACAGTTGATGTTGATGAGACTTGACAACCAGAGTTATTTAAACAATTCAGTTTACATTTTGTAGTTTGTATTTACGTTTTGTCGCGTTGTAAGCGACATAAATACGCTTATTAACTCCCCTCTCATTTAAAAAGAAGCCCAAGCAAAATATGTAATGTTAGGATCGAAAAATTCAATAAGAGCAGTTGTCGTTTTTAAGAACTTTCTAATTTAGAATCCAACTTATTTATGTAATGAAAAGAAAACAAAATACAAAGACTACATACGCATTAACTCTATATACTACTATATAATATGCATTGGAATATGTGTTAAGGTTGGATGATCAAGATCGATGATCAGTAAATAAACTCAATATACAGGAAAATACATATAAATTAATCTTTATTTAGGGAAAATTCGGCGTAAATGCAGGAGGAAGGGATTCAGGAATCGCACTCCTTGCGCAGCAACTGTTCTATGGCCTCCACTGTGGACACACCTTTGCTGATGAGTATTATCTTGTTGCGGGAGCGGGAACCCTTGTCGAGGGAGACGTCACTCTTGCGCAGACCTAGCACCTTGGAGAGGAACTTTACCAGCTCCGCGTTGGCTTCACCCTCGCTTGGCGGGGCGGCTATCTGTACGCCCACACCTTCTAGGCCAATGTCGGTTATGTTGTTGTGCTTTGCTCCTGGTTTCGCCAGTATTTTGATGGCAATATTTCCGCTCTTGTCCACTGTGACCGGCGTTGTCGGGGCAGCTGCTGCAGGTGGTGGTGTTGACGCCGCCGCTGCTGCTTTCGCTTTTCCCTTGTTTTTTGACATAATTTGTGAGTAGGCCGATGTATAAATGCGGCGCATTGAATTTAATTTCTTATAAGCTGTTTTTCTTGTTCATTTTAATTTAAAACAATCGTTAATAACTGAAACAATACTTTGCGTCTTCTGCGAACAGCTGTTCAAGAGCGGCGTCCACACACGTAGCGACAGACAAGTCAATAATCGACGCAATGCAATAATCGATAAGTTTTTATTTGATGTTCTGTCATATTCATCCATGTTTTTTAAATTATTACGTGTATGTGCCACATTAGAGATGCTCACAACCAGGGATGCACAACGATCTTTAAATGTTATAAGAAATATTTTAAATATCACATATCTGAGTCACGATTTTAATATAAAGATATGTTTGACTTCAAATTCAATTAAATATAATGCCACCATTATAATAAGCTTCCCATATATTTAAACACATTAAATTTAGGTAAAAAATTATTATATATATTTCTCATTATTTATGTATTTGTAGTTTTTCTTTTTTCTAATCATCCTTGTATCCGAATCCAAAAAACAACGCTCAAACACTAGCTTCAAATTACTGCAAAAGCATCTAAAAATTCAATTAACTATATCTTTAAATTTGTGCCATATCTCTTGCACAATCAGCAATTTAGTAATTTGTTAGTGCGCCGAGCGGGTTCGCAGGAATGCTTTTGTTGTTTTACTTTTTTTTTTATACAATACAATATTGGGCGCATTTTATCTTCGGGTTAACTTAAACAATAATAAAAATACAAATATGGACTCAACTTTGTATGTGTAGAAATACATATTGCATCCACTTCAATAGACTGTCATATATAGCTGGATCTCTGCAGACTTTGCGCATATTGCCGGGATTGTTTAGTTGCGTTTTGTTTTCTTTTTTTTTTTTAAGTTTTTGTTCATTTCTTACATTTTTGGAAAATAAGTCAGACCTGCGATTGAGTGTATGTGTGTGTGTGAGTTTGCTGAGCTTATTGATATTATCTTTAAATTTTATTGTTTAATTCAAGTGCTCGTTATGTTTACGCAGCCCGAATCGACTGTATGATTTGGAAAATCGCTGAACCACAAACAACAAAGAGGAACAGCGCCAGCAGCCAGGGTCCAACGGGGTATTGTCCTTCTTTCGTTTTCTGCAAATAGACAAATATATATGGAAACGATCAGTAGAGATAACGAATAGGAAACAACAATGGGTGTATATCAGTGTTGCAATCAGTGCTGCCAGAAGTTGTGACTAAAGAATGACCAAATTCTACAATAGGAGCTGAATTCACTGCACTTTCAAGCCAGACTTGACGGGAAAATAGCTAAATTCGCAGGAGACAATGTAGATCAGCGTAGAATAGCCAAACAGTTCCAGAAGCAAAGCGATAACACTCAACACACACACACACACTCTCACAGTGGGAGTCAGCTCAAATCTCGCACGCACAAACACACACACACAAACAAAACACGCGCACATATGCAACAACAATAAAATCAATGACGGCGTGGCACTTTTGCCATGGGATTCTCACTACGTGTGTGTGCAGTAGTGCAGTTATCTTATTGTTTTCGTTGCCTTTGCAGCAGGTACAACAACAAGTCCATTATAACGTTAGCATACATATGTTCCTGGAAAATCGAGTTTAGTTTCATATAGACATACCGAGGATTTGGGTACATTGCCACGCATTGTCACATATTTGCTGGCCTTCTCGTTGGCAACGCGCATTCTCTGTGGTGGGGCCATTTTATTTATGTGTTAGCTGGAGCCTTCGTAGCACAGGATGAACTGCAAAAATCCCAATAAAATGCAATATAAATACTGTAAACTGTCAAGGGTTTTCGATAAAAACACACAAACGCACATACACACAATACACAAGCGAGCGAGCGAATATTACCTGCGTTCAGAGCGAGAATAACAAAACGAATGTGAAAGTACGTAGCGCGACACGTATAACGAAGCCGAAGTCACTGACAGTTCGTGCGTGTGTGACAGCTACACACACGCACAGGGTTGCAACCAGTATCGATGCTGCTGCAACCTGCTGCTATCGATAACGATAACTAGCTTACGTACTGCTACAGCTGATTGCTGATTGCGAATTGCATTTTCTGGGGCGGCGTTTATTTACATTTTAAAGCGTAAAATTAAAAGAATTGTGAAAGCATCGGGTAAATCAACTACACAAGTGAATATACTCCATCCGATTCTTGTGTTGAGGAGCATCGGAATTGCATAATCCAACGCAGCAGACACCAAACCAGTGGACAGGCCTTGGGAGGGGAAATAAAATCTACACACACACAAAACTATGACGATTGATGCCACCAGTCTGCCGTCAGAGCTGCTCGTCATACCACAACCGCTCATAGGCTTCTGTGGCTTGGATATTGCGAGACAGAGTGTCCACAAATCCATTTGGGATGCATTCAGCGGCACTCTGCAACGGAAACCAGCGGACAGGGAGAGGGATCGAGCTGCTGTGCAATACAAACTACTACCTCCGAACTATGAGTTCCCAGTGGCCAAACCGAAGCGCACATCCTACGAATGGTACCATCCGAAGGGCATACTCAAGCGCAACTGGATGCTCAAGCATTTGCATGTACTGCCATCGGTAGTGGTGCTCTTCCAGGACATTGAATGGAACGATAGCCAGTGGACAGAGAAACAAGTGCAATGTGCCGCTATTGTGCAGGCCCTAAAGAACTCGTTGCAGGAACGCAACACTCGGCTATGTCTTGTGCTGCTCCAGAAGGCAGCACCGCTGCCACCTGGCGAGGATATGCTTGCAGCCGAACGCGTTGCCAGCCTGACAGCAGCGTGTGGGATAACAAGTAAAATGCTCTTCATATTGCCACATACCGAGCACCTAATGGGCTACACGCAGCGCCTGGAGTCGGCGTTCCTGGACATGGCACAAACCTACTATAACCTGATGTCCAAGCGCATACGCACGCATCGCGATCAACTATCGGCGGCACACACAATCCTCAAGATACGTCATCAATTCAAGCTTGGCTTTGTGTCCGAGATGAGGCAGGACTTTAGCACGGCACAAAAGTAAGTAGAGTTTAATGGTAGCCCATGCTAGATCCTAGTTAATCTTTTCGCTCGCTTGTAGACACTATTTCCAGGCATATGGCAACTTGGATGAGATACGTATCAACGATAGCAACTGCATGGAAATTAAAACAATTGCCGGCTTCCTCAATTACAAGATGTGTCGACTGATGTTCAAGCTGAAGACGCCAAGGGATTCCATAAATCAGTTCATCATACACGTGGATAAGTACAAGAGTCGTGTGGGCTTCAAGGACTTGTCCTTCGAGCACCATGCCTGGCTGAGCACACAGTGAGTAGGACATGGAGTAATGCTATAAGGTTGTATCTTAATCTTTGTGCCTTTTGCAGACATGCTGTCTTCGCGGAACTCTTTTGTGAGGCCATCAAGAACGGTTTACCTGCGCTGCAGGTGCAGCATCCTGGCATCTACTATCAAAAGGCCGCCGAGTATGTAATCATGCGACGTGAGGCTGCCAAAGAGGCTTGTGAAATCTATCCATCGGAGGGATGCTCACCCGGTCTGACACAGTCAAATCTGTACACAGAATTCTTTGGTATACGCGCCGTTAAAACTGGGGATCCCGTTGCTGAGCAGCAGGCGAATGTACAGATCTGCGAGCTGGAACGTAACTTTAATCACTCGGCAGCTATTATAGCGCTACTCAGCCAGGCCATGGCGCAGTTTAAGATCTACAAGTGCTTAAGATTTCGCAAGAAACTAGCCATAGACATGGCCGAGGAGTATCTGAGGAGTGGCGATCATGGCAAGGCGCTAACGTAAGTGGAATCTTGTCAATTTCCAATAGCTATTTGCTAATCTTGCTTCCCCTCTCTCTTTCCCTAGTCTCTACTCACTGATGCTGCCCGACTACAGGCAGGAGAAGTGGTCCACCATCTTCAGTGATGTGCTGCTGAAGACTCTACGCTGTGCTCTGCTCTCAGCCTCTGTGGCGGATTACATTGCCTGCAGCATTGAGGCGCTGTCGCTGCGTCACCATGGCGAGCAAAAGGAACGTGTGCTGCTGCTTGAGAATCTGTGGCAAGTCTTTCAAAGTGTGCCGCCCATGCCACAAGCTCAACTGACGCCCGACGTGCAAGCGCTGTGGAGCAACGCATTGGCCAGTGTGAAATCCCCTATACAAATTGATCTTGATAAGGTTAGCGATGTGCTGGAGCTTTGTGCGACATTCCAACAGATTCAGCTGAACAACAACGATGTGCTGCAGTTGCAGCTGATAGTGCGGTAAGCCAGGACCTCGATTTGAAGTTCTCTACATCCTTTACTAATAATGCTGCTGCTCTGCTCCTCTAGCGTGCTCACTGATGTCCCTCTACGTATACGCAACTTCCATGTGCTGCTCGCCGATGCAAGCACTCCACAAAGCACCTACAAACTGGAGGCACTCAAGTACTTGTGCTTTGCCAATCTGCTGCAGCTGCGACAACATCAACAGCAGCAGGCAGAGCAGCCCCAGCCCCAGCCCCAGTTGGAGTTGAAAACATACGAGAAGAACATGAGATTGGAGCCAGGCTGTTACTATCAGCTGCTGTGCAGCACGGAAGCGCATCAGTTCAATGAGAACACACAGCTGAGGATTGTGCGACTGGAGGCATACATGGGAACGGATCAATTGGGTGCACTGCTCACGTGCAGTGCCAACTATGCACGGCAAGCATTTCGTCATCACACGCGCACTCGCGATCTCGATGATAATGTGACAATCAATCCGATTTGTTATATTGCGCCCACGTAGGTTAAACCGGAAGTCAATTCGCTGACAAATTGCATGTGATATATATTCATTTAATGCTCCACTGAATTGCAGTTTCCATTTGAGCACGCTAACGAACCTTGGCCATGTCGCAAACGTTGCTGATGATGATGCCCCCTCGACAACAACAACAACAACATCATCGACAATGCTGGTCAATGAGTATTACCCGGTGGTGATCACCATAAGCAATCCCTGCAATGTCTATCTGCAGAATGTGTGTGTACACATCAAGGTGCCGCCTATGTGGAGGAGTAACGGTAAGTGATGTTCTTATAATCTTGTAGGGAATATATGTGGGAGCCCGTTAAGGTTGTATATTCCTGATCTATACGTCTGTATAGTACATCTGTTGCAAGGCTTATTAGTCTCTCAGCTCTAGAGCTATCTTGATGAAACTAGGTACACATGTTTCATTTTTGTACACGCTCTTTATTAGTCGGAACTATATGGTTAGTACAGATATAATGTATAGCTGCCATAGTCTATATCAGACTATCTTTGTTGTCTTACAATATAATACAACAAAGTAAAGCACATCTGGCTTTTGCAATGTATTTATATGTATAATACGTTTTTATACCCTTCGACCATTGAAAAGGGTATACTAACTTTATGCAAATGTATATAACAGGCTGAAGGAGGCGTGGCAGACCCCATAAAGTATATATATTCTTGCTCACTAGCCGAGTCGATTGAGTCATGTCTGTATATCTGTCTGTCTGTCTAAACACACAGATCTCAGCTATTATAAAAGCTAAAGACACAAAATTTGGAATGAAGGTTTCTGTGTAATATACGCAGATCAAGTTTATTTCAAATGTTGGGTGCCACTCCCACCGCCCTCCGCAAATCAATAGTTTAATTTTTGAAATCAATTTGTAAGCGCGGTATAAAAGATACAACTTTCTGACTTTAACATATACTAAGTTGAATGAAATATTTACATATTCTCCAAATTGCAATCGGATCGGACCATAAACACAGAAGTTATTCAAGAAAGTATGAGCATAACTCTAAGTGCTGTGTCAGCTAACAAGGGAGGCGGGCGAGTGTCATCTGATTAGAAACCATGTGCATATGTATTGTGTACATACAAAGGAACATAGGTCGAAGGGTATCCTACTGTCACGTGCCGCGCCACTGTTGCTTTTTTTTACTGTTTGAAATTTGTTCTTGTTCTGCCAAACCGTCGGCTAATTTTTGACGTTTAATAAGATATTGCAATCAAATGAACTATTGTACATCGATTCATTTAACTGTATATACTTTGTTATCAAAATTTCATCAAAATAGAGCCACTATAACAAATAGGAACAATCGAAAGTATGAAAATGTCAGTCAAAAGTGAAGGTATTCATAAAAAGTAGAATGCTTACAGCAGTAAGAGTTCCTTAATCTTTAAACAAACGCATGAAAAAAGTTAAGAAATGTTGTATTAATATATAACTATAACAAGCATAGGAAGAATCAGTGCAAATGGAAGCTAAAGATTCAACCATAGAGTTGTTGAAGGTGTAAAACTCATATATATGTATATATTATTATATATTTATTGTATATATTTTTTTTTATATATTTTTTATATATTTATTGTATATTTATTTAAATTCCTGCACGTCCATACGTCTGGCGCTTTCTCGAGAGAGTGATCGCACTTCCATCATCGTGCACAGTCGATGACAATATATCGAAGTGCATGTTGCTTATCGATAGTTACAGTGTTACCCTATCGTTAGCTTATGTTTATATTTAAAGTATTTACAAAGGTAAACATTCTTTCTGCATTCCCTATAAGCATGAACAGTCGAGGCTCTATATATATATATAGTCTATATATATACTTGTTGACTTACAACTTTAAGGCCTTATCGATAAATCCTCTGACAGTCTTGACATTTGTATAAACACCTGGATAATTGCGCCTGGCACAGCCCAAGCCCCATGAGACAATGCCACAGAGTTGGCCCTGATAGACAGCAGGTCCTCCCGAGTCGCCTTCGCAGGCATCTTTAACACCGGGAACGGAGGCACAGAACATGGTGTTGCTAATGGTGCCACGCATGCGATATTGTTGCATGCAACTCTTGCGTGTGATCAGTGCCACCTCAACACTTCGCACTTGCTGTGAGATTTGTCTATTCCGCTCCGACGTTTGTCCCCAGCCAGAGACTTTGATCAGTTCACCCGCCTTGAAGCTGGCATTGCATAGCTCAATGGTGGCAATGTTGCTTCCTTCCAGTGGCGCCTTCAACTTCAGCACAGCCACATCTGAGTTGAGGGTTTGTCCGTTATAAGCCTTGGGAGTGTACACCTTTGCCACGCTACGTCGCACTCCATTGGCAGCCGTTAGTAGTGTGGCACCTCCAACTATCTGCATCCTTGAGGCAGGCACACCCTTGACACAATGCGCAGCAGTCAGCACATGATTGGGTGTAATCAAAGAGCCACCACAAATGAAGGCACCACCAATGCGCAAGTTAATCAGGTAGGGAACACTGCTAATGTCCACGGGAGTGCCTCCTACTATGCGTGCACCCAACTCATTGGCAGCCTCTATGCGGGAGAGCAGCAGCAGCAGCTGGGAGAGCACTAGCAGAGGAGAAGGAGGCGGCAGCAGCAATGTTTGCATTGGCAACAGAAGCAACGCGTTTCCTAGCCAGCAGCATCAACAGCTGTGCCAATATGGAGTGCCGGATTCAGCTACAGATTCGACACGGCTCGCGCGTCTGTTTGCCCCAGCTTCTATTTATATATATATCTATATATATATGTATGTAGCTCAAAGAGGAAATAATTATAACATTGTTTTATTGTGCAAACAATAATTATTTATCATCAGCAGCAGTTTCCCTACAAATTGTAATATAGCCATTAGTTGCCATCGATATCTGGCTAGATCTGGCTAATTTAGCGGCTTTTGACCTTGGCTAGCGTTTGTTCAATGAAGCTCTGCACGCGTCTACTGGCCACACTTGTATAGACACCTGGATATGCAACACGTGCACAACCGAATCCCCACGAGACAATGCCACACAGCTGACCACGATAGACGAGTGGACCACCAGAGTCACCCGAGCAAGAGTCACGCAATCCACGTACGGCAGCGCAGAGCATTGAATCAGTTAGCTGTGCCTGCCCAGCATATGCCAATTGGCATTCACTGTGGGACAGCACACGTACCAAGGTGCTGCGCACTTGTGCAGCAGGATCAGGTGCTCCCTCATGTGTGACGCCCCAACCAGAGATGCGCACATAGGCATTGACAGCGGGAGGAGCCTGGCAAGTTGAAATGGTAGAGATGCGTCCAAGGGGAACCTGCTCAGTTAGCTGTAGTATGGCCACATCCATGTCAAAGTTAGTGGGCATGTAGTGTGGAGAGATGTGGAAGGCAGCAACGGCACGCACCACAGCTGCCTCTTCATCGAGACGACTTGCGCCAGCATGCACAGTGTAATCCTGGGGCTGCGCTGCGTAGACACAGTGTGCAGCACTGAGCACGCAGCTGGGAGAGATCAGTGAACCACCACAAATGAAGCTGCCACGTTGGCGCAAGTAAACCAAGTAGGGCAACTGCTCAATGCGCGTCTGCTGCCCGCCTACAATGCGTGGCTTGCTCGCCCTGGAGCAGTGCAGCAGGCAGAGCAACTGGAACAACCGCAGGCAGCACATGATGAGCCTGAACTGAGAGAACGAGAGCGGATAGACAAGCCAAACTGCCAAACTCCCATGCGAGAAAGCAGCTAAATAAAGCAGCTATACCAGTAGGCAACTATACGTGTAGATAGCTATATGAGTAGCTGGGCATCTATACCATCAGGCAGCTATACACTCAGGCAACTATACTATCAAGCACACAAACTCGCAAGTTCCCAAGCTCTTTCAATTATCTCTGACTCTTTTGTTAAGCCACCTTCCAATTATATATAAATGCAACACGAGATATCAATGAAAACAGTTTGCAAACAGTCTCTGCTTCTTATATATAAACTGTACATACATAAATCCCTTTGTTGCCCGCCTACAATGCATGGTTTACTGACCATTTAGCAGTGCAGCAGGCAGCACATGACAAGCCTGAACTGAGAGAACGAGTGCAGCTAGACAAGCCAAACTCCCAAACTCCCATGCGAGAGAGCAACTAGACGAGGCAACTATATGAGTAGAGGCACCTCTACGAATAGGCGGCTATACGTGTCGTTAGGCACCTCTACGTGTAGTTAGCCACCTCTACGAATAGGCAGCTATACCATCAAGCCCCCAAACTCGCAAGTTGCCAAGCTCTTCCAATTATCTCAGACTCTTATGTTAGGCCAAGCTGCCTCCTCTCCTCAAAAAGAGTAGGTTCACGTATGGTGGCTGACTGTTGGAACTGCCACCAGAGGCTTTTCAATAGAAACAAAGTTACCCTTCTATGGGTACCTGGACACTGTGGTTTCCAGGGCAACGAGCTAGCGGATGAACTAGCGAGGGCGGGGTCATCAGCCCCTCTGCACGGCCCCGAACCCTTCTGAGGGGTGGGGTGGTCAACTATTTCATCCCATGTGAAAGCATGGGCGGATAGGTTGACCGAACGCTACTGGTTCTTCCAACCAGGGATGAGGCAGGCTAGAGAGCTTACGAATCCCTCGGTTAAGCAAAGAACAAACTTACTCTCTAGAAGAGATCTCTATCTCCTAGTTGGTTACCTGAGTGGCCACCACTTGGTGAACTATCACCTCACAAACATGCCTCTGTCCTCGGATGCAGAATGCAGGCTCTGTAAAGGGGACGACGAAACCACGAAACACATTCTGTGTGGTTGTCCAGCCTTGGTATGGATTAGGAGGAAACATCTGCACGTGGAAACCGCAGTTCCCGAGCACATTGTCCGTTCCTGCTTCATCAGGGAAGCGGAACAGCTTTTGTCATGATCGGGAGAGCATTATAGGTACAAAAGATCATTTTGGTCGCAGTGCCTTGCCCATTCTCTGCTGGGAGACTCCCTTTCCCAAATAATAATAATAATGTTAAGCCACCCTCCCAATTATATATATAAATGCAAAACGAGATATCAATGAAAACAGACTATAAACAGTCTCTACTTCTGCTACAAACACTCTAAATACATAAACCCAAATCAGCTGCAGTATCTCTGCACAATATCCTTGAGGAAACTGCTCATGGAGAGCGTGCTGAGGCGTGTGTAGACACCTGGCAAGCCCTGGCCACAGCCAATGCCCCAAGAAACGACGCCCGCAGCACGAGAACCATAGAGTATAGGACTGCCAGAGTCACCCGGACAGGCATCTCTGTCATGCTCACCCAGGGCACAGAACATGTTCCTGGTAATGGGATGATATTTCCTCAAGAGTCTCTGGCACTGTGAAGTCTCCACCAGACTGACATTGGCCGCTTGCAGGCATTGATTCATATCCATGCCTTGTTGTCGTGTCATACCCCAGCCGAGTATGGTGAAATTGGCGCCTGTCTCCGGCAGATCATTGTAGTCCACGGACAGCAGGCTCAAATTGCCAAAGGGACGACGCAGTTGAATGAGAGCAACATCAGAGTCAAGGTTTTTGAAGCACGGTGCAATCCAGGCACGTTTGGCTGAGCGCACATGCTCATATGGAATGGAGTCCTGTAGACACTGTTGCTGTGCATACACACTGAGATCCTGCACTTGTTGCACGCGTCCCTGCAGGCAATGAGCTGCGGTGAGCACGCAGCGGGGTGTGATGAGGGCGCCGCCACATTTGAAGCTGTTGCCACGTCGTAGATTCACCAAATATGGATAATCCTTAACTGAAGCCAGTTCACCATTGAAGATCTTGCCCAGTTTGGGTTGGAGTGCAGCATGGAGCTGGGGAACGAGCACGAACAAAGCCAAGAAAACCTTCAGGCACATGGTCGAGTGAGGAATGAGACATGAGTGGGAGGAAGAAGGCTTTTATAAGCGTCGCCAGCTTGGCGCATTCCTCAGCTAATTGATTGCAGATAAGGTTACGAGCTTGGAGACTAATTTATTGGTGCTAGCAACTAGACTCTAACTGGAGAGGGAGAACTATAATTAATTATGATAACCAGTTACGTGGCTCTAGGAATACTCTGCCACAATGTCGAGGAACCAACGACGGATGACGGGCACACTGGTGTAGACACCAGGCAGACTGCTGGCGCACTTGTAGCCATAGGAGACCAGACCCACTAGTTCGCCGCGATAGACCATGGGACCACCAGAGTCGCCGTCGCAGGAGTCACGCTTGTTGGGCTTGGCGGCGCAGATCATGGAGCGATAAATGGTCTGCTTGCCCCGATAGGCAGCACGGCAAGCGGCCTTGGACCACATGGGAATGATGACGCTGTGCACATGTCGTGCTGTCTCCGAGTCGTTCGGGTTTGTGGCACCCCAGCCGGATACCTTGACACGTCTACCCGCAGGCACAGGCTGTGTGGCCAGTGGAATTGTTGCTATATTCGTGCCCGTCATGTCCTGATCCAGCAGCAACGCTGCCACATCCATGTTCATGGTCTTCATGTTGAACTCTGGTGGAATGGCTACAAGATTAACCAAGCGGGTGACTGCGCCCTCTGGTCCCTGCTCTGAGGTGCCGCCATAGATGCGCAGTTCATCCAGATTCACCTGCTGCACACAATGCGCTGCTGTAATGACCCAACGGGATGTGATCAACGAGCCACCACAGATAGAATCTTTCGTGGCAACCTGCACCAGATAGTTTAGATCTTGTATAGAATCCACATAGCCACCAATGATGCGTGGATCTATGTCCCTTGTGGCCTGCACTAAGCCAGACAGGCTGGCCAGCATAAGGGGGAGTAATGAAGTGAAGTGTCTGCTGTACATGTTGGAGGGAACTGGGAACAATTAATGCTACTGCTGGAAGTGGCACAAATGCTTTTATAGTGGGGCAAACAAATCTGGACTGAGCTTCAACATTTACACAAATGTTGCCAGCACAACAACGTGAGAGAACAAACAAAACGTATAAGGAAACAGTTTAATACTGCCAAGAGAAGTTGGGAATTTAAGAGCATGATACCTAAGTTCAATTTGTAATACAGACTCTATTTCCGCTAAGATCTCTGCTATTATCAACTGTAGAGTCATGAAACTTGGTGTGTAGCTTCTTCTGAGATCTACACAAATGTTGTATACATTACTTATCATTCATGCCTTGACTAGGAGTCAAAAAACAGGCATAATCTGTAAAAGGTTCTCTATAAACTCTTCGATCTCTGCTCATATAAGGTCTAGAGTCATGAAACTTGGTGTGTAGCTTCTTCTGAGATCTACACAGATGTTGTATACTTTACTTATCATTCATGCCTTGACTAGGAGTCAAAAAACAGGCATAATCTGTAAAAGGTTCTCTATAAACTCTTCGATCTCTGCTCATATAAGGTCTAGAGTTATGAAATTTGGTATGTAGGCTCTTCTGTACCCTACGTAGATCTACAGTTTCTTAAATATTTACTGCCAGTCCTCAAACATGTCCAATGTCTATGTTAGTCTTTAGAAATGCTTCGATGCCAGCTAATATAAGAACTACAGACATGATATTTGTCTGTATTTGTCGCTGATGAACTTTCTTAACAGATCACGCATTTTGATAATAAAATGCAATAATTTGCAAGCGTTGTTCGTTTGTAAGACGATGCATGCTTAAATTATAGACCTAAGTGAAGATGTTTCACAGTCAGACAAAACACGAAACGTGCATCAGCTGTTTAAACCAGTGTTGCCAAAAAGATAATAGCTAAAAAATCACCCTACAAACTACTAGCAAATTTAAAAACTCAAATGCCACGCCCACTTTATAGAGTAAACAAGAAACAACGCATATACATAAGTTATCACAATATTAAAGTATATTCATAGTAGGCACAATTTGCCATAATTGAGAGCAGTGTAGGGTATCAGCAAGTGGAGTTAGTGGAGTACATATATGTATAACACTTCTGCTTAGTTGTTATCTGTTATATATATGTACTATTGTTACCGCGCTGAACTGAGTGTAAATCATGTTATATCATGCCTGACTTCCGCGACTAATTGGCTGCCATTGTGCTGTTGATCCATGAGACGGTCTTGGGCACTTTGGTGTAGACACCAGGATAGGCCGCACGGGCACAGCCATAGCCAAAGGAGACAATCCCAAGGACTGTGTTGCCGTAATAGGCACCACCACCAGAGTCGCCCGTGCAGGAATCCTTGTGTTTACCCTCGGCGCAAAACATGGTTGCAGTTAACTTGGCTTTACCCTTGTAGTCATACTTACACTTTTTCTTGTTGTATATTTCCACATTGGTGGATTGCAGATGCTTGACAGCAGTGCCACCCTCCTCGGTGGCTCCCCAACCACCAATGAGCACCTTAGTACCGACAGCTGGCATCGTTGTGGCCATGGCAATTGTGCTGACATTGCTGCCCAATGTCATGGATGCATTCAGCTTGAGCAGTGCAACATCCCAGTTCATTACTTTGGTGGTGAACTTGGGCGCCACTATGGACTTGTTAACCGATCTCACTTGGCCGCGTGAACCGTACAGTTTTGTGGCACCAGCAACCACTCGGATTGTCTTGATTGCCACATCCTTGACACAGTGAGCCGCAGTGAGAATCCACGATGCAGCTATGAGTGTGCCGCCACAGAGACCCGATGAACCGATGTGCACCTGCACCAGGTAGGGCATTTTCGATATTGAGGTGGCTCCGCCGCCCACAATGCGTGCCTGCACGCCGCTGCTGCTGCTGCTGCTTCCACTCACAATGCGAGAGGCAACGGAGGCTCTGCTGCTGCGTGAGGGACTCGAGTTGCCTTTACGATTGTTGGCGCGTCGATTGGCGCGATTCCGATTGGCACGTCTACGTCGAGAGTTGCCAGAGCTGCCCGAGTTGCCACTGACAATGCGTGCGGTGGCCTTGGCTGCAGAACGTGCGCGGGAGTTGCCACCTCGTCTGCCACTGTTCACAATGCGTGACTGTGCTTGAGAGGAGGAACGTTGTCGTAGCTTATTGTTGTTGCCATTGCGCCTGTTACGCTGTGCATCCACTTGGAGCATAAGAAGTAACAGTACCACCAGCAGGCACACACTCCAGAGGTAGACCCTATGGCAAGGCATCGCGGTGTAGAATGTTACTGCCTCTCAACCTTGTGGCGGCTTTTTATGCTCGCTGAAATTTGGCAAAGAACAACTGTGCAAATAATTCCAACAATGCTGGATTGTGCTGCGACCTTGTTGTGCCTCATTGTCTTGATGACGTGCTGCACTGCGTCAATAGTTGAAGAATGGATGCTAAAAATACTAAAACTAATCAAACAGTTTGGAATTTAAACTTTAATTGTAATACTTGAACGTTGACTTAAGCTATAGCTAATCCCAGGGGGGGGGTATCAGTAGCAATAACGATTCATATTCTCAGCTATCCAGTCGTAGAGATACGGCACACTGCTGTAGACACCTGGACTGAGCTTGTGCGCGCACAGATTCCCTCTGCCCCAGGAGACAATGCCCACCAGTTGGCCCTCGGCATTGACAGCGGGACCACCGGAGTCCGCATCGCAGGCATCTTTCTGGCCCGGCACAGAGGCACAGTACATGCTCCGCGTTAGATTCCTGTAGCCCTGGTAGAGTTGTTGACACTTGTGCTGCGGCAGCACCTGCACCTGTACGCTGCGTAGCTGATTGGGCAACTGTTCCGAACGGTCGTCCGTCAAGCCCCAGCCAGAGACGCGTATGAGGCTACCAGAGATGGGGGGTTTCCTTGCCAGTCGTATGGGTGCAATGTGGTCACCCTGCAGTGGATTCTGCAGCAACATTAGCGCCACATCCTGATCCAGTGTGGTGTGATTGTATGCACTGGGCACGAGGATGCGAGATACGTAGCGTGCATTGCGTTTATCTCGTAGATAAGTGACGCCAGCGCGTACCACATAATCGGAGGCCTTCAGATCGCTGGCTCCCTGCAGGCAGTGGGCGGCGGTGAGCACACAGCGTGCTGTCACTAGTGATCCACCACACTGGAAGTCACCACGTCGTCTGATGTTCACTATATGTGGCTGTGCCTGCACATCAATGCGATATCCGCCCACTACGCGTGGTGTACGACGGCGACTGATCCGCTTTATCTCCAGTGCTAACGTATTTCCGAGTAGCAACAGCTGGAGGAGCACTAAACCGATCTGCATCTTGAAAAGAATCAACTGCCGCACGCGCTGCAGCTGCGCCTATTTATATGAGCTGTGTTTGCCGTGGAAAAGGGGCAGGGTAGGGAAGGGGGTACGCAGCAAAAGACCCTCAAACATTACTGACCTTACCCAACTGGCCCAACTTACAGGCGCTGTATGGAAACACCTGTGCCCAGCTGTGTTTACAGACGACATTGAACTTGCTCCCCGCACGCGTTCCACAATGTGGAACTTGTACAAATGTTTACATGCGAAGAGAGAACAAAACAAACGTGTCTGTGGATCAGTGCTGCCAAGTCGGAATTGTTTCGATAGAGCACCACATAATTTGTATATAAATCGTTATTCGGATTTATCGATTAGCTTAACGAGCATCAATCAGTGTATCCTTATTTTGTGTTAATGGAGTGTGAATCAGTGTTGCTAAGTTAGAACTTTTATAAATATAATATACATAATTTGTATGCGGATCATTATCGCAGCTTATCGTTTCGCCTATCAGAACTGTTCTTAATATAATAAACATAATTTGTATGTAAAGCATTATCGATTCGCCTTTCGTGCATCAATCAGTGTATCCTGTTTTGCTTGACTGTCGATCAGTGTTGCCCAGTCAGGCACAATCGACGTGCCACCACATATTTTGAATGCTAATCGGTACTCCGCCTTATCGATTCTCCTATCGAGCATCAATCAGTGTATCCTGTTTTGTTTAAGTGCAGATCAATGTTGCCCAGTCGAGCACAATCGACGTGCCACCACATATTTTGAATGCTAATCGGTGTTCCGCCTTATCGAGCAGCTATTAGTGTATCCTTTTTGTGCAGGCTTGCTGGCAACACTGCTATGTGGATTCTATAGTATGTTGAATTTTACTTAATTTCCACTTTGTTCCTCTTACAGTTTTTCTCACCACTGACATCTCGGCCGGACGACAGAAACTTCATGAACAGGTGCAAATCGATGTGGGTGAATTGTCTGCACACGGCAGCAACACGGCCACCTTCTACGTGTTTAGCTTCCAGGAGGCGGAAATTAAACTACACCAGCGCCTGAGCTACACGTTGGATGTGGATCGCAGTGCTATGACGGCGGCAGGTGGCGGAGGCATCACTGCGACGCTGGCCACCACCCCGAACAGTTCAGAGACAACGCCAGAGCATGTCAAGCTGATGAACAGCAGCAACCTAGCAGCAGTGGTTTCACCTGTACAGATCGAGTACCTGGACGAGACGAGGTTGCGCAAGTCACGGGAGGATACTTTGTTGCTGCACTGCGTCAATGAGTTCAAGTTCAGCGCACGTTTCTACACCATGAATCGGCGGTCCCTGAGCCAAGTCTATCGCGGGGAGAACTTTCTGCTGCGCGCCAATACGGAGGTGGTGGCTCCGGATGAGCTGGAAATACTGGACAGCTTTTTCATATGTGTAAGTTGAGACTAGCATGAACTATAGTAACCATATCTCACCTCCCTCTCTCCCTCGACAGGATCACAATTTAGTGCAATCGAACTACAGTTTTAAGCGTAAGAAATATAGCAACAAATACCTGGCTGGGGATCAGCTGGAGAGCGTCATAGTGCTGCGCACAAATGCCACACTGATGGATTGGACCACAGCCAAGGATCTGGAGCGTGGCAAAAGCGAGGAGGCTGGAACGGTGCAGTTTGTGAGTCGGCAGCAAAAGGCGCTGGCCACAGCCAAAGTGGTGGGGGATGCGCCGGCTGTGCTGCTGCCAGCACAAGCCGCAGTCCAGGCGGGCCAGGCGCATATGAACAAAGGTCATCTGATGGCCAAGATACCCACAACCATGACCATCATCAACAACAACAACAACAACAACACAGCATTGCTTATGGGCAGCTCAACGTATTCGGATGATGGCAAACTGAGTGAAGATGGCAACGTTAGTGCCCCTCCTGCGCCTCCCTCTGGCACTCTGCCGCAGGATGTGGCACATAAAACTACACGCATTATATACAACAAGGCACTGGAAGCCATTCAGGCCACGGGTCATCATCGTGGCTTCATCAAGAGCGTTTACCCCTTAAATTTCCCTGTACTCGATAATCTTCTACCAGTTCCAACCATATTTGGCGTGTTCTGCATACGCTGGCGTCGTGTTGGCGTCAAGGAGGAGAACGAATCCAAGTTTGTTATAACTGGCTTTAGTATTGAGGAGCCGCCACTGAACATTTACTGCACCATCGAGGAGAAGATGTTCGTCAAAATGCCCATGGCCTTTAAGGTGGTGCTGAAGAATCCCATTAATCATGTGCTACATTTGATTGCCACTTTGTCCATCAGCAAATCGGATAATTTCATCTGCTCGGGGCACAAGCAGGTGAGTGTGGCAGGAGTAGGTACTCGCCTAGAACTAGCTTACAGTTCCCCTTTGCTCTCTTCCCTTAGCTGGATGTATCCATCATGGCTTATGATGAGAAGGAGCTGGTCTACAATCTGTATCCACTGCAAGTGGGCTGGCAGGAGCTGCCCGTGCTGACGCTGGAGTACAACACCAAGGCCGATCCGCAGAAGAACGATAGCCAGAATGCGCTGCTCGATGAGCTGGTACAGCGTGCGCTGCCCAAGCGCGTCTTTGTGCTGGTGAGTGGGGGGCAGGTGCAGCTGATTTAGAGTATGCTGTGTACTGTATAGCATACTGAAGAGTATACTATATGGTATACTATAAGGTGTACTATGTGTACTATAGTATATTGTATACTATAACGTGTGCTATACTGTATACTATACTGTGCACGATATTGTGTACAATATTGTATACCATTCTTTATTCTGTACTGTTTACTATACCACATACTGCATACAGTCTATTTAACATACCGTATACTACACAACCTTTATATTGTACTTCTTGTACTAATCTTGGCTTGTCTTTCCTTTGTATACACACTACTATACTGTATATTATACTATATACTATATACTGTATCCTATATTATAAACTATACTGTATAATATACTGTATTCTATATTGTATCCTATATTATTATATTATATATATTATATGTATTATATTCTGTGTTCTATACTGTATACTTTATACTATACTATCCTGTATCCTATACTATTGACTCTACTTTATACTTTACTAGAGTAATCTTGTCTTGTCTTTCTTCTGTATATTGTATTTTGTATATTATACTACTTAGTACACTGTATACTGTATCCTATACTATACTGTAGACTATACTGCATGCTGTACTGTATACTATCCTGTGTTTCTATGGACTATACTTTATACTTTACTATACTAATCTTGTCTTGTCTTGCCTTTGTGTATACTGTATCCTATATTATATACTATACTTTATTCTATACCATATACTATACTATATTCTATACTGTAGACTATTCTGTATGCTGTACTGTATACTTTATACTATCCTGTATCCTATAATATTCACTATACTTGATACTTTACTATACTAAATCTTGTCTTGTCTCTTCTTTCTTTCTTTGCAGCCCCCCTTGAAGCAGCAGCTGAGCAAGTAAATGTTATAAATGTTGGCAATTCTTCTATGAATTAATTAATTTAAGTGTTTTAAAGTCTTAATATACATATATATATCATTATATCATTGCGTGGTATGTAAAAATGCAACTAACATATTGTATTTCTAATTATTACAATCTTTATTTGCTACTACAGGCAGACAACAACAGACACATGCATACAAATAGTAATATATATATATATATATATATTTATATAGAATTAGCATAATACTTGAGTGTGTGTACGTGTATGTGTGTGCTTGTGTGTGTGTCAGTTTGTTATAAGGGGCGTGCATGTTACGTGTTATACGAGGGTCGGAGATATTCTTCTTGTTAAATAACTGGGGCAAGTTTCTATAGGAGATTAGCCTCAACCAGGGCCAGGGCCATGTTTCATACAGTAATTATGCATACATATACATACATCAATATATATATATGAATAATATAAATAAATATACGATTTAAATACAGTAATAATGAACTAAACCGAATTTAATCGGATCTTTTGCCGCTCGAGGGAAACTTGAAGACGCCGCCCTTGCGCTGATTGCGATTCTCGCTCTGAAAAGGAGAGAGATTAGAGTTCATATACTTGTTACTCCCATGGGAATCCTTGTACTCACCAGCAGTCGATTTCCAAACAGCATCTTTGCCTTATCCTCCTCCTGTGGCGTGGCACGTTCCCCTGCCGATTGCAGCGGCTGTCTACGATGGATTTGCAGCTTCTGTTTGATGGCCTGCGAGACAATAACCCGCTTGCTAACCGACTTCATGGCCAGCAAGAGGTCCAGCCATGTCCAGGTGACATTGTGATACTCCAGTGTGGGTATGACCAGCGAGTAGTCAGTAATGTCTTCCAGATTCTTCTCCTTGTTCCCCTTGTAGCTAACCCGCACCGGCACCTCGGGTATTTTGATGTAGATAAACAATTTGTTCTTCTCGGCGCGCTCTTTCATCTTCTCCACATCATCCTTCTCTATCTTCACATAGAACTCCGAGTCCTTGGCACTCTTCTTGCTCTTCGACGATCGCTTTGAGGACAATGAGGATTTCGATTGTTGTAAATTCGTTGTGGAGGCTGAACTAGTCGAAGCATTGTCATCCAGTTCATCGCTGACCTCCGTCTCGGAGGCATCGCGATCGGGGAAACAGAACTTCAGCATGGTGCTATAGAACTTCTTGGTGATGGCGATGGTAATGGGGGCGACATTGATTTCGAAGTGTTCCTTCACGGAAATACCTCCAACAGGAGGCTTCTCACGGCAGAAGATGCGCAGCACACGCTTATGCGTATCCACAGGCATATCCTTCTGTATCTCCGTAGCCAGCAGCACATCCCTATAGATCTCACGTGGCAACAGATTCTCCATGCGTATGTTGCCAAGTTCGAGCAGATGCTCCACCGAATCATCACTCTTGGACTTCTTAGTGTAGAGGAAAGCACTCAGCACCAGATCCGCTATGCCAATCTGTCCATCTGTCTCCGTCAGTCGCCACTGGGCGCGCTTAAAACAAATCTCATTGGCACGCACCATAGTCACAGATTTATTCGATCGCACATTGGAGATTTTACTCAACTGCGAGAGTTGAGTTTCCTTGTAGCACAACAGCATCATGTCCAGCTCCTCGCTGTAGGTATTCAGTTCCTCCTTGCTGTCCCTAATCTGTTGCTGCACACGATCGAAATCGATGCGCAGCTCATGCGTGTCGCCCTCCTCGATGCGTTCCTTGCTGATCAAGTGTATGTCCTTCTCCAGCGAACGTATCTTCATGAGCAGACTCCTTATGACAGTCTGCTTCTGCTGTATGGGTCGCTTCTGATCGTCCGTGGAGTGCAACTGCAGTTGGAAGCGCATCCTCGCCAGCTTCTCTGCTGCCTGCTTGCGCTGTGGCTCCACATAGAGCAACAGATTGTTCACAATGTCCAGTATCATGGCATATTGCAGCGAGTTGGTGCAGACATCCAGATCGTGATGCATTAGAGTAAATGCATCCATAGGATCATCCTGTTTCTCCCAGGGCGATAGGGATTCCTCTGACGGTGGTGGCGGCACCTCAGTGATGCTATTGGGATCGATGGCATCGCCATAGCTCACATAGAAGAACTCACACTTGCACTTGGAGACAATGCGCTGCAGCTGCACCGGCTGTGCCTGGCCAGAGTTGTCACTGAGAAAGGCGCCGACAGTTTCAGAGACCACACCGCCCACACTGCGGCCACTGCCCACCAGATGTGATATATCCTCGGGCAGATGATTATTGATAACCGTCTCATCCTTATCCTGTATATTGTCCACAGTCAACCACATGATCTCCCGTTCCAGCAGCGAATCATTGTCGCCCGCACTGACTGTGGCATAGTACTGCATGCACTCGAGCAGACCCTTCCACGTGGTCTTGGAGATCAGTGAACGATCCCGCCACACTGGCCGATGCTCTCGCTGCAATATCTCCGCCTTGGCAGCACTGATAATCACATAGCCCGATGTCTCACAACCCTTGAGCAGCACCTGCGAGTTGACCAGACTGATGGACCAGTTCTCATGTATAATATCCTGCGCGGAGCACGCTTGCAGTCCCTGCAGATGCAGCTCCCTGGACTGTGTGCTATGATCATCGCTGTACACATTGAACTTGTGATCTGCCTCCGCAATGAGCTGCTGCAGCATGGCCGTGGCATGTATCTGTCCCGCCGCCTTCTTCAACGAGGAATTCGCATTGGCAACTGCAGGAGAAGGAAGTTAACTTATTAATCAAGGTATATATAAAGTTAATCCTCATCCACTTACTTGGCAGCACCTCGCTGCTGGTGCTGGACAGCGTGATGGTGCTATCGCTGCGCTTGTGCTTCAACATGGCCGAGTTGGGCGCCTCCTTCCGATAGCTCTTCACTGCCTCAGTGGACAGATTGTTCTTCAGCTTCTGTGACTTCATGAAGGAGTCAAAAAGTGCGAAGGCCACATCACGATTGCTCTTTGTCCACGCCCCCTTTAGATCGTAGACAACCAGTTTGTGTGTGGGCGTCGTTGACTTTGTCTTGGCATCCTCCTCTGCATTGCTGGCCGCTGTGGGCATCAATGCCTCACGTCCGTAGCTGACTTTGGCTACACTCAGAAAATAGAAGCGCACAATTTTGAATGCATCTGCAGCAGATGCAGCCAGATTCTCCGAGCTGCTGTCCAACTTCTCCGTGACAATGCTCTTCAGCCAAATCTCTGCATCGTTGAGCTCACAATTCATATAGACTGTCGACCAATCTGCACGTGGTCGATGTATCAAGCCATCATCAATGGAATTGAGTGTCAAACAGTATTCGGAACTGAAGGAAACACGTCGCCCGTTCAACTGGAATCCCTTGTGCAGTGCATGCGACATCCAGTAGAGCACCTGGAACTTATGCAGACACATCTGCAGATTGGCCTTCTTGTAGTGCCGGCTCAGTTGCTTCTTGCGTGGCCGCACATTGTTGAAGACGGGACCACGTCGTGTGGGTCGCGTAACTCCTGACAAGATCAACTTGAGACTCTCAAACCAACGCAATGTGCTGCCGTACAGCACCAGACTAGGTATATCCAACTCCACTTCATCACCCACCTTGGGTTTGGTCTCAAACGAAGCCCAAATGTTGAGGTTAAGTGAACGAAAGGCGCGGAAGGAATCGTGCACCTGATTGCTGGAATACTCTGGCAATTTATCCGGTGCACATGGCATGACAGCATGATGATCATTCGGATTGGCCAGGCAAGTCCAATTCAGCTTGAATGTCAGCTTCAAGTTGGGAAAGTGCAGCAGACGGCAATCATCGTAGCGCGAGGCAGTGCGCACAGTGACCTGAAAGCAGCAGGAAGACAGTTTAGAATAGTTCAACTACTTTCCACTCCACTCACATTCAACTCCCCCTTGAACATAATCTTGGCATTTGTCCAGACTATGCCACAATTGTTCCAAGTCAGCTCCATCTCCTCTGTGGTGTTATAGGGATCCAACGAGGCATGCAACAGCACCGTAAACTGCTTAGCAATGAGCGTCAGACGTCCATGGAGTAAGAGACGCATCTTATCCCAGAATGGCAGCGTCGGACTGGGATCTTTAGAGGGTGCAGAGATCTTCTCAAAGCTCAGATTGCACTGCGCCATGACGGGTTCCCAGCAAGGGCCGAAGGCATAACTGCAGCTCTCTAACTCGCAGTCAAAGTCATGATAGAACTTTATGGAGGGCATGCTGCGCTGCACCACATCCGTCTGGAAGGGCTCACCCACCTCCACAAACACATCGCGCTTGGCACGCTTCGATGCCGTCTGCTCGGCGCCACAAAGATTGCCATAGAGACGCATGCTCTTCACATAGAACATGGGCTGCGGGAAGTCTCTGTGAAGGAGAAGAGAGAGATTAATGAAGGGTAAACTATGTACAGTACAGGGAATTTCTTATCCCTCTACCCACCTCAGCATAAACTTCCATTCGGAGCAGCTCACGTTGACACCACGACACCAGAGTGTGGTGAACTGCAGTCCCTCCTCGGGCCACGGGCTCTCCGAGTCTATTTCCCGCATGGTGCGTGTGACATTATCGTAACCATGTATGGAAGTATCTGCCATGGCCAGTATCTCCACATCGGTCATGATCCAGGCCAGCAGACGCGTTCTCACTGGCCCACTCTCACGTATCTTCTTCGAGCGTTGTATATAAATCTCTGAATTCTTCTTAACCAGATTCGCATTGAGATTCTCAATGGTGCCCGCTGGCACCAACAATCTCTCCGAGCAGAGCTCAGCAATCTTCTTGTCGAACAGCGCCTTCCGCTTCAGACTCTCCAGATATTCATCCACCAACAGCACATAGTTATCGCGCAGCTTAACCTCGAAGGGATCATCGCTAATCTCCAGCAGAAACTCCTTAATCCTGATGACCAAATCACTCGGCAGTGGCGAGTGCACTGTGAATGGTTTCTTCTTGTAATTGTGCACCAATTTGAGCCACTTGAAGTGCGTGACAAACTCATTGTTGATGGCATCATAGAAGTCATGATCGTAGGGAAAGATTGCCTTGAACGAACCAATTGTGGTCTCCCACACCTTGTTCGTGGGCAGCACAAAGCCGGGGAAGTTCTGTCGCTCCGCTGTGAGCACTTCCAGCTGAGGACGTGACTGTGTCTTCAGTTCCTTCACTGTAAAGATATGTTGATCATCGATCTGCACATTCACATTCTCAGCGTAGATAATGTTCAGTTCCTTGTTGCTAAAGAATAAGTTATCCACAAAGAACTGTATGGAATGACGCTCCGATAGCTTCAGCTCGCAGATTGTTCTGAGCTCTGCGGACAACTCTATGATGAGAGACCTCTTGGGCTTGGTGGGGGGAGTGGCTGCTGCTGGAACTGGGTTCGGCTTTGCTGGCATTGCCAGTTCCGTTTTCAGATCCTGCATATCACGCACCAATGTCAACAGATGCATATGCAGATTAGAGTTCCATATGGCCTCCGTATCGCCGGGTATATAGATCGATAGTTTGCCCAGGGAATCCACTGCGTCTGGTTGCTTCTCATGCTCCAGTCTTATCATCTTGCAGCTGGCAAAGACATCAGAGAAGTCGGTGAGGCACAGCGAGGAGGCAGTCATGGAGCGCATGATGGCCATTTGGAACTCCTCCAGTTTCAGTGTGGTTACATATTGTGATCGAGTCACATTCATCTCCGAGAAGCTCAACAGCATAAAGACATTGTGATGATTAACAAAGTACGCTGTAATATCCTTCACTTTCACCGAGACACGCAGTGCAGTGGTGCCCTGTTGATGATCCTCTCCAGCGTTGGAGCTGCTGCTGTTGCTTCTGCTATTGCTGATCATCTTGGGCGCTTGCTTAGCTCTCTTATGGCTCAATCCTCCGTATTGTTTGATGCACAGCATCGACATGACTATAAACTCTGCCAACTGCATACTGTACTCCGTGCGGAAGGTGTGTATGGAGATGTCCAGCTTGGTGGTGTTGGCATAGGAGCACAACTTGACCAGGCTTACACCCAGAAAGAATGGTGAGCCAGGTGAATGTGTCTTCTTTAGATTGTTCGTGTCATTGTTGGAGTTGCCCAAATTAGACCAGAGTGTCTCTACCATCAGTTCCATATTCCATTGTCGCTGATTGAGCAACAAATTGAGGAACTTATTGCGATAACGTGAACTCCGTTTCTCCTCAATCTGTTCCAGCAAGAAGCGCGTGTGACTAACACTCATGGCAATGTGCTGATCATCCAGTTTCATTAGCAACGAGACATTCCACAGCTCAGCACAACCCTTGACCACAATGCGCTGCATGATCCACTCCAAAATGCCACCATCCTGCCGTTGCTGCTTTGCTGGCGATGCAGCTGGCGTGACTGCATCCAAGCAGAGGTGATCTGGCAGAGACATTTGCTTGTGGCCCAGCTGCAACAACTGTTGATGACTGCTCGACGCACGTTGGCGAGCCAGAAAATTGTTGTTAACAAAGTCATAAATCTCGCTGTGATTGTAGATGATTTGGAATGTCTTGAGCTTGACATACAGATTGAAGATGTCCTTCTCCAACTGCAAGCATAGAGGGAGAGAGAATGAATCTATATAAACTATACTATGTTGCATGCCACATACCACCGAATCAATGGTAAACTGCTCGACAAAGAGCAGCTTCTCGTATTTGGTATCAATGTCCAAATGCTGAAAGACCAACTTGGCCAGCATGGAAGGTAGTTGCGTTGTTT
Organism: Zaprionus vittiger; assembly: GCA_018904025.1. Taxonomy (NCBI): domain Eukaryota; kingdom Metazoa; phylum Arthropoda; class Insecta; order Diptera; family Drosophilidae; genus Zaprionus; species Zaprionus vittiger. The sequence continues at coordinate 1,632,996 of JAEIFQ010001142.1, read as the reverse complement.
CATCCACAATCTTTGAGTTGAATTTGCCCGTTATCTAAAGAATGAACAATAAAGATATATATATTAAATATAGATCTATATAAATACTTGATTACTCACTGTAAATAACTGTAATTTGGCACTGAAATCATTCTGTGAATTCTCTTTGACTGCCGAGAATGTTGCTGCCTTGAGGCTTAAGTTAAAGTTCTTTGGTATTATGGGCGCCAGCTTCTCATAGTTGTCATTGTCGTAGCTGCTGGCCGAGGCAGGAGCAAATGCCTGCTGCAAGGACTGTCGCTTGGACGGCTGGCCGGGATTAGTGCGTTGCTTGGCCTCGCTGAGAAATTCATACAGGCCGCCATGTATGAACAGACTTGCAATTGTTGATGACCAGACTGAGCGTCTGTAGGGGGGGAGAAAACATTAAAAGATTAGTTCTGCACAGTCTACAGTCTCTAGGCTGCTACTCACATCCATGGAGAGTGGACCCTGTGCAAAGAGCGAAGCATCCAGTGCCACATCAAAGCTCACTTCACCCAGACAGGGGCGTATTTTGTTCAGATTCTCCAGTGACTGACGCCGCGCATTGCAGTGTCGCAGCATCTTGGCCTGTGCCTCTGTCAGCGCTGCATTCACCAGCAATACACGTGCATTCTGCACAATACTCCCGTCCAGATGCAGCTCCTTTGCTGTGGCATGTATAAACCAGCCCGGATCGAAGTCATTGTTCATTAGCACCACCGATATGTTGTTCACATGCACGGCCATAAACTGTGCAAATGTTATTATGCTGGCGGGCACTTTGGTTTGCCTAAAATCGGGTACACCCTTGACGCCAGACTTCTTCTTACTACTACGCGCCTCGTAGTAGAAACCTCCATCGCTGACGTCATCTTGCCGACTGCTGTGTATATCTTTATTGATCCGTATGTCGCGTATATAGATGGACAAGAGCTTTGTCACCTCCGTGGTAAAGAAACTGCTGCGCAAGCATACCTCCTCAATTTGCTAAAAAAAATTTAAATAGAACTGATTAACTAAGTATGGGGGCTGCTGCTGGGTGCGGAACTTACCACAGAGAAACCGCTTTTGCTGATGTGGACATTCTTGAGTGACAAATAGGGTAGGGAAATGCGTCCAATTCGCACTTTAACACGAAAACGATTTATCAGATACCAGCTAATGCCCGTGGGCAATATCCTAATTATAAAATAATAATAGAAAAAACATGTTCGTTATCGTTACTCGTGTTTTTTTCCCGGTGCAGCTGCACTTACCAGTAAATAAAGAGAAAGAGCAGCAAACAAGATACCAGCAGTTGCAGTAACATGTTTACGTATTTAATACTGCACACGAGGCACTCATAATATGCACTAAATTATAATAACAAAACACATACACTAATTTCTAAATTTAGAAAGTGAATTAAAAAAATGATCTTCTGTTTAAGGCGTCTCGGCTGGTATCGGCTGGCAATAAACAGCTGATTGTGTTTATGTCATTTTCTATGTGACCAGCAACTGGAATTTGGTATTTTTTTTGGCACATTACTGAAAATATCGATATTCCTAGTACACTAGCATCGATACATTTCGTTGCTGTTGCAAATTTTCTTCTGCAAAAAGTTTAGCAATAATAACAATAAGAAAAGCCGGAAAATGTCGTTTCATTTGAGTACAAAAGAGCGTTTACTACTGCTAATCGATGATATTGAGATGATCTCTAAGGAACTAATCGAACAGGCTCATCAGAAAATCTCTAGTACCGAACTTGTGGATTTACTGGACCTGCTGGTCTCCAAAGATGAAGAGTTCAGAAAAATGCTCGAGTTGGCAGAGGAACAAGCCAAGGTGGAGGAGGCAATGGATAAGTTGCGCGCCAAAGTGGAGATACATGTAAATATATACTTATATTTATATAGAAGGGTGTCTACAATTCACCAACTTTCTCGCCTCTTTAGGACCGGGAAATACAAAAGCTCCAGAAATCACTAAAAGATGCGGAGCTCATACTGTCTACAGCAATATTTCAGGCACGCCAGAAATTGGCAAGCATTAATCAGGCCAACAAGCGTCCAGTTTCTTCAGAGGAACTCATCAAATATGCACATCGCATTAGCTCTGCGAATGCTGTGAGCGCCCCCCTAACATGGTGCATTGGTGATCTGAGGCGACCCTATCCCACCGACATTGAGATGAGGAATGGCCTCCTGGGCAAGTCAGAGCAGAATATTAATGGTAGCCTGGTGACGAATCAGAACAGTGCCATCCAATCGGATGCCCAAAGGAATCTAAGCGGCACAAGTGGCAGTAGTGCTAGCGGGGGCGGAGAAGTACCGAATGCATTCCAAAACCAATTTAGCTGGAATCTTGGCGAGCTGCATATGATGGGTGCCTCGGGCAACTCGGTGGCCCTGGAAACACGTGCACATAAAGAGTCTTCGGCACAGGATGATGTGGAAGTCATGTCCACAGATAGCTCGAGCTCTAGTTCGAGTGATTCGCAGTAGTTTCGTCTCATAAGTAAATAGTTGTAGTTATAGCAAATTAAGTCATAATAAAATGAAAATAAAATAAGCATTTCTTGCGGTATTTTAAATTGTTGTGCAGTCCTGCCCTACGATAACGATGCCGGCGGCAGGCGATATTTAGTTATCGGCAGTATAGTATCGATACCGAACAGAATGGCAAATGTTTAGCTGGCATCGCCACTCACACGGAAAAAATTCGACTAATTTTAGTTTTTAATGCAAACGAACAGACCACAAATTTCGCGTTTAGATTATATTTGTAGTTAAGTCGCTTTTCCAAAAACCAGTCGATTCGTATGTGATATGTGATATGTGTGTGTGTGCGAGTGTGTGTGAGCAAAAACTGATGCAAAGGCCTTGAAAATTGTTACGAAAATTTACTGACGTACAGAGTGCGGAGTGCTGAGGTTTCTTCGTCTAAAAGAAGAAGAGAAGCCTCGCCAGCGCAAAATATAAGAAGAAGTGGTGGTCAGGGAAGAGCAGCAGCAGAAGCGGCAACGGCGACGGCAGCAACACCACAACACCCCGTGTTTGAGACTCTCACACTCACAGGGACAAACAAATTTTTTGCAACCTTTTTTTTTGAATTGCTGGAAAAGTGCACCGCGTGCGGAGTCACTGCAGCATGATCCATTGTATGTTTTTAGTTAAGATTATATATTAAGCATAAAAAATCATCGCCAGACACTAAAGAACTGAAGCGGCGACTCAAACCGGATTAGCAAAAAGAGAATACGCCGCGTCTCCATAACTAGGGCGCCGCGCGCTGTAGTGAAAAGCTTCTTCTCCTTCGTAGCGTCTGTAGCGCGTCGTGGCGTCGTTTCTGAATTGGAAAATATATACAATATTTTTTACCACAGACGACATTAACTTCAAATCCACAATGATCCAAGAGCCTGTGCAGGTAAATCGATAACAAGAGTGGCAAAACATATATACATAAATATCATATTATAACACACTTCTTTATGCTTTCCTCCCTCAATAGGCCGCCATATGGCACTGCCTGAACCACTATGATCATAAAGACGCTGTTTTTCTAGCAGAACGACTCTGCTCAGAAGGTAAGTGGGCTTGTCTATAGTATCTATGTATCTCTAACTGATTGTCAATTGATTTATGAATAGTGGAAAGCGATGAGACGATATATTTACTGGCCACCAGCTATTACCGTTCAAACCAACTGCATCAGGCCTATTGGCTGCTATCGGAAAAGTCCCGCCACTCCCCGCAATGCCGCTACTTGCAGGCCAAATGTGCCTACGATCTGAAGAAATATGCAGAGGCTGAAAGTGCTCTCATATCCAGTGGATTTGCGGAAAACAAACACATCGATGAGCTGCAAAAGGAATTTGGTGAAATCGCATGTTTTGTCTATCAACTAATGGCACAGATCTGTATGCGAACGGAGAGACAAAAGTTGGCAATCAATGCGCTGCAACGTGCCCTCAAGCTGAACCCATTCATGTGGCATGCATTCACCGATCTGTGCCTGCTGGGACAGGATACAGATGCAGCGCAAGTATTCCAAATTCAAAGCACTGATGTGTTCAACACTTGCCAGGGCACCAGCGCCAATGCCAATTCCATGGTGCTGTTCGGAGCGAGCTCAATGAATGATACGCAGCACCAGAACCAACAGCAGCAGCAACAGCAACAACACTTGGAGAATCTATTGCTGAACAACTTTAGCAATAACTCAGCGTACATTCTCAATACACCAGTGGATCAGACACAGCCACAGCAGCAGCATCAGAACAACAACAGCAGCTTAGCCACGCTACAGAATCTAATGACGCCAAACAACAACATCAATAATAATATAAACAATAACAACAATCTCAACAGCTCCATAGCAATGCTGCGAGGTGGCGCGCAACAGCAGCAACAGCAGCAGCAGCAGAATACAAACTCAAATTCAAGCATGATGGTACTGGAGGATACACCCATGGGATATGCCAACACAAACCACAACGATGGGGGGGTGCAGCAGTACGATAGCAATGGCACACCCTTTCGCAAACAATTCAAATACTTGTCCACAATATCACCACTGACGCCCAGCTTTGGCATCATGCCACTGAGCAGTCCATGCGATGTCAGCTCCACAGCCTTACAGTCCAATATAAGTCTGCTTGCCTATTCGCCGTTGCCTCAAATGCTGGTGGAGGTCAATCAGGAGCCGAAGATCATTGGCAAGAAGTTGAAGACACATGTGGGAGGCCTTATACAGCGTCAGCAGGAGAGCAGAAGCAGCAAACCCGCCGTTTTTACACAGACTGGCAACATAACGCCGCGTACGCCCAACAATGTGGTGGGTAGTGGAGGTGGCGGCGGCAACAATGTGGCACCTCCCAACAATCCCAATGCGGCAGTGCGTCGAAGTTCGCGTCTCTTTAGCAACTCGGCATATTCGGTTAAGGAGAACAATAAATCACCGAATATAACAAATAATAATAAATTTGTACAGCCTCGTTCGCCGCCACGTAAAACAAAATCCTCACGCATGCCGAAGATCTGTTTGAACAACGAACTCATTGAGGAGAAGACGCATCATCATCTGGCGGAGAAGCTGAGTGAGAAGCACGCACGCAACAACAAAGATAAGGAGAAGGTGGAGACCATAACATCAGCAGCGAACATGGCTACCAATCGCAGCAATGGCACGGATGAGGCCAAGGTGCTGCTGAACAACAGCTTGAACAATGCTCAGACGCTGGCGCATCAGTTGCTCAGCATGAAGAAGCAATCGGCGGATGGCCTGATGTCCCTGCTGCGTCAACTGGCCGAGGGTTATAAGCTGCTCTCGCAATTCCATTGTAAGGCTGCCATCAAGCAGCTGGAGACGACGATACCAAAGCATCACTTGAACTCCAGTTGGGTGCAGTCTCTGATTGGCGTGTGTCGCTACGAGATGCGGGAATATGAGGCGGCTGTGAACATCTTCAAGCTGATACATAATGCGGAGCCAAGTCGTCTGGATTATATGGAAATCTATTCCACATCGCTGTGGCATCTGCAGAAGGAGGTTGCGTTGTCGGCGCTGGCACAGGATCTGATTGGACAGGATAAACGCAGTCCGGTAACGTGGTGTGTCGCCGGCAATTGTTTCTCGCTGCACAAGGAGCATGAGACGGCCATTAAGTTCTTTAAGCGTGCCGTCCAAGTGGATGCGGACTTTGTGTACAGCTACACGTTGCTGGGGCATGAGCTGGTGCTCACCGAGGAGTTCGACAAGGCAATGGATTACTTTCGTGCGGCGGTGGTGCGAGATCCTAGGCATTATAATGCCTGGTTTGGCATCGGTACCATCTACTCCAAGCAGGAGAAATACGAGCTGGCTGAGCTGCACTATGTGAAGGCGTTGAAGATCAATCCGTGGAACTCGGTCATCCTAGTGCACATCGGTGCCATGCAGTTCTTTATGCAGAAAAAGGATCTGGCGCTGCAGACGCTCAATACGGCAGCAACGCTGGATCCAAAGAATCCTCTGGCACGTTTCCATCGCGGCTCTATATATTTCTCGTTGGGGAAGTATCAGGAGGCGTTGCGTGAACTGGAAGCCCTCAAGGAGATTGTGCCAAAGGAGTCTGTGGTATTCTATTTAATTGGCAAGATACATAAGACACTGGGCAACATGGATCTGGCACTGATGCACTTCAGCTGGGCCACCGATCTGGATCCCAAGGGGGCTAACAATCAAATCAAAGATGCCTTCGATTCAATGGCCCATCCCAATTGCTGTCCCGCCAATGATAATGTTGTCGATGTCGATTTTGAGCCATCAGAACGTTCCGATGACTCAACGCAGGCCCAGCAGGATGTTAGCTACGATAGCGACTACTAGAAGAAAGGAAGGATAAGGAAGAGTTCTCTCCCTCCCCCCAAGTCTGAGCGCTTGTATATAATTACATAATTAATACACATACACATACCTATATTAAATGAGAGAAAAGAAAAGAGAAAAACAAAAAAAAAACCAGAAACAAAAACAAATTATGAAATGAATTATATATATTAAAGTTTAGATAACATTTTAGTTTTTAGGTTATTTATAACAAAAGAAAAGAAAAGCAAAACTAAGATGAAGAAACGTTTAAACAATTCTCTCTCTGTCTCTGTCTGTCTGTGCGACAACAAAAACATTAAACATAAAAACAAAACAGAAATAAACATTACATACCAACTAAATTATACAAAATTCAACGTTCAAGTTACAAATTTGAAATGAGATGATCCAAAGTAATAATGTTTTAAGAGCTAAGTGGTGCTAAAATCAATGTAATATCTACAATATATATCAGATATATAGTGTATGTATGTATGATTTGCTGCGACATCTTTCACTCACACACAGACATGATTAATATTAACTTTATCACGCAGAGACAATTCTAGGCAGCGCCACAACAACATCAAAATAATATAAAAATTAATCAAAAAAAAACTACATTTGGCAATATTTTGATTCTGATTAATTTCGATTTTTTTCTCGTTATGGATACCGATTAATCACTCGATTATTCGTTCTCATTGATTGATGATTTATCGTCCCTGAGTCTGATAAACGTTGTTTATTCCTTCTCGATTATTCTAATGAATTGAGATTATTTAGTTTGATATCGATTATTTTGTTTGATTCCGATTATTCCTCTTCACTGGAGGAGCTTATGTTGATCAGTTCGTAAGGCTTATTGGCAATTTGCTGCATTTCATCGGGGGATAGACGCTGCGCCATGCCCAGCACAGCACGTAGTCGTTCCAGCTCCACATCCAGTATCAAGGCGATGACCGGCAGATGCACTTCCTCCACCAAATACTCGCGTGGTGTCTGAATTTTCAATATATCCCGTATGTTCTTGGTGCCAAAGACCTCAGCAACAGAATCACTCAGTGATGGATTACTAGAGATGGGAGATTCAGTGCGTAGGGAGGGTGAGCGAGAATAGTTCTCCCTTCTGTAGGCCGGCGTGGTTTCTGGTGTGGGACACATTTCACTGAGTTCCTTCTTGGGTGCAACGGGTTCTGGTGGCAACTGATGTACAAAGTGAGGGGGATAAACATCGGGCAGCATAGCTTGTATGGCATATGGCTGATATACATAGGAATTGTTTAAAGTACAGTAGCGTGGTTGGGGCTCTGCTTGAATACCAAGAAGGGATGCGCTTGCCAGCTGCACATTCTGTTTAAATGGCAGCTGTGGCCAAGGATGCACTTCTGGCTTCTTGGATTTGGTTGTGCGAGACCTAGGAGGCGCCTTGGTTGATAGACGAGGCGGTTCTGCATTGGGTGTTGACTTGTTCTGCTGTGCTGGATTCTGTTCCGATTTGGACACCTTCCCAGGACGTCCTTTCTTGGAAGGGAATGCAGTTCGTTTTCTAGTTTGGTTGACCACATCGAATGATAAGTCCATTGGTACTCCTTCATGACTTGTGGGAGTTGTTGATGCCTGTTTAGACCTGGAGCTTGATTGACTAAGGCGACTACTGCGGCGCCGCTTAGCATCCACTTTCTCCACCTCCTGCTCCCTTGCACGCTTAGTTTTCGTTGGCTTAACACGATTAGGAGGTAGCTGACTGCATTCCACATCTGTCTCGGTGAACAGTTGAGGTGAACCAGCACCAGATTGTGAAAGATTCTGCCTATAATCTATGGAATTCCCTGTGTTGCTTTGTTGTTTTTCCAACAAACGCTGTGAACGACGCACTTGTGAGCATATTTCATCAGATTGCAGGGCAATTAAATATTCCAATTCAGAGCAATAAGTGGTGGCAGGACTAACAACAATTGGCAAAGCCATAATTTCTAATTTTTACAAATTAAAATTAAAACTTATTTGAAATTAAAAGCCGCAAGTGCCGTTACAATTGAGCGACGACATATTGAGTGTCATAGCAGTGAGCTTTAATAAGCCAACGAGCAGACTATCTGGCAACGCTTGACGTTTTTTCATCTCTCTTTCTCTTTTAGTTTGTTTTCAATCGTCTCTTACAGAGCTCAAGTTCAATTTATTTTACTGTTTTGATTGACTTAAATAATTAATAACATTTAAAAGTAAACGATGCATCTCTTAGATTTACCGGACACGGTATTAATGGACATACTGGAGCTGCTCTCCTACGATGAAGTGGCCAAAAAACGTGAGGTGAGCAACACTGTGTTACATAGTTCAGGGCGCTTCTACAATGTTCTACGGTATGTTTCCCCAGGTGTGTTCCCGCTTCAATTACATTTGCCAACAGGTATTAAATACGGGATTCAATAAGGTTGTACAGGAACATGGTAAAAATTTAAGGCGCATTAAATCACTGCTGCCACGACGCGAATCCGAGAGGCGGTAAGTAATGAAGGATATGAGGATAATCGGTTTTTCTCTCATTCTCTTTTTTTCCCCTCTCTTTCGTACAGTAATCACACATTGGCTCGCCACAGCGACATCCTGACCTCGATTGAGACGCGCATTTCCATGCTCACCATGACATACTCGAAATTTATTGATCTCAACATATGTTGCTTTATACCAGGACGCGTGCTGGACGAGATTAACAGCATATTGAGGTTGTTGGCCAGCACAACGAAACCGCTGCGTCCCCATGAGGTGCTCCAGGAGCTACGCGACATCTCCTCCATGGCAATTGAACATTTTGATGAGAAAATCGCAGTGCACTTTAAGGCTGCCATCAAATTGACAGAATCCTCCACGTCGAGTAGAGCTCAAGTTGTTGTCTGCTCCAGTCTGGGCGACATTAGCTTCAATGGCGTCAAGGTTGGTCCACTGAAGACACAGAAGACTCAAGTGGCCTCCACTCAACAGCAGCAGCAGCAACAGTTGCACAATATGTTGTGTATTAATCCCAAAGCAGACTCTGTGATGCAGCAGGCACTTCTACTAACCAAATCCTTACCAGCCAGTGCCGCTGGCATTGAGGATGTTGTCAATCCATGTGGCTGTGATCGAGATGTGCTGGTGAAACAGTTACAACGGCAGTGGCATCTACAGAAGTCGTTGACTACGCGTATACGTTATCTGGAAGGATCACGTCGTTCGCAGGGACGCCGCCTGCAGGAGGCTTTAGGCAGCATAACCGAACTGGCCACACAGGTCTCGGAGATCAAGCGACAACTCGAGGATGTGCTGGCCAAGGCCAAGAGCATTGAACCGCCTCCGCCTCCTTCTCCACCTGCAACTGTATCAACTGTCTCTGTTGCTGTGAAGCGTGCATCTAGCGACAGTTTGTCTCCTCCCAATAAGAAACCCAAAGCAACCTAGTGTAGCCTCATGTAGAGGCAACGAATGATGATAACAGAAGAAGGCTTAACATAAATTGTACTTAAAGCAAGCATAGTTTAAGATCCCTTATATCCTCCATTGTACTAACCAGTAGTATTAACAATATAAGTCTAGAAACAAAGGCTGCCAGGTAACGCCACAAAAGCAGGACAGCTCTGTCCTCGTACAAGACTAACAAACAGTTAATAGGAAAAAAGAACGCAAAATAGCACAGTAGGATATTGAATTAAAAAGAGGTTAAACTACATAGATTCTTATATATAAATATACACAGATATATAAATGTATATATGCTGTATAGATAGATACTGTCGCCCATCTTGGCGCGCATTGTAGAATCCCTCAAATCCATCGAGCAGCTGTAGAGATATTTCTTGAAATAATTGTAACTTGTCAGGTTAATTTGTATAATTTACAACAGATTAAAACTCAAGAGGGGAATTGGTTAACTGGAATAACAATTTACATACAAATTAGGCTGTAGTGCATTGATTTATAAAACAATAATAACGAAAATAGATATAAATATAAAGAAAAACATAACTAAAAACAGAAAAAACAGCACAAACTTCCAGACATAAGAATTTCAAGCTGCTTTCTGGCTAGACAAAGTTATAAGATCCACAGATCTTTCCCAAAAAAGGCTGACCTGGCAGCACTGATTAATATGCAAGTCTCGACACCCTCATAAGCTTATAAACATTACAAATACTGCCAATTGGAAGTAGATAAAGAAAGATAATGGATAATAGATATAAACATGTGCAGATCTTTTTATCATATTTCGAGTTAAGATTTATTGTTGCACTTGTTACTTTAAATATTGTATTACAACTATATAAATACATATGGAACAGCTAAATAAAAGTTCTCATTTCTAATTGCCATATTTTGACGTTAGTACTGTGTGTGTGTGTGTGTGATTGTGATTCTCTATATAGCACTGGTGGATATATCTTGTATGTATATATATGTTGAGAATAACATACATGGAACTGGTAAATCGAAAGTTACACTATATCATATCATGATAAGAAGTAACTTTGCTTTAGTTTCTTAGTTTAGTTTAAGCCAGTGTGTATGTGTGTTGTTCTTGCTATTGTTATTGTTGTTTAGGAGTCTAAGGTCCCCTATTGCCTTGTTAATTGTATAAAAAGGTAGTAGAAATTGTGTGTAAATCTTTGTATTAACTGAGGCTAGCGCATTCTCCTCTCTAGTCTAGTAACTAAAACTATTCATTCTTATTTACTATATACAATGTAAATCAATAACACATACAGTATATTATATATATTTATATATAACAAAATCAAGAATAAATGGAAAACAAAATTCATTGCAAACTCGTTACCTATAGACTATATATGTATATACTACAAACTATATCTGTATAAATTGTATAAACTAGTCAAAATTGCAAAATGATAAGCCCTATGCTACACTCCTCCCCCCTTATATAAATACAATATATATATATATATATATATAGTATATAGTAGCGTATGTACAATATGATCTGTTGCAGTTAATATAATTAGTTTGTTGTTGCTGTTCTTGTTGTTTGTTTATCTATCGCTCTATCTGTTTCTAGTAGCGACGCCGACGATGCTACTTTTTCTTCACCGCCGCCTTGTGCTGTATCTTCTCCTGTAGCTGCCGTATCAGTTGCTGTATATCATCCACATTGTAGGCATAGATGAGTTTACATTGCTTGGCCTGTATATTGCCATTGTTGAGATTTTTCAGTGCATGTTGCAGGCAATAGACGTTGCCATCCTCAGTGCGCACCATCGATATGTACAAATTGGCACGGCACAGATCACATTCACTCTCAATCGATTTATGCGGTGGCTGTTGTGTTTTCTTTGCCTTCTGTCCCTTCTCTGCTTGCACCTTCTCCGTGGAGGTGACACCAGCAGCCTGTGGAGGGAATATTGCATTATAATTACTTCCACTTTCTTTTCTCTCTCCTCATTCCCTTACCCTCAGTTGCTCCCTTGCCGCTGACTCCTTCTCGCACACCTCATTCAGCATGGGCAGCATTTGCTGCAATGTATCCGAGTTCACACGCTGATCGTAGCCCAAGGCAAAGAGCAGCTGCTCCAGCGAGAACATGGCAGGCTCACAGCTCTCATGTATGTCCTAGAAAGTAGAAGAAGCCATAATTAGAGAGATGATGCCACATACACCCAGTCAATACTCACTCTAAAGTCATCCTTGGCCAAATCCAGCCAGGACATGGTGGCAAAGTATACACTCTCAGAGACCACATAGCCAGTGGCCAAGCTGGAGGTGTAGGCACGTGGAAAGACCACTATAAACTCGCCAGGCTTCTGTTCAATGCGGCACAAGGATACACCACGATCGGTGAGCATGTGTGGTGGCACCATAACCGTATCACAGGGCAACCAAATCGTCTTGTTCTGACAGTGTGTGGGAATGAGGGTCGTCAGGGCCGCACGGAAGTTGGCACTCTGATCATCGGGTATGCCGTACCAGAGCTTGGAGGCACCTGTATGCAGATACTCAATCCAGGACAGTCCATGCGGATCACGATACCAACAGCAGGCAGAGAAGAGCATACCCACATGCAGTGTAGGCACTGTGACGCCCATGACAGGCCCAAGGGAGCGTAGCACCGAACCCGCATTGTTGGTCAACACTTTGAGGTTCCACGGATGACGTGCATAGTTGGAGCCTTTACCCTTCGGTCCAGGGCTGGGAAAACCATAACCCCAGCCAGAGCTATCAATGGAACCCGAATGCACACACACATGACTGTCACGCACGGCGACATGACGCCAGAACTCCGCCTCCACCTCATTGACAGTGGGATCTGTGGATTTAAACCACAAAGCCATTGTATTGCGGGCAATGCGAAAGAATTGACTCAGTGGCATGCTGCGTCCCTTGACAATGCACTCCATGGACACGCCATCGATCTCCTCCTCGCTCTCCTCATCCTCATCGGTGGACAGATCGTCCTCCTCATTCGATACACTCTCTGTGCTGTTCACAAAACGATCTGCATTGCGTCGCGCACGTGCCTCACGCTTTGCCCAATCCGCCTCCACTTCATCGAAGAGTTTCTGTCGCTCCGCCGGAGAGAGTGTGTCGTAGGGCAACAGATACTTGCAGTAGATATCATCCAGTTTGGTCACTCTATCCTGTGCCAGCTTGGGTATGCACATCTCCTCTGCCACACGTGCCCACTTCTTCTTCTCAATGACCTCCTTGAGGCCACCCAACTCCTGTACAGTGTGATACAGCCGTGGCAGATCCACCTCCATGCCACCAATCCAGGGTGCATGATTCATTACAATACTCTGTGTGGCCAAGTACTTCTTGATGGCACTCAGCTCCTTGGCACTGGGTCCCCAACGATGCAGCATCTTGTGCACATACTGATTGTACGCCGTGAACCTCATCTCATCCGAGATGCGACACTCGGGCTTGAAACTAGCCGGTGGTATGATCTTACAGATGCCAAAGCGTGCAGCAATGGGTGTAATGCGCTCAATGAACTCTATGGGATCAGCAAACTCCTTTTCGGTGGGCTTAAAGATGGGTGCCTCCACCATTTGCGTGGGATCATCATGGCGAGGGAAGGCTGTATTGTTGGCCATCTTAATGGGCGTGTCATCCTTGTACTTCTTGGCCAGTGCAGCCGATGCTGCGGCTGCTGTGCGTGATTTGGCAGAGCCAGAGAAGAGTGAGGAGTTGGAATTGACGCGCACCAGGCCAGAGCCAGTGGAGGTTGTTGTTGCTGTTGCTGCTGCTGCTGCTGCTGCTGCAGCTGCTGTGCTGGTGCTGGCCTTGTTGTTGGCCAACGCTGGTGCAGCTGTGGCATCGCCTGTGCCACCCGTGCTGGCTGCATTGAGCAGCGTCTTGACCAGCTCATTATCTGGCAAAGGCTTGGTGTTGGTATCCATTTGTGCCTTGGTCACTAGCGTGGCCTGCATGACAACCTTCTGATTGGGTCCATCGGGTCCCTCGCGTCCCAGCTTAACAGCCACGCCCTGTATGCCGCCCTCACCAGCACTGGCACCTTGTAGTAGAGGTATATAGAAGGTGGCACCTTCAGCATCTGAATCGCCACCAGCACTGGCTGCCTTTGCTGCCAGTTGTTGCTTCTGTTTGCCTGCTCCTGCTACTGCTGCCTGTTGCTGCTTGCCTGCTCCTCCTACTGCTGCTGCTGCTGCTGCCGCCTGTTGCTGTTTCTTGGTATTCCTTGCTGCTACTGCCTTGCTGGGCTTGTCCAGCTTCTCACTGGGACTCAGTGTCAGCTGCACTGCTGTTGCCGCTGCTGCTGCTGCCGCTGCTGCACGCTTCTTTGTGGGCGTACGTTCACTGAGCGCAGGCGCCACATCAGCAGCAGCAGCAACATTGCCACGACGACGATTTGTTGTTTTGGCAGCAACAGTTGCTGTTGCAGTGCCACTGGTTGTTGTTGTGGTCTCCTCATCCTTGCCAAAGGCATAAACAGATGTAGTTGAGGTCTTCTCCCGCTCCTTCTGCCTCTCCTTCTCCTGCTCCTTCTCCCTCTCCAACTGTTGCTGCTGCGCCTTCTGCTGCTTGTTGTTGCTGTCCCTTGTCTTGCTGGGACTCTGATAGATTGGTGTGCGCTTTGTTGGCGTTGTTGTGGGTGAATCAGCATGTGCTCCCGTTGTGGTTGTCTGTGATGGCGGCGTGTTGCTGGCGCTGCTTGAGGGCGTTGCCTGCTTACGATTGCCTCCCTTCTGTTTGCTAGGCGGCGGAGGCGTGGCACTTGCTGTGGGCGTGGTGGTGGCACTACGCTTCTGCCCCGGCCCAGGTGAGCCAGCAACTGTTGCTGCTGTCTTGACACTGCCTGCAGCAGCAGCATTGCCTGCTCTGCCCCGTCTCTCAGGCATTTTACGCTCTTCCAACTGCAATTTCTGGCTGAGATTCACGGGCGTGGTGGAGCATTTATCAAAGTCCAAGGCATCGGCATCTACATCCACATCCTTGCGTGCTGTGGCTGCCACCAGCACGGGCGTGGCCTTCAGCGAGGGTCCCTTGGCAGACCAAGCACTCTCCGACTTGCCCAACTCCCCGCGTGTCTTATTCGATGAGCTGCTGAAGCTAGTGCTCTCCTTATCCTGATTGGGACCAGGTGGAGTCTGTGACTGCTGCGGACGCAAGCTGTCATCATAATCATCCTCGAGATCATCTTGTATTTCATCCGGATTGGAACTGCATTCGATGAGCCACTTTTGTATCTGTTCATGTGTCATATTCACCTTGGCCTTCCTGCGCTCCTTGCTGCTCAACTGATCGCTAAAGTAACCACCCTCGGTGGGCACCACAGGACCCAGCACAGGCTTGTGTATGGAGCCACATTTGCCCAGCGTACACTTGGTATTATCGGGGCCAGAACTCTGTGCCAAGCTGACGCTGGCTATGCCAAAGATCTTGCCAGATTCCTCCTTGCTGGGCATCAGTGTGGCCTGCGCCAGGATGCTGCCTATTTCATCCTTTAGAGGATCTGCTGCTGCACTGTTGCTGTTGTTGTTGTTGTTGCTATTGCTATTGCTGTTGCTCTGCTGTGAGGTGGGCGTGGCCACAGCGGGTGAGGACAACTGCAACTGTTGCTGCTGCTGCTGCTGTTGTTGCTGCTGTACATGTTGCTGCACATGTTGCTGCTGCAGACTGAGAGTTGCTGTTGTTGTTGTTGTTGCTGCTGCTGCCGCTGCTGCTGCTGCCGAGGTAGAAGCGCCTGCCAGACTGAGATTAAGACTCTGCGTCTGACTTGGCATGGCTAGGGGCAACACACTCTTGGAGGCGGTTGTGGGCGTGCCCAGACTGCTCATGCTGGTGCGTGCTGGTGTTGCAAAACTATTAACCATATTGTTGTTGTTGTTGTTGGCACGCGGCAACACGCTGCTGCGTTCGTATTTGGGTGTCAGAAAATTGGGATTTATCTTGGGACATTGATAGGCCTCAATGGGCGGCGGGTAAGTGGTGGGAGGTGTTTGATACTTGAGTGGGGAAGCAACCACACTGCAGGTTGTTGTCGCTGGCAATTGCTGCGGCGTCTTGTTGCCTGCTGCCACAGCTGCGCCAAAGCTAGCTGGCCGCACATAGGGCGTGTGATAATGTGGTGAGGCCTGTGGCAAGTACGAGGAGGTCTTCACAAAGCCCACAGTGCCGCCCACAGCTGGTGGCACACCTGCGCCTGGCAAGGCATATGTGGCAGGCACATGCAGTATCTTGGAGGTGGGCACCGGCGACTTCTTCTCCATGGCCTTGAGTGCAGCAGCAGCAGCTGGCGCATAGCTGGGCGGGGAGATGGAGTAGGGCAGTGGCTTGCTGGTCAGTGGCAGCATGGTAAGCTGCGTGGGCGTGGCAGGATTGCCGCCCCCTCCAAACTGTGAGCTAAGCTTGGCTGGCGTGCAGTTGAGCATGGCGCCAGTTAGTCCCACTCCCAATCCACCTACAGTTGCGGGCTTGGCTGAGGCTGCTGCTGCCGCTGCTGCTGCTGCTGCCATGCTGGCTGTTGGTGGCGTTGTTGCTGCTGCTGCTGCTGCTGTGGCTGCTGCTGCTGCCTTGGGGGGTGTTGCTGGCGTGGCTGTTGTTGCTGTAGTTGCTGGCACTGTTGCTGTTGCTGCTGCTGCTGGCGCTGCTGCTGTTGCTGCTGCTGCTACTTCTGCTGCTGTTGCTGTGGGCACTTTAATGGCCAGCGGCTCATCATCAGAGTCACTGAAGCTCTTCTCCAGCTTGCGCTTGGTTTCATTCAGCTCCTCATTGATCAGAAAATCCTCCTCCGCATCGGAGTCGACCTTCTGCTGTTGCTTCTGTTGCTGTTCGGACTTGGCTTTGGCCAGCGCCAGTGCACCCTTTTTTACCAACATGCCTTCAATCTGTGGCTTAGCCGCGGGCGTCGAGGCTGCTGCGACGGCTGTGCGGGACTGCGCCTTGGGTGGACGACCACGTCGAGCAGGGGCAGCAGCAGTTGCAGCAGCGGAAGTAGATGTTGCTGGCTGCTCAGCTGCAACCTCTATGGCTGCCTCTGCTGCTCCTCCTCCTCCTCCTGCTGCTCCCGCTGCCTTTGTTGACTTTTTTCCCACCGCATTCTTCTTGATTTCCTTCTCCATTTTCTCCATTTGCTTAACATTTGGTATGTCGGGAAAACTGTCCAGCGAGAGATCATCTTCCTCATCATCTGCCAGCTGCAGCTTGTGTCCTATGATGCCCATATAGATGGCAGCTGCCTCCTTGGTCTTCCGCGACGGTCGTTGACTGCGCTGTGGACTGGCAGTGACAGAGCGTGAGGGAGCAGCAGCAGCAGCAGGCTGTGCCTTGCCAGCTTTGCCGCCCGCCTGACGACGTGCAGGACGCGCATTGTGCTGACTTGGTTTCTTGGGGGAAGGCGGCGTTAGTTCCACTTCGGGTTCGGGCAACTCTTCAGCTTTCTTTTTTAACGCTTTGCTGCGCTTTGTCTTGTTCAGAGATTGCTCCAGCGCTGGCTCAGGCTGCTTCCTCTCTTGCTCCTGCTCCTTCTCCCTTTCCTTCTCTTTCTCCTTCTCCTTTTCCTTCTCCTTTTCCCTCTCTTCCTCCCTTTGCTGCTGCTGCTTCTTGGCTGCACCTGCAGACTTGCGTCCACGTGCATTGACTGTGGCTGCTGCCGCTGCCGCCGCCGTCGTTGTTGTCGCTGCTGCTGCTGCAGCTGCTCCGCCCTTCTTGACGCCCTTTTTCAGCTTTATGGCCTTGGCCAGCGGTTGCTCATCATCTGAGCTAAAGTCAAAGACATTTAGTGCCTTCTGTTGCTCTGCTGCCAAGTCGGAGGCAGTGGCGCCGCCATTCTCCAGCTGCTGCTGCTGCTTGGCAGCATCTTTGGCATAAATGCTGGAGTTGATCTTCTCCTTGGCCACAGGCTTATGCTGTGTCTGCTCCTGTGCCTTGGGCTGCTGCTCTGCTTCCTCCTCTGACTCCTCCTCCTCCTGTTCTTGGGCTTGTTCCTGCTTGGGCAACACCTTGACTGGCTCAAAAAAAGCACGTTGTCTTGTCATGCGACCTGAGGACTCTGGGGATGGTATAAAAATGGGTGATTCTCGCTGTCGCAAACGCTTCACCGGCGCCTTCTCCTTCTTCTTCTCCTTGTCCACTGTGGAGGCTGGGGAATCTGTTGCTCTTGCTGCTGCTGCAGCGGATTTCCTTGTCAGCTGTGCACGTGCACGTCGAGTAGTTGCCTCTGACTTGACTGCAGTTAATTCATCAGCGCCATTGCGTGAGCTGGCATCGTGTGCTGAGAAGAATTCCTCATCGTCCTCCTGCTCCTCTACCTCGTGCTCATGCTGCTGCTCCACCTGCTGTTGCTGCTCCTGCTGCTGCTCCATTTGCACATTATTCTGCTGCTGTTCCTCCTCTTCTTTGTCCTTCTCCTTCTGCTTGTTGGCACGATTGGAGCGACGTTTCAATGCCATCTCAGTGCGTCGCGCGCCTCTGCGATTGCCCTCAGTGATCACCTCGGCACGCTTACGCACTGCACCCGCCAGCATGGGCAACGGCGGCGCTGCAGCAGGAGGTGGCGGCGCAGCAGGAGGCGTGGCAGCTTCTATTTTATCACTTGGCTCTGCTCCTGCTTTGCCTGCCACTGTGCCAGCTGCTGTCCTAGCGGGTCTGCCTCGTTTCTTTTTATTGTTGTTGCTCCTTTTATTCTTGTCTTGGTTGCTGCTGCTGGCGCTGCTGCTGGGCGGGACTTCTGGCTTGGATTTGCCTTGATTGAGATAATCCAAGTGCGCTGGCAATGCGGGTGTGCCGCGAAAGCAGAGGAACGTTAGGAAATCCTGCGGTTTGGGGCACTTGTTGGGCAATATCTCAATGGGAGGCTGCTGCTGCTGTTGCTGCTGCTGTACATCCGCTGAGGTACTGGGACCTGATGCTGCTGTTCCGGCTGCCACATTGAGCGTACTGTATGCACCCTGAGCTGAGCTGGGCGCACTTTGGCCCTGTGCGAATTTGCGCTGTGCCTGCACCTTCGTCCTGTAAATAGAGAGGGAGGGAAGGAGGGGGGGTTGGTCAGACAGACGCACACAGATTATTGATGTGAGTGAGTTTTAATTGGGAAGCAGTAAATGCAATTTGATACAAATTATGCACAAATCCAACTCGGAAATAACAATAACGCATTGAATTACGTTGCACACACACACACACGCACACATTTGCATTTGCACCTGATTTAAAGCCGCCCTTTGCATATGTACTGTATACAACAACAACAACAGCAGCGCCACGACGCTAGTGATTTAACAGTGTTGCCAAACTTGGCTGTTTTGCTGCCAAAACTAAACAGCAAGCAAAGCGGCAATATTTACATATTTTAAGACTGCAAATACCTAACTTAAATAAGTTTACTTAAGTTCTAACAAATTTGTTTGCATTTGCTTAATTAAATCAATAAAAATTGCATTAAAAATCTAATTCTATTTAAATGGCATTTAATTTGCTATTTTTCATTAGTATTTTTGGTATTAAAATATTGGCTATTTTAAATTTGGCAACACTGTTGCTGAAGGGAGCCGCACCACACTTCACGTTGTGTGGGGGAGAGGGCGCTGCTGCTGTGTTGTAGTAAAGCGTACATATGTACAGTGGGCAATGCGTCGTCATCTCCCAACAATTACACACATATGTAGAGTAAAGATATATATAGGGGGGTGGTGGCATAGACACCATCTCTCACCTTTTAGGCATCTCGGGTGATGACTCCACAGCCAGAGCAGCATTTGCTGCCGCCGTCGCAGCCGCTGCCGACGATGACGTTGGCGGTGTCTCGGTCTCCTTACGGCGACGCTTGTTGTCTTTCGAGACAACCATTTTGTAGCGAATTTTTCGCGCCTCTTTTTTCCCCCAATATTATCGCGACCGAACGCGCTTTATTTTTGTTTTTTTTTTACACACAAGCTGATTTGAAAATAAAAAATACTCAGCTCTGATTCTGTGGCAATTTTGCAATTTGTTTTTATTCCCCCGTTCTCCGCATTTACATAAACGTACGCAATTGCCAATTTTCCACTGACACTACAAACACTGATTTTGTTGGTGGTGCCTGCTGAACGGAGTCGAAATCATATTTTCGCGTCATATTTTCATTGCTTCGCTGGGACCGTATGCATTACAAATATATATCACTAAATTATACATTATTGTCTCACTATTATTGTTATAGTACACATAATTAGTTTACATCTGCATAGGCAGCAGTAAAAATTTTAATTTTTTACGTTAGATTTTTTCATTCTTTGCGCACATATTTTTTTCTCCCACCGCTTTTGCTTTGTGTCCGCCATGACATTAGTGATGAACAAAAAACATCGAAACAATTGCCAATCGTCATGCAGCTGTGTTAAATGCCAAGAACAGAAGTGCATTTACACGTTTATAATATAAAATAGAATAATAATAAAATAAATAAATTTTAAAATTGGTGTTGAGTATTTTTGAACAGGGCCCAAAGAGTTTTTTGGTCTTCTTGGGCAGTAGATTTTCAAATTTGTGAATTGCCCCATCTATTGGCTCCATTCAACCGATAGTTAAGTGCTGTAAACTACCAAACTATTGTCCATTTCGTTTTCGCTTGTCGATATATCGATAAATTTGTGACATCCCTAACACTAATCGTGAGGCTTGTGAGTTGACAAAAAATTTTAGTCAGAGTTTTTCGCAAATTAAAAGAATATTAAACAAACAACGCACTATGGGCGAAGGAGCTGGAAATTGGTGTCTCATAGAGAGTGATCCAGGTGTATTTACAGAGCTGATACGTGAATTTGGTAAGTAAATAGACCGCCCGCGCTTTTTTCGCTATGCAAGAGGACGCGAAAGCCGATGCCGGTTTCAGATATCACAAAGTAGGGTATACTCCAGGTCAAAGAAAAATGTAAAAATCTTGCGAATTCCTTTGTTTAGGTTGCGATGGAGCACAGGTGGAAGAGATCTGGAGTCTGGACAGTGAATCATTCAAGGATCTGGAGCCGATACACGGTCTTATCTTCCTGTTCAAATGGGTGCAAGAGGATGAGCCCGCTGGCAAGGTGGTCCTTGATAGGGATCACATTTTCTTTGCCAAGCAGGTGATCAACAATGCGTGTGCCACCCAGGCCATACTCAGTTTGCTGCTCAACCTTAACCATGAGGACATTAAGCTGGGCGACACCTTGACCAACTTCAAGGAGTTCTGCCAATGCTTCGATCCCTACAACAAGGGTCTGACGCTGAGCAATGCATCCCAGATACGTACGGTGCACAATTCGTTTGCGCGCCAAACCCTCTTCGAGCTGGACATGAAGAATCCGAACAAGGATGAGGATGTCTATCATTTTGTGGGCTATATGCCAATTGCGGGTCGTCTGTATGAGCTGGATGGTCTACGTGAGGGACCCATTGATCTGGGAGAGATTAAACCAGAGCAGAATTGGATCGATGTGGTGCGTCCCATCATTGAGAAGCGTATGCAGCGTTATAGTGATGGTGAAATACATTTCAATTTGATGGCACTGATCTCGGATCGCCAGCGTATCTATGAGCAGCAGATTGAGAAGCTGCTCAATCCTGCTGCCAATGCCATGGACACCGAGGAGGATCGTCAGACTGAAATCAATAGCCTGCGCTCGTACATACAGTATGAAGTCGAGAAGAAGAAGCGATACAAGGTAGGGCAGCCCCTACGGGTTGTATATATGATTCATATATGATTCATTATATGAAATATATGTCATTTATATATCTATATTATGATTATAACACAATCTTATGACAACCTCCTTGCCCTTTGCAGGTGGAGAACGTGCGTCGCAAGCACAACTACTTGCCCTTCATTGTGGAGCTACTCAAGATGCTGGGCGAGACCGGGCAGCTGCTGCCCATCTATGAGAAGGCCAAGCAGCGGGCGCTGGATCGCAGCAAAAAGGAATCAAATTAGATAAAGCATTTATAAACACACACACTTACACACACACACACATTTTCGATCGATCGTTTGCAATTAAAAATTGCCGCTAATTAGTCGGGAATATACTTACGAATACGAATACGAGAACATATATAAATATATACTTATTGTGCTAATCTTAAGTAAACTCAAACACATCTTGGCAAGCAGACAGCATCCACGTTTTGAACTGCCTTGTATTGTATTGTATGTATTCCTTGTTTCTTGTATCCCAAGTCGTTCCACGTTCAGTACAATCGTACAAATATACATGCATATAAAACATATACTATATAAAGATGAGAGCTAAAAATGAGAACAATTTTGAACAGATAATAAAAAGTTTGCATAAAGTTAAAGATCTTTTTGGCTTCGTTTTTCGTATATAATATATTTGTTTATTTGTTATTTCTTGTTGTTGTTGTTGTTACTATATATATTCTTGTTCATGTTGTTGTTGTTGTTGTATATATATATTACAATTGCTATGCTTGTTTGGTATTTGATTTAGCGTCTCTCTCTCCCTCTCTCTAAACTTGTTACTTGATCTTTCTATATGCTAGATATATATATTTGATTTGTTGTATATAAGTATTGTGTGTATATAGGAATAATTGGTTTGTTAATCATTTATGTTCTGCTCTGTCTCTGCTTGTTCTGCGTATTCTGTTCTATATCAACTTATGCACTATATAGCTATATATATATAATTGATGTGTATATGCATTTTAGGGAACTTTCATTTGGGAGGTCTTTGATTTGCATCTTCTTCTGCTTCTTATTTTGAATTTTGCTGTTACACTTAGAGCCTACTTAGGACTAGCTATATATATATAGTATATAGTCTATATATAGTGTATAGTATATATGTGTACGTTCCTCTTGTTCCAGTAAGAGAGCTACAAAGGAAGGCAAACTAAATATTATAAACGTGTATTCTGATTCTTCTTCTTTCTTGCTGTGCTTAGTTTGGAATTGAATTCGCTTTGCCTTGATTAGTATAGGATTTAGTTTATGATTTTCTTTTATTTCTTTTTCTTTATGTTAATTTTCACTAATTTTCTCTCTCGTATTTTTAGCACTTGAATTCTGCAACAATTTTCCACATTTTCTTTTTATAATTTGTTTTTGGTTTTCCTTTTTGGTTTCTTTGTTTCGAAGACACAACAGTTACTGGTCCAGTTCCAGGAAGTATATATGTAATATATATATATGTATGTATATATCATATGGCTTGTTGCCACGCCCTCGTCAAAGGGGGCAGCTGCTTTTACCGCGGCGCTACGTAACTGTATTGCGGCAGATCGTTGCATACTTCGCTGCTGTTGCTGTTGCTGCTGCCGTGTTGTGTGGCGGCAGCTGTTAGTGCAGCAAATGCGTGATGTGGGCGTGGCGCGGCAGCTGTTATCAATGCGTTTTGTGGCGACTGCGTTGGGGGCTGCTGCGGCTGCTGAGCTGCAGCATCGTAGCTCGTCAGGTCAAGGCTGCTGGCTGCAAGTAGAGAGGCAATTTGTTCATTAGAAATTGTAGCATACTTTTCGGCGCAAATATACAAATAATATCCCCCTATTCCGAGTGTCCTTAACAGTCTTTATATAGCCATTATACCATTATAATCAGTTCAAAACTATGCTTACCCGCTGCATGCAAACGATTATAAAGATTCTTGCGCTTCTTCTTCATGATCGCATCCAAATTATAGTTATCCACACCAGCTCTGCAAGAAATAAAGATAGTGAGGTTATGATTGAACATAGAAATGCTGCAGTAATTTTGCGCTCACTTCTCTGAACGTCCATTGCCCAGCAGATCCTTAAAAGCGACATATATCTTGTTTAGCGTCAGATTGGATAACCCCTGGCCCAGATATCGTACAAATTTAAGTTGTTCACATTTGGATAAAGCGCTCTCGTGGAAGTCCAAAAAGGGTCGATGATCGGATATCTGATATTCCTGTGAGGGGGAAATTTAAGAGAAGAGAAGAGAAAATTTCCCTTTAATTAGTTCACAATAGTTCCCACTAGGGGTTACGGCAAAGAGTTTTGTTCTATGGATGACGTTGCAATTTTGAGCTACACTAAAATGAATAATGCCAATATAGTTAATGATTCTCATTTTATGCCAATTTCAGGGGAGTGGGGGGTAAATCAAGAACAAAGCTCCGCTGCGCTGCTGTCTCTGCCTGTTCCTCTCGTCGTGTGGATGCGTTCCACACACACACATATTTGCGATCCACATTTGCTCACATTGCAAAACTTGATGAAGTTCTCGATGAGTATGCACTTTTCATAATTGCTCAGACATTGCTGGCTACTACTCTGTATACCGAACTGTTTCAATAGCTCCTGCTTCTTGGGGGGCAGGCGGGAGATGTGCGTACAGACGCCATCTTCGATCCGATGCTGTTCGTGTACTGGGAAATTCTCATAGATGATCAGCTGTTCCAGCGAACGGGGTGGAGGACCTAAGTGGTGTGCGGTGTGGGGCAGCGCTGGTGGCGGCAAGAGTGGCAACGCTGTTCCTGCTGATGTGCCTGCATATGCTTGTTGTTGTTGTTGTTGTGCTGCTGCTGTTACGTAGCTGTTAACTGTATTGGAGCTGAGACTGTTGCTGTTAACACTGCTGTTGCTATTGCTGCTGCTGTTACTGTTCACATTGCTGTTGCTGTTACTGTTGTTGTTGTTGCTATTGCTGCCGCCGCTGCTGTTGTTGCTGCTGCTGGCAAACTCAAGCGAACCGTCATTGGCGGCCGCCATATTCTTGAGGTCTACAACAACAAAAAGAGTTGCATTTATTGAGAGAGAGAGAGAGAGAGAGAGGCTGCGAGAGAGAGTAAAACAAAGAAAGAGCGGCTTGTCTAGCACAAATGCAGAGCAGGCAAACACAACACACACACACATGCATATACCATGTGCGTGTGTGTGTTGAAAAAAGAAGCCGTTTGTTGTTGTTTTCGCTATATGTATATATATATTTGTTGTTGTTTCTTCTCTTTATATGTGTGAGTGAGTTTGTATATACTATGTGGTTGTGGTGTATATATAGGTTAGGATTGATTTTGCACACATGTATACAATATATGTATTTGTGTGTGTGTTTGTGTATATTATTAATAGTCACTATAATCATCTTGTGTATGTAATTGTAATAATCTCTTTTCAAGGAATAACATTGCATAGTTCAGGGCGTGATCATCCTTATCAACAATTTAGTCGTTTAACATAATACATGTATGTAAAAATTTGGCAAAAAGCTTAGTTAAAATTAGACTATAAAATTAAAAACAGAAGACACAATAAAAGGGGCAGGGCAGGGCAGGGGAGGGGGGTGTGGTGAATAACTAAAATTACAGTTACAAGGTTCTCTTTCTCCTTCTCTTTTGTTGTTGTTGTTTTTGTGCTAATCATAGTAGTAGTTTGCGGCTCTAAACTTTGTCAACAGGTGGCGCCACGGCCATCATCATATTTGGCGCCACGCCGACGCCAATCTCACATGGCGCTGCTGCTGCCGCTGCTAGACAACGACGGCGGCAGAGGCAGAGACTGCTGCTGTTGTTGTTGTTGTTGTTGCTGTGCTGCGGATGAGGGCGTCTGTGGTGGCGCCACCTGTTGTTGGCCGTATGCCATGGCTGCAGCCATGTGTGCGTGCTGCGAATGTGCATGCGGATGTGCATGAGGATGTGCATGAGGATGTGCATGAGGATGCTGTTGCTGCGGATGTTGTGGTGGCAGCCCGTAGTGCGTATGATGCGGATGTGTGTACGCAAAGTGCGGATGTGGATGCGGATGTGCATGCGGATGCTGTGTGTGTGCAAGTGCATGTGCATGCGGATGCGGATGTGCAAGTGGATGTTGATGAGGATGCGGATGTTGTTGCTGCTGCTGCGGGTGCGGATAGTGATGCGGATGTTGCTGCTGCTGCTGTTGTTGTTGTTGTTGTTGTTGTTGCTGCTGCAGCTGCTGCTGTTGATGTAGTGCGTGCTGCTGTGACGTCATGGGCGTGCCACGTGTGGGCGTGGCAGGCTGTTGATGCTGCTGCAGATGATGTGGCGTGTGTTGCTGTTGTTGCTGCATCAAATGCGGATGCGGATGCGAATGCTGTTGCGAATGTGGTGTCACTGGCGCCGTCGACTGCGCTGCTGCTGCGCCGGCTGCTGCTGGCGTCGTTGGCGTCACTGGCCTTGGCATGGAGTGTGGCGTGCTTGGGCCGCCAGAGGGCGCCAACATTGTGCGTGACTGCGAGGGCGAGTGCGACTGAGGCGGCGGCTGCGCTGCTGCTGCGGCTGTTACTGTTGTGGGCTGCGTGTGTAGGTGTGTGCTGCTGTTGCCTGTTGCGTGTGTGTTTGTGTTGATGTTGTTGTTGCTGTTGTTGTGGGGAGTAGGCAGCGCTGCTGCTGCTGCCGACGGCGATGCTGGCGCCGAATCGCTCTGCTCATGTGGCTGCTGTTTGACCGGTGTGGATGTTGTGGATGTTGTTGTGTGCTTGTTGTTACTGTTACTGTTGCTGTTGCTGTTACTGTTACTGTTGTTGTTGTTGGTATTTTCGCCTAGTGATTTTGTCAAGCGAAAAAGAAAGAAGAACGAGAAGAAGAAGAAGAAGAACACAAACAAATTGAAGTCGAGAAATTAAAAAACGATTTTTTTTGCAATTTTCGATTAATGTTTATCGATTGTTCGATTTTCTACTAGAGCAGCCAATTGATATTCCCGCAACTAAAATATATATACATATATGTATGTCTATATAAAGATATAGATATATATGTATATATATAGAATATTGTGTGTGTGATTTGCAGCAAGTGCATGTGGTGAACAAAAACAAACATATTGTATATATACAGAGAGGCAAAGAGAAACGAGATGCAAACTAGAAGACAGAGAGAGAGAGCAAGAGAGAGCGAGAGAGAAATCATAAAAATCAACTGAAAAATGGTTTTGTAGTCTCTGTTTTTTTGTGTGTATATTTTTAAAATTTAGCACATTTTTGCCTTATGCTATTTAACGTATCTATTTGGGAAATGTTTTTCTTGTATATACCATACGATGTTTCTTTGGTTTTGCTTTAGTTTTTTCTTTTTTTCTTTTTGGTCTTTTTTTCTTTATAGTTTTCTTTTAATTTGTTGCCTGTTTTTTTTCTCTTGAATCTTTTGCTGCATTTGCACTACACACACACAGTGGAAAGTGGCAAGGAACAGAGCGGGGGGTAGAGTAGAGGGGGTAGGTGGTGGAGGGGGGGGAGTACAGTGTGTTTATGTGATTACTCACCAGCTGTTGTGTTGGCCAGGAAGCGCTTGGTTTTATCGAGTATATAAGGCAGATTGTAGCCATCCTTGGTGTAGCTAGAGGGAATTGAAAGAGAAGAGGAAGAGGGAATGTGAGATTACTGTGGAACATGTGCATATATAGAAGAGAAGATATTGATAAATACTATATGATATATTGCTATATTTCATTGTATATTATTTATATTACATACTATATTATTTATTCTGTATTATTAATTCCAATATATGTAATATTCGAATTGTAACTGTATTGATATTGATTGATATTTTTATTAAACGTTTTTCTTTCCCAAAATGCAAAAGCTTGAATTGCATGACATGTGGTTTCAACAAGACGCTGCCACATGCCACACAGCACGTGTAACAATGGAACCCATTGAGAGGCGAGTTCGGTGAACATTTTATTTCACATTCGGCACCGGACAATTGGCCGCCTAGATCGTATAATTTAATTTAATTTAATTAGTTTATAGTCGGACTAAGGTCAGTCGACTGTGTAAAAGTAAAGAAAAAAACAATTAATAGTTATAATTAATAATTTTAAGTTAAAAGTAAAATCTTAACTGTGAGAAAAGAAAGAAAAAGAAATTAATTGAATTGAGTTGACATTGGGATAAAAAAATATGAAAGAGCCGATCCAACATCGTGCAATTTAACTTCTTTTAGACTAGTTTTTGTTGGGCTATATTAAATCTAATCTCCATACAGACAAGTCCGCTTCAATTGACGCATTGGAGGAGAACATTGAAGAATTTATTTGTGAGATACCGGCCTGGAAATGTTGGAAAGAGTATGCCAAAATTGTAATAAGCAGATGGACCCCATTTGAGGCGCACTCACGCTCAACATTTGCATGAAATAATCTTTAAACATACAATTATATGCAGCGTGCTATCGATTCAAATAAAGATTTCATGCATTTATCTGAATTCCAAGTGTTTTGCTTTTAAAAAACTTTCCTATAGCTTCTAAAAAATCATCCTTTATATACATACATACATACATTATATTCCTCATCATTATATAACATTCTTATTCATTGTATTATACTCTATATTATATATTATTATATTGTATTAACTTTCTCTACATTATATCACATATTATCATATTATACATCTATTCCTGCGTTCTTTTAACTTACATTTCGGTGCGTTTGGTGCAGAAAAGATTCTTAAAATTGCTATAAATGCAAAAGAGCGTGAACGTTGGCAACCCTTGGCCCAAATAACGCGCAAATTTGATTTGTTCGGGTTTATTGAGTCCACATTGATTTAAGGATAGCCACGGTCGATGATCCTTGATGTCGTATTCCTGTCGTGAGAGAAAGAGAGAGAGAGGCAGAAAGAGAGAGAAATATACATACAAAATTTAATTAGTTAAATTTCAATGAATTTTCACAATATTATCAAATACCCCAAAAAGTATGCTATGCAAACCGGTTAGCAAGAATTACCCTCCATTTGTTCACATATTTGTGAAGGCCATAAAGGGGTTCGACTGCTAACAACGCATATGGGAAATGGGAAAATGCTTAAATGGAAATTCTAGAAGCACCGTTACACATACATACATATGTATGCAATACATATACACAGACAGGGGCGGGCATACCACAGCAGGGGGTAAATACACACCTTACCCGCACCCCCTGCTGTAAATTTTAACTCATTTCCTGCAAATTCGTGACTATATACGGCATGTATATATTAGATATTACACATGTGTCTCTCTGTGTGTGTGTGTGTGTGGTGCTTATCGTAGACTACCCTCTAAGTCGACCCCCTGCCCTCCCCCCTCCTAGCAACCCTTTGAAAACTTTGCCCACTACTAATCAAAACTTATAATTCGTGTACAACGTAAAAGTTGAAAACGGAAAATGTTCACAAAAGCCAAAAACTTGCAGAGAACCCAAAATGCAAACACAATCAGAGGAAAAAGGAAAGGAAAGGCAAAAGAACCTGCGCCTAAAAGCATGCACACACTTACACACACACTCACACCCCTTCATGTATATTTTATAGTGTAAAAATATAGAATAAAGCTAAAACGAGCAAGGCAAAAGCAGGCAGAAGAGGAGAGGAGGAGCAGAGGAGGAAAAGGCAGCAGAGCAAAACCAAATAGAAAAGCAAACAACATTTTCAATGAAGCCATTTTCAACAATGCAGACAGAGGGAGAGAACAGGAAGAGGGTTAGGGGGCTGGGGGTAACAGAGAGAGGCACAAGTAGAGAAGGGGTGGGGGGTGCCAAAAGGGTTGTCGCCTGTCTGTGTATGTGTGTGTGTTTAAAATAGGCGCAGCAGCTTGACGGACGTCTGTGGCTGAGTGAGTCTGTGTACGTGTGTATGTGTGTGTGTGTGTGAGAGAGAGAGAGAGAGTCAACAAGCATCGCCCCAACGCGCCTCGTCAACGCTCGTTCGTCGTCTCCATCGTCGTCGACGTTGAAACTTATCAACATCCTCATAATCAGCGCGACGCCAACGTTGCCACCCCATCCAGAAATCAGCCCACACATCCCACCACACCGCACCGCACAGAGGCTGGCCCTCTAAGCATGCATGGCAACGCTGTCGAAAATGGCATGTGTGTGTCTGTGTGTGTGTGATGGGTACACAATGTATGTATGCATGTACTTATGAATGTATGTTATGCATATGCACGTGTGTGTGTGCATACATTTTGGGTTTTGATTATGTTAAAAATCAATAGAGCAAAAAGGAGTGACGACGCCCCGCGCCAATGGCAACGCTGGACAGGCACTAAAAGAGAGAGCGAGAGAGTGGGCAGAGAGAGAAACACTTTAAGCTTGACTTTGGCGTATTTGCGGCCAAGAAAGAAAAGTGGAGAGAGGAGAGCAGAGCAACACACAAGTAAAGAGCGCGCGCAAGCAATTCAACGCCTTTTCAATGATGACAGGCCCCTTCAGAGAGGTGTTACCTGCGCTGTTGCTGTTATTGTTGTTGTTCTTGTCGCTGTCGACTCATTAACAGCAGTGTGTGTGCGTGCGTGCGTGCAAGCGAGAGAGCAAGCATTACAGAGTGATGGGAGGCTGTGGTGCTGTGTGCTGAGAGAATGAGAGCCGAGCTTGACTGTCAAGCCAAGTGTTGCCGTACTGTCGCTTGATTGTTTTGCCTGCCTGCTTGCGTGGGTGGGAGGGAGTGGGCTGCACTGTTTGTGTGTTTACATTCCCATAGCCGCTTAACTGTTTCATAGCGAGCACACAGCAAAAAAAAACAGCAACAACAAGACGAAAGAAGAATGAAAGCTATGGCAATGTGTTGCCGCATTGTTGTGTGTGTTCTTTGCTTTTGCTTTTATTGTGTGCGTGTGTGTGTGTTTGCTGTTGTTGCTTTTTGCAACTTATTGGCAGCAAGCAGACTTTTTGTTTGTATTTGCGTGTGTGTGTGTGTGTGTGTTTTGTGCGTGCCTGTGCGTGACGTATCCTGTGTGTGTTGTCTAAGTGTGCGTGTGTGTGCGGCCTGCGGTTGTTGTCTGTGGTGAGTGTGGTGTGATGCGGTGTGTTGTTGTTGTTCTTGTTTTTATTGAGACAAGTGTGAATTGTTTTTCTTTCTGTTCTCTCTCCCTCTCTCCTTCTCTGTATGTTCTCTGTTTTGCTGCACAACAGTTGTTCGTTCGTGTCGCCAATGATTTTTTGATTTTTGAGGGTTGCGTGTGTGCGGCGCCCCACTCCCAGCCGGCCTCCTGCCTGTGTGTGTGCGTGTCTGCACTGTTTGCCAGCAAGGGACGGACGGGGTAGGGTAACAATTTTCACACTTTCACTCTTTGCGTTTAACAGGTTTTTAACAACAACAACAACAACAGTTGCACGTGTGAAATAAAAAATAAGGGGATGCATGTGGCGTGGCTCATTAATTATGGGCCTAATGGACGTTTATCTTTAAAAAAGGAGAAGGAGAACACGGAAAGGGAACTGGCAACGAAATCAGATGAGTTGAGAATACCGTGCCTAACCTCACATTTTGTTTGCTAATGAGCCCGAACCGTGCAATGTAAATGCAGCGCAACAACAACAACAAAGTGTACAAAATTTATTCGACAGCATTTCATACATGCATAACACATACATACATATGTGTGTACATACGTGTAGTTTACATTTTTGGCAACAATCTGGTAGCTCGCCCCCTTGCACCACAACCTCAACCCTTGTATGCTCGTTATACAACACTAATTTAATGCAGCCCCGAAAGGCGGCAAAAGCAACGCATAAAAGCTAAATATTTTATGTGCCTATGTATGTAAGTTTGTAAGTTAACAGTATATATGTATATGCACATATATAGTCATCATATAAGTTTGGCAAGTACAGTTTCGTGTATATGCACGTGTGTGTGTGTGTGTATAGTATATAATTTAAAATTATAATCAATGTGCATGTGTGCGCGTAAATTCTGCGAAGCCGAGACATTGTACCTGCCCCGCAGTAACACACACGCACGTCTGCTCTCCTTCCCTCAGTCCCCCCCTATTTCCTTGCTTTCCCCATTCCCCTTTCTTCCTTTGCTTCTGCCCCACCCACTGGTACGCAGTCAGAGTTAAGCTGTCCCTTACATTCTCACACACGCACACACACAAAGATGTTCAAACTTATTGCATGTGTGTTTGTATTGGTGACTGCGTCGTTGCCGACGTCGTTGCTGCTGCTGCTGCATGCGCATTTAGTAGCCTTCAACGACGCCTCTAGGGGCCCACACACATTCACACAAGGAAACATATGTATGTGTGTGTGTACATACGAAAGGACATACACGAAGGCAATGGACAGTCGGACAAACGCCCCAAGTAACTTGATGATTGTATGTTTGTATGTGTATGTGCAGAGAGAAGAAATTCCGCATGTGTGAGGGAGAGAGAGAGTGTAAGAGAGGGGGCACATATACAATTACTCAATAGCGCACCCGCTTGAGCATTTTGGGGGTTGCCCGACCCACTTACCCACACATAACTATACACACACACACACATACATATACAAAACTTTGTAGTTTGAGCAGCCTCTCACTCTGCCTCTCTTCCTCTGCCACTGCCTCTGCTTCCTTGTAAGTAAACTTTTCAAGCAAAGGAGTGAGTTCGAGTGTGAGTGTACGTGTATGTGTGACTGAGAGAGAGAGAGAGTAAGAGAGTAAGAAATTTTAAGAGCGGGTCTAGGCGCATCAGGCATCTTAGAACTAAAATGTTGTAATAGCGGCCGAAGGGCCGACAAGGCAGCCATGTTGAAATAAGGTTAGGCTCTAGAGTTGCTGCTGCCTCTGCTGCTGCCTCAGCATCTGTCGCTGGCTCTCCTCTTTGGTTGTTGCTGCCTGTGTTCTTCTGTATTATGCCATCAATGCCGTTTCGTACATAGTTTGAGCGTGTGGATTGTGTGGGTGCTATTCGGTTCGACCAAATCTAGTTGGTTTCCTTCTACGTGTTGGTGTTGGTGTGTGTGTACGTTCCGATAAAGCTGAGCGTAATGAGCATGTATCGGTGTGAGTGAGTGTTGGGGTGGGTTGCCACCCTGCTTGCCTGCCTGCCAGGCATAGTGTTGAAAAGGCGCCAAATGGCAGTGGGGGGGAATGAATGCATGCCTGTATGTATGTATGTGTGAGTGTATGAAGGTATGTGTGCAAATACATATAAATACACGGTATGTTTGTACGTATGTAGGTGTTTAGAAATACACACACACTCACACATTGCGGCACACATGATTACAGTTCTTGTTGTTGTTGCTGTATTTGTATGCTGAATTTGTGGTTGTGGCTTCTGTCGCTGTCGCAGTCGCAGTCGCAGTCGCAGTCAACGTTAGCGTCGCTGCCTCTGTTATTACAATTTATAATGACATTCGTTGGGTGAGGATGGCAGTGATGTGTGAGTGTGTGTGTTTGTGCTAGTGTATGGCACGTATAATAGAGTGAGAAATGCGCTTGTGTAAAGGATATGAACGGTGTATCCGCGTTATGAATATATCTACATACGATATAAATGCGACACACACACAGGCACATACATACATATACAAACCTGCATATGGTTAGCATATATACATATCTATATCAGATGTAGCTGTGTCTGTGTGTGTGTGTGTGTAAGTGCATATTAAGTGATATTTGTGTTGGAAAATATTGGAAAATAATTGAAAATAGAATGATAAGGCAGTTTAGTTTAACTTATGGCGATAGGTAATGATGCTATATAGACTATACAGTATATCGTATACAGATGAGAAGAAAACTAAACTTATCGACTTGTCTATCGATAGTAAATCGACTATAGAATATCGTCTACGTATGTGGAAAGGGAATATAAACTTAAATTTATGCAATTAATTATAGCAACTAAATTTATAGGTACATATATTTATGGAGAGTATAAAGCTAAGATCCTTTTGTAAATAGTTTAAATATAATATAAGCTAAAAATAAGGTAACACTGTAACTATCGATAAGAAACAGGCACTCGATATATTGTCATCGAGCTTGCACGATCGAGAAAGTGCGAGATCTCAAATATAGAAAATATAAGTTTTACAATAGGTATAATTATGGAGAGTGCACCAACTATAGTATACTATATACAACCAAGTATACTTGAATTTATAGAAAGAACTTCTTGTGGAAACTATGGAAAGTATTACTAATATCAATTTGCAAGAAGCACTTCCTATGGAAACTAGGTGAAGTATTAGTAATAATTGCAATTGAAAATCTGCACTATGTATCATGTATATCGACATTATATAGACTATAGCGTAACGGGAAAGGAAGGCTTAACTTTGTGGAATATGATAACGATAGTATATGCTGGAAGTGATGCCTTTCTCTACAAAAAACTAACACATTTTGCTAGAAAACCCGACAATATATCAACTATAGAGTATGCGGGAAGGAAACCTTAACTTAGTGGAGTAAATAATGATAGTATATGATGGAAGTGTGTCTTCCTTTCTCCACAAAAAACAGAACAGTTTGCCAGAAAATCCAAACTTATTGGATAGCTATGTATAATATTTATAATACATATATAATATATATCAATAGTATACAGACTTTAGCAGATCGTATATGGACATACATCTTGAATTGAGGAAAGGAAAACTAAAATGTAAAACAATAACTATAGCAATAACTGTATATGGTATAGTAGGTAGGAATCCATGTAAAACAATAACTATGCATAGTATATGGTATAGTATGTTAGAATCGCTTTCCTCCTTCTCCCTTCTCTACTAACAAACAAACAAATTGTTGTTTTCTGCCTCAGTTTCCGCTTTTCATTTCCTGTCATTCTCTCTGTATATACTTGAGTGTATGTGTGTGTGTGTGTGTATGTATGTGTAATATTTACATATGCAAACGACATTTGTCTGTCGTCTAATCCAATTTTCAAAACTTCCCTATGAAATGGCAGCCATTTTGCTTACATGTCCCCACAGCCTGCCCAAGACAAGAACCTGTCCCAGTCCCTGCCCAGGCCAAGACCTTTTCCATACCTCCCGCCTGCCCCTCCCCTTTCCCTACTCACCTCGCAAAACTTAATGAAATTTTCGACAACAATCGATTTGTCCGTGAACGTCATTTGGCCCGTGAAACGCACGCCCAACTGCTTCAGTGTGTCCTTCTTCTTGGAGGGCAGCTTGTTCATGTGCTGAAAGATGCCCTCCTCCACCTTGTGCGAGGGATGCACATCGAAGTTCTCCTTGATCACAAAGCTGCCCAGTAGCTTAGGTGCACCACCGGCACCAGCAGAGGCGGCACTAGAACAACTTGCACCACTCAGCAGCCCCATGCCGAACTCTCCACAATGTTCCTCCGAGGAAGTATTCGAATTCGAGGCATTCAAATGTGAGTTGGGGAAGGCGAGCAACTCTAGAGAGGATTCATTGGAATTGGAACCATTCGAACCATTCGATGTGCTCGTCAGATGCTGCAGCTCGAACATGGTCTGCTTGGAGTCGTGATCGAAGACTGCATCCAGTGTGGATGAGTTGGCGTCGAGTGAGTTGGAAGAGCGTGATACGGAAGAGAGGAGTGCGGCAACTTTACGGGATGCAGAGCGTGACTTTTGTGCAATACTTGTGGAATCCAGATCGAGCAGACCAATGCCACCCACTCCACCGCCACCTGCACCTCCACTGGCGCCCACAGGGGATGCGGGCAGTGGCAGCGGCGGCGATGCTGTTAATCCTCCTCTGCCAGCTGCAGCGCCTGCTACAAGCTGTTTGCTGCCCTTGTCCGCTGTGGCAGCGCAGTCAGCTGCATCGCCTACGCTGCCAGCACTGCTGCTGCTGCCTGCACCACCTCCACCTCCTGCTCCAACGTTGCTGCCGCTGTGAGTGCCCCCTGTGGGTGTAAAGTCCGTAGAGTGTCGCAGATATTTGATAAACTCAAAGGAACCATCAAAATGCTGTGCAGCTGCAGCCGCTGCCGCCACCGCTGCTGCAGCGGGTGCGTGTCCATTTGGCGTTGCCACTGCGGTGGGCCAACGATTGCTAAGGGGCAACGTTGACTGCGCTGCTGCTGCCGACGTTGCTGGCTGCGTTGCTGTTCCTGTTGTTGTTGTTGTCGATGCTGTCATTGCCGGCGTTTCTGCTGCTGCTGCATCGTAGGCAAACTCTGCTGCTGCGCTGCCAACGCCAACGCCATTGCTGTGTGAATACTGTAATTGTTGTTGCTGCTGCTGTTGCGCCGACTGCTGCGTCGCAAACACTTGAAATTCCTCGAAATTTGTGCATTTGAGTTCGCCATTGCTCAAGTACTTGGAAAACTCTGAAGGATCGTTGAGTGTGTTGAGAAAGAATGAGCTAAAGTTGCTCGATATGCAGGACATTTTATATAATTTATTTGTTATTGTTGTTGTTGCTAATACTGCTGTATATAACGCTTAATATATGTTTTATATGTATTTTACTTTGATTTGCAGTTTACTTTTGTATTTTGCTTTACTTTTGCTTTTTACTTTACTTTTATTTCTTATTTTATTTTTACTTTATTTTAATTGTATTTTTTGCTTAATTTAGTTTTATTTATTAATTAGTTGTTGTTTTAATTAAAGCTGCTCCTTTCGCTTAGTTTCAGTTGTTGTTAGATATTATGGCACATTGAATGTTTGTTTGTATTGTTGTAGTTGTTGTTGTTGCTTTACTTATTTCCTTTTACTTTGCGCTGCCTTTGCCTTTGCTTTTTACTTTACTTTGCCTCTGCCTTTGCTTTCGTTTGACTTTGCGCTGCCTTAACAGTTAATAATTTACACATACACGGGCAAGCGACACACACACACATGCACATACAAATACAGCTGCATATTTGCTCGAAATTTACTTTTAGTTTTCCATTTCCAGTGCGTTCATATTTTATTACAATTTTCACCGCACTCACTCGCACACACACACTCTCAAGCACAAAACATTACTTGCACATGTGTGTGTATATAAATTTTTCTTCTTATTATAGCAAAAGCAAAGTGTAATTTATTATTCTTATAGCTCGCTCTCTCTCTCTCTCTCTCTTGTGCTGCCTTTCGCTCCTTGAGACGGCGTCGCGGCCTTTTCACCGTATGTGGTCGCTTGTTTCTCTTGTTGTTGTTGTAGCAATGTCTTGGCTAGCATGTGCACATGTGTGTGTGTGTGTACGTTCAATTGCCTTCCACTGCCATTGCCCCTTCTCCACACTCAAAACTATCGCCAGCTCTTTCACACCCATACAACACACATAGCCATGCACTGCTTCTGCTTCTGCCGACAGCGACGGCGACTGCGGCGCGTGTATTGCCCTGCAAATAGGCGGCGATTTCAAACTGGTCTCTGTCGCTACCTCTGCCGCTGCTCTGCTCTGTCTTTTGGCTATCTTTGTATTAATATTATTATTATTATTATTATTACTATTATTAATATTGATATTTCTTATTTCATTTGCACTATTTTCACTTGATTTCTTTTACTTCCTTTCTTTGAATCTCACAAACGGCCACACAAACACAGACGAAGACAGAGACCGACAAACACATAAATAAATGTTATATTAGCAGCGCGGTCGCGGCGACGGCAACGTTAGTTTATATTTCGTTTGCCTCTTACATTGCTTTTTCAAAACAAATGCCGCCCATATGCCGTCGTACGTCGCGGAAAACGGAAAACCTTCTTGTATGTGTTTTGTATTTTCTTCTGGCTTAAGCAACGCGACGACAACGTAACCGTACCGCATTCGAATGAGAACTGAGCAAAAGAAAACTGAGCCCGCTAGATAATCTGTGCATGCTCTCTCTCGGGTCCCTCTCTCTCGTGTTTGCTTGCTCGCTCTCGCTCGTTCACACGTAGAAGTCGTGCACTCTCTCGCTCTCTCGCAAAGTCAGCTCGTGAGTATGGGTATGTGTGATTTTCTCTCGTGAGGCTCTCTCTCGTTTGACTATGTGTGAGTGAGTGAATGTGTGTGTGTGTTGCGCGGGCTCCTTGTAGTTGTAATCAAAATCAGTTGTTCGTTGTTGTTGTTGCTGGCTCAGCAGCGACTAGGAAACGTGTATTTCTTCCTGTGACAGGCTGCTTTTGCTCTTTTTAACCCTTCCATATAAACCTGATTTAATCTTTGATTATTATGCCTGGTGTAGTTGTTGCTGCTGCTGCTGCGGCTGTCGCTGCTGAGGCTGCTGGGACTGGGATTGTGCTGCTCTTGAGGATTATGGCTGCCTTTCCTTTGCTATTTTCGAAAATTCCACTAAATTATCCGTTGCGCTTGTGCAAATGTATTTGTGTGTGCGCACGTGTGTGTGTGTGCAGGTAAAACAGTTCATTTGCCTAGAGTTGCCACCCTGTTTGTATTTAGACAAGACCACCTGGAATGCAGAAAGAAATTATTTTTTATTACTTTTCGAATTTTTATTCTAGCATTTTCGAATGAACACAGCAGGAATTTTCACCTTGCGAACACATGCGAAGCATGCAACGAAGTGGAAGGTAACAATAAAGAACAAGAAGTGGCAACGAGGCGAAAATATTGCAATGAAATCAACAAAGCGTTGACAACTCTGGCAGTCACTAAATAGGATAAGCTCCTACACATTCGACGCCCTTCTTCTCCCCCTCCTTCTTCTTTTCCTCCTCTTCCGGCTTCTCTTCGTATTTAAGTCGTAGCGCGACTTTCGGCTTAATTTATGACCATTTAAAATGTTGTGCAAAGAATTTTTATAGTTACTTTATACAATATGCATATGAAATGTACTACATATATGTATATGTATGTAGAAACAGTGTATATAAGCAGATTCGCCTTTTGTTCAATAAATATAATTGCCATTGCAGACGATTTTAATTATAAATAGAGCGCGGCAGGGGAAGTCATCAATTAGTCGAAATATACAACAAAAACAAGCGAGAGAGAATTATAAACGTGCACTCTGCTTAATATAATTACCTCTTTTTTTGCGATGATGTTGATGATGTTTTTTTTGTTTAAATATTTAACGTGCTTTCATTTCATTTTCCTAAATAGACATGTTACAACACGCGCGCCACTTTACATATTCCAATGCAGATACACATGCATATTATGTACGTATGTGGGTAATTTTTCAATTAATTTTAATTATAAACTTAATTAGGAAATCAATGAACGAACGCGAACGAACGAAGGAAGGAACGAGAAACGGAACAAACTGACACACAATTGGGGAAAAGTCTGTAAATCTAGCAACACAAGCCACCAACAACAAGTGCGAGCGAGCGCGAATATGCATAAATAGAACAGTGCGGCAACAAAAACAATGTGTGGATTCTCAAGTGCGCTGCGCATACAATAAAAACATCAACGTTACGTACGTGCCCCCAGTTAGTTTACTGCCTCTAATAACATTATTTTGTTGTTGCGCTGCAACAGCGAACGGATGTAAGAAACGATATGTTAATTAACATGGCATTTACATTGGTGAGCTGCTGCTGTTAAAACTGTTTGTAAATATTATTATTTAATTGAGTTAACCACAATGAAGAAGCTTATACATATTCATTATTTTGTATAGTACATTTATTTTTGCTATTCAAAAACATGGTGGAGTTATAAAAACAAAAAAATGTAAATTAAATTAAAATTCGATATATAGATTTAACGAAAAACAGTGCTGGTTCGTTAAGTTTATGATATCGATATGTCAGCGATATTTGAAAGCTTTACGATACTTTATAATGCGGTCTTGCCGTATCATTGCATTAGAATGCAATATTTTAACAGCAGCTGTTAGTTTACAGTAAAGATCGTTAGCTACAGCAATCGATAAGCAAGTGGTGTCATCTCTAACAATTGGGCGTAAATAATAAACAGCTGACGCGTTGCAATTTGTTTGTTTTTCGCAAAATGAGTGAATTTCTTTCGGAAAATAATGCATGCGGACAGAATTTACTCAACATTGTGTCGGTGGGCAACTCAATCATAGCAGAAATACTACGTCTTAAGGATTTTGTGCCCAGCATTTTCAGGCGAGTAACTAGAAAACCATAAAATAGAAATCATATTTGAACCTTTGTGCCCGCAGATTGGAAAACGCAGCCGATAAGCAAAAATATGGCGACATTATCTTGGATTTCAGCTACTTCAAGATGGCCGAGGCGCAGGAGAAGAAAATTGAACAAAATCCAGTAAGTCTGTGCTGTTTCTAATGGGAATATAATAAGTTAAAATCTGTTTCTATAGGAGCTAAGTGATTTGGATCTGGAGACACAATCGAATCATTTGCAGCTGATCACCCGCTTCTATTTGGCCTTTCAAAGCGTGCACCACTATGCCACAGACCTTAAGCAGTATATAGAGGAGCTTAACACGGGCTACTACATACAGCAAACGCTGGAGACGGTGCTGCAGGATGAGGAGGGCAAACAGTTGCTGGTGAGTGAGAATTCAACTAATGCTGGCAAAGATTGCAGCTTTGACTCTACTTCCCCCCCTTGCAGTGCGAGTCCCTCTATCTGTATGGCGTCATTCTGCTTGTCCTGGACTTTCACATTCCTGGCGATGTGCGGGAGCGTCTCCTCATTGCCTACTATCGCTACAGTGGCGGCGATGCCACGCCCAGTGGCGATGAGAGCAACATACACGATGTTTGTCTGCTGCTGCGCTCCACTGAGTATGTGCAGCCCACACAGGCACAGAGTCAGGGGAATTCTGCTGCATCCAAGTACCCCGAGGCTTACTTTGCCCGCTTCAGCTTCGATGGGAACTTTATAGATCTGGTGCTGGCTCGTCTGCGCTGCGATGATATATACAATCAGTTGGCCATCTATCCACATCCCTCGCATCGTTCCACAGCGCTCTCCACACAGGCTGCCATGCTGTACGTGTGTCTCTACTTCTGCCCCCAAGTGCTGCATGTGCAACGCTCTCAAATGCGTGAGATTGTGGACAAGTTC
This sequence comes from Zaprionus vittiger, assembly GCA_018904025.1. Classification (NCBI taxonomy): domain Eukaryota; kingdom Metazoa; phylum Arthropoda; class Insecta; order Diptera; family Drosophilidae; genus Zaprionus; species Zaprionus vittiger. The sequence continues at coordinate 1,592,563 of JAEIFQ010001142.1, read as the reverse complement.
TACTGCGACAATTGGACGCTGTCCATCTACATGGGCATCACAGTCAATCTAGTGGATGTCTGGGCAGGATTCAAGGCAGCAAGTGCAGCCATTAACAATGTGGTGACGCCGCCAGCCATACACACACTCTGCCAGCAACAGCGGGAACAGTTGCAGAAGACGCTGCAGAAGACGCAGGAGATTGTCAGGGAGGGTGTGCTGGATGAGGCCTTTGTGCTGGAGCATGCCAATCAGATTATAGTGCTCATGCGGCAGGCTAATGTGCTGCTACGTTGGTACTGCCTGCACACCAGTGCAGCTGTGTTTGTCATCGCTCCACATGCCACGCAGCAAGTGCATCAACTGTTGCTGCAGGAGCTGCAATTCGAGCGTGGCAAGCTCTACCAGCTGCTGCTCAACTGTGGACAAATGGAGCTCACTGTGCGTGAGTGCTTGGCGGAGCTGCAGCGTCACAAGGCGGCACGTTGGACGCAGCATCGTGAGGAGGCTGTGGAGTATGTGCGTGAGCTGAGTGAAGCCTTTGCCGGCACACGCCCGCTGACTAAGATCGAAGCCAATGCGCAGCTGCAGCAATGGTTTGGTCAGGTGGCGCAGCGTCTGCAGAAACTGGACATTGGAAAGCCACAGAAGGCGGGCAGACTGATCATACAGATCATGCAGGCACTGGACGAGGTGCAGGAGTATCATAATCTGCATGCCAATATGCTGGTCAAGCAGCAGCTGCAGGAGACAAGGGAGCTGCTCAATCGCATGGCGCAGGTGGGTAGCAGAAGGCAAGAGAGAAGACTATATATAACCTACTAATCCCTCCTTCCTACTCCTCTGACAGCTCATCAATCTGAAGGAGGACATAGAGATACACATGCAAATGATCAGCGACTTTAGCTATGCTTGGCAGCTGCTGCAGCGTGACTTCATTGCCATCATGCAGGAGCACATAAAGCGACAGCCCAGAGCAGTCATAGGCATTCGTGCGGTGTTCCTCAAGCTGGCCAGCACGCTGGAGGTGCCACTGATGCGTATCAATCTGGCCAAGAGTGAAGATCTTGTCTCTGTGTCCAATTACTACAGCACGGAGCTGGCTAACTTTCTCAGGCGTGTGCTGCAAATTGTGCCCGAGACTATGTTCAGTATACTGGCAAGGATTATACAATTGCTGACCAATGTCATCAAGGAGTTTCCCACACGACTGGAGAAGGATAAGCTGCGGGAGTATGCGCAGTTTGAGGAGCGCGCCAAGGTGGCACAGCTGACCAACTCCATTGCTGTTTTCACCAAGGGCATACTCATGATGAAGAAGACTCTGGTGGGTGTCATCGAATTGGATCCCAAACAATTGCTGGAGGATGGCATACGCAAGGAGTTGGTCAATCATCTGGCCAATGCATACAATCTGGGACTGATCTTTGCGCCAGAGAAGGGCAAGAGCAGCGTGCAAGTGCTGCAGCAGAAGCTGCAATCGTTGGCCAAGACCATTGAGGGATATCGCAGATCCTTTGAGTACATTGAGGATTATCTACGCGTGCAGGGCTTGCGCATACTGCTGGAGGAATCACAGCGCATCATTAACTACAATGTGGAGAAGGAATGCAATTGCTTTATGCGCAACAAGGTGCAGGAGTGGCAATCACGCTTTCAATCCCAAACCATTCCCATACCCAACTTTCTGCCCCTGCAAGGGGATGCCAGCAAGTCCAACAACTTCATTGGACGCCTGGCACATGAGATCTTGCGCTGCACAGAGCCACGTGGCAGTATCTATTTGGATTTGAAGTGCACGTGGTATGAGAAGCGTGCGCCACATGCAGAACTCTTGGCTGCATCGGGATTCTTCAGTGTGCTGCGTGAGGCAATGGCTCCAGCTGGCATGGTGGGTCTGGAGCGCATCTATGCGCACATGTTGGAAGATGAACTGAAGTGCAATCTGGAGAGATTGCAGAAGAACCTCAGCACAGATCGCATGTGGTGTGAGGCACTCGCCAACATGACCAAGGAACTGGAATCCAGGGACTTTCCTCAGTCTGTTGCAGGGGCAGGCAAGCAGCCCCTCAAGTATTATCAGAGCTACACACAGCGTTGGCTCAAAGTGTGGCCCACCTTGCTGGATTGGGTGCTCCAGCTGGGACACAAGCAGCTGCTCAGGCAGCAGATCTCCAGCGAGTTGAGATTTAGCAGCAAATGTGATGCCAAGTTGCTGGAGAATACGACGGATACGCTGAACCGGTAAGGTTGCTTCAAGTGCAGAGGGAGCAGCAGTTTAAACCTCATTCTTTCCTTCTCTCCCTTGCCAGTGCACTTGTCCTGGAGCTGGCTTCCAATACCAAACTGTGTGATGAGCAGGGCATGGCCATGTTAATGGAACTACAGGAGATACTACACTATACGGGGAACTATGAGCCACTGGATCAGGTGTTTGTCTGCACCAAGAACACGCACAATATGTCGTTGTTTCTGTTCCTCTTCAGCATTGCGCATCTGGGCAGATTGCAGCATTCGAGCAACACGGATTGCCTGCTGCCCAAGTCGCATAAGGATGTCATTGATGCAGTGCCTTTAATGCTGGGTCTACTGACCATTCTACAGCAGTTCCATAAGAATGTCAAGATGCTTTATATCTCCTACATGAGTCAGTATGTGGTGACGCTGGCAGAGGCGCAGCTTAGGTGAGTAAAGGTAGGGAGGCAGCAGCTCTGCTGTGTTGTGGAGTAGAACAAAGGATGCTCATGTGCCGCTGGAACTCATCGCAGTGCCCTCCATAAGTCTGCTCTGCTGTGCTTGTCAATTTTGCTCTGCTGCAGCCTAAGAGTGTCTGTAGGAGTATCTGCAAGTGCTGCCTGCATCTGGTGCCTTCTTCTGGTGATAGAATCTTTAAGAGTTCTCTCTTCCCTCTTCCTTTACAGTGACAAGGAGCTGCTGGGTCAGGAGGTGGTTACTACACTCCACTTTCTGCAGTCCTTTGTGCGTCTAGCGCAGCTGCCACTCAATGTGCTGGAGCAGCGCATACCCAACATGATTCTCAGCGAGTTTGAGTATCTGGCCACGCCCCTAAAGTGAAGGGGCTACATATACATATATATGCAGACATAATTAACATATTTATACATATTATTATGTTAACAAACTTTGGTAAACTGTTTTATTCTGTAAGAATTAAAGAAGTGTGGCCAATGCTATGAAGATTCTATGCTGTAGATTCCCTTTTTGCACTGTTACAACAACAATACCTAGGGAAAGTGTAGGGCGTGGCAGTATTAAACACTGTGCACCATTTATGTAATGACAGTGGGTGCATTGCGTCCAGTAAACTTGGGCAGCTCAGAGATTTGCAAAGCAATATCAATCAGTGGCTTCAGCATGACGCTGGCCTGGCCCAGCACGTTGTCCTGCTCATAGGAGTCGATGTAGAGGCTGTGGAGAGGGAGAAAGAGGACCATTAGATCAAGTGGATAAGCAAGATATTGATGACCTTACCGCACAGTGGCGCCCGAGCTGCCTGTGCCACTGAGACGCATGACAATGCGGCTGCCATCCTCGAAGACAATGCGCAATCCCTGCTTGGTGGCCACAGACTTATCCACAGGATCTGTATAGCTAAAGTTGTCGGCCTCCTTTACCTTGTAGCTCTTACCACCGCTTGAGAAACTCTTGCCCACAAATGCAGCAGCTGTGATGTTCTTCTCCATTGTGGCCATCATCTCATTGCAAGGCTCCAGATCGCACTCTTCGTAGTCGTAGCGTGTGAAGTAATTCCTGCCATAGACAGACCAATGTTGCTTCAGTATATCCTCAATGCCTTTGCCCGTGTGCTGCATCACAGAGATCCAGGCCAGCACGGCCCAGATGCCGTCCTTCTCACGTATGTGATTGGAGCCGGTGCCAAAGCTCTCCTCGCCGCACAGGCACAGACGACCCGCATCCATGAGGTTGCCAAAGTATTTCCAGCCCGTGGGCACCTCGAACACCTCCTTGCCCAGTTTCTTGCCCACCAAATCCACAGCGGAGGCTGTGGGCATGCTGCGTGCGAAGCCTTGGACGCCGTTCTTCTGGAAGTAGGGAATGGCCTCCAGATAGTGTGCAATGACAGCCAGGGAATCACTTGGAGTCACAAAGAAGGCCTTGCTGCCAATGATCATGTTACGATCACCATCACCATCGAAGGCGGCACCAATATCGTAATCTCCCTTGGCCACAGTCTCCACCAGATCCTTGGCATAGGTTAGATTGGGATCTGGATGCAGTCCACCGAAATCTGGCAGTGGGGTGGTGTGCACCACAGAGGTCTCAGTGGCTCCGAGACGATTCAAGAAGATCTCACGCACATAGGCGCCAGTGACGCCATTCATGGAGTCAATGCGCATCTTTAGAGGTTTTCCACTTGTCTTGCCACTGACAAAGTCACGCAGCTTGGCAAAGTCAAAGATCTCCTCCATGTGACGCACGTAGTTGGCCACTGCATCAATTACCTCCACCACAAATGGTTTGCCTGCCACATCGTAGGTGCTCACGCCCACCTTGGCAATGTCAATCTGCAGACCACGCACCAGTTTGTACTCCTTGATGCCCGTGGAGAGCTGGTGAATGTTGTTGGTGAAGGCATCAGGCGCGGGGCCACCGTTCTCACAGTTGAACTTGATGCCGAAATCATTCTCGGGGCCACCAGGATTGTGCGAGGCAGTCAAAACGATGCCGCCTGCAAGGAGAAATTGTTTTTTAATGTTATTCAAATTGAAAAGGTTACAGTGTTGCCAATGTTGTCCTTAATAAAACGGTTTTTAGAAACGATTTTCGTCAAGTGTTCTAAAAATCGACATACCACCACATAATTCGAATGCAAATCGTTATCCTGGCTTATCGATTTGGCTATCGAGCCCTATTCAAGCAACAAATACTTCATGCATTGTGCATTAAATCATCCGATTTCGATTACTACTACATCTGCAACATCGACGTACCACCACAGCATTTGTTAACAAATTGTTATCCTGGCTAATCGATTCAAACATGAACTTTAATCAATAAATAAATAAACCGTGGATTTAAAAAAAATTATATAAATATATTAATTTATGAAATTGTAACATATAATGTAATCCTGTTTTCTGTGCTTTTTTGAAGTAGTTTTTTCCTCCTTTTAACGTTTTTTTTATCTTCATCTATTCTGTTTTCATGGCTGCTGGCAACACTGGTTGATTAAGGAATCTCACTTCACAATTATTAAACAAATTTGAATAATTTGAAGGCCAAACGATTGAACATAAATTGTTGTTCAATATTCTGCTGACCTTGACGGCCTCCCCCAAAGACTTGTGGGCAATTATAGCAGCGACAACTAATGCTCGAATCTATTTAAATTGTGTTTTGCTGATCACTATCAGCAGTATTAACTGGGGGGATTAGCAGCTGATTAAATAACGACTACGACACCTTACCCAGAGCTTTGTTGTGACGTATGAGGCTGGAGACGGCGGGCGTGGAGAGTATTCCGTTCTGGCCCACCAACAACTTAGCAACGCCATTAGCTGCAGAGATTCGGACAATCAGCTCCGCTGCCTCCTTGCAGTAATAGCGTCCATCACCACCCACTACCAGGGTGGAGCCAGCTAGGGCAGCTCCATTGGCATCCAATATACACTGCACAAAGTTTTCCGTGTAGTTGGACTGCGTGAAAACCTTTACCTGCAGATGGAAAACATACATATATGATACATGTTGCAGATCACACCAGTCGCGGATGCTGTAGAAGGCTCTTTTCTAGTTTTCTACTCAACCTTTTTGCGTAATCCACTGGTGCCAGGCTTCTGGCCCTCGTAGGGTGTTGTTTGCACCGTTTCCACACTTAGGGACATGTTGCGACAATGGAGTTTTCCAGCTGCTGGTGAAATTCAGACTGCGTGCGACTTGAAGGCAGCGCTACTAATTTGTGTATGCGTGCGATGAAAAGCGAGCGTCGAAGCTGCGCTGCGCTGCTGATAAGACTAGGTGCCGGCTATACAGACTCTGATAAGCGCTATCATGATGACTGCGTGTCAAAACAAACGTTGCTGATATCATTTTGTTGATTGTCATATAAATTAAACAATCTCTTTAATTACTAATAATGCAAACCAATGAGAATATATATTATTTTATAAGGTACCTATGCATTAAACTATGAATTGCATATGAAAACACATCGATCCTATTGCCTGCTGTAGGGTGACAATGTCATTCAAGGGCATTCACAGGTTGCCGGCAACGACAGCCACCCACACCGTAAAGCAATACATCTGTTTATAGACTGCTACTGCTGCTTGCCTTAATTGATTCATAACAAATAAAATTGCAACTTTAGTTAACTAAAACGGTAAACAATATTTATTAAACATTGCGCCCAAACATTTTGTTAGTTGACAGTTTGTTATTGTTTTGTTGTCAAACAGCTGTTCGGTGCCGCGCAGAGTTGTCGCTGTTAACGAGTGCCGAGAGTGCAATCGCTTATCGAGTACGGTATCGACAGCGGTATCGATGCCGAAATGTACTCGTACGAAGTTTGACAGCCGACAGTTTACACGTCACGAAGGCAGCCACGAGAAAGCAGCCGCCGTTGTCGCTCGCATTTAGTTTAACTCGATTAGCCGCGTATTAAATAACTGAAATTCATGTAAGTTGCTTATAAATAATAAATAAATTATTTACTTAAATAACAAAGTGTTTGCGAAGCATAATTAAGTGAATCTACACTGTAATAAACGTGTACAAATTGTGCCGCTTTCATTTACCTCCGCTCTCTCTCTCTTCCTCTTGACCCTTCCACGTCAACAAAAATCAGAAAAGTGAAACGTTCCCAATTCTCTCATATCTCTTTGCAGCATGTTTAGCAAAACATTAGCCTTGTGCGCGCTCTTCGCAGTGCTGGCCATGGGTGCCTCCGAGGACGAGACACGCGCTCGTCTGCTGGTGTCCAAGCAGATCCTTAACAAGTATTTGGTGGAGAAGAGCGATCTCCTGGTGCGCTACACAATCTTCAATGTGGGCAATGGAGCTGCCACGAATGTGCAACTGGTTGACAACGGCTTCCACCCCGAGGCCTTTGAGGTGGTTGGTGGCCAGCCCACTGCTCTGGTCGAGCGTATTGCGCCACAGACCAACTTCACTCATGTGCTGGTGGTGCGTCCCAAGGCCTTTGGTTACTTCAACTTCACTGCCGCCGAGGTGTCTTACAAGCCCGTCGAGGAGGCCGAGACGGTAAGCCACACACCACTATTTTCTCTAGATTCTTTTTTATCAGAGATTTCCTTTTTCTTCTCTTGCTGCAGCTCCAATTGGCCATCAGCTCTGAGCCTGGAGAGGGCGGCATTGTCAACCTGAACGAGTACAACAAGCGTTTCTCCTCCCACTTCTTTGACTGGGTTGCCTTCGCCATCATGACTCTGCCTTCTCTGGCCATTCCCCTCATCCTGTGGCACTCGTCCAAGAGCAAATACGAGCGCAGTGGCAAGAATAAGAAGCATTAAGTGTACTTAGAAGAAGACTTCACCAGCGTGTCTCTTGCATTGGAACAACAACAGTAACACCAACAATACTTGAAGAGATTTTTCCACCCACTACAATTCCGTACAACATAGTTGATATATCTATATAATCATCCAACACACACACCAACACATTTATAAGTTTACAAGGTACTACAGCTCCTATTGGAATTGTAGGGAGCGTTAAATCGTTTTAGATTTGAATCGAAGACGCATTGAAGAATGAGAGAATTGATAAAGAGCCAGAAGAGAAAGAAATAAATCCATTGAAAGTTAAGCTATATTTGTGTCATTAGACTGGTTTTCTAAATAAAATAAAATCAAAATTATAATTAACTTTCTATTTATTATTATAAAAACTATAACTAGGATAACAAATACTTGCGGCCAAAGATCTCCGACTTCTTCTCGAACATGGCTGACTTTATGGGGGTATTTATCTTATAGAATGCATTCATGGAATGTTTGATATACGTGTCGTACATCTCATTGAAGAAATTCTTGATTCCCTCATCGTTTTTGTTGTCGTGCACAATGATGAAGCGTATCTGCGATGCGGTGATGAAGGCCGAGACGAACCATTGATTAAATCTATCTATGGACTTCAGTTGCATGTTCGCTGTCTTCCATTTGTGCTCATCCACCAAATCGAGAGCAGCATGGGCTATAAACTGGCTGAGATGTCGATGATCCTCCTTCTGCGGGGGAGTAGAAATACAGTGCAGTTGAGAAACCTCTGTCCCCCTCTCGCTCTCTTGCTCTACTTACGCGCAGTTCTTTATTCACCGTGCTAAACTCCTTCTCGTATATGGGATTATCATTGTGGCCAACAATTACAAAGTAATAGGTGGACATTATAAATAAATATAAATAAATTCAGATGCACAGCAAATTTGTACACACAGCTGACTTTACTTAACTAAATATGGGCACACTGTCAGTGCAGCGCTGCCACCCAGCTGCAATGTTTACAAAGAGTACGCAGCTCAAGACAGCTGTGCAGATATTTTGTAAGAAAAATTGTGACTACTGCAATCAAAAATGGACATAAGGATAATAAATAAATTAATGATATCAATGATATTATTATGATGGAAAGTAAGAAGTAAAGTAAAAGAAGAATATCTAATGAGTAGTTATGGAATGTAAAATACCAATATAAATTTTCTACTCTGAACAGCGTACCCTGCTTGCCTACGCATGCAACTCTGCGTGTATGTATGTTTCGGTATGTACCTCAACAGCTGACTGTCAAAGGCGTAATAATTTCTGCCAGTTAATCCAAAATTTTAAGTAAATATCGCCGCCGTTGTGTTATACGCCACATCCGTGTACGGATGTGTGTGGCAGCAGCAACGGATGAGCAGCGTGCTGCTCTAGTGGTTACATAATGGCAACGGTTCTCCGACTGAGCGGCAATATGGCAACAGCTGTTGCCTTTTGTCAGGTGCACCAAACAGTCCAGAAATGTTTGTTATTCCGTCGCTGCTTAAGCACCGAACTAACAGCGGCCTTGCGCCCTTTCTACTTTGCCGTACATCCGGATCTATTTGGCCAGCATCCGGAACAGCGTAAAACCAATGAGAATTCCCTCAAGCTGCTCAGTGCACACCTGGAGGCACTACACCACAGTCGCTATGGCACCGACGATGCCAAACTGCTCCAGTTCTATGTGCGGGAGAGCAAGAAGTCGGATCGCCGTGATAACTTCAGACTCATACAGATACGCATAGATAAAGGGACGCGCGATCCGAAGAGATTCATACAGCACCTGCTGGAGTCATGTAACCTCTCGACAGATTATATAAAGACCGTAAGGCCAACGATGACGACGACGGCGTCACAGAGAGCACAAGAGCCAAGCATGGCGAATAGGCCTAGCCAGGACTACAACTACAATTCAGAGTTTGCCGACTTCGAGGAACAGTTTCGTAGTGTGAGTAAGCCTGAAAGATGAGGAGTATTCTCTCTAATCTCTACTCTCTACAGCAAGCAAAGGGCATACGTCCCGTGCTGGGCACTTGGCTGGCGGAGAATGCTCCTAAGGCTCGGCAACGTGCCAAGGAGACTGGCGATCTGGAAGCCGAGATAGATAAGCTGAAGAACGTGCTGGTCAAGGATCTGCAGCTTTCAGACATTCGCTATGAATGCGGTTGGAACATTGAGCATTATCGCGGCTGTTTGAAATCGCTGCAGCGTCTTGTCCGCACGCATGCATATGTAGTAGACACACTCAAGAATCGCGTTGTGGTCTTTGCACCCTTCACTGGCATCAGTCTGGAGGGTCACGTGATGCTCTTCACCGGCGACGTGCAGAACAATTGGATTGATTTCATCAAAAACATTCCACAGCACGATGTCTATCTGCGTGTGGTGCCTGTCTATGAGCTGACGCTCTCCCAGGTGCTGCGTGGCATACAAATTGGACGCCGCAAGTTTATGCCAAAGACACAGGCACGTGGCTATGCCAACTACCTGATGAAGGTGACCACATCCCTCAATGATTACCTATCGAAGCAGAAATATCCACAGAGTTGGCCAGCATCTCTCAAGGAGTTCACCATAGTTGTTGAATCCGAGGCAGGGCCACTAATGGTCAGTCCAACAGGGCAGTTTATTACCCCTGCCACCTGCCCGGGCAGCATACTTGTGGACTTCATTAACCAGAACATGCAGTTGGCCCGCGAACGTATGTTCAAGTACGAGAAGGATAAACATGTGGAGCAGCAACTGATAGAGGATTGTCTGGCACAGTTAAAGCTGCAATCTCTGACCAAAGACGATGCTGTGACGCCCGACAAGATGATCGCATCGCTGAGGGATTTACTCAGCTGCAAGCCGCAGCATTTAGCACAGATCAAGCTGCATATATCCCACTACTACTCGGTGCATGTGGACGGCGTCGTCTGTATACCCTGGGATTTTATGCAGAAGTAGCAGCAGGCAGCTTCCTTCCTTTCTTCATTCTTTCATTCAATCTCTTGTGCCTTACAGAACACACTGACAATAAGCATAATAAATTAGTAACTAATGAATGTGTAAACGGAAATGAGGAAGTTAAAATGGTGCTTAAAGCAGGAGAAGAGGCTGCAATGATGGACGCGGAGCTTTATCAGGGATTTTCAATGAGCAAAGGAGACAAAGACTTGTGAAATGGATTGGCATTGGACATCTGGTCTACAGCAAAGAAGAAGTGATTTCTAGAATCCAATAACCTGCAGTGGTATAAGGAATGCTAGTTAAGTAAGAGCTCTAAGTTCTGCAGGGGTAAACATAGTTGTACTAGGTTGAAGAACTTGTTAGTCTTGAACATCCTCTAGAGATTTAAGCAGAGCTCTAAGCAGCTCCTTCCTTCTTGTCTAAACAGAGATCTGTGATATGCACTGGGATCGTAGACCGGACCTATACCTATTGCAGTTCCCTGTCGACTCCAATAACCTCATGAGGTTTAAGCAGTTAATACAGTTAAATACTCGTACATCTAGTTCCCAATAAAACTGTTCTCTTTCTTCAAAAGCGAGCATGTCAGATCTGTGAAATGTACTGGGATTTTACATTGGATCTACAGCAAAGTAGGAATTCCTTTAAGACTCCAATAACCTTTAGAGGTTTAAGCAGGCTCGAAGTTCAGCAGTGGGCAGTAATGCAGTTTAGGAAGAGTTCTCAGATCAACAGGAGTACAGTAGATCTAGGTGTACTTGTACTGACAAAGGGCAGCCTTCTTTAAGTGCGAGGGGAATAAAGATCCACGAAATGAACTGGAAATAAACATCCAGCCTATAGCAAACTATGTTTTCTCTGGACTCCAATAACCATAAGAGGTTTAAGCGCATAAGCAAGGAAAGCAAGAGCTGTAAGCTCTATATGAGGTACAATAGGTCAACATGGTCAAGGTCCCTTCTAAAAGAGGTTCAAGCAAGTAAAGCAAGAGCTCTAAGCTCTCTATGGGGTACCATAGGTCAACAAGGTTGAAGTGCCTTCTAGACGCCTACAACCTCAAGAGGTTTAAGCAGCGAATGAAGTAAAGCAGGAGCTCAAAGCTCAGCAGGGTGTACAAAAGGTTTACTAGGCGAAAGTATCTGCCAGACTGCAAGATAATAAATAGCTCAACAGAGAGTATAACCTTAACTCCCCCTTATCAAATAGTATTGTACAATATTTGTGAATGTTCCAAGGGATGTTTAATCCCCTTTATATTTATTACGCTGGCTTAGGCCACATCGCTGCAGTCCTCAATGCTCCACACGCACTCCTGGCGATATGCAGTAAAGGCCAATGCGGGGCGTGTGTAGACATGTCGCTCCTCGCCATCCCAGTGCGCAGGATTGCCGCCGCAGAGCACCGAGCGACCTGTGGCAGCATCGTAGAGTGCCACACCGCCACCCTGGACTTGCTGTATGTGCCACCAGTTGATGGTGTCGCGACTGAATATGTTCTTGGTAATGGCACCAGGTATGGACACCGTTTGGTTCGTTGCCTCTAGCAGAATGTAACGATTGCGCCAGTAGGAGCTGTAGAAGGCAAACTGAAGACTGTTGTTGGCACCTCCATGGCCGCGCTGCACGTAGTACGCTGCCTTCTTGGGATCACGTGCATTGGTGCAGATCAGATAGGTCTGCGGGCACTCGTAGATGTAGGCATCGCTGTCGGTAACGTTGCGCAGGCAAATCTTCTGTGCCGTGTACAGCAGACGCTCCTCGGTGGGCAACTGAGCGTATACCTCCAGACGCAGCTGACGTTCCACATCCTGCCCGAAGTCAGGCTGCTCCAACAGCTGGCGTAGATTGGCCTGTAGAGCTTCATGTGCCACTGCATCCAGTTGGAGCTCCACGCGCTGCAGCAGCTGCAGATTGGCCAAGGTTAACTGCGTCAGGCTGGCACTGAAGTTGCCCAGTCGTTGCACCACACTCAGTGTGGACTCCAGTGCGAGCACCGTGTCGAAGAGTGCATCCAGTATATCACGTAGGTAATCCAAGGTGCTCAGAGTGAGACGCTGCAGCAGGGAGCTGACCAAGGGAAAGCTGGCACTGCGACTGCGGGTGTGGAAGGGAGCCGAGAGCAACTGAGCACTGCGTGCCACAAATTCCGAGTAAACATGGGTTAACAAGGACTCAGGCACCTCCAGCATGTCCTCCAGTTGTTCATAGAAATTCAACACTTGCAGTGGATCGTAGATTTGTTTAGTTTGCTGCAGTTCCTGCCACAGTGCCTCATAGATGGCATGCTTCAGCTCTGGGGTGCGTGCTCTGGTGGCCAAATTGAGCACGGATCGAGCACGTTCCCAATCTCCATTGACCTCGGCACGTATAATGGCTTCCAGGCTCAATGGACTGCTGGCTGTAGTCAGTAGATTAACAGCATCTCCAGCAAGTACATCGATGTGGAGCAGCACATCCACAGGCACGGAGGAATTGAGAATGGAAAGCAGCCTGCTATTATTATATATGCCATTGTTTGCACTCCCACCCAGAGTGAGGCTTAGTAGCAGCAACAGTTTAGTTGCCACTCCAGCCATGGTTACCACCGTTACAACAACTGTTGGCTCCGCATTGTGCTCGGGCTCTTATAGCATCCCCAGGGCCCTGTGCCGGTTTCATTAGTAGTTCAATCGGATATTTGCATTGGAATTTCCGAGTAATCATGCAGATATCAACAATAAATAGGCAGTGTGTAATTGTTTGTTAAGCCATAAAAATTGCAAATAAAATTGCTACTTACATGCTATAAAATGTATTCCAATTTCAAATGTCAACAAAACAGTGGCGCCATCTAGCCAACACTTAATGTACTAACAATACAGGCGCTGTTATTGCCGGCAACAAGTTTCAAATACGTTATCGATTTAATAGTTCACAATGTCGCCGCATTCGATGTGGCGCCATCTGGCTAACATTTAGCGTATTAACGCAACTGAATTCAAATAAGTTATCGCCATTTCTTGCATGCACTTCGATAAATGCTAACGTATCGATTAACCAGTCGTTAAGTTGAATTGTTATTGCGTTTTATTTGGGCCAAATGGCAACGAAAATTACTTACAATTAATATCACAAGGTTGGACAAATCGCTTAGGCTAAACGAACTAATAGAAATGCAAGAATACGCGTACAATACAATGACTTGCATATTCTCAAATGGTAACTAAAGAACTTACTAATAATATTCTCCTCTTCTTGCAGCTTTTGTTTACAATTTGGTGGAATTGCGCGATTGTATGGATCGCCGTAGAATGCTCGAGCGCAGCTCTCCACGTGTGGATGCCGTTAGAGACGCGCCTGTCTGTGTGCCACGCACAAATGCCTGTGAGCGCACATCCTCCACATCGGCGCACTTGTTGTCCTCGTCTTCGTCTAGCTGCTTGGCTAGACAAGGGAAATCCCAGATGCTCTGACCACGGCCGAACTCCTCGCCATCGCTCAGTGTCTGCGGCAGATCATGATGCAGTGTCTCGGGCAGCAGCAGCGACAGCAGGCCACCAAAGATGCCCAACAAACCCAAAATGATCAGTGGCAAAACAGTCGAAATATTCGCCAAGTACACCACAAACGGCGCTATAATGCTGGCCACATAACCCATAATATGGATGAAGGCCACGCCCTGCGCACGCACCACAGTGGGCAATATCTCTGCTGCATACTGCAATCCAATGTTGTAGCTAATGTTCACAAAGAAGCGTCCCATAATGGCCAAGGCAGCCGAGTAGACGCCCACTGGCACCACTGTGGCAAGCAGCGAGAAGATGCCACTGGCAACCATGGAACCACAGGCCAGCCAACGACGTCCAAAACGATCCAGTGTGAGAGTAAGCATAGTATCCGCAGGCAGCTCAGTGAACGTGGCCACAGTGAAGGTGAAGAAGATATCCAGTCCGAGGGAACCCACATTACGCACATGTCCATCGAAGACCAGGGAGATGGCCATCCAGATGACAATCAACAGCAGTGTGGTGCGACGCAGCCGTGGCGACTTGAACAGATCCAAGACAGAGTAACTGGCATTCTGTGCCTGCTCCTGATCCCTCATCCGCTTGCAACTGTCGCTGAAGTTCTGATAAGTCTGCGCCGGCACCTGACGTCCATTGCGTTTCTCCAGTTGCTTGAGTATTCCTATCGCCCTATCCACCTTACCCTGCGAGACGAGCCAGCGTGCGGATTCGGGCACCACCAGAGGCGTGAAGACAGCCAGGAACAGTGGCGTGGAAGTGACTATTGCCAGCAGTTTCCAGTCCGCCAAATAGTAGGCGATCCATGGCAGCAGGCAAGCGGCGCCCGTGAAGAAGATGGCAATAGACATGTTGGCCACAAACGTGCGATACTTGGGTCCCACATACTCGAGCACTGCACAAGCCAAAGAAACCCCCTTGATATAGTCGAAGAACTCAAGGTTAGAGCGGGCCAAACTTACCCAGTATATACATCATGGTAAAGCAATTGTCGAAGGCGAAGCCCACAAAGAAACGCATGGTGGCAAACTGCCAGAAGTTGTTGACAAAGGCAGTGGCCACACCTGCCACCAGACCCATCATGTTGCAGCTGATCAAAGCTGGAATGCGGCCAAAACGATCGGCGACCCAGCCAAAGAGTAGACCTCCACAAATGGCACCCAGAAAGAATATAGACTGTGCATAGGTGGGCAGCGCCGCATCATCGCAGACCCAATTCTGTTCGGTGGCCACTGTGGCATAGGGTATCTCTGTGAAGTTGTAGGACCAGCCATGACGACACTTCACCTGCGGCCACTTGGGATCAGCCATTGCCATGCCCTTGGCCAGCACTTCCGTGTAGTTGACATCGTACATAAAGCAATTGTTGTACTCCCCCTTAATCATGGGTATGGAGAGCGCCAATCTGTGGAGTGTAAAAGGGATTAGTTGCAGATAATGCTGTTGCAGTCAGAGTTGTAGTTGGAGTTGTAGTTGGAGCTGTAGTTGGAGTTGTTGTTGAAGTGGGAGTCATTAACTGCTCAGGGTCAGGTTGTTCTCTCGCCATGACGCAGCCCAAAATGCGCGCATAGACAGCATAATTATCTATCCCATGATCTTGACTAAATCCGCCCGTTGTCTATGTGAGTATGTCTAAATTATATAGCCATGCAAGATACCCTCTCTCCCCCTCTGCAGCTTGATATGACATGCGGGAAACGTTTGTTTAATTGCCAATTTTATTTGCTTGGCTCAGACGGAGCTGCACACTTGACTAGTTGTGGGAATAATTAGTTAGCATCCATGTGGTAATAGCTGTGCTTAACTTCCCCTGATTACCGTCTATCTGTTGATCGTTTTTAGTTTATATATCTTCATATTTATCTGTCGAATTGAAGTATCTCTATTAATACTTTTACTACTCTACGTTTCTTGTTGTATCTTTACAGTTATCTCCTTTGATTCTCAGTCTCTGTTCGTCGATCATTAATCGTTTATATATCTTTATATTCTATATTACTTATCTCTAGCCAAAAAGTACTCCTGTTATATCTGTAAGTTGTCTACATCTCTGCTTGTCATATATGTATGTATAAAGTTATCTTCCAAGACTCTTCAGTCTTTCGATCGTCTATCTTTGGACGTTGATATATCTTCATATTAATCTGTGGTATGTATATGTTATTCTACTTATTACTATCACTACTTTATGTCTCTTATTCTATCTTTACAGTTATCTGCTGTGACTCCCAACCTCTCTGGCCGTCGTTCATTGATCGTTTTATATTAATATCACTAATCTCTAAGATATAAAGTACTCCCGTCTCCCGTCATAGCTGTAAGCTGTCTACATCTCTGCTTGTCATATCTGCAGTTATATGCCATGACTCTACAGTCTCTGGCTCTCGTTGATCATTGATATATAATATCTTCAGCTCGCCAATCACAGTTGGAAGTACCTCCATCGTATCTGTGTTTCTCTCTTGGCTTATCTTGCTAATGATCTCTCTCTCTCTCTGCTGTCATAACTGTGGTTACTACTCTGTGTCTTACGTCGACTCTACACTCTCAGGCCGTCAATTATTGATCGTTGATATAACTTTATATTAATTTCACTAATCTCTAGACATAAAGTACTCCCGTCACATCTCTAAGTTGTCCTCTGTCTCTGCTTGTCATATCTACAGTCTGTCTGCCATGACTCTTCAGTCTATCGATCGTCTATCGTTCATTATTGATATATTTGCATATAAAGCTCTCTAATCACAGCTTGAATCTGTAATCCACTCATGGCATATCTTCATAATGATCTCTCTCTCCCTCGTCACATCTGTAAGTTTTCCTCTGTCTCTGCTTGTCATATCTACAGTTATCTGTCATGACTCTACAGTCTCTCAGTCTCTCAGTCTCTCTGCTTTCTGATCGACAGTTGCGAGTCACTTAGCACCTGATAATCTTACTGTCAACAATAAATCTCCATATGACTTTATTTATTCATTAAATTAAAAGAAAATGTGACAACAGGCGACTCTTTTTTTTGACAAATTTCAAGCTTAGTTAATAATTGTTAAATTCTCCGTAATACACCGTCAGTACAGTAATAAACTTAGCCTGACATTACATAACTTCCAAGCTTAATTCTGTTTAATCCTATTATCATTTTGATTGAGTTTAGTGAAAGGTTTTGAGGCGATTAAGCCAATTTGATTTGTTGTATTTCAACTAAATAGTTAATCGATTGGAAACAGTACGAAGCAGAGCATTTGCATATGGTATAAGAGAAGAGAGAGAGAGCAGCTTTTCTTTAAGAGAGAGAGAGAGAGAGGTGGAAATGTTGCGCTCCCTCTCACTCCCTCTCTGTTTTGCTGTACAATATTAGCTGCTTAGTTGGTCAGCTTAGTTGCTTAGTCAAAGTTGTTGCTGTACTTGTAGAGTTGTTGCTGTTGCTACCACGATTATTTCACTTGTGCGTCGCTGCTGCTGCTCTGTCGCAACATGCGCTTGCTAATTAGACGCCCCTTGCCGAGCGTCGCCTACCTGCTTACCTGTCTGCCTGACTGACTGACTGACTGACTGCTTGGTTAGTTGGCTACTTTAGTTGGCTTGACTGGGCTGCCTGTCTGTCTGCTTATCTAACCCAGCCACTGCCACTGCCACTGTTTGAATTTGCCTTCGCATTGGCAAGCTGCCTTCCCCCCTCCCCCCTCTTTCTCCTCTGTTCTCCCCTACCTCTCTGAGATGGCTGTTTGTAAGGTTCTTTGCCTTATTAAGCCTGACTAGAAAACCAATCACAGCGCAAGGTTAGTCGGCATTCTAAGCCGAACACACTAAGGCACTTAGACGAGTTAATGACTTTGGTCAGAGAACACTCCAAATCGAATTTGACTCGAATTTGAGTCAATAATTCATTTAGTTTTTGATTCGTTACGGTTTTTATTTTTGCTTTTCATTTGATAGTTGCAATTGGTTCACGGGGGGGGGGTTTAAACAAGTTACATGCCTCATAATTTGGACTCTTAGAAGCTATAGAAATCTCAGTTCTATTGGCTTTTCCATGCTGACACGCATTTCAAACCGGATTTACATAGTCCACACGCGTCCATGTCGATTGATTTCAAGGCATTTGAATTGAATTATGCCCGATTAAAGTCGACAAATCGACAATGTTTATAATTGGCGGCAATTGTGAAAGTTAACGGAAACCGCATAGTTCATAAACACACACACATTTCCGGAAAGGGACGGGGGCATTAATTGCATTGAAATATTTTTTGGTTGTTGTATATCATTTTTAATTAGAACAACTTGCAGTACAGGAAGAGTTTTGTTTGCACACTTTCTCACCAGCTAATCCCGTTTATACTAATTAAATCTATGCCAATCAATCTATAATATATTTATACATTTACAGACCAAACCGACATTCTCTTCATATATTTTAGAAACCTTCAACCTTCATGCGACTCTTGTTGGTTCTAACTTTGTGTCTTAGTCTCTTCAGGGTCAGAGCCAGAGCTTTGTATTGTTGCGGACAATACCAGCTATAACAATTGTGTATAGCTAAATATCGCATAATCCCCAATTTGACAGCATATTTCCTTAGCATATATAGAAAAGAAACTCAACGTTTATAACGCTTATAATAACGAATGAAATCAGCATAAAAATCACATAATGCTATGTGAAATATGAGCAACACGCTTCTAATGACATGCGGCCACTAATTGAAAGTGTTTGTGTTTGCTTTTGAGATTACGTATACAACACGTAGTGCAGTAACTATGTATCTGCGTCATATATCAAACTCCAACAACTCCATCAACTCTTTATAAAGTCATCACATTTGCATAAACGACGCGAGCTATGCTAACTATGCGAAAAGCAAAGGTTGTCCAACTCGGGAATACCCGAAGTAGTGCGAGGTACCCCCCTGATAACTGAGTCATGTCTCTTCGTCACTTCTCTCTTACCTTGCTTCCACATCTAGCGCATCCAGTTCGGGCACATGACACCAATGTTGATCGGGTATCAGTGTGAGAAAGATCTGTGTGAAGTAGACAAACGCCACAAAGAACGAGAATGGGATCATGAGCAGGAACAAGATCTTCTGGTAGCGTCCAAATTCGCCAATCATTGGTAGTAGATCATCGAAATCTATGGCTGGAGGTGGTGCCTGTTCGGCCAGTTCTTGTGCCTTCTTGTTGGACATATTCAATTGAAGTTCCTTGGTATTGCCACCACTGCGACGACGAGGCAGGTTGTCCGCTCCACCTCCACCTCCACCTCCCCCTCCGTGGGGCTGCTCTTCGTGATTATATGCTTCATTGACGAAGTATGCTTGCTTGGCCTGACCTTCCATGTTCGACCTTGTGTAATGTGTGTCACAGTGCAGTTGTATAGCACTTATTGTTGTTGTAGTTACAAAAGAAATTCACTTGAGGCTTGTAGCTTGCTTCGTGTGGATCGTGTAGCGTAATCAGCTAAGCCCAAAAAAATGCCAAGTCGAGAGCTCGAGTCGAGGCGCACGCGCGCGTTTGTTTCCGTTAATGTTCTTCAACTGAACTGAGCACGCGCACCGGATGGCGTTTTTATATCAGCTCAGCGAGCTCCGTAGCTGAGCTTAGTAAGATCAGGCTGAGCCGAAGTTAGCTAAGAACCAAGAAATGGCAAAGCCGGCAGCGAAAGTTCAGTGCGAAAAAAACAGCTGGCAAACCGGTCGTGCCGATTGCGGATTGTCGGATTGTCGGATTGTCGGATTGATCGCACGACGACGACGACGACGAAGACGACGAAGACGACGATCCTAAGCGCCTCTTCAGCTTCATTTTCTTCAGAGATTATTTTCGTCAATAACATTTTCGGGGCGCGTCGCTGCAGGTGTCCCCCAGCTGCCTTGGCACGTGAATCACGTTTAAGAATTAAAATAAAGGAGATCAGTTCTCTTCTCATGTTCTCTTCATCAGCTGCGATCTCTTGGGGGGGATTAACCCCTCAAAAATGTGCACCTGATGATGATTAACTGAGTCACACACACACCCCCCCCCAGCACAGTAACGACCCGTCAAACATTTGAAATGTGTGTTGTTCCGATACCCGTGGCTATATATTAATTTAGTACTTGCTTGGAGATTACATAATTAGTGTTATCTGGTAAATGATCAGCTAATTGCCACAATCGAAAACATGTTTTGTTCTTAATTCGTGTGCGAAAGTTGTTGTTACAGTTAACCGTTGACACCCTCTCTCTCTCTCCCCCTTCCTCTCTCTCTCTCTGTGCTGGGGTTTGGGTTTACCTCCTGCAGTTCAAGCTTGTTTCGCACTGCGAATTTGTATTATAATTCACTAGTTTGTTATTTGTGCGACTCGTTACGCATTTAATGTTTTAATTAGCGCCGTTTGAGGCTATTTCAGGGACATGTTGGCATTTTGCACAGGGGGGTCATAGCACCTAGACAGCCACAGATCGATAGCTCTAGATTGGGAATTGGGGTTTGGGTTTGAGATTGAAATAGCATCGTTGTTTCAACTCACGCTGGCAGCTGTCATTTCATATTGTTTGCCATATATGCCTTGATATATTTCTGGTACGATCGATTTTTTGTTTTTTTTTAGAAAGTTCACATTGTGCGTTTTGATTTCACCATATTTCGTTTAGCTACTGCTAATTGGAGCACAAACACGGCGACAATATGTTGTTTTTCATCAAGCACCTTATTCTCTACCAGACTTTACCGTACAAATTCTTATTAATTAATATGCTAAATCAATAGTAAATTAAACATGTTCAAAGAGGTGGTAAATTTATGAAAATAATAATGAAGGCATAAAGTGTTACAAAAATATGAAACCATTTAGAGTTCTAAATTCGTAAAATCACGAAATTCAGCACTGTAAAGGATGCTCAAGACAGACTTCCAGACATTTTTTATGCCATTTTACAACCTAAAGTTCACTTTAATATAATTAGGGCTAAAATGTATTATTATAATTATTAAAAACGAAATTCTTTGCAGTAAACTATGTTCAAGTTAGACTTATAGACATATCTTTCGGTATACTTAAACTAATTAACTTAAAGATCTGTACTTTATTTATTCGTAAACTCACGAAATTCGTAACTGTTAAGGATCTTGAGACGTATTAGGTATCTGTCAACTTACATTTTATACATATTTATTTCACTTTCATTTCTAATTGCTGAATAAATGGTGTGCTAGCCGGAAAGGTCTCTCAATAAAGATAAATTTAGTGATTCTCAAGAAAAGATGATTATAATGAATGCTTAAACTCTGTGGTGAACAATAGTTTTGGTAGATGTTTGTGTAATTAAATAAAGTGGATGTTTATTTATACTTAAGATTTATTTCAATTAAGATAAAAGTTTCGGCACGTGTGGTAGCGATGGAAAGAGAAAGAAGTAGCGATGATTATAAGGATATCGATAAATTATAATTTAAATAGATGTGATTGGCAAATTCAAAGGGTTTGCCAGATCTCCATAACTCCAAGGAGTAGAACCTGGCTGCGCTTGGTGTAACAAATTGGAGGAGGTGCGCAAGAAGCAGAGGCTCCTGGTGCGAGATGTTGAGTTTGAACGTAGAAGAAGAATACCAAACCAACACTGAAAGGTTTATTTAATCACATCTTATACAAGTCATAACCAAGCTCCACTTTGAACTCTAGTTGAACTCGTTGGCAATCAATCAAATAGCAAGCCAAGCTACCTCGCCCACTCAATCATTTGCTCAAGGCCTGCTCGATACACTCTTTTCTTCAGCAGCTTACCATACAGAGTAGAGAGTCCCAATGCCTTGTAGAGCATCGACTATTCGCCTTGTGGCGTATTTCTAATTATCGTTTATTTTTTGTTTTTTTTTTGTTTCTGTGTACTTAGATTAATGCAACCTTCAGTTTGGCAAACAAATAATTTTGCATTTAAAAGCATTTCCGTTTTAATTCTTGGTTCGTTGCTGTTCTCGACTTTTATTGTAGGTTATTATATTTTTATAACCGAAGGCGCATACGTGCTAAAACAGTCTTGTTAATGAGTTTACAGTTTGTTTGAGGAGGGAAGGGGTTAAGAAACGTTTAATTAAATTTGCATTTAAAGCGAAGTGCAAGAGAAAGTAGATGCAACCAAATGGAGACGGAGGCGGAGACGGAGGCTATAAAGTTCTCACGTAACGAGCTATAGAAAGGAGAACTCTCGTCATGTCCAGTTTGAGATAATGCGTCATACTAAGTATAGTATAGTGCGTCATTTATGATTATTATTTATACATATTGCTTGCCCATGTTTGTGTTCCATCTTTGATAAGCCTCAAGTTTGATTTCGTATTATTGTAAAATGAACCTTTCAAATATTTGTAGAACTTTTCGTAGCATTCTAACTGGAAGATTTCAATGTTTGTCACCAAACCAATTAGAACCTTTTGGTTTACTCGAAAATATTTGCGCAAGTTCTTCGTGCGACTATTTATCACATTCTTCTCTCGAGTTTGATCGGTTCTTTTGCCCTTGACCCAAGGTACATGCACCATAATCGATTGCGGTCAAGTTTATAGATTGAAGATTAAAGATTATGGTAACTCCTCTGATTAAAAATGGAAAAGCCCTGTGATTCGCGCAAGACTCGTGGCAGCAAATGCCACGCGATTCTTATCGTCTACCGATCGTATTATCTGCGGTGATCGGTAGTAAGCCCAAGACCGTCTCGCTTGTAAATCAAAATTGTTTTCTGAACTGATTCTCTAATCTCTCCAGCGATAGTCCAAGATATATGGCCGGCAATGAGGGTTGTCGGTGGCTATAAAAGATTCTCATGTTGTTCAAGTTCCATTCAGTTGTTTTGAGCCAACATGAAATTCGCCTGTGCTTCGCTATTGCTGCTGGCCGCTGTGCTCGGCGCCAATGCCGTGGATTGGTCCGCCGTCAAGTCGCTGGACATTGAGCCCAGTGTGCCCATGATCCGCCGTCACAGCTTGCCCACCGGTCGCATCACTCGTGGCGAGACCGCTGGACGCAACCAATTCCCCTACCAGGTTGGACTATTGCTGTACGTTAACGGAGGCGCTGCCTGGTGCGGTGGCACCTTGATCAGCGATCGTTGGATCGTCACTGCCGCTCACTGCACTGAGAGTCTGACCACCGGTGTCGATGTCTATCTGGGTGCCTGGGATCGTACTGACAAGTCTGAGGATGGACAACAGATCGTGTTTGTGGAGACCAAGAACGTCATTGTTCACGAGAACTACGATTCATCCACCATCTCTAACGATATTTCCCTGATCAAGCTGCCCGTGCCAATTGAATTCAACGAGCACATCAAGCCCGCCAATCTGCCCGCCAAGGCTAACACCTACGCTACCTACGCTGGCCTCGAGGCTGTTGCCTCCGGCTGGGGCAAGATCAGTGACTGTAAGTACAGCACGTTGAACCCCTGGAGATCACTTTCCTCTAATCCTCGCTGCCTTCCTTTCTTTGTAGCTGCCACCGCCGTCACTGACCTGCTGCAGTACATCAACGTGCCCATCATGAACAACTCTGGCTGCTCCCCCTGGTTCGGTGGCATCGTTCAGTCCACCAACATCTGCATCAAGACCACCGGCGGTACCTCCACCTGCAACGGTGACTCTGGCGGTCCTCTGGTCTTGAACGACGGCAGCGACATCTTGATCGGTGCTACCTCCTTTGGTATTGCTCTGGGTTGCGAGGTTGGCTGGCCAGGTGTGTTCACCCGCATCACCTCCTACCTGGACTGGATCGAGGAGAACAGCGGTGTGGTCAACAAGGGACTGTAAACGACCCAAGAAGACACTTCTATGTTTGACTTAAAATAAAGGTTTATTCTCTCTACAAGAAATAAAAATCATATTCTGATTTGGGCAGCGGTCGTGGCCGCTGTCTGACTGCATCCTCCGATGTGTCCTCGTCGGATAGGGTAGACGAGGGCAGTCGTTGTCGCTGGTGACGTTGGAAGTGATCGCTCACATCCAGTTCGTCGGGCAGATCATCATCGAAGTCCTTAGCTCTGCTCTGTTTGGCATAGTTCTTGATGTACTTATCAAAGAAGATGGCCTCCGTGGTATCCTGATGCGAGTGGACGCCAGTCTCATCGCTAATCCAGTCCAGGTACGATGCCACCTTAGTAAAGGCTGCGGGATAGCCGCGATCGCAGCCATAGATGCTGCCAAATGAAGTGATTCCTACGAGGACACGCTTCTTGGAGTGACGACGCTGCAGCACCAAGGGGCCACCAGAATCACCATTACAGGTGGAGCGGGAATTGCGTCCACTGGTGCATATGTTGGTGCCGCGAAAGGAGAGTGGAAAGTTCCGCTTGCAGCTGCGATCGTCGATGATCTGTAGCTGCACATAGCGCAGCACGTTGCTGATTGCATGCACCCCCGTTGCATAGCGTCCCCAGCCGGAGGCGATGCCCAGTTTGTTCTTGAAGTTGCGATACTCGTAGTGACGCTTGGGCAGCTGAATGGGATGAATGCGCTCTGGGAAAGAAGGAGGGAAAGATAATATCAGTTAGAGTAAGCGCAAGCTGAGTTAGATTAGGTATAACTAGATAATCCTAGTAGGAGTAGATGTAACTAAGTCGGTAGAGCGGGATATAGTACTAACTCATTAGTGAAGCTCGCAAGGGGGTTAGTCCCCAGCTGAAGTAAGTGTACCAAGTTAGTGCCAGTTGGAGTAAGTGCAAACAGCTGACCCCAGTCGATAAACTTGGAGTCTAAGCAGTTTGAATGACAGGCCCAACTTAACATTGAAGCTAACAAGAGGGAGGGGGAGACGGTAGTTCCTAGTTATAGTTAGTGCAACCAAATTATTCTAGTTGGAGTAAGTGTAACCAGACAATCCCCATTAGAGTAAGTGTTATCAAAAATTCCCAGTTGGAGTAACCCTAGTGAGATAGTTCCAGTTGAAGTAACCCCAACGAGATAGTCCCTGATAGAGTCTAACCACTTTGGGGTGCACTACTAATTTATCATTGGAGCTAACAAGGGGAAGAAGGAGAAGATAATCATAGTAAGAGTAAGTGTAACCAGGTAAGCCCAGTTGGAGTAATTGTAACCAGACACTCCCCTTTGGAGTAATCAGTTTATTCCAGTTGGAATAAGTTAGAGTCTAACCACTTTGGGGTGCACTCCTAACTTATCATTGAAGCTAACTAGGGGAAGGAGGATAAGGTTATCCTAGTTAGAGTATGAGCAACCAAAAAAACCCAGTACAAGTATAACCTCCTTGGAGTAATCAGTTCATCTCAGTTGGAGTAACCCTGACGAGATAATCCCAGTCTAACCACTTTGGGGTGCGCTCCTAACTCATCATTAAAGCTTACAAGGGGAAGAAGGAGAAGGTAATCCTTGTTAGAGTAAGTGCAACTAGATACACCCAGTTCAAGTGCAATCAGACACTCCCAGTAGGAGTTAATATAACCACATAATCCCAGTTAGAGTCTAACCACTTTGGGGTGCACTCCCAACTCACCATTGAAGCTCACCGCATGTGGCAGTCGCACCAGAGCAATGTCATCCTTGAGTCTTTTCGGATTCCAAGTGGGATATATATGAAAATTGCTGCTGGGCACCATGAGACGCACCTGTCCCGATTCCTTGGCATTCTTGATCTCATTGGCGCCCAGGAAGACCAGTGCACGCTTGGCCCTGCAGTGAATGGGGGGGGAGGAGGGAATTAGTGAAGTGTTGCTGGAAAGGAAGGACTTGCCTACATGTCCACGCAGTGTGCCGCCGTCAGCACATGCTGATCGGAGATCAGGGAGCCGCCACACCAGTAGAGACCCTTGGGACGCTGCAGCAACATGCCCACCTGGTAGGGGAAACAGTGTGGATTGCCCACATCGCCGCCAAAGATGCGATCCATGGCCATGGCCCCTTCGGGCAACATGCTGTCCAGCAGTGGCGTTGTCTCCAGATTGAGTACGAGTGGCTCGGGTTCCATAGCGGCGCGTACGCCAAAGCTGCTGTCGGCTGCGCTGTCGACGCTGGCTTCGCTGCTGCTGCTGCTGCTGCTGCTACTGATGCGACTGTCGTCATTGGTGGCACTCATTTCCGCATCCAGTTCGGCGGACAGCGATGATGTTTTCGTCGTGGAGGCCATGCCGAATGGGCCCGGATACATGGACACTAAATACATTGGCTTAACCTGTTGCCAGTCGAGCGCTGCTGCGACGCTGCCGACATTGAGCAGCAGCAGCAGCAGCGCCAGGCAGCGCAGTCGCAGTGTCACAATGTTGTTGTTGTTGCTGCTGCTGGTGTTGTTGTTGTTGTTGTGGGAGGCTTGTAAACACATTTATGCATTTAATTCTTATAATTTTAAATCCTAATGAACACACACAGCGACACACACACACACAGACACAAACGCACGCACGCGCAATATTGCTTCCTCTTTCTTTCGATCACTTTTCGATTACTTTTCAAGTTTCCCTCGCAGCCGTTACGTACGCGAGCGAACGTTACTTTCTTTCGGAAGCGAAGTCGGTTCGGTACTGAGACTGTTGGGAGTCACTGTCGGTGCTGTCGGTCAGCGTTTCGCGTCGACTGTGGCGGCGCGCGCATGTTGCAAGCACTTTTATAAACTCTCTTGCTACAATTTCTTGCAACCGCTTTAATTATTTCGTCTATTTTTCTGCATTAATTTGACGTCGCCGTCAGCGTATGCTGTCGACGTTGACGTCGACGTTAATGTGTCGCTGCTTAACAGCGACAGCGACTGCGACTGCGACAGCGACCGCATACTTTGCATACTTTCATTGCAGTGCATCGATTTAATTTCATACTTTCTTTGTCTCTTTCACGCACATCTCTAACTACCACCCGCGCTCCTCTCTAAACTCCACCCGCGCACACTGCACTCGGCGCCACCTGTTGTCACATTTTCTGCATTGCTCATCCTACCGTCAAATTGTTCGTGTCGCCCTTTGGCACCGGTTCGGTTTTTTTTTTGTTGTCGCGTGTGTGTGCAAGCAAAATCATAAAAAGCGTCAGCGCCGGCGCCGCGGCCGATGCTACTGCGACTGCTTGTTGTGGTTGTTGTTATTGTCTTTGTTGTCTTTACCATTTAAATTTAAAAAGCAAGTAAAGCTGTAACTCTAGTTACTTATCCTCTGCTCACTTTGGCGTTATTACATCACACACACATGACTCCCCCTGTGTATGTGTGTGTGCGCACGAGTGCGTGTGTGTGTGTGTGCGCTGGGTAATGCGCAGCATGCGGCGAGAAATACTTTCATTGAGAAAAATAACATGCAGTTGTTGTTGTTGTTGGCAGTCAAAGATAAATATTACACGATACATTTGTCTTTTGCATTGTTGCCCCCCTCTTCCCACCTGTCTGGTTACCGATTACATGCATATTATGCACAGTCACAATGGGCAAAGTTTACAGCACGTGGTAAGCAACAAGTGAAAGAGCCGTTACACATGTTAATTTCGCCCACTGTGCAGCCACCTAGCGGCCGGATCTTCCAAGGTTATTGCCAGGCGCAAGTTTTGGAAAAGACGTTGCCAGAGTTGAACAAATTTGCAAGTTGCATGCGGAGTGAAGAATTCTGAACAGGAAATCAAAGTAATGAAATACCCCGCCCCCCACTCCCGTCACACCCCTTTGCCGCCCACAGCAATTCGCTAACTTGTTGCATGGTATTGCTGTTAATTAAATTAATTCGACAAAAATAACTTTAATTTGGTGTTGAAAGTATTTCTTGGTTTCTGCATTGTCTATTTAGGAAATTGCGGCTTACTTTGTCTGCCTAGCGAAGCAAATAAATCAAATCGTCTCGCGATCGGATCGGATCGGTTCGGTGATATGTTCGAATGTAATGAGGCTACAAAAACAAAACAACAATCAGCGCCAACGCCAACAACGAGAGCAACAGCAACAACAACAGTAACAGTGATGGCAACAACAACAACAACAACAACAACAGTAGAAACAGTGACGGCAACAACAACAGTAACAGTGGTAGTAACAGTAGCAGTCAGTGTGGCCGCCGATTATGCAAATGTTCGCTCGCCTCCGCCCCCCGTCGCGTTGATCCACACCTCTTGTGGCTAGTGTTGTGCAGTTTTGTGATACCCTTCCGACTTTGCAGGCAGATCGAATATCGATATCGATGAAAATCAGAAAAAAAATACTGATATGTAAGTACATTTATAAGTTTGTTTATTAAATATGCTTAAATGGAAATTAAAATGAAATATGTTTAAGTTGTGAGTTTTATACTCAATATTCATACTGGGCAAGAGTATGCACGATTCGTTGCATTTATATGTACGTTGGGGTGGGGAACATTTATTTTCTTTTATTGATTTGTAATTCTGTTTTGCACCCAATTCGTGTGCTGTGTGCGTCGTATTTAATGCATAATCGGGAATTATGATTACCGCGCTTGCGTGTTGTGTTTGTATGTATGTGTGTGTGTGTGTGTATGTACTTTATTTAATAATAATAAGCACATACTACTTTTATCTTATTGCACTTGCTAATGCATTTGCCGTTATTCAATTTAGCACCACGATACCAATTGATTAATATTTGTGATACGATACTGTGCATGCCCATCTCTTTCGCACACTCTCTCCTTCTCTTTCACTTGTTTGTTTAAACTTTATGGCTGTATGTTTAAATTAAATTAGTTTTTATTCACTTGCTATTTGAGGCAGTCAAAATAATGAGCCGGGTACGCAGCAGTTCCTATTTGGTAACAACAACAAAACTAATGACTACTTAGTGGGTGCAGTTTGGTACAGTTCTTCTTCTTCTTCATTCTCTGCAGATATTTGTAGTTCAGAATTCAGAATTCTTATATGAAATATGCACTTATAAATGAAAATACAAATAATATGTGTGAGGGGGAGTCACGCTTGACAGCACTTCCTATATGTATATATCCTAAATAAAACTTAGTAAAACTTATATAAGACTCTCTTAATAATCAGTACGGTATTTTGATCGGATAACAAGACCTATTCGTAGGCCAAGGACTGATGTGCCAGCAGTGCAGGCAGCTGCATATCATCCATGAATGCAATATCCGTTGCCCTATCTAGATTCGCCTCGGCAATCCCAGTGCTTGGGGGCTCATCGTCGCCATCGAACATGGCGCTGTCGAGACTCTTGTTGAGACGATCATGGAACTCTGTCATTGAGATTTTCTTCAATGCGAATCTCTTGCCAAAGGTTTTCTTCACCTTCAAGCGACGTTTCTTGATCAAACTCTTGTTCTTATTGAGCCCATCGTTGAAGGAGATGGAACGACGTAGTTTACGCGAACCGAACTTAACCAATCGCACCTGACTGGTAATGGCGCACTCCTCACTGTCATCCTCTGCATCGGCGGCATTCTCATCGCTGGGCTCCTCGAAGATTGTCTCCAGATTGGCCGGCGTGAACTTCTTCATGCGTTTGCTGGTGTAGATCTTCTCGATGCTCTTTAGGGTCTGCTCGTTGGTATGCAGTTCCCGGCGTTTCTTTTTGCTGCTCGTCTTCATGATGGTGCTGCAGACACGATTGAAATTGTCCTTGGAAACGCGTGCGGGATTGCGACGTCGTGATGATGATGATGAGGAAGAGACGCCTCCACGATGATGATTCCCCCCGTAGCTGCTGCAGTTGCTGCTGTCGCTTTCATCGTCGCCACCGCGAAGTTGTGATGAATCCACTTCGTCCGACTGATCCGTGTCGCCACTCTCCGACTCCAGCATGTCATCGTTCTGACTGGTTGCAACAAGAGACATTGACTTGGGATTCCACTCGAAGCTGTGCGTCGTTGTCGTCGTTGTTGCGCTGGTAAATACTGAAGTAGTTCTGCAAAGAAAAAATCAGAGATGTTGCTTTGGTCTTGCGCTCTCCTTTCTTCTTGCTCTCCTTTGCACTTACCGGTTCTCTGTTAAAACAACCTCTTTTGGCTGAAAACTAATCTTTGCAAAATTGTGCACAATATTTTCCATTATTCAGTTTGTATTCATTATTTGCCGATTTTATTTTGTTTGCTGTAAGTTTGTTATTTACGCTTTTTCTTTCTTAAGAAGAGGAAGAATGATGTGCAAAGCGGGGCTGTTAAGTTAACATAACAGCCCGGTTGCCATTCACAATGGTTGGGCTCTTTAACAGTTTGCAGAAATTTGCAGGTAATTCGTATTTGTTGTTAGTTTAACTTGTCCAACAATTCATAATAAATATTAAAAAATTTAAATTTACAAATATTTAGATAACTTCTTTGACATGCTACAAATTTGAAAAACTACTTTTGAATTTGAATTTAACAGAAATTCAAGCAATCGATAAATACCTTAACATTGCTGTTACAAAAATTGAACAACACTGATAACATTTAAATGCGTTTAATGTTATGTGCAATAGATGGCGCTTAGTGACGGTTGGGATTTGAACTGTGTTATGTTATGCAGGAAAGGAAAGAAAATGATTATGAAGTGATAAAAGTAGATAATGTTATAATTTCACTATCAAATTGTGGTTAACTTTAAATACTAATTATAAATGTTTGCAATCAGCCATTGAACGCCAAAAAGAAATTAATTTCTGAGTGCGTATTCAAATTTGGACTTCGTATGGCAAATACTCTCCATAGATAACTGCCAGTAAATATTCGATTGGTAGACAATCTTATACTTACAAAGAAGTTATTGAGTGGGTCAAAATACTGTGATAAGCCGTAAAATGGCCAAAGTGTCTTATCAATTCGTTTGTACTCTAAACATTATGAGTACACTGCAAGATAAACCGGTAGAAGACACGAATTTCGTATATAAACCCCTAACTTGAGTTGATTCAATACGAGTTCATCGAAAAACATGAAAGTGTTCGTTGTATTGGCTTTGGCGCTCGCCGCCGTCTCTGCTGAGATCTTGGAGCAGGAGCATCCCAAGGACTTCCCCAAGACTGGCAAGGTCCAGGGACGTATCACCAACGGTTACCCAGCCTACGAGGGCAAGGCTCCCTACACCGTCGGTCTGAGCTTCAACAACGCCTGGTGGTGCGGTGGTTCCATCATTGCTCACAACTGGGTGCTGACTGCTGCTCACTGCACCAACTCTGCCAACTCTGTGACCATCTTCTACGGTGCCACCTGGCGTACCAACGCCCAGTTCACCCACACTGTCGGCAGCGGTGACTTCATCCAGAACCACAACTGGCCCAATGTCAATGGCAATGATATCGCTTTGATCCGCACTCCCCATGTCGACTTCTGGAGCATGGTCAACAAGGTTGACCTGCCCAGCTTCAACGATCGTTACAACATGTACGATGGCTCTTGGGCTGTTGCCTGCGGCTGGGGTGGTACCTACGATGGCAGCTCCCTTCCCGACTGGCTTCAGTGCGTTGATCTGCAAATCATCTCCACCTCCCAGTGCTCCCAGACCTATGGCAGCCTTCCCGAGAGCATTCTCTGCGTTGCCACTCCCGACGGCAAGTCTACCTGCGGTGGTGACTCTGGTGGCCCATTGGTGCTCCACGACGGCAGCAAACTGGTCGGTGTTACCTCCTTCGGCAGCTCCGCTGGTTGCCAGAGTGGTGCCCCAGCTGGCTTCACCCGTGTCACCTCCCACCTGGACTGGATCCGCGACAACTCTGGTGTTGCTTACTACTAAACTATACCAAAAATATAATTATATTAAATGAAGTGCTAAATGAAATGCCTAATTCTTTAGTTATGATAGAGGGAAGTAGCTGAAAGAAAGGGAAGTTGGCAGTTCAAGGAACGCTTTATAAGAATTAAGAACTTGAATGTTGAAGTGCTTGCCTGATAGATAATATAGAATATTATTTGTATTGTGTTAGCAACCGGAAGAGCTGATTATGGAGAAATGATTGATCTTAAATGAAAGACTTCCTTTGCCTTGGCAAGATTTTATACCCTTGTAGCTTTTGGTCTTTACTTATTGTTCTTATGACAATTATAAAGGGTGATTTTTTAAGAGCTATAGAAAAGTTTTTCATAAAAAAACACATGAAGTTCAGAGAAATGCATGAAACAATGAACTTTCTTAACAGAGCACGCATTTTGATAATAAAATTCTATAATTTGCAAGCGTTGTTCGTTTGTAAGACGATTCATGGTTAAATTATAGACCAAACTGAAGATGTTTGACAGTGTTACAAAACACAAAACGCGCGTCAGCTCTTTAAACCAGTGTTGACAAAAAGATAATAGCTAAAAAATCACACTTTATATGGCAAAACAAAGGTTCTTAACATTGTTAACTTGTTCGTTAAAAGCTTTCGACAAACAATATTTTCAACAGATTGTTCCTATGAAAGCTATTGAATATAGTTAAGCGATGTTGATAAAATGCAAAAAGTATAGTTGGGTTACTCAATAACTTTAATTGGTAGAAGTTTCATTAAGATGACTCTTAATCTGAGACATTAGTTTGCGTTTTAGGAGATAGATCCATGGACCTAGTCGTACATAACTTTATCGACTTTTGATTTTGATTAAGAATAAACGGGGTTGAAAGCTAGAAAATTGGAACTCAAGTTTATTATAGTTATTTATATAATATATTAAACAGTGGTAATAATCTTTTCAGAAATAGAAAGGGTACTAACCCTAAGGGTACTAACTAAACCTGACCCTAAATTAACATTTAAAATGTAGGGAATTGTGACCTAAAGTTATTCTTCCCTTCGAGAATAATAAGTTCCTAATACCATCATGAGTATACATATTGTTTCCTCATCTATCTATATCTTAATATCTACATGAGCTCCTTGGCTTGAAAGGGTATCAAAAGTCTTGCCTATCTTGCACACTTCAGTAACGTCCGCCCGCCGTCAATTAACTAAGTTCTTATCTTAGCTCTGATTGAAAGTGCTTGCATAGATTAATCTCTAGTACCCAGAAAAGTGAAGAGTCACAAGTTGCCAAAGATATGATATGTCTAGGAAAGTATAAAAGCGGCACAAAATTTATGAAAAGCCAGCAATCGTGTTTGAACCATGAAGGCATTCATTGTACTCGCTTTGGCAATTGCTGCCGTCTCTGCGGAGGTTACGGACTTGGTCCACCCCAAGGATCTACCCAGGTCTGCCAAGATCGAGGGTCGTATTACCAATGGCTACCCAGCCTATGAGGGCAAGGCACCCTACACCGTCGGTCTGAGTTTCAACAATGCCTGGTGGTGCGGTGGTTCCATCATCGCTCACGACTGGGTGCTTACTGCTGCTCACTGCACCAACTCTGCCAACTCTGTGACCATCTTCTACGGTGCTACCTGGCGTACCAACGCCCAGTTCACCCACACTGTCGGCAGCGGCAACATCATCCAGAACCACAACTGGCCCAATGTTAATGGCAACGATATCGCTTTGATCCGTACTCCCCATGTCGACTTCTGGAGCATGGTCAACAAGGTTGAGCTGCCCAGCTTCAACGACCGTTACAACATGTACGATGGCTCTTGGGCTGTTGCCTGCGGCTGGGGTGGTACCTACGATGGTAGCCCACTGCCCGACTGGCTTCAGTGCGTCGATCTGCAGATCATTAGCAATGCTCAGTGCTCTCAGATCTATGGCAACCAACCCGAGGGTATTCTCTGCGTTGCCACTCCCGACGGCAAGTCCACTTGCCAGGGTGATTCTGGTGGCCCATTGGTGCTCCACGACGGCGGCAGACTGGCTGGTGTCACTTCCTGGGTTTCTGGTGCTGGTTGCCAATCTGGTCTGCCTTCTGGTTTCACTCGTGTTACCGCTCATCTGGACTGGATCCGCGACAACTCTGGTGTTGCTTACTATTAAACTGTACCATAAATTGAAATATATTAAATGAAGTACTGAAAGAAAAACTTAATGCCTTAGTTTTGATAGAGGAAAAGAGTTACTTACTACAAGAAAGAGCAGATGGAAAGAAAAGACTGCACCGATAAGAACTAAGAACTTCTGTTCGCAGAGCTTGCTTGTTAGATAATAAGTAATAAGCATTCTTTTTGCTAAGTATAGGTCAGTTTCCTATATCTATTTATAGCTTCTAATTAAGGAGTGTCTTTCTTATTTGTTGGTTAAATACATTCAGGAACTTTAATTGCAATTTCAATTTGAATATAAATTTCAATTTCATATTGTTTGTATCTAAGAAAGTTATTGGATATGGCTGCCCAACGGTTTGCTTAATAACTTTAATTGGTAGTGTTCAATTAAGTAAGTTTTTAAGGAAACTGTACAGAAAATATTTGAAGTCTTATTTAAGTTAGTTCAGGGCGGTCGTTTCTTTTGTTCTTGTTAGGTTGTAATCTTTACAGCCATCAAAGTAATAAGGTTTTCAGTTGATCTATTGTACTGTTCTATTCTGTGATGTCTCCTTTGCATATGATCAACCATAGCTATGGTTGTTTGTTATTTATGAACAAAGTGAATACACCTTCTGCATGGGTTTTAAAAGATGAAAGCTATTATAAAGTATCTACTTATTCTATATTCTGAATGACAGTACACAA
This sequence comes from Zaprionus vittiger, assembly GCA_018904025.1. Classification (NCBI taxonomy): domain Eukaryota; kingdom Metazoa; phylum Arthropoda; class Insecta; order Diptera; family Drosophilidae; genus Zaprionus; species Zaprionus vittiger. The sequence goes on along the minus strand of JAEIFQ010001142.1, from coordinate 1,558,142 downwards.
TTTAACATAAACAAAAGTCAATTTAAGTTGATAAGAAATTGTTTATAATTAAAGGTTTGTTATCTGCTATTACCTAAGTTGGGGACCTCCCAAAAATACAACTTGAAGAGTGGAACAACTTATTGTATAACGAATTAACTTTCCACTTTACGATCTCGATCTCGACTTACGCAAAAAAGGAAAACTTGAAAGGAAATATTCGTTTCAAGTATGATAGATTTTTTATATATCAGATAAAAGTTAAAAGAACCCAAGAAGGTACGGTAAAGTGTATTAAAAGCCTGCTCTATCTTAGACAATTCAGTAATGTCCGCCCCCCGTCAGTTAACTAAGTCCTTATCTTAGCTCTGATTGAAAGTGCTTGCATATATTAACCTTTAGTACCCCGAATGCACTAGAGATATGATATAAATAGGAAAGTATATAAACAGAAAGGACTTTAGAGAAAGCAACCAATTGTGTTTGAAACATGAAGGCATTTATTGTACTCGCTTTGGCAATTGCTGCCGTCTCTGCGGAAGTTATGGACGTGGTCCACCCTAAGGATCTGCCTAAAACAGGCAAGATCCAGGGACGTATTACCAACGGTTACCCAGCCTACGAAGGCAAGGCACCCTATACCGTCGGACTTGACTTCAACGGTTGGTGGTGCGGTGGTTCCATCATCGCCAACGACTGGGTGCTAACTGCTGCCCACTGCACCAACGGTGGTAGCAGTGTGACCGTCTACTACGGTGCCACTTGGCGTACCAACGCACTGTTCACCCACTGGGTTAGCAGCAGCAACTTCATCCAGAACCACAAGTGGCCCAGTGTGAATGGCAACGATATCGCTTTGATCCGCACTCCCCATGTCGATTTCTGGAGCATGGTCAACAAGGTTGAGCTGCCCAGCTTCAACGACCGTTACAACATGTACGATGGCTCTTGGGCTGTTGCCTGCGGCTGGGGTGGTACCTACGATGGCAGCCCACAACCCGACTGGCTGCAGTGCGTCGATCTGCAGATCATTAGCAATGCTCAGTGCTCTCAGACCTACGGCAGCCAACCCGATGAAATTCTCTGCGTTGCCACTCCCGATGGCAAGTCCACCTGCAGTGGTGACTCTGGTGGCCCATTGGTTCTGCACGACGGTGCCAAGCTGGTCGGTGTTACCTCCTGGGTTGCTTCTGCTGGTTGCCAATCTGGTCTGCCTTCTGGATTCACCCGCGTTACCACACAGCTGGAATGGATCCGCGACAACTCTGGTGTTGCTTACTACTAGACGAACCTAATATTTAAATAAACATTTTCATACTAAAAGCAGTAAAAGAACTGAGTTTTCAAGAGATAAAGGGAGAGCTGATGGGTTTAGGGTTGGGTTTGATCCTAAAAAGCTTTTTTTTATTCGTCATGAAACCTGTCTGAGACAGAGAGACCTGCCTGTCTTTCTTAAATTTCTTAATTACTTTCTATAATATTTTCTTTAGAGATCATGGTGATAACTTATATTTGTTTTTGTTTAGGGGCTCGCCGTGCGTACATTTTTGCTCTTCCGTCTAGAGGTTCTAGAAAATACCCCCCAGCACTGACCGCATTTGGTCTCACATTTGCAGTTTGTTTAGTGATTAGATTGTGGACTCGACTGACTTGAACTTTCGAGAGGTTCCGATTAGATATTCCTGCAATAAGATTTATGTATTGATCGGTTGCACTAAGAATAATTGTGCGAATTGATCGCTTTCACTAAGATATATTGTGGAAAAAGGGCTCGAGTGCGAAGTGAATAAGGAAATTGTGTGGAAATGTTTTATGTATTAATGTTAAGTAAGGATGTAAAGATGTATCTATAAATAACACTTCTGTAGAGCAGACTAAAGACAGAACAGTCATAAGAATTATATATTTATCAGTTCTAAGAGACAGATTAAACCTTTTTATATATGCTTAATACTTTCCTCTGAGTTCATTCTTTACTTCAATGTTCTAGTGGAATTGTAAGAGTTTTTTGCTTTCTATCCTTCTTTTTTCTTGGGTTATTTTTGTGATATTGATTGTGGGATTATCTTTATATCTGGGCACTGCCGGCCTTCAACTATGCAATTTTTTTTTTGCTTACATTATTCGTGACCGGATGTGATAATTACTGATTGACACTGCGCACACTTCGCGCAAGTCTAAAGGCCCTAAGTCGATGCAAATCAATTACTATCTTATCATGGAAACTTTTCGAACTCAGACCACCCGAATATTTATTTGTAATCTTATTATCTGGGCAAATAAATTAAAGTATTTTGCAGTAAGTGCCACACGCTACTTGGGATTGATAACTGAATGAATGAGTACACTTACAGCCCCATTGAGAATGGCTTGTGTAGAGTAACTCTTGATCGCTATCGATAAACTAATCGATTAGGACGTGTTCGTTATGCCAATCTGTCTGCGTGAACGCGTGGATCGTACGCGTGAATCGGGAAATGACCAAGTTGAATATATGTAAGATGGTATACTTTGATGCAGATTGGCAACCCCGGCAATAGAGGAAAGTTGGCATCACTGCGAACTGAAGAGTGTGTTGCCAAAAAGAGAGTCGTAGTCGATCGTCTCGAGTATAAAGTTGACAGTTGAACAGTTATTAATTTGTAAAAGTTGCCAAATATTAAGTTGTGAAGAACACTGAAGTTGTCACTCCAATATTTTGTAACTAATTAACCTTACTGAATTGATTTGAACCATAATAATAAACTCTTTTTAATAATAACCTAACATATATACATATATATATTTCATTAGGATAACTATAGAAAAACACTTTCTAAAAGTGGAATCTATTGAAAATAATTATAGCTTAACTTAAGAACGTATATTTATTGATAAGGCTAAGAAAATACTTATATTTAAATATGTTATCTTTAAGTTGTGCTAGACAACTTTCCTTTCAAGAGTTTCGAGTGCATTCTTGAAGCACTGATTGATTAGTCTCTGAAAGAGAGAGAGAGAGAGCGATACCATTTTTATATTTTTACCAGATATATATATTTTTAATTATCAAAACTGCGATTCATTCGTCCGGTTACTAATTGGTTTATCGCCAGGTTGATTGCCCTTGGTATATATATCTGCAATTGAAAATAGTATAAAATGTTGTTAGTTTTATGGGAGTATCATCAGTTGAGCGTTCAACATGAAGGTATTTATTGTATTGGCTTTGGCTCTCGCTGCTGTTGCGGCCGAAACTTTCGAGGAGCAGGTGCATCCCAAGGATCTGCCGGCTTCCAAGATTGGTGGACGTATCACCAATGGCTACCCAGCATACGAGGGCAAGGCCCCTTACACTGTCGGCCTGAGCTTCAACGGTTGGTGGTGCGGTGGTTCCATCATCGCCAACGACTGGGTGCTGACTGCTGCTCACTGCACCAACGGTGCCAGCTCTGTGACCATCTACTACGGTGCCACCTGGCGTACCAACGCCCAGTTCACCCACTCGGTCGGCAGCGGCAACTTCATCCAGAACCACAACTGGCCCAATGTCAATGGCAATGATATCGCTTTGATCCGCACTCCCCATGTCGACTTCTGGAGCATGGTCAACAAGGTTGAGCTGCCCAGCTTCAACGACCGTTACAACATGTACGATGGCTCTTGGGCTGTTGCCTGCGGCTGGGGTCTCACCTCTGATGGTGGCTCTCAACCCGACTGGATGCAGTGCGTTGACTTGCAGATCATCAGCAACTCTCAGTGCTCTCAGACCTACGGCACCCAACCCGAGGGTATTCTCTGCGTTGCCACTCCCGACGGCAAGTCCACCTGCAGTGGTGACTCTGGTGGCCCATTGGTACTCCACGACGGCGGCAGACTGGCTGGTGTCACTTCCTGGGTTGCCGGTGCTGGTTGCCAATCTGGTCTGCCTTCTGGATTCACCCGTGTTACCGCCCAACTGGAATGGATCCGCGACAACTCTGGTGTTGCTTACTATTAAACTGTTCTTTTTGGAGATTTCATACTCGAAATAAATCTATTGAACATATTCAATCTTGTTGATGATACTACAAGCAGTACCAACTCATTAATCTATAATAATGACAAGGACAGAGTCTTTTTGAAATGCTTTATTTAAGTGGTTCTCATTTAGTAAGAGATGCCAGTGTTGTCACGGATCCAGTCGAGGTAGCTAGTGACACGGGTGAAGCCAGCAGGCTGACCGGCAGTGCAGCCTTCCCAGTGACCGAAGGAAGTAATGCCCACAATGCGGTTGCCTTCGTGTGTGACCAGGGGGCCACCAGAGTCGCCATTGCAGGTAGACTTGCCACCAGAGGTGTTGATGCAGATGGTGTTATCGATGACGTAGCCACCACCGTATACATTGCGGCACTCGTCGTTACTGATGATCTGGACATCCACGCAGTTAAGGTAGTCATGCATACCGCCATCGTTGTAGGTACGTCCCCAGCCGGAGGCAACAGCCCACCAACCGTTGTAGTTGTTGTAGCGATCGTTGTAGCTGGGCAGCTCAACCTTGTTCACCAAGGACCAGAAGTCCACATGGGGAGTGCGGATCAGAGCAATGTCGTTGTTCAGCTGGTTGTTGTAGTTGGGATGACGGATCTGGTCACTGCCGCTGACCCAGTGAGTGTACTGAGCCTCATGGCGGAAGCTGGCACCGTAGTAGATCCTCACACCAGAACCATCGTTGATGCAGTGACCTGCAGTGAGAACCCAGTTGTTGCCAATGATGGAACCACCGCACCACCAACCTCCGTCGAAGCTGAGGCCAACAATGTAGGGTACCTTGCCCTCGTAGGCTGGGTAGCCGTTGGTGATGCGACCCTCGATGTTATTCTTGGGCATGTCCATCACACGGAGGGGCTTGTTCAGCCCCGTGGGCACAGCGGTGGCTGCGGCTATAGCCAGAGTCAGGAATACGAACAGCTTCATCTTTGATTTGAAACTTGCGACGTTCGTATAGTCCGTACTGTTTTTATAGAGTTAAACTTATCGCAGACCCCTTGAGGTCTTTCGGTTGCAATCGCAGATCATAAATTTTCTTCTTGTGGTTGATTTCATTTCAATTAATCCTTGTCTGGGTGATAAGGAAAGCAGTCGAAAGTGACACTATGAAGAATATATGGTTCATACGATATTATTCTCTATTTTTAGCGATAGTGCAAATAGTTTTATTGTGTCTCTTCTTCTTTGATTTGAACCCGGCACCAATATTAAGTCTGAGAGCCTTGTTATTGTATTACAGACGATGCAAAACAGTTGGTATCTTATCATGGACATGCGCTACGTTCTTAATTTGTATAATTGTTATCTAAGTAAATAAATTAAGGTTATCAGCGCACGTTACTTCGATTTTGAGATTCATGTTTAAAATAAAAGTAAACAAATTCATTAAGACTTTATGGGACTATCGCTTCTTCTTCATTCATTGATAGAGATTAGAGACTCTTATCATTTGCATATTGTAAATATTTTGAAAGCATAATCTGTTAAATGAACTGATCAAAAGGAAGTTATAAATACTGATAATGCCATGAGATGACAAAGCACTCTTGCGATCGTACGAGATTATGTTCATTCATGTTTTTACCTTTTGGCAGTTTATCAAATTAGAATTAGATTATGAATCCCAACTTTAAATTAGATTATTTTCATAATTAACTGATTTAATATTAATTATAAGCTTAATATATAATATAATAAATAGTATGACTCGTTAACTGTGCTCTGCTTTGGCTTTTCTTGTTGCTGGGTATATACCAGGTGTACAAGTATGAAATGTCGTTTTTTTTAAATCAAAAAACACGTTAAATTTTGTGGAAAAAGAAAAAATCATTTATTCAAAGTATTTGCCGTCGCTAGCTACACATTTTTCCCATCTCTCGGGCAATTTGTGGATTCCACGCCAGTAGAACTCATCGTCTTTTGCGGCGAACCATTCATCGAGCCATTTTTTCAAACTTTCGTAAGAATCGAAGCGCTGCTCAGCGAGTGCGTGTCCCATCGAAGCGAATAGGTGGTAATCGGATGGGGCCAGGTCTGGTGAGTAAGCCGCATGCGGAAGCACTTCCCAATTGAGTGTTTCCAACGTGTCGCGAACCGCTCTTGCCGTATGTGATGGAGCGTTGTCATGGAGAAAAATGACCTTGTGTTGTCTTTTTTGATATTCCGGTCGTTTTCTCTGAAGCGCACGGTTCAAATTGATCAATTGTTGTTGGTAGCGTGCCGTATTCACCGTTTCGCCGGGTTTCAAGAGCTCATAGTAGATGACACCGCTCTGATCCCACCAAACACACCTTTTTGGTGGTTTTCCGTGCTCTTTGTCGTTGACGTCAAAATCACCACTTTTGAAGCGTTGAAACCACCGTTCACACGTTTTCACAGTTGGTACTTGTTCGCCAAAGGCTTCAACAAGCATTCGGTGCGATTCCGCAGCTGTTTTCTTCAAATGAAAACAGAAAATTAACACTGTCCGCGTTTGCTCTTTATTCGGCACGAAACTCGACATGTTGACTGCACTGAGAGTAAACTATAATGACGCTCGATTTGCGCAAAACTATGGTGGTTCGACAGTCAAGGTTGACACTTCACAAGGTCAAAGTTTTATGACAATCGATAAATATTTACGTTTGCGAGACATCTATATGTTCGAACCGACATTTCATACTTGTACACCTGGTATAGAACTCAATTATAAATGCACTTAGGACTGTTTACTAAATATTTAACTGTTCGCCCACTTACATCAATCTTAAGTATTATAAATACTTAAGTTAAAAGTATTTCTGTGCTGCCTTACTTAAGATATCTATAAGAACAATAAACAATTTTAGTTTAAAGTATTTTGAGTACCCTTTAAAAAGTAGTCTGGACTTTCCATACTCACTACAAGTGCAAATAGTCATCGTCACACAAATATGTAATATGAAATATTTTTATATTTCATGAGTTCTAAATATTCGCTGTACTGTTTAGTGTACATCATCGTATGTAGCCAGATCAGTTCTACTCAGTGTATCTGGCACACTATGTTACTGGTAATCATACTACGAAAATCTATCAAATGCATTTTGGAAATTCCATGTTGATACTAAAAACGATTACTTATCGGACTCTGCATCTACACGAATCACATAATTTATGTCAGAACTCTGACTCCATGCATTTGAAGATAATGTATGAAAGAGTTACCCGAATATTTTGGTATAAATACTTGCGGTTTTGCATTAGAAAATAACTTCAACTTGCAACATGAAGGTGTTCTTAACTATTCTGGCTGTGGCTGTTGCCTCCGCTTCTGCCTTCGAGGAGGTAGTCCACCCCAAGGACCTCACCAAGGTCAGCAAGATCAGCAGCCGTATCACCAACGGCTACCCAGCCTACGAGGGTAAGGCTCCCTACACCGTCGGTCTCGGCTTCAGCGGTGGCTGGTGGTGCGGTGGTTCCATCATTGGAAACACCTGGGTCCTGACTGCTAGTCACTGCACTGGTAGTGATGTGACTGTCTACTTCGGAGCTACCTGGCGCACCAACGCCCAGTACACCCACTGGGTCAGCCAGAGCAACATCATCAACCACTGGGTGGATGATATTGCTTTGATCCGCATCCCACATGTCGACTTCTGGAGCATGGTCAACAAGATTGAGATCCCCAGCTACAACGACCGTTACAACGACTACAACAGCCAATGGGCTGTTGCCTGCGGTTGGGGAGGTACCTACGATGGTAGCCCACTGCCCGACTGGCTCCAGTGCGTCGACTTGCAGGTCATCTCCAACGACGAGTGCAAGCGTACTTACGGCGATGTGACTGTCAACACCAACATCATCTGTGTGGCTACTCCCGATGGCAAGTCCACCTGCGGTGGTGACTCTGGTGGCCCACTGGTCTCCCACAACGGCAACAAACTGATCGGTGTCACCAACTGGGTATCTGCTGCCGGTTGCCAATCTGGTCACCCCTCTGGTTTCCAGCGTGTCACCCACCACCTGGACTGGATCCGCGACAACACTGGAATTTCTTACTAAAAATTATAATCATATCATATCTCTATGGTATAAATAAAGCAAAAATGCGAAAAGCAAATAATTTTCTAATTCTACAATATTATTGATATTTATGAATACACTACACATCGACCTGAAAGAGGTCCTCAGGCCAGAAATCGTCCATAAAATCCATGGAAAGATATTGTACAACTGGATAATAAAAGTACATAAGTACTTTCGTTGGCATCTGAACTAAATGAGTATTTGGATATGATAAAGCTATCAATGAATTCACCTTTGAACTTAAAGCTTTTGGACGGTTTCAATATTGCTTTGAAGCAGAAACGACCGCGTTTGGCGTACAAAAAGTGCTAAGGTGCTAAGAGACTCGGGTTGAATGAAGAGATCATCATAGAAATAAACACCTATCTTAAGAGCCTGCGACAAAAGATTATTATGAAGGAATATAAGGATTGGAAAACGATGGACTAAATTTATAAAGCGAAAAGGAGACTATGTTGACAAATACAACGCTTTTAATTTCTTCTTTTTTTCTCTACGCTTTCAAAATAAGGAACGAACAGACCTAAGATACGTCGGCCTTTGGTGTTACATAGTTGGTGTAGTCTGAGAAGCTGATTCTGCCTCCGTTTCAAATAGTGCATTTCCGCAAAGGAAGTTTACCTACATTTTTAAATGGACAATATTAATAAAAGTGGAAAATCATTTGCTGTTCGTATTTGTGCTTTATATATACCATAATTTAAAATGATGGTTTTTAGTAAGAAATTCCAGTGTTGTCAAGGATCTAGTCCAAGTGGTGAGTGACACGCTGGAAGCCAGAGGGGTGACCAGATTGGCAGCCAGCACCCGACACCCAGTTGGTGACACCGATCAGTTTGGTGCCGTCGTGGGAGACCAATGGGCCACCGGAGTCACCCTGGCAAATGGACTTGCCTTCGGGAGTAGCCATACAGATGGTGTTGGTGTTAATATTACCGTAGTATCTATTGCACTCATCGTTGGAGATAACCTGCAAGTCGACGCACTGGAGCAGTGGGCTACCATCGTAGGTACCACCCCAGCCGCAGGCAACAGCCCATTGGCTGTTGAAGTCGTTGTAACGGTCGTTGTAGCTGGGCAACTTAACCTTGTTGACCATGCTCCAGAAGTCGACGTGGGGGATACGGATCAGAGCGATGTCATCTACCCAATGGTCGATGATGTTGCTGCTGCTGACCCAGTGGGTGTACTGAGCGTTGGTGCGCCAGGTAGCTCCAAAGTAGACAGTGACGTCGCTGCCTATTGTGCAGTGACTTGCAGTCAGGACCCAGGTGTTTCCGATGATTGAACCACCACACCACCAACCACCGCTAAAGCCGAGACCGACGGTGTAGGGAGCCTTACCCTCGTAGGCTGGGTACCCGTTGGTAACTCGGCCGCTGATCTTGCTAACCTTTGGGAGGTCCTTGAGGTGCACCTTTGCCTCGAAGGCAGAAGCGGAGGCAATAGCCAGAGCCAGAATAGTTAAGAACACCTTCATATTTTATGAGCAACTTGAGTTACAATGTTGAATTGCTACCCTTTTATACTAATGAGCACCGGTATACCTGTACAATATAACATGCATAGGACTTTCCCAGACTTGGGTTACACCCAAATCAGAAAAATCTTTATCAGCGCTAGCAAGCGAGGCAAAAAGATGTTATCTTGCTCTTTCAATGAAGACTAATTCTTCAGTTATATTTTGAAGAAACTTTGTAGAAATAGTAACGATTGCTACCTGACACTAAGATACCCTACGCCAAGAAACCCTTTGCCAACAATGCTAAAGACAAATTAATGAACAGGTGGAGATCTCTTACCCCTTATTGGGGTGGTGGGGATGACCAATTGGTGTTCGTAGAATCTAAAGGATCTCTCTGCTAATGATTCCTTCTACTCTATTGTAAGACTAGTAAGAAGAAGGCGTGGGAGCGACATATAAAAGACAGACTTTAATGTGTATCTCGCACTTGTCTGCGGTGAATTGAATTGATTGTGTATTTTAAACCGTGTTTCGAAACTGTGTGGGTAGGGTATTTTATAGTCAGGTGCTCCCGACTGTAGCGTTTATTTGGTTATGTACTAGTTTTCATCAAAAAAAAACCCAAGAATTAGCATTTGGATTAGTTCTTTTGGTTTTGAACCAAGTACAAAGTTTCCTTTTTTCAATATGGAACTTATAAATGTCTCAACAATTTACAAAACGTTCGAGAACAAGCAAATCGAACTGACAAATCCAAACTACGGAGGTTGACAAACATACTCATGCAGGTCTCCTAATTAAATAATGGGTAGCAGTTAAATATCAACCTATTCAATAAGAAATATAGTGTTTTAGTTTTATATGCTTTATTAATATTTTTACTGAAGACTAAGATTTTTAGTAAGAAATGCCGGTGTTGTCACGGATCCAGTCCAAGTGGTGGGTGACACGCTGGAAGCCAGAGGGGTGACCAGATTGGCAGCCAGCACCAGATACCCAGTTGGTGACACCGATCAATTTGTTGCCGTTGTGGGAGACCAGTGGGCCACCAGAGTCACCACTGCAGGTAGACTTGCCGTCGGGAGTGCTCACACACAGAATGTTGGTGTTGACAGTCACATCGCCGTAGGTGCGCTTGCACTCATCGTTGGAGATAACCTGCAAGTCGACGCACTGCATCCAGTCGGGTTGGTTGCCATCGGAAGTGCGACCCCAACCGCAAGCGACAGCCCATTGGCTGTTGTAGTCGTTGTAACGGTCGTTGTAGCTGGGGATCTCAACCTTGTTGACCATGTGCCAGAAGTCGACGTGTGGGATACGGATAAGAGCGATATCATCAACCCAATGGTCGATGATGTTGCTGCTGCTGACCCAGTGGGTGAACTGGGCGTTGGTGCGCCATGTAGCTCCGAAGTAGACAGTCACATCGCTACCAGTGCAGTGCTTGGCAGTCAGGACCCAGGTGTTTCCAATGATGGAGCCACCGCACCACCAGCCACCGCTGAAGCCGAGACCGACGGTGTAGGGAGCCTTACCCTCGTAGGCTGGGTAACCGTTGGTAATACGGCTGCTGATGCCCTTGGGGAGGTCCTTGGGGTGGACTACCTCCTCGAAGGCAGAAGCGGAGGCAACAGCCAGAGCCAGAATAGTTAAGAACACCTTCATGTTGTGTGAGCAACTTGTGTTCCTCTGTGAATTCTTAAGACCTTTTATACTCGCGATCGCTGGTGGATATAACGTGATTTTCTTGTCTTATCTCGTTTTTGTTCAGACTAGCATAAATCATCCCTTTCCGCAATCAATAAAACACTCATAGATAATTTTGATTTATTCAAAATAGTGTAAATAAATTACATAAATAATTTGTTTTGTACCTTCGTATTTAAACCTATTGAGAATTGCACGGTAGTTGTCAGAGAAAAGAACAAAATATATCTTATCTGCTTTCTTACTTAACACCTTGGAGATAGTTAAATATTTATTGTCTGTCTTTATATCCGATGTTTGAAGCCGTTAATTTGGCAAACATTGACGAATTTGTGATGTCATATAGAAGTCCTGAATACTTGTCCAATATATAGCAACCATCTTAGCTAAACACGTGTCATTTAACACTAATTCATTTGTATCATAATTAGACTATGCTATCTGTTGTGAAAGTTGTAAAAAAAACAACAAATAATGTCACTGAATATAAACCTACTAAACCTGTTCACAACAAAGCGGTCTGAACTTTAAATTTCTTCCATAATCATTATTTTATTGAGTTTGAAGATAAATCATGCTAAGGTTAGTGGGGTTTGGCATCAACTTTTGAATATACTTGTGTATTCCTGTTCTTATAATTTCTGATATCGGTGCGTTCATACTGACAGCATAAAACCCTACCGCATCGAATCTTGAGTGTATTTTTTGCCATTCGCATGGTCCTACCTCAGTCAAGTCGGGAAAACGTTTAATGTAATAAAAGTTAGCTAAAAGAAGTTAAAGATCTTAAGTATAAAGTGAAGGATCCGACTTTAAGATTTTATTTATAGCCTGGCTACCTTACTTCGTATAATATTACCACACTTCAATATCGATAGCATTATTTCTATTAAATAAAATAACCTATATAGGTCGACCTTATGTAGAGATTGATGTCTATAGCTATGAATCAAAGAGTCTGATACATTCCTTTTAAATGCTTTATTTATATCATAACAGAAATTTAAGATTTTTAGTATGAAATGCCGGTGTTGTCGCGGATCCAGTCCAGGTGGTGGGTGACACGCTGGAAGCCAGAGGGGTGGCCAGATTGGCAGCCAGCACCAGATACCCAGTTGGTGACACCGATCAGTTTGTTGCCGTTGTGGGAGACCAGTGGGCCACCAGAGTCACCACCGCAGGTGGACTTGCCGTTGGGAGTGCTGACGCAGATGATGTTGGTGTTGACAGTCACATCGCCGTAAGTACGCTTGCACTCGTCGTTGGAGATAACCTGCAAGTCGACGCACTGGAGCCAGTCGGGCAGTGGGCTACCATCGTAGGTACCTCCCCAACCGCAGGCAACAGCCCATTGGCTGTTGTAGTCGTTGTAACGGTCGTTGTAGCTGGGGATCTCAACCTTGTTGACCATGTGATAGAAGTCGACATGTGGGATGCGGATCAGAGCGATGTCATCGACCCAGTGGTTGATGATGTTGTTCTGGCCGACCCAGTGGGTGTACTGGGCGTTGGTGCGCCATGTAGCTCCGAAGTAGACAGTCACATCACTACCAGTGCAGTGCTTGGCAGTCAGGACCCAGGTGTTTCCAATGATGGAGCCACCGCACCACCAGCCACCGCTGAAGCCGAGACCGACGGTGTAGGGAGCCTTACCCTCGTAGGCTGGGTAGCCGTTGGTAATACGGCTGCTGATGCCCTTAGGGAGGTCCTTGGGGTGGACCACCTCCTCGAAAGCAGAAGCGGAGGCAACAGCCAGAGCCAGAATAGTTAAGAACACCTTCATGTTGTGTGAGCAACTTGTGCTTCACTGAGGGGTTTCAAGACCTTTTATACTTACGAGCGCCATTGGAAAATACGTTCATTTGAATCTTATCTGATTTTCAAGAGTGCCATAAATCTTTCTTGTGTGCAGTAAAACTATCATAGATAATTGTGATTTAGTCATACATTAAAATTTGCTTACTTTTTTGAAATCATCCTTATATCATTATCGAAAGATCAGTTTACTTTCATTCAAGACATGAGGTAATTATCAAATTGAAATCAAGTTCCGAATAGGGTGTTTCGTAACTTGCTTTTTGTATACTTTACCATAAGCTCGCCATACTGGGTAGACTTATACAATGTCGTATATCAGGAGTTTGAGTATCAGTGATCGAAATGAATGTATTAATGAGTCGTGTAGCATTAGGGCAGCGTTCTATACCTTATTCATACAGTCGATATTTCAACAAATAGCCGCCTAACGATATCCACATTTGCAGATGATACATTTGTTGAACAACATACCCTTCCCGAAAGCAGAAAAGGCAACGTACCTAGGAGTACACCTTGACAGCCGATTCACATTGCGCAGGCACATTGAAGACAAAAAACCTCATCTAACGCTCAAAGCTAACAACTTACACTGGGTTAATAACGCCTGCTCCCCGCTTACCCTGGACCACAAGGTCGTACTCTTCAATTCTGTACTTAAACCTATCTGGACCTACGGCTCACAACTATGGGAGAATGGCAGCAAAAGCAACATTGACATCACACAGCGAGCACAATTAAAGATTCTGAAAACCATCACTGGGGCACCGTAGTACGTTTGAAACAAAAACATCCAAAGAGACTTGCACATTCCATCAGTCATAAATACAATTTTGGAACTCTAGGGAAAATACCTCAGCCAGCTTTCCTCGCACCGTTACCAACTAGAATGAGGTCTAACGCAGCTAAGCAGTCGATCCCGTGTTTGCCGAAAGGACCAACCAACACAGCGAATGAATTTTTAGTCTAATCGCAGACCAGTGTGAAAAACCTGTTCACAAAACCAAACCAAACTAGTCCCTAAGATTTGATTGAAGTTTTATACAAATATTGTAACCATACAGTACCCTTTCAATATTGGTAACTGTATAGTACGGTTATGGTTACAGTTAAGCTACGAATGCTTAGTGTCTTGGGTTTTTGTGTATACTATGTATGCATAACAAAACCTACTGTAAAGACTCCTGACAGGTACCCTCTTGCTACATGCATACTTTGCGACAAACACATCATGAAATATTTTTAAATTCAACAACAGTTCACCGGCGTGGGATACCCTTCGACCTATCTTCCAGTGTAGTTTAATTAGTTAAATTCATACACAATACATATGTACAAGCTTTCAAATTATTCTCGATAGATGGCGGTCAACGTCTGCCTTGTTTACTAACACTACCTTTGGGTGTGATGCTCATACTTTCTTTAATAACTTCTGTGTTTATTGTCCGATCAGATTGAAATTTGAAGGACACTTAGATGTTTCAATATTATGATTATACGTAAAAAATTGAATTATCAGTGAGCGTGGCACACAACATTTGAAATAAACTTAATCTACGTATAGTTATCAGGAACCTTCATGCCAAATTTGAAATCTCTAGCTTTTATAATAGCTGTGATCTGTGTGTTCACACAAACAGATGGACAGACATAGCTCAATCGACTCGGATAGTAATTATGATCAAGAATTTATATATAGTATACCCTTTTTTGACTATTTTCAAGCGTCGAAGGGTATGAAAATAAACCTTATATATGAACCTCAACCATATGAAGATTTACCTATGAAACAATGAGTCGTACGCTTTCGTTTTAAATGCTTTATTTATATCATAACTGAAATCTAAGATTTTTAGTATGAAATGCCGGTGTTGTCGCGGATCCAGTCCAGGTGGTGGGTGACACGCTGGAAGCCAGCGGGGCTGCCAGATTGGCAGCCAGCAGCCGACCCAAAGTTGGTGACACCGATCAGCTTGTTGCCGTTGTGGGAGACCAGTGGGCCACCAGAGTCACCACCGCAGGTGGACTTGCCATCGGGAGTTTTGACACAGATGATGTTGGTGTTGACAGTCACATCGCCGTAAGTACGCTTGCACTCGTCGTTGGAGATGACCTGCAAGTCGACGCACTGGAGCCAGTCGGGCAGTGGGCTACCATTGTAGGTAGCTCCCCATCCGCAGGCAACAGCCCATTGGTTGTTGAAGTCGTTGTAACGGTCGTTGTAGCTGGGGATCTCAACCTTGTTGACCATGTGATAGAAGTCGACATGTGGGATGCGGATCAGAGCGATGTCATCGACCCAGTGGTTGATGATGTTGTTCTGGCTGACCCAGTGGGTGTACTGGGCGTTGGTGCGCCAGGTAGCTCCGAAGTAGACGGTCACATCACTACCAGTGCAGTGACTAGCAGTCAGGACCCAGGTGTTTCCAATGATGGAGCCACCGCACCACCAGCCACCGCTGAAGCCGAGACCGACGGTGTAGGGAGCCTTGCCCTCGTAGGCTGGGTAGCCGTTGGTTATACGGCTGCTGATGCCCTTGGGAAGGTCCTTGGGGTGCACCGCCTCTTCGAAAGCAGATGCAGAGGCTACAGCCAGAGCCAGAATAGTTAAGAACACCTTCATGTTGTGTGAGCAACTTGTGCTTCACTGAGGGGTTCCAAGACTTTTTATACCTGCGAGTGCCTGCGGAAAATACGTTCATTTGAATCTTATCTGATTTTCAAGGGTGTCATAAATCTTTTTGGTATGCAGTAAAACTATCATAGATAATTGTGATTTAGTCATACATTAAAAGTTGCTTCCTTTTTTGAAATCATCCTTATATTATTATCGAAAGATCAATTTACTTTCATTCAAGGCAAGAGGTGATTATCAATTTAAAATCAAATTCCGCATAGGGTTTTTCGTAACTTGCTGTTTGTATAGTTTACCATAAGCTCTCCATATTGATTATAATTCTTGCACGTAGACATATGAATTATATGTTGTGATTAAACGTAAGGGTTCGAAGGTTTGCAATGTCGTATATTAGGAATTTGAGTATCAGTGATCGAAATAAATAAATAAATGAATGAGTCGTAGGCCAACTCTACACCTTATTTACACAGCCGATATCCCAACCAGTGTTGCCAATTCTGAGCCGATAGTTATAGCTGAGTTGACTTTAGAAAAAAGCCAAAAATAGCCAATCTTCACAAAAAATAGCAACAGAAAATAGCCGCAGCAAAATCAGTTGAAAATAACTTGATTTGTTAAAACGAAGTGATGAAAACCATATTTTCAACTTCTTGCTTGTTGTATGACAAATTGGTGCCAATTAAACGTAAGGAACTTTCAGGCACCTCGTAGTTGTGGCAGCATTTTCCAACTTGCCGCAAGCCGTATCTGTAATAAATATTCATTTTAAATTATCAACATATATTATAGGATTGATCATTCAATACCTTATATTCAAAATGGAATTCAGAGTTTGAATCTGAATCTTTGTTTTAATAATGTTCACCTGGCTGAACACTCTCTCAACCTCGGCATTGGACCATGGTAGCGAAAGTAACATTATCACAAAGGAAGCTAGATCATTGAATGGCCTTCGGCCTCCTGAATCTGTAAAATTTCTCACTTCTGCCCAACATTTTTCGTTGCCCTCAACATTATTCCATTTAATATGATGAATTTTCGAGAGACAACTAGAGATGGCAGCATGCAAGATCTCGTGTATCGATAAGTAATCGACATACATATTAGAACAGCTGCTGGTCATTTTTTTTTGTGAAGAGTTATGGCCATTTTTTGCAAAACTATTTTGCGAAACGTAAATATTTTTGTATTGTGAAATATAGCTAAAAACTATCTGAACTTTTGAAAAGAATAGCTGTAAAAACCGTTCCTAGCTAAATGGAAAATTTTCTAGTTTTCGGTTATCCAAAATTGCCAGAACTGGCTAGAAAATAGCTGAGTTGGCAACACTGATCCCAACAAATAGGCGCCGAACGGTATCTACATTTGCAGATGATACAGCTATACTTAGGTCTTCGATCCAAGGTACAGCACAACTAGCATTGCACCTCTTAATGCCAAATTTGGTATCTCTAGCTTTTATAATAGCTGAGATCTGTGTGCTCGCACAGACAGAAGGACAGACATACAGACATAGGTCAATCGCCTCGGATAATGATCCTAACAAGAAAATATATACTTTGTGGCATCTGTCATGCTTTCTTATGCCTGTACATACCTTTGCACGAAGTTAGTATACTCTTTTTTTACCATTTTCAATGGACAAAGAGTATACAAATAAACCTTGTATATGAACCTCAACCATATGAAGATTTACCTATGAAACAATTAGGCGTACGCTTTCGTTTTAAATGCTTTATTTATATCATAACTGAAATCTAAGATTTTTAGTATGAAATGCCGGTGTTGTCGCGGATCCAGTCCAGGTGGTGGGTGACACGCTGGAAGCCAGCGGGGCTGCCAGATTGGCAGCCAGCAGCCGACCCAAAGTTGGTGACACCGATCAGCTTGTTGCCGTTGTGGGAGACCAGTGGGCCACCAGAGTCACCACCGCAGGTGGACTTGCCATCGGGAGTTTTGACACAGATGATGTTGGTGTTGACAGTCACATCGCCGTAAGTACGCTTGCACTCGTCGTTGGAGATGACCTGCAAGTCGACGCACTGGAGCCAGTCGGGCAGTGGGCTACCATTGTAGGTAGCTCCCCATCCGCAGGCAACAGCCCATTGGTTGTTGAAGTCGTTGTAACGGTCGTTGTAGCTGGGGATCTCAACCTTGTTGACCATGTGATAGAAGTCGACATGTGGGATGCGGATCAGAGCGATGTCATCGACCCAGTGGTTGATGATGTTGTTCTGGCTGACCCAGTGGGTGTACTGGGCGTTGGTGCGCCAGGTAGCTCCGAAGTAGACGGTCACATCACTACCAGTGCAGTGACTAGCAGTCAGGACCCAGGTGTTTCCAATGATGGAGCCACCGCACCACCAGCCACCGCTGAAGCCGAGACCGACGGTGTAGGGAGCCTTGCCCTCGTAGGCTGGGTAGCCGTTGGTTATACGGCTGCTGATGCCCTTGGGAAGGTCCTTGGGGTGCACCGCCTCTTCGAAAGCAGATGCAGAGGCTACAGCCAGAGCCAGAATAGTTAAGAACACCTTCATGTTGTGTGAGCAACTTGTGCTTCACTGAGGGGTTCCAAGACTTTTTATACCTGCGAGTGCCTGCGGAAAATACGTTCATTTGAATCTTATCTGATTTTCAAGGGTGTCATAAATCTTTTTGGTATGCAGTAAAACTATCATAGATAATTGTGATTTAGTCATACATTAAAAGTTGCTTCCTTTTTTGAAATCATCCTTATATTATTATCGAAAGATCAATTTACTTTCATTCAAGGCAAGAGGTGATTATCAATTTAAAATCAAATTCCGCATAGGGTTTTTCGTAACTTGCTGTTTGTATAGTTTACCATAAGCTCTCCATATTGATTATAATTCTTGCACGTAGACATATGAATTATATGTTGTGATTAAACGTAAGGGTTCGAAGGTTTGCAATGTCGTATATTAGGAATTTGAGTATCAGTGATCGAAATAAATAAATAAATGAATGAGTCGTAGGCCAACTCTACACCTTATTTACACAGCCGATATCCCAACCAGTGTTGCCAATTCTGAGCCGATAGTTATAGCTGAGTTGACTTTAGAAAAAAGCCAAAAATAGCCAATCTTCACAAAAAATAGCAACAGAAAATAGCCGCAGCAAAATCAGTTGAAAATAACTTGATTTGTTAAAACGAAGTGATGAAAACCATATTTTCAACTTCTTGCTTGTTGTATGACAAATTGGTGCCAATTAAACGTAAGGAACTTTCAGGCACCTCGTAGTTGTGGCAGCATTTTCCAACTTGCCGCAAGCCGTATCTGTAATAAATATTCATTTTAAATTATCAACATATATTATAGGATTGATCATTCAATACCTTATATTCAAAATGGAATTCAGAGTTTGAATCTGAATCTTTGTTTTAATAATGTTCACCTGGCTGAACACTCTCTCAACCTCGGCATTGGACCATGGTAGCAAAAGTAACATTATCACAAAGGAAGCTAGATCATTGAATGGCCTTCGGCCTCCTGAATCTGTAAAATTTCTCACTTCTGCCCAACATTTTTCGTTGCCCTCAACATTATTCCATTTAATATGATGAATTTTCGAGAGACAACTAGAGATGGCAGCATGCAAGATCTCGTGTATCGATAAGTAATCGACATACATATTAGAACAGCTGCTGGTCATTTTTTTTGTGAAGAGTTATGGCCATTTTTTGCAAAACTATTTTGCGAAACGTAAATATTTTTGTATTGTGAAATATAGCTAAAAACTATCTGAACTTTTGAAAAGAATAGCTGTAAAAACCGTTCCTAGCTAAATGGAAAATTTTCTAGTTTTCGGTTATCCAAAATTGCCAGAACTGGCTAGAAAATAGCTGAGTTGGCAACACTGATCCCAACAAATAGGCGCCGAACGGTATCTACATTTGCAGATGATACAGCTATACTTAGGTCTTCGATCCAAGGTACAGCACAACTAGCATTGCACCTCTTAATGCCAAATTTGGTATCTCTAGCTTTTATAATAGCTGAGATCTGTGTGCTCGCACAGACAGAAGGACAGACATACAGACATAGGTCAATCGCCTCGGATAATGATCCTAACAAGAAAATATATACTTTGTGGCATCTGTCATGCTTTCTTATGCCTGTACATACCTTTGCACGAAGTTAGTATACTCTTTTTTTACCATTTTCAATGGACAAAGAGTATACAAATAAACCTTGTATATGAACCTCAACCATATGAAGATTTACCTATGAAACAATTAGGCGTACGCTTTCGTTTTAAATGCTTTATTTATATCATAACTGAAATCTAAGATTTTTAGTATGAAATGCCGGTGTTGTCGCGGATCCAGTCCAGGTGGTGGGTGACACGCTGGAAGCCAGAGGGGTGGCCAGATTGGCAGCCAGCACCAGATACCCAGTTGGTGACACCGATCAGTTTGTTGCCGTTGTGGGAGACCAGTGGGCCACCAGAGTCACCACCGCAGGTGGACTTGCCGTTGGGAGTGCTGACACAGATGATGTTGGTGTTGACAGTCACATCGCCGTAAGTACGCTTGCATTCGTCGTTGGAGATAACCTGCAGGTCGACGCACTGGAGCCAGTCGGGCAGTGGGCTACCATCGTAGGTACCTCCCCATCCGCAGGCAACAGCCCATTGGTTGTTGAAGTCGTTGTAACGGTCGTTGTAGCTGGGGATCTCAACCTTGTTGACCATGTGATAGAAGTCGACATGTGGGATGCGGATCAGAGCGATGTCATCGACCCAGTGGTTGATGATGTTGTTCTGGCCGACCCAGTGGGTGTACTGGGCGTTGGTGCGCCATGTAGCTCCGAAGTAGACAGTCACATCACTACCAGTGCAGTGCTTGGCAGTCAGGACCCAGGTGTTTCCAATGATGGAGCCACCGCACCACCAGCCACCGCTGAAGCCGAGACCGACGGTGTAGGGAGCCTTACCCTCGTAGGCTGGGTAGCCGTTGGTGATACGGCTGCTGATCTTGCTGACCTTGGTGAGGTCCTTGGGGTGGACTACCTCCTCGAAGGCAGAAGCGGAGGCAACAGCCAGAGCCAGAATAGTTAAGAACACCTTCATGTTGTGTGAGCAACTTGTGCTTCACTGAGGGGTTTCAAGACCTTTTATACTTGCGAGCCTCATTGGAAAATACGTATATTCTTGTCTTATCTGATTTCTGAGAGTCTTGTAAATCTTTCTTTTGTGCAATAAAACTCTCACAGATAATTGTGATTTTGGCATTTGTATTGAATTGCTTTCATTTGAAAAAAAAAACATCCTTATCTGATCTTGAATCATATGATTGCAGTCTGTTTTTATAAAGTGCTTAGGTTGAGGTGTTTAAAGTAGTTTGTAAGGATTGTAAGTCTTTGAAAAATATATTAAGTTCCCATTTATTCTGCATCAGTATTCACAGCTTAGTTTACTTTTTCAACACAGTAAAATAGGTATTTCTGATTTTAGAAATCATCATGTTTCGTACAGGGTATTTCGAAGTTTTTTTGATTATTATTTGATAGTTTAGTATGGCCACGTCACATTGATTATCGTTTGTGCAGTCCGTAGGGGGTAGTACGTATTATCGGCTCGGATTTATACAATGTCGTATATTAGGAATTCGAAATTCAGGAGACGAAATAATATAAAAGCTCGTCAGGATTGTGCTAAAGCATAGTTGTGCATTAATAATGAAACTGTTCGTAACATTTTTGGCGTTGGCCGTTGCTGTTGCCTCTGCGGCACCTCCTGAGGCTACAGTTCACCCCAAAGACTTGCCAGAGATCAACAGGGTCGAGGGCAGAATTACCAATGGTTACCCAGCCTACGAGGGTTTGGCTCCCTACACAGTTGGTCTGAGTCTGGTGAAGAACGGAGGCTATTCGTGGTGCGGTGGATCCATCATTAGTAACACATGGGTTATTACTGCTGAGCACTGCACTAGAGGCGTCGATCATGTTATTGTGCACTTTGGTGCCACTCACCGCACCAATGCCCAGTTCACCCATTGGGTTGGTAATCATGACATTATCAACCACGACTACGACGACATCGCTCTGATCCGCATTCCTCATGTGGACTTCTGGCACATGGTCAACAAGGTTGAGCTGCCCAGATACAACGAGCGATACAATGACTACAACAACTGGTGGTCCTTTGCTTGCGGCTGGGGAAAGACCCACGACAACAGTGGTCTTCCCGACTGGATGCAGTGTGTTGACTTGCAGGTCATGTCCAACTCCGAATGCCAGCAGACTTATGGCTCTAATACTGTGCGCGACAACATTATCTGTGTGCGAACTCCCGAGGGCAAATCAACTTGCAGCGGCGACTCTGGTGGCCCTCTGGTCTCTCACGACGGCAAGAAGCTGATTGGTGTGACCAACTGGGTATCCGGTGCTGGCTGCCAGTCTGGTCACCCCTCTGGGTTCCAGCGCATCACCTACCACTTGGACTGGATTCGTGATATTACTGGAGTTGCTTACTACTAAAGGTTAAATTCTGCACTTGCCTTTATTAATAAAAAGAACATTTATCGAAGATACTTTGTGTTTCACTTAAGAATCTTTTACTAGGGGTTTCACTGTACTGTGTTAAATATGACACAATATGATCATGTCTAGTAATAACTTGTAAACAAACAAATTTAATATATATGAGGTGTATTTCTAATGTTTATACTCATCATCAAACTTGCAACACATTCGAGGGTCTTAAGAGTTCTTTGTTTTGTCAAGAGAGAACTCAGTCGGAGTTAGTTAAAAATTAAGAGAGAGCAAGCTCTCTCAAGAGACTTATAGAGAGAGATAGAAAGGGATATAAACAAAGTGAGACAAACAGTTTTACAAAGACAAGGAGAGCAGGAAATTCAAAAAGAGCGAGACGAATAGAAAGCCTTATTTATATTAAGAATGTCTAAAGTTAATTTAATTTATTGATCTCTCATTTCTTTAGAAACTTTAGAACCTTCCCCGATCGCTTATCATTTCATTTCCGTTGTTGTTACTGATAACAAAATATATAGAAGAACCAGACACATCTTTATAATACCCTTACTTTAGAATGAATGAAAGATTCTTGATTGTAAAACTTACAATATCGACATGATTTGGTTAGGACAAGTTCAAAGTCTGTAAATTTATAACTTCTTTCCTTTGAAAAGATTTTCATATTGTCATCGATCTGATTTCCATTCACATATTGGCAGGTGTATCTAATCTTTGTCTAACCCATAAGCAAAGATCTAGTGCAAACTGAAATCAGTTTTACGATTCTAGTTTGACTAGGTTGTAAAGATAGCGTATATAATTTATATTATATTTCAAGATAATTTAAATAGAACCCACTTACTGATTACTATAAAAGTGGTGTTTTTTCCAAAGAACCCACAAGTTGTCTTTGCAACATGAAGGTATTCATTACATTCCTGGCTTTGGCTGTTGCCGCCGCCTCGGCTGCCCCATCCAACGGCATGATCCACCCTAAGGATCTGCCAAAATCCTCCATCACTGGCCGTATCACCAACGGCTACCCAGCGTACGAGGGCAAGGCCCCCTACACCGTTGGTCTGGGCTTCAGCGGCAATGGTGGTGGCTGGTGGTGCGGTGGTTCTATCATTGGAAACACCTGGGTTGTGACTGCTGAGCACTGCTCCGGCAGCGCCGAGTCTGTGACCGTCTACTTCGGTGCCACCTGGCGCACCAACGCCCAGTACACCCACTGGGTCAGCCGCAACGACTTCATCAACCACAACTCTGCCGATATTGCTCTGATCCGCATTCCCCACGTCGACTTCTATCACATGGTCAACAAGGTTGAGCTGCCCAGCTACAACGACCGTTACAACGACTACAACGAAAACTGGGCTGTTGCCTGCGGCTGGGGAGGTACCTACGATGGTAGCCCACTGCCCGACTGGCTCCAGTGCGTCGACCTGCAGATCATCCACAACTCTGAGTGCGCCAACTACTACGGCACTGGCTTGATCCAAGACAAGATCATCTGCACTCGCGTCACTGACGGCAAAGGCACATGCCAGGGTGATTCTGGTGGCCCATTGGTCTCCCACAACGGCAACAAACTGGTCGGAGTTACCAACTTCGTGCCCGCTGCTGGTTGCCAATCTGGTGGCCCATCTGGTTTCGCTCGTATCACCTACCACTTGGACTGGATCCGTGACAACACTGGCATTTCTTATTAAACATAAATTTCAATAACAAAAGAGCTTTAAAAAAACCAAGAATTGTTTTAATATATTGTTGAGGTGTACAGCTTATGGCTTATTAATACTTTGGAGGTTAGGTTTAGATCTACAAGAAAGATATTAAATTGGTTTGCCTTTGATGTATTTATATCTTTGATATGAAGAAGATGTGTTGAAAGTTTCAGTTAACTACTAGAAATAGCTACTGTTGGGTTTTGTGAACGTTTGATTAGATATCAGTATTAGTAAAGGGTAGATGTTTATTATAGTTTTGTGCCATCAATTACTGAGTAGATAATGTCTGTTTGCCTGTCTGCTCTTCCGTTTAAGAACCTAGATGTTACAGTCTATAACAGCTTGGACTTCTCAATTTGATGACAGTATCCCTATTATTAGACGCTGATCAAGTTTTTTTTTTCACATTTCTTGATTTCTTCTATGCAAAAACTTGAGAACTCTAGAACTTCTAGACACCAGTATTATGTTGAACATAAAACTTATCAACTTACAAAGTGTAGATGGTTATTGTTAAGATGTGTTTAAAGTCTGTGAATTTGCTTGAAACAAGATGTTGGTATTGTAATTGGAAAGTTTATAGAACCTTTGTCTTGCCCACCAGCAAAGTTCTAGTGCAATCTAATTAAGCTTTATAAAACACAGATTAATGATTCAAGTGTTACTAGGTTGTAAAGATAGCGTATATAATTTATATTATATATCAAGATAATTTAAATAGAACCCACTTATTGATACTATAAAAGCGGTGTTAACTCTAAACAATTCACAAGTTGTTTGACCACCATGAAGGTATTCATTACGTTCCTGGCTTTGGCTGTTGCTGCCGCCTCAGCTGCTCCCACCAACGCCGTGATCCATCCCAAGGATCTGCCTAAGTCCTCCATCACAGGCCGCATTACCAATGGCCGCCCAGCGACTGAGGGTGAGGCACCCTACACCGTTGGTCTTGAGTTCACTGGCAACGGAGGCGCCTGGTGGTGCGGTGGTTCCATCATTGACCACACCTGGGTTCTGACTGCTGAGCACTGTGCCGGCACCGCTGAGCAGCTGACTGTTTACTTCGGTGCCACGTGGCACTTCAACGCTCAGTTCACCCACTTTGTCAGTCGCAACGACTTCATTCTGCACACTTCTGCCGATATTGCTCTGATCCGCATTCCCCACGTCGACTTCTATAGCATGGTCGACAAGGTTGAGCTGCCCAGCTACAATGACCGTTACAACAACTACAACGAGGATTGGGCTGTTGCCTGTGGTTGGGGTCAGACTGAGGAAGGCAGGCAACCCGACTGGATGAAGTGCGTGGACTTGCAGATCATCGAGAACTCTGAGTGTGCCAACTACTACGGCACTGACTTGGTCCAGGACAAGGTCATCTGTACTCGCGTCACCGACGGCAAGGCCACCTGTTTTGGTGACTCTGGTGGTCCTTTGGTTACACATGATACCAACAAACTGGTGGGTGTAACCAACTTCGTGCCCGATGCTGGTTGCCAATCTGGTGGGCCATCTGGCTTCGCTCGTGTCACCTACCACTTGGACTGGATCAAAGAACATACTGGAATTTCTTACTAAAACAAACTTTCCATAATAAACAACTAAGAATTGTTTTTGTAAATATAAAAATAATTATGTAATGAGGCATAAAGCTGATTGCTCTCTTATACTGCGGAGGTTAGGGTTTGTATTTGATATGCTTATATTTTCGATTTATAGGGATGTGTTTGGTAGTCAAGATTGAATCTTAACAGGCTGAACTATTGATTTTATTTCAGTACTGCTGCTATATGTACTGAGTATATAAATTCTTCTCTGCTTAATAATAAAAATCAACATGCAAAATGTTCAAAAGTTTGGTAAAAATAAGTCTAAAGTCTGCAAATTAATCACTTGTTTTCTTATAAAGATTTTCGTACTGTCATCGAAACTTCCATCAACTTTCCAGCAGGTGTATCTAATCTTTGTCTGACCCACCAGCAAAGTTCCAGTACAATCGTATTAAGTGTTTCACATACACAGATTTACAGTGTACGTTTAACAAGGTTGTAAAGATAGCGAATATAATTTATATTATATTTATCAAGATAATTTAAATATAAACCACTTATTGATTGGTATAAAAGCGGAATGTGCTCGAAAGTTAAGGCAAGTTGTTCAAGCAACATGAAGGTATTCATTACGTTTCTGGCTTTGGCTATCGCCGCCGGCTCGGCTGCCCCATCCAATGGTATAATCCACCCTAAGGATCGGCCAAAATCCTGGGTCCAAGGACGTATCACCAACGGTTACCCAGCGTACGAGGGAAAGGCTCCCTACACTGTTGGTCTGGGCTTCAGCGGCAACGGTGGTGGTTGGTGGTGCGGTGGTTCTATCATTGGAAACACCTGGGTTGTGACTGCTGAGCACTGCTCCGGCAGCGCCGAGTCTGTGACCGTCTACTTCGGTGCCACCTGGCGCACCAACGCCCAGTACACCCACTGGGTCAGTCGCAACGACTTCATCAACCACAACTCTGCCGATATTGCTCTGATCCGCATTCCCCACGTCGACTTCTATCACATGGTCAACAAGGTTGAGCTGCCCAGCTACAACGACCGTTACAACGACTACAACGAGAACTGGGCTGTTGCCTGCGGCTGGGGAGGTACCTACGATGGTAGCCCACTGCCCGACTGGCTCCAGTGCGTCGACCTGCAGATCATCCACAACTCTGAGTGTGCCAACTACTACGGCACTGGCTGGGTCCAGGACAAGATCATCTGTACACGTGTCGTCGATGGAAAGTCTACTTGCGGTGGTGACTCTGGTGGCCCATTGGTTACACACGACGGCAACAAACTGGTCGGAGTTACCAACTTTGGTCCTGCTGCTGGTTGCCAATCTGGAGGCCCAACTGGATTTGCTCGTATCACCTACCACTTGGACTGGATCCGTGACAACACTGGCATTTCTTACTAAACATAAATTTCAATAATTAAAGAGCAAAAATCTAAGTTGTTTTCTTAAAACGAGCAATTGATAAGTTGTTTTTCATTACTTTTTAAAAAAAAAAGAAAAGGTTTATAATGTTCAGAAATGAAGCTTTTAACTACATATAACTATTTCTTCGAGAGTAACTATGTTGTTATATATATTGTTAAAGCATAAAGCTTATTGCTTTAATTTGCTTGATGCTGAGTTTAGGATCAGTCAATTTCTTAGGTACAGCCAATTTATCGTGGTGAACGTTTGATTATATTTCAGTTTTCTATTGGTGATTGATTGTTTCATTGATTCTCAGTCAAGGCCCGGAGAAATTACGTATTTATTTATTTATCCTAAGTAGAACAAAATGTAATAACAATTTTCGTATTACTGTCATTATGTGTATATTATATAATTTAATGTTAACTTTAAAATTGTCAAGCCGAAATGAAAAGTTCATGCTAGGCTCTATGCATTTTAAAGTTTTTTTTTGGGATTTTTTAGTAAATTTCAATTGAGGTGAACAAACATGATGTTGACCATAGCACGAGAAACATTAATCTTATCTCAAGCGGAAAATAATGAGCTTCCTGTGTAAATAATCGTAATTATAATCAAGCTATAGATACGTAGCTATCAAGCAATGATTTACGAGACTTTCATCTGGCTAATCAGTCAAATAAAATGTAATTCCTGTTGTAAATTATAGCTTAGCTTTATCGTCGATTTGCATTATCGAAAAGGTATATAAGCATTGCGAAAAGTGTAAATTGTTATTAAGTTTCAGTATTTGGTCAACATGAAGGTGTTTGTGGTGTTACTTGCCGTCATTGCAACGGCAGCCGCTGTTGAGGAGCGTGTGTTCTGGAAGGATATTCCAGTGGGTCAATCGATCGAAGGACGCATTACCAATGGATATCCAGCCTATGAGGGCAAAGTACCCTACATTGTTGGCTTGGGCTTCAGCAAGAACGGCGGTGGCACCTGGTGCGGTGGTTCGATCATTGGCAACGAGTGGGTTATGACTGCCAAGCACTGCACAAGCGGCATGGAGTCTGTGACCATCTACTATGGCTCAACGTGGCGTCTTCAGGGACAGTTCACCCACACCGTTGGCAGTGGCAACTTTATCGAACATGGCTCCGGAGATATCTCACTGATTCGTACACCTCATGTTGACTTCTGGTCTCTGGTGGATCGTGTGCGTCTGCCTTCGCTTGGCGACAACAACAACTATGAGAGCTACTGGGCTTTGGTTTCCGGTTGGGGCAAGACTTCGGATGATGGTGGCGTTACTGAGTACTTGAACTGTGTCGATGTTCAGATTGGACCGAATTCCGAGTGCCAAAACCACTACGGTAGCTTTGGAAATGAACTCATTTGCATTCCCACACCCGAAAAGAGGGGTACCTGCAGCGGTGACTCTGGTGGTCCCTTGGTCCTGCACGACTACAACTACCAGGTGGGAATTGTCTCGTTCGGCTCCTCAGCTGGCTGCCTCTCCGGAGCTCCCAAGGGAATGGTTCGTGTCACGAGCTACTTGAACTGGATCCGCGACAACACTGGCATCTCTTACTAGAGGAAGAAAAGCTTCAATGAAATAAAGAACATATAAAGCAAAGGTTGTGTTATGAAGCGGAACTGTAGAGGCGGAAAGGTTGGGCTGACAAGGTTATAGAATGATACCTACAGTAGATACCGGGGACTTACTAGTAAACCGGGAAGTAAGAAGGCACTTATAAGAAGTGTGTCATTACGCAAACACCTTCTTGTATTATGGTAAATAAGATAAGGACTGGTTGACCAGGCAAAAAGATTGGATTTCCTTAGAATAACTGGACTGGATAGGGAGCTAGAAGCTCAACGGGAAGTATAATAGATCTACAAGGTTGCAGTACATCTACCCCAATCATATTATAATATTTAACAAATTCGATCACAAAGTTGGGATGCCTATGCAGTTAGGTTCTGGGTGGTTCTAGTAGCATACTTTTTGGCTTTGGGCTTGGTATTCTTTTCTTATTATTTATCAATTTATGTATTGATAAGGTTGTTGATCCATTGAAAATACTTTGCTACATGTATTTTGTTTTTAATTTTGCAATTTATTCAGAGTGAATCTATTCAACAACTGCATAGAAAGTGCGTTTAGTAGGAAATGCCGGTCTTGGTCTTGATCCAGTCGAGGTAGCTGGTCACACGGGTGAAGCCAGCGGGTGCGCCAGATTGGCAGCCAGAGCTGGAGACAAACGAGGTGACACCAATCAGTCTGCTGTTGCTGCTCAACACCAATGGGCCGCCAGAGTCGCCGCTGCAGGTGGAGCTCTTGTTGGGGGTGGCAATGCAGATGACCTTGCTGGAGGCAACAGCAGAGCCATAGGTGGACTGGCAGGTGGCCACAGAGATGACATCGAAGGTCTGGTACATCAGGGTGTTGGTCACACCGGAAGCCGAGTCAGAGGTCTTGCCCCAGCCGGAGGCGATGGCCTTCTGGCCGGCATAGGTGGAGTAGCTGCTGGCAACAGCGGGCAGCTGAACCTTGTTGATGTACGAGGTGAAGCTGACCGAGGAGGTCTTGATCAGGGAGATATCGTTGGCAAGGGTGCCTGAGTTGTAGCTGGTGTGCTGCTGGAAGCCAGAGCTACCGATGGTCAGAGTCAGCCTGGCGGCGTTGCGGTTGGTGGAGCCGTAGAAGATGGTCACAGAGGAGGCACTATAGGAGTAGGAGTCATGTGGGTTAGCCAATCTGTAGCATTGAAGTCCGATATAATAGACACTCACCCGCTGGTGCAGTGAGCAGCAGTCAGCACCCACTGGCTGCCAATGATGGAGCCACCACACCACCAACCACCACCGGAGCTGGTGAAGCTAAGTCCCACCTGGTAGGGGAACTGACCCTCAGAGGCGGTCTTGCCGTTGGTGATGCGACCTTCAATGGTGGCCACGGCGGGCAGATCACGAGGATGCACGGGAGCACCCTGTGGCACGACGCCAGCGGAGACATAGGCCAAAGCCAGAGCAAGAACTACGAGCACCTTCATGTTGATCGTTGAACGAATGATTTTCCATCGATCCCTGTTGTCGATTATATACTCAAACCCTAAGTGCCTTATCACTCGTTTTTTTTTCTCATTGTTGTTAGTTTATTCGATTTCTTTTGATTCCCCTTCGTCTCCCAATGAATCTATCTATAACTAAAGCAGTGCGTGACCAAAACACATTCTATATCTGTCAGTGTGCTTGAGATTGTATCAGCTCAGCTCAGATAAGGCTCAAGTCTTGGCTGGCAGACGGCGCTCGTTCGATAAGACCAAGTTTCTACTGTGTATTGGGTATTGGTAGTATCGTTGAATTTTATTATATATGTACATAATCCCCATTCCCCATTTGGGTATTCACAATTGAATGTTATAGAATATAAATAATTATTCAATGCAGAAAAGGTTCACCCTAATGCCATGCTTACGTGCGAAATGACAATCGAAGCTGATCAATGAATAAAATGCCAAACTGCAAATGATTGTCTTATCTGCGGCACAACTTATGCCAAGATATGATAGAATATATACGATTTTTATAATTCAAGTACTTGTGAAAAAAGCAACAAAATTGATAAGCTAAAGAGCAAACAAATCGTAAATTTTATATAATAATTTCACATTTATAGTAATAAATATAATTAATGTCAAGTATCAGAGCCTTAAATTGGTTTTGCATTTGAACAGTGTAGCACAATGATGAAAGATCTACGAAATATAAGAAAGGGAAACCATTTTCCAAACCATAACCTAAGATTTGCCTTTAAGTTTCAATAATTGTGTAGATTAACTAAATGATCTGCAAATGTACAGATATAACTTACATATTCATATATATTTTAATCTTTTCAGTTATACACAAGATATTTTATTAAGGAATCATGGTAAGTCATGAATACTTTGATTTTATTTTTATTTTTGCAGAATGAACAATTTTTACGATTTGAAAATCATATTTTGACTTGTATTGGGAAGTCTAACAATCGTAAGATGGCACAGTAAATATTTCAGGCGACCTTATTTTGTAAGGTGGTATAGAAAATAATACGCGTGACAGCTGGGACTGGCTTAGGTCGTATGCTGGTACTGTAAATCTATCGGTTAATTTCTGGTCATACAATGGACTGTTGGTAACAATTTCCAAACGTGGCTGGACCTGCAATGGTGGTCCGTAGGGTTGTATATTATTATATCCGGGGATATTCACAGGCTGAATACGGTCGGGATATCCTATCAATGGCACCAAGAATGTTTCCCCAATTTGGTCCTGTAATTGTGGTGAAGGTCTAGCGGCTACGATGGATATAAGAGAAAAGACGACCATAAGGATCTGCAAGTTGAGAAAGATTTAAATTTAAACTGATTTGGATTGTATTGTATTACTTACGAATCGATTCATTTTAGTAGAAGAGCTTGTGTTGTGTGTTTTGTGAAGTTGAGGAGGTTTTGTTGATCGTTTAGTTCGAGACCTTTTATAAGTACACTTGAAGCGTAAGGGAATCGATTCTTCACAACGAATTAATTACATACCAATTTGTAACAGTTGTATATACTATTTTATTGTGTAAGATGTGGCGAATTTAAATATATGTACTTGTAGCTCTTGAGTATGTTTATAGCTCCCACTGTATACTATTAGGCTGAGTGTGGTTTGTATGAAGAAAACTTATGAAACTTAACTTTCAAAGCATATTCTTCAGCGTAGTGTTCTTTTGATCAAGACTTGACGTTCTCGTACTCATAACTTTGCAAAAACCCATGCGATTTTTGTGTAAACTGATATTTTGTTAATGATTCTTTAGTTGTTGTAGATTTATTTTGTATAGTAGTTTTTAGAATTGCATTTATATCAATTGATCAGGAGTTTGCAATGCACCTTTGGATACATCTTCGACCCTATGGTATATATATTCTGAATCGGCATCACCAGAGAAATCGAACTAGCCCCGCCTTCTGTCCGTGTGTCCGTTTATCCGCGTGTCCGTCTGTTAAAACGCAAAATAGTCTCTCATTTTTAGAGTTATCTTTATGAAACTTGGCACACATGCTTATTACATTTATTATTAGTATATAAGTCGGAACGAACTGAATCGGACCGATATATCGTATAGCTGCCATACAAACTATCGGCTAATTTTTGTTATTTGTCAATATATTGCATCTTAACTTACTACATCGGACTTTTTCTATATATATAATATATATATAAAATTTTATCCAAATCGCACCACTATAACATATAGCTGCCATAGAAATAATCGGCCGAAATGAAGATTTTTGTATGAAGACCGGTTTTGATTTTGGAAATAACTTAACTTAGAAATATTATATTAAATATATACACAATTACATTCAGTTCTGCACCATTATATATAACTAGTTTTGGTACAATCGAAAGAAATAAGAACTTGTAAGGGTATACAACTTTCGGCATGCCAAAGGTAACCGTTCTTCCTCATTTAAGCAACTCATCAACATTACGAGCAACAAAATCCAAGCTGTTTCGAATACGAAATATCCAAAAAAACGTTGAACACACAAAGGAAAATGCATTTTTCATGAGGTTTCAATATATGAAGGTCATTTCAAAGTATTTCTAAACGTTACTTGAACTTGATAATTAAATAAACAAAGTTAGTTAGGTTATTATTTTTGGATTATTGCATTTTATTAATCGTGATATCAAGAATGAATCGAACTGCTAGAGCATTTAGTAGGAAACGCCAGAGTTGGTCTTGATCCAGTCGAGGTAGCTGGTCACACGGGTGAAGCCAGCAGGGGCACCAGACTCGCAGCCAGCGCTGGAGACGAATGAGGTGACACCAATGAGCTTGCCGTCGCTGACCAGAACCAAAGGGCCGCCAGAGTCACCGTTGCAGGTGGAGGTCTTGTTGGGGGTGGCAATGCAGATGACGCGGCTGGAGGCGATCAGGGAGCCGTAGGTGGACTGGCAGGTGGAAACGGAGACAACATCGAAAGTCTCGTACTGCAGAGTGTTGGCAACAGAGGAGGCGGCATCAGAGGTCTTGCCCCAGCCGGAGGCGATGGCCTTCTGGCCGGCGTAGGTGGAGTAGCTGCTGGCAATGGAGGGCAGGACAACCTTGTTGATGTCCGAGGTGAAGGTGACCGAGGGGGTCTTGATCAGAGAGATGTCGTTGTTCAGGATGACCGAGTTGTAGCTGGCGTGCTGCACAAAGTTGGAGCTGGCAACGGTCTGGGTGAGCTTGGCACTGGTGCGGACGGTGGCACCGTAGTAGACGGTCACAGCAGAAGCACTGGGAGGGGGATAGAGCATCATTATAGTCGTTTGTTGGTTGGGCTTGAGAGGATCAGTCACTTACCCGCTGGTGCAGTGAGCAGCAGTCAGCAGCCACTGGTTGTCAATGATGGAGCCACCGCACCACCAGCTGCCGCTGGAGCTGGCAAAGCTTAGTCCCACCTGGTAGGGGAACTGACCCTCTGAGGCGGTCAGGCCGTTGGTAATGCGACCCTCAATGGAGACGGAGCCGGGCAGGAAACGGGGCTGGATGGGACCACCCTGTGGCATGACGCCAGCGGAGACGGAGGCAATAGCCAGAGCAAGAACTACGAGCACTTTCATGTTGATCGTTTGCCGTATAACGAATGATTTCCCACTGACCACGACAGCCTTTTATATTGGAGTTCTTATCAGAGTTTTGCTAAACTTTTGGGCTGCTATCAGTGAAAGCTTTTCAGACGCTTCCCCCTAAGATCAATGTGACTTTTGTGGCCACCCTTTTGACTCGGTTGACTCGTGCCAAAAACAAATTGTCGCTTATATCTCCGTATTTCTCTTGAGATTGTATCGAATCGTCGAGATTGTGCAGCACCAAAATGAGGCGGCAATTAAACGCACTTGAGAATGAAGAGTGGACAGACAGCGGAACTTGAACTGATTGCTATTGATTGCTATTTCTGACGCCAATCGATTGTGGGAATTTCAAAATCCCCATAACTGCTCAATCTATAGTACTATACGTAGTTTAATCCCAGTATAATCTATCTTCAAGTCTTTGTCAGCTTATGTAAAATATTTGCGATAAGAAGTGGATCAATTTTTTATCTAAACTTAATTCTATGGAATTCTGCTTTATCGCAATTGTTAAATAATATGAACTGGTATTTTTAGGCATGATAATAATACATATATTATATGTAAGTATTGAACCCAGGCAGAAGAAGGCGTGGCAGACTTCACAAATTATACATATTCGGGATCATGAGGCGAGTAAATTGAGCCATGTCTGTCTGTCTGTTCGTCTGTTGATATAGTTCTCTACGTGACTGTCTGTCTGTATGTCTGTCTTTCTCTCTGTCTTTCAGTTTGTCTTTCTATCTGTCTTTCTATCTGTCTTTCTGTCTGTCTATCCATCTCTCTGTCTGCCTGTCTGTCTGCCCGTCTGTCTGTGTAAACACATGTATCTCAGCTATTATTAAAGCTAGCGACACCAGTTTTTGCATTAAGGTTCCTGTTTACTATGCGCAGTTCAAGTTTATTTTAAATATTCTCTGCCACACCTACCGCCCTTCGCAAATCAATGATTTAGTTTTTCAAGTCTAATTGTAAGCGACATACTAAAGATATAGCTGTGTGACTTTGACATATACTAAGCTAACTGTATTATCTACCTTTTCTCAAAATTTCAATGCAATTGGACAATAATCATAGAAGTTACAGCAGTTACCTTAGTGGCCCAGCAGCGCAGTCTGCCCCTGCGGGTATGCTATAGTTTATGCTCGCAGGCCTGCATATGTCTGTGAGAGTGAGAAAGCAATAGAAGGCAGAAGACTCTCTGTTTGATCACTGTTAGTGCAATTGTAACAGTTGTCTTAAAACTATTTGTAGGGCATCTTACAGTCGGACTCCTCCTCTCTCTTTATCACCTGCGCCTTATACTATTAGTATATATAATATATGATAATATTATAATACTTTATTAAACCAATGAACTCGTTACGGAGCTCTGCTTATCACTTGCACCTTTGGCTGCCTTGAGATATGATTATATTTTTAGCTGTTATTCTTTAGTTTTTATGGTTCTTGTTCTTGTACATTTCGGGAAAAACACCTTGATAAGGAGAGTAAATAAGTTTCATATACAAACATAGAGTACCTAATTGTTAAAGTATTTATTAATAATTTTGTGGTTGAGGGAATGAATGAAATTTATGTTCACACTCGTCTCAAATTCGCTCAAGGCAGTCAAGTGGCGGATTTTCCTTGCGATTAAACAATCAAGCGTTACGTATACGCAACGTTGTGCCAAATGTTGCCAACTCATTCGAAGTGTGTGTGTGTAGTAAACATAGTATAAACGTAGACAGACTTCTTGACCAGTTCTGAATCTGGAAAATTGAAATCAAATCACTTTACGTGCTGTGCATGCAAACAAATCAACTTGGGGCAAGGACGACACACATGCAGAGACAGCTGGAAGAAGAGGGGGAAGGGGTAGAGAGGGGAGGGGGAGGGTAGAGGGTATGTCCAACATTAGCACATAAAAACAATTCATTGCCTTGTGCCACTGCTGACACATGTAGTTGTTGCTGAGGGTCATAAATGCCGCAGCCGAGTGCGTGAGTTGCCTAAATTGAAGGGAGTTTGAGTTGCGTCTCTTGCCCCTACCTACACCCTGCTCTCTTCTGCTTTCTCCCTACTTTCTCCTTTCCTTCTGCTGTTGATTGGCTTTAAGACTCTGGCTAGTTGGTGTGTTTATTTGCTGCTTACGCGCTCTGTTTGCATTCATTGTGAGCTTGTGTTTTATGACTGCACTTAACGCGCTTGAATTCTGTTGCACTTTGTCTCCCTTTTCTCAAGATAAAGCTAACTAATTTAACTGAAATATTTGCAGTTAACTTTAAAGAAGCCAACGCACCCAACAACAGCTAGCCGTTTTCTATATTGCGTATACGTAATGCGCTTACAATGCTGTACGCACGCACTCACGCTTATTAGACGCATATCCTGGCAGCAATAGCAGCCTTAACAACAATGTTCCATGTCTCTGACTCAAGTATCCCACTGCCTGCTCAAGTTGATATGCCAGTCTGCGTGTGTGTGTGTGTGTTGTGTGTGTGTGTGTGTGTGTACTTACACTCATATACCCAATGGCCAGCATTGGAAGTGTCCCCCAGCAGGGCAGCCAGGCAGCTCCTTTGACGACGACAAACAAGATTGCAGCAATAAAATTTCGACAAGTGAACAACAAATGATAAACGAAGCAGCACACGATAAAAAGAGGGAGATAGAGAGAAGGAGGGAGAGAAATGGTATAGGGGCAGTGGCAACTCTAAAGACGCACTCGAAATGCTGCTGGCTGGGACAAGAAGCAGGTCAGCTTGGGCAACCTAATGTGAGCCGCATCGATTACGCTCCACTGCTGTGCTGGCTGTGTGCTGTAGATGTTTTTCGACTGCTTTTTCATTACATTTATTTACCAGACTGCGCCGGAGTGCGCCGCGTCGTGGGGCGTGTCCATTGTTGTTGGCAAATAGAAAACTCTGCACAGTTGCGTTAAATTGTCATGAAATGCGCTTCGCAATGCTAAGGCTGCCTGTGGTCAGCCAGGGCTGCTTGCCTGCCTCACTGTCCCTTCCACTGTGCCTCCTCTTGTTGACCAGAATTAATGACAACTGTCTGCCACAGCAGTAGCAGCAGTCTGACCTGTCTTGGCATTCTCTTGATGACTTATCACATTGCCACTTGAATAGCTAGTTCCATTTCCGGCTGTAATTCAAAATTGCTGTACGCCTTCTTCAGCTTGTCAACGGCAGCTGGCTCATTAATCACGTGTGTAGCAGCCACTACAATTACTACTTGCTACCACTAGTCGTATGAGTAATGCATTTATCAATGTGTCAACCCGTTGAACAGATTGCCAACTCAAGATGCTGCGCAAATGCATTTTTAAAACTTTTCAACAGCAATTTGTACTTGCACATGATGTACACTCCAATGTGCTGTGTGTTGTCTGTGTGTGTGTGTGCTGTGTGTGTGTTCTGTGTGTGTTTCTGATTGCACTTGTCGCTGCAGTTCACGCAGTGCACGGTCAAAGTTTGTCTCGCAATTTCGCAACTCGGTTTTTAATGCGCTCCATATTGAAAAAGTTTTATTGGCCCAGCTGCTTGGACAGAGTGCAGCGCATACCTGAGCGAGCTCTGGCTGCTCATTAGCTCAAGTTGTCAGTGAAAGCGGCTTAAAGTCAGCAATAAGCTGGCAAAGTAGTGCAGCAGTAGCAGCAGCAGTTGCAGGTGATTGATACTGTTTCTTTCATAAGTTGCACATACGCCATGTTGCCCAATGCAGAGAGAGAGAGAGTCTGAGCTGTATAGCTGCCAATATTTTGACACAAATCCTGGCAACAGACGACAAACACACACAAGTGGCTGCTGGCATTAACTTTTATGTGACAAAGGATCAAACTATGTAATATCTCTGGCAACTTGGCAGCGCAGGGAAGGCGAACAAACACAATGCGACAGGGAGTGCGCCTCTGTCACTGTCTCTGACTCTGTCTCTATTGCTGCCTCTCTCTCTCTCAGTCTCTGTCCCAGCAGTCTGCCTATCAATAAGCAAATAACAAAATGCTGACTCTTTCTGTGCATATCACAAAAAAAGAAGGAGAGATGGAAAGAAAGAAAGGCTGGCAAACAAATATAAATATAAATATATATCTGGCACACAAACAAATCCCTTTCGTTGGTTTGCAATGGCGCTTTTTTTATTGTGCTACGTTCCGACAATTGGATTTGGAAGCGCCTTGGCATGTCTAGGCGAAATTGAAGGATTTACTTGCATCGATTCTCAGCGCGAGACGAGCAGGAGAAGGAGGAAGAGCAGGAGCAGGAGAAGGAGACAAAGCGACGTGTCCCCACAGAGACTGAGACACAGCTCAGCTTATTGGTGCATGCAAAATGTTTGCGGGCAACTTGGGCGTATCAATGCCAGGCACAAGAGAAATAGAAGGGGAGAAAGTAAACAGAGAGAGAGAAGAAGAGGGAACAGCAGAGGGAGTAAGGCAGAGAGAGACCTCCTGCAAATAGTTAATATTAAAAATATGACGAAGCAGCAAAGACTCTCAACAGGGCTTGTAAAATGAAATATAACTACTCATCAAATTTTAGCATGCACAAACAAGCATGTGCATGTCTGTGTTTGTACATTTTCATTCCTTTTTTTTTGGGGTAAGGGGGCAGCAAATGCTTTATGGCTTATGAGCATTTTGTTTGCCAATATTTCTCTCTCTTCCCCTCTTCCTCCTTTGTTGTAATTTCAGTTTATTGTTTTCTATATATTTTTCAGCTTGAACGCACTAAAAGCTACTCGAAATGCCAGTCAAGCTACCTTGCAAAGCCCTACCAGCCCTACCACTCCCCCTCCACTCCCTCCCCTCCTTGTCGGCGCATTTGTTTGCGTTATGTCTTTATTTTGTGCCCTGCCATGAAGAGCAGAGAGAGAGACTCCAAACTGTAGAGTGAACATGTTTTATATATGTATATATATTGTACTTTCCTGACTGATGGCTGCCATTGTGATTGGAGTAATGGCATATTGCATGTGGGCGTGGCAGAGCTTTACATATGCGCACATTTTGTTTGTACTTTTCAATACTCAATGTGGAAATGTGGAAATGTTTCAATAAGTTGTGCCCAGATTGAGTTGAGTAGAGAGTTCCTTATATGCTTGGGAGTTCTCTTTCCCACTCTGCTGATCCTTCGTCTGCGTACTTAAGCCATTAACTTTTGCTGTCAATCAATTGTCACTCGCCAGGCGGCAAACAAACCAAACAAAGGCAGAAAGCAATAGCAAAAGCAAAAGAAACAGAGCATGACAAGACGAAAACAGAACAGAAATTAAGTGAGAAGATGATGAAAATAAGAAAAAAGAAAACGGAATCTCTCAAGGAAACGGAATTAGTTGGCAGAAATTTGTAGTGGATTGAACGTGGAAATACTCTGGAAATATTAGTTGATTTATTGTGAGGTTTATATTATATACATATGATAATATAATACATAATATACAGTATGTATTATAAGTTTGCTTAAGACTTTTGTATACCAAATGGAAGGTTTAATAAATCTTCAGATGCAGTACTTACCACTCTAAAGAGCCTTTCTTATTTCGAGTGGTTTGAAGTAATAAATTCTCTGGAAAGTTAATTAGATTATGAAGAAAACTGTGACACATTTAAGTTAAAAGTTCTACATCTTATAATAATAATACTCATAAGCCTTAGAATTCTTATCTATTCTATTCTTCTACTATTCTTAAGCATCAGTCTGATAAAGTGGCTAGAAAATTTCACTTGATCAGCTAAAAGTTGCTAAAATATTTTAGTTGAGAGTTCCTAATCTTTAAAGGCAACTTTATATACACTTTATCTGAGAATATTTAAGGCCTTTTAGGCCCTGAAATTTTGACTAGAGTATCGTGATATAACGTACTTAATATTATTGTGAGTTCTGCATATAAAAGGAAAGGCATACCATATCTTCTTATAAGTTTGTTTCTTTAGGTACTCACCTACTTCAACTGGAACAGACTGCGAAATGCTCTGAAAATTTGACTAGATTATTAAGAAATTATATAGACTTCATAGTTGAGAGTTAAGCACATAAAATGAAAGCTTTTTCACATTTATTCATGGTATCTTCATGACTTTGAAGGCCTCATCCATGCAACTTGCTGGCTACCCTAAACTTGATTGTCTTAGAACTCTAATATACCCCCTTCCGAAGACGAGGTATGACCACTCAATCAGCAGCAATACAAACCAAAGCAAAAGAGGGAGAAAAGAGGAAGAAAGAGGAATTAAAGTGGGAGAGGGAGAAAATACAGAAAGCAAAGCGAAGCATCAACACACAAAAGTCTTTGTCTTTGTGTGAAATGTTGGCAAAAAGCAGCGAACTTTGCCGTCAACTCATTGTTGTGCCGGCAAGTTGAAGTGCCTGAGGCAGAAGGATGCCTGCCAGACAACTAGAGGAGAAGGAGAGGAAAGGAAGGGGGGGGGGAAAGTGTTGTTTAGATTTCATTATACAATTATCTTGTTACCAGAAATAATGGTGTCGAGCCGGGCAACATGCCAAAAACATTCAATGAGCCGCCACCACATGTGGGTGTCAGTTGGCTACACACAGGCACACACACACAGTCACACACGTCAGCTACACACACATGTGTAAACTCAGCCGGAAGCTGTGCGCGTTGCTGCAAAAGCAGGAAGTCATTAGCCGCCCCAAAAAAAAAGGGAAGAAAACCAAAAAAAGAAAACAGAAAGCAACGCGCAGAATAATGCGATAAATAAATGAAAATGTTTGAGTTAAATGAATTAAGTGTGCGATACTGCAAGCATATGTGTGTGGGAGTGTGTGTGTGTGTGTGCTGAGGACTTTGTTAGAAACACTTTCTGTGTTGGCTGTCAGCGCAAGTGACGGCGCGTTAAATATACATGCGACTTGAGGGTGAAGTGCCTCGAGCCAAGTGTGTCTTACTCTCTCTCTCCCCTCTTTCCCCCTTCCTCCTCTCTCTCTCTCTCCCTCTCTTTCCTGCTTATCGCAATTGTGTGTGGTAGTTAATTAGCCAAACATCACTCAAAGTGTCACAGGCAAAAAGTCACGACCGCCGTCATGGACAAACCTTAACTTGCCCAGTTTAGTTTAGTTTTCTCTGCCGTCATCGGCGGGGGGGAAACTGATTTCTAATCCAAGTGGGGGCTTGTGTGAGCGATAAGCAGGACTGTCTGCTCAAAGTTGCTCAAGTCATGCTGCACTCATATCATTATCATAATGATAATGAGCCACAGACAGTGGCGTAGGTAAACAAAAGTCAGCAAGTTGCCTGCGGGCATAGACACCTTCGAGCATAGGCGCCACTGCAGGCAATTAGCAGAGCTCTCATGTGTCTGTCTGTATGTGTATGTGTGCATTGCAAACTGCTGTGCTGGCAGTGCTCTCTCCATCTCCCTCTCTCACATGATTTTTTGCCTGGCTCAACTTAATTAATTATGTAGCCGACTAGTTGGCCATCCAAAAATCGTTAATTAACTTGATTGCTTTGAATTGACTGCGATTTGTTGTTGGCCAACATTGCATTGACTCTTCAGTCGTAAAGTTTACCAACACACACACACACAGGCTATAATTGATGAGCTGCCTGCTTGTTAATTGATTCTACTGCGTGTGTGTGTCTGTGTGTGTGAACAAGTTTATAACGAAACCAAATTGGTTTTATTAGCCGGCAAAGTAACTGTCTAAATAATTGATTGGTCAGCATTTGGCAAACATTTTCCGGGCTGGCTTTGTGGGTCACACAGACATACATACAGTAAAGCCCGCAGACCCGAATCCACTTTTCCCCACAGGTGACAGACAGGCCAGGCTAGCCACAAGCTGCCATGCAAGCATCGAAATGAACTTGTTCAATGAAGCGAAGCTGCTCAAGTCGCAAGTCAAGTTTTTGTGGCATAGAAAGAAGGAAAGAAATAAAGAAACTCTTGAGCATTTTTGTTGCACACTCGTTGCTGCAATTGCAACTGAATTTGTGACCAGTGAGCGAGGCCAAAGTGGAATTTAAATAAAAACTTTTGCAATAAACGCTCGCAGGCCACGCGGCGTATGAGCGATAGAGAGAGAGAGGGAGTGCGGGTGGGGCATGTCAAGTTGCCCGGTTTGACATTTTAACTAACTTTCCACACAGTCACACATACACTCACTCGCACACACACACAGTCACACACAGAGAGAAAGCCGTGTCGTGCTCTGCATATTGTAACTTTTTGCTGGGATATATATGCGATATTTTGTCATATCTGAGAGCCACACAAAATACGAGAAGCAACTTTTTGCCGTCTGTCATAAATTTGCGCAATGCAAACATTTATCAGCCTGGCCGAAACCGCACTCAGTTAGTAGTAGTCTGCATTTTGATATTTAAAGTTATTATACACTGCGAGAAAAGAGGCACAAAAGAGCAGCGTAGACTGTGAGAGAGATGAAAAAAGAGGGAAAGATCAATGAGGCTGCTTACTCCTCGTTGATCTTTTCTTTTCCTTCAATTGTCAAGGCTCAAAGTAAAACTATGGATAGGTAAACGTTGGTTATATAACGATAGGTTACTTATAGCGTAGCTCAGCTCTTTTACTCTATATTAAACACTGCAAGAAATGAGGTAGGAAAAGGGGGAGAATTGAGAGTTAATAAACAGAGAGAGAGAGAGAGAGAGAAAAGAGAGAGATGGGCAAAGTTCAATGTACTAAGCAGTAAGTTGAGTGCAATCTTCAATCAAAACTACACTTAACAAGCTGCACGTTTCTCTCAGTGTAGCACAGTTCAGCTGGGATACTGTGAAAAATGAGATAGAAAAAAGGGCGAGAGTAAAGTGTGTAAAAAGCGAGTAAAGTAGGACTAAGTAAGCAGCCAGTTGGAATGCAGTAACTCCTATTAGCTATGACTAGAAAGCTAAAGGTTTCTCTCAGTGTAGCTACAGCGTTGCTCAGCTGAGGCTTCAGCTCTCTTTCTCTGTATTATATAGAAGAGATAGAGAAATGAGGCAGAGAAAAAGAAATATAGAGAGTGCAAGAAACATGAGAATTTATCAACGAGCTAAGCAACAAATTGTCGAGTATTAAAACTTAAATTAACATTTTTCTCAGTGTATTTATGGAGTAGCTCAGCTGTGACTTTAGCTCTCTCTCTCTCTCTCTCTCTCTCTCTTTATAGTAAACTCTCTCTTTATAATACACTGCATGAAATGAGGCAAATGCGGAGAATATAAAGTGCTAAAATAGAGAGATGATCAACGTAGCTAGTTAAGTTGTGAATACTTCAATAAAAACTATGAGAAGTAAGCTAAATACTTCTCTCAGTGTATTAATAATGTAGCTGAGCTGTGATTCAGCTCTCTATCTATCTTTAATATACTCTCTCTTTATAATAACATACACAGCATGAAATGAGGCAAGTGCAGAGTATATAAAGTGCTTGAATAGAAATATAAACAACGTAGCTAGTTAAGTTGTGAATACTTCAATACAAACTATCAGAAGTAAGCTAAATACTTTTCTCAGTGTAGTTATAACATAGCTCAGCTGCAACTTCAGCTCTCTCCCTTCTTCTTTCTCTCTCCTTCTCTCTTTCTCCTTTTCTCTCTCCTTCTCTCCTTACTTCACTGACTTGGCGTGTGTTTTTGTCGTCGGCCAACGCTGAGTAAATGCTTTCTATTCCGGAACCGCAGCAACATATGTGTGTCCACCTCGCACTTCCCTTTCCCCTCCTTCCACCATTCTATAGAGCGGGTCTCCAGCGCGTCTGGCACTTCATTGTGTTGGACAGTGTGTGTTTGGTTTCTTGTGTGTTCCTTGCATATTCATGCGAAGCACTTTTATGCACTTGAATCTGCTGCATGAGATTGCAAAATTTGAATATTTATATCGTTCTTTTATTATTGTTATTATTATTATTATTATTGTTATTGCGTTCGT
The DNA here is from genome assembly GCA_018904025.1 of Zaprionus vittiger. Lineage (NCBI taxonomy): Eukaryota > Metazoa > Arthropoda > Insecta > Diptera > Drosophilidae > Zaprionus > Zaprionus vittiger. Next base: position 1,514,746 of record JAEIFQ010001142.1, on the reverse strand, counting down.
TCTCACTTAAAGTGCTCGGAAAAACTTCAAAGTCGTGCATGAAAATGTAGAAAATGTTTGTGGAGAGGGGGAAAACTTTCGCAGCAGTAAGAGAAGGAGAAGAAGGAGAAGGGAGAGGAGGGGAACACAATCAGTAAAGCTGGCGAGGCCTCGCTGGGGGAGGCTGAAAACAACTTTGCCCGTTATTTAAATGCGTTGTAATAATTTAAATGTTGACATATTGTCAGCCGCCCACATGCCACGCCCCCCCTGTACTTGTAAGCGCCCACTTTCACTTTACGCTGCCAACTTTTATTCATTCCTCCTCTTCTTCCTCTTCGCTCTTTGTGCTTTCTTTCTTTCTTTTATTGTGTCGCCGCGTAAATTTAATGAATTTTAATGAAAACTTATGTGCGTGGCGCATGTGGCCCGCACTGGCACAGCTGCTGCCACGCCCTCCACCTCCGCCTCCGCCTCCCTCTGCTGTCATTTGTATGCTAAAACATTTGCAATTGTCGCTTAATGTCGATTTAAACTTTTGATGTGCGTGCCGCCATTTTGTTGCCCATTTGCCTAGTGGAGTTTTTATGCTTGTTCATCAACTTGTGCGTCCGTATGAACGTCTATAAGTCGATGAATATAAGAGCTAGGGCTATCAATCGTGCTGACAATATTTCTAAGTAGTGCAGGCATATAATAATGATTTTACGATTGAGCCACGCCCCCTACTTAAGCCGTTTATTGATAAAAATTAAATTGCAGGCTTATTTTTAGAGTTAGAATATTATTTTTTGATGTGCATTAAAATTATCACTCTGCAAATGTTTACTGAAACTTTGGTTGCGAATGAATAATTAGCAGAAAAGTTATGAAAGATATAACTTTAGTGGATGTGCAGTTTTCTAAAGCGCCTGCAAATATGCAATGCAAACTTTCTTACATCCTTAAATATAGAGTTAGCTAGGAACTATCTTGAAAGACATACAGAAGGAACTTCCCATTCTGTCAGTCGAAGAAGAAGAAGTCAAGAGCGTTTCGTTAGAAGCTTTTTATTTTATATATGCATAGGGTAAGAAGTTCCTGATGTACTTAGATACCAGTGTTGGACTTGATCCAGTCCAAGTAGCTGGTGGTACGGGTGAAGGCAGCTGGGTAACCCTTCTCGCAACCGGCGGCAGCACCGAAGGAGGTAAGACCGATCTGGACCTTGGAGCTGGCAAGGACCAATGGGCCGCCAGAGTCACCGTTGCAGGTGGACTTGCCGTTGGTGGTGGCAACGCAGATGTTGGTGGAGGTCACAATGGATGAACCGTAGGTGTTGGCGCACACGGAGTTGGTGATCACAGAGAGCTCGACGTACTGCAGGTTGGTGGCAACGCTGCTGGATGAGTCCGAGGTGCGGCCCCAGCCGGAAGCGATGGCGGTCTCACCGGCGTAGGTGGAGTAGGAGCTGGCAGCGGCGGGCAGTGCGACAGCGGCGATTCTGCTCGAGTAGGAGACAGCGGGGATCTTGATCAGGGAGATGTCGTTCTTCAGGTTGTTGCTGTTCCAGCCGGAGTGGATGATGATGTTGGAGCTGGAGACGGTGGAGGTAACCTCAGCGGAGGTACGCACGGTGGCGCCCAAGTAGACGGTCACGGACTGAATGCTGAAGAGGGGAAGAGATTCATGAGCACACTAGAGACCTAACCTCACTTGTTTGTGTTCAACTTACCCATCGGTACAGTGAGCAGCGGTCAAAACCCACTGGTTGCCGATCAGAGAACCACCGCACCAGGCGGAGGAGAGAGCGCTGACCTTGAGGGATAGTCCCACCTGGTAGGGGAACTGGCCAACGGAGGCGACGCTTCCACCGGTGATGCGACCCTCAATGCTGTCCTGCACGGGCATGACGCGGGTGCGGTGGATCAGCTCAGCTTCGGGGAAAGCCGAAGCGGCCACGGCGAGGGCAAGAATGATCAGGAACTTCATGGTTGATTAGTCGACGAAATCGAACTGTGTCTTCTGCCCCAACTTGCTCGGCCTTTTATACCCCAGCCAGCCAGAGAGAGCATTATGCCAGCTGAGATTAGGCTGCATTTCAGCCAGCCAGGCAGGTGTGTAGTAAGACACCCGCTAAGATAAGATAGTCAGCCTGGTAGACCTCACGTCATGGCACGAGCACGGTCTCGGTCTCGGTCATGGCATGCTCTCTTATCTCACTGCCAACTGATTTCGCAGCGCGATATGCGATTTATTTTGCGTCCAACTTTGAAATTGATTTATTTTCGAACTCTCTAAAATTATGTTCACCCACCAAATTAATCGCCCACTTATCGCAATACCACCGGGTATTATGCGACGTAAAAAGTGGGAGAAACAACAAGTGAGAAAGCTAAGTACCCGCTTAAGTATGTAACTTCTTCTTCTTAAGGGTGTTTTACGGTACTGACAGGTGGCACCTTTAAAATGTATACGATCACTAAAATGATTTTTTAAATAACTTATAAGTTAGTTATCAGTTTGTAAGTAAATCATTTGATTAGTGATAGTTATTTTGCACACCGAAAATAAACGTTCTAGCTTTCATATTGAGCAAGGAATTCGAGTTTTTATCAATTTTAAGGTATAAAAGGGGGCGTGGCTAAAGTTAATCACAAACTTTATTTGTGTACAGTAGTCAGACATATTGTTACCAAATTTGGTTGCCCTAGCTTTTATAGTCTCGGATATATAGGTCATAATACACTAATTCGAGTACCCTTTAACCTCGAAAGGTACCTATACTGCCCTATGGTCTATTTGTTTGCAGTGGTCAGACGTATATTTACCAAATTTAGTAGCCATAGTTCTTATAGTCTCTGATATCTCGGTCATAATACCCCTATAGTACCCTTCTATCTCAAAAGGTACTCATGGGTACCCTTCTACTACCCTACGGGTACATGTATTAAGAAATGTAGATACCTTGTTGGCTGAATTCTGTACTGCTCATCTTGAGTCTTCCTTAATACCCTTTTGGTACCCTTCTACCTCGAAACGTACCCATGGCTACCCTTCTAACTACCATTATACCACTCTATGGGTACCTGTATTAAACAATGTAGATAGTTTGTGGACTAAATTATGTGTATCTTGAGCCTCCCTCAACACCCTTGTAGTACGCTTCTACCTCAAACGGTTCCCATAAACACCCTTCTACTACCCTACGGGTACCTGTATTCAACAATGTAGATACTTTGTGGACTAACTTATGTGCTGCTCATCTTAAGTCTCGTTCAATACCCTTACAGTACTCTTCTACCTCTTAAGGTACCCTTCTACTACCCTATGGGTACCTGTATTAAACACTGTATATACCTTGTGTGCTAAATTCTGTGCTGCTCATCTTGAGCCTCCCTCAACACCCTCGTAGTACCCTTCCACCTCATACGGTTCCCATAAACACCCTGCTACTACCCTACGGGTACCAGTAGTAAACAATGTAGATACCTTTTAGCTCGTGCATTAACTGGGCTAAGTTCTGTGCTGCCCATCTTGAGTCTCTCTATCTTATCTAGCACCAGTTGGAGTAGTTGAGCTGTCGGTTCCGTTGGGTACGGCTCTAAAGGGTCTTCAATTAGATACGATGCCAAATATCTTGGCCTGCAAATGCATTTCTATATTCCAGCATGTCTGCTGTCTGCTTTACTTGGGTTTTTCCTCAGTTTTTTTATCATCAGAAGATTGTCACTTATTTTTGTATATTGTTTTTTCTTCTTTATAAATAAACTAACCGCAAATTGTGTTTGGTCACTTTTATTTATCAACAATCGACGCCGCGTGATTGATTCGAGTAGATTCGCGCTTGAAGTGGGCTTTGATTTATGACTGAGCAGAGATAGCAGGTGAAGAGGGGGTAAAAGGGGGGAAAGGGGGTACTGTGCACTTGAATTGCCCGCAAGTTTGTGGTTAAAATACTCAATTAAATTCGATTAGCCGCAGCTCAGACGATAAGATCGATACGATCGATGCGCCAACTTGCTTTTATTTTTGTTTGGGGGAAATTCGAAAGTATTTCGACTGTTGTTGTTATGTTTATTGTTATTTATTGCCAGCAATTTCCCTGCCAGAAGAAACAAGTGCCCCATAAAGTGAGCCACCTTCCTGGCCAAAGGCAGAAGTAAAACTCTCTCTCTCTCTTCCTTTCTCTATCTCCCTCTCTCTCTTCGTGCTGTAGTCGATTTCATTGTTAGTGTTGAATTAATTGGTTTTATTGTCCTGTATTCAGGACGTGCAGCAGGCAGGCAGACTGAGCTGGGTAGAGTCTCGTCTGGGTTGGCTCTGTTCTGGCTGGTTCTGACTCGTTTCTGGCTATATTGTTAAGCAATTAATGGCCAACAATTAGGCGTTAATTGCATTTAGTTGACTGTTGACTGCCGAGTGGCAGTTCAGTTTGTTGCTCCTCCTGTTTCGCTCGTAATCCACTCCAAATAGGCAGTTATCCTGGTGTAGACAGTGGGCACACCCAGCTCACAGCCCTGGGCGCTGCCGAATGTGGTCAGCCCGATTAAATAGCTAACATTGTGCCAGTAATAGACCAGGGGGCCACCCGAATCACCCGAGCAGGCACCACGTCCGCCCAGTCCTGAGCTGCAAATGTGTCGCCGTGCACTGACTAAGCCAGGTAAATAGGCGCATATGCAACGAGGTTGATCCTGCACCTGCAGCTGCACAAAGTGCAACAAATTGGACTCCATGGCGCGCTTGGAGACATCGTCGCGGGCATCGCCATCGCCCAAGGCGCCCCAGCCGGCGGTGCTGACATATTTCCCCGCAAGCAGAGGTTGTTGCATAAAGGGGCGTGCCAAGGCAATGGTCTGCACCAGCGCTGTGGGCGTGGCAGGGCGGGGCAATCGCAGCAAAGCCAAGTCATTATAGCCACCAAAGCCCAAGTAACCTGGGTAGATCTTGAAGTCCTCCCGCGGCACTTGAAACACTTCAGCGGCACTGGCTGCATCTGCATAGCGCAAGGTGCCCAAGTAGACTCTCGCCCTGGTGGCATCTGTCAGGCAATGTGCAGCAGTAAGCACAAATTGCAGGGCAATCAATGAGCCACCACATTGACGCAGTGCATTCTGACGCAGCTCGAGCAGGAGTGCTGCCATAAAGGGATACATGCCAGGCTCGGCAAGTTCACCCCGTGCAATGCGTGTGCTGATGCCAGCATCGGATTCAGTTTGTGGCGTCTCCTTCTGCTTCTTATCCAGCAGTTCACACTGTCGCTGCCACAGCTCGTAGGCCAATTGCAGGCGCAGGGTTTGCTGCTCCTCCACATGCTCCTGCTGATCCTCCTGCAGATGCTTCTCAGTGTCTTCTGTCTGTGCTCCACGAGCCAGCAATGTGAGTAGCAGCAAGCAAAGTAGCTGGACGCGTGTTGCCATCTCGAAGTGAGCCTCTTCACTGGAGCTGGAGTAGTTTGTTGTTTTTATAGCCTCCACGCTGGGGCGGCACGTGTCGGACTCCACGTTAATTGAATTTGCCTCTGCGCTCAATGCGAATTCCAAGCTCTGAGGCTGAGGCAGCTGTTTGCCATTCAATTTACCCAGTTTCGTGTAATTGCCGCACGTTTTGGCGATTATGTTGCTTTGGTTAGGCCTTCAGACTTCTAGACAGTGCTCTTACCTCCCTTTCCTTATACTCCCTTTCCCCCTCTATCTGCTGCAGTTTGCCTTAATTACTGAGGGCGTCTGACTCAATGGGCCGAGCTTCAATTGCATCAGCTCTCATCTCTTGAAAGACTTCCATACTCTTTACTATAAACCTCAATGCATTGTCTCTTATTCATTGAATGTGTTTGGTATTTACTATACCATACTATGCTTTATAGGGTATACTTATATACTCTGCATTCATTAAGTTTATTTCGAGTATACCCTATGTGAGTTGCCTATGCTTTCATACTCTATAATATAAGGTATACACTCAAAAGTATTGGTTGTTTTATTTAATTAATGATATTGGCCAACTTATCAATGGGCCTCGAGTGTGCCTGCTCATCGTGTGCGACTTCGAGGAACACTCTGGGTAAATACGCTTAAAATGATATCAGTCATCGTCAAGTTATCGGAAACGGCGTGAACGAACAAGCTGTTCAATAGATTTTACACATTGATTCGCACGCTTGATTGGGGGATTTCATTTACAGTGGGAAGTGTAGATATAAATGCTAGTAAATAGTATATTGTCTTTGAGTTTTATTGTGTTCTAGTTTCTGTTATTTACACTATTTATACTACTATTCTTTACTATTTCTTCAAGTGTTTTTTCCGCTCTTTAAGTAGTTCAATGTTAGCAAGGGGACTTTTTATGTTTAGTGTGTAGGAGTAAATATAAAATTTGCCTATGCAGATGAGTATCCTACTCGTTCATCTACCATATATTAAAAGTATTTCCTTTTCATTTTCTATTAGTTAGAGCTAACTTTATATCATACAACTTTTGAAATTTAAGTACATATTAAGTTCATGTAGGTTTTTAACGTTTAATTTATTTATTGGTCCCACTTTACAATAAAAGAGAAACTTAATTAAACCTCTATTTCTAATATATATATTTTGAGAACTGACAGTATATATTACTATATGTATACATTTTGATTTATAACACAATTAAGGCACCTATTCGTAATTAAAGAGAAAAGGTCAATAAGTCCACAAAAAGTCTTAGAACTCATAAGAAATACTTGACTAGTAATAGAGAGCTTAGCTCAACAGGGGCACAATGGACATTATGGGTTGCAGTACAGATTCCCTTTTCAAATAATAATATGCAGTTTTCTCAAGTGTTTTCTATTGATACATATTTCTTTCAAGTTATTTCCCTTTCATCCAAAAACTTTCAATGTTTCTTTAAAGTTTTCCCATCTATTTTTTTTTTGCATTCACATATCTTTAAAGTGTTTCCTTTTCATTTCTATTCGTCAATATATCTTTAAACTTATTCTCTGCAAAACCTGTTTGAGCTTCGTTTTTTTTCTCTACTTTGATTGAAGTAAGTTTTGCCTTCCTTCCTTCATCTTCTTCGCTTCCGAATCCGATTGGATTTCATTTGTTTGCATCGCATAATTCGCTCTGCTTGTTGCCATTGTTGTTTGCTATAGTTGTTGTTGCTGCTCTTCATGTTGTTCTTGTTGTTGTTATTGTATTGCCTACTGTGCTTAGCTTCAGCTTCAGCTTGAGTCGTGGCCCGCGCCTCTGTTTTTATGTTTATGCGGAAATCTGCAGAAATTGTGTCAATATCAATAAAATTAGATTAGTATCGACGGCAGCCCAAACAAGCCCAGCGAGTTTGGCAGGCAACAAATAACCCCCCAACTTCCTTCGCCCTGCCTTTCCACACACCCTCACACACTTATGTGCGTGTGTGTGGGGGGGTGGGGCATCCGTTGTTGTTGTGCGGCGCTTCCGGCTTTGCGGGTCTAACCCACACGGCATGTCTGGGAAATTGTCTGTGTGTGACAAATGCTTAAATGCCCTGAAATTGTTGTAATTTCCCGAAGGAAGAACAAGAAGCAGAAGAAGAGTGAAAGAGGGAGAGAGAAGAAAAAATATGTATAGTAGAATGAAAAAGTTTCACTCAGTTAAAAACATGCGCCACACTTAATCTCAGTTAATTTTCTTAATGGAAAAGTTTTCACGGCTTGCCCCCGAAAAAATGTTGCCACATCACATTTTTCTCTCTTTCGCTTTCGCCCTCCTTCTGTTCCTTTATTTTCAGGCATTTGTCGCGTACGTAGGCTCAGCATAAAAGGGATTCCAAAACATGAAAATGGCCAGCTCAGGGAAATTGCTTTTTCCAAGCGATGGGAAGGGGGGAAAATTGGGGGGACAGATAATTTTCATAATGCGAAAATTAGAAAAGTTTGGCATGCAAAGTTTTGCAGCTATTGGTTTTAAATTTTTATTGCCAGCGGTTGAGTTTTCCTTCAAACATTTTCCTGCTCTCGCCCCTTTTTAAAGCGCTTTTCCTATTGATTTCCCATTCACAACATTTACGTGCCCATTATCGCATCGCTTACAAAGCCGAGCACGATAGCCTCGTCTACAGGAACAGCAACAGCTACAGGAACAGCTATTGTTTTTCCGCTTTTCCATTTTCCCCCCGCTCAGCGCTTTTCCTGTTGCTGCTCCCTTTCCTGCTGCTTGCTGCTTCTCCTTCGACAATGACGTAATCTTTTATATAAACACAGCCGTGCTCCAAACACTTTTTACCCACTGCTGTCCAGGCACTTGCCCTGTACTCTACCTTCTGCTCAACCTTTTCCTCTTCCTCTCCTTCTTCTCTTCTCTCCTGCTTCAGTTACTCTTCTCTGCCGGCACTGCAAACGAATCACGTGACGAATGATTGAGTGCACTTCTGTGTGCGCTTTTTCACTTAAAAATGTGCGATTTCAATCACTAAAAGCAAAAGGTACACATCGCCAAATCGAATCAGCCATGGCTGAGTGATGTCCCCGTCGGCAACAAGAGGGGGAAAGGGTAGTGGTGTGGAAAGGGGGGGGGGAGTGAAGAGACAGGAACTAGGCAAACGTGGCTGAACCGCAAGGTGGGCATGCAAAACATGCAAAAAGGAAGTCGGCAATAAATGTTAAAACAAGTTATGTGCAAAATGTCCGGAACACGTGACAGAGCAGACCAGAATGTGCTCTAAAAAATATAGCGAAAAATCGTGATGAGGTGAAGAGGGTGTTTAGAGGAAAATGGGGGGAAAACAGGCAAAATGCGAAAAAAATGAAAATGTTCTACAAGTATTTACTGCATATGAGAACGCATTGCGTGTTGAGGTGTAGAAAGCAGGGAGGGGGTAGAGTTGGAAGGTAGAGTGGTGTAGTGGGGTGTAGAGTAGAGTAGGTTAGTGTATGGGGGTATGGGTTATCCTAGTGAGTGTGTAGATCAATGTACAGCCGTGTAGGGTAGTGTATAGCCTTGTAGAGCTGGGTACTGTCATGTAGTGCAGGGTAGCATAGAGTAGTAGCGGTGTACGCTAGTGTAAGGTAGTGTAGAGAACTGGTAGTGTAGGGTGAAGGGGTAGTGTAGGGTACTGTAGGGTAGTGTAGGGTAGTGTAATGTAGTGTAGGGTAGTGTAGGGTATTGTAGGGTGAAGAAGGGTAGCGGAGGATACAGTACGGTAGTGCATGGTAGTGTTGTGTAGTCTATCAGAGTCTATGGTAATCTAGAATGTAGTGTGGGGTAGTGTATGAGTACTGTTGGGTAGTGTATGGAAGAGCAGGATAGTAAAGGGTACCATGGGTTAGCATATGGTAGTGTAGGGTAGTGGAGGTAGAGTAGTAAGGTAGTATAGGGTAGTGTCTAGGGTAGTCTAAGATTGTTTAGGCTAGTCTAGAATAGTTTAGGGTACTCTATGGTAATGTAGGGTAGTCTACGGTTATGTATGGCTCTCCTAGACTAGGCTGGGGTAGTGTAGGGTTGTTTAAAATAGTGTAAGGTAACGTAGAAGAGGTTTAATGATATAAACGTTATATACGGCAGCCTCGAGGTGTATTGGACAGCCTCAAACAGATGTAGAATCGTGTTAGTTAGTGTAAAGGCGTGTAAGGTGTTCTAGGTGTATGTTGGACACCCTAGAGGGGTTGTATTCGTGGAGCGTGAGGCTGCCACTAAGCATTCCGTGCATCAAAACGGCGCGGCGCCACTTAACAAATCCCAAGTTGTCGTTGCGTGCCACGTGACTGGAATACTCGAGACGCCTGGGCGAGAGAAAAACAATAGCTTTGCTTTGGCCAGTTGGAATTCGGTGTGGGTAAGCTCAGTAGGGACCTTCCCACAGTCCCTACGCCACGTCTGTCCCTCCGTTTGTCCGGCTGTTGCTTTATGGCCAGTGGAGACTCCCTCGTCTCTCGTTGTCGTTGCCGGGAAAACGCTTTCACGCACGCTCGCCTTAAAGCGACACCTACAGTCCGTTACCCCCCTCCCCCTACTTGTCCCGATGCTGGCAACCTGCCGCGCTTAATTTCCGCTTGTAATGGACGCACGATAAATCTTGGCCAGCGTTTCCGTTCTGCCCGCAAAACCGTTGAGGATTCTTTAGCTGGCACGCAATGGAAATACATCTTTTGTTTGAACTTCTTCGCGTTGCTTACACCTGAGCGATGGATGTACTGCGGTTCTTAGAGAAAGAAGTTGGAAAAGGGAAGGGAGAGAGGGGAAAGGGAGACAGAGAGGTATTTCAATTTGGCGCAGCTTGAAGTTGCTTTTGTTGCTCAAGATGAAGTTGAGGCATATTAAACAGTGCAAGCTAATGCTGGAAGAGGTAAGAGAGAGAGAGAAGAAGAGGAGGGAAAAAGTCTATTTCGAAATTAGCAGCATAATTAGGGAGTTTAGTCTTGGACTTTTAAGTAAAGGTGTTTAGAGGCGTGAGTTTTAGTTAAAGTAGGAGGAAAAGGTAGGCTAGAATAGATAGAAAAGGAGGCACAGCAAACTGAGGTAGAGCAGAGGCAGATTGGGTAGAAAAGAATAAGTAAAGGATAAGAAAAGAATTAGGGGAAGCTAAGGAGACAGTTCAAAGGACAGAAGAATAAATAGAGAGAATGAGAAAGAGGGAGAGAGAGAGAGAGAGAGAGAGAGAGAGAGAGAGAGAGAGAGAGAGAGAGAGAGAGAGAGAGAGAGAGAGAGAGATTTTGAATGAGAAAGAAAAAGATATCGTAGCCGGTTTTATGTTGGGCTTAGAAGAAAGAGGAATACACAGAGAAAGAGAGAGAGAAAAGTAGCCAATGAATAATGAATGGGAATAGAAATATATAAATAATTAAAAAGAATATAATATATAATATGGAATATAATAAGTGAGCTGGGGAGAAGAAGATGGGGGGAGTAAGTAAAAAAGAAAGTGGAGTAAAGAAGCGGGGAGAGAGAGAAAAGGAAACAGGCCTTCAAGAGGTAGAAGAAATGGAAATGTGGGTTGAGATAAGCAGCAATTAAAAGGAAGCTGGAAAGACAGAAAGGCAGTTGGCGCGAGAGAGAAAGATACTTCGAAATATAGAAAGAGTGGCCTATAAACAGAGAGAGAGACAGACAGAGATAGAGAGACAGACAGAGATAGAGAGACAGACAGAGATAGAGAGAGAGAGACACAATTGAACATATAGTAATATAGAATGAAGCAACGTAAACCGAAAGACCATCATCAGCCTTGCCTACCTAAGCACATCAATCAGTTGTCTCTACATACTCTCTTCCCTTGTGTCCCTCTCTCTTTCTCTCCCTTTCCCTTCTCTCTTCCTTTCTATATCTTCCTTACTCTCCTCTATTGATCCCTATTCCATTACTCAGTTCTTGTTGCCCATCTCTCTCTCTCTATTCCATATGTGCTTCACCATTTGCCATTTGCCTCTATCAGGCTCCGCTTGCGGCCATTTATTTAAAATCGCAAATCCCTTTAACTTGCAACCGCAGCGTGCCAATTGGCGGTGCCATTTTTATTGCTGCCTCTCGTTAGAGACAGCGTGGCAGAGAGGGGGGAGAGGTAGACAGAGAGAGAGGGAGAGGTAGAACTATTGCCAAATCCTCGACTGATGTCCTGTTGTCCCCTATTGGCCCTTGCCCCCTGCCTCCTGTGCGCTGTGCGTGTCGCTTAAGCCGGCGATAAGGTGTGCACATTTGTGCGCAGTGCTAGCATAGCTACCCCCTTCCCCTCTCTCCCCTTTCCCCCTCTCTTGTCTACCCCTTTGACTCTGCTGGCGGTACGTGCCTTTCTTGGGGGCTGCGATAAATTGCTATTGGTTTGCCATGGGGCCAAAGGTAAAGCTGCTAATTTATTAGCACGAGCAGCAAACAAAACGCCAGAAAAACATAAATAAGCAGGGGCATAGTGGGGAGGGGGGGCCGTGTAGAGGGAGTAGTGGGCGTGGCAGGCATCTGCAGTTAAAAACGGACGCGAGTACGCGGCAAGTTGGTTTCCACTTGGTATTGAGCAAATCTGGCAACTCTTTATCGCTGTCACTTTCTTGCTCTGCAGCTTTAGCTGCCCCATTCTCCTCTTCCCTCTACTCCTTATTGTCTCCCTCTTGCTGTCTCCCTTTCTGGCTGCCTCTCTGTGTCGCCTTCTCTGGCAATTTGGCTTTAATGTGCGAGAGCTGCGTATAAATTTCAATGGTCAAAATGCTCGCTAAGCTTCACCTTTGTGTGGCATATTCATTGCATGACTGTGACTGCATGTGTGTGTGTGTGTTGTGTGTGTGTGTGTGTGTGTGTGTGAATGTGTTGTGCGTGTGTGTGCTTGGTATGGCAACAATGGGACAACGAGCAAGGCATATTCAATAATGTGTTCGCTTTCAACTTTTACGCTTTGAATATGCAAAATGTGGCAGCAATGTGTGTGTGAATGAGACAGCAAGCAGAGGGCGTGTGTGTGTGTGAGTGAGAGGGCATAATGTTTGCAGAGATGGCAACACATATTTTACAATGTTGCCAAAGCCGTGTGGACTAAAGTTCTTCGCTGTGAACAATAGAAAAACGAATTAAACAAAAAGTCAGCGAGCAGCACATATAAAGTGTGTGTTTGTGTGTGTGAAAGAGTGTGTGTGCAGGCAGTGTGTGTATGGGGGTGTGTGTGTGTGTGTGTTGGAGCAACAACAATAACTAGAAACGGGCAACAGCAACAACAACAACAACGAGTAGAGTAACAATGGGCCACGCCATGAGCAGCTGCAACAATGGCGAGTGCCAGAAATAAAAGCCTTTGTGAGTGTGTGTGTGTGTCTGAGTGTGTGTATGTGTGTGTACTCTATATGACTATGCTATAGTATAGTTATATGTGTGTGTGTGTATGGCTGCTAAGGAGGCAACTACTGTTGCTTTAACTGGCTTTGTTTGCCTCCTTCTCCTCTCAGCTCTCTTTGTTGTTGTTGCATTAGCAACTGTAGTGCATTAATGCCGCATGTGCCACATGAGTGTGTGTGGCGTGTGTGTGTGTGTGTCGAGTGTGTGTATGGAGTGTGTGTGTCTGTGTGGTTCGCATATGAAAGTAGTTCAGTGTTTTTTGCACTCATTCCTAAGCTTCACTTTGTGCTTCAGTTTTGACCTCAACTCAATGCGATGATTACCGCAAAGAGAACAACAGTAGAGCCTCGTTAAAGCGAACTATGCAAGTGGAGTTTATGTAGTCTATATTGTATACGTAAAGCAAATTAATAAAGGGTATAGACTGAATAAATAGATATATATATATATAGACTGCCTTCTCTACTACAATATCAACTTTTTGCCTGTTACTTCTTTTGCTTTCTCTCTTCAATCTGAACAGTAGAAACTCGTTAAAGTGAACTATGCAAGTGATGATTATATTTCAAATGGTATTATTTCTTATAGTAGTATTAGTTTAGTATAAATATAACTTATACAGACTGCTTTCTCTGCTACAATATCAACTTCTTTGCCCTTACTGCTTTTGTCTTCCCTCTTCAATCTGAACAGTAGAAATTCGTCTAGGTGAACCATGCAAATGATGATTAAAATGATGATTTTATTATATAAGGTAGGTGGTAGTGTAACAGTATATATACATATACATATATAGTATTAGTATAGTATAATTATAGATTATATACAACAACATCAACTTCGCTCACTTCACTTCTCTAACTTTCCCTCCTCAATCGATGCCCGCATTATCACGTATCCAATCACGATGATAACTGACGCTATTGAAGCCCGCAGTTTGTCCCACTGTAAAGGAACTAATGCCCACAAGTTTGAGATCATCTTTGGTAACCAAAGGGCCACCAGAGTCGCCGGGGCCAATGGATTTGCCATCTGCAGTGCTAATACACAAAATGTTGCTTGATTCCCGACCAATGGCTTCGTTGCATTGATCCTGTGGCAGTATCTGTACTTCCACATACTGCAGCAAGTCAGGCAGGGGCGATCCATCATATGTCGCACCCCATCCGCTGGCAATGACCCTTGCATCGGCATAACCATTGCCACGATCTGCCAGCGCCACCTTCTGTACATTGTCAGAGAAATCCACGTGGGGTGTACGAATCAATGAGATATCATTCTCTAGATTTTGATCATTATAGTCGGGATGACTGATTATCTGGTCAGCCTGTACCTCATGTGAGAACTGACTTTCTTCTCGCTTAATGGAGCCATAGTAGATATTCACAGATGCCACATTCGCTGTGCAATGCGCCGCTGTGAGAATCCACTCGTTGTCAATGATGGAACCACCGCAAAATGAACCACCTTCGCCATTTAGGCTGATATGCAATGAAACCTGATAGGGAAATTGACCCTCGGCTGCTGTTTCTCCATTCATAATGCGACCCTGCAGGAGAGTCTGGTAGGGTGTGGCTCCAGCAGAGCTCAACACTAGAAAGAGCATGAAGAACTTCATGATTACACAAAACTGTCGCCAACTCAATTGAAGACGTGCCTTATATAGTTAGCCCGCTACCTTAACTTCCAATTAGTTAAGCTGCGATAAGAATCGAAGAAGTTATGCGCAGAATAGATGAGCTTTTTAAAAACTAATTAAAAGTTATACACGGCTGCTTAAACTCTTTGATATATAGGAGAAAAAGAAAGAAATGAGAGGAGATAAAAAGGCATTTCAAATTCTCTAGTTAAATAGCTTTTTATACCCTTCGACCATTGAAAATGGTCAAAAAAGGGTATACTAACTTTGTGCAAATGTATGTAACAGGCAGAAGGAGGCGTCGGAGACCCCATAAAGTATATATATTCTTGCTCAGGATCACAAGCCGAGTCGATTGAGCCATGTCTGTCTGTCTGTCCGTCTGTCCGTCTGTCCGTCTGTCTGTGTGAACGCACAGATCTCAGCTATTATAAAAGCTAGAGTTACCAAATTTGGCAGAAAGACTCCTGTGTACTATAAGCTGATCAAGTTTATTTCAAATGTTAGGTGCCACGCCCACCGCCCCCGCAAATCAATAATTTAATTTTTGAACTAAATTTGTAAGCGCTGTATAAAAGATACAACTTTCTGACTTTAACATATACTAAACTCATTAAAATATCTACGTATTCTCGAAATTTTAATCCGATCGGACAATAAACACAGAAGTTATTTAAGAAAGTATGTGCATAAAACCAAGTGCTTGTATCAGCTAACAAGGGAGGCGGGCGAGCGCAAAGCGCGAGCGCCATCTGTCGGCAATAATTTAAAAGCATATGCATATGTATATGTGTACATACATAGGAACGTAGGTCGAAGGGTATTCCACTGTCGCGTGCAGCGCGACTGTGGCTTTTTTCTATTTTTATACCCTGCAACCTTTGTATATGGTAAGGAAGGGTATATTAACTAAGTGTAGAATGTAACAGGCAGTAGGTAGAGACTACCAATTGTATATATGTATGCCCGGTCAGAGTCAATTTAGTCAAGTTCTTCTATCAGTCTGTCTGTGTGAGCGCACAGATCTGAGTTATTATAGAAGCTAGAGATGTTAAATTTAGCTTGAATATAGCTAAATACCATGCGCAAATAAAGTTAATTTCAAATTTTAGCTGCCATGGCCAACGCCCATGTTAATCGATATTTTGCAATTTATAATTTGAGATAATTTGAGAAGTTTTTAAGTCTTAACTTTCTACTACGGCGTACAAATAGATGAATATAATACGCATCCATCTAAATTCTAAATTACAACTCAATCGAACTGTAAACACTGAAGTTATTAAAGTAAACATTTTTCAATTATAAGGCATCTTACTATAAGGTATCTTACTATAAACAAATTAAATTAATTTTAAATTTAATTACCTTAAAATTTTGTAAGCTTAAACTTAATGCCTGATTATTTTAAATTGATTTATTAAATAATTCTTTGCATCTAATTCAGTCGACTGTATTTAGTTGAATTTAAATTAATTAAATAAAATAAAATAAATAAGGTATTTTACTATAAAGTATCTTAATACATATAAGGTATCTAACTATAAGATATCTTACCATAACTGCAGCTTGTGTTACTTGTTTTTTATACATGCTCAACTTAAATATTTCTCTAGCTTGTTTTCTTGTAAAAATATGAGTTGAAATTCCGCAGCTAATGCATTGTGGGGACAGGAAAAGGGGGTACTCAATTGTGCGACAGACGTTGCCAATGTATTGTTGCATTTCTTTTGTTGTGTGGGCAGCACTCTTGCCTCTTACCTCATCCCCTCTCCTACTCTGCTGGTCTACCCGTCTCCACTTAAGCTGATCGAAGTATTTGCTGAAGTTTCAAGTGGAAAAGTTAATGGAAAATGCGGCAGCAAGTGTTGAAAATGTTGAATTTCGGTCTATAGAGCAGCGATGCAATTTGGGTTAGGCAAACAACAGTGAACAGAGCGTGGGGTCACAGTTCGCACTCTGGCAAACATTGCGGCATAATCAGCATGCATTTGCCGAGGCAGGCGTTGGTCCGCACATCATTCACATCTCTCTCTCTCTCTCTCTCTCTATTTTCTCTGTCACTATTTGGCGCATTCGATTCGCTGTGGGGCAATTGGCAAACACTGCCAAATTGGCCAAAAATGCCACAAAAACATATTTGGCTGGCAGCTGCAGGAGGAGTCGGCATCGACCACAAACTGCTGGGGCTGCCTCTGCTGGGTCAATGTTGATATTGATGTTGATGTTGATTTTAGACATGAGACTCAGACTCAGATGCAGAGGCAGTTGCAGACTGGAACTGGGAATGCAGTGTGAGAGTTGTGGCCCCATAAAATCAGGCAGTCAATGAGCCAAAATGGCCAAATTGCTGAGCTGTTATTGTTATTGCCGCAGTTGCAGTGCGGCACAAATTAATGAGGTGTTCGCCATGGCAGAGATAGAGAGAGAGAGAAGAGGGAAGAGTGCTTAGGCAATTGTAGATTGTTAGCCAGTTTTTGGGTAACTGCCACTTAAAGCAGGCCTCCACTTCGTTAACATTCCTCTCTTTAAGCCACACGTCATGCTAAGCAATTTTCTGGCTGTCTTTTGCCGCCATTTCCCCAGACGATATTTGCATGAAAACTGTTACTGCCACTTAAGCATATCCTTGCCAAAAAACTTCCTTTACATGCAGCAAAAACACACACAGAGGGGGGCAGAGAGAGAGAGAGAGAGAGAGAGAGAGACAGAGGGGAAGCCTGCTTGGCTGTTGCTTTTTATTGTTTTCATTTTTTCAGTTTTCCTTTTGGTTTTTATTATTTTTTTGCCAGCTACTTTGTTGCTGCTCGCATTGTTGTAGTTTTAATGACAGTCGACGAGGGGCAGAAGCAGTCAAGAGGGGAGAGAGTGGCACAGAGGGAAGGCAGGCAGATAGAGGCAAGGCAAGGGGACAAATGGAAGTGAAGACAGCGGAAGCGCACTCAAAATTGTCGCCTTAATGTCAGCGAAGGCGTCGCGTCGCCTCAAAGTATGCAAGTTTTTTTTTTTTTGTTTTTTTGGGCTGTGTCGCCGGCACAAGAAGTTTGCAAAGTTTTTTAGCGACATTGGACGCGACAGGTCGGCGGTTTTTTGGCTGAAATTAAAGACAAAATGTTGTGACAGTTACGAGAGAGGCAAAGAGAGCATTACAATCGAGAGAAGCAAGGACACAAAGGGACAAATACAAATGTTAATTGGCCATTGAAGCTAAGGTAGCACAGAGAGATCAACAACACTTGCCACAGTTGCTGCTTGAGGCTATTACTTCCATTTAAATGGAAAGTTATAAAAGTTGTCTGTCTCCCCTGCCTCCTCTGTCTGCCTGGCAGTCATAAAACACTCAGCGCGTATACGCCATGTGTTACGACGCGAAAAAACTTTCAAAAGACTCTGACAGACACGCGTCGAAATCCAAAACCAAAATGAAAACTCTCTTTCCCCAAAAAGAAAACATTTTTAATTAGCCTAATGAAAAAGTTCAAATGTAAAAAAATTTGTGCAATTTTCAGAAATGTTTCATAACAAAGGAGAGCGACAGCAGAAGTAGAAGAAGGAGGTGGAGAAGGGAAAAAAGAAAGAGAGGGAGAAGGAGCAATGACAACGTCGTCTTCGTCGTCTGCTGACAAATGAGGGAAGCGCAGCGCAAATAAGCGAAGCAATAATTTTTGCCATTGTTCAACTGCAACAGCAGCGAAAGTTGAATAAGGAAATATGAGAGAAGGGAAGAAAGAAGCAGAGAGAGAGTGAGACAGAGAGAGGGAGAATGGGGCACAAACAAAGCAAAGCGAAAAAGCAAAGAATGCTGGCAAATAATGCGAATATGAAAGACGTTCTCTTGCATTGTCGCTGCAATTGAGCGGCAGCTACACTGCTTTCCCCCTCTCTCCTTCTCTCTCTTACTTCTCTCTTCCCTCTTTCTGTCTCTTCTCCCTCTCTCCCTGCTGTCAATCGCTGTTGATTTGTCTGGCTATTTGGTTTCTTTAACGTCTCTGATCGGTCATGAAAGCAAATAGAGGCTCATTACGCAAATGGCGGCCAGGCCAGGCTGATTTTCAATTAAAAACTTTCGCAGCGACATAAAGACACGCATACATATCAACATGCATATATAAAGACCTTTTATATATAGAAACCACTTAAGAATTACGACAGCAGCCACCCCCCTTGCAGTCATTCCTCTTCCCCCAAAACAGAAACTTGAATTCGTAATTGATTTTCGACATTTGTGCCCGCGACTTGTTTGTTGTTGTTGTTTCTTGTCCACTTTGGCTTATTAAATATTTAATGGCAAATTGTCAGAAACATGCCAAAGTGATAGCTACCCACCTCCGCCCCTCCTCTGCTCTCTCTTCTTGGCATAATTGACAAATAAAGCGAATGACAGCGCAAAGTTTTGGCAAGTCGCTTTGCGTTTAGTCTGTCCACTTTCGAATTATTTAAATGCGTCTACCTACTACCCTCTCTTTTCTTCTTTTTCTCTCTCTCTTTCACTCTCTTTTTTTTCTATTTTTTTTTTCTATTTTTTTTTTCTATTTTATTTACGCACGCATTCGTGTGAAACGAGCCCGATAATTGCAACAAATGCCAACTTTTTCACAGAACATGAAAGCAAAGTAAAAAAGCAGAAAAGTAGACAACACTTTGACACCAAAAGGAACAAAGCAAACAAAGCGAAAGTAGAAGAGAGAGTAAAGAGGAAAGGTGAGGGGGAAAACAGCAAACCAAAGTCGCCGTTGGCCAAAACTTTTTCCATGTTGCCATCGCAAAAGATTTGCCGCAACTTTTGTCGAGTACGACGCGAAGAGAGTCTGCAATTAAAAAAGGGAAAAGGGATTACGTGGACCGCCTCGGACTTTGATTTGGCCGGGACTGTTGCTTCCTCTTCTGTCGCTGCTTCTTCCACTTCTTCTTCTTCTTCTACTTGCCTGCCTTTGCTTTTCGATTAAAAGTTGGACAAATTAAAATTGTATAATGACGGTGATTAGTCCAACAACAGACTGCAAATTGCCCAGTGCCATCGTCAATTGCAGGACGGAAATTCTCAAAAGAAATCTTTATATCACGAAGCAGGCAGCTAGGGAGTCTTAAATTGGGGGATTATATCAATATGGACAGCATTAAATTCTATAGGTTTGTCAAAGTTAGCAGCTTATAATGATGTGAAGTCTAAGGAAAGCTGCAAAGAATGTGATGTGCAACTTAAAATAAGGCATTAATTCGTTGTTTGTAATTCAGAAATTCTTGTTAATTAAATTTTGATGCTACTTTTGATTTGCGCAATCAATTTGGGCTTAAAAATCAATTTAATGAGAGGGTAGCATGTATTATTTTATTTCTTGATTTCAAAACATACCAAAACTGTTGCAGAATTGAAATAGGTTTATTACCCTACACCAAATGACAAACCTCATGAAAATCCGTTGATTTTTTACCGAGGTTTGATGGTTTGGCTATTAAGCCAAGGTACTTGACTATGGGAGGTACCTTTAAAGTAAGTTACTATACCTTTAAGTACTTTTACTATCATGCAAAAGTGTTGATACAGAGTTAAACTAGATTCTATACCATAAGCAAACTGGTATCCACCATCAAAATCGGTTGATTTTTGATTGAGTTATGATGTTGGGAAGTCTAAGAAGGTCCTCAGACCTGGAAGGTACCTCAAAATAGGGTATATTTGTCATATCTTTGGCAATTTGTATCCGAAAAACGTTTAGTTTGGATTTTTACGTTAGTTGTGATCAGCTCAATCAATTTTAGTTGAAAATACAAATTTAAAATTTTTAAAAATTTTGAAAATTTGTTAAGGGGGGTAGCATGAAAAAATTTTGAAAAAAATAAAATTTTAAATTCTTCATATTTTGTTGCCAAATCAATCTTGTGCTCAAATCTCAACTATAAAGACATTCCCGAGCCAAATCGAATGAATATTTACGAAGTTATGTTAACTGAAAGTGAAGAAATTCCCTAAAAAATGAAAAACTTTACTTTAAAGTCAGTTTCACTGGAAACTGGGAGCGTTGTCCTGGCCTGGCCTGAATAAATATGTCTGCATATAAATATAAATCTGAAACTGAAACAAAAATTGTGTCGCACAGTCCGAAAAAGGCCAAACACATAATTAACGTGCGAACATTTATTTCACTCTACAGCTGCGAGTGCAAAATTTGCATAATGAGAAATTGATTATTATGATTTCAATTGTGGCATACAAAAAGAAAAAAGAAAGAATGACAAAACATTTCACGTATATAAATTAAATAACTTTATTTACTCAATTACGTACGGAATTATTTACAGACTGTGTGTGAAGTATTTTGTCGGGGTTTGCGCATTTGTTTACCTCGTTTGTTTAAAATTTATTTGTTTGTTTGTGTTCGCTTAGTACATTTATTTACGCTTAACAATCGAAGCAGCAACAACATTTAACATATATCGAATACATTTATTACTTATATATAGTATATATATATAGATTCTCAAATTTATCATTTGATTTACGCGTATTTGTGTAATGCGGAAAATGGAAACACAAATTGAAAGCTGACGCTGACTTTCCATTTTCCCTTCCCCTCTCTCTATTCTTCTCTCTTTCTCTCTCTTACTCTCTCTACATCTCTCTCTCTCTCCATCTCTCTCTTTACATCCCTTTCTCTTTCTAATTAATACGGGCTTTATTTATGGCCAAAAAACGAAACTAAACTAGAATTATTTTCACCATTTATCAGCTAGGCGTTTCATTTGCAGTTTGTGTGTGTGTCTGTATGTGTGTGTGCGTGTGTGTGTGTGTATGCGTGTATGTGTGTATGCGTGTGCGTGTGTTCTTTTTATAGAGTATCACATTTCTGGTATAGATAATGCCAAGCAAAACTATTTTGCCTCTTGCTAAACTTAACTAAATGCATAAATTTTGTGCTAGAATTTCTGTAGGGTATCCATTAGTCGAGCAATGCTCAGTGGTTGCTACTGTGTCTGCGTCTCTGTCTCCAGATTCTTGGCACGCAAATACTTCAACAGCATCTGCAGTGAATCGTACGTATCGAAATCATCCAAGTTGCGCCTGGAGGAGGACATATTGGTGGGGCGTGGCATGGCCAGCGGCACGGGCAGCAGCTCAGGCATGACAGAATGGTGGGTTATCAGCGCCTTCAGGCTGGAGAACTCCTTGCGAAAGCCCTAAGAGATAGGAGGCAGTACTGCATGAGGTACAGTTAAGTATAAGCAGAGGTTCCTGCATTCCTTACCTTGATCTTGTAGCCACGTGGAGAGCGCAAGATAATGTAGTTGGCTATAGTGGGTCCTGGTGGCGAGGGCACACGCAGTGTCAGTGCATAGCAGCCCGGCTTGGAGCTGCTCTTGCGCACCAGAAAGGCACCCGGACTCTTGTTCTGCAGCACTTCGACGGCAATGTCGCGTGAGATGCCCGCCTGGTACCAGCAGGCATCCTTGAGCTCCGCATCCGCTGCCTCCTCTTCCTCCTCTGTGGGACTGTGCGTGTTGGCCAAGCTGCTGCTGCGCTGACTCGTCGCCAGACTGGTGGCCACTGTGGCAGCTGCAGCTGTGGCATTGTTAAAGCGCAGGCGATTCGCAAAGATCTTCGGACTGGAGTTGGCTGAAGGGAGGGAGAGAGAGATTAGAATAGATAAAGATAGAGCAGCAAGAAAGACTAACTACGGGATGCCGAAGGTTCTATATCCTTGCAGGTGCTTATCTGCTCTGATTGTTCCTATACTAGTTATTTAGAATTTAGTATTATGTCCAACTTTCATTTTCACTGATGAGTTAAGTTATTCCTAAAATCAGAACTGATCTTCATACAAAAACCTTCATTTTGAACGATTGTTCCTATGGCAGCTATATGTTATAGTGAACCGATTTGGATGAAATTTTATAAACATATTATGTATAAGGAAATAGTTCGATGTAGTTAATTTGGTTGCCATATCTTGACAAATAACAAAAATCAGCCGATAGTTTGTATGGCAGCTATACGATATATCGGTCCTATCCGGCTCGTTCCGACTTATTTACAGCGTGCGGAAATAAGAAGCATGTGTGCCAAGTTTCATTAAGATAGCTTTACAACTGAGAGACTGGTTTGCATTGTAAGAGATGGACAGACGGACGGACAGACAGACAGACAGATAGACAGATAGACAGACAAACAGACAGATAGACAGATAGACAGACAGACAGACAGACAGACATACAGACGGACAGACAGGCAGACAGAGGGATAGATAGATAGACAGACAGATGGATAGATAGATAGGCAGACAGACAGACAGATAGAGAGGCAGACAGACATACATACAGACAGACGCACAGACAGACAGACAGACAAACATACAGACAGATAGATAGATAGATAAACAGACAGACAGAAAGAAAGAATGATTGATAGATAGACAGACAGATAGACAGACAGACACAGAGATAGACAGACATATAGACATGACATCGACTCTCCTGATGTTTATCCTGATTCAGAATAAATACACTTTCTAGGGTCGTAGATGTCTTCTACGGTGCATTGTAAACTTCTAACCAAACTTAATATACTCTCTGCAAGAATATAAAGTGTACGTTGCAGTTAGTCTTCCCCTTTCCTCCACTTACCACTGCTTGTCTCTCGCAGATAACGCTTCTTCAGATTGAACTCACTGTTGTCGTTGTTGAGATTCACATTGTCCAGCATGGGTATCGCTGTCAGGGATTGGCGACACGAGTCTCCGAACTTGCTATCAATGTAGGAGTCCTCATTGATGTAACCATTCGAATAGATTGGCTGCTTCTCCTGCTGCTGCTGCATCAGTTGCTGCTGCCTGGGAGGCGTAACATTGCCCACCAGTGGGCGTGACTCCTCATTGTGGCGCAACAGTCCCATCGTAAGGCGCTTGACCTGCAACAAAAGGGAGAGGGATGAAGGTAAATCGGCTTTAAGATACGTTTGCTTAAAGGATCAACGCGCAACGCGTTCAAGTGGCAACAAAATTAACTACAATTTAAACACCTTGTAAGCTGAGTAGCAACGAGGGCGTGCAGCAAAGGGGCGTGGTCGTGCCCTGCAGCCACAGACGCAGGAAAAAAGAATTTATTACCAAAAACCGCAACTAGACAAAAAGCTCGACAGACCAAGCAAGAAAAAAAAAAGAGGAAGAAGGAAAAAAGTTTTGCGCCTGCACTTAAACAGGAAGCGGATGCTTGGACTCGCATTGGGCAGCAGGGGGAGGAGAGAGGGGGTAGGGGAAAGGGGGTAGAGGGACAGGCAGTGCACAGCGAAGTGGCCAAAGAAAAGGCAGGCCATAAAAGGCGCATAAATTGGCGGCACAGACTGCGTCGTGGCACAAAACGCAGGCGAAAAATTGTTGCAAGGCGGATGCGGAAGTGGCGTGCTAAGCGGAAATGTGCCGCAGGACTAACGGCAGTTAGTACAAGAGTGACGGCAGGGAGGGGGAGAGGGAAGGGAGAGAAAGGTATGGAGGGATGTAGGAAGGTATAGAGAGAGCGGAGAGAGGGATGGAGAGAGGGGCACCGAGATGTGTGTGAGTATAAAGGAAACTGAGAACAGTCGGCGATAATTCAGCTGCACTTGTGCGCGCTTGTTGAGATCGTGTTCACTGCACCCTGCACCCCTCTCTCTGCCTTGCACCCCCCTCTCTGCCTTGCAGCCCTCTCTTGTATCTACTTACAAATGCCTCCTCATTGCTGCCTTGTGCTCTACCTCTCCCTTCTTTCCCTGCCTTGAGCCTCTGCCTTCTCATTTTGCCTTCTGCTTTGCCCTCTCTCTTTGACTTCTCCCTTTGCCTTCTCTCTTCAACTCCTTCTATGACCCCTCTCTGGCTCTTCTGCCTCTGCATCTCCTCTTTCCCTTCTGCCTCTGCCTTTCCCTTGCTTCCCTCTTCGTCCTCCTTCTTTTCCTGCCCTTGCATTCTAGTCTTTATATTGTGCTTTACTTTTTTTTTGAGGTCAGTGGCTTTGAAAAAGCCTCCGTCTGTCTGTCTGTGTCTCTCTCTCTCCGTCTGGCCATGGCTGCCTGCAAGCCTGAAACTAGACTACACTTGCCTAGCGCAGTCTAGGTCTCTCCCTTCTCCCCCCCCCACTCCTACTCCCTCTCTATGTTTGGCATAATTTAAGACGACATTGACAATGAGACGCGGCGGCGGCAGCACCGTTTTTATTTGGTGGTTACCTGCCACGCCTCCCCTTCCCTCCCCTCCCCTCTCCACACCTTGGCTTCAACCTGAGCTCAGCTCACAGCAATTGTTTGCTCGTTGCTGCATAATTTAACGAGCACGGGCGCGTTGCATACTTTTAGGCTGCTTAAGCAAACATTGTTTGCATATTTCACGGCGCATTGCACAGTGATTTGCCCAACACTAGAAGAGGGAAGAGAGATGGAGGGAGGGAGGTGAGAGAGGGGCTGAGAGAGAGGGGTTGAGGAAGAAGAAGAGGGAGAGTAAGGGAAGGGGGAGGGGGGGCAGAGGGAGAGACAGGTAGCTCATGTTGTGCTATGTTTGCACATAATATGAGAGACTTCCTTTTTGGGTAACTAAGTCTATGAGGAAACAATGGAAGGGGCTTGTTTTTAAGCGGGGATAATGAGGCGGAAGAGTAAAGGAATGATAGATTGAAATTTAGAAATTTAAAAGAGATTTAAATAAGAAATAAAACTAATTTAAATTATGAAAAGTAAAACATTTTAAAATAATTGTTAGAGAGATTTGAATTGAAATTATAGTTATATAATATATTATATATTATATTGATAGAGTTACAAATAAAAAACTCAGTTTATAATTTACAAAGGGGATATTGCATTTTCCCCGCATAACTTAATAAAATGAAGAAAATAGTATTCAAGGAAACATCAAAATAACAAATGAGAAATTTTAAGGAAAATTTCAATATGAATTTAAGAGGAAATTTAGTTTTCACGGAATTGATTGATGTGAAATATTTATGGAAATATAATTGGAAATTACTAGAGTTCAGATGAAATCTAATTCTACACACAACAGACATTGCCAATTTGCGAAATCGTTGAGAGAATAATAATGAAGTATTGAGAATTTTAAAAGAAAAAATATCTATAAAACCTTGTCTAATATGCAACAGATTTTGCCATTTAAAAATTCGCAAAAAATTTAATGAAAATAAATTGCAAACGAATGAGGAATACGAAAGAAGTTCGAAAGAGAATTTAACAGTAAAAAAAATCCTTTTCATAGAGGTAGAGGTAGAGTTAGAGGTAGAGGTAAGGTAGAGGTAGAGGTAGAGGTAGAGGTAGAGGTAGAGGTAGAGGTAGAGGTAGAGGTAGAGGTAGAGGTAGAGGTAGAGGTAGAGGTAGAGGTAGAGGTAGAGGTAGAGGTAGAGGTAGAGGTAGAGGTAGAGGTAGAGGTAGGGGTGAGGTGGAGGTGGGGAGGTAGAGGTAGAGGTAGAGGTAGAGGTAGAGGTAGAGGTAGAGGTAGAGGTAGAGGTAGAGGTAGAGGTAGAGGTAGAGGTAGAGGTAGAGGTAGAGGTAGAGGTGGAGGAGGAAGCGAAGGAGTAGAGCAGAGGAGGAAGAGAAGGAGTAGAGCAGAGGGGCTAGAGAGAAAAGTATAAAGGACTCTCCTCCCAAGCTTATCACTTATATTATATTTTCTCTCATATTTCCTGTTTACCTTTGATATTTATTTTTAACAGCAATTCAATTAGTTGCAATATTAGATTGAGTTGGGCTTATGTCTGCCCAAGTTGAGAGTGTGAGTGTGTACAGCCTGTTGTGTGTGTGTGTGTATGTGTGTGTGTGCGTGCCACACAGACTAATTGCTCTCGTTGGCTTAATGAAGCAAGAGTTCCAGCCCATGGCCAGCAGCTGTTGCCTGTGTCTTGCACGTGCAGAGCCTCAAAAGCCTCGACAGGGTCAGGCCTCGCCAAATGAAATTGTAAAGGCTGACCGAGAACAGCATTTTCCATTTTCCATTTCCCTTTTCACATTTTCCAGTCGAGCATTTATGCAAATTTAATAAACTGCCCAGAGAGCAAGTGGCAAGAGAAGGAAGAGGGAAGAGAGAAGGGAGACGGGGGCAACTGAAAGTCAGCCAAGTTTAAATCAGTCAACAGATTGGGCACTTTTTGGCCACCAAAGAGGCGGGAAGTGGGCGTGTCTCGTGTGGAGGGCCACAAAATATTATTTATGGCATTTGTAGCCTTGCAAATATTATTTGCTGCATGATACACGAGGTAGGCCTGACAGCAGAAGCAGAGGCAGAGGCAGAGGCAGCAGTCTGGCCTGGCCACATGTGGCCTGTGCTACTGCTGCCTCTGTTGCTGTCACTCAATGCCTGCCAGTGGCAGAGGGGAGTAAGAGGGCAGGGAAATGGTTAGTATGGCAGCACGTACGAGTCTATTTGGTTGCAGCCGTGTCTGTTTCAGTTGCTGCTGCAGTTGCTAAACAAACATTTAGCGACAGCGAGTCAACAGCATCGATGCATCAACGACAGGCTGAAGATGAGGAGGAGGGAGGGAGATGGGGAGGAAGGTGGGAAGGTGGGAAAGGAAAAGAGTGAGAGACACAGGGGAAGCTGGAGTAAGAGAAGGGAGAAAGGGAAGAGGTGCAGAAAGAGAAGGAAGAGGAGAAGGAGGAATGGAAGCAGGAGATAGAGAAGCTACAGGAGGAAGGTGTGCAGGAGAAAGAAGAGTTGCAGGAGATGCAGCAGAGGAGGAGTAAGAGTAGAGAAGTAGAATGAGAAGGCGGAGGTGGAGAGGAGGTGGAAAAGTAGGAGGTGCAAGGGGAGAAGGAGGAGGGAACGAAGAGGTGGAGAAGATAGAGGAGTTGAAGGAGGAACAGGAGGCAGAGGAGGCAGAGGAGCAGGACGATGTAAGGGTTTGGAGAAGGTACTGCAGGAGAAGCAGGAGTGGAGAAGTAGGAGTGGAGGAAGAGGCGGAGGAAGCGGAGGAAGAATAGGAAGAAGAAGAGGAAGAAGAAGAGGAGGAAGAATAGGAGGAAGAATAGGAGGAAGAAGAGAGGTAAGAAGAGAAGGAAGAAGAATAGAGCAAGAGAAGCAGTAGGAAGAGGAGGATGAGGAAGAGATAAAGAACGAGCTGCATGAGGGAAATGAGCAGGAGGAGGAAGAGAAGCAGTAGGACGGAGGAGGGCAGGGAAAGCAGCAGCAGGAGAAGATGCAACAGAATTAGGTGCAGCGGGAGCAGCAGGATCAGGAGCAGCAGGAGTAGGAGGAGACGCAGTAGCAGCAGGAGGAAGAGGAACAGCTGGAGAAAGAGCAGCGGGGGTAGCTGCAAGAGACAGAGGAGCTGTAGGAGGAAGATGAGTAAGAGAACAAAAAGGAAGAGGAGAGGCAGCAACAGGAGGAACCGCAGCAGGAGCAGAGGGAGCAGCAGAGGGAGCAGTAGGGGCAGCAGTAGGGGCAGCAGTAGGGGCAGCAGTAGGAGATGGAGAGGTATCAGCAGCAGCAGCAGCAGTAGGAGAGGCAGAGCAGGCATCAACAGCAGCAGACAGGCGACAGACAGCGCGTCATTTCCGCAGAGCTACTGTGTCTGCGAGGGTGTGTGGCTTGGTGTGTGTGCCTGACTGGTGTGCCTGCCTGGTGTGTGTGCTTGATGTGTGTCTGTCTGCGAGTGTGCCTGTTGTGCCTGTCTGTGACTGTGTCTGTCTTGTTATGCGGGTGAAGTGCATAATGTGCCATCGCATTTGTCTTTGGCTCGGCATGTGCAGCGCGTCTGCTGCCAGCGCTGTTGCCTCTGCCTCTGCTGCTGTTGCTGCCACTGCCATTGCCTCTGCTGCCTCCACTGTTGCCTCCACTGTTGCTGCTGTTGCTGCTTTATTTAGCTTATCTGAAATTGAATCAGGCTGCCAAGGCAGACGACACTGCACTCACTGCTCACTGCTCCCGCGCTGGCAACTGCTGTGTGTGTCGCCCGTTGGCCGCAATTAGCTTGCCACGCCCCCTCCCCCGGCCCCCTGTTCTCTTGGCCTGCAGGCCAAAAATTAATTTGCTTATCGCGCTGCAGCTGCCGCACGCTGCCACAAAATGATGTTATTGACAGGCAGGCGGCAGCAAAAGAAAGAACTATGCAAAGTGAAGGAGGGAGGAGTTCCCTTGCTTGCCCTCCCTTTGCCTGCCCCTCTTGCCTGCCTGGCCCTTCTTGCCTGCCTTCCCCCTTCTTGCCTGCCTGCCCCTACTTGCCCTGCTCTCTGGCCTGTGCCACGTGGCGTATGCGTGTTATGTTCATAGCCAAATTGATTTATTGACAAAACAGAAACAGGAGGCGCACCCAGCACAGCAAAAAAGAAAGCTAAAAAGAAATATGAAAAATGCCAAAGCAAAGCGACAGCGAAACCCTTTTTCAACATATGCTTTCCACTCTTTCCCCCCCTCTCTATCTCTCTTGCTCCCCCTCTGCTATCGGTCATGTCCTTGGCAAGCGCTTTTTGCATTTACATTGCCCTCGGGCAAGCAAAGCGAGCAGAGAGCCTGACAAATATTTATGGTTTGCCATTAGGGGCAACTGATTGGATTCGCTTTCAATTTTGTCGAGTGTTTCGATTGCTGTCGATTGCTGAGGCAACTCTTCCCCTCTCTCTCCCCCTCTCTCTCTCTCCTGCTCTCTCTGTGTGTGTCCTTGATATTTCCTTTCACTCGTTGCACTTTTGCTACCATTTAAGGGCCATTAGCTCAAAACGTAATCATCATAATGTGCGCACCACCATAAATAAGACAAACACATTACGCATACGCCGTGTGCAAGCCAAGACAAGGCACACACACACACTAGAGACTCTATCTCTCTCTCCCTCTCTCCCTCTCTCTCTCTCTCTCTCTCTTGGCTCTTCAAGAAGAGTTTCTCATATGAATAAACTCGCACGTACTTATCGCATAGACTATGCTCGACTGCGCACAGCTGCCAAGCCACACACTATGGCTAGAAATGGCTAGATCTGGCTATATATGTGCGCTACGTGTGCCTCTGTGTGTATGTGTGTGTACCTTCTCTGTCTGCATGAATATTTAAGGCGTAAAATTTATGAAAACAACGTGCCTTCAACTCAAAGACGCCGGCGCCATTCCTGTCC
Source organism: Zaprionus vittiger (assembly GCA_018904025.1). NCBI lineage: Eukaryota > Metazoa > Arthropoda > Insecta > Diptera > Drosophilidae > Zaprionus > Zaprionus vittiger. The sequence continues at coordinate 1,485,294 of JAEIFQ010001142.1, read as the reverse complement.
AACTAGAGTAGCTAAAGTTGCCCCTCGTCTGCAATGCAAAACTTTTGCCACGTGACAAAAAATGACAAAACATTTGATAAACATTGCACATGAGAAACACAGTTCGACTGTGGCAACTTCTCTCTCTCTCTCCCCCTCTTCCTCTCTCCCTCTTCTTTAACGTGTTATGACAATAGCTGAGGAATCATAACAAAAGGCTGCTTTATCTGTGACACAGCAAACTTTGAATACTCTAGCTGTTTTTAGCAGAGGGAGTTGAATAAAGAGAGAGGGAGGTAGGCAAGGAGAGAGAGACGGAAGGTAGCAAGGCAGACAGAGAGGCAGTTAGGCAGAGAGAGAGAGGGAGAGAGTAGTCAGGCAGCTAGTTAGTTACCCAGGGAGTTGCCCATTTGAAGCTGAGCTTGCATAATTGCCATAGTTTGCTTTACAAGCACAAAACTCAACTTTGTGCACATTTTAGCAAGTTGACAACTAAAATTGTTAACTAAATACATTCACCAGAGACCACATGCTAAACTAACCTCAAACCTCTTTTACTTATACTATTCTCTAGTTGGTCTACAGGAGCTACTCTACTACTGGTAGTTCTATTGCTGCTCAGCTACTACTTCGACTTTAGATGTTCTAATATTGTTAATATTTGTTCTACTACTCCAAGTGTTTCTTCTACTTTTATTGCCAGTCTTCTACAAGTACTATTACTACTCCTATTGTTACTTTTCTACTACTAGTACGCATCTACTTGTATTGCTCCTCTTTTAATAGTTACTAATCCTATTGTCAATCTTCTACTACTTCTTCTATTACTTATACCAGGTGTACAAGTATGAAATGTCGGTTCGAACATATAGATGTCTCGCAAACGTAAATATTTATCGATTGTCATAAAACTTTGACCTTGTGAAGTGTCAACCTTGACTGTCGAACCACCATAGTTTTGAGCAAATCGAGCGTCATTATAGTTTACTCTCAGTGCAGTCAACATGTCGAGTTTCGTGCCGAATAAAGAGCAAACGCGGACAGTGTTAATTTTCTGTTTTCATTTGAAGAAAACAGCTGCGGAATCGCACCGAATGCTTGTTGAAGCCTTTGGCGAACAAGTACCAACTGTGAAAACGTGTGAACGGTGGTTTCAACGCTTCAAAAGTGGTGATTTTGACGTCAACGACAAAGAGCACGGAAAACCACCAAAAAGGTGTGTTTGGTGGGATCAGAGCGGTGTCATCTACTATGAGCTCTTGAAACCCGGCGAAACGGTGAATACGGCACGCTACCAACAACAATTGATCAATTTGAACCGTGCGCTTCAGAGAAAACGACCGGAATATCAAAAAAGACAACACAAGGTCATTTTTCTCCATGACAACGCTCCATCACATACGGCAAGAGCGGTTCGCGACACGTTGGAAACACTCAATTGGGAAGTGCTTCCGCATGCGGCTTACTCACCAGACCTGGCCCCATCCGATTACCACCTATTCGCTTCGATGGGACACGCACTCGCTGAGCAGCGCTTCGATTCTTACGAAAGTTTGAAAAAATGGCTCGATGAATGGTTCGCCGCAAAAGACGATGAGTTCTACTGGCGTGGAATCCACAAATTGTCCGAGAGATGGGAAAAATGTGTAGCTAGCGACGGCAAATACTTTGAATAAATGATTTTTTCTTTTTCCACAAAATTTAACGTGTTTTTTGATTTAAAAAAAACGACATTTCATACTTGTACACCTGGTATATTACTTGTCTTGTTCAACTTCCTCCACTGCACCGTTTTCTACTTTTCTGCTATTACTACTACTACTACTCCGGCACTCTTCCACAGCTACTATTAATACTTCTTTTACTCTTCTTTTACTATTGTTCTTAGAGTAGCACTCTTCTTTTCTACTAATACTACTATTACTACTCCTAATACTACCTACTTATATGACATTTATAGTCAGTCTTCTACTAGTACTATTACTACTCCTTTCCTATTACCAAGCTTCTACTCCTTTTTTCTTTCAGCACTACTCCCATTGCTTCTCTTGTATTGTTACTACTACTACAGCTGCTTCAGCTACTTATACTACTACTACTAATACTACTACTACTACTACTACTACTACTACTACTACTACTACTACTACTAATACTACTACTACTGCTACTACTACTACTACTACTACTACTACTACTACTACTGCTACTACTACTACTACTACTACTAATACTACTACTACTAATACTACTACTACTACTACTAATACTACTACTACTAATACTACTACTACTGCTACTACTACTACTACTACTACTGCTACTACTACTACTACTACTACTAATACTACTACTACTAATACTACTACTACTGCTACTACTACTACTACTTGTGATACTTTGTGCTACTACTACTACTCTTCTAATTCTACTACTCCAATTGCTACTCTTCTACTAGTACTATTACTTCCTTTCATACTACTTCTATTACAACTCCTATAGCCTCTACTACTACTACAACTCCTTCTACTCTTCTATTCCCATATCTTCTCTTTATTTATTTCACTTTCTGTCTCTCTACTAGTAAAAACTACTACTATATCTACTCTAATTACTATTCTTCTACCACTTAAACTAATCTATCTACTACTATTGCTACTCTTCTACTCTTTACTGCTCGTTCTTGTACTAGTAGAAGAAGTCGTTCTTTTCTTCCTTTTTCTGTCTCTCTCTTACAACTACTACTCCTCTAGCTACTACTGCTACTACTGAAACTACTCCTACTTCTCTACTCCTATATCTACTCTTTGCTACTACTACATTTACTTCTCTAATTACTATTCTTCTATGACTAAAACTATTCCGATTGCTACTCTTCTACTATCTACTGCTACTTCTATTGATACACTTTATTGCTACTCTTCTACTATCTACTGCTACTTCTATTGATACACTTTAAAAGTACTAGTTCTACTTTTCTTCCTATAGAAATACATACCTTCTTATATTTAATCTTGTCCTACTATCCTTTCTCCCTCTCTTTTGCTAGTACTACTCCAGTTGCTATTCTTCTCCCTAATAATACTACTTCTACTCCCATTACTTCTTCCACTTCTACGTGAATTCAAACCTAACCTAACCTCATCCTCTAGCTATTATACCTGCCCTACTTTGAAGTGTATTACAAAATGCCATCAAAATGTCTGGCAAAAGTCTGCACAGGTTTTTTTCTCATTTACTTTCGATATGCTTTGCTCAGGTCTTTCTTTTCCTCTGTCTCTCTCTTTCTCTACCCCTTCCTCTCTCCCTTTCTTTCTCTTATTTCTTGTGTCTCAAGTTGTTCGAAAGAAAAGTTTATTGGAAAACGTAGAAAAGGTTTAGCCGAGCTTAGGCAAAAAGCTTTTGATGTCCTCAGGGAGGGAAGTTGAAGCTGCCGACGCTGCCATTTGTTGTGGCCAATAATTCATAAGCAGCATCAAATGCAAGCAGCATAAACAAAACAAAGAGGGGCGCAGGCTGAGGGGAAAAGAGAGGGAAGGGAAAGAGAAGGGGAACAAGGCAAAGCAGAAATTCATAAATTGTGAAATATTTGCGAAAAATTGTCGATGACAAAAGGCAATAAATGGCCGCAGTTTTGGCGTGGCATGCCGCACCCTTATCAAAGTCAAGACGCAAACACATCCAATATGCAAGGAAGGGGAGAAGACTTTGCTTTCCTTACTTTCCCCCATACTCCTGCTCATTCCCCTGCCCATTTCCCTGTCTATTTTCCTTCCCTTTCCCCTTCGCTTTGCCCATTCAAACTTTGATCTGTTTGAGTAGTCAAAACCATGAAAAAAATTGGAGAATATTGATTGGATGTCTTGAGTAAGTAGAGGGAGTAAAGGCAGCACTGCTTGCAGTGGGGGGGTTAGTAATAGAGGGGGAGGGGGGTTTACTTCCCCTACTCACCAGTGGCGGCTTGTCCGTCAAGCGTTTGCAATTGTTCAGCTCTGTGGGCGAATTGTCCTCATCGGAGCTGGGTGTCTGTGCCACCTTCTCGTTGTCATTGCAGCTGTGAAGAAGGAGCCAAGAGAGATTAGTGCACACTCGGAGAAGGTGTAAAGGAGTGTGTGTGTGTGTGTGTGACAGTAAGTGTATGCAAAGGAGTGTATAATGAGCATGAGTTTATAGCTAGGCAGGCGGAAGGCAACTACAAAGATCTTGCTGGCTTGACTTACTTGAGATTTGCCTGTGTAAACAACTGCAATGGGCGACGTCTGCCCAGTGTGGGCGTGGCATGCGCAGCTTGTGCTGCTCTAGTGCGTGACTGGCTCAGCTGTGTGGTTGTTGTTGTTGTGTGGCTTCTTCCTTGGCGACTGTTGCAGGAGGAGGAACGAAAGCGCGCTCCAGTTATAACTGCTGCCAGATTGGCGGCAATGCGATTGTCAAAGCGATTGAAATACGAATTGGAATTGGGATTCGCAAGAGTATTCGTATGGGTATTCATATGGGTATTCATATGGGTATTCGAGTGGGAGTGTGTATTCGAAAGTGCGTGCGTATTCGAGTTGATATTCACAGTCGAATTCGAGTTGGAGTTGGAGTTGCTCAAGTTGGAGTCACCAGTTGGTGATGAGTTGTTGCTGCTGCTGGCGCTGCCATTGCTGTTGCTGTTGCCCCGGGCAACAATTGTTGTTGTTGCTGCTACTGTTGTTGTTGTTGTTGTTTTTGTTGTTGTTGTTGCTGTTGTTGCTGTGCCATTGCCGCTCTTGGCATAATCCAAATTATTGTTGCTTATCATGGTGTCGTCGCTGTTGGGCATTAACTTTTGCAGTGTTTTTGAATTATGCGCGCATATAAAAACGCTGCGGGCGCCTTTTGTCGCACTGCGTGTGATCCCCGTCAGCACCACGACACCACCAGCAGCAGCAGCAGCAGCAGCAAGAGCAGCAGGGGGCAGTAGAGTGGGAGTTGTAGGCGTGGCAGATTCAACCACACAAGGCACACACGCCTGTTTTGGGGGCACTGCGGCCTTTATTAAATTCTGCTGTGTGGGAGGCAGGGATGAGGGGGGAGGGCAGCCTGGCACTAACCGCAGGGGTCGCTTGCTACTTCAACAAACTGCAAGTGGAAAGTGGCAGCAAGAGGGGGGAGGAGTAGGAAGAGGAGCAGGAGGCAGATTTAAACACAGAATTAATTCAAGCGGAAATTGGCAAAAGCAAAAAGAAGCAGCAGCAGAAAAAAGCAAAACAAAATCGAAAGCGTGAAGCATAAACAAAGCAGCAAGAGGCAGAGAGAGAGGGGCAGTGGGTGCAGACGTGGCAGGCAGGATGGCAGAGGAGGAAGGAAGGTTACATAAAACGCAAAATAGAAAGCGAAAATAAAGCGGGAGGAGGGTGAAGAAAAGCCACAAAAATGCACATAAATAGCAGCGACAATGCAGAGGGGAAGGGGCAGGGACAGGAGCAGTAGAGAGGGGAGGGGCAGGGTAACAAGGGATGATTGTTTTTATTTTGGCCAGGGGTCGGCAGCAGTGACGTCACAGCGTGTATAAAGCGCAATAAATAGCAAGATATCAGCGGGATGACGATGATGATGATGTTCATGTTGTTGTAGATGATGATTGTTGTAGTTGTTGTGGGGGTGTAGTTGTTGTTGTTGTTGTTGTGGGTGTGTAGTTGTAGTTGTTGTTGTAGTCGTTGTTTTTGGGTGTGTAGTTGTTGTTAATATGATTTTGTGGGTGATTGTTAAACACACACAAAATAACAAAAACAACAACAAATATTTTCATTGTTTTTGTTTTTGAATTTTTCATGTTTTTGCATTTCGATATTCAGTTGTTGTTGTTGTTGTTGTTGTACACCAATTTCACAGTCGAACATTTTTTGCCAATTAGTTGCCAATTTCACATTGCCCCATTTGTAGTTGTTATCGTTGTTGTTGTAGTTGCAGTTGCAGTTGTTGTTGTTGCCAATTTAAGTTTGATTTCGATTTGGATGTGTGTTTATTTTGTTGTTGTTGTTGTTCATGTGGGAAGAAAACGGAAACGAAAGATATGTGATATGTTTGTCTATATATGCTTATATATATCCCTATATATATCTGTATATATTTGCCATTAATTTGTGCAACTTTTGCCCGTTTTGCATTGCAACTTTTGTTTATTTTAATTCAATTTGAAAGCCCGCAAAAGGGATTTGCAAATGTTTCGTAGCATACTTTGCTGCGCTTCATTTCGTTTTGGCCTGCTGCACATTTTGTAGCATACTTTAGTGCGCTTTTGCAGTTAGTTAATGAAAGTGAAATTGCAAATGGCAAGTTGCAAATGAATTTTGCCTTGTCCTCACTGACTATATATAGTTTTTTTAATTCCCCAAATACTTTTTGCTATATATACTCACGTTGCATCGGCGCTGGGAAGCAAACTTTTCATCGAGTTGTCACTGGGCCACGTTGGCAGGGAGTGGGAAGGAGCTGTAAGCATAGAGAGAGTAGGAGAAACAGCATAAGAGAGTGTGAGAGATAGAGAGAGACAGGTACAGAGAGTTGTTGAGAGAGCAAAAGAGAGAGAGAGAAGGCAGTAGAGAGTGAGTGAGTAGAAGAGTAAAACAAAAGGAAAGTGAATAAAAGAGAATTTAATTAGAGCTGACTTTAAAACTGAGCTATAAATGGCGGCGCAGTGAAGTGTGTGCAGTGCATGTGAGTGAAAGAGAGAGGCAGGAGAGGAGAAGAGGAGACAGAGCGTGTGTGTGTGTGTGCGGCAATCATTAGACGCCCATAGTCAACACCTCATTAGGCGACTAATCAAGCGTGTTGGGCCTGGGCAAGAAATAACAACCAGTTCCAGCTTGAGCTGAGATTACAGCCAAGAGAAGGAGCAGCAGGAGAAGGAGGAGCAGCAGCACCGCAAACACAACTGCGGCAAGAGCAAAGCAAAATCATCAACACCAGAGTGGACACAGTTGAGGTTGCTGTAAGATCAGATGAGGAAGAAGCAGCGCAGGGGGCTGGAGTCAGGCATAAACAAAGTGCAGTCGTGCGTTGGGCAATGGAGTAAACAAGCTAAAGGAGTAGTAAGAGGGGAGAGGGTGGGAGGGAGAGAGAGAAGTAAGGGGGAGACAGAGAGAAGGCAAACTGGTAGCGGGCAAATAAAACGCACAGATTAAAGGATGCCCGGGTGAAATGTCTTCTTAATTACTTCGCAATGAACAGACAGAGTGGAGAAAGGGAGAGAGAAGGAGCAGGGAGTAAGAGGGGTAGAGGAAGAAGGGGTAGAGGAAAGAGAGAGAGAGAGAGAGAGAGAGACACAGCAGTAGCAAGCACAGTGGGAGAGCGAGTAAGAGACGCGACTGTGACTGCAGTAATTGAGAAGTCGACGGGCTGGGATTCGGTTAAGCATTGGCATTGGTATGGAATATGGGACAAGGGATATAGGACAAGGGATATAGGATATGGGAATGGGAATGGGCATGGGAATGGGCATGACTCTAGCCACAGCCTGAGCCAGTGTGAATGGCAATGAAGGCAACTGTACTGCGTACTGTGTTGTTGCCAGCGCACTTTAAGCGGAAGTAATTTAATTAATTACAAATGAAACGGAAACACGGCAAGCAAACCCAGGCAGATGTGCAAGTGTGTGTAACTCTGTGTCTGTGTGTGTATATGTGAGTGTGTCTGTCTGCCTTGTCAAATTCAAGCATAATTTAGTCAAGTCCAACATAAAGTTTGCCACTTGAGAGCTTTTGGCTAAGCGCTTTTCAAAAAATGCCTCCCAGCAGCGCAATTAAAATTTTTTGGCTAAGCTTCTCTCGCCTACCGCAAACTATTAGCAGAGTGTAGACACTGGCAAACACACACACGCACACACGCACACACGCACAGTCGCATTAAGCAGAGCTCATTTGCATTGCGGTTTTAATTGCCAGCGAAAGGGAGAGAGAGGAGGGCAGACCAAGCAGGGCAAGCCCAGCAAGGCTTACAAGGATAATGAAAACAATTTAACGACTCTCTCGACGATTTCCAACGCCAGGCACCAAACTGCGGACAACCAACACTTGCAGAGCCTGCCCAGCTCTTCCCTACTCCCTCCCTGCCTGCCTTGTCTGCCCCTCAGTCTGCGCTGTCTGCCTGTCCTAACTGCCTCTGCCTGGTCTGACCAAATTCAGTTCTGTGCCGCCGCTTAAACAAATAGAAACCTTTTTTCATTTTCAAACATTTCGTTTGCTTTTTCAGCAGCTCCTGCTCCCTCTCTCTCTTTTTTTTGTATTCTGCGTGTCTGCGCAAAATATTTGCACATATTTTTGACATTTTAATGAAAATATTTTGCGTAACATTTCGAACAGCGCAGGCAAAAGGCGCGAGAGCGCGCGTACTCTTGATGAATGCCAGCAACGAGCTGCAGATACTGGTGATGGCGCTGGCTTAATATTGTTTTAACGAAGTGGATTTGGAGAGGACAACAGGAGAAGAGGGAGGAACGAGAGGAGAGAGGGAAGGCAGAGGTAGAGCAGAAGGAGTATGAGCAGAAGGGGCAGCAAGAGTAGCAGCACGAGCAGGGAAAGGAGCAGCAGCTACGGCAAGAGAAAGGGTAGAAGCAGCAGTGCCAGGAGCAGCTAGAGAAGCTGGCACAGCAGGGACAGGTAGAGCAGAAGAAGGTAGAGCAGTAGGGAGAGCAGAAGAAGCAGCAAGAGGAGTAGGAGCTGAAGCAGTAGCCACATTGAGGATTTTTTAAGCTTCTCCTGATGGGCAGTAATTAAATGCTTGACATGCCTTTTGGCAGCAAGAGCGACAGAGAAGAAGAGAGAGAGAGGGAAAGAGAGAAGGTAGAGAGAGAGAGAGAAAAGAGACAGAGCAAGAGTGGGAAAGAGAGGGCAGAGAGAGGAAAGCAGAGCACGAGCTTTCAAGTGGATTAGCGTGACTGCCGGCAAAAGCGGATTGCGTTGCCCAAGCTGAGTTGAGGTTTGAGGTAAATTAACGCTGATGTTGGCATTATAATTATGGCATGTTAAGTTAAGGCGATTCCGCTGGCCAACGCTGGAGCTGCCACAGCTGCCCCCCCCTTTCCTGCTCCCTCCCCTCACCTGCTGCTGCTGCTGTACGTGACAGGTTGATGAGCTGCAAGCGCAACTCGAGCGCATAAAGTGAAAAATCAAAGTGTTAACAATTAAATTTAACTGTTTAAAGGGGGGCAGGGAAAAGGGATCTTACAGGGGGGGTTGATAGAGGCTTGCTTAAGGGCTGGCTTAAGGCGTTGCTTGTGGATTTGCGCTTTTAATTTAAATTGAAAATTGATGAGAGCATTTACTTATTGCCATTAAATTTAAGCAACTGTAGTTGAGATGGAAGGAAGAAAATTGAATGGGCTGCATAAGATAAATTACAGTGCAAACTCTCTTAAACGGACACTCTACAACAGCAAACTGTTGTCAGGTTATGGGGAGTGTTTGTAAAAGACATGACTTGGAAGAAATACATGCAGGTTGCAGTAGAAGTCTTCTTTCGATAGAGCAGCTACTTCATATGGAGTCTTCTCTAAAGGGTATCTGTTAAGAGAGGTTTAGCTGCATTAGCATTCAAGTAAATGTACTGTAGTAGAGAAAGAGTTTACTAACGCAATGCATAAACAATTATAGTAAAACCTCTCATAGCTAGACACTCTACATCAGCAAAGTTTTCTCCGTTTAAGAGAGTGTTCGCTCTTAAACATCACAATAAAAACTCTTAACAAATGATAATTCTTGTCCGGCTAAAGGGAGTGTACTTCCAAGAGTGTTTAATATACAATTACACTCGATACCCTCTTGCCCGGGCAATTAATGTTTGGCGAACATATTTGTCCGGCTAGGCGAAGTGTTCGTAAAATAGAAAACTATTGAGGCAAAAGTGTCCGCTTGTGCTTGTGCACTTCAGAGAGCTGTCCGTTAAGGGAGGTTGCATTGAATGGGCATTTAAGTTAAGGTACTGTGGTTGAGTTAAATAAAGCGCTGAATAAACAATTACAGTAAAACCTCTCTTAGCCTGGCAATGGAACTCTTCTAACTTATTGTAGGAGACTCTATCTTCCGCGAACACTTTTAGTACGAGGTTTATGTTCATTTACCACAAAGATTATTGGGTAAACACCTCTCTTAGCCGGACAATAATTCAGTGAAGTTCCATTGTCCGACTAAGGGCGGTGTTTGCCCAATAACCTTAGTGGTAAATGCACATCGACCTCGTACTAAAAGTGTCCGCTTAAGGCAGAGTCTTCTTTAGCGATCTGTCCGTTAAGGGAGGTTACACTATATTCAAGCAAATCGCACATGAAATATTTAATAAACCCATTTCTGGCAAGTGAGAGTGTGAAAGCGCAGTAAAGGGAAGGAGGCCCAAGGCGAATGAGGGTGAAATGGAACGTTGCGTATTCGTAATAAAATCAAGAGCGAAAAACAAAAACATTAACGAAAACATTTGCCTGCATAAAGTAAACAGTGGAATGCCGCCAGTTCTGCCTCTTGTTGTTGTTGTTGCAGCTGATGTAAACAAGGCACTAGCAGTGGAAGGGGGGGGAGAGGGGGTGCACAGGGTAGGAGGCAAATTAAAACAAATCAAAATCATATGAGAATTTTCAAGTGAGGGAAAAACTTGCAGCGCTGCTGCTTGTCGTCGGCGTTGGTGGCTGGCAAACATAAACAAGCAATTTAACAGACTCACACACACACACACACATATATACACACACAAGCACACACACTGGCACATGCCGATAAAAAGGCTGTGAGTTGCTTGAAGAGGCGTCAGGCAGTTGGCAAACAAACGAAGCGTTCAAGCGCAAAAAGCCAAAGCAAAAAAGGAGAAAAACCAGTAAGAAAGGCTAACTACGGCATGCCGAAGGTTTTATACTCTTGCAGGTGCTTATATATATGCTGATTGATCCTATATTAGTGATATATAATATTGCAGCATTAAATGGCTTTGTTTATGTTCAATATTATGTCTTACTTTGATTGGCACTGATTCTGTTTAGTTATTTCTAAAAGCAGAACTGATCTGCATACAAAAACCTTCATTTCATCTGATTGTTCCTATGGCAGCTATATGTTAGAGTGCTGCGATTTTGATGAAATTTTATATGCATATTATGTATATAAAAATAGTTCGATGTAGTAAATTTGGTTGCCATATCTTGATAAATAACAAAAATCGGCCGATTGTTTGTATGGCAGCTATACGATATATCGCTCCGATACGACTCGTTCCGACTTATGTACAGCGTGCAGAAATAAGAAGCATGTATACCAAGTTTCATTAAGATAGCTTTACAACTGAGAGACTGGTTTGCATTGTAAGAGATGAACAGACGGACAGACATACAGACAGACAGACAGACAGACAGACAGACAGCTAGATAGATACACTGATGGGAGATACACAGATAGAAAGACAGACAGACAGACATACATACAAACAGACGGACATGGCTAGATCGATTCCTCTGTTGATGCTGATTCTGAATATCTATACTTTATATGGTCAGAGCTGTCTCCTAAGCTGCATTGCGAACTTTTGGCCCAAATGAATATACCCCTTGCAAGTGTATTAAAAAAAAAAAAAGGCTGAAGAAAATAAAGCGAGAAAAGCGAGAAGAAAAGCGGGCAACCAAAACATGAGTGTATGTGTGTGTGTATATGTGTCTGTATTTGTGTCTCTGTACAGCTGTGTGTGTGTGTGTGTGTGTGCGCCGCAGTCACCGCAGATTTCTCACACATGCTTTAAAGAATGCCGCAACTTTTTGTTAATGAAATTTTAATCAAGCTGTAACCCAGAATAAAAAGCCAAAAGCTAAAAGAAAAAAGAGAAAGAGAAAAGAAAGAGTTTGCATACTTTGTGCAAAAGTTTACACCCCTTTTATGCCTTTCTTCATTGCCTTCCTTAGGCCAAATTCGGCACAAATAGCCAGCGGCTTCATTAGCAGCTGCGACGATGAGCGATGCGGCGTATGCGTAATAATTTATTTACAATGCAATTCGTTTATGTCGAGCATTAATCATGAGTGAGGCAGCAGCAGCAGCACAAGGATGAGCACGTACAGAGAGGGAGAGAGAGAGGGGGAGGGAGGGAAAGGGGGTACGGGCTGCATTTATTAACAATTTATGTCATAAATAAAATTGAAAAGCATTCATAATGTCAATGAGGCAGCAGCGAAAGTGAGACGTGAGGGCAGGCAAATGAGGCAGGCTGTTACATAAATTACAGTGGGAGTGGGTAGAGGAGGAAGGGGAAGGGGAGGAATAGAGTGTCAAGCAGTGTGTGATAGATGGAGAATGAGAGTGAGACAGATAGGCAGTTCGGTTGGCAGTGGAAGGGAATTAATGGGAGTCCGCACATAAATCGCTCTTTCTGCGCTCAAAATTAGGCAACAAATTTACATGGAAAACGAGCACGACACGCAGGTAAATCACCTACAGCAACAAGAGTAACAAACAGAGCAACAAACATTGCAATAACAACAAGAACAAGAGTAGCAACAACAACAACTGCAACAACAACAACAACACCAAGAACAACGTCTGCAAACCTTACCCCAAATGACAAACATTAAAAAGAAACATTAGAAAGAAAGCACAACTGTGAAATATTCAAGCAGCTCAGTCCCTGCTCTGTCCCCTGCTCTGTCCCCTGCTCTGTCCCCTGCTCTGTCCCCTGCTCTGTCCCCTGCTCTGTCCCCTTGTATCCCCACTGAGCTCCTTCTCTGACTCCTTCTCTGCTCCCGTGTCTACTCCCATGACTGCCTTCTTCTTTGCTCTATCTCTGCACCTGTTCTCTACCCCTTTCTCTGCCACTTTCTCTACCCTCTTCTGTCCCGCTCTGCCCCTTCTTTACCTCTGTTTAGCACCCGTTCTGTCCCCTCTCTGTCCCCGCTCTGACTCACTCAGCTCCACTGTCCCTGCTTGCCCCTTTCTCTGTCTCCTTTTCTGCCCCCTTATCTGTCTCCTTTTCTGCCCCCTTCTCTATTCCTTTCTGTGATCCGTTCTCTACTCTATTCTCTGCCCCTTCTCTTGCTTCTGTTCTGTCTTCTCCTTCTATGTTTTCTTTGCTAACCTTCTCTGCCCCCTTTCTCTGCCCTCTTCTCTGTCCCCCTTCTTTGTCTTCTCTCTCTAAAACACTTTTGCTTTTTCAAGCTGCGCCTCTTGCGCGGCCTTTTTCGCTCTCTTATTTAGCATATCTTTCCACACCCTCCCTTCCCCTATTCTTCCTTCTTCCTCTTCTCCCTCTACCTTAACTTGTTATTATATCTTTTCTCTGTTATTACGCCTTTTGCTTGGTGAATGTGAATAATGTGCGCTACTCACGTCAAATAATTATTTTCGCTTAGTGGCTGAGGCTAAACTGCGGCCTGGCATGCGATTTGTTTGTTTGGCCATTGAAACTGACTGCAGTTTGCCAACCTCCCCTCCCTTCTTTACACCTACTACTTCCCCCCTCTGCCCACGCTGCCTTCTCTCCCTTTGCTTTGCCAGTTCATTATGTGCATATTTTTGAAAATTCTTTTAGCTGCAGGGGGTAGCAAGCCAAAAAAAAGGCGAGCGCAAAAAAAAAAAAGAAATGCCAGCACGTCGCGCCAACCACTGCGACTGCCCCTCTCTCTGCCTCTTTCCCTGCCTCTCCCTCTGTGCTCTACCTCTGTCCCTGCCTAACCCCCTTTCCTTGCCTGCAGCCCTGCCTTCTCACTTGCCAACCCCTCAAAAAAGGTGTCGAAAATATTTGCCAGCTTTCATTTCAAAAATGTTTCCAAAGTGAAAAATGAAAAAAACAAAAGAATTTTTAATAAGTTTTTTTTTTTGTTTTTCGCTCACCCACTTTATGATTGTTGCTCTGTCAATAGTTAAAGCGCAAACAAGCAAACAAAAACAAAATAATTATGCCTGCAAATGTGAAGCCAAATGGGGAATAAAGTGTGAAATATTTTGTGTGCATAAGGCAAAAGTTTTCAAGGGATGTTTGCTAATGTGCTTATGCAGGGGGGAACTGTGCTTGTATAAAGCATATATAGAGCATATATATGTGTACTATATACTGCATATATACATGCATAATACTGCATATGTATGCTATATATACACTGCCTTTTAAACACTTTGTTATCTCTCTTTATTCTGCCTTCTGGCAACTTAAAGTTTTTTTGCTGCGGAAATGTTATTTGACTATTGATTAAAAGTTGCGCAATTTGATGTGCTCCATAAAAAAGACAACCCCACTGCGCTGCCCACTGTGCCCCCCCCTCCTGTACTCCATAGTCAGACTCAATAAGGCGCATAGATTTAAAACGATGTCGATGGCACACAAAGTAAAACTATTTTATATGCGACGACAGCAACAAAATAATGTGACTACCTTGGGGAAGCCAGAGAGAGAGGGGGTGGGAGGCAGTACACCCAGACAGGCTGGACAGACAGGAAAAGGAGCAGAGGCAGCACAGACAGGCAAAAGAGATAGGACAGACGTCTGTGCCTGCCTGCCTGCCTGCCCTTGTGTCCCACGCCAACAGACATTACCCCAAGCAATAAATGTTCAAATCAATTGAAGCGTTTTACCAAAGCCTCACACCTAACAGAAGAAGGGAAGAGGCGGCAGAGGAGGCAGAGGGGGGCGACAGCAAGGTGACAAACTGAGGGCTAGTCGACATAAATCGCATAGGCCAAAACTGGATTCCTGTGCAGCTTAAGGCAGCGATTTGTTATGCGCAGAAAAAAAACCAAAAATCGATAAGGGATGCCCTGCAGTCAGTTAACCCCCCTCTCCTCACCCCTCTTCCCACACTCCCTTCCCCTTTCTGCACTCCATTCTCACTACTGTCTGACAACTAATTTCGCATGTCAAGCTGAAAACGTAGCTGCGAGTTGCTCATACGCAGTGTGTGACCACAAGAAGATGAAGAAGCAGGAGATGACGATGTCGACTTGTCCCACATTTTTAGACTAGAAGTAGAAGCAATAAAACGCAATTCGGTCATAAAAATAGTCGAACGTCGAATCGAATAAATGCCTAAGCAAAGCAAGGAGAAGAGAAGAGAAGAGAAGAGAAGAGAGAGGGAGGGAGAGAGGAAGAAAGAGAGGCAGGACAGGCCAGTCCACACTGTGCCTGCAGGGACTGTCGTCTGGCATGGCAAATTGCGAATTTTGCATATTGCCAGTAGCCCGAGCAGAGTGTCCCAGTGCAGCTGTTTTGCCTGGCCTCCTTCTACCCCCCCTCTCTCGCTCCTCTCCATCCTCTTCCTGCTCTCCTTGCTCTCCCCTCTCTGGCCCATTAGTCATTTGGCCTGGGCAGCGCTTTGGCGTGTCGCCACTTTGCAGGATGAATGACCCCAGGAGTACAGCAGGAGAAGGAAGAAGGGAGGGAGAGGGGGAGGGAGAGCTGTAACAGAGAGAGAGAGGTAGAGTGCTGACAGAGGGGGGGGTAGGTGTGTGCCGGCTGTGCCAGTTGTGCCGCCAACGGAAATTGCACACACGTTGCTGGGCCAGCACAATATTCCTAGAAGAACTTGGCGGCCAACAAATCATTACAAGAAGGAAGAGAGAGGAGAGAGGGGAAAGAGAGGAAATAGCAGAAAGAAAGGAAAGACAGGAAAGAAAGGAAAGAGTGGAAAGAGTGGAAAAAGAGGAAAGAAAGGAAAGAAAGCAAAGAGAGGAAAGAGATGGAGAATGAAGAGGGAATAGAGGCAGCGAATAGAAAGGACAAAAAAGAGTGCCAGAGAAGATATAGCGAGAGAGAGAGAGAGAGAGAGAGAGAAATAAGAAAGAGTCGAGTGAGTAATGAGTAGATGAAAGACAAGGGGAGACGGAAAGAGAATAAATAGTTGAGAGAGAAAAGAGCGAATGAAAGAATTAAGAAAGCAAAGATAACAGGAGAGAGAAGGGAATAAAGAAGCGGAGAGAAGGCATCAGAGTAAGAATGAGGAAAAGGAAAAAGAGATGGAGATGGAAAAAATAGAGACAGATAGATGAAGAGAGAGATCCCGCAGTTATTCTCGCTTTTCTCTTTTATTTTACTCTTCCTCACTTGCTCTTGTTTTCTTCTTACAGTTTTGGAAGCACTTGCAATATATCTTAAACAAATTTCCACGCTGATCTCACTCTCTCTCTCTCTTTTCGAACTCCTTTTTTGGCTTCTCTACCCCCTTCTTTCCGCTCTGACACTTTTCCCTCTTCTGTTGCTATTCTCTCTCTTTCACTTTATTAAATGCTGCTGCTTGTTTACTTCTTAATTCTCTCTTGACATGAGCTTCCTGCTCATTATACGCTGCTCTCTTTTCCCGTCACTATTTCCTCTCTCACTTGTCTTCTCTGTGAATTGTTTGCACTATCTCTCTCTGTATCTTTGTTTCTCTGTTTCTCTGTTTCTCTCTCTCTACCTCACACGCTGTAAATTTACTTAGTCAGATCATAAAGCTCATACTTGAAAGCGCGTTAAACACTGTATAAATACACTTGAAAATACAATCACTCAAGGGATTAAATGGAATCCCCTTTGGACGAGTCTCCCTGTGAATCCTCCTGTCTATACCCCTGCCCATCCCCTCATTTAATTGAACACTCACGTATGCGATCTCAACCGTCTCTTCCTCACTCTCTCTCATTGTTCTACCCGTGCTTAAATTAAATATATATTATTGTTAATGCTTGACTGCATTAACAAATTGTACGCTCGGCTGAGCTCATTGGCTTGTGTGAAATGCGCGCATTAAAAATAAAATAATCTGAGCAGAATATGCAGATATATGCAGTATATATAGGCAGATATATGCACACTATATACGCACACTATATATACAGACTATATATGCAGAGATATATGCATTATATATAGCCAGCATTATGCATATTAAGCCAGCGCTCTTCACGTTTAATTGATTTTCACTCATTCGAGTGCATCAAAGATTCATGTGTTAATGCCAACTGACACTTGTCATTGAGGGGGGCAACGAGGGGGAGAGAGAGTGAGAGGGGTATATGTTGAATTAACATAAATTATGCAGAGAATGTTGCATAATTTAAGTCTTATTTAAGCAACTTTGGATTGTGTTTAATAAACTTTTAGCAAAAAATGAAAATTCATTAGTGAATTCAATTGAAAGGAAAAATCAGATGAACTCTGCAGTCTGGAGTGCTCGACAGTAAGATACTCTTCAACTAATATTCAAAATCTGTTACAAGTACACTTAAAATAAGCAAATACAGAGTCTACTACCTTCTATGGCTTTCTCAGCCTTACACAAATATGCAGGCAAGTGCGCAAAAAACTAAAGCATACCAACAGGGGCAGGCAGCGCTGCTGGGGCACAATGTTTACTGCTGTAACTTCTGTGTTTATTGTCCGATTAGATACAAATTTAGTATAAAGATAGATAATTTATTTAAGTAAATATATATTTTAGTAAAAAAAGTGTAGCTGTTATATTTCGCTTATAAAATGACTGGAAAAATTAAATTATTTATTTGCGGGGGAGGTGGATGTGGCAGCCAATATTTGAAATATACGTTATCTACCTATAGTGTATAGCAACCTTTATGCCACATTTGCTGTCTCTAGGTTTGATAATAGCTGAGATATGCGTGGACTGACAGACAGACTTGCCTCACTCAACTCGATAAGTGATTCTGTGCAAGAATCTATACACTTTGTGGTGTCTGCTACACCTGCTTCTGTCTGTTACACACATTTGCACAAAGTTAGCATACCCTTCTTTGAACATTTTCAATTAAAGAGTATACAAATTTGTGCAGCTTATGTAGTTCTGCCTTTCCTGTTGATTGACTAGCTCACATGCCTCAACACGCTGCAACAGCAACTGCTAGACTTGCACTGCCCACCTCACTCTTTCCCCCTGTTCACCCCCTCTTCCCCTTCTCCTCCCCTTCCCTTCACCTCCCCCCCCTGCCTAGCCTGCTTCCACCCACACTCATTTCGCATGTAGGTCAAAACAGCGAGTGAAACACAAAAAGCGTTGCATACCTTCAGGCTGTCAATTTATTTCTCGCGCTTGGCACATTTCGCCTGCCCTCTGCTGCTGCCTCTGCCTCTGCTCTGCTCGTTTTGTTTATGTTGACTCGCTGCTCGCTCCGCGCCAGTCACAGCCTGGCACACACTGTGTGTCGTCCTTGAAATTTATGCGTTCCATGCAGGCAATGCAGCAGAAGCAGCAGCTTCGTTTTCGACTCGCACCCAGCTGGGGCCAGTGGAGCTTGGCGCTGCTGCCACATGGCGTGTAAAGCGCTCATTATGATGCTAACCACACACTCAAACACACACACACACACACACACCTACAGAGAGAGAGCGAAAGATAAATGGCCATGCAAAACTAGCACTACTTACGCTTGCTCTTCTTCTCTGTCTCTCTCTCCCCCTCTGCCTCTCTCTGTCTCTGTCTCTCTGGGCCTGGAACTGGGCCAATGTGAAAGGCATTGTTGCCTGTCTTTCGCCTGCCCGCTGCCTGCTGCCTGCACTCTCTGCCTCTGCTACGCCTTCTGCTGCGTCTGCCAAGCTTCTCTCTGCCTTCTTCCTCTGTCTCCTCTCTCTGCCTTCTTCCTCTGTCTGCTGCCCCTGCCTACAGCCTCTGCCGCTGTCCCTGCCCCTGCCTTAGCCCTTGCATGCTCCCTCTGCCTCTGCCCCTGCCTTCACTCCCTCATTCCCCCTTCTTCCTCTGCCTATCCCTGCTCCCTCTGTCTTCTCCATCCCCCTTTGTTCTAGCATTACCTCTGCCTCTTGCTTGCTCCCTTTGTCAGCTTCTTCTTTAATTGACTCTGCACCTGCCTCTCTACTGCCTCTCTATTGCTTCCTCTCTCTGCCTTTATCTTCTGCCCTGCCCCTGCCTACTCCCTCTATCTCTTTCCTTGTCTCTGCCACTGCCTTCACTCTCTATCTCCTCACTCTCATTATGTCTCTATCTTCTAACTCTCTCTCTTGTCTGCTTCATTTGCCTCTGCTTCTGCCTTGGCTTGCCCCCTCTGTCTTCACTTCTAACTTCCTCCCTCTTCTTCTCTCTCTTTTCCCCTTCTCTCTCCCTCTCTCCTTCCCCTCTCTTTGCTCATTCCTCCACCTCCTTCCCTGCCTGCCCTAGCACAACAAATTAGCCATGGTTGACAGCCACATCCCACAGATCGGACCAAGCAGATAGCGTAAGGCAGCACAAAGCTCAAGCCAAATCTTTCAGCAGCTCTTTATGACAATTCTTGTCAATCCTCTTGCCCTCCTCTTGCCCTCCTCTTGCCTTCTTCCCCTTCTCATCCGCACCTTCAACCACTTTTTAGCCTTTTTAAAGCCAAATTTGTTGGCAATTCTCGCTTGTGTTCTTATCTCTCTCTCTCTCTCTTCATGCTTATCACCACAAGCATAACCGTTATGGAAAATGCTGCTTCCTTGCTTATCTGCGTGTTGTTGCTGCTGTCAATTGGCTTAAGCAGCCATATTGCGTATACGCCATGCACGCACTTTAATTTATTTTGTTGCCAAATATAGTAGAAAGAAAGGAGGGGGAGAAGAGAGACAGGGGTGAGAGCGAAGGGGAGAGAGAAGGCCTCAGTGAGGGAAGCTTGAAAGGCAAGAGAGCTGGCTAGAGAGAGAGAGAGAAGAGAGAGAGAGATACCATAGAATGGCTTGTCGACTTCGCATTTTATTTCATAACTTCATGTCCGCAGCAGCAGCTTCTACTTCCCTCTCCTCTCTCCCCCTCTTGCCACTGCTCTGCACCTCGTCTAGCGTGAAAAAAGCCAGATTATTGCAGTAATAAATTTTTATGATTTTCCATTGGAAAGACACGATTTTAATGCCACTTTAATAGCGCTGCAGATGCGCGTTGCAGCAAATTATTATAGACAGAGCAGAGAATTGTCGGGCTATCTATCTCTCACTCTACTCTCCCCTCTCTCTCTCCTTCTGCAGGCTACATTTTTGGCCATTAAAAACAAATTTAATATACAAAAAGTATAAAAAGAAAATAAGAAAAAAAAAAAGGAAACTTAGTGGCAAAAAACATATTGACAACGTTCATCAATCACGCATGACAGACATGGCGTGGTCCACTGGGAAAAGCAGCAGGCGAGAGGGGGGAAGGGGGCGTGGCAACCACGAAAATTTATCAAATGCAGGCAGACAAGGCCGACAAGCTTGACAAGCCGCTGCGTGAAACCAGAACAGGTAAGAGAAGTAATCTAATCCAATTACTCAACAATGGCAAACAAGATGTGGCGGACAGATGAGGGCAGCAAGTAGAGAAGGCAGTGGGGCAGGCAGTGGGGCAGGCAGCGGGGAAGGTAGCAGGGGTGGGCGTGGCAGCAGTGCGCTAATGGACAACAATGAGCTGAGCTTTTGTATAGCCAACGAATCGAAGGTATCACATGTCTGCGTAAAAGTTAAATAACCGCAGGCAATCACAAATATCAATAACGTGGGGGAGGTAGCAGTATATATAGAGAGAGAGAGAGAGAGAGTGAGAGGGGGGAGGTGGTAGAGAGATAGGGCAGACCCTGCTAAGCCTTAGGCATATGCACTCTCTGTGTATTCCCTCTTGCCCCCAGGCAAAGCCTTACAAACTAGCCTGGCTTGGCCTGTTCTGGCCTGAGCCAAATGCGTTTGATCATTAACCAACTGATGGCAAGAGAGAGAGAGAGTGCAAATCCTGTGGACAAACCAACTGCTGCTGTGCCTGCTCCTGCTCCTGCTACTGCTCCTGCTCCTGGACATTGTCATTCTGCTTGGAAATTGAAATTCATGCGCATTCAATGAATTTTTGTGGGTCTGCCTGCGTTGCCTTCGGTCTTGGGCCAGCCTGCATATTTAAGCAGGCAGAGAAAGAGATAGAGAAAGGTGAGAGAGGGGGAAGTGTAACTGGGGACAGTGAGTGGAACGTTCACACATTGCCCTCGAGCGCATTGTATTGACGAAGTTATCATTTTTGTTGCTTCAAATAAAATGACAAAGCAAACTAATATCGACAACGGTTCGTCCCTTTTTTTTGGATGGGAGCAGAGCGCTAAGCTGGCTTAGGCATGAAATTGAAAAGGAAGCAGTGGCAGTGGGAGAGGGGGAGAGAGAAGGGAGTTGGAGAGAGCACAGAGAAGGGAGTTGAAGAGGGAAGCAAGTGAAGGGTGCATATCTTATGCTGATTGTGTCTAAAAGGAAAAGACTGTCAATGAGTTGGCAATGCAGGGAGAGTTTGTAGCAGCCAAACAACTTAACATTTATAAACCATATCTGTAAATAACATGAACATAACATACGTAACAGAACATGTTAGTAACCATACTCTGTTAACATAATTAACATTTACTCTTTTAATTTAGAAGAAGATGGAGAATAATAAGACTGTACGAGAAACGAAGCCCACAAGTTCCTTATAGCTATATCTCCTCTTAATCCTCTCCTCCCTCGCTTTCTCTCTATTTCTTCCTCTACTTCCCTCTTTCTCTACCCCTCTCTCAGTCTCAGTCTCAGTCTCAGTCTCAGTCTCAGTCTCAGTCTCAGTCTCAGTCTCAGTCTCAGTCTCAGTCTCAGTCTCAGTCTCAGTCTCAGTCTCAGTCTCAGTCTCAGTCTCAGTCTCAGTCTCAGTCTCAGTCTCAGTCTCAGTCTCAGTCTCAGTCTCAGTCTCAGTCTCAGTCTCAGTCTCAGTCTCAGTCTCAGTCTCAGTCTCAGTCTCAGTCTCAGTCTCAGTCTCAGTCTCAGTCTCAGTCTCAGTCTCAGTCTCTGTCTCTGTCTCAGTCTCAGTCTCAGTCTCAGTCTCAGTCTCAGTCTCAGTCTCAGTCTCAGTCTCAGTCTCAGTCTCAGTCTCAGTCTCAGTCTCAGTCTCAGTCTCAGTCTCAGTCTCAGTCTCAGTCTCAGTCTCTGTCTCAGTCTCAGTCTCAGTCTCTGTCTCAGTCTCAGTCTCAGTCTCAGTCTCAGTCTCAGTCTCAGTCTCAGTCTCAGTCTCAGTCTCTGTATCTGTCTCTGTCTCTGTCTCTGTCTCAGTCTCTGTCTCTGTCTCTGTCTCTGTCTCTGTCTCTGTCTCTGTCTCTGTCTCAGTCTCAGTCTCTGTCTCTGTCTCAGTCTCTGTCTCTGTCTCTGTCTCTGTCTCTGTCTCTGTCTCTATCACTGTCTCTGTCTCTCCCTCTCCCTCTTCTTCTTCCTCTCCCTCCCTCTCTCCCCTATGCTTACACATATCTTAAAGCAACACTTCACTTTCTCAGTCCACAATTCAATCCTTCAACTTCATTCATCAAATTGTAATTATTTTCTCCCCTTCCTCCTCCCCTCCCTTCTCTCCTCCTCTACCTCTCCCCCTCTACCTTCCATCTGCCCATCAAATATTTGTCATTGACACTTCCCCCGACAAATCGTTTATGCAAATACGTTCTCTCAGTGCCAACGAATTCATTAAAAGTCAAGCCAAGACACGCCTTATCTCTGGCACCATACACACAGTTCCCTCCCTTCCAACCTTCCCCCCTCCCCTCTTTACACTACTAATTTCAATATCAAAACCGCCTTGAGGCTACTGCATTAATATTCACTTTACTGGTGGCTGGCGAGGGGGCGTGGCATTGTTGATAAACAACATTTAGTCAAGGAAAAGAGGCGACAAATTGAACTCGGGCAAGTCCAACGGCTCATCACAAATCCTCACACTGGGCAAGGCAAGCAAACACACACACACACACACATATGTGTTACACATACATACATAGACAGACAGGCACAGACAGGCACACCCAGTGAGACCCAAGCTGAGGCCACACGTAGCTGGCCAAAGGGTCAATTTGGAAACGCATCAAAAGGACAAGCTGCCAACACAGTTGACTTCCCTTTGCCCCTGCTCCCTTCCCTCTTCCCTTTTCTCCTACTCCCCAGTTAATATAGCAACTGCGTATAATATTTATAAACGCATTAAAAACGCTTCAGTTGATCAAATATTTAAGGCTAGAAGGGATGCGCAGCTTAAAGTGTTAAGCGCCTGTGGCCTAGGAGAATAAGGAGGAGGAGCTTAAAGTGTTGGGGTAAGAGTTAAAAGGGAAGACAGGGAAGAGGAGAAAGAGTAGAAGCAGGCAGATGAAAAAGAAGAGAAGGAAGAGGGGGAAGAGAAGAAAGTAAAGGAAGATGAGGAGGAATAAGAGCAAAGAGTAGGAGAAGGAGAAAGAGTTGCAGGAGCAGATCAAGCAGGAAGACAACGATTAGAAGGGTCAGGAGTAGCAGTAGTAGAAAGAGGAGAAAGAGTAGAAGGTGAAGGAGAAGGACGAGATGGAAGAGGAGTAAAAGGGGCAGTAGTAGTAGGAATACTAGGAGGAGAAGATGAAAGACAGGCAGGCAGAGCACGACTTCAGTTCCTCGTATTCTTACTGCTTCTTCTCCTCCTTTGCCTGCTTCTCTTGCTCCTCTTGCTGCTGTTTATTTCTCTTGCTGCCTAGTCAGGGTCAGCAGTAAGAGACATAGTTTCCATTAGACTGTTAGTCAGCAAAGTCAGCAGAGAGTCAAGCGCAGCTGGCAAACTGGCACAGGCAACTCGAAGAACTGGAAGAACTCGTGGAAGTTACAGAGAAATGAACACAACACAAGTCAAAGTCAATGTTTGGCCACGCTTAGCTGCCTCAGCTGCTCATTTAAGCAAGAAGACAGCTTGACTTGTTGTTCTTGTAGTTGCGAGGAAATGTTGAAAAATGTAAGCTGCACATGAGGCTGCAGAGCGGATAGAAAGGGAAGTGAAGAAAGGCAAGTGAAGAGCTACAGCGAGCAGAGCAGAAACACTGCAAGGCAGAGCTAGAGAGAGAGACAAGAGCAGGGAGGGACAGAAGCAGCAGCAGACAGAGGCAGGCACAGCAACGGGAGCAGTCCAGGGCAGGTCCAGGCTAGGCAGGAATAGAAGCAGGAGGCTGAACAGAGGCAGCAGCAGGAACGGTAGCAGGCTTGGATAGAATGGGGAGGCAGCAAGACCAGCTAACAGCAGAGGCGGACAGAAGCTGGAGCAGGACAGGGTAGAGCCGAAGACCAGCAACACGAGCAAGGCAAGAGAGGCAGGGGCGGAAGCAGATGCAGTACCAGGGGCAGGTGTAGAGCTGGAGCAGGGCAGAAGCGAGAGAAGGAAACAGGAACTGGAGTAGGCCAGAGCAATGTGGCTGCCGCTGTAGAGCTGATGACGTAGCACACTCACTAGCCTCCTTCTCTGTCGTTCCCCTTTTCCTCTACGAACTCCATTAATCGCTCTCTTCCCTTGGATAAAACCACCTTCTTCTCCTTTATCTTTAACTTCTCCTTCTCAGTCTTCTTCTTCTTTTTCTTCTGCTTATCGTCCTTTATAGGCAAATTCTTCTTCTTCTTCTTCTTCTTCTTCTTTTTCTTCTTCTTCTTCTACTTCTTCTTTTGCTTTTCCTACACCTTCTCCGTCTCTTTTTTCCCCTTCGTCACTTTCATCTCATTCTCGTTCTCCCTCTTTCTTCTCCATCAGTTGTTCTTCTTCTTCATCTTCCCCTTCTCCATCTACACCTTCTTCCTCTTCTTCTTATCGTTCTTCTCCTTCTTCTTCATCTTCGTCTTCTTCTACTCATCATTTTCTTGCTATCCTCAGTCTTCCTCTCTATCTTCTACTTAGACTCCTTTAGATTCCTTCCCTAGCCTCAACCGCCTCAACTTTCTGTTGCACTTCACAGCAGGGCACGAGGGGGGATCACAGACCCTGTCCTGCATAACTGCCAAACTTGCAACTGTTTGTAGCACAAGTCAAAACGCATGTCAAGACATGTCAAATCGTGTCGCTGCATGTCGCTGCACAGCATTTAAAGCGCGCATTTAAGCATTTAGTAACCTTCAAGTTCAATTCACGTTCGCCAAGTTATTTATGCAAATTACTCAACACTGACAGCAGCAGCAGCAGCAGCGACGCCAGCAGCAACGCCAACAGCAGCAGCAACTGCAACTCCAAGTGGCAACTGCAAGTGGCAACTGCAACCAGTTGCAAGTTGCAAGTTGGCCCGCAACACTTTTACTGCTTTCATGTTTTATAATTAAGTTCGTAATTTAAAAGTGTCGAGCGTTTTGCTTGTGCCAAACAGGGGGCAGGGGAGAAGAGGGGGCAGAGGGTGGGGGGGCTGTGGTTACGGGGTCTTGCAACAAAAAGCAGTGGCAACTTTTTGCCAGCTACGCTTCGTTGCTTTGCTGCTGTCGCGCGTTTCTTTCTTCTTGTGGCTTTACAATTTGGCCTGAGGAAAGTTTTCTGCGCTTTGTTGCGCAACTCACAAGGGGGGAAAGTAGGAGGAAAAGGGGTGCAGGGGGTTTGAAATGTTAACAACTACTTTGACATTTGCTCTGCGTGTTGCTCGCTCTCTCTCTCTGTATTTGTATTTGTATTTGTATATTTTGTTGTGCTTGCCAAGTTGGAATTACTTAAGTGCCAAAGCGACGAGGCGTGTGAATGGCAAGCACAGCAGGTGCAGGGTGGGAGAAGGGGGCAGGGGAGAGAGGGGCAGGGGTAGTAGCTAGCCTGATGTGCCGAAAGTTGCTGCATAGATTAATGTCCATGCATTAGAGTGCATTATGAAGAGCTTTGCAGTGTGGCCAAGCTTAGCAGAGGCAGCTCAACACACAGAGAGAGAGAGAGAGGGAGACACACTACTGTATGTGTGTCTCTCTCTCTCTCTCTCTGGCACACATACATAGTCACACCACACTGTCACACAGCACTGTCACACATCACACACACCCTCACACACTCACACACAGTCAATCCCCATGCGAGAAAGATACAAAAACCCACAAAACAAAAAAACCATAGCATACTTTACAGCGCACGCCTTGTGTCTGTGCTGCCCAGTTTGGGTTACCCCTTTTACACCACAGAAAAACGCAACTTGCATTTGTTGTTACATTTGTTTTGCAACACAACATGTGCCCCTCTTTGTTCCCCCCCCCTCCCCATCCCCCACTGCCCCTGCTGTGAGTTAGTTGGCAACTCAACTGCATTCAAAGTGCATAAGTCGAGCAGCTCAGCGACAGCAACAGAAGTTGTTTGTCAGTCTCTATCTCCCTCTCTCTGTCTGTCTTTCTTTCTTTCTCTCTCACGTCCTCTCTGTCTGTCTGTGTGAGTTAAGTTTTTGGCATTGCGCCTCAAAAACTACCAAAAACTGTGCAATTTATTTGTTTTATGCTCGACTCTTTTAGGCAGCCCCTCTTTGCTGCAACTAAATGCTAAAGGCAACGCGCACTGACCCGTTGTCAGTTTAATTTGTCTGCCCCTCTGTCTGCTTGTCTGTCTGTCTATCTGTTTACTCCTCTATCTTCCTCTCCTTGTCTTTTTCCCTCCTTCACCCCTTCATTCTACACCTCATTTGCTGACCTGCCTTCTATGCTTGCCTCAAGTTCATTCTTTCCTCTGCCTTCTGCCTTAGTTTAATTGTTGCTCTGTCTGTATATTTGACTGCCTCTTTGTCTGCTTGTCTGCCTGTCTGTCTGCTTGTCTGTCTGTCTGTCGCTCTTTATGCCTATTTGTCGCTCTCTCTCTTTCCTTCATTCCTACTCTGAGACCCTCATCTGTTAAACTGCCTTGTCTTGCCTGCCTTAGTTCAGTTTTTGCTCTGCCTCTCTGTCTGTCTGCATCTCTATCTGCCCCTCTGTCTGCTCGTCTGTCTGTGTGTCTGTGTGTCTGTCTACCTCTTTATCTCCTTCTCTGTTTCTCCCTTTCTCTCAGCCCCTCTCCTGTTAACCTGCCTTTTCTGCCTGTGATCTCTCTTCAAGTTCATTTTTTCCTCCACCCTTTGCCTTTGCTCAGTTTTTGCTCTGTCTGTCTGTCTCTCTTTGTCTCTCTCCATCTTTCCCCGGTCTGTCCGTCTCTCTGTCTGTCTGTTGGTTATTGCCTTGAGGTATGCATTAATTACGGTGACCATAAAAAGCGTCTCGTGCGAATTGCAGTGCACAGTGGGGCACAGTGGGACACAGCAGGGGCAGGAGGGGATTTGGCTTGGACTGCAAGTCCTTAGTCGCTTTTACTTTGTATTACATTTTGCATTTTATGGCTACGAGACCATTGTTCTTTCACCTCCGTTTGCTTGCCTGCCCTTTCTCTGCCTTCCTCTCTCTCTCTTCTCCTCTTTCCATTCCTCTTTCTGCACTGCTCTGTGCATTGTTTTCATAGCAATCAACAGAATGTAGTGCATGGCTGAGGCTGCTCAATATTGTTTATTTTTTTTTAGCTCTCGCTCTCGTTCTACTCGGCTCTCCTCGACTCTTCAACTTATACTTCTACTACTCTCTGTGTTTCTCTTTTACTCATCTCTCTTTATATATATATATTACTCTCTCCTCCTTCTCCTCTCTTTCCCCTGCTCATCTTGTTAGTTGCTTGTGCTGCTTTAAAGCATCGCATCGCATCCTTGCAACAAATGACAAACTCATGTTGAAGGCTCATTTGTTTTATGGGCAACGCTTAGGCAGACATATGCGCTCGTTCTGGCAACCCCTCATAGACATCTTAAACCAACCCCTTCCCCTTCACCCTCTCTCACTCCTGCTGCCTGCCTGGCCCAGTTATTTGACACGCTTTTGCAGGCAGCGCAAAAAAGTAAAGGGCCCCAGACAACTTGTTTCTTCTGCCGCATTCATTATATTGTCTGCTGCTGACACAGTCTACCCTCCTCACTCCCCTCTCACTCCGCTGGCACTCCATCCCACTCTCTCTCACACTCACATGCCTATTTATCAGTTCACACACACACAGCATGCACATAATTGCGCTGCTTGCTAAGCAGCAAACTCGTTGCCTACTTTTTGGGGTTTTCTGGCAAAATATTCAAAGTGTCTCGGCGTATCAACTTTATTATGCGCGCCAAAAAGTTGCAAAATTAACAGACGCCTGCCGCACACCCTTCACCTGCCCCACACTTTCCTACATCCCCCTCTACGCCCTCTATCCCCTCTCTCCCCACTCTTTAGCTGCTGCAGGCCGCGTAAAAGTTGAACACCAGCAACGAAAACTGTTTCAATGTCCGACTTGCTGTGTCTGTCTCTCTGTGTGTGCCAGAGTGTGCTTGAATGTGTGTTGGTGTGTGCCTGTTTATGCTAGTGTGTGTGTGTGTGTGCTTCACCTTGTTTATCTGCTGCCTCTTTTGTTCGCTTTTCGGTTGTTTTCGTCTGTCTTATTCGGGCAACTTGCAGCTGAATTTTGTTTGCCTGTTTCGCGTGGCGAGTGTGTGTGCGCTGTGTGTGTGTGTGTGCGTGGGTTTTCAGTGTGCACTTGGAATTGTGCTGCTCTGCGTACTGCGTACTGCGTGTGTGTGTGCGTGGGTGTCTCTGTGTGTTTGTGTGTTCTCTGCGCTGCTGCTGTGCGTGGCTTCGTTTTTGTTTGCCTGCGCGCCTGGTGCGAATTCTGCGCTGTGTGTGGGTGTAACACACACACATACAATAAGAGATGCTACCTATATATGTGTATGTGTGTGTGCTTGTACTCTCTGGAGATGCTGTTGGGACACAAATGTTGCCAGCAACATGCACAATGATTTTTGTTGCAGCTTAACGCGCTGTTTGATCTGTGTGCGCTACATGTGGCAAGGTAGACACACACACACGTGGAATACACACACACACAGGCACACACAGGTATACAGAGGCACACGCTGGCACACTCTGGCACACACTCACTGCCACACACTGAGTTACAGATATCAAGTTGGCAATTTTAAGCCGCTTAGAGCCGCGTCGTGGCTGAGTCGCAAAATTTTCATTAAAATGCCAGAGGTGAATACACAGTGAATCCACTGTGAATACTTGGCTGCGAATGAACAGCTACTGCTCAGCCTCCCCCACGTCTCTTTCCTCTCTCCCTCTACCTTTCTACTTACATACTCAAAAAGAAGCCGGCACTGTGCAAACAAAGATCAAATCTTATCGGCAATCATTTGATGCCCACTTGAGAGAGAGAAAAGCTGAACTCGAGCTAAATTTGTAGCCAGGACAACAAGGTGGAAGGGGGAAGGAGGCAGGCGCAGGCACACAAGGTATAAGGCAGACGGCACACGGCACAATATAATGAGCTGCAGGTGGGCAGCCTTATCAAAAGGGATGTTAAGCTTAGAGGACGACGACGACATCGTCATGGAAATTCTTCATTAACTCAACTTGAGAGAGAAAAGAAGTTTATGTTATTAAGAGCAAGGCAAAAGGCAGGCAGGGGAGGGGCAAGAGGAGGCTAGAGAAAGGTAAGAGGCAGGCAAGAAGCAGGCAAGAGGCAGGCAAGAGATGAGGCACAAGACAAGACAAGGCAAGAGGAGGCTGCTTGTTGCCACAGTTACAGTTAGAAGAGGCGCGATAGCAGGCAGCAGCTGTTGTAGGCAGTGTGTATGTGTATGTGTGTGTAGTATGTTTCACTTGACGACTGAGAGATAACGGTAAATGAATATGCAGCAATTTGCACGCCCACATAATGAGCAAGGCGAGCAAGGCTGCAGGAAGACTAAAACAATAACAGCAGCAACAACAACAAGCACAGCAGCAACAACAACAACAACAACAGCAAACTGAAGCTGTAGGCGTGTGACTAACAAAAGTCGATAAACATAAACCAAGCAGCGGCAGCGGCAGCGACGACGGCAGCAGCAGCAGCGAAGGCAGGCAGCGCGTAGCGGAAGCTCGCCCAGATAAGTATGCTACACTTTTTGAAGCGCCTCGAGTGAGTGCGTAAGCGAGTGAGTTACTGCCTGTATGTGTGTGAATAACTGTCATGTGTGTGCCAAGAGTGTATAAGTGTATGTAGGTGTATGTGACATGTGTGTTTTTTTTTTTTTTTTTTTTTGTATCGCCTTACGGTAGGAAAATTAAAATCTTCTAAAGATACCACCTACCGTCCGTAGGTGGCATGCACGATTCATAACCCCTGGTGGGATTATGCCTACGTACTAAAACAAAAACCTCCGTATGCTCCTCAGTCCTATAAACGCTCACCGGAACTGCCAGTCAAGGTAAGACTTCGATGAGCAGGATGTGAAGCCAGGTCGCTCTCCCTTCCTGAGATATTGGCCATGTAGCGCACCTCCTTCCGCCCTTTAGTCGCCTTTTACGACAAGCCGGGTACGCTGAGGTGGTATTCTTATCCCGCCACCTCACAGGAACACACCTTCTGTGTTTTAGTTGCCACCTCTGTTGGACATCTCGTCGGCACGAACTCGTTTCATCATATTTATGATGATGCGGTGTCCCAGCTCCCATTTATTTACATTAGCCGTCATCGCCGTGATCAATCCATTTGGACTAAGCGGATCTCCAGTCAACGCTTTCAACTGTTCCCTCTCCGCCGAGAACCTAGAACAGTGCATTAGCACATGTTCCGCCGTTTCCACCGCATCAATGCAGAATAGGCATTGGGCTGAGTCTACATGGCGGAAACGATGTAGATAGGCCCGGAAACAGCCATGGTCCGTGAGGAATTGGGAAATGTGGTAGTCCAAAGTTTTGTGGCTGCACTGCGTCCATGCGTCTATATCCGGGATGAGTTGGTAGGTCCACCTTCCCCGTTGCGACATTTGCCATCTCGTCTGCCACTCTCCAAACAGCCATTCGTATGCCTCGACCCGTGTAGCACCATTACCGATAAGACCAAGAGCCTTGATCTCCAGATCGGCTGGTGGCATGCCTGCCAGAACTAATGCTGCATCCTCTGATACAGTTCTAAAGCCTCTTATTAGCCTAAGGGCCATAGACCTTATCACTGTACGCGCTCCTTTTAAGTATGAGCCTTTCTCTGTGGCGTCACTCCAAATTGGCGCAGCGTATAGTAGCGTAGCCTTTGCTACAGTTACCAGTAGCCTCCTGGCTGGGTCTCTGGGGCCTCCCACGTTGGGCATAAGTCGCGCTATGGCTGCCGATGTGATGGCTGCCTTCCTGCTAGCGTATTTAGCATGATCCTTGAAGGATAGCCTGTGGTCTATGAGGACTCCGAGGTACTTCAAGGACTCAGCTGAAGTCACCTGTGTTCCGCTGACTGAGACTTGCATGCTCTCCACCTTTTTCCTGCTGCTTAATAACACAGTTTCGGTTTTGTGTGCCGCTATTGTAAGTCCAGATTTCTCCAACCAGTCGATGGCCGCTCTAATTGTTACGTTGCACTTCTCCTGGATTTCCGTTATCGTTTTGGCGACCGCAGTTATAGCCACGTCATCTGCGAAGCAGTGCAGCTCAGCACCTGTGGGCTTCCTGATTGCCAGTATACCATCGTACATGATGTTCCACAGGATCGGTCCAAGTACAGATCCTTGTGGAACACCAGCCGAGACTCGGTAACTTTTCGGTCCAGCTTCCGTATCATACCAGAGGACACGATTTCTAAAATAGCTGGCTACAGCGATCCTGAGGTACTCCGGGATACCCATCGTGTACATTGCATCGAGGATTAGAGGCCATCTTGCCGTGTTAAAAGCGTTTTTAACGTCCAGCGTGACAATCGCACAGTATTCTTTACTGCCACCTAGCCATCTGTCGCCCTCGAGCGCGTTCTTGGCAATGTTTCTCACTGCCGTGAGTGCGTTGAGGGTACTCTTTCCCTTTCGAAAGCCATATTGGTGGCTGCTTAGACCGTTTATGCTCTCGGTTACAGCCTCTATACGGGCATATAGGATGCGCTCGAATAGTTTTCCTACAATGTCCAGAAGGCATAGTGGGCGGTAACTGTCTGCAACTTGTGTAGAACCTTTCCCTTTAGGCAAAAGTACCAGCTTCTGGCTTTTCCACCTAGCTGGAAAGACTCCGTCCAGTAGGCACTGCTGAAAGGTGACCCTGAATATGTCCGGTCTAGACAACGCCACTGCTTTGACTACTACTCCCGGAATGCCATCTAGTCCAGGGGCTTTGTTAGCCTTGATGCGCCTTGCTGCCTCTACAACCTCGTGGGCTGTGATGCTCGGGAAGTCGGAGACTGGAGCTGCGGCTAATGGCTGCCATGTGGTCGACTGCATCGGGAATAGCTCCGCAACAATGTTGGCCAGGACATCAGGATCCGAAGGGGGGACATCTCTCTTCCGCAGTTTGTTGCTCACCAGCTTATAGGCCAGACCCCAAGTGTCGTCGTCTACGCTATCCAGCAAGTTCTTGTAGGCCTGTGCCTTGGCCGCCGAGATTCCGTGCTTGAACGCGGTTCGCTTGGCTTTAAAAGCTTCCAGAAGATCCGCTTGATGAGGGCTACCTCTGGCTCGTTGTGCTCTCCTCCTAGCCTTGAGACATTCCGATCGCAGCTGTTGAAGGACGGGGCTCCACCAGTATACGGGGTGCTTACGCTGCGCCTTTTTTTTGCGAGGCATGGTCGCATCGCACGTTGCTACGAGTATTTTCATAAGTTCCGCCGCCATTGTCTCTGCGTCGCCCGTTGGGATTGGTAGGGTGTCGATTTGGTGTTGCAGCATGTCCTCATCGAACTTCCTGGTATCCCATGCTTGCCCCAGGGATCTTCTCGGTTGGCTTCTAGTTGTGCCAGTCGTTGATACGCTAAAAGTGATCAGAGCGTGATCGCTCAGCGTTAGCACGTCAAGTACCGTCCAGCTCGAGTTAGTCACTAAGCCTCTGCTAACAAATGTGACGTCGATAAATGAGGTTCCCCTCTCATTGTTAAACGTGGGCACGCGGCCATCGTTTAGCAAGGTCAGGTCCAGCATCATCATAGCATCTACCACCGCTCTGCCTCTGGGATTGGATACCCTGCTGCCCCATTCGACTGCCCAGGCATTAAAGTCCCCAGCAATAATTGCCGGACAGCGCCCTCTCGCATGATTGACCAGAGTGTCCAGCATCTCCTCAAATTGGTCAGTGCTGTCGCTAGGCGGGGCGTAGCAGCTATAAATATGCACACCCTTCACCCTCGCATATGCGATACCACGCATCGGCAAGTAGGCCCGTTCCTGGACGTGGAGAGGGCTGCAACACTTTATAGCCGCTTTGCCTGACTCGTCCATGATCATCGAAGGGTTACCAATTCCCGGGGAGTAGGGCTCGCTTAAGAGCATGATGTCTATGCTGCGCTCCGCCGCAGTCTGAGCTAGAAGGCTCTGAGCAGCTGCGCAGTGGTTGACGTTGAGCTGGATGATTTTAATTGGGTCCAGCATCATCGCGACGGCTCTTGACTCCTTTTAAGATGTACGCCTTGTAGGTGGGGCACGTGAAGCCACCTGTCGAGTGATTCCTATCGACATTCTCGCTGCAAATGAGGCATTTTGGCGGGGCCACGCATCCTTTTGCCTTATGTCCTTTTGCGCCGCACCGCAGACAGCAGTCGGAGCGGTCGGCTGCCTTGCAGTTGGTGGCCCTATGGCCATATCCCAAGCATCTGAAGCATCTTGTAGGACGTACATCCTGGTTGATGCGGCACCGTGACCAGCCTACGTTTACCGAGCCCCTTTTAAGCACAGTGATTGCATCGTTTGCACTGAGCATCACAGTCGCTATCTGAGTGCCGTCTCGCATTTTGCGCAGGCCCCTCACATCATCTGGGGTAACATTGATGGCTTCAAATTGTGAGACCAAGCAGCTATGGAGTTCCTCTGCAGTGGTCGCCTCATCCATTCCGCTACAAGCTATCGCCATTCTCTGCGTTCCCGTGCGTACCGCCGCCATTTCCTTAAGGGACTCTTCGATGGCTCCTCTGTATAAAGGTACGTTTTCGGATGCTTTGCCCTTTACCTCGAGCAATAACTCCCCCTGTTGAGTCCTTCTTATTCTCCTCACTTGGTTGCCAAACTCGCTTAGGTTCGGATCTGCTCTCATCTTAAGTAGTATATCGGCATACGATGCTTCGCCTGTCTTCTTTACTATAAACGCCTCGGGCTTTTTGCGTATTCGCTTAGGCTTCACCTTTGTCCAGTCAACCGTGCTGCTAGTGTTTTTAGCAACCGCTGCATAGCTGGCTGGGCTTGGCACCTTTGCCTTGGTAGCAGCCACTTTGGGAGCCTTGTTTGGAGGAGGCAACACTGGCAACTTCTCCGTTACGCTTTTTAGGGCCGACTCCACTGTACGCTTCTTCTGAATCTCTGCCTCTGTCTGTATAGCGATGCTCTTAGTGGGCGCCGCTACTTTGACAGTGCTTTGCTGCAGCTGGATCGCTCTTGTATTAAGGGCAGCCAGATCCGTTATTGCGCCTTTCGTCTCCTTGGTGACATGACGCTGCGTCTCAAATGCGCACAGTACCGTATTTATCTTGACATTCATCATGTCCAAGATGCTCCTCAGGTTCTCGTGCTGGAGCGCTGACAGGTCTAATGGCCGGATTGGCGAACCTGATGGGGACTTCGCTGCTGGTTTCTGCATAGGCACGCTGATGAAATCTGCGGTCTTCTTCAGGCTTTTTGCATTAGGTGCTGAGGAGGCCAAGATCCCCACCTCTACAGCACCGCTATGGCCGGGTAACGGCGACGTCGACATCTGCGGGCCAACTTGCTTCGTCGTCATGTCCGCCGGGACTGAGCTATTGGCTGCCCGCACCGCAATTGGCACACCCCTTGTGGGCGACCTCGACATTCTCGAGCTCTTCCTGAAAGGGTCATCGGGGGCAGTGCCCCCTTCGGAACTATCCATTACAGGCACCAGGCGTTAGGCCTTTACACTCGTGGAGCACCGAACTTAGCAAGGGTCCCACGTAGGCCACGGATTTCACCTAGGCTTCTCTGATGGAGGTTATTCCGCCCCTACACGGACACCAGAGCCTCTGCTTAGGCACCGAGATGGCGAGAGGTTGATTATTGGTCTGTCCGTGACCTTTATGCCTTTTCCCTTACTAAAATATCGGTCCACTCCAGAAATATCGGTCCACTCCAAAATTATTTGTGCACTCAAATATAATTTTGAATTTCGTATTTCGCGCGCAACTGATCTAGCAGCCCTGGCACCGCTGTTGATCTGGCAACGCCACTCAAATCAGATCGCTCACTGAAGTGAGTTGGCAGCGCTATCAGCTGTTTTCTCAGCTGCACCGAATTGCAATGCAATTAAAAATTCAGCAAATTGCCAAACGCACGCGCTTTACACGATTTGAACGCGCAGGAATATAGCACATTACCGCAATGTGGGCGTGTGCAGATATCCAGTTACTCTCGCTGATCCGTCTTCGTTATAAAGGTGATTCTAGAGCAGCGCGACACAACACGTCCGATTTAAGTTCCACATACATGTGACATGTGTGTGTGTGTGCTTGTGTGCGTGTGTTTGTGCAGCAGAAGTAAATTAAAACGATTTTAATTACGGTTGCCAAGACGATGAATGAAAATGTCAACGATGAAGCAAAGGCAAGGCAGGGCAAGCACTGCAAGGGGGGCGTTGTTCAGCTCAGCTCAGCAGGTGGGCGTGGCAGCGCTTAAAAGCGTTTCGCTGTTGCCTAAGGACACTGAATTATTGCACGTGTGTGTGGGAGTGTGTGTGTGCGAAGCCTCTTAAGAGCTTCATGCAAAGATTTTCATTTAGGCTGCCAAAGCAACGCGTCAAAATTGTTGCCAGTGCTCGTTGTTGTTGTTGCTGTCAGTTGTTGTGGCTTCTTCTTGTTGTTGTTGTTGTTATCTTGGGCTACTCAACTGCTGCTGCTGCTGCTGCTGGTGCTGTGCAAAGTCATTGCCAAGAGCAACAGCAACAGCCAGTGTAAACTCTAAAGGAAGCAGCTGAAGCAGAAGAAGGATGCAGCGCGCATCTCTTCAAGCTAAACAAACAGCCGCCATTTTTATGCTTCCCTCCTTTTGTGTTGCCCTTCTCTCTACTTCTTTTTGTTGTTTTCCCTCTTCTTTTTTTACACCTTATTAACGGGGTTTCTATGGAAAGTTTTCCCCCGTGTGGCAGGCGTGAAAAAAGCTAAAAAACTGAGAGCAAAAAAAAATGTCATGCGCTGATTAACTTGACACCATTTGCCAGGGGCGTAGAGCGGGAGGAAGGGGGGTGGGAATGGTAAAGGGGGTTGCGGAGCATTGCTGGTTTTTCATGCAGCTGACAGGCAACACCTGTCTACGCTTACTCATACCTACCCCACAGTTCGTCTCTCCGCCACCCCCCTGCCACTAACGGCTGCGGCTGCCAAACCGCGCGCTGACATTTCCTTTCCGCTGCCACTGCCACCGCGTGCCTTAACAACGGTTGAGGAAAACCTTCTCCTGGCTGCGGTTGCTTGGCGTTTTAACAGAGAAAATATTCATCACAAAAGTCGCAACTGCAACATGCTGCGAAAGTGTTACTTAAAGCGTGAATTATTTAAAGATGCTCAGTGAGAATTGAATGAGAAAGAGAATTTAATTAGAAAGAGTTGGGACTCAGGAAGAGCTGAGGGACACGCAGAGCGTTAAGAGACTCGTAGGAGTTGAGATACTAGAAAGAGTTTAGAGACTGTGAAGAAGAGTTGAGAGATTCAGAAGAAGAATTGAGGGACTCAGAAGAAGAGTTGAAAGACTAAGAGGAAGAGTTGAGAGGCTCGTCAAGAGTTGGACGACTCAGAAGATGAATTGAGAGACTAACAGAAAGAGTTGAGAGACTCGCAAGGGTTAAGAGACTCAAAAGAAGAAGCAAGAGACTCAGAAGAAGAGTTGAGGGACTCAAAAGAAGAGTTGAGAGACTCAGAAGAAGAGTTGAGGGACTCAAAAGATGATTTAACACACTCAGAAGAAGAGTTGAGACACTTGCTAGAGTTGATAGAGACTCGCCAAGAGTTAAGAGACTGAGAAGAGTTTGAGAGACACTCCAATGAGTGGAGACACTCCAAAGAGTTGAGACCCTTGCAAAAAGTTAAGAGACTCGCAAAGAGTTAAGAAACTCAGAAAAAGAGTTGAGAGACTTAGAAGAAGGGTTGAGAGACACGTAAGAGTTAAGAGATTCACCAAGAGTGGAGACACTCCAAAGAGTTAAGACCTTCGCCAAGAGTTTCTATAACTTCCTCTGCCTTAAGTTTAATTAACTCTTTAATCAAAAAACAAAGTAACATAAAATTGTGCAAATCAAATTTGTTATGCAGCTGGCGGCATAATTGACTCGACTTGCTTTGACATTCGCCACCTTCTGCTGCTTTCTCTTCATCCTCTTCTTCATCTTCTTCGTGTTCTTCTTCTGCTGCTGCTGCATATTCAAACTTGCAGCAAAGTGTGTAACAGTTTTTACTCAAAACATGTTGACAGCTTAACAAGTATCCAAGGCGACAAACTTTAAGCAACAACACCTCGAACTGAGCTAAAACTTCTGAGCTGCGTTGCATTTCAATGCGTTTTAATATGCGGCAAGTGCAGCAGCTAAATGTCAACCAAGGTGGCGACAGATGAGACATAGAGAGAGGATAAAGAGAGAGATAGAGTTGGCACGAAGGGAGAAAGGCATTAGAGAGGGGAACTAGAGAAGAGACAAAGAGAGAATGGGGGCAGGGAAACAGTTAAGGAGTTAGCAGAAGCATGACAACTCTAGTTACAACTACAGCTGAGCCTCGTTTGCATAATTAGTTGATAGACAGTGTGGATGATAGCAAGACAGTATCAGGAAGGGGTTTATTAGCCTTGTAGAGCTTAGGTAGAAAGATATAGATAGAAAGATATATATAGATAGATAGATATATCACTGTAACTTTCTTAAATGCATACAACAGTCAGAAGTAGGCATTCCTGACTTTAAAAGGTATATAGATAAGAAATTGAATGGTTCTAAGAGCCTTCCTCATCTGTCTGTCCGTATGAACAGTTATAACTGAGGAACTATAATAGACAGGGTTATCAAATTTGATTAGAATATGTCTAGTAACTGCATATAGGTGAAGTCTTCTTCAAAATTTGATTTCGCTTCATTTAAACATCATAAATAAACCATTTCTGTTTGTATGAACGCATATATCGCAAAGACAATTACAGCCACGGCTATCAAATTTAATGAGAATATATTCTATAATTGGACTTACAGTATCACTCCATTAGAGTTCAACTACACTCTCTTTCGGCTGCGTAATTCAACAAAAATCATATTGCAAGCGAAATATTTAAGCTGAAACGTTCAAATTGTTTATGAACAATAATTATCACTCCCTTAATGACATGTATTTTATTAAATTTTATTTGAATACTTAACAAAGAAGTTATTTAAGAAATAATTAGAGTGGCTATACAAATTTCGATGCCTGAAAGTATGCAATATAAATAAACCATATCCAGTATTAACACCAATTCGATACTATCAATAATCTGCACTTAAACAAGCTCACTAAACCTTCTTCCCTATAACATTTCAATCTTTTTTCGTACCCACTCGATTGCTTCATCATTTCAAATTGACCAGAAAATTGCAAAACAACAAAACAACATTGAAAATTGATGGCAAATTGGATTGTAAATTTACCTGGAATAAATTTAAGTTCTCTTGCTGTTTCTCTTTCTCTCTTTCTCTTCCGCTTTCTGTTTCTTTTTGGGGTCTCTTTTGTGCGACAATTGTGAGTGTTATCGGGGGCCACAAACCAAAAGCGATTTGACACCGACAAAAACGCGCGAAAAGTTTTCGCATAAAATTCAATTACGATTGCGCGACGGCAGCGAACATAAATTTCTCAACACTTGCCACGAATTTAACGAGCTACTTTTGATTTGCCACACACTTTCTTATCGCACGCTGTTATCAGTTTCAGTTTCAGTTCACAGTCGAGGGAAGGAAGCAGCCTCAAGTCAATAAAATTAGGCACAAATCGCTGGCAGATTGACCAAGTCCGAGTTGCTTTCAGATACACGCACTTTGTGGATACTTTCACGTCAAACTGAGGCACAAACTCTGTTCGGCATGGCCCTTGCGTTTGAGGGGGGGCGAAGCGTTGCCGTTGAAAGCGCGCAAGGAACTGTTTCCTTGCCACCGCATGTTGTGGCATTTTGTGGCACAAACGAAACTTGGCAACGTCGAAGATTGTTTCCATTGAAACTTGGGATCCACTAGAGCGCATGCGCACTGGATGAACCACTGCCATAGGCACTTCCAGGCAGCAGCAAGCGGTGGCATGTGGCATGTGGCAAGTGGCATGCAACTGGTGGTTTTGCAGCCAACCAACAACAGGCAGCAGGTCGAGGCAAGTCGAAGCAGGCGTCGCACTTGGCCAGCTCCCAAGTGGGCAGCCATATGTGACGACTTTGACTGCCGGGGCTGCTCTCTGTTGTTGTCGTGACAACTTGATTTCTTTGTAATTTGGCTGGGGTACAACATAACCTTCCCTTCTGTTCCTCCTCCTCTCTACACCTTCTTCTTCTCCCCCTGGGAGTTTCCATTTCAAATTGCTTTAAGTTTAATGAAATTGTATTTTGATTCGCTTGGCAACCTTTGAACTGCCTGCGATACACTGCTGCTTCTTTGCCTACTACTTACTCTGCGTGAACGTTTAGCCAATTATGCTGGAGTTTAGCAGCGGAGGGGGTGGTAGAAGAGGGGGCAGTTCAGTGCTGTGCTGGGTCAACTGAAAGGTCGCGCGAATGACATTACAGCAAATCCGCTTAGTGACACTGAGCTGCAAACAGATGCACAGACAGACACAGCAACAGTTACACAGATACAGGCTAAAGATATAGATACAACACAGATATAGGCTTAAGATACAGCTATATATACAGAGATAAAGATACAGCTACATATACAGAGATACAGCTATGGTTAGAGTGGGAGTTAGAGTTGTAGATTGCAGATACATGCGCATTGTTTATGCAAGCGCATTAAGCCGAGAGACGCTGCTCGGCTCGGCTTGCTTTGGCTATGCAGATACAGATACATATACACATACAGCTACATATACAGCTACAGCCCACGCACCCTCATCACAGCCACAAGGAATGCTGCTGCCTGTTGCTGCTTTGCGGTTGCCGCAAGGATTTGCCAGAGAGATATTGTGAGAGGCGGCAAGGAGGCTCGAGACTGCTTAGTGCATTAATGGATAGACAAACCACAAGGCGCAACACGCAACACGCACTGTTTGTTTGGGCAGCTTAAAGAGGCTGACCAGCTGCCTGTGCAATAGCTGAGTATCTGCTGGATACACTCTGCTTTATATGTATATCCAGCTGTATCTCATGCCTGTATCTCTGGCAAACTCTATCTCTCTGTTGCATCTTCAACTGTGATTTACTTTCATTTCGCAACTCAAAAGAAAGTCAACGTAGCGCAACATTTGTAGCCATTTGCCACGCCTACGTGACGCTCATTACGCTCCCCCCCTACTCCCCTCCCCTCTGAGAGAGAGTGTAGACAAGCCACGTTTACCTGCCACTCATGTGTGTAACTCGATGCCAAATTGATATCGGGTATCTCTGTTGGCTCATACCAAAAAAAAAGCTAATAAAACTCTCGCTCTCTCTGGCTCCCTCTCCCTCCTTCTCACTCTCTCCCTTCCTCTCTCTCTTTCTCTATGATTTCCCTGGTTTCTCTACTGTGTTTTTCGTTTGCAATTTTCAGCAGCGCGCGTCACATGCAATTTTCCCATTTTATTTGCCATCCATTTTATTGTTTATTTAACGCATTGTTTAGCCGCCGTTGCGAGGCATGCTGTGATTTAATGGCTGTAAATTGAAATACGTTGCCAGAAAAAAGCTAAAAAAGTAAAGAGCAGAAAAGAGAAAAGAAAACGGCACGCGAAATGACTATTTTGATGGAAAATCTACTGCACTGATGCTGATGCTGACATTCTATTTTGATGATTTTGACAAACATATAAAGAAGAATTCTCATAAAATATATATTTAAGGGGTATACACTGAGAAAGGTGTTTAAAAGGTGACGTTAAAGATGATGACCATGAGTGCAAGATGCTGTAAAATATATAGTACTTTCTTTAGCCAGAGTATCATCATCATTAACTTCATCATCAACTGCTGTATTCTTGCATTAAACATATAAGGGGAGTACTCAAGGATGGTGTTCAGAAGGTGCTGTAGGAGATGAGGTTGAGGATAATAAAATTCATCATTCTTTCGCTAAAGAAATGCAGTTGACTATGATACCTTTTGCTGAAGAATCAACTAGATATATTTCGGTATTTCCTATTTAACATATGAAGAGGCAATATAAGTATTTCAAAAGTGTTCAGAGGGTTGAGTTGTAGATGAAGAAACTATACATTTCTAGACATGTTAGAATAGATTAGAATAAATGTAATAGATGCATTTTACCAAGGAATCTTCTAGCTATCTTACTGCTCAACTTTAGTATTCCTTACATATAAAGAAGAGTTCTATTAAAGTAGATATTTAGTGACTATAGAACATAAGTTTGTAGCAGGTTATACAGGAAGAGATGTACATAAACCCAAGCAATTATAATGACTAGATACATTATGTATGTGCATATAATTCCTTTAACTAGAGGCAAAAGATGATACTATAGATAATCATGAGGATGATACTGTTGATACCTTTTTAAAGTAAAGTATGCTCTGTTAACCCAGACAATCATGTAACTTCTTCACAACATCAGTATTTCTTACACTCAAAAG
Source organism: Zaprionus vittiger (assembly GCA_018904025.1). Classification (NCBI taxonomy): domain Eukaryota; kingdom Metazoa; phylum Arthropoda; class Insecta; order Diptera; family Drosophilidae; genus Zaprionus; species Zaprionus vittiger. The sequence goes on along the minus strand of JAEIFQ010001142.1, from coordinate 1,443,911 downwards.
AACAGATTTCACGTAAAGTAGATGTGAGAGAAGTTTAAAAGGATGTACAAAGGCAGATAAAAAGAGAGCTTCTAAGTAATGATAACTAGATTGATTCCTTTATCTAGGTCAACTTTCTGTATCTACTATCTTTCTGCTTCATTTTTATGTTCCTTGCTTCATCTATTCCTCTTTCTAAATATCTTTACATTTTATTTTATCTCAACTCAACTTTAAATTCTCTGCTAAAACTTTGCCTTGCTGCCTGCTGCTTGTGCTTTTCTCAATCGCCAAGCGGAAATTTGATTTGTTTCTGATAAATGTTATTTATTTTACTTAGTTCAACATTTCCCTGGCTTCCTCTGCTCCCCCGACCTTCCTCACTTGCCACAGTCTCCTCACAGTTGCTTCTTACTTTGTTGTAAAATCCAATTGCCAAATTGATTCAACTTTTTGCCTTTTCGCACGCTTCTCACCTACTTCCACTGCCACCACTCTTCTTCTCTCTCTCTCCCTCTATCTATCTCTCTCACTCCCTTGCCTGCCTCCCTCTCCCTCTCTCCTGTCTCTCATGCAGACCTTGCTGAGCCGCAGATAATTGAATGATTTGAATTTTTATATTGAATTTGTTGCCTTACACGGAGCTCGTTCCTCATTCCTCGTTCCCCATTTCCCTTCTGCCTCTGCCACACCCACATTTTTGTACTGTGCCCACGCGGCTTTTCATATTTTTCCCTCCTATTTTTCCCATTCTACCATTTTTCATTGCTATTTTTGCCTGCTGTTTCTTTTGTGTCGATATTTTTTTCTATTAAAATGGAAATTGTTGGCGAATTGGAAAATTGCTTATCAATTGGGCCGAGGCTTCCATATGCTTCAAGGATCAAACGGAGCTGCAAATTGAACATGTAAAGGGGGGTAGGGGGGTGCATAGGGGCAAACTTAATTCCCACACCTCCCACTGCAGCAGCCCTCCCTCATTCCTCAACCCTCCCCCTGCTGTTTATGCTGCAATTAAGCATTAAATTAAGTTTTTCGCTTGCCAACTTAATTGAGTTGTTCCCCTCTCTCTCTCTCTCTCCCCCTCTCCCTCTCTCCCTGCACATCTTGCCAACATATTGCGGGCTCTGTCCATAATTTATGTAGGTTTTTTTTTCACTTCTTCAAGCATTCGAGAAACTACTGAAGCGTTAAGCCAGAACAGAAATGCATAGCAAATTCTGTTGCCTCGTCAAGTTTTTATTCTTTTAATTGTTTGTGTGCAATGGGAATTATAGACAGCAGCCCGCATAACGGGGCCATGGTGTGATGTAAGATAGAGAGGGGGGAGAGGGGGCAGGGGAGAGAATTTGATTAACTGAAGCAAGCTGAGAAGCAGGAGAATGCAGTCGGAGCGCTTTGCTGCAAGGTGGAAACGTTGCCACAAAAACCATTTCGTTTATTGCTTCGTGGAAGGCAACTGGAACAGCACAAAGGCAACTCAAGTGGGTGTGCCAGTGTGTGCCAGAGTGTGTGTGTGTGTGTGTTGGACTGTGTGTGAGTTGTGTTCTCTATGCGCTTTGTTTCGCAATCGAATTTCAATTCAAAAGCAATACAAACACGCTCTGCGGGTGCCACTTGAGCAGGAATAACCCGAGCAACTGCGTCACCAATAGGAACAACAGCAACAACAACAACAACAGCAACAACAACAGCAACAGCAACAACAATATAGAGACTACAACAACTACAACTGTAATTACCCAGAATTCACGCGACCTTTGCAGAGTGTCGAACCCGAGGGCGTTTGCCAGTGACGCCCGCCCGCAGGGCACACCAGGTAGACCTGCACCTCGACTGGACTCACTCCAAAACATTCCCTTCACATATGTGTCGCAGCAGTTGCTCTGCAATGAATTAGATGTCTCTGCGCAGGCGCACAGCTTGACGTCCATGCAGCCAAGCTGCCTGCCCCAGACACAGTGACGACGACGACGACGCCACATGCTACATGCCACATGCCTCATGCTGACTTTTTTCAATTTACCCCACTCGCATTTCTAATACAAAACGTGTGTGGAAGTGGAGCAGGAGAAGAAGCAGGAGAAGGAGCTGGAGCTGAGACTGGAGAAGGTACTGAGAGCTGAAGCTGGAACAGAAGTAGGAAGAGAGAAATAAAGCTGAGGCAGGAGGAGGAACAAGAAACTGTGAGGTGAAGGCGGGACTGAGCTAGGAGTGGGAGCAAAGGCTAAACCAGCAGCAAAAAGTAGGAATTGGGAGCAAGGACATTGAGTAGGGTCTGTGTGTAGGAGCAGTAACTGAGAGCATGAACTGAAGGATGGCACTGAGAGAAGGCACTGAGAGCAGGCACTGAGAGCAGGCACTGAGAGAAGGCACTGAGAGAAGGCACTGAGAGAAGGCACTGAGAGCAGGCACTGAGAGAAGGCACTGGGAACCGAAGCTGCTTTAGGAGTAGGAGGAGAGACTAAGCACTAAAGCTGAAACTGCGGAACAGTCACGAGCAGAAGCAGTGACTGAGAGCTGAGGCTAAGACAGCAGGAGAAGGAACTTAGAACTGATGATGAGACTGAGAATGGAGTAGGAGCTGGGAACTGCAACTGCGGAAGAAACACGAGCAGAGAGGAAGAACTAAGTGCTAAGGCTGAAGCTGAGGCAGGAGTAGACGCAGTGACTAAGCTCAGCTGCAGCTGAAATAACAGGAGAAGGAACAAAGAACAAACATAAGATAAGACTGAGGAAGAAGCAGAGCCTAGTATCAAGAACTATGAACTGCAGCTTAGAAAAAAACACGAACAGAGAGCATAAACTGATAACTGAAGCTGAGGTAACATAAGGAACTAGAAGCAGAAGCAAATGTGAATAGGAGCAGAAACAGGCACAGAGAACTGACAGTAGAAGCTAACACTGTGAGCAGGCACTGCTGGCACTACCTTGGAAAGAATGAACTAAGAAGTGAAGAGAATTCAAGAGCAAGAAGAGAAACTTAGAGCTGAAGCTGAAGGAACTGAGAACTAGAGATGAGGCGGAGAAAGAAGTATCAACAGGGCTTGCTCCCTATGAACTATGAACTATGTAGAACTGCAGAAGAAACACAAGCAGAGAGGTGGAGGAACTAAGAGCTAAAGCGGAGGCAACAGAAGAAGGTACTGAGAACTGAGAAAAAAGCAACAACAGAAGCATAAATTGAGAAGTAAAATTGAGGCAAAAACAAGTGCAGAGAGAAGGAACCAAGAGCTGAAGCTAAGGCAACAGTTGGAGCAGGAATAGTGACTGGTAAAGTGACTAATACAGTGACTGTGAGAAGGAGCAGTAGCAGTAGCAGGTACAGGCACAGGCACAGTGAGCTGCCACTAGTTGCTAACAATCTGAGCAGGCACTGCTAGCACTACCTCCTCCCCTTGCCCCTGCATGTGTCTGACAGCTGTCGAGCTCATGCCCAGAATACTTTTCGAAAATTGAAAACAAAACTCACTCGTGACACTGTCATAATGTGATTACGAGCTGAGCAACACATTCACACAGACAACATTAGGCACAGAATGTGGTGTCAACTGACAGCGGATGTGCCTCAATTAGTTGTCAAAAAGCTGTTGATGGAAATGTGACAGAAATGCGTGGGAGCACAGCATTTCTTTTAGACCTATAGACAAACATGGTAGGTCTGTGCTAGACAAGCTTTGATGAGTATTGTGTGCAAATTTGTTCGCTCTAGCTTTGTTAGTCTCTGTGTTAAAAGTGTTCATACAGAAAGAAAACTAAGAAACAAATTAAATAGACAAGGCAGCAACACTAGTGATGTGCAGGGAGTAAGGAGTAGTAGATTAAAGACTGCACAATGCTTAAAGTACTGTTAAATTAAAGAGGAATCTTTAACAGAAGCCAAAACAGAAGCTTCTCTCTTTCTCTGGTTAGATAGACAAACAGCTTCATAACTTCAGCTTACGCAGCTAATGTGCTAAGCTGTGCAGCACAAGACCTTTGCAATTGCTGTCAGCTTGTTAAATTTCTCGTATTACCTGCCACACACACAAACACATAAACACACGCACAGAGTGTGGCAATGTCCCAGAGCCAATTCCAATTCAATTCCTGCACACAAACTGAAACTCATATCAATAATTTGGAAGTGCGGTGCACATAAAAGTCAAGAACTTAATTTCCAGCTGCCAATAAGGCAAGAGAGGGAGAGAAAGTGAGAGTGTGTGGCGGGAAGAGAGAGAGAGAGAGAAAGAGGAGACTGACAAAGAGAGGTAGAGAGAGGAAGCCAAGCCAGAAGTTGACTACCAGGAAAAACTTTCGATATCCGTGGTCATATCCGGCTCACAATCACCTCAAACACACACAGCACACACACACAGCACACACACACAGCACACTCTCACACACACACACACAGCACACACTCTCACACACTCAACTAACCTTACACACACACAAATACATGGCAGCTTTGTTGACTTTTGTGTCAAGTCGCAGCTTAAAACAAACAAAATGCGAATGAAAATGTATTTTATGCATGTTGATGCTGTCGCTGTTGTTGCTGTTGTTGCTGCTGTTGTTGTTGTTGTTGTTCTTAAGCATTGTTTTAGCCGTGTGACAACACAGTTACACCTGCACACACACACACAGAGAGAGAGAGAGACACAGACTAAGGCAACTTGTCTGTGGCTGCGCTGCTTATCGAGCACACACTGTAAGATCTTTTTGTGGTTTTGCGTTCGGCTTTGAGTTTGCTCAGCGTGTTTGTTTATTTGCTTTGCCTCTGTCTCTATCCCTGTCTCCCCCTCTCCTTCTTCCTCTCCCTTTCCCCTCTGCTCTGCCTGTATTGCCTTTGTTTCCCTTGCTGCGTTTACCTATGCACAAGTCGAGCAAATAAAGTCGTTAAGTGCAGTAGGAAGCTGCCGGCAGTTGCAGCCATGTATTATCATGATAACAAATCCCCCCTCTGCTCGACTGGCAACAGTTGCTCGCGTTGCTGCTGCTGTTGTCTTGGCAACAGTTGCTCGCGTTGCTGCTGCTGCTGCTGCTGTTTCTCTGCATTTTATTTATTTAGCTATACAAAAGACAATTCTGCTTTATGCTGCCAATCCCTGTGACTGTGACATGATAAACAAGCTACAAAAAAATCACTCACTCGCCTTCCTTCCTACCTCCCTCTGCTGCAATCTCGGTGACGGCATGAGCTAATGCTGCTGCTTATTGCCTGCTGACTGCTGCCTGCTTCAGCTCCAGCTCCTTCTACATCTTCTATTGCCTGCCTCAGAGCTTTCTACAGCTTCTGCTGCTCCTTTTGCATCTTCTACTGCCTGCGCTTGCTCCTTCTTCACCTTCAATTGCTCTGCCTTATTGCTGCTAGGGCTCTCCCCTGCAGTACCTTCTACTGCTTGCCTCTTTCTGCCTTTTCTACGGCATATCCTGCTCTTCCCTTCAGCATCATCTACATCTTCACTTGCCTGCCCCTGACCCTGCTCCTTCTGCCTACTCTTGCTCCTTCTTCACCTTCTACTGCTCTGCCTTTTTGCTTATAGTATATCTTCTAGGGCTCTTCCCATCTGCATTTGCCTCTTCTGCCTTTCCTTCACCATACCCTGATTTCCCCCTTCAGCTTCTTCTACATCTTCTCTTCCTTGACCCTTCTGCTGCTCTTACTTCTACTCCTGCTTGCCCCTGCTCTTCCTACATCTACTCCCTGTACTCCACATTCTTCCAACCTTCCTCTTTCTTCTCTATAAACTACTGCACCTACTCTCTCTCTCACCTACTCCCTTCTCATTCTCCTCTTTACAGCCCTCCTCCTTCTACCCTTCCTCCTTCTACCCTTCCTCTCTCTACTCTTCCTTCCTCCACCCTTCCTCCTTGCACTCTTCCTCCTTCTACACTTCCTCCCCCTCCTCTCCTGCCTCCCTTTGGCAGCTCTTTTTCCTGTCGCTGTTTTGCACATTTATCCTGTTAGTGACACCTTCTTTGTCCCCCATGTTTGCCATGTCTGTCTGTCTGTCTGGCAGTCTGCATGTCACTCTTCATTCAATGTACTCTCTCCCTATGCTAGCTGCCCTATCTCTTTACCTTCCTCTCCCTCCCACTGCCTCTCTCTCTCTCTCTGTCTTCCCCCTCTCTCTCTCATCCTCTATCGCCTGCTGCCATATGAAATGCCAAGCAACAACTGCATCGCATGTCTATTGCCTCTGCTCGCCTCCAATTCCTACACCTCCCCCTCTGCCAGTGTGAAAAACGTGGAAATTGATTTTCTATTTTCCTTCTCTCTCTCTCTCTCTCCCACTCTCTACTGCTCCCTTTCCCCTTCCCCTTGCCTGCGTTTTTCTGTGTCAGCTACACGTGATTGAGTCTTATCTTTAGTTTTGTCACTTCAACTCGCTGGCAGCTACTTTAAATGTCAGCGCAGTCTCCCCCTCCCCCCTCCCCCCCTCCTTTCCCTTGTCACTGCCACTCCCCCTCTCTTCTCTGCCTGCACGTGCTTCTGGCAAATTTTTTTGTTGATTTTCTAGGGAATGTTCCCCTAACTCGCAAAGGCTTAAGCGACGCGTGTGTTGCATGTGAGTTGTGCGGATTGAGTAGCCTCCCCTCTTGCCACTGCCCCCTGTTCCCCCTTGTGTGGCTTGCTGTTAAGTGCAACACATGTTGGCACTTTGTTCAAGGGATTTTGTTGCACATGCGGCGGCGATTTTAGCACAGCAAAGAGAGGGAGAGAGGGAGATAAACAAGCTTAAATACCTTTGGCAATTGATGGGCTACGATGTGATATCAAATGTTGCTATAGAACGTAATGGGGAATGATATATATATGTATATATTATGCTGACTACAAATTGAAAAGTAAATAAACAATTTACCTTGTCTCTGGCGCCCTACCGTCTTCCTCCTCTCCCCTCCTGTTGACACCTGTAAATGAATTTTTAGCGTAAAAAATCACTTGCAAACAATTTGTGTACAAAATATTTGTCTACGCCTCAGCAGCATCTAAATTTGCCTAGGCTTCTCTTCCTCCTCTTCTTCTCTACTACTCCCTCTTGCTTCTACCTTCTCTCCCTCCTTTTTCCCTTCTCCTTCTCTTCCCACCTACTCCCTCTTCTTGTGCTTCTTCTTGTTGCTCTGTCAAATCAAAAGCACCGCAAAGTTTATTCAACGCGCTGAGGCGGCATGTACCTTCATGTACCTCCCCCTGCACCTTACCCTCCCTTCTCCCCACTCTCCTCCCTTCCGTCTTCCCTCTCCTACTACCCCTCCCACTCTCTCCCTTTGGATGTGCCGTGAAAAAACTTTGCCCCTAACGCAATTTTTATGCATACTCCGCGACAGGGACAATTCCAACATGGGACACATTAGCAACAGCCCCTGCAAGGCGGGGGGGGGAGGGGACAGGGGTTGGACTAACGACCCGTGGCCTGGCCGGCGAACATTACGCTTTAAATTTATGTGATTAATAAATTTCCATAATTTTTGGCCAGCACCGAAAAAAAAAAAGAGAAGATGCGAGATGTGCCTGGCAGGCAAATAAAGCAAAGCACGCACAGTGAGAGGGGGAGGTAGGGGAAGAAGGCCAAGCGGAAATGGCATAACAGCTCCGCAAGGAATCGGATGTGCTGGCTGGAGAGAGGGAGGAGGGGGGACTTGCAGGACATGGCGTGTACGCGCTGTCAGCGCCATTTCCGACAGTGCGTGTGCCGCGGCCGCCAAAAAGGCAAAGCTGAGATTGCCAAAGATGGAAATTAAAGATTGCCAAGGCTCAAAATAAATGCGCTGGGCCTCTGATGACCTGGCTGAGGTTGTGTAAATAGAGAGGAGGAGAGAGGGAGAGGGAGAGAGAATCAGAGAGAGAAAGAAGTGACAGAGAGCAAAGAGTAAGAGAGGGAAGTGAACTATAGAGAGACATATTACATTTTGTTGCAAAAGTTCAACTTGCTTACATATTTCAAAAGAAAGCAAGATCCTATGCACTGAACTTTGCTCATTATACACGCTAGAAGGGTATTCACACTTTGTGCCAGGCAGAAAAAGGCATCTGCAATGCCACAAAGTATATAAACTCAAACAGCATGAACTTGCGAAACAATATAGCCATCTTCGTCTGTATGAACGTCTATATCTCAAAGACTATGAGCACTAGCACTCTTAAATTTGTTGACAATATGCCTTATGACTGCGCTTGAATAAAGCATAACTTTATAAGCTAACCACGCCCTCCAACGCCCACTTGAAACAATAAAATTCGATATTCCAGGTTCTTTTTAATCTTAGAAGATTCGTTTTTGGTTTACTATAATAATAATAATAGATAATAATAGATAATAATAGCTAATAATAATAATAATAGATAATAATAATAAAAATAGATAATAATAATAATAATAGATAATAATAATAATAATAGATAATAATAATAATAATAGAATAATTATCAGCTGCCAGACAATGCCTGCATTGTTGCAATTGTTTAATAAACAAAGAAATTATATAAGAAATAATATTAGTGGAAGTACAATGAAAGGCAACGCCTGTAAATATGCAATGCACAATACGCTAAACACCAAATTCTACTATAGAATCTTTGATGTACGGATTCTTCACTTAAAAAATATAATAAAAAAAAAATAAAAATAAAAAAAAAACTATAGAATTTTACTGGCATTAAAATCAGCAAACTCTATAATATTTAATCTCATCCACACCCCATAAACAAACTTCCCTTCCTTCTGCGGTTTACTGCCAAGCTCAGCTAATGTCCAAAATTTTTCTTCTCTGGTTTTTCAAGTATTAAAATAAATTTGTGAGCTTAGCTGCTCTGAAGAGCGTAGGAAATTAATAAAAATTAGTTTGCACAGCATAAAAAATTAGGGCAGCTTAAGCAGAGAGTGTCAGCAGCAGGACAGAAGGGAGTGAAGAGGAATGCATAAGGAAGGAAGGGAGAGAAGGCATGACAGGCCAACAGGGAGCAGTCTCTCAAATTTATGACAGTTTGCGCACAACGCATAAATCGTGGCAATTGTGTGCGATTTTTAATGCTAGTTAAATCGACTGAAAATGACAGTTTAATGATTGACATGCGCCAGAGTTGCCACCACAGTTGCTGGCGCTGCCGCTGCCGTTGCCGTTCCCTTCTGTGGTTACGATTGAGCGGACAGGGCACGGAATGAAGCGAAGCCCGGAGCCAGACAGACAGTCGAGTCGGGACAGTGCGTGGGTTAAGCAGTGTGTAGAGTAAGGAAGGAAGGCAGAGAAGGGGGTAGAGAGCAGAGAGAAGGGGGCAGTGGAAAGCAGAGGGGGGTGCAAGCGCTGTTCATGAAGCGCGCAAACGTTTCAAATGAATGTCAACTGTCTGCTCGAATGACGAATACACTCGTTAAAGGGCATACGCCGGAATGAGTTCACGATGCTGTGGCGCGTAACGAGCAGGAAAGGGGGGTGGAGTGGGGACGGGGTTAGTCGGGTAGTCGGGTAGTCGAGTAGTTGGGCAGTTGGGCTCTCGGGTAGTTGGCCGGCACGCCCACTTGTCAGTCGCATTCAACGGTAGCGAACATCAACATCAAAATCAACATCAATGTCAATGTTTATGACAGGCGTAGGGGATTAGCGGGCTACCCTCTTTTTAACCCCGTATCTCTCTGTAGAGGGTAGCACATTATGCAAAATATGCACATACACAGAGAAGGCAGAGGGGGAGTGCAGCTCCTCTTAGTCTCTCTCCCCCTCTCTGGACAACCCGCCAAGCGCTTATCAATCAACGCGCATATTGAGAATGATGAAAAGTGCAGCACATGCAGTACAGGGTCTGCCCCTCTGGCTCTTTGTCTGTCTGTCTGTCTGTGACTGACCATAGGACCTCCCACTGCTAGCGCAGACCACACTTGTAGCGCGAGTTCAAGGGGGGGCAGGAACCGGAGTTGATCTCATTGTTGATTTGTAAGTGCAGTTGGCAGCCGCATCTCCACATACCAATGATGACCTCAGTCCCTCTCTAGCTGACTGGGTCTGTCTCTCTGTCTCTCTATCTGCTTGTCTGTCTCTCTCTCTCTCTCTCTCTCTCTCTCTTTCTACTCCTCTCTCTCCCCCTCTACCTCTCCCTCTCCCCCTCTTTCTCTCGCTGCTTTTCACTTGAGACAAATTGTGAATTTCTTTGAGCATCTTTTTGAAGTGCGCTCTGTCTGCCCCAATTGAAGTTGAAGCTGCTGTGGCATATCAAATCGCAGGCACTGTTGATTAGTTGCCCTCATCGTAGGCGGCTCTATGATTCTAAATTCAAAATGATGATTAATTATGCGCAGTTCAAGTGCTTCACAGACCCCACACTCCCTTTCTCCCTCTCCCTGTCTCTGCCTTCTTATCATCTTGCTCATATCTAAACTGATTGAGCAAACTGTTGAAGGGCAGCAAAAGGTCGTCAAGCACAGAGCACAAACATCACATCAGCTATCAACTATTTGTTCTATGATACTGCACCCTCTCCTCCACCCTCCCCCCTTTGCAACTGGAGCGAAATAAGCTTAGTTAATTGGGTTTTTGCTCATGGCAACGCGTAATCCTCGCATGGCAGCGAAAAGCGTGAGATACTGCGCATCAATTGACAAGGTATCGTTTTCACAGAGCAGCCATGGCAACTCTGGCAATGCAGGGTTGTCCCAGGCAGTGATAGGTTGATAGATAGAGAGGGGTGGGGGGGGGTAATCAGTCGACTGTAAAACAAGCAGACACACGTGAACAGCCGCATGCCGCGACCAAAGCCAAGTTGCAGTTGCCTTTCTCCCCTTGCCCAGTACCTACTGCCACTACCCCCCCCTCTCCACACTCTAGCAAATTGCTGTACAGCACTCAACACAAATTATAATAACTGTAATTACCAAGTAGCTAAACAGACGTGCCACACGGGCAGGGGGCAACTTACGTTTTTGCCACATACAATTCCAAATTTATGGCAACCCCGAGGGATGACAAAGAGAAGGGGGTGGGGGGGGGAGGAATACCTCTCAAACAACCCCATTGCTATAGGTATTGACTACTTGCAGCAATTTGCAGCATTGCCTCATCTATAGTTGCATGTGCCGCTTGTTGCAGCAACTAGTCGCGACTCAACGCAGTTGATAAATGAGGCCACGTGCCTTATCAGTCGAGGTAAACAAGCAAACAGACAGAGACGCACGCACAGACATGTCTGTACATGCATAGAGCACGCTCAGATCACATCGAGTGCTCAGCAACTCCCACTTACCCCCCCTTCACCTAGCCTTCCTCTTGCCTGCTCCCCTCTGTGGAGTAGCCTGTGATTATGCAGCACGGCAAAATAGATGCGAGTTGAACACGAAAACCAATTTGTAAACGACAAATGCAGGCAGGCAGTACACGAGGGGGAAGCATATACATACATATAAGGGGAAAGGGAGGGGAAGGGAGCAGGGCAGGGCAGGGCATCTAGTAAGGAGGGGAAGCCTGCTGCTGCCCCATACAGGCAGCAGGGACACGCTTATTTGACTGCCATTAACTGCGGCATGCAAACGGGAATTATATTTTAAATATCGTAAGTCGATGCATTGTTTGTGTTGACAGACCTAAGGAATACTCTGGAAAGTATAGAAAGAGCTAAGGTTCTACATACTATATGTATTGTATACATATGTAAGGAATACATAGAGTTATATCAAACATTAGGCAAAGTAAATGATCTTTTTGGTACTTATAAAAGGTTTTTTTTTTTTGTTTTTTTTTTTATAACGTAAGTTTTTATTTGCAATCAGTCCCTAAAGGGACTATCAGCGAATTGTAATGCATAACATTGAGTTTTCCTATTGTATTCCATGACTTGGGAACATATATATATAAGGTATAGCAGAGTTTGGTACCTTTATGCAACCTTGTAATACTCATAACTTTATTAAATATCAAGCGATTTTTTATTTGGTTTATCGTTTTGTTTATAGTTTAAATGTTAGATTAATGCTGCATTTAAAACTTTATGGATTTACTTTTTTGATTTTCTTGCTGCATTTCGCATGCTACCCCCTTACAAAAATTTCAACTTTTTCTCAAAATTTAGAAACTTTATTTTTTGTTTTCTTTCAATTAAGCTACTTAAATTTAGTATTAATATCCAAACCAAAAGTGTCTACAAGTGAAAATGTGATTAATAAGGCAAAAAAACTCAATTTTGGAAATCTCAAATCTTGATAACCTTCTTAAAAATCTACAGATTTTCAAGGGGTTTATCAATTTCAATTTTTGAATGATCTGGCCTATAAAACTTCTTTTAGTATCGAGTTTTTTGTCTAAATTTCCATGCTACCCTCTTACAAAAATTGCATATTTTTTTTTAAAATATAAAAACCTAATATTACCTTTATTTTGTATCATTATCTTGGCTGGCTCGAGGTCAGCCACCAAGCTCATAAACCTAATATTTTTACCCAAATTGATAAGGAAATATATTTGTATAATCATTCTGAGTATGCAAATCCAAAACCTAAAACATTTTCATCTTAAAATTCATTAAAATAACACCAAACTACCCTCTTACTTCCCCTTATTTACAGGGTATTGGCAACAATAACAATAAATACGACAGTGCAAGTGAGTGAAAATACATGTGACAGTGGAAAGTAAGTGTGTGTGACCCCCCACTTCCCCTCCTCGGCCCTACCCTCCCCACCTGCTTCCCTTAGCCACCTTTCCCCTCTTCGTGTGCCTGCCCTAAGCCGCCGCAGGCATCCCCAAGGACCATGGGCAACATGTCGTCGTTGGCTCAGCTGTTGGCCACGCCCCCTCTTTACCTCCCCCCCTCTCTTCACCCCCTCTCTACTCCTTCCCCTTTGCCTGCACTGAGTATAGTCTTTCCTTTTTTTTGTGCTACCTTTACCGCTATCTAGGGCGCTTTCATCAATTTTCGTTTCTTTTTTCATATTTTGGCAATCAGACAAAAGCCTCTGCCTCGAAAGAGAGAGGGAAGGGGTAGGTAGAGAATGCTTGCGCGTGTCCTGGCAGCGTTTTGAATTAATTTAATGCCCAGCGTTGGGCGCAGATGATGGTGGCGACTCTCTCTCTCTGTGACGTCAGGGCCAACCAAGCCAAAGAAAACATCATAATTCAAAAATTTCATTCGAAAACATGACGTTTTCATTTCGGCACGCGTTCGTCGCGCTGCTCTTCCTCTTCCTCCCCCCCCCCCTTGCTCCTTTTCCTAGTGTTCTTGCAGTACACCCCCGCCAGGGGTTGTTGCAGCAAACTTTTATCGGGTTTCTCTCTTTTCATAATCATAATTCCATTTGGTTTTAAGTGCTGGGAAATTATGTTGATGTTTAGTTTCATTTGCAGTTTCAGTTTGCAGCTGAGCACGAAGAGGGGGAGAAGGAGGTGGAGAAGGGGGAGGAGGAGTAGGAGGAGTAGGACAGGCAAATGTTGTCCTGTCATGCAAAGGAGCACGAGGCAATAACAATAAGAAGAGCGTCAAATTGTTATTGCTGTGTCTGTCTGCCTGCAGAAGTGATGGCCAAGCGCAAAATTGCACAATAATGCAGAATGAAGAGGCTAGAGAGAGAGCACAAGGGTTGCCTGAGAGAGAGACAGAGAGAGAGAGAGAGAGAGAGAGAGAGAGCGAGGTAGAGCAAGCTAAACCAATGTCAAGTTCGGTGGCTATCTAATGGACTTGATTGATGACTCATTTGAGTGGCATGCAATGCATGCGGCATATGTTTGCCTTGTTGCCCCACCTCATGCATCCTGTCAAGAATTTCCAGTTTGCTAATGGCAAAGCTTAGTAGCAGTTGGCACGGGGCAGGGGCGGGACACAGCGCAGCTGAGCTTAAGCTAAAAACTTTTCAAAAATAAAACACACACAAAATGCTGGGCAGGAACTCTACAGGGAACTCTCCAGGGAGTCTGCAACTTAAGCTTTAAATGAAAAGCCATTAAAGTCTCCTGACAGTGTCAGCTGTCAACCTAACAAGCAGTGCGGGGAGGGAGGGAAGGGAAAGACAGTCAGGCAAACATTAAAAATGAATAAAAATCAATTTAATAATTCAGGCTAAATACCTTTCAATTAATGGTAAAGGCGACCGCAGGCACAGCAGGACAGCGCCTTGGGCTGAAGCTGAGCCAATGGAGCGGAAGTCAATGATGGTCGAGGCAGACTTAGCTGGGACTGGGCTGGACTGGGCTGGACTGGACTGGTCGGGACTGGTGAGGCACTGCTAAACTGCCAGCCATCAAAACCAATAAATTTTACAATGTGGGAAATTATGAAAAACGTAATTGAAGCGCACAAGAAAACCAACAAAAGGAAAAACCCGACGCTCATTTAAGAGGAAAACGTTAAGAGGACCGCCTGCGCCTTGAGCCTTCACCTTCACTTACCTGTTGGCCTGTTGATTGTGGAAATTGTGGGCGTGGGTCGCTAATAGCATTCCTAATTGCTCGATCAGGCGGCACAGCACAAGCAAGCGGAGCCTTTGATAGAAGGACACACACAGTTTCGCATTAATCGGACTATGATATTGAAAGAGAGAGAGAGAGCGGGAGAGGGTGTTTTATTAATAGAGAAACATAATAATGGTGTGGAATAGATGAAAGTAAAGTGAATATAGTTTGAAGGTATCATAAGTAGAAAAAGATATATAGAAATAAAGCATGCATCTATGTGTAAGTCGAAGCAGCAAGTTGTAGACTAAATACTTTGCTAAATAAACATAAATTATTAATTTGCGTGGGCGTTGGGCGTGGCATTGCAAATATTAAATGTGCTTATGCTGCGTATATTTAAGAAGTACCTTCTTGTCAAATTTAGTTCCTCCAGCACTACTAGTTACAGAGTTATACGCGTTCATACAGACAAAAATGCATAAAATGTCTCGAATATTGATGTTAACTAAAAATTTATATACTTTGTGGTTTGCCACACCTTCTTCTGCACCTTGCATACATTTACAGTTAGTTAGTTCACGCTTTATTGACCATTTTCATTAATCGAAGGATATAACTAGCTCAGATTTAAAGAGCAGCTTAAAGAAAGTTTATCTAGAGTAAACTTCAGAGCTGCCCTAATCAATTGCCATTGTCGCCCTTGTACTATTGACTTTTTCTGTGCTATTTACTAGCCACAAATCTTGATAAAACTGCCCCACATACACACACACAAACACACAGACAAACACGCACACACACACAGTGAGATTTTGAAAGTTTAGCAGGAAAATCGGCAAATAATAAGCAAAACGTCGCGCTTGATTTATGGCAATTTGACGCCCTTTGAAGTAGGTGCCAGCGAGCAGGATGAGGAGAAGGATGGTGCCAGTACTCCCTCCCTCTCCCTCCCCCTCTTCTTGCCTATATTGTCGCCCTGTAGCTCTGTGTAAATGTGCCTTTAATGGCGCTTTGTCATCATCAACATTTGTCCTTATGCCGAGTATGCGTAGCCAGCGCGCAATGCAAGATGATTTATGTGCTCGCAAGGACTCCCACATGTGTGTGTGGTATGTGTGTGTATGGTGTATTTGTGTGTGTGTATTGCTGTTTTCTTTTTTTTTTTTTGAAACCGCAGCTAACTTTTGGTGTTTTTCTGGCTTCTGGCATTGCCTTTTGGCAGCATTTTCTGTGTGCTGCCTAATGACAATTTTTCATGTGGTTTTTGCCGCTTCGTCGACACTTTTGTGTTTATATAACTTGCTTGATCCCTACCGATAATACATCTAATCATAATTTATATACATTCAGCTGACTCTCTTGATTTATTTATCGAAGTGGGTCGCAGTGAGGCGCCTTATCAAAGTATAAACAACTGGAGCATCAATAATAATTGAATCTGGCATTCTTAGGGCTAATCAAAGGTTGACAGTGCCTGCCTAGTCTGTTGAAGGACCCTCTTGTTGATGGGCCAACTGCAGCCAGGGAATTGAAAAGAAATCAATTGTCAACTCACAATGCAATTCACTAGCTATGCTAGATACTCTACTTCTCTTCTCCTACTTCTTCTTCTCTTTCTGCATCTGCATTTCCATTAAAATTTCCATTGTCTGCATGGCTCGTAAATCATATTTCTCTTGACATTTCGACTCGGTTTCAATTGCAAAAATCTTCAACTTGTGCATTGTTTACATAAGTCAATTTGATTAGGTCCCAATTGACAATTGAATTGCCAGCCAGAGCCATCAATCAGCATTGCTAAGAAAAGACGCAAAAGTTGCAACTGCAATTGAAATTGAATGACAATTATGGTGGCAACTATTGCAGATACAGATACGCATACATTCACAGTTGCAGATACAGCGATCACGACGGCGATGTCAATAAAGTAATTGAGACTGGCGCCGAGGCTAAGCAAACAGTTGGCAATGTAGAAAAGAAGGAAAAGTGCTCGCAAGGGTTGCCAAATGCTGTTTAGATGCGGGCTGCAGTTATGCAAATAGTAGATACAGATACAAGATACACACACACGCTATACACAGTGACTGGCAGAGTGTATAAAGAGCTGAAGTAACTCAGTGAGTGAGTGACTGACGGACTGAGTGAGTGGTTGAGGGAGATTCTGACTGGTTAAGCCACTCGCAGGCACTCGTCAGGCAGTCAGTGAGTTCAGGCAGGGCTGCATAAATATTTACGCAAGGCAGCGCTCTCACATTTAGCAGCAAGAAAGGGTTAAAATGATGCATTGAATTACCAAAATAAACACAAATACGAAAATACTTTTAGGCAGAGTGCAGGAGGAAGGGAGAAGGGGGGAAGGGGGTAACACACGCTTCAAGTCGAAGGGGGTTAATTGGTCTGCTTTGTATCTCAAAGATACTGACTGACAACTTGCTGTCGCTGTGTAGCTCACGCTGCTTATGACAGCTGTCGGACAAAGTTTTGACAAAGCAGAAGAAGAGAGAGAAAGAAAGAGAGAGGGAGTTAGAGAAAGGGAAAGACAGAGGGGGTTAGGTATAGGGGCATAGGCACCTTGGCATAGGCACCCATGTAGTTTATTAAACATCAATTGCAGTTTATGAAATTTTTTGTTATATTTTCTTTTAATTTGCGCGCCTATTGTTGGCCAAGAAGCGCGAAGGACAAACAGCAGGATGAGTAGGAGCAGGAGTAGAGGTAAGGACAGAGGCAGGGGTAGGGGTAGGAGCAGGGGCAGGGGCAGCGGTACTGCCTGCTGACAGCAGCGTTTAAATTGGCCATTGTAGCTAGCACAGGTAGAACAAGGCAACAACGATCAGCAGCTGCCTCATACGAATTGACTTTGATTCTGCTCAGCTCTCTTCCTTTCTCCCTCTTCCTCATTGTCTCTCTCTCCCCCCTCTCTCTCTCTCTCTATCTTTGTGCATGTTGCGGTTGATAGACAACAAGACGCGTCCTTTGGCAACGCTCTTCAGGCCGTCGGCAAGGCCAGAAAAACTCATTATTTCTCGTTTTGTTCTCAATTGCAACGTCATTAACTGCCCGCTGCACTATAAACTTCGTTCTTCCATCTCTCTTTCTCTCACTCTCCCTTCTTCTCTGTCCTTCGTCCTTGTTGCCCTTGCCAAAATTGCATTTGTCACTGAAGCGTAACGTTCTCCCTGTTCTCCTGTCTGTCTAGGTTATTCCCGCACTGACATCGGTTCTATATAGACGCTAGACGGGACACTTCAAGGCTCACAATATGTACTCTAGACTGTCTGGCATTTGGCTTTGTTCTTTACACAGTCTCTCTCCCTTCCTCTCTTCTCTCTTCTCATTTTCTTTGTGCTAGTTTTTAGCATTGTTTCGCATGGCATCAGTTTTTTTCTCTAGCTCTCAAGGCAGTTTAGGCCTCGTTGCTTATTGCTTTCCACTTGAAAATCGCATTAGGGGATTTGCTTTCTCACCTTTGTTGGGGTGCACCTCTTCTTCATCCATCAGTTCTCAGTGACGTCACCTTGATGCGATTTTGTAGGAGTGCAGGCTTAAACTTACTTACCCAAAGAACTAGATCAGCTTCAGCTCTGAGGCGTGTGTCTAGCTGCTTATGTGGCATCCCCGAAAAACAGAAGCAACACAGTCAAAAAGTATGACGTTCCTAATCCGTAGCCGACAAATAGGGTATTATAATTGTGTCACAAAAGTTGGATAGGGCTTAAAAGAAAGAGACATCATATAAGGAGTTGGCTAGGGATTAAAAGAGAGAGACATCATATAAGGAATGCATATTGATATGTATTTCTTGCACTCTGATAATTTTGAGACTCTGGCTAGAGGGCATAATAGAGGAAGAACAGATGAAGACACCTAAAACCCATAAAGTATACATACTTTGGATAAAGTGTAAAAAAACCTTTAGCAGAACTTTCTTACTCCTTTCTGCATCCTTCAATTTGTATTCTACATACATTAGACTAAGCCCATCTGTTGCGACTTCACGTATTTCTGTTACATTTAAGTCTATTTGAATTTGAATTTAAATTTAAGTTTTGTTTGGCTGCATAATTCGAACCACCATTAGCAATATCGATACTTGTATCAATACCGATATATAAAAGAAGCTGCATCTCTAGAAAGATTGGACAAGTTGGCAGGTCTCGACAACCAACGGCGGCAAAAACACATAAAATTAAATACTACTACTACTACTACTGCCTCTTTTTGTAACATTCTAATTTTACGCCATAACGACTCGAAATAGTCAATAAACAGTTATAAAGTTTAGTGTCTTGTTTGATATCCATCACAGTATGAACTCGTAACATCTTTAATTTTATGTGTACCTCATTAATTTATGTCGTGCATATTAAAAGCGAGCTTTATTGATGTGTGTGTGTGGTGAAATTGTGAAAAAGACGTTGCAACTTCTTGTGAAATAGACGCACACATAGACATATAGACACGAGGCAATGCCGGCGTATGATGAAATTACGCAGCGGTAAGCAAATGAAAAAGCAGAACATGGATTTTAATTCGAACGACATGACTGGAAAAGGAACTCCGAGGTCAAGAAGTGGGTCAAATTCTACTGACGAGATGGATTCGAACTTGGATGACACAGTTGTCGAGACTTCTGGGAAATCGGATGCACATGGTGACTTGATACGTAATTTGATAAACATGATGCAGAAAATGGATGAGCGAAACGGTCAGTTATATAACTCCGTGAGGAACATGGAGGATCGGCAAAATAAATTGGCCATCTTTGTGGAAAATGTCAACGTTACTCAATCGGAGCTGGCTAAGCAAGTAGTCAGCATAAAGAACACAATGCTTCATGTCACTGGAGGCACTACTGGAGGTATATGTGGACAATTTGGCGCCTTGGATGGCGCAGAACCTGTGAGCATTCCTGGAAGTTCACAGAAACAATTTGATGCTGTCAGAAATTCACGTCTATTGGGCACTAATCGATGTGCGCGTGATGATCGTGGCGCTGTTGGAGGTGCGCAGTATTCAGAAGACAACAGAAGTGAAATTGGAAATGTCGGCGCTGTTACAGGCGCGCGTGGCAAAATTGGCACTACTGGCGGTGCAGATGACTTTGGCGTCGTGGGATCTGGTGTCGGTACATACGAACAAATGAAAGGCGTATTCAACATGGACGCTAACGAAGGCTCACGTAATCTTGGCATAAATGGTTCTGGCGGCTTAGGAGACGCTGGAAATGGTATTGGTATGTACGGGGTCGATGGTGTTGGTGGTGGTTTATTGGGTTCAGCCAGATTGAACAGTAGTAGAAATGTGTTGCAACATCCTCCACTCGTATACCCTCGAAAACTCATTGATTTGCCTGAGTTTAATGGAAACCCAGAGGATTGGCCCGTATTTTCAACAATGTTTTGGGAGTCGTCGAACGCTTTTGGATATTCTAAACTGGAAAATCTGTTGAGGCTACAAAAAAGCATAAAGGGAGCGGCCAGAGATGAAGTCAAGGGTTTGCTTATAAATCCTATGAATGTTGAACATGTTATGAATCGTTTAGAGTTCACTTATGGGAGGCCAGAGTCAATGATAAGGAGTCAAATGGACATGGTCAGCAAAATTACTGCCGTATCAGAGGATAATTTGCAATTGTTGGTCCCATTTGCAACGAACGTGGAAAATTTGGTTATATTCTTGCAATCGGCTAATGCAACTCAATATTTACAGAATCCTTCCCTGATTGAACAGTTGGTGTGTAAGATACCAATGACGAAACGCATTCAATGGATAGAGTATACAACGACTCTTCGAAATTACCCAAATTTAAAGGACTTTAGTACATGGATCAGCACTATGGCCAGAAGCATTGCAAGGGCGATGATCGTATTCTCAGCAGACGAATCAGAGAAGAAGAACAAGCATCAAAGAGTTGTTATGCAGACCACCAAGGATGAGGAATCCAAGAAAGAAACGAAATATAAACCTGAATGCTATGAGTGTCACGGAGATCATTATTTTGACAGATGCAGCGTATTTTCTAAAGCGAAAACAGAAGATAAATGGTCTATGGTAAAGAAACATCAACTATGTTTTGGATGCTTGCGAAAAGGACATAGACAAAATGTTTGCAAAAATAAGAAGGAGTGTAAAAAGGATGGATGCAAGAAACTGCATCATTCATTGTTGCATTCTGAAGAAAAGCCATGTAAAGAGAACGCTGCAACAGAAGTTTCGGTAAATACTATAAAACCAGCAAAATCTAAAATAATTTTTAAAGTAGTACCTGTTGAAATCATCGGACCAAACAGAAAAATTGTAAGGACATATGCATTCTTAGATGAAGGTTCCTCTGCTTCGTTAGTTAATGAACAGTTTGCAGTAAATTTGGGAGTACAGCAGCAGAAAGATAACCTTACATTGAATTGGATAGAAAATCGTACTACTGTGGTAAGCTCGATGGAGTGTAACTTGCGAATAAGGAGACAAGGTCGAAACAGCAAATGGTTGAGGTTTTCTGGAAACACGGTCCCTAATCTGCAGTTACCATTACAATCGTTGGACATAAACGAACTAAAGGATAAATATAAAAGGTTGAGAAATGTTCCCATTCAAGGATACACTGATGCGAATCCAATGCTTTTGATTGGAATTAATAATTGTCACCTGACCGCAACACTGAAAAGCATGATACTGGATAATAACTTGTTGGTAGCAAAGACGTCATTAGGCTGGAGTATCTACGGAAGTTCTGGCGTTTGTAAAGAGAGATCTTTAATTTCAACGATATTCCATGTACGAGAACAGGAAGAAAACGAAATACACAAATTAATTGCGGATTATTTCACGACTGAAAATTTTGGGGTCAATGCAGCTAAGGAACCACTGCAATCGGCTGATGATTTAAGAGCCAGGAGAATTTTAAAGGACACTACTAAACGATTGGAGAACTCATATGAAACTGGGCTTTTATGGAAAAACGATGATATACATTTGCCAGACAGTTTTGACATGGCGTTCAGTAGATTGCAAGGAATTGAAAAAAGGATGACGAGCATGGGAAAAATGAACGAATATGATGCTGCGATTATGGACTTCGTGAAGAAAGGATATGCCGCAAAAATGTCTAAAGAAGAAACTGCAAAAGTTGGTGCGCGAACTTGGTATTTACCTCATTTTGGTGTTTATAATATAAACAAGCCAAAGAAAATGAGATTGGTCTTTGATGCAGCTGCGACTATCGATGGAGTATCCCTGAACACTGAACTTTTGAAAGGGCAAGACGAAAACCCACCTTTGACACAAATCCTTTTTAAATTTCGCCAAGGAATTGTTGCGGTATGTGCAGACATAAAGGAAATGTTTCTGCAGGTCCAGGTTCGCAAAGAGGATCAAGATTCATTGAGATTTATTTGGAGACATGGCAATCAAGATGCTGAGTTGGACACTTACCGAATGAAAGTAATGATATTTGGAGCTGCTTGCTCTCCTTGTTGTGCTCAGTACGTAAAGAATTTAAATGCCCAAAATGCGACGATGCACAGAGATCAAGTTATTGATGCAATTGAGAATAAACATTATGTGGACGACTTCGTAGCTAGCTTCACATCTGAGGAAGAAGCTTTTAAAATTAGCGCAGAAGTAAAAAGGGTGCATCAAATGGGTCATTTTGAGCTGCGAGGATTCGTTTCGAACTCCATATTGGTTCAGCAAAGTTTAAACAGCGGAGTGGAAAGCAACGGCAACATACAAGAAGCAGTGAAACTGGATACCGAATCCTATGATAAAATCTTAGGTATACATTGGAACAGTCAAAAAGACGTTTTTGTTTTTGACTTAAAATTAAATCGCGTAGATAAACAAATAGTTGAAGGTCTTCAATGTCCAACGAAGCGTCAGCTATTAAGCATGGTGATGTCTGTCTACGATCCCTTCGGCATGCTCGCGGATTTAATGATATACGGAAAAGTCTTAGTTCAGGATGTATGGCGAACAGGAATCCATTGGAACGATTTATTGCCTGAAAACATATTTGCTGCATTTAAACAATGGGTTCATCAGTTCAAAAAGGTCAAGGAATTTAAACTAAGAAGATGTTATTCCCAGAATTTCCTAATGTCAGACTACGTTGAGTTACATGTCTTTGTCGATGCAAGTGAGCAAGCATTTGCGGCAGTGGCATATTGGCGAATAACTTGTGGTGCCAGGGTACAATTAATGTTTATATGTGGAAAAACGAGATGTGCACCTCTAAAGTTATTATCTATTCCCAGGCTAGAGCTGCAGGCGGCGGTACTTGGTACTCGTCTAAGAAAAACCGTATTAGAATGCCATGACGTTAATGTGAAGTCTTCAACCTTGTGGACAGACTCAAGAACAGTAGTCTCATGGATTAAATCGGACCATCGTCAATATAAACCATTTGTGGCTCATAGAGTGAGCGAAATTTTGGAAAGTACACAGGAGAATGATTGGTATTGGGTGCCAACAAAACTGAATGCAGCCGATAAAGCCACAAAAACCAGTCACCGATGTGAATACGATGTAAACAGTGTTTGGATAAGTGGACCTGAATTTTTGCTTTTGGAAAAGGAGAAGTGGCCTTCACAAGAATTCCGTTCCAACCAAGAAGATATGTCTGAACGGCGCAATCAAATCATGTTTTTTGGCAAGGCTCAATGGATATCACTAGAAAGGTTTTCAAATTATTCACGCTTAAAACGTACAGTGGGCTGGATTTGGAGGTTTGTGAGCAAATGTCGCAAGGACCAACATGGAGAATATGACGGAGAGTTGACGGCACACGAATTGAACCTGGCAGAATCAACCTTATGTAAAATTGCGCAACTTGAAGCATACTGGAAGGAAATAGAAGAACTTCTGGAATCTGGAATCGTGTCGAAGGAAAGTCCGATATACTCATTGTCGCCCCAATTGAACGCGAATGGTGTTATTATTGTTGGAGGAAGGCTGGATTATTGTATTTCCATTCCAGAGAGGGCACGACGTCCGATATTGTTACCATCGCGTCACATTTTGTCAGAGTTAATTGTTAGATGGTATCATGTCAGCTATCATCATCAAAACAATGAGCTTATTGTAAACGAAATAAGGCGCCAATTCTGGATTGTGAATTTAAGAAAAGCTGTGAGTCGAGCTAAGTCAAGATGTCAACATTGTAAAAACGAGATGGCTAAGCCTGTACCACCGTTGATGGGTCAGTTACCAGAGGATATGTCACTCTCCATTTCAACGGCCATTTTCGTACGTAGGATTGGACTACTTTGGTCCAGTCATGGTGACGATTGGACGAAGACAAGAAAAGAGATGGGTTGCACTTTTCACATGCTTAACTATAAGGGCTGTTCATCTGGAGTTAGCGGCAGACTTGTCGACAGACGCATGTGTGTTGTGCATAAGAAATTTTGTAAACCGAAGAGGAATTCCTGTCAAGATCCGTTCTGACATGGGAACTAATTTCGTTGGCACCAATAAGGAATTAAAGAACGCGAAGGATTTTTTTGATATGGAATATATAAAATCAGAGTTAGGCAAAAAAGGCATCGAGTGGCAGTTTAATTGTCCATCCAATCCGAGCTCTGGCGGATGCTGGGAGCGCATGGTTAGGAGCATAAAACGAGTATTGGCCATAACTTTAAAAGAGAAAGCACCACAGGTGGAAACTTTAAGGAGCTTGCTGATAGAAGCTGAAAATATAATAAACAGTCGACCATTAACCCATTTGCCAATAGATATAAATGATCTGGAACCTCTGACTCCAAACCATTTCTTACTGGGAACGACGAACTCGACGCAAACTCCTGGAAAAGATCTTAATTTGTGCCTACGTAAGCAGTATCGAATCAGTCAACAGATGAAGGATAATTTTTGGCATCGATGGATGCGTGAATATCTACCGACTTTGACACGGCGCACTAAATGGCATGCGCGATCCAAACCCATAGCAAAGGGAGATGTTGTGGTAATTTGTGAGGAGAGCCTTCCAAGAGGTAACTGGAGAAAAGGAGTTGTTCTTCGTACAATTGCTGCCGCGGACGGCCAAATCCGAATAGCTGAAGTACAAACGTCAACTGGATTACTAAAAAGACCAGTTTCAAAGCTTGCAGTGCTAGATGTTTTGGGTAAAACTATGGAGTAGTTTTACGGTGGGTGGGATGTTGCGACTTCACGTATTTCTGTTACATTTAAGTCTATTTGAATTTGAATTTAAATTTAAGTTTTGTTTGGCTGCATAATTCGAACCACCATTAGCAATATCGATACTTGTATCAATACCGATATATAAAAGAAGCTGCATCTCTAGAAAGATTGGACAAGTTGGCAGGTCTCGACAACCAACGGCGGCAAAAACACATAAAATTAAATACTACTACTACTACTACTGCCTCTTTTTGTAACATTCTAATTTTACGCCATAACGACTCGAAATAGTCAATAAACAGTTATAAAGTTTAGTGTCTTGTTTGATATCCATCACAGTATGAACTCGTAACACCATCATAGCCAGATTGATTCAGCTTAGCTATCATTGCATTATGCTAAGTTCCTATGGGTTTCCTCAAAACCCTTAACCTCCTTTTAGTTATTTAAAAGCATTCAACTGCACTCTGTCAACATCATTTGCTTTATTTCACATTTCCAGCAACTGTTCAAGCAAAGTGCAAACAAAGAATGTAAAAAACTAAAGCCAAAGTTTGTCCAACTGTGACATGCCCTGCCTAGCTTTGATGCCAGTTCGTTTATAAGGCTTGGCATATGCTCTAATGTCGTTTAGGATAACTCAATTCTGGCTGATTACCCTCATGGGCCACACATCAAACAGGATACAGTATAGCACTCACACACTCTCTCTCTTTCTCTGTCTCTCTCTCTCTCCCTTACCCTCTTACTCCTCCCTCCTCTCCTGCACTGTTTGCTTGTTCGACTACATTTTTATGTCTAAATTTCATTAATTCCAAACAAATACAATGCGGCGCCCATATCGAAAATGACTTCCTCTAGGAAAAATATCAAATTTCCTTAAGGCAAAGAGGCAGGCAGTATTTAAATACTGCCACGACTGCAGCTGGCCATTAATTCCATAGACAGTCAAGCCAAATGGCAGCTCGTTTTCGGCGGAAAAGGATAACGAGCCTGTGCGAGGCTGGCGAGGCAAGTCGAGGCTGGCGGGTCATGGGTCTGGAGAGTCTGTAGAGAGTCTGTGCCAGCCTGAATGCACATGTCTTCATTCTGATTACATGCTGCACACACACACATACACACAAGTGTAGCACGTCCTGCAGCAATGAGTAGAGTCTGCTCTCCTCTCCTCTTCTCTTCATGCCTTGCCTTGCCTTCTCTGCTGTGCCTTGCCTTGTCTCCTTCCGCCTTCTCTGCTTTGCCTTCTCTGCTGTGCTCTCATATCAGGCATGTTTTTTATGTTAAAGCGGCAAGTGTGACATTGTCACTTGGCCGTGACACCTTGCAGCTGGGGCATGGGAGCATAAGGGGTGTGTTCTCCTTTGAGAAATTGTCACACATTTGTTTCAGACTCCCGTGGCTCTCGTATGACACAGTCTGTCTGCCTCCTTCCTTCTCCTGCTCCTCCTCTCAGTCATTACATATGATTTGTGCGCATCTTTTGTAGTTCATTTATCTCTTTGCAGGCTTAGCTACAGCGAGCACATAAATGGGTCACTAAGGCACTGAAGTATATCAGCATTTTGTAGGCACTGTAGAGCCTAATGAGCGCACAGAGTGAGCAAACTATCAGTTACTGAGAGCTGTAAGAGGATGCCCGCCTGACATGCTGATAATAAATATTTCTCAGCTTAGATTTATCATCCAATTTTGAGCATTTGTTAAGGACCTATCGCTAAAATAGATTCGTCACGCAGAGCGTTAAAACCCTCGAGAGAGAGAGAGAGGGAGAGAGAGAGAGAGAGTTTTGGCAGCTGTTCACACTGTACGCTATCGCCGCATCTTGAGTTGAGGCGGCGACAGTAGCACCTTCCTCTGACAGCCTGGCCTGGCTTGCCTTGCCCTACCCTGCCTTGTCTGCCTTGTCTGCCTTGCCTTGCTTGCTATCAGACACGGCTCTATCAATAGATTTTCCAGTTGCGATAACCCATCGCAACTTCCGTTCCGCTGGAACAAAAGACAACCGCAAACGCCACGCTACGTTTGCCTGTTTTCATTTTCATTTGAGGGTTTTCCATTTAATGTGCATGCACATAAAATGCTACACGATCTCTAGCATATATAAAAAAAACAAAAACTGAAACCCAAAACATACCCCTCGCACGCCAATTACGATTTATTTGTACTTTTGAAGTGCTTAGGTAAATATAATAAAACCACAAACCGAAGCTGAAATTCGAATTCGTATCGGAGTCAGGAACCAGTTACAGTCCCCGATCTCTGCACCTTATCGGGCACTTCTTGCTAATGCCCAACTGGCATTTTGTCACGTTTTGCTGTTAAGGTTTTTCCACTTTTCCAGCGATTAAATGTATCATGCATGCAAGCATGAAGCATTAACCAAAGAGAGAGAGAGATAGAGAAAGAGAAGCCCAAGCTCAGCTCATTTGTAGTGCAGAGCGGCGTCTGCCTTGAATTGAATCGTGCAGCGATAGTTACTAATTCGAAGCCCTCCTCTCTCTCTCTCTATCCCTCTCTCTCTCTACACTCTCTCTCTTTCTTTGGCTCTTTGTGTAGTCTCTTTTTTAGTAATTGCCCTGCAGGAAATTAGTTATTCAACGCGGGCTGTGCCTAATTTATGCGTCATATAATTGTTTGTGCTGTGCTGCTGCTGCTGCTGCTGCACTTTGTAAGTTCTGCCGCATGTGGGCGGGAAAGCAGAAGAAGAGTAGAAAGAAGTAGAGAAAGACGAGCTCAAAACGCACCACTTGAAATGTAACGAAACGTGTGAGAAATTCAAATAGAACAGAGACGGGCAGCTCCAAGAAATTGAGGCGCTGCCAAGGCGACCCCACAGCAAAGCAAACTTGATGGGAAACTGTCCAAAAAAACATGTACAAATTCTTGATAAATGACTTATCGATAAGGAATGCGCACAGAAGAGACAAGTTAAAGCCACAAAAACATAGATAAGCAAGTGCAGCTACTAAAATGCAGCTCGTTCTTTGTGTTTATTTTGTTATTTGGAAAACGAATGCATCAAAAATAAATGTAAAATTATTCAAAATATATGCACGCCCCAAGTACAAGGCAGGGCCAGCCCCGTAGCGGCCAAATGATTTATGATTGAACATGAAAACTATACAAACAGCAACAGAAACAGAACCAAAACAGAGAGAGAAAGAGCAGAGAGGAGAACAGAGTAAAACAACATTGAAAAACATTGGGAAAACCTAAACGAAGCGATGCACAGCAATTAAAAATCTGTTGAACTTCACCGCCGCGAGTCATAAACTAAAATTCCAAAACTGAAAATCCAATGCAATGTCGCTGTAGGGCAACCCTAACCCTACACCCTACTCCCTCCATTCCATTTGCCCCTCCTTCAGTTCTTTATACTTTACAAACATTATAAAAGCATGTGGTTTCATTCTATTAAATGGTTTCACACATGATTCCTCTGCTATTTATCGCATTGAAGGATTACCAGAGCCAACACAGACCATTCTAACAAATCATTTATAAACATAATTGTTCCAAACACTTGACAGAGAAGAAGGGAGAGAGGAAGGCAGAGTGGGAGAGGGGCAGCGAGTGGAGCTCAAACAAAGACACCGCGGGCCATTTTCTCAATGAAATGCGTCGAGAGTTAGTTGCTCTATGAGTTAGGCACCTTCTCCAGCGAGTTAGGTACTCCCTGTGGTTAGTTTTATGCACTCGAAACACTAAACAAATTAATTGTTGTTGTAGCATTGATTTAACTACATCTTTAACACTTGCCGCACCACCCTGGGAGAAGAAAGAAGTGCCTCTTGCCATGGGAAACTAAGCAAGCTCTATAAAAGTGTCATTGGTTCTCCAGTTACAAACACACAAAGAGGGAGGTAGACAAATCTAACTGGCATTTGTTGCTGTTGTCGATTTTAAAAGCCAAATAAATAACATTTATTTTCAGCTATAAATTAAGTAGAGAAACACAGAGAGAGCGGAGAGAATCCTGCTTGGCTTGAGAGTGCTTGGCTAGGCTATAAATGGCCACGAATGTTGATGAAGGCATTAGCTAAATGGGCGAAGGAAGGGGAGACTGCGAACGAGGGGCAGGAACTCTCAAACGATTGCAGTCAAGAGCCGTGTAAGTGCAAATGGCCATTAAAAACAATTTAGGTTAGCGTTTAGAAATATGGCAAATTACTGCAAATAATTGACAAACATTAAGAGCAGAGAGGGAGGAAGAGAGTGAGAGAGATGAGGGAGATGAGGGAGAGGGTGCTGGGATTTGGCAATGACAGTTCAGGGAACTCACAGCTGTCTCTCTGTGAAATCAAAGAGTAAATGAAATGTTGCAACAATTTGACAAATCAACGTGAAAAGAGAAAAGCTTTCTACATAATGAAAGTCTTTCTATCACATGAGAAGTACCATAAAAGTAGATTGTCTTCAGTTCAGTCTAGTGTAGTCTCTGCTCAGGGGTTGCAGTTCCTGTTGATTTATGTTTGACATTTGGAGTGTCGTGCAAAACGCTTTTACCATTGATACTAAAACGCAGTAGAAAATTCAATTTTCGCAACTGTTGCCAAAACAGCAAAGAGGGCTGAGTATCAAGGGGTGGTGGCTTCATTGCTCTGCCCTGCTCTCTTATTCTCCCCCTCCCTCTTACTCTCCCTTCTCTGCCTGCTCTGAGAATTTGAACATTTGTTAAGGCGACTTATTAATGTCATAATCTAATTATAAGCAGAGGTTTAGCGCCGTCGATTTGAAAGCATATTTCATATAACGCCGAGTTAGCTCTGATTATTTTCCTTTGTTTGATTGCCAGTGAGGGCGTTGCGGTGCTATAAAAAAGGGACTTGCCATGCGGGTTGCAATACTGGTATATCTACCATAATATGCAGAAGTTACCCTTGTTTAGGGGTTTCCTTACTTCGTGCAGCAGCTGAACGGAACAAACTAATAGATTAATAATAAGCTAAAGCAGTTTAAGCTCAGATTTGCCAGTAGGTAACCTGCTTAAAGAGTGCGTTTTTTTGTTTGCCAACAGCTGTGTGCAATGTGGGGGTACTCTATGCTGGAGGGTAGAGGGTAGTCAGGAGTTAGAAGACAGTAACAGCCATCTCCGTAGAGAGAAAGGAAGTTCAGTCTGTGAACTGCTGTTTGTTTTAAGTGTAGCTGGAATCAAACTTAATCGAAGTATATTTTTGTAAACTGAGTAAGGTAAAAGAAGAGAGAGGGAGAGAGAGAGGGAGAGGAAGAGAGAGAGGGAGAGAGAGAAAGAGATGGAGATGGAGAAGTTAAGAGAAGCAAAGTTAGGAATCTCTAGAGTAACGTTGTCTGTTTAAAGTTTAGTATGGAATCGAACTAGGCCGAAAAACCTTCTTGTGAACAGGAAAAGGAAAAGGGAGAGAAAGAAAGAGAGAGCAGAGTGAATGAAAGAGAGGAAGAAGTGAAGAGCAACAAAGGTAGGAATCTCTGATATTAAAGGAAGCTCTTAACATAGTGTGAACTAGTCTGTGTAGCATGGCATCGAACTAAGAAAAAGAACCTTCTTCTAAACTACTTGTATGAACTCAAACGAGGAAATAAACAGTATTGACAGTAGAGACCTGCATGCGGTGGTGTTTGTCTTATTCATTGAAGTATGCATGCGGTGTTTGCGGTGCAACAGAAGCACCGCATGCAGGTGTCTAATAGAAAACAAGGCAGTGAGACTGAGGCAAACAATTAGATAGGAAAGAAATCTCTTAGAATGAACTAAAGCTCAACTGGCAGCGAAACTGATCAAGTAGTGTTAGTGACGACTTTGTCAACATGCTCAGAAACAATTTTAAACTAAATAAATATATATATTCTACCTTACACATCTCTCTTCTTCCTTCTCTCTCTCTCTCTCTGTGCTCTTTAAGCTGCAGTTTTGTCAAAAAAAAGTAAACATTCAGCTTGCATAAGCAGCACTTGAAGCTCTGTCTTTCCTACTAGCTCTCTATGCCTCTCCACTCCTATATCTTCATATTTTTACTTCTTTATCTCTCTCTACTCCCTCTCTCTGCCACTCTCTTCATCTCCCTCCCTGTCTCTCCCTTTCTCTCTCTGTCTGGCAGTCTTAAAAACTTGATAGCTTTAACATCAACTTCAACCTCTGTAAATCCAAACTGTGCACACTTTTCCAAGCAAACTGTTTCAATTAAGTGCATCCTGCTGCCGTTGGAGCAACAACAACACCAGCAGCCACTGCCCAAAGCCATAGTGACTACACTCTCCCCTCTCTCCTCTCCCCTCTGCCCTTTGCCCTGCCCTTTCTTCTTACCCAGCTGCACCGCAACGTTTACAGCGCATGCAAAGTGCTCAGTCTCCTCCTTCTCCTACTGCTCTGCTGCTCTGACCATGTTCTCTTGGCCATTTCGTTGAGCTAATTAAGCAACAAAGGCAACTCCTTCTGCATCTCCTTCTTCTCCTCCTCCTCCTGATCCTTGCATCAACTGCGTTGGCAACTCAATTAAAAATGCGGCAAGCTCTCTCGTAAACAAGCCACAAAAACCTGAATGGGCAACGCCGAAACTTCAGAAAACTCATAATTTCCGGAGGTGCTAATAAGTTGCAGAATAATTTTCAATGAAAATGGCAACTGTAGGGGGAGGGGGAGAGGTGCAAAGAGAGAGAGAGAGAGAGGAGGTGCTGTCTGAGACAGCAAAAGTTGCCACTGGCAGCCGCAAAGTACAAAAAATTGACTTCAATTAAAGTGGCATAGTTGGGGCGCATAAACAGCGAAATGAAAAGCGCAAAACGAGAGTAGCAAAAGGATAATGATAATTACGGACACATGCAGCAAGGCAGAGAAACGGGTAGAGGAAGGAGGGCGTGGGGGGGTGGGGGCTGTGCAAATGAAACGCTGAAGTTGGCAGACGCAGAGCTCGCTCGCTGAATGAGATTGCAAAGTTTTTGTGTTTATTTTATGCTCAGCGCAAAACTAAAAAAAAGCGCAAAAAAAGAGCAAAAGGAAACAGAGGGAAATCGCAGGAAAAAGGAAAACGTTGCTGCTGCAGCTTGCCAGGCAGTTGGGGGGGGGGGCCAGGGAGGAAGGGGTTGATTTTTGAGGGGGTGTGAGTTAAGCAAATAGGCAAGAGACTGAAATGAAATGTGCAGCAGAGGCAAATGAAGAACGTGAAATGTGGAGCACACACTGCGACAGTGGCAGAGGAAGAGTGGCGGGAGAGAGGGAGTGGGAAGTGGGAGGGAGAGGGAGAGGGAGAAGAGCAGAGTGAGAAGAGAAGAGGGAGAGAGAGTTGGAGAGAGACAGCGTCACTTGTAAACAGACATCAATAGTGGCGTAGTTCGTAATGCGCCGCGTGGTCAAATGCATGAAACGTGCGCCGTCAGTGTCCCGCGCTGGCACTGCCAGCTCCGCTTACACTGCCTTCCTCCCACCCACCTTCCCCTTCCCCTCCTCCCCCCTTTCACCCACTTCAAGCACAGTCGCCAACTTGTTGACGAGACGCTCTCAACCACCCTTCACCCTCGCAGTCCAGGGCAGAGGCACAGTCACAGTCACAGTCAGAAATCAGCATGAGACGCGACTCAACACAACTTGCTGCGGCTTGTTTTTCAGTGTATTTTGGTCATAGTACATTTTTCTCATTTCGCTTTTTGTTGAGTGCTTTCTCTGCCTTCCCTGCTGCCTCTACCTCCACCTCTCCCTTCTACACTCTGAGTGAGCTGTGTGTCTGTGTGCCTTCGTTCTCTCTCTGTCTCTGTATCTGTATTTGAGTTAGAGTATTTTCTTTAGTTCTAGCTGTGTCTGCTTTGCTCTGTGTGTGTGTGTCTGTGTGTGTGTGTGTGTGTGTGTGTCTGTGTGTGTGTGTGGGTTGTGCTCAAAACAGTACAGTGAGCTAGCGGTAAATGCTGTGGCAGCAGCAGCAGCAACGTCAGCGTTGCATGAACCTCAACGTTTGCCGCCCTCAAAATGAAATTTGTATCTCTGCCGCCGTCGCTGCCTACGTCGCTGTCGCTGTTGTTATTGCCTGCCTTGACTGACTGACTGTTGCTTTGCCACTGCCTGCCTGCCGCTCTGCTCTGCTCTCTCTGCCCTCTCGCTGCCTCTCTCTCCGCTGCCGCTGCTGCTGCCTCTGCTGCCGCCTGCGCTCACTGCCTCTCAGCTCGTGCTCATTTTCCGTTGTATTTCTTTACACTGCATTCAGTTGTTGCCCATCATTCCCTCTGCGCACGTCGCGCTGATCGCATCAATTCTCGCTGCGCCTTTCAATTCGCCTCAATTCGCCGCACTTCGCCCTCGCAACGCAACAACGCAATAAGTTGCCAGACTAACAACGCGCGCGTTTCAAACAAAACTTTTGCATATTGTGTGCAAAAATTACAAAAAAAACTTTAACCAACAAGAGTTTACAACAAAAAGAACTGCAACAACAAGAACCACAACAACAAGAACCACAACAACAAGAACCTGAACTACAATAACAACTACAAGTGCAGCCACAACAACACAGTTTATTAAAAAACAGCAAAATGGGTCGTCTGTTTCAATACAATCGTTTTGGCGCCATGGAGAGCGCAAATAAACGCAAAAAGGATACGTCGAAAAGCGCACACGATAAAGCCAAGTTGGTAAGTTGCAAACAGGACTATATAGACCAGTTAAGATTGGCAAAGAAAATTGGTAGAGAGCACTTATGATGATCTAAAGAGAGCTAGACTGGAATGACAGACATGCAAGGAGTAGAGAAGGGGATAGAAGAGTCTAGAGTTACTTAGATGGAGATGTTAAGGGGTAAATGACAAGATATATTTAAGAGCCCACAGCATAGGCTTAAAAATGTCATTTCAGTTTGTTTCTTTTCATCAACATTTATAAAAAAAAATTGTTTTTTATACGTAAATTTTTTTGTGCCAATTATCCGCCCATAGCTGTATGTTATAGATAAAGAGAAACAAGATGGTAGAGATATAAAAACAGAATGAATGTTCAAAGGATTATAACAATGGGTAACAGGAATAGAGAGATATCTAGCAAGAAATAAGAGGGAATAATAATAATCATAATAATAAATAAAATGTCTTTCTATGATTAAGATCGAAGGGAGAATAATATATGTAGCTTTAAACCCTCAAACTCGATAAATGGCACATATAATAAAGAACTAAAGAGATTCTTTTCTTAAGAGTAAATTAAGTGCTTTAGATCTTACATCTTCTATAGCACTCAAGTCATTCCTAATCAAAAAAGGGCATCAAACAAAGCATCAAAGCAAAGGCCCACCCACAAAAGCTAAACAAATAGAGATGGTATGATATAATAGATAAGAAATCTATCTGTGATTAGCGTCATAGAGAATGTTTAACAAGTTTCAATTCCATACAAACTCTTTATTCTGAACTCTGACTGTAAATTCCTTACAACAACATATTATATAAAGTTAGACATGCAAGATGTATGAACTAAGGCACTTAAGTCAGTCTCTTAAGTCATTTCCTTAAGTCATACCCTTAAGTTACTCCCTTTAGTCATTCACCTAAGTCATTCACCATCAAAGCAAGCCCCTTAAACATATCACATTAAAACCCTAAATCCCATTACTGTCTCTCCATCAAAACCTCAAAAGAAGGTGTTGCATTGTTATTAAACTTTAGAACTCTTTCCACCTTTTAACAATGATCTCGATAATTTTCTATAAAACCGCATTTCATATGCAAACGAAGAGAGAGAGACAGAAAAAGAGCTTTCTAACAATTGCCCCTAAACTGCTCTTCCTTCCCTCCTCTTTCCTGCCCCCTCTCTTCGCACACTCTTGCCTGCATTCATATGCAAAGTTCTGTGATCCACACACAAGTTGCAGCCGCAGCACACACTCGACGCGGTAATCCACACACAAATCCCACGTGAAAAACACAACGCACGCACCCACAAAACTTCACAGAGACAGCAAGAGGGGGAGGAGCCTAGAATGGGGTACTCTGCTGACATGCAACGAAATTCAAAACACGAACGACAACAATTAAAATAATTTAGTGCGAGAGATATGCGCGTTGCAGCCCCGAGCAAGAAGGCATAATAAAGTCGACTGTCGATTGTAAATCAGACGCACACTAAATCACAAATAATCAAATAAATATGATTTGCATAAAAACTAAATCAAAATAGACAGAGAGAGACAACGAGAGACAGACAGAAAGAGATAGAGAGAGAGAGAGACAAACTGAGATTTGTTATAAATCAAAGTGGAAAATGCGTCGAGTTTGTTTTCCTATCGATAGTGAGCAAACATGGCAAAGCATTGGAAAACATATGTTGGTCTCATAAAGATAATGATTGATTGGATCAGTCGAAGGGGGGGGGGAATTGGTTACACATATGTTATTTATATAGCGTTATTTGTATTTGATCTGCGATAAGCAGCTAACTAGGTCTAACTCAGTCTAACTCAGTCTCTATCTCTATCTATACAAGACAGCGTCGTCTGGCTACGATGCCAAAAAGCTGATTAGTCAAATGCCTTAATTAGGTACCCCCGACCCTCAGTCCCCTCCCCCTGGCACCTCTTTCTTACTTTTGTGCTACCTGAATTCCCATTTGAATCTTGACTGCATCAAAATATTTGTTAAGGTCTCAAATAGCAGAAGACAAAGCGAGTTGAGGCCTCTGAGACTCCGACTCAGACTCTGGAAACAGTTTGTAATTTCAAACTCTCTGCATGACAGTTTGCGTTTTGGCTTCTGCCTTCTGCATCGTTTATCTTTCACTGTCTCTGTCTCTATCTCTTTCTCTGTCTCTTTGCACATTTCTCATCGTCAGTTTTTCCACATTGCTCTTGTCATTTTTCACAAGAATCGACACCCGTTCAAGCAACGTTTTCCATTCTGTTTCATTCTGTGTGTTTTTTTTCGAATCTATGAAAATATTGTTGTTTTGCTTTTGTTTTATAGTAGGTGTTGCTGTAGCTCCCTAAAGGATTGTCTAGCTGCTGTTGTTCTTTGAGTTCTTCCTAGAGTTCTACAGTTTTTCTAGGTGTGTCTGCTATAGAGGGAATTTATTGAAAGTACTGCGTACGTAGAACGCAATCAACCTTATTGTAAAGTTCAAAGAACAGGCAGAGCCGTCCCTCTTTCTGCTCTTTCTCCTCCTTCTTCTGCCTTACCCACTTGTTTTTCGCACTTCGTTTCTAGCGCCCTGCAGACCCACAACTATTACAAAAATCTCTTAAGATCTGTGCGGCTAATGCGTTGGGCCTATCCGGCATAAATCGCTCGTCGCGCGATTTCCACACGCTGTCGCTGTCGCCAGCGCATCCGTTATCAGCTCTACGAAATATTTTCAACTAACACATTTATTGGCAATGAGAAGGCAAATAGACAGAGTCGATAGACAGGCAGACAGACAGAGTATGGGAGAAACAGACAGATGGACAGACAAAAGAGACAGTTGTAAAGGCTGTGAGATAGACAGAGCAGACAACTAAAGCAGACAGACTGAGCAGATAAACAGAGCAGACAGACAAAGCACACAGACAGACAGAGCAGACAAATAGGCTGAACAGATCCTCAGGGCAGACAGACGAAACAGAGAGAGACACTTAGCATAGACAACCAGACAGACGAACATGCAGAGCAGAGAGACATAGCATAGACAGCATACACAAAGCAGACAGACAGACAAAGAAGGCAGACAGGGTAGACAGAGAGACAGGACAGATCAACAGAGCAGACAGACAGACAAACGAAGCAGAAAGAGACACAGCATACAGACAACTAGAGAGACGAACATGCAGAGCAGACAGATAGATAGATAGACATACAATCAGAGAGGCAAACAGTCGGAGAGGCAGACAGACAAGACCAAGGGACAGTGTAACAGACAGACAGTCTAACAGGCAGACAGTCTAACAGGCAGCCAGTCATAGAAGCAGACAGGCAGACAGCCAATGGAGATAGACAGTGGGACAGACAAGTCAGTCTGTTTCTGTGTTTACAGTCGCTGACAAACGTTTTCAATTAGTTTGGCAGCATAAAGGCGACGCCGCATAGCAGGTCAAACGATAAGGCAGCGAACTGCAGACAAAATGCACACACAAACACACACATCAAGTCACTCTCCAGTATACACACACACACACACACACACACACACACACTCTTCAACACATACTCTCTGACTCTCTCCACATCAAACAAAACTAATAAAGTTGTCACTAAAATGGCTGGCAAACTCAACCATATGTCGCCAGTCGCGACCAGATTAAAATCTAAAACAATTAAACAAAAGATAAACAGTTTTTCTGCATTTTTCTGCGCTACACAAAGAGTTTTCTTTGGTGCAGGAAAATTGCTTCAGTCCAAGAAAATTGCTGGAGTCAACGAGCTGCAGTTTGTAGTTGGAGTTGAAGTTGGCGTCTTGGCGTCGCTTCAACACCCTTTCTAAGTGGCTGAGGCAGACAGACACGTATTTATATATATATATATGTATGTATGTGTGTATATGTGTGTGTGTGTATCTGTGTGTGTGATGTGTGTGCTCTACCCTGCTCATAATTCTCCTGCTTTCTAATTTTAAATCAACAGATTAGCAGCGCAATGAGCGAAGCATTTAAAATTCTCAAGCATTTTGAAGGCACTCTGGCACACACACACACTCGCACACACACACACACACGCACATTCAAGGGCAATGATTAATGCAAGTACATGTGCATAGACATGTATATATACGCTCTACACCATACTATATGTGGAGATCGTTTGATTTCCCCTGATTTCCTAAGTAGACACGAAATTAATTGCGCCTCTCTTAAAGTGCATTTAATTTTGAGTGCAGCGGCTGCCTCGTTAAGATTTATGGCCAAAAACAAACTGCAACGGTGCAACGTGCAACGTGCAACAACAGCAACTTGCAGCTTGCTTCGACTGTGGCAAACTGCGCCTGCAAATTGATGAGCATAATTAAATGGCCCGACATCGTTGCATGCATTGTTGTAATTTATGCTCCATATTGCTGACTCCCCCCCTCTCTACCCCACACACCCTACCTCTCCCACTCTCTCTCTCTCTCTCTCTGTGCCTCCCCCATCTTCTTAATTCCATTGCGCCGTTTTTGAGTAAACAACAATTTCACTTATTTTCATGCCGTCTGCGCGTCTCTGCTTTGTTATTTTTACGCTCGACTCAATATAAATTTTCGCCTGCCTTGGCTGCCTTTGCTGCTGCTGCTGCTGTGGCACATGCCATGCCAGGAAAATGTAATGCAAATATGCAAAAAAAAGCTTTCAACGGCGCAATCCAACAACAACAACCTCCCTCAACCGACTAATCAACAAAACGAACTGGGCAGCCTGGCAAATAGTTTAGCTGTGCAGGGGGGCAAGAGACTGGGGGCTCTGCTTTGGTCTAGCCATCAACATCAGGCAAGCAACAACAACTGACAGCAACAACTGACGACAACAACAGCAGGCAACGAGCAACATCATCGTTATCAACAGCTCGTCATGTGCTGCGGCGCGTATGTTGAGCTGTTTGAGCTTCATATGGCTTCCACAAGGATTTGTATGCATTAGCGAAGAGAGACAGAGGGAGTGGGAGTGAGAGAGAGAGGGAGAGTGAGAGAAGAGAGAATAGACAGAGAGGAGTGGGGAGTAGGAGATAGAGATTAGAGGGAGTTGTAGGGGCAGTTGAAGTAGCCACAGTT
Source organism: Zaprionus vittiger (assembly GCA_018904025.1). Classification (NCBI taxonomy): domain Eukaryota; kingdom Metazoa; phylum Arthropoda; class Insecta; order Diptera; family Drosophilidae; genus Zaprionus; species Zaprionus vittiger. Next base: position 1,405,771 of record JAEIFQ010001142.1, on the reverse strand, counting down.
GTTAACTGTTTTAAAACTTGAACTACTCGAGTTGTCTAGCCAAAAACCAGACAAAAAGTAGCCAAAGTTTAGTCAAAAAGTGGCCAGAAATGCCTGAACTCTTCTTTACACAATGCCACAGTGAAGTAGTCTCAACTAGGTACCCTCAACTTGCTACCCTTAGCTATCGTAGTTACCTTCAACTAGGCACACTGAGTAAGATACACTTAGGTCGGTACTCTTAGGCTCCCTCAGTTAGACTTTCTCATTTAGGTACTGCCTTCAACTAGGTACCTTTAACTAGGTACTTTCAACTAGGTACCATCAAATAGGTAACCTCAATTAGGCTTCCTCAGTTAGGTACCCTCAGTGAGGTACTTTGAACGAGGCACACTCAGCTAGATACACTCAGCTCGAAACTTTCATGCTCCCTCAGTTAGGTACACTCAGCTAGGTACCTTCAACTAGGTACCCTCAGTTAGACTCCCTCAGTTAGGCTCTCTCAGTAAGGCTCCTTCAGTTAGGCTCCTTCAGTTAGGCTCCCTCAGTTAGGTACCCTCAGCTACTCCCAGTAAGGTACACCCAGCTAGGTATCCACAGCTATGTAAGGTACCATCAGCTAGATGCCCTGAGTTAGGTACACTAGGTTAGGCACTCGAAGTTAAGTACTCTTGCTAGGTTTCTTCAGTTGGGTTCCCTGAGTTAAGATCTCTCAGTTAGGCTGCCTCAGATAGACTCCCTCAGTTAGACTCTCCCAGTTAGACTCCATTAAATAGATTACCCTCTTCTATTTCCCCCTTCTAGACGTTCCCTTAAATAAATAAATAAATGCATTTTTTAACTTGAAGTTCATTGCACTTGTCATCTGCATATCTTCAGCTCATCAGCTTCCACTGCCCCTTCTTCTCCCACTACCCCTTCCCCTATACCACTGCCCCTTTCCTACTCATCTAAACAAAGAGTCATCTCTTGAGATTCCCACACAACAACAATCATATATATTCATGCATCACATGAGCAACACACGCCCATAAAATACAATTAAAAGAAATTTCAACAATTTTAATTTGCATTTAATAAACTCATCAAATAAAAAGTTCCAAAAATTCCCATAAAATGAGTGGAAAAATGGAAAACAGCTCAATTTGAAAAGCGTTTGATATGACCCCCTTTTTTTACACCTATAAAAAGATGTGAGCTGGAGAGAGTGAGCCACAAAAAAACGTGTCGAGCGGCGTTAAAAATTGTCTATAAAACCACCATCGAGCATAAGCTATACCACATGCGATATACGAATATACAATGCCACATGCCACATGCCACATGCCACATCTGTGTGTGTGTGTCTAAACAAAGGATTTTCCAGCGAATGCTCTTGTCTAATTGCCAGCAGTAGAAGAAGCAGTAGACACGGCATATCAAAACCAAACCGAGCAGAAAACTATAAACTATAAAGATTTTTACATATTTTGTTTTCTTCTGTTGTGTAGCTTGTGGCATAAAACGAAATTAGTGGAAAAAAATGTTAAAATCATTTTACGATAGGTTTTTCGGGGGCCACAAAGCTGCTAGGTAAGTAGTGCCTCTCCCCCCCTCTCCCCTCTCTCTCCCTTCCTCTCTCTCTCCGACTCTTCTGCCACATTAACTGAAAAAAGGAAAAACTGAGTTCATAAATTTTCAAATACACCGCGGGGCAGACAGAGACGCGTGTTCTGAAAATGTCATAAAGTAGTTCCCCCCATTCTCTATATTGTAGATTCCCGACGTCTTGAAAGCCCCAGCACGTGTGTGGATTATGTCGAACTTTTTGGTGTGGCATAAAACTGTCAAATTAGCTGGCGGCCAACACAGAAAAATGTCTACAAAATATTCAAATAGAGCAAGTCCAAACTAATTTACAGCTCGATTGCAACAAACGCTGGACGTGACAGATATATAGAGAGATATAGTAGAGAGAGCATAGAGAGAGGAGAGAGAAATGAAGAGATATATGAAGAGATATATGAAGAGATATATGAAGAGATATTTGAAACTGGCAGAGCTAATGTTTTGATGGGTTTAGTGCATGAACTAGATAAGTATTTAGCTGTTCTCATTTGTGCTTGGGCTTCAGCTCTAAGGTTGATGGCTTTATGTATTGAGTAACTGTTGAAAGGGAAGTCTTTTATATATGTATTCAGTTACCTATTGAACTAACTGCTGTCAGTAGGGTCTTTATGATATCATCTATAAACTCATTCAACGCTGATTAAAGGCAGCTTTATATGATATCGATTAGAATGAGTATAAAGACTGCAGCTAGTCAAACTGTAAAGGGGCAACCCTTAGACCTATGCACCATTTTGCAATTGAATCTATATCAATCTCTCAACTCTCTCTCTCTCCCTCTCTATTAATAGTTACCTACTCTCTCCTATAGCAATCTATCCCAACTCCCTCTATAGTTACCTTCTCTCTCTCTCTCTCTCTCTGTCCTGCATCAATCTATACTACCTCCCTCTATAGTTTGCTACTCTCTTGGGTTTTTATATAGTTTGCTTCTATAGTTTCTTTCTCTGTCCTGCCTCAATCTATGCCTCTATCCTCCTTCTATAGTTTCCTACTCTCTCGTGTTTTTTGCGGTTAGCTTGGCACAACCGCATTGCATTTTTAAGTAATCGACACTGATTGGCATTGCGTGTGGTTTGCACTCTAGGGTGGTTTCGCCCCACATCTCTCTGCACCCCTCTCTCTCTCTCCCTCCTTCCTTTGCAAACGTGCCACTTCAGCAGCTGTTTGATTTTCCAGCATGAAATTCATGCATATGCCACTCAAGTGGACACAACTGGCTCTATAAGGCTCTAACAAGCATGCAGAAAGAAGAATAACAACAACAAGGAACAATAGGCAACATTTCAATAAATTCATCGAGCCAAAGGCGCAACTCATTGAATGCACTTCAACTAATTCTTCATCTACTTCTTCTTCTTTGGGCTCTTTTCTTAAATGCACAATAAATGGAAAAGTAACAACTGTTTTTCCAGGCGAGCACAGCCCCCGCAGGGCACCTTGTCAGCTGTAACTCTCCCTCTTTCTGCTCTACCTGAGCTCGTTTTTATTGTTACAGAATTTGATTACGAAAATATGCTAACACCTTGCTGGGGCCAAACAAAGAAGGAAGGTTGTCTGGCAACATCAATTAGAGTTACCTTTCCGCGGTGCAGGATCAGGCCAAGAGATTGTAGATCGGTAACTTACCTTACCTTACCCTAACCCTAACCCTAACCCATCATTATTACATTAGCGAGAGACAGAGAGATAGAGAGGAGGGAGAGGGAGAGCCGCGTCCAACACCTTTTGCTCACTACTGTAGCCGGTAGAGCTCAGCACTGCTCAGCCTGCTCAGCTTGCTCTATTATCATAATTACTCGTGTTGTTGTTGTTGTTGCTGTCGCTGTCATTGTCTTGCATAAATTAAAAAGAATCATGCAGCCTTTTCTATACACTCTTTTGGCTATTAAACGCCTGTTTTCCGTCAGTTTTCCCCGCCACATTTGCCGTTTGATTTAAGCCGATAAAAGGTTAAGGTGTAGGTAAACTTTGACGCTTCTTACACGGTCCGCTTTCAACAGCGATTTGGATTTATTTATGGTCAACTTCAAAGCAATTGTTGTTGCTGCTATTGTTGTTATTGCTGTTGTTGCTGGCCACGGCTTGTTGGCCATGAATTAATGGCTATGCTAGGCCATTGCCGTGTAATTTGGTAATAGAAATTCAATTTTTATACGGTTTTTTCTTTTGGTTTGTATTTTCCTCATGCAAATTAAGGCAGGAAGGAAGTGAAGCAAGGGGGGCAGGGGCACTTCCTAGTCAAGCAGTGAGTGGGGGGGGTAGAGCAGGGCAGCTTCCTCTACAAGTTAGGGGGGGAAGGTACCTCCTCCCCTCTCTCTCTCCCTCTCTCTTAACTTCATTATGCTTGCACTGATTATGCGCTCAACATGCTTGACTGGCAATCTTTCTACTCAATGTGCAATTCAATCACATTCAATCAAAATCAATTTAGCTTAACGCACACACACACACATGTGTGTATGTGTGTGTGTGTGCTACCTGGTCGAGGTATTGTGTACTGCTGCCTGCCTGCCAAGAGTTGCCTTGCCACTCTCTCCATTGAATGCTCATTATTTTGCCCATTTTATTATGCTCTCTGGCTGTCGAGTGTGTGCCAAGTGTGTGTGCGTGTGTGTGCGTGCTGAAGTGTCATTGTATTGTTCTGCTACCTCTCTACTGCACTCTCCCTCTCTCTCTCTCGCTCAGTTGCTTTTCGAGTGCATTGCACACTCGAACGCACTTTTCGAGAATTTATTGAATACTTTTTGCCAAGGTGAACGATTCGCATTGTGTTTGCCAAGTGCCAAAAAGGGGTGTGGCAGAAGTTGTCAAATAAAATGAGAGAAAGAGAGGGAGAAAAGGCTGAGCACATGTGAGAGAAAGAGAAGCAGAAGGAAGCTGCACACATGCGTTCATTATGAACAGCTTAGCTGCGAGTCTAGAAAGGGTTCAACTGAGGAGAAACTGAGCAGAAGGCAGCAGAAAAGGGGAGTAAGGAGAAGAAAAGCACAGAAAAGCAAAGTAAAGAGTGTGTAAAGATAAGAAAAATCCTTCATTCCCTACGGCAACTGCATAAATTTTCACTTGGCAGCAAATGAAAAGCAAATATCAAAAGATGAAAACAGGCAAATTACAGAACAATGAACACAGGACGAACAAAGCGCATTACACGCGTATCACAACAACAAGGAAATGACCCCAGGCTGTGTCAGGGTTGAGAGTGTGAAATAAAATGCGCAAATAGCAGCCTGAAAGAGGGAAAACCAAAAGGAGAGGCAGCCTCAGGTAGCATGGGAAATCCAACTAGTTGTATTTTCTTTTTTTCTAGAGCACATTTTGTTTTTGTGGCTTGACCAAAACTAATCACATTTCTTTCTCTCTCTCTCTCTCTCTTCTTTCTTTCTATAGTTACGCAATGCCATGAACTGTCCCTCGTATTCGGACATTTACGGCGAGTACAAAGGCATCAATAGCAAGGCTGGCCAGAATCTCGACTTGGCCTTCTCCAAGTGTCAACAATGGAGCAACAAACTGGCAGCAGCTGCAACTGCAACTGCAACAGTTGATGAGCCTGCACAGAGTCGCACACACAAAGTCTACGATAGCATGAAGAATTTTCTGCAACGCAAACTCTTTGCACAACCCTCGCAACGTGAGGAGGAGCCTACAAGTGACTACGATGAGGTGTGTAAACCCCCCCCCCAAAGTGCTAAGGTCTTTATTAACTTAACTTTCTTTTTCGCTTCCTTAGCAGGATCTTCTCGACTCCTCGTACCAAGCTGACGTGGAGGAAGATGAAGATGAGGAGCAGCAGCAGAAAGTCTTGCAGCAGCAGCAGTTGGTCAATTGCAGTTGCAGCTCCTCCCTGGACAGTGCCTCCCAAACATCACCCAAGCGCACCAAGTCGCCACAAAAATCATTGCTGTCGCTCAACTGTTGGCAGAGCAGTCAGCACAGTGACTCCAGTTGCAGTGAGGAGGCACCAGTGGAGCAGCAAGAAGACTCCGATGCAGGCATCTCTGATTGCTGTCAACTGCTGAACGAGAGCAGCAACAGCAGCAACTCCAAGCGACGTGGTACACCCAAGAAACGCCTCACATCGCGCTGGAGCAACAACCTCAACTCCGATGACGATGATGAGGAGGAGGAGGAGGATGCAGAGCTGCTACAGTGTGCCTGGTATCAGCCACGCATTACAGCCAAGGCAGCACAGGAGCATCTGCAGCAGGCAACACCAGGCAGCTTCCTGCTACGTCGCAGCACACCTCGCAACTTTGAGCTGTGCCTGCGTCTCGAACAGAAGATCAAATGCTACACAGTGCAATGCAGTCGCAGTGAGATGTACAGCCTGAAGGGTGCCAAGAAACAGTTCAGCACCCTCAAGGCACTCATCACACATCACTCTGTGATGGCAGAGCAGTTGCCCCTCACACTGGACATGCCACGTGAAAGGGATCTGGTCAAATCATCTGCTTTGCGTTATGCAGATGACTTTGAGCCATTGGAATCTCTGCAACTTTTGGGTATCCTTAAGAGTCTGCAGGCCAAGAACTACGAGGCATAGTAGAAGATGGCATGTAGAAGAGATCAAAGGGGGTACTACGAGGGGGAGGGAGGGGGGTTTATCGTACTGCAAACTGGAACGATAGGTGAAATCGAAATTAAGTTAGTTTTCTTTTAAGGCCTGCCTTGTGATATAGTTTAGCAACGAATCGATCGTATATATCTTCGAATTCTTAGTCTGTAGTTCAACTTTGTAATTATCGTCGTCGTGTTTTTTATTATTATTATTATTATTATGCTTAAGTTCTTCAATTGTATCGTCATCTTTGTAAATGTTATGAAATAAATATATTGAACAATGCAATTTTGCAAAGAAAAGAAAAACCTCAACTCTCCCTCGTTGCATTCGCTTTATTCGTCACGCCTCCTGCCATAAACTCTGTTTCCTGCCCCTTCCACATTCGTGCACAGTTTCCCAGTCCCTGGCAGAGGGTGTGTTTGTGTGGCCAGCATCCTGGAGGGTTAACCTGGGCTGCCTCGTTGCCTCCCTCCACTCACAAGCGATTAGCGTTTCAAGTGGCTCTCATTAATTTTTCAAGTGAGGCTCCTTGGCAACGGCAATGCGCCTAGCAACATGTTGCTGAGGCAGGCAGGCAGCATTTGTTGCAAGCAGTGTATTGCCAGCATGCTAATGTTGCAGGCAGTGCAATGCAAGCAGTGCATAGGGTATGTCGAAACGAGGCAGAAGCAGGCACCTCCGACCCAATAAAGTATATATATTCTGAATCAGCATCAACAACCTGACTGTACCGTTTCAGCAATTGATTTTCGGTAGATTTGGCAACTCTTTTTAGCTTTTTTTCTACACTTAAAATTTCTTGCAACAGAAAGTGCCTCTGCCCAAGCTCTGCCGACATACGTACGAGTGTAAACATATTCGTATGACTTCGGCAGTGATGAGAGAGAGAAGGGAGTCTTCCTTTTTGTTACACCTCTGATTTAGACAGAGATCTGGGCAGATGGCAGAGCTGCTTAGCGAGTGAGGATCGTGTATGTGCTATGGAATAGTGTACGTGCTATGGAATCGTGTCCTAGCTAAACAGAGCTCTGTTAGCGAAAATGTAAGGTATTTTCATTTGGAATAACGGCAGTTTTTTTTGTTTTCAAGTCGAAATTGCGCAAAAACTAGAAGAAACAGCGCCTTGCATTTTTTTTCATTATTCTTCATTTTGTCCTTTTTGCTTTTCAAAATTCGTAAAAATGACAGCTCACCCAGGAAAAGGTGAAAATGTTTTAGCCACTTTTTTCCATTACTCCTTTATTCTTCAAGCAAAAACAGTTGGAAAAAGGCTGAAAGGGCGGCCTGACGGGGCGGCGGCGTTCAAAAAACAAGTGTAACATGACTCTGTTAAGTTTAACATTTCATAAATGATTTAATTAAAATAATTGTTGCATACTTTTAGCTGCCGGCAGTATGCATAATATGCGAGCGCACAAAAGTATGCAATGCAATTTGGTGCAGATCGCAGGGGTATGGCAAGCCCAGTGCAGCCGAAAAGTAGGCAATGAAAAGCGTCAACTGCAGCAAAAAGCTAAAATTCGACGCTATATGTTGTTTCGTTGCTATGAAACTGTGAAAACACGTTAAAATAAACTGGAAATAGGCTAGTTTTCACAGGAAATAAAGCTGAATTTACACCACTACACAGCAGCCATGTGCATTGTATTTCAAACCCCGATTAAGTTACACACACGTGTGTGAAATGGTTGAGGTTTATCTATAAAAACAAACTATAAAACCCCCTTCCATCAGGGCATAAAAACAACTGCAATTCACAATGCCATGCAATTTAATATATCATTATTAAATACAAACACTCGAACAACCCTCAGCCCCAAACACAATGAATGAAGGGGTGGCATCATTAAAATAACGAGCTGAAAAACACACACACACACAGCACAGCACAGAGAAAGAATGAAATTGCAAATAAATGCAATCGCTGACACCACAATTAATTATGGCCCATCACCATCATTAATAAAGTCATCAAACTGTTGAAAATGTTATAATTATAATAATAAATTGAGGGAGGAAAATGAGAAATAAACAATGACAATTTGATGTTCACATTTGTGTTATCGCAGTAAGCCACATAAATAAATAGGCAACAAGATTAACTTTTATTTTGTTTTTTTAAATTAAAAATTGATCGCAAAATTTTAGTAAATGTCTTAACAAGTTCTTCAGCTTCTTCAACACCAACATCGCCATGAACACCTTAAAGAGCCTTCTCTTTATACTATGTTTAATTGGTCTTGGGGTGAGTAAGCTGCGCTCTCTTTGATCACACTACGATCTCTTTCCTTTCTCCCCTGCAGCATCTTATACTCACGCAGAGTGTAACCAAAGAGAAGGCACCTCATGCTAAAAAGTTCTATAAGAAATTAGATGAAAACAACATGGCTTGGGAGGTAGAGAAAGTGCAGCTAAGAGAACCTCAAACAACCGAAATCGAGGTCTACAATGGAGCATGGACACCGGAGGCAAGAAGCCTGGCCAGAGCAACAGTTCAACAGTCTGTCATCTTTCCATATCTCTGGCACTTTGGTCAACTTGTGACTAGTGTCATTTTCATTTGTATGTTGGCATAATTTTTTTATAATATAAATAAGTAACGAGGAGTAATGAGGAGGCTTTTAGAGCAGGAAGGTATCCCTACTCTGCCTCTTTTTATGCTTTACTTTTTATGCTTTACTTTTCATATTCATATATCATATTCATATATGTCTCATATTCATATTTGTTTAGCTTTGCATTGCAAGGACACCTCATTCAGGCAGGCAGGCAGTACAAATAGAAGGCAGCCAGGCAGCCTCACATGTTTACTCCCTTTCTCTAATTTTCAGTTTCATTTTCATTTGTACATTACTCACTAATTGCGGCAGTAATTGCAGTGCAAACATATTCGCAGTTAAATGAAACCTTTTAATATAATTAACAAGTAAAAAAGCTACAAACTGTACATGCAGTAAAATTTTTACCTCAATAACTTTCAAATGAATTAAACATTTTTTGATGCACAAAATTATAATCCAGTAAGGTGCAGTCATGCACTAACGCAACTTATTCGGTGACGGAGCACGGAAATCGGACCAACAGACAAAGTAGTTTAAATCAAGACCTTCACACTTTGGTGGTAAAATTGCAAAAATGTATTTCTCTCCTTTTTGCTTGCCTTCAGTAGCAGCTTTGCTCTTATAACCGATGCCTTTAACGTTAACATTGATCTCTTTTTATGTTAAATACGTTACGTTAACATGAATTCAGTTAATAGGAAAAAAAACAAATTAAAATTACAGTGCATTTACATGGTATATAATTGATACTAAACGGCAAATGCCGTAACAATTCTCAAGAAAAGTATTCGGCAATCATTTGGACAATGTTAACTATTGTGTACACCAAATTTGAGCATTATATCTTTTTAATAACACCAGCAATTCAATATTTATTAATTTACGTAAGCAAAAGAAGGCGTGGCTAAATTCTAAATAGAACTTTGCCTATATGCAAACATAATAAAGCTTGTCAACAACTTTGCTAGTCCTGGCTCTTATACTCTCAGAGTTATAGGTGTTCATACAAACAGACAGATGGCATAAAGCAGCCTTTAAAGCTGCTCATAAGCTGACTAGGCAGAGCATTGCATACCCTATACCCTTTAGCATACTATAGCTACTCTGCCTGCTGCCAAATCATTGCCAATTTGCAAATTCAAATCGATTTCATTCTCGACTAATTAGCGAAAAGAGTTTTAACCAATTGAATGCACTTGGCCAAGCAGACAGGCAGGCTTACATCTCTCTGTCTCTGCTTTCCTCTCTCTCTCTCTCTCTCTGTCTCTCTCTCTCTCTCTCTCTCTCTCTTACAACTGCTGTCCAGTCAGTCACATCAAAATCGATAAACGTGACTGTTGAGACGAACCCGTAACCGGCAAAGCGAAGCCAGAGCACGGAGCAGGCATTCACCTGTAGCGCATTACAAAAGCCAGTGGGCGTGGCAGCTAGGGCGGGTTGCACTTGCAACCTGGGGATCTCTCTGACATGACGTTGGCAATACTGTTTGTCAGGATTATCTGACTGTTTATATGCGATTTATTTACCTGCCCCCAAGCAGGAGGCAAAGGCAGCCACAGTCTGTTGCCATGACGGCCGACGTTGGCTTTGTGTGTGTGCCACAGTCATGTTGCAGGTACATGGAGTATGCATAAATGTTGTGCCTTTTAATTAGCACATTCACACCCACACACACACAAACACACACACACACCCTTAGGGCTTGTTAGCTTGCCTCGATTATCTGGCTGGCATAATTAGACGCAGCAGCCGCGAAGCGTTTTTAGCCTTAAATGCGCTTAAAGCAGCACGCAGCAAGTGCAACGTGTGGCAAGCAGCAGAATTCAATCAGCGTTGCCAGAGAGAGTGCACAAGAGGGAAAAGCGGGTAAGGCAGAGAGGAAGCGAGGAAGTTGAAGTTGAGGAATGAATGTGGCAACACTTGAGTGTCCAACGAGGCGTCAGGCTCTCTCTCTCTCTCTCTCTCTCACTCTCACTTAAGTATGATGTAAGATGCTAGGACTCTGCCGCAAGTGGCAAGCGCTGGCAAGTGGCAAGAAATTGTGTCAGCAGCTGGGGGCAGCTGCTGCTATTGCTGCCACTGCTGTTGCTGCTGCCTCTGACTTATTAAGCTCATTTCGCAGCGCACGCACGCAAAGGACAAAGTGACTGCGGGACTGCGGGACTGACTGATGGATTGACAGTCTAGGCAACTTACTTGCTGCTGACTGATTGACCCACCATGGGCACACGTACTGAGGCACGTACTGCACCCTGAAAGTATGCAACAAGCCAAGCCGGGGCAGACCAGACCAGGTCAGGCCAAACTCAGCGTGCACTCAATTGTTTTCTGGCCAGAGAGGAATCAGTTTGGCATTTAGCCAGCGTGCATATTAAATGCACCAGATATGCCTGCCCCCCCCTTGTGCTGCCTCTGTGCCACTGCCTGCCTCCCACTACCTTCCCCCGTACCTTCTCTTCCTCCCTCTTCCTCTTCAATTCCCAACTGGGTCAGCAGTGCAGAAAAAAAACGCAACAATTGAAGCTGCTGAGCAGGATATGCAAGTCGCAGCACAAAAGAGAATTGATAAAACTCAGCTGCAGCAAAGAAAAAGCAAGCAGTGCAAAGAGAAGAGAACGCGCTCAATTTATAAGTATAATTCCCTGTACACACAAAATAATGAACTAGTTAGCTTGATTTGCACAGCAGGCAAAAGATTCTGCCTGCTTCAATTTGGCTTGGTTTTTTAGCTATAAACAGTAAGAAAAGCGTGGGATACCCTTCGACCCATATTCTAATGTAGTTTAATTTGTTAAATTCATACACATATAATAGGCACATGCTTTGAAATTATTCCCGACAGATGGCGCTCGCGCTTCGTGCTCGCCCACCTCCTTTGTTATATATGGTTTTATATGCTCAAACTTTCTTAAATAACTTCTGTGATTATTGTCCGATCGGATTGCAATTTGGAGAATACGTAGATATTTTAATGAGCTTAGTAAATGTTAAGTCAGAAAGTTCTATCTTTTATACAGCGCTTACAAATTAAGTTCAAAAATTAAACTATTGATTTGCGGGGGCGGTGGGCGTGGCACCTAACATTTGAAATAAACTTGATCTGCGCCTGGTACACAGAAACCTTCAAGCCAAATTTGGTGTCTCCAGCTTTTATAACAGCTGAGATCTGTGCGTTCACACAGACAGACAGACAGACAGACAGACAGGCAGACAGACAGGCAGACAGACAGACAGACAGACAGACAGACAGACAGACAGACAGACAGACAGACAGACAGGCAGACAGACAGGCAGACAGACATGGCTCAATTGACTCGGCTTATGATCCTGAGCCACAATATATATACTTTATAGGGTCTGCCACGCCTTCTTCTGCCTGTTACATACATTTGCACAAAGTTAGTATACCCTTTTTAGACAATTTTCAATGGTCGCAGGGTATAAAAACTTGGCTTTATTTTCTACTTAAGCTGACAATCTTCTTTACACTTTAAGTTCTACAGTATTGGCAATTAGTTTCATTTAAATTTAATTAAAATTCACACATTCTCTCCCACGCCCGCTCAACTTTCAGCAAACTCCGCTTATCACTTCCGCCTAAGCAGACTCTCCTCCTTCTCCTCCTCCTCATCTCTTTGCTCAGCTGCATATTAATTTTCCGTTTCCTGTTCAAACCAAAAATGAAGAGCATATAAATCAAAAAATGAGCAGCATATGTAGAGGCAAGTGGGGCAGGCAGGGGCAGGGGAAAAGGGGCAGGGGGGGCAGCAGGCAGCTCAACAGCTTCTGCTGCCTTAAAACTTTTAGCTTTTAATGTTGTTAATTAATCGATATCTCTCTATACACACAAAGGCAGCACAAGCCAGACAAAGCAATTAGAAAAAGGCAGAGCTGCCCCTCCACCCTCCTTCCCCCCCCTCCTACACACTCCCCTCTATCCCCTCTATACACTGAAAGTCCCTCAAGGCAACCAACAATAACAATAAAGGCAAATAGAACAAATACAATACACACACACACACACATGGCAGCAACTGTCCCCTGTTGCCAGTCTCAGCTCCTCCTCCTCTTTCCCCTCTTCCTTATATGATTTACAGTCTGCGCCTTTGGCAAAAGTTAAGAAATGAAATTTCAAGAAAAGCAAGTTCAGCAGGGGCAGAAATATTGTAAAAGTCTCCCCCCCTCTCTGGCTATAAAGTAAATACACACGATACACGATATCGAAGGCAGACAAGGGGCAGTGTATGAGTTGCCAAGTCGTTATCTTAATTACTTTTATAGCTTCAATTTGTAGGGGATGGAAGGAAGAAGCAGAAGAAGAAGAGAAGAAGAAGAGCAGGAGGAAGATAGGGAAGCAGGCAAGTAGAGAGGAAGGGAGGCAGGAAGAAAGGTAACTGCAAAAAGAACACGCACAGTGAAGCTTTAAAACTGCAAGAATCAAAGCATAAGCAGGCATATAGAATATAGAAGAGGGGACAGGGGCAGTGGAAGGTACAGGAAAAGGGGCAGTAAGGGGGCAGTAAGGGGGCGAGGCATGTGAGTTATGTGAGCAACCCAATTATTCAGCTATCTGATGCCGCTGCGCCTCATTAACAGCATAGAAAAGCTTTTGCATATTTTCACAGTTCATTATGACACATGACACGCCCCCCCCCACACCTACCTACGTGGCATGTGTCTCATGTGGTGTTTGCTGACTTAATACAGCAAGGCAGTTAATGAACTCAGCTCAACACTGAATGAGTGAAAGCGTAATGAAAGGCGTTGCCTCAGTCTGTGCCTCAACCTGATTCGGGTTACTGGGGCCCGTCCTTGAGCGCAGCTTGCCTTATAGAAATTTAATGAGCTGCCACACACACACACACGCACACTCCACACACACTTGCACACACTCTACACACTCCCCTCTTTAACTCCCCAGCCTGCTTAACGCATTTCCCTGGCTAATTTTGACACAACTTGTGCTTTAAACTGGCACTTAATTAACATTGCGTATACGACAAGTGAAACACAGTTTGCCAACGAAAAACAGAATCAATTTCCCTTGGCATGGCCGGATATGAAAGACGACTGCCTGCGGCGACAGCAGCAGCCAAAACACAACAACAAACAAACACAACAGGGGGGCGGGGAGGTAGCAATAGGGGGCGTGGCGCGCTTTGAGTTGAAATTATTTTGGCATTTGGCATTGGCCGCAAATATATTTTGTGTGGGGGAAGGGGAAGAGAAGCCAACATCAATAAACTGTTGACAAAAACTTGAAAGTGGAAGCAGAGAGTAGAAGCTGAGGGGGAGGGGGAGGGGGAGGGAAAGAGAGAGGCAGGCAGAGAGGCAGCGGGTCTGGCACTTCGTTTATTGAAGTACGCGAAATTTGCAGACGCCATTGCCGTCGCTTGTTAATATTGAGACGCGCATTATTTATGGCAAACTTTTAGCAACACTATGGATTGATGGGCGTGTCAGAGAGAGAGAGGGGGAGAGGGGGAGAGTGGGACAGAGGCAGGCACTTTGGCTGGCTGAAACTTTTAACGAGTTGCTTTACTTGGCAGCTCTCATGCTGCGCAAATGTTTGCACCTTGCCAACTGCAATTTTGTCGCTTAGTTTTACATCAGCGCAAAGTTGCAAGCTGCTTAACTCGTTGCAAGCAACGGCAGCAGCAGCAGCAGCAGCAGCAACAGCAGCAGCAGCAGCACAACCAAACTTGTTTGCAACTTAACAATCATACGCAACGTTGCACCAGCAAGTAGCTTTAACTGGCTTCGGCTTTAAGTCGAGTTGCATAAAGTTTGCCAGGCTTCCTCTAAGCACAACAATCAACACAGTGATTCTATCTGCTCTTTCCCTTCCCTCTTTTCCTCTTCTCCTTCCCTCTACTCTTCTTCCCTTTACTCTGCTCTTTCCCTCTTCTCTCCTCTGCTCTCCACAACCACAAGCATTTCATTATTAGAACACAAAAATGTTGAAAATTTCATTAAATGGCTGCATTGTGTTGCCAAACCAAACCAAGCACAGGCTGCCAGTCTGCCCACACCTCCTGCCTGCCTGCCTGGCCTGTAGTGCAGCCTGTACTGAAACTGAAAGGCAGCCCTAAACTGTAGCACAGCAACTAATGATGTTCTGCCTTGCCTTTTTGTCAGCCTGTTGAAAAGCTAGAAGAACTGCGAACTGCGAACTGAGAACTGAGAAGTCTGCCAGTTAAAAAGCAGAAAGAAAGGTTAGGTTTGACATGCCGAAGGTGCTAACTTTTACAGTTGCATGTTCCTATATTAGTGTTATTTTAGTGATATATAATTCCTATATTAATAATATATAATGTTGCAGAATTGAAGAGTATTTTATTCGTGCAATATTATGTCCAACTTTGATAGACACTGATAAGTTAAGTTACTTCTAAAATTAGAACCGATCTGCATACAATAACCTTCATTTCGGCCGATTGTTCCTATGGCAGCTATATGTTATAGTGCTGCGATTTTGATGAAATTTTTGTGCATATTATATATATAGAGAACATGCATATTATATATATACAAAAGACCATCCTGGTCGCAGTGACTCGCCCCTTTTCTGCTGGGAGACTCCCTTTTTCAAATAATAATAATAATAATATATATGGAGAAACTGCGATGCAGTAAATTTGCAATATCTGGACAAATAATAATAATAGGCCGATAGTTTGTATGACAGCTATACGATATATGGGTGCGATCCGACTCGTTCCGACTTATATACAGTATGCAGCAATAAGAAGCATGTGCACCAAGTTTCATAAAGATAGCTTCACAACTGAGAGACTGGTTTGCATTGTAAGACATGGACAGACGGACAGACAGACAGACAGATAGACAGACAGACAGACAGACAGACAGACAGACAGACAGACAGACAGACAGACAGATAGATAGATAGACAGACAGACAGATAGACAGACAGACAGACAGACAGACAGACAGACAAATAGAAAGACAGACAGACATAACGACAGACGGAAAGACAGACGGATAGACAGATGAACAGATAAACAGACAGACAGATAGAGAGACAGACAGAGAGACAGACAGAAAGACAGATAGACAGACAGAGAGACAAAGAGATAGACATGTCTAGATCAATTTCTCTGTACATGTTGATGCAGAATACATATATTATATATACTTTATGGACTCGGAGATGTCTCCTAAGATGCCTTGCAAACTCCTGTCCAGAGCTAATATACCCTCTGCAAGGGTATAACAAGGAATTCTTGACTGCATGTTTACAGTAAATGATAAATTCTACAACTTATACCATATAAAACCTTAATGAATAGTCGTCTATATCTCGCTCTCTTTCTCTCACCTATCAAAATCTCAGAATTTCCAGCAACATTTGAGAGAATTATTTCCTACTTCATTGCTTAAAATAGCATGAAATGAATGAAGTAAACTGCTGACATATATTCTATAATTTCTCCATTATATATAAATTTGATTAGTCGTATATACCTCGCTCTCTCTTATGAAATTCCCAGAATTTATATTAGAGAATTATTTGCTTCTTCATTGCTTAAAATGGCATAAAATAAACAAAGCAAAAAGTGCTGAGAAATATCAACAAATTTGTGTAAATTCTGCAAACTTACAGGAGATAAAAACCTAACTGATTAGTCAAGTAAACCTTTCTCTCTGTCTCTCCCTCTCTCTCTCTCTCTCTCTCTCTCTCTCTGCTTGCAACATTTTTGCAAGAGAAATATGCATAAAGTTTCCGGTTGAGCAGCTAGTTTAACCAACAAGTGGCAACCACAAGCAGCAGCAACCAAAACAACCTCAATGCAAATTCATAAAAACGTTTAAAAACACGCACAAAAAGTGTGAGACAGCAACCCTGAATACCCCTGAGGAACACCCCATGCAAAACACCCTGAACTGACCAACAGAAATTCCCAGACAGAGGCAACAGCAACAGAGGAGAGGGAGAGAACTAGGGGGAAGTAGAAGGGGAAACCATGACTACAGTCATAATGAGGGTTGGCAGCCCCAGTTGAACTCGAAGGGAGTGAGGATTCTCTCTCAACTTCTCACTGCGGTGGCTGCAGCAAACATTGCAATTTCATTTAATAACAAAATATTTGGTCAGCATGGAGAATGGATTCTCCACTTAGAAGATAGCAGAATAGAGAGAGACACAGGAAGAGGGAGAGAGAGAGGGAGAGGGGGGGGACTCGTCGGCAAATTATTACGTCTTTATGCAGAAATTATTTATGATTGCATTGTCTAGACTTGGTGGCGCGCACAATGCACCGGAATTCCGCGACGCCAGGGCAAACCTTACAATGTTTTTGTGGGTAATTTATGTGCTAACACATACCCCCCTTTCCTGTCCTACCCCTGCTCTGTCTTCCTTTGCCTTGATTGCCCATACGCCACGTGTGCCACCTGCAAGACTGTTAAATGCCGCTTAGCGTGCAAACTTGCTCCTCTATCCTCAACTTCTCGGCATTAATTTGCTTAAGTACTGCAGCCAAAGCGCATTTGCTCATTTCAGTTTTCAGTTTACAGTTTTCTGTTTTATCTGCTGTACAAAACTGGGTCAACTTTTTATGGAAGCCCGCCTCGAGATAAGCAGAGAAAGTTCTTAGGCTCAAACAGCTGCTTAAGCTTGTTTGCAAAATAAGAACTTACTCAGCATAAACTTTATCTTATCTGTGTATGTTTCAAAAGAGAAGTTTGTACTTTCTTTGGCTTTAGTGAAACATAAATATGCTTCGCATAGATTAAATGTATTTTCTGCTAAGGCTGTTTAGACTTTATGTGTTTCCAATTCGAATGGAGTGCCACATAAGTCAGTTGCACATTTTATGACTGTGCTAAGTGGGAAAATAGTGAGTGCAAGCGAGATAGAGGCATTGCTTGCGCGGGTGTTAACTTAACAGCGTGAGTAAGTGGCGACTGCAGTTGACTATGCACTTAACAGTGTGTTTAAGAGGCCACTGTGCAGTTAACAGTGTGAGTAATTTGCAGTCGAGGGAGAATTGTTGATCATTTTTCAATGGGAGTATGCGAGACAGCATTCGCGTTCATTATGATGGGAGAGAACTACTGTGAATGCGTAGGTTAACATTACAGAGTGAGTAAATTGCGGCTGTTAACATTACAGTGCGAGTAAGTAGCGACGGCATTGCAACAGAATCACTGAGTGGGAGAACTGTTAATACAAATGTTAAGATAACAGTATGCTAAATGAGAGCTGTGTGTACAGCGCTAGTATGGCAACTGTTATCCTAACAGCATGACTAAATTATCACTGCTAACTCAACAGCGTAAGAAGAAGGGATTGAAGAGAGACTTCTTGAGACCTCTTGCAATAAGAGAAAGCAAGATAGCCTTCTTGGCGTGAGGGCATACTTACATATAGTATAGCAGACACTCATTAGGAGAGAGATTCATTAAGGAAGAGAGAGCTGTTAGTTCAAATATTAACTTCACCGAGTGAGTAAATTGCGACTGCTAACTTTACAGCGAGAGTGAGCAGTAGTGTCTGTTAAACCTTATTGTTCTCACTGCCTAATTATGACATACATACGCTCATTGAGAGTGACTCCTTGAGTGACAGAGCTGTTAATACGAATGTTAACTTTACAGTGAGAGTAAATTACAACTGTTAGCTTAAGAGCGTCAGTAAATAGGAGTTTCTAACTCAACAGTAAATGTTAGTTAAACAGCATAAGTAAACACAGACAGCAGAGAGACTGATTTGATGCGCCAGATCCTGTTGCAGAAGGAGAGAGTAAGAAGGCCTTCTTGTTCTCTTTGCTTAACTATGGCATGCACTCATGAGAGACACACTCATTGAGGTAAACATCTGTTAACTCTTATGTTAAAATAACAGTGTGAGTAACAGCGTGATTAAATGCCAGCTGTTAACTTAACAGCATTGAGAGACAATTGATTTCTGTGATCGATCTCTTTATGCTCTCAACATATTTAAAGCACACGCTCATTAAGAGAGAGACACATTGAATAAGAGAGACAGACAGACAGCTGTAACTCATCATTACTACAACTACAACAACAACAACAGCTATGCAGCTTTAAAAGTTATAGCAAAAAGTTGCCACAATCACAACTTAAAGCCTCGGATGAGCTGCAAAAAAGGCAAAAAAGGAGAAAAAACAGAGAGAGAGAGAGAGGATAAAAAAAAGAGGCCTGTAAATTGCATTGGCAGAATTTAATTAACGTCGCATTGAATTTTAATCAAGTTCATTCAACGGCGACAACGACAACGTGACATTATTTGCATGCGAAATTAACCTGCGACAGGCAAACAGAGGGTGGTGTAATGGGTAGCACTGGCAATAGCAGTGGCAATGGCAATGGTTGGTTGGTCGCGGTCGACAGGTGGCGCTCTTTGACAAACATGACACGACACGTTTGCAACGCGTTTTTCACGTTGTTCCCCACACTCCCCCCACACAGCTGGATATTACAAGAATCTGCACTTTTTGCAATACATGTACACACACACACATATACACACACATACAGTTACACATGTTGTTCCGGCTCGTTTCATTATGTCAATAGAGATTGCAAATTGTGATTTCAGTTGAGGTGAAATTGATACGGGTATACCCAGCCAGATACACGTGAAATCTGTGGGGAATGCACGCTTGCATTGCTGACCCTTTTAAACCAGATTAGCTGCTGGTGTTGCCACTGTTGCCCCTGTTGCTGTTGCCCCTGTTGCCCCTGTTGCAGCTGCAATTGCTGTCTGAAATCAGCAGCCAAAGCATACGAAAATATTCATTTTGCCAACAATTCAATTGCAATGTGCAGAGGGAGAGAAGGAGAGAGGGAGAGAGGGGGCAGAGGGAGTTGCACAGCGATGACTTCGCCTCGACAGCAATTTGTAGTTTGGCAACAATTACGGCAAAATATGCAAACAAATTTGTAACAATGCAACAGAGAACATGTCTCTGTCCAGTCTCCCGTCTGGTTGCCCCCAACAACGTGCAACATGGTGCAAAACAGCAGGCAGCTAACTGAAAACAGTTGCACAGGTTGCCACCGGTCTTGTTGCCCCTTCTGGTAACCCTCTTGGTATTCCCTTTTGGTGCCATTGCTGGTACCCTTTCTGGTAACCCTCTTGGTATTCCCTTCCTGGTGCCTCTTTTGGTATCTCTTCTGATATCTCTCCTGGTACTGCCTCTTCTGCTACCTCTCCTTGTATCTCCTCTCCTGGTATCTCTCCTGGTATCTCTCCTTGTATCTCTCCTGTTGCCTCTGCTAGTACCTCTCCTGGTGCCTCTCCCTGGTACTGCCTCTTCTGCTACCTCTGCTTCACCTTCTACTCCCTCTGCAGCTCCTGTACTCTCTCCTGCTACTGGTCCTGCTCTCCTTCCTGCTTCCTTCTCGTGCTGCTCTTCCTGCTCCTGTTGCTGCTGCCTTGTAATTCTGTTGATTATTACACGCTGCCCTCTGCTCGATCCCAGACTCGCTTTTAATTGAAATATGATTTTCCGACTAACAATGATTGAAAGCGAAGCACATGTTGCAAATACGTATTCCCCAAACGGAAGTCGAACGAGAAATTTGATCTCTGATTTTCAGGCAATATGCAAAGTGCAATATGCACGACACGTCCGTACCAGGGGGTACCAGGGGTAGACAGACCCTGTGGCAAAAGGGGAACAACAAGAAGAAGAAAAACCGAAACCAAAGCCAGTGCGAGTGAGAATTCCCTGGGCAACTTTATTCATATGCCCAGCACACATAAAACTGCACAAAACTGTCATGTTTCAGTCGAGACTGGAAAAGGACACTCCCATCTCTCCCTCTCTCTCTCTCTGTCTATGTCTATCTCTCTCTAAACACGCAAAAGTCAGAAAGTTTTTGGCACTCAACAATGAATGCAATATGCAAAATACGTTGAGGCGTCGAGGCTGCAAGTCCAACGAAATATGCAAATTTTGTGCATACACACAAAGCCAAAGAAATGACAGGCAATAATTTCAGAGAGATGCCCCTCTCTCTAACCTCTCTCCCCCTCTCCTTCCCCCTCCCTCTCGATGAACTGTACACGGATTTCATTTCCTGTGCGAAAAGTTCATAGGGTTAAATGCATGAATAATACGCAAGTTTTGGCCGAAATTCAATTAAATGCTAAAAACTAAACTCGAGTTGAGGCTTAGCTAACTAAATGCAGATTATGTTGTGCAAAATATATAGGAAACTATACAAAGTACTTGTGAAAGTTAGAGAAAGTTGTGCTGAAATAGTTTATATATTTAAAAAAACTAAAAAAGATTCCATCAAACGTTGCAAACTACAGAGAACTCTTGCATAACTTGTCGAAAATCTAAGAAAAATAAATACAAAATATAAACTGACAGAAACTGGAAAGAGATTTTAAAGAAATCATTCAAATTATAGTAAACGTTGCATAAAGTATAATATATTAAATCAACTACAAAGAACTCTGCAGAAAGCTTTGAAATACCATTGATTTTCATCTAAAAAGTGTACAAGCTACAAAAAAACATAAAAACTTAAAACAAAATGAAAGAAATCTTATTACAATATCTCACAAGAGAAATAAAAAGTGAAATATTACAAATAAACTATAGAGAACTCTACAGAAATCTAGGAAAAATTATCGAAATTCATCTGAAAATGGCTCAGCGTACAATAAAACAAAAAACCCGTGAAAACTCTGACTAAAAGTTCAAATTCTCACAAGAGAAACATAAAGTGAAATATAACAAATAAACTACAGAAAACTTTCAAGAACATTGCAAAATTTATTGAAATTAAGCTAAAAATACCTTAAAATTGAATAGAATATATCATCTAAAGAATACTTTCAAGAACTTTTCTAGAAATCATTGTAATTATAAGTTATACAGCTAAAACTAAAGATAACTGAGCAGAACTCATTCAAAAATACTAAAAATTAAAGCAAACTAAGGTTAAACTTCAACATAACCTACAAAACAAAGAGAACTCTTAAGAAATTTTGGAAATTGTTGTAATTATATGTAAAATATCTAAAACTAAAGAAAACTAAGCAGAAGTCAATCAGAAATCTTTCATATAAAACCAAACTAAGATTAAACTTCAACATAACCTACAAAACACAGAGAATTTTCCTGAACTCTTGTTGAAATTGTGGAAATGCCAACAAGAACAAGTTCCACCTTTGATATAATGTAAAATAAACTAACAAAAGACACTTTAAACAACTTAAGCTTCAATAAAACATAAAAATAGTGTAGAACAGAGGAAATTCCCCCATCCTGATATAGTAAACAGCTTGCATGACTCACCCGTTACAAGCCTGTTCCCTCTTTCGCTTGCATTTCTGCAATTCCTTTTGCTGTAACTGCTGCTCCACTCTCCTCTCTTTCTCTCTCTCTCTCTCTCTCTTCGTAACTGAAGAATGTGGTCCAGTTAAAGGCTTGACATATGACCATCATCGTTTAGTACGCAACTCTCGCAATGCTTTCAAAAGCATTTCAAATCTGTGTTGCCCAACGTGTGTGGGCGTGGCACATGGACAGCCCATTGCAATTTCTGTGGCCGATCAGCCTGAGGCGGAGGCACTTTTCGGGCCACGACTAATTTTATGGCTCTGCAGAGAACTTTGTAAGCGTTCCTTTTAATGGCAGATCCGTGGAGTGATTCCTCTTGACTGGTAATTGCCCGCATAGTCCCAGCCCACAGTCGTCGTCGAAGTCAACGCGGTCTGACTTGTCCATTATGACAATTGGCAATGCACCAATATGATGAAGGAGCAGGCAGAAGAAGAGCAGAGAGCGAGAGGGAGAGGGAGAGCAGAGGAACACGAGTGAAACAGAGACATTCAAAAAGTTGGCAATAAACGCGAGAACAATTAAATGACAATCCGTTTAATGGCCACAGACAGAGGACAGTGGGACGGACAGACGTCTTAATGGCCAAATTATTGTCACTTTGAAGTCGGCGCCATTAAATTAGCTGGCAACGCTGTGCCTTTCCTCCTTACTGTTCCTCTCTTCACCTCTCTCTCTGTCTCTCTTTTAATAGCTACTCTCTTTCGTCGGTCTTTGCGCCTTGAATTTAACTGTAATTTGCGGCTACATTGCACAACAATTTCACAATTTTCACAAAACGCGCGACGCGACGACAATTCCCACAGGGAGGGAGTTGTGCATGTGCAGTGCAGTGCTTAAATACAGTTACCATGCGGAATTACAGTTACACTTTACAACAAAAACGCAACACGAAACGACACGCGCACTCCAATTTGTTTGCACTGCAATCTTACGCGCACTGTCTGCCGATGTTTAATTAACAGGATTATCGATATTGGCATTAGAATGTAACTTAACAGTGCGTGGGTTACGCTGCTGATCGAACAGCTGTAAACGCAGATGGCGCTGTTAAACGACACGAAGGCGTAAAGCAAAGCTCTGTCTGGCTGTTATCGCTGCTTACAGTAGAATGTTAATGAACAGTGCATATGTTAAATTGATGATCTAGCAGCTGTTGACGCAGGTGGTACTGTAAGCTGCGAAGAGGATAAGAAGGAAACTGTAAAAACAAAACAAAACTCTGTTATGCAGTAACAAAAATTAATATAATTTATATAAATATATTAAAGAGCAATATAAATAATAAACTTAATAAAAAATCCCCCCAGGTTGCCCGGTGTAAATGTCAATAAGAGTCTGCCACCGACAGACGCGCCGCGTGTCGTGCAGTGTATTTGCATAACAATTTGACATTAATTGATAAATCGATTTATGACGCCCTCTAGCGTTGACTTTACGCTTTACGTGCCCATGGTTCACTGCGCTCGGTTAATTTCTGTTTAAAGTTATCCCGCAGTATTTAACGGGTATTTTGAGTAAACCAAACTGTTTTTTTTCAGCAATTTGTTGCTGCAAGTGCAGACTAATTGAATTTTCAGGCAAAAATTTCAATTAGCCCTTTTAATTGTGTATTGCGCACAGTAGTTTGGTTAGTTATCGAAACAAGTTTAGGCGTAGTAATTCGATGTAATTAAGTTGGCTAATAAAGAGAGAGAAGACAATTAAATTATGAATGAATGCGTTTTAAATACGTTTTTGCTTGTTAGTAGTTTGGCAAATTGATAAACAGATACTGCAAAAAATACCGATCGATTAAAATAAAATTGATTTGAGCTGCACTTGCCAATTGGATTTGCAAATAAAGCGCGCTGTGATTTAACAGATCTATAGCAGTGCTTACAGTGGGGCCAAAACATATCATAAACTTTAAAAATAAACTTCCAATTTGATTGCATGGCAATTTCTCTCGCACTGTCTACCGATAAGTACATAATTAACAGCGCTAGCTTTTGAATGTTATTTTACAGTGCGTGGGCTAAGCTACTGATCTAACAGCTGTCAAGCCAGCTGACACTGTCAAGCACAAAGAGTGACAAGGAGTAAATCAAAATTAACAGAAATAATCATTGCCTGGCAGTTATCGATATTGGCATTAGAATGTTATTTAACATTGCGTGGGTTTAGCTGCTAAGGGAACAGCTGTTAGCCAGCTTTATTCACAAGTAGAGTTGATAAGGACAATAAAATTTGTAAAGTGCTGCCTTGCAGTTATCGATATATATTATCTGCACATGCCAATTGGATTTGCCAGAAAGCCAAATCAAAGCACTCTGATTTAACAGAGTTATAACAGTGCACTCAGTGGAATCAAATCATATGCCATTAAATGATATCATATGCTCGATATGGCACAGTTTACACGCACATTAGCATAAAAGCAAAGGAAAACAAGCAAAGAGTGGGAGAAGGGTCGAATGTATCTAGCAGACACAATGTTGAGTCTTGGCTAACAATCCTCAGTGTGTGTGTGTGTGTGTAGAGAAAGATACACTTAACGCACGCACAGATACGTTGTGCACACACACACACACAGACACACACTGAATACACACATGTGATTGTGGCAGACAGAGAAGCGTTTTTAATTTGCGTATTTTAGTCACGTTCAGGTAAATCTCAATTGAATCGAATGTGGCACCGGATGTGAAAATTGTGCACATTTTCCAGGCGTTTAACAGAGCAGGAGAGAGGGGTGGAGATAGAGAGAGGGAGAGGCAGGCATGTTGTTGTTGCTGTCATCGACGCGCTGCTGCTGCTGCTGCTCCTGGCTTGTAATTGTTGCTGTTGCTGCTGATGCTGGCAAGCAAAGCACGAGACACAAACAAAGATCGCATCGCTGAACATGCTGCAAATAGGAAAACACGTAGTCGCATGTAGCCAACATACACACACACACACATGTATGTATACACACAGGCACAGATAACGTATCCGTATTGAGGACGAATGACTGCGCTGTGTCCGTGTCCCGGCAGAAATCATCGTCATGGACAGCAGCAACGGCAACAGAGCAAAGGCAACAACGGCAGCAACGGTGTAAACAAAACGTTTAGAGAGCGCACAACACAACACCCTCTATCCCTTTCCCTCTCCCTCTCTCCCACACTCACCATGCTGGCCACTGATGACGGCTACTTTGAGGCACAATCAGAGAGGGAGGCAGAGAGAGAGAGAGGGAGCGGGGCATAGTCAGGTATTACAGCAGCGTAATGTGCCTTACCTGTTTCCTTTGCAAGGTGCCAAAGGAATTGGAAAAAGGCAAATAGAAAATAGGAAAATAGAA
Source organism: Zaprionus vittiger (assembly GCA_018904025.1). Classification (NCBI taxonomy): domain Eukaryota; kingdom Metazoa; phylum Arthropoda; class Insecta; order Diptera; family Drosophilidae; genus Zaprionus; species Zaprionus vittiger. The sequence goes on along the minus strand of JAEIFQ010001142.1, from coordinate 1,380,385 downwards.
ATAGTAAAATAGAGAGAAAATGCGTTGTGTGAGATTTGCTAGGCGAGGATGTTGTTGACCCACGACAAGAGGTGGCAAGTGGCAAGTGGCAGCTGTGTATCCTGGCGCCGAAAGGAGAAACGCTTTCCTTTGATCGGAAAGCGTGTGCAAATATTGACAGAACACATTAGCAGACAAGTGAGAGAGGGTGGGAGAGAGGAAGGGAGAGAGGAAGAAAATGGAAAGATGAGGAAGAGATTAAGATGTAAGCTGAGGAGAGACTGAGAAGGGTGGGGAAAATAATGAAGAGTGGAAAGAAGAAAATGGAGAGAAGAGAGTGGAGAGAAGAGAGTGGAGAGAAGAAAGTGTAGAGAAGAGAGTGGAGAGAAGAGATTGGGAGAGATGAGATTGGGAGAGATGAGATTGGGAGAGAAGAGAGTGGAGAGAAGAGAGTGGAGAGAAGAGAGTGGAGAGAAGAGAGTGGAGAGAAGAGAGTGGAGAGAAGGGAGTGGAGAGAAGAGAATGGAGAGAATAGAGTGGGGAGAAAAGAGAGTGGAGAGAAGAGGATGGAGAGAAGAACGTGGAGAGTAGAGATGAGAGTGGAGAGAAGATAGTGTAGGGAAGAGAGTAGAGAGAAGAAAGTGGAGAAAGAGAGTGGAGTGAAGAAAGGAGATAGAAGAAAGGGGAGAGATAAGATTGGGAGAGCAGATAGTGGAGTGGAGAGAAGAGAGTAAAGAATGCAGAAGGAAAATGGAGGGTGGAGATAAAGAATTGGAGATAAAGAATTGTGGAGAATAGGAAATATAAGAATTATATAGTAAGAGAGTAGGAGTAGAGGGACAGAAGAGCGAAGAACGAAATGGAAAATGCATAGAAGAGAGTCGTGAATGGATAGTGGAACATGCAGAATGCATAGTGCAGTCAAGTGAGAGGAGAGTGGAGAGAGATACATTGTAGAGTGAAGAGATAGAGTAGAGTGGAATAATTGAAGATAGAAGAAAGAGAATGAGCGACAATGAGAGGAAGTCAAGTGCTCGATATCAGCCTGGATTGTTAACTTTAAATTGATGGCTCCTTTTCTCGGCTCATACATCAAAATTGCCGCAGCAACTCTGGGGCGCAACTTTGGTAATTACATTTTTATTTATTGAATTTGCGAGACAACAAAAGCAGCAACAACAGCAGCAGCTACAGCAACAACAGCAGCAGCAGCAACTGTGGCAGCAGCAACTGTGGCAGCTGCAACTGCAAGTTGAAATTTTCGCCCTGCTTGCCACGAAATTGTTTAGCGACAAATTGTCGCAGGGCGCTGACGTGCCTCGACTCGGTTGCTCATGTTGTCCTCGCCTGCCGCACTGACTGACGGACTGCCAGACTGCCGGACTGACAGACTGCCAGACTGACGGACTGCCAGACTGATGCGTTGCTGTTGCTGCCACGAAAATATTCCACAAAGTCAACAGCAGCGAAATGAGGTCAACCATGAAAATTGCAGCAGCAACAGCAACAGCAGAGGCAACAGGGGGCAGCAGTGGAGGCAGCAGCAACAGGATAAGAGGAGGCAGCAGGGGGCAGCAGTGGAGGCAGTAGAGGAGGGAGGGGCAGCAGCAATTTCTCATTTTGAGTTTAGCAGGCAACACAAAGCCCCAAAAACAAAAAACGAGGCAAATAAAACAAAACAAAAAAGTGAAGGAAGGAAGAAATATATAAAATAAAACTGGGCGAAAAGGTAGCGTGGAGAAAAGGAAAAATTTCAGCGACGACAACAACAACAAGAGCAACAACAACAACAACAAGAGCAACAGCAACAGCAGCAACAGCAACAACATAGTAGGTTGCAGTTGCCGCTTGTTGTTGTCGCTGTTGCTGCGGTTGATCGGCTTGTTGCTGTGGTTGTTGCTGTTGTATTTGTTGCTGCTGTTGTTGCTGTGGCTGTTGCTGTGGCTGTTGCTATTGTTGTTGTTGCATATTGCTGTGGTTGTTGCTGCTGCCGCTGCTGCTCTTGATACTGCTGCCCCTGTTGCTGTTACTCTCATATATTGCCGCTGCTGCCGCCCCTGTTTTTGCTGTCCCTGCTATTGCTGTTGTTGTTGCTGCTGCTCTCGTATGTTACTCTTGTTGTTGCTGCTGCTGCTCTTGTTGCTGTTGCTGTTGCTGTCGCTGCTGCTGCTGGTGTCATGTCGTTCATCAGCGTAACAATTTTTATTGCCAGCAACCGCAACATTGTTGTCGATAAAATTTTAATTCGCATTCGGCGATTTTTGCGCTTGACTTTTTGGCGGCAGCAGCAGCAACAACAACAACAACAGCAACATACGAGAGCAACAGCAGCGATAAATCGAATTGTAAGGGGGGGCGGCAATACAAAATAATAATTTTAATTAAAAGCTGCTTAAAGCGGGTATTGCATTTTGATTGTAGAGGAATTTATTGTGCAAATAAAATGAAATCTAACAATAAAAGTCGTATTTAAAATAAGAATTAATGTTTATTTATTTGTTTATAATATTTGATTTCAATTTGCTGTCTACATTTTATTAATGAATATTTGATATTATATTCCCTGAATTAATTAAGCTGAATAATTTTATTTGTAGAATACATTTTAAATAAATACTTTTTTAACTAATTATTTTGACATTATTTTATTTATTGTTGGAATAAATGTGTATGTCTTTATCTGTAATGTTAATTAGCATAAGAGTAAATCAGCTGTTCTGATCAGGCATAATGTAATGTAAAATAACATAATTAAGTTACTTGTCAAAGGGAAAAGAAGTACACAAAGCATAAGCTCATTAAATAATAAATATATATACCTAATTAAATAAACAAATCCAGTTTATTATTAACAGAAATTTTAGGTAAATTGAAGGTAATCTTTCTTTTTTCTAGAAAGTAATACAAAACATATATACAAAATGTAAGCAACTTTTTTATGCCCCTCGACTATTGAAAATGGTCAAAAAAGGTTATACTAGCAAATGTATGTAACAGTCAGAAGAAGGCGTGGCAGGCACCATAAAGTGTAGAGATTCTTGCACACGATCAGTAGGTGACTTGATTGAGCTGACTGTCCATTTGTCTGTCTGCCTGTCTGTCTGCCCGTCTATCCTGTCTGTCTGTCTACCCGTCTATCCTGTCTGTCTGTCTGCCCATCTATCCTGTCTGTCTGTCTCCCCGTCTGTCCTTCTATCTGCCTTTCCTTCTGTATATCTGTCTGTCTGCTAGTTTCAACACACAAATCTCAGTTAAATCAAAAGCTACAGACACCAAATTTGGCATGAAGGTTCCTTTATGCCATACACAGCTGAAGTTAATTTTAAATATTGCTTGCCACGCCCAACGCCCCTACCAATTAATAACTAAATTTGTCAATATGATTTGTAAGTGACATATAAAAGATACAACTTTCTAATATTTACACATTCTTAGCTGACTATAATATCTACCTCTTTTCTAAATTTCCAACCAATCGTACAATAAATACAGTAGTTACAGCAGCTAACTTAGTGCTAGAGCAGCGCTGCTTGCCCCTGCTGGTATGCTTTAGTTTTTGAAAGTGTGGCTGCATATTTGTGTGAGAGTGAGAAGGCAATAGAAGGCAGCAGACGCTGTCTTTGACACTTGTTAGTGTATTTGAGAGAAGGGTATCTAACCATCCAATATATTCTCCATATATTTATATATTCAAATACCTCAAGCCTGCCACGTAGCGTACTTCCCAAATGCCTGTTTCCCACAGCCAGCGCTTGCCCTCATTTGGCGTGCTTCCCTTTGCCACATTTTGGGGCAACTCTTGCGGCAAATTGATTTATTGCGTTCGAACATGTTCCACGAAAAGCTTCAAAAAGAAACGAAAACAAGCAGAACATTTTGGCGAAGCACGTCGCCCAATTATAAGTGCAGCTAATTGTGGCACGAAAGCGTTGCGGATGCGTTGCTTGCATAATTATGGGGCAGGCAAATGTTGTGCTAAATTGTCAACATTAGCTGGGGCAGCAGCTGGACTTGCAACTGCAACAAGAGGCATGTCCATTCACAGTTTCTATGTGGCACATTTATCATGCCCCCATGTGCCGCCGCTGCCTGGCTACCGTTTTTAGGCTGCACGCTTTTGACCTGCGCGCGTGCCACAACAACAACAACAGCAGCAACAACAACAGCAGCAACAACAACTGCAGACAATGGCAACACGAACTGTGGCAGACAGCGCTGAACTTGCCGCTTGATCTTTGATCTTATCGCCTCGTGAAATTGAAGACGACAACTTGCTGCCTGCCCCTCTCTCTCTCTCTCTCTGCCTCTCTGCCACGCCCCCTTGCCCCTTTTTTTTGCTCTTCTTTTGATTAATTGAAATTTCACTTTTTCGTGTTTATTTCGTGGCACTTGTGGCACGCCCCAAACATGTTGCAAGTGCCACTTAAGGGGCGCATTTGTTGTCGCTTTTGAAATGCGCTTGCGACACGCCCCGCCTGGCAGTTGCACTGTACATGTGGTAAGGAGAGGAGTGTAGGGGAAAGGTAGGAGGAGGAGGGGGCGTGGGCAACTCTAGCCTGCTGCCAATTTGAGTTGCAACTTGGCAACAGATTTGTGGTGACTTGCGGCAACTTCATTAGCCAAAAATGCCAGCCAAAAATGCAGAAAGGCATCATTTATATTTTGAGCAATTAGTCTCACTAGAGAGGGGGGAGGAGAAGGGGAAGAAGAGGCAAAGAAGAGAGAGGTAGAGAAAGAGAGCTAAGGAAAGGGAAGAGGAAAGAGATGAGGAAAGACAAGAAGAGTAGGAGCGGGAGAAGTAGATGAAAGGGAAGGTAAGGACCGCAAATAGACGAGTATATTAGAAATAAAACTAATTGAGAATTGCTGAGTAGGATGTAAGAATTGATAAAGAAGAGGGAGTTAGAAGGGAAGCAGTATAAAGAAATGTAGAGGGAAGAGCAGAAAAAAAATGAGATGACTGTGGAAAGACAAGAGGGAAATGATAAGGAAAGAGGAAAGAAATAAATATTAATATTAATATATATCCCAATATTTATTGAATAGTTATTAATTATAATATTATCATTACATGATCATTATAAATTAAACTCTTTCTGTCTCTCACTGAGAATTACTGAGAAACAAAAGAAGTGAGAAAAATAAGTTACATTAACTCTATAAAGAAATACTCTATAGACAGAAAAGTAAACAGGCACAAGGGCTCCCGCCGGCGAAGATCACCAAGAGCAAGAACTACTTAAGGAATTATTGTTATGACTGGAGAACAGATTTCCATAACATAGATAAACCAAAAACTACAACTGATTTTGTCAATATTCCATCGGTAACAAAATTAGTTAAAATTAGTATTGGGTTTCTTCCTTTTATTAAATGTTTTATGAACTGCACACATACTTTATATTTAGGTTAGGCAACTATAGAACAATAGAAGAAGCTTTAACTAAGGACCCACGGCATTGTCGCTACAGATAGTATCGACTTCTTTTCTACAGATACACTGTACAAATAAGCTGTACAGATTTTCTTTGTAAAACGATATATCTTGATGTTTATTGGGATAATTATAATATTTAATTACAAATTAAAGTGAGAATTTCTGGAGAAGAAAAATGAGAATTGTGGCAAGAATAAATCAAAGAAAGTGTAGAGATAAATACCCGAATACAAGAAGAGTTAGCAAAGCGTAAAGCTACTTAGTAGAAGCATATAAGTTGAGTTTGAATATATAATATATATATATGAATATATATATGTAAACAATAGAGATGATGGCAGCGTGATGGTACGGGTGGCAACGCTGCAGGCGCCTATCGATAGAGCCAGAGTTGCAGTAATAAATAATCGAACAGTCAGTTGTAAGAGTTGAAGTCAAGAAGTCGAACGAGAGAGTCGTTGATAAAGTTGTAAAAGGCAGACAAGTCGGTTTGCTTTTTAAAATAAAGACGTCGATCGGTCAAGTTTGTTAAAGTAGAACTAAGTGAAATTAAGAAAACTATTATTTTTACAATTTAATATGTACTACAATTAACTAATATTTCAATAAATATTACATATATACATATATATATATACAGCTGTGTTCATAAAAATAGCAGTGCTCATGAGCTGCAACTTTAAACTTAATTTTATATATCAAATAGTAAATGAATGTTCACAAATTTAATTTTGTTTTAACTTTGTGATTATTTTAAACAAAATATGTATATATATATATATATATATATATGTATGTATATATATATATATATATATTATATAAATATAGAATATATAAAACCTATGTATAACCTATGTATATATACACACTATATAGTTAGAGTTGATGCATTCAAATACAGTGCAAAAGAGATGCCAAGGCAGCCAAATCAATCACTTCTGTATGACATGAAATTGTAAATGTATTATGTATTATTATGAAATATATATAACATAAAGACATTATAGTATATAGTACACAAACATATCCGTATGTTTAAGCATATATAACATATCATTACAAGCTCAACTATTTCCCCTCCTACAATCCCAAAACAAACTGAAATCTGCAACTAATTCCACTCAAGCAATGCATAAACCTGGAAACACGAAACTAAATCCCATTTGTGGGTAAACAACGATTGCCAACGCTTTATCCTCCCCCCCCTCCTACTTCTTCCCCCTCCAAACTAACAGTTATTTCCAATTTTCTAGCTTGAACATAAGCTCAGCTTTAATTTGAGTGCGACGCTGTGAGCTGCACAGCGAGCACAAGTCAAAACTGCTTAACTTTTCTCTCTCTCTCTCTCTCTGTGGCAGTTGCAAGCAAAACAATCGCAGATAATCTCAGTCAGTCACAGTCTGCCACTCCCCCCTCTCCATCCCTCTCTTTCAACTTCTATCCTCTTTTATCCCCCTCCAACTTGCTTCAATCGCAGCAACATTTGCCACAGCTGAGTGTGGCAACATTTGCCGCAGCGTGTTGCTCATGTTGCCCGTCGTCGCCTGCTGCTGCTGGCGTCGACGCGGCGACAAAAAAGACGCTGCCAACTGATGCGGCGCACAGCAGCTAGCTGCACGTGGCCACAGCTAGACAGAGAGAGAGAGATAGAGAGAGAGAGCAGCAGCAGCAGACGAAGCAAACTTGCTGCTGCTGCCACGCGGTTTTGCGTGCCACACGTTGCTGCCACACTCAGTTGCTGCTGCTACTGCTGCTGCTGCTTCTGCACTTCGTGCATGTGGCATGGCAAAGCTAGAAGATGTTGCAAGCTGATGTTGCAGGCAGCCGAGTGAGGTGGCTGTGCCTCGTCTGCTTGACGGCGCTTATCAGTCAATGCTTTTCTTTTTTGGCAGGCCTGCTGTCATAAATTCTAAGCCCACTCAGACTGTTGCACGTCTGGTTGCGCGTATTCGCACTCTTATTCATGGTTGTATTCATGAATGCATTCATCTAACACGCCTCAATAACTCATACCATTCTGTGCCCAGTCACGCCGTCTGCGGTTTGTGAGCTGCAACTTCTATTGCATTTCCTGCCAGCCACGGGTAGCCCCACTGCCTTCCCACTGCCTTCCCCCTCTTGCTCCCTTTTCCCCTCACTTCCTTCCCCTCTCTCTCTTCTCCCGCCTGCCCTGCCTACCTAGCTCTCACCCACCGCTTGGCAAATCATTTTGAAATGCAGCCACGCACGCAAAAAATGAGCTCGTTTGAAATCCAAACATTTTAGCAAGGCTGCCTCCCAGTCTTGCCTCCCCTCTAATTCCCCCCTCTCACTCTACTTCCCCCGCTCTCTCTCTCTACTTCTCCCCTCTCTCCCGCCCTCTTACATGCTGCCTGCCTCCTCTGCTATTTATTCATTGGTGCGTGTTGCCAAATGCCAAACATTTTTAGATGCGACTGCGAACGATGCCTGTAAATACTTTGCGAGTTGTGCCAAAGTGGAAAAAGATTTGCTGTCGCAGCTGTTTTAGCTGCTGCTGCTGTTGCTGTGACTGTTGTTGCTGCCACAGATGTGTTGTTGTTGCTGTTGCTGTTGCTGTTGCTATTTGGTATTTACGAGAGAATTTGCTGTGCGCGTCTTTGACTTGGTTTGCAGTTCAGTTCGGTTTGCAGTTTCAGCTGCAAATGCGTAAAGTGAGGAAGAGGAAGGGGAGATAGAGAGAGGAGAACGAGGGGACAGAAGTGGGAGATGAGAAAAGAAGCGGAACTGGAGGATGTCGCAGCTTACTTGGGCGGTCCAATTGGGCGCATTGCAAACATTTTTAATGCAGTTTTAATTAATTTTTAAGCACGACAGAAAGTTCAATGAGAACTTGGGGAAGTTGGAGTTAAAGTTTTATATAGAATATAGAAAAAGATAGAAGGATTGATAAATAGGTAGATAAATTTATAAATATATTCATCTGTCTAGATAGTGGAATAGATGGAAAGATAGATAGATGGATAGACAGATAGATAGATAGATGAATAGATCGAAGGTAGGGTAAGGTAGGTCGATATGTGGATAGGTAAATACATAAAGATAGATAAAGATAAAGATAGATAGAGATATAGATAGATGTAGATAGATATTGATAGCTAGAGATAGATAGAGATAAATATAGATAGATATAGATAAAGATAAAGATAGATAAAGATAGATATAGATAGATATAGTTAGATATAGTTAGATATAGATAGATATAGATATAGATAGATATGCATAGATATGTATATAGAAAGATTCATACATCTATTAAGTGGAGTAAATGAATAGATGGTTAGTTGGATAGATTGATAATTCTATAGATATGTGTATAGATCGAAGGATAGGTCAAAGTAGGTCGATGTATGGATAGGTAAATACATATAGAAAGATAGATAGATATAGAAAAATAAAGATAGATAAAGATATAGATTAAGATATAGATAGTTATAGATAGAGAAAGATGGAGATAGATACATATGTATATACATATATAATATGTAGACACATGTACATATAGATTGATAAATAGATAGATTAATATATAAATAGATGAATTATTGGATAGATAAATATATCGATAGATGCATAGATATATGGATATATGAACCGCTAAATATTCATTGATTTATTTGCGTAATAAATCTTAAATCAATGTTGCATATGAAATTTCTAGCTAAAAACGTCAATTATCAATTTCGTTGAGTCAACGGAACTTGAACAAAATTAACATTACTTGATTGCATTTCTCGCACTGCTATTTTTGTGAACTCTGCTGTATATCATATTATAAACATATGTTTGCATATGTATATAAAAAATATATTCTTTATACTATACACCAAACTTCCTGATGATATAATGCTTTCATTTGAAGAAACGAAAGAATTGTCTGTCGCTGAAGTGGGCTTCAAATTTCCCTCACATGTTCAGCTGCTTTATGAACTTGGCCTTCATCTCGTGAGCTTGTAGATGCAAACATATGTATATATATGCGATGATATATTTATTTATATCTGTAATATATTAAAACGGAAGTATATATGTATCTGCATCTGTGTCTATCTATATCATCTCATACAGATGCACACCCTTAACTACCTCAACTCATTTATTTTATCTTACTAAACTCAGCTAAAAAAGAATCGAGCAATTCATCAAGTTGCCGCCTCGCTTCAACAAGTACCAACAAACTCAGCAGAAAACTATAAAGAAGAAGAAGAAGAAGGAGAAGGAGAAGAGAAGAAGAAGTAGAAAAAAGTTACGATTACAAGCAATAGTAATCGCATTGGTAATCTCAGCCACAAATCCCTATCATCAATTAATTAAGCTGCAAATAAACATTTGAAGTGCAGCAGAAATTATCAATTAGAGTTGCAATTCTCTCCCTCTCTCTCCCTCTCTCTCTCTCTCTCTCTCTCTGTCTCTCTCTTGCTGTGTTAACTGGTAAAGTGGCAGTAAAAATTTATGCAACTCTATTGCGCGAGTCTATCGTAAAACGGGCCTCTTATCATCGCAGATAAGACAGGAACAGATAGCAGAGGAGGGCTGTGTGGATCCTGTGTGTGTGTGCCCTGTGGATGCTGGAAGCCTAAGAACCTCGCTGTGTGCCTCGCTGTGGGATCCTCAAACACAATGCACACAAATACAAATACAAACAGACATACACACACATAATGACAACACACACACACACAGAGCGACAGGCAAGCGAGCTCGCTCTCAGTTACGTTCCACAAACAATGTCCATGTGAATGGAAGGAAACTGGTTGTCGGCTGCACAGTGGAACAATGTCGAGTTGTATTACATGTAAAATATTTGTGGACTGTAAGAGGGTTTGTTGACATATATTGTTTATGAAAATTAATAATAATTTTAATTAATAATTCATAATAATAATTGCATTTATATTAAATTATTTTTGTTAATAATAAACTGGATTTGTTTATTTAATTATATATATTTATTATTTAATAAGCTGCTGCTTTGTGCACTTCTTTTCCTTTTGACATTTCATGAGCAAATATCTTAATTATGTTATTTAACATTACATTATGTTTTACCAGAACAGCTGATTTACTCTTATGCTAATTAACATTACAGATCAAGACATTAAACATTTATTCCAACAATTTTTAGCAAACTATTATTGACAAATATAAATAAAAATTAAAAAATAAAACGTACATTAACAAGAACTAAATAAATACGTTATACTTCTTGGCTATATTATATTTGGCTATGATTCATTCAACATTTTGTGGGCTTATAAACTAATAAATAAATAAAACATTTGATTATATTATATACAAAATTGTAAAATAACGCAAACTATATAACAAAGTAGATTAATAAATAAAGTAAAAATAAACAAATAGAACTGCTAGTTAAATATAGCATTTAGAAAGCAACCAAATTCTATAATGTATAGGATTTGGCATAAAATATAGAAAAATTGTGTAATTAAATTATTGATTAATGATAAATAAGAAAACTGAATAAAAATTTAAATGTTTCTTCTTAGCTGTAGCTAAGTTTTATTGATTATCTAAACGAAACCAATAGAACTGTATGAAACTGAGTTCAGAAAATAGAGTTTATAGGCAAATAGTATTATTTTCTAACTAACTGTAGTTTAATTATATTGATAATCTAATCAAAATTAATAGCACTGTATAAAATTCAGAGTTTATAGGCAACTCAATTCAATTAATTTCTTTTTTCTTTCTTTTCTCACAGTTAAGATTTTACTTTTAACTTAAAATTATTAATTATAACTATTAATTGTTTTTTACTTTTAAACAGTCGACTGACCTTAGTCCGACTATAATCCAATTAAATAAATATTTTTTTTTTCTAACCAACTGTAACTAAGTTTTATTGAGAATCGAAACTAAATCAATGGAACTTTATGTAATAAAGGCCAGAAAGTAGAGTCTATAGGCAAATAGTATTATTTCTATATCAGATTCTTATTTTTGTTGATCGTCCTTTGTCAACTTAATGTTATAGTTGTTTTTAATATATTTAAAGTAATTTTAAATTTAATTTTACCTTACAATTTGTAAATTATAATTAAAGAACAACTTAAAATATTAAACTGAGAAGATGTCTTCAATTGTGTCTCGTGCAACAGCTGAGTTATCTCTCTCACAGTAGTCTCACAACTTAAACAAGTTTTCAGCCCACTTGCAATACTTTCACAACCACTGTGCGTGGCGTCGGCGTCAGCTGCTGCTGCCGATGCCGCTGCCTGCCAGCCTGCCTGAAACCGGAGCTGAGACTGCGACGTCTACAGCGGCCTGGCCTATTGAAATTTATGTGGCCGCTTTTAGTCGTTTACGCTTAGCCAGCGGAAGCGAACGTCGTCGTCGTCGTCGTTGCCATCGTCATCGCAGTCGCCGTCGCAGTCGCAGTCGCAGTCGTCATTGCCCCGTCACAGTCTTACATTCGAAATCGGCATCGAATCAGAATCAAAATTCGAAACGAAATCGAAAACGAAATCAAATTCAAAACGAGGCAGGCAAAGTTGAATAAAAAACAAGCGTCGTCAAGTGTTGCAGCTGCATTTGTTTTGCGCTTAATTGTTTTGCAATACACACACAAGAATACCCAGTAAATACCCTGTAAATAAAGTGCCTTAAGTGAAGTGTGATTTGATTGAGAGTGTGTAGTGAGAAATTCCAGAGAATAAAACCTGTTGCGCGCAGCGGAACTTGCAGCCTGAACTTAAGTGAGGTTCGTATTATAATGCCTACGATTTTGTGTAATTATGCCAACGAGATCAGCTAAGGGGGGGTACACCAGGGGGGGTATATATACATGTGTGTGTGTGTGTGTATGTGTGTGTGTGGTTAACAGAGCATTTAAATTAATCAACTTGACATACACAGCAAACTATGCAAATTATATTGAGGAAGTCAAGCTTAAAGCAAAGCTGTAGCTGTAATAGTTTGTGGCAAGTGGCAGGGGCAAGAACAAGTTTCTGTGTGTGTGTGTGTGCCTGTGTGCAAAGCGTGAGAAAATTCACAGCGCATTAATTAGCAAAAAGCAAACATGGCGCAAAAAAATAATGCAGAGAAAAAAAAAGAATCATTTGAAACTAATCGACAATGCGGGCCCTGGAGAGACTAAGCCAGCTTTGGTCACGGGTTCCCCAGAGGTGCCTGGGGTACATGCTGTGGCTGTGCTGCTGCCAGTGCCCCTTGCTTGCCTGCTCCTCTCCTGCTGCCTCTCCTGCTGCCTCTGCTGCTGCCTCTGCTGCTGCTCTTCTGCCTTTGCCGCCGCTTGTTGCCTGTTTGTGATTGGAAGCAGAAAAAACAGAAACTAATTGCTTGAAAATTAAAAACGTGTCAGCTGACACGCTAGCTGCACCTCAGCAACTGCAGCTGCAATCAGTAGCAGCAGCAGCAGCAGCAGCAGCAACACAGGCAGCAGCAGCAACTTCCATGCAATCTGCACTCGAATTCCTGCTGCATTTCAACTTCATTTGCCGCAATTAATTATTTAATTAATTATGCTAAATTTGCTTTGTTTATTTAAGCTTTTATTTAGCTTTTATCTGTTGCCAGAAATCATTTAAAATCATTAAACAATTTTGTTAATTAATTTTAAAAGCAAAAGCTCAAAGCACGAAAACAATTTCGAATTGCGGGCGAGCGGATAATGTGCGTGTTGTGCCACAGCATGTGGCAGTAACTCTGCCCCTCTTTCCCCTCTTTTCCCCTTCTGCCACTCTTCTACACTTGCCCTCTTCTCCTTGTACTGCCCCGCCCTCTAGACACTACTCATTAGGGCCTTTAATTTACAATCTCTTGCTCAGTTTTAAGCACTGCGATTTATATGCGTCGACTGGAGAGTCGTGGCAATAATCAACGACAACATGCGGCACAAGCAACATGCGGCAACTTGTGCTGCATGTGTCCACCTACGCAGGGACAAGAAACAAAGGCAGAGAGTGCACAGAGAGAGGGGCAAAGGGAGGGCAGGGCAACCTCATCAGGTGCAACAAAAAGAGAGAGAGACGTTGCCAGATTTGCGCAAATGCAGCGACATGAAAGTGATACCAGGCAGGGGGGCAGGCGCAGCAAAGAGGCAGCAGTAGAGAGGGGGCAATGGCAGTTAAAGAGCAGTGGCAGCAGCAGGGGTAGAGGCAGCACTGGAGAGGGAACAGCAGGGTAGAGCAGGCAGCTCAAAAACTGCAGTCAATGATTGAACGCAGCACATGATATGATGCTGACAACGATTGCCTTGGCTTATCACTTGGCCAGTTGAGAATTGCTGACCTCAGTCAAGAGTTGCCACAGCAACAGCAACACTACTGACAGCAGCAGCAGCAGCAGCAGCACTGCACACCTGCAGCAGTTGCCAATTATACTGAGAGAGAACTCTCAGTACAGACGCACGTGCATGTGATTTGAAAGAGCAAAACCGTTCTAATTTCTCAGCTGTCAGTGGCAAGAGGCAATTGCGGGCCAGGCCTGCAACGGGCCTGCAACGGGCCTGCAACTCGTTAGCTGTGCAACACAGCCACAGCCACAGCCACAGCAGCAGCAGCCGAGAGCAACAGCAACAGCAGCAGCAGCAACAGCTTTGCCTGCACTTGCAATTATGTAGCCCGTTTACAAAAGAAGGTCGTCAGTGTTGCTGTTGTTGCTGTTATTGTTGTTATTGTTGCTGCTGCTGCTGCTGCTCATGTCTTCATTTTGGGCTACACATGTTGCTGGTGTGCATGAGCAACAGCAGCCACAGCAGCAGCAGCAACACAAGCAACGCTTTTTGTTTGTTTGCATTGCCAACACTTTTGGCCTTTGGCGTTGCTTGCTTGCCTGCCTGCCTGTCCGTGCCAGGCCCCCTCCCCCTTCCTCTATCTCTTCCCTCCCTCTCCGCCTGCCTGCTTGCCTTTATTAAGCGACGACCAAAGGCACTTGCTGCTGCTGTGGCAGCAACAGCAACAGCAACAGCAACAACAAAGCGTGGCCTGCAATCGCAGCGCACTTTTTTAATAGTTTTTTCTGTCCCCCCTCGAGCTGCAAACAAGTTTCTGTAGTGCCCGCTCCTCTCTGCTCACCCCTATCTACACTCTTCCCTGTGCTTGCTGCCTGCTACCCTCTCTATCTCCCTTCCCTCTTCCTTCCTCCCTCTCTACTGCCTTGCCTGCCTTGCCTGCCTTGCCTGCCTTGCCGATTTTTTCTCTAATTTGCACCGCTTTAATTCTGGCTTTTTATTTGCAACACTTGTCGCTTAAATGCAGCAGCAAGCAAAGTGTTGCCAATAAATTAAACGCGGAAAAAAGCCAGCGAAAATTATATTAGAGTTGCCAAGCACCGCACAACAGATACACTTTGCAAAAGGGGGAAAGTATTTAATGCGAATTAAGCAAGTATTTGTTTTATTAAGTTGCTGCAATTAAGTAGAGAATTCGGAAGGGAAAAACAGAAGAAAAACAAGGAAAAAAAGCTGGAAAAAAGCTGGAAAAAAGCAGCGAAAAATGCTGCCAGGGTTGCCAAACAAAAGCAACAGAATATATGTACTTAAATAAAGTGTAAAAATATATAACAGAAATATGGTTAAGTTAATGGAAATATTTGTTTATGGTTTATGTAATTAAGGAACAACTTTTCATGCAGGACAACCCAGAAAACAGCTTGAAAAAGGCAGCTGAAAATGCCTACAATATATTGTCTAGGGTTGCCAAGTGCAGCTTAGGGAAGTAACTTTCAATAAGTAGCTGAATATATGCCAGAAATATGTGCTAAATATTAGTATATATTTATTTAATGAAGTTATTGCAATTAAGTGAAAACTTATTAGGGAGAGAACTCTGGAAAAAACCCTTTGAAAAACTAAAAAAATGATAGCTAGAAAAATACTGCCAGAGTTGCCGAGTAACAGCAACAGCATACGCTATTATATAGTATAAAATTATATAGCAGAAATATTTTTTAAAAATTTTTTAATATTTGTTTAACTAATTTATTGCAATTAATTGGAAACTTTTCGAAGGGAGCAACACAGAAAAAAGCTCCAAAAAGTTATAAAAATAAGCTAGAAAACTTCTGCCAGGTTTGTTAAGCAAAGCTAATAGAAGAGGCTTTCAAAAAGTTCAAGAATATATAGCAGAAATATTTTTTTAAGATTTTTAAAAATTTATTTAATAAAGTTTTTGCCAGTAAATTGAAACTTCCTAAAAAGGAAAATTCTTATGAAAAAAACCCCAACAAGAACGCCAGAAAACCCTCTAAAGTAACCTGTAAAAATACTGCCAGAGTTGCCAAGCAACTAGAATAGCACACGCTATAATAAAGTAGCCAAATATATAGCAGAAATATTCCATAAATATTCCATATAAATATATTAAAAATATTCCATAAATGTTTCTCAAATATTTCTTTAAATTGTTTGTCTAATTAAGCAAGAATTTTCTAATAGAGCAAGCAATGAATGCAACTATAAAAAGTTGCCATAAACCGTTGCTATAAAATGTGCAAATTTATATACAATAAATCGGGCTAGGTCAGTTACCGTTTATGGGCGCTTAAGAAAAAGGAACAGTGCCTGCAAGGAAGTGCAGGAAATTATCTTCCATGTGGCAGAGGCAGAAACTGAGGCAGAGACTGAGGCAGAGGCAGAGTTAGTTTTCCTTGCCCAAGCTCGCACTTCTTGCTGCAGTTCTCAGCCACATACGCCCCTCTCCCCCTCCCCCTTACCCTTTGCTGCCTCTTGTCGTGCAACAAATGGCATTTTTATTGATATTTCGCTCGGTTTGCCTGGCAGCTTTGCTTGCCGCATGTTGAAATATGCGCGCCACCTGTTGATTCTGTTTGCCGATTGGGGCAGGTCTCTGCCTCTGCCTGTGCCTCTGCCTCCAGCTCTGCCTCTGTCTCTGTGGACTCGTGATTTGCAGCACAAATTAAAAGCGAGGGCGATGCATATAAATAGCAATTTGGACAGACGAATTAAGGCAAATGACTTCGACTTCAACTCCAACTTCAGCTCGAAGTTGTAAACTTGTCGTGGCTCAAGTTATGTCAACGGCGTGACTGGAAAAGAAGTTAATGTTGCTAGAGGAGAAGGAGGGCGAGTTGTAGAAGGAGCTGCAGAGCAGAGCTAGAGCAGAGCTAGTGCATAGCCAGAGCAGACCTAGAGCAGGGCCAGACATATGTGTAGAGCAACTGCCTCAGCAAAGGTTAAAGTGCAGTCTCATTTGTGGCTCAGGCAACGCGTTAACGGTAAAGCTATAGACGAGCAATTAAACTGTAAATGTAAGTGAGCTTATCTGAAGAACTCAATTGAGTTGCGAGTAAAAGAACCTTATCAGAGACAGAGCTGCCTGCCTGTGAGGCAATTAAGAGGCACAGCAGATAAGCTATCAGATTTCTGAATGGCAGAAAGAGAAGGAGGCAAGCTAGAGTTTTATGTTGACAGGTAGAAATGGAGTGGGAAGAGTGAAGAGAAGAAGAGGGGAAAGAGTGCAGCAGGGGAGGGGAGTGAAGAGGTAGAGTTTGGAGTAAAGATGAGGGGCAGATAAGAGCAAGGCTGATAAGCAGCATAATTTGACAAGGCATAAAACAAACTGCAGCAGGTAGAGCAGGTATGGGAAGTAAAGGAGGGAGAAGAGGAGCAAAGGGAAGGCAGAAGGGTGGAGAGAGGGGAGAGAGAGGGGAGGAAGAAAAGGGGAGAACGGAGTAAAGCAGTGAGGAAGGATAAAGAGAAGAGAAGACAGCAGATTAGAGAGACATAAATGAGCAAGATGGGAGCAAGAACGAAGGGAAATTGAAGTAGAAATGGAGTAGAAAAGAGGCAAGAAAGAAGCTGCTAGGGAGTAGACAAGAGAGCCAAGAAGAGGGAGTAAAGAAGAGGGAGTAGAAAAAAGGGAGTAGAGAAGAGGGAGTACAGAAGAGAGAATAGAGAAGAGAGTGAGGATAAGGTGAAGAGAAGACAGCAGAGAAGACATAAGAGAAATCATCAGAGAAGACAGAAGAAAAGGCAGCAGATGATGTAGACAGAGGGGAGGCATAAAGGAGCATGAAATGAGGAGGAAATGGAAGCAGAAAAAGGGCTGCTAGGAAATAAGCAGATAGAGAAGAAAGTGAGAAGAGAGGAGAGTGAGAAGACAGCAGAGAAGATAGCTCAGAAGAGAGCCGCCGATGGAGACAGAAAAATGCAAGAATGAAGGGAGTTGGGAGTAGAAAAGGAACTGTAAGTGAGCAGAAAGAGCAGAGAGTGAGGAGGCAGCAGACAGCAGAGAGTGAGAGGAGAGAGGAAAATAAGAAGACAAGGCAGTAAGTAGAGAGGGGAATGAGCAGGGCAGAGTGTGTTCAATTGTCTGCCAACCGAAATGGAGCAAACCAGTTTGAAATCTTACTTCAGTTTTATTGTGTTTTGCGCATGTCGTTTAATTAAAAGACAATCAAAGTGGAAGAGGGAGAACAAAACAATGCAGATAAGTTGCACGCTAAGCAACAGAGAGAGAGGGAGATGGAGAGAGAGGGAGAAGGAGAAGGAGAGAGAGGAAGGGAGAGACAGACAGACGCAGCTGGAGTTGGAGCAATAAACCTGCCCGCAATAGCCCAGGCAATCGACATGTTTATGAGCTTTGCACATAAATATTTACACGATAGCTAAAGATAAGAGATGGAGCAGAGAGAGAGGGAAGAGAGAAGAGAGAGAAGGGAGTTAGTAGAGAGCAGAGAGAGATGAAGAGAGAGGCAGAAGCAGAGCGGGAACTGGGGGCAGTTCTAATGAAATGCTAACGATATTCATTGGAAAAATCAAAAAGCGTAACGAGGCAAAGCAGTCCAAGCTGCCTCCCCCTCTCTCTCCCCACTGCCCCCCTCCCCTCCCCCTGCTAAGCTGTAAAAGAGTTTACATTTCACAGCAGCAGCAGCAGCAGCAGTGGGAGCAGTGGCAGCATTTTCCGCACACAAAAGAAAATTATGTAAATGCTGGAAAATTGTTTTGTCCATTCTCGACGGCAATTTTGCGCTGCCTCTGCCTCTGCCTCTGCTGCTGCCTCTGCTGCTGCCTCTGCCTGGCTTAGGCTCGGCTGCGCATTTGGCAAATCAATTGCCAACCGCACCCCCTTCCCTCTACAAACGCCCACAGCCTAGAGGCGTGTGGCTGCAGGAGGGGCGTGGCGTTGTTGGAACGGCAGCTTATAATAATAATTGAATACATTGGCGTGGCCAGCAGCAGCAGAGGCAATTGAATTGAGCAAGAGGAGAGACAGGGGATAGGTGCAGGGTAAGAGGGGGAAGAAGGGAAGATACTGCGGCAGCGGCAGGTGTAACTTGCGGCGGTGGCTATAAAGCTATTCAGCTGGAAATGTTGGCTGTGGCGTCGTTAATGCCTGGCGGGAAAATCAATGCCAAAATGTGGCACACAGTGGGAGGAGACAGGCAGGAGAAGGAGGAGAGAAGTAAAGAAGAGAAGAAGAAGAGAAGAAGAAGAGAAGAAGTGAAGAAGAGAAGAAGAGAAGAAGAGAAGAAGAGAAGAAGAGAAGAAGAGAAGAAGAGAAGAAGAGAAGAAGAGAAGAAGAGAAGAAGAGAAGAAGAGAAGGAGGAGAGAAGAGAAGAAGAGAAGAAGAAGAGGAAGAGAAGAAGAGAAGAAGAAGAGAAGAAGAGAAGAAGAAGAGGAAGAGAAGAAGAGAAGGAGGAGAGAAGAGAAGAAGAGAAGAAGAGAAGAAGAGAAGAAGAGAAAAAGAGAAGAAGAGAAGAAGAGAAGGAGGAGAGAAGAGAAGCAGAGAAGAAGAGAAGAAGAGAAGAAGAGAAGAAGAGAAGACGAGAGGAAGAGAAGAAGAGAAGAAGAGAAGAAAAGAAAAAGAGAAGAAGAGAAGAAGAGAAGAAGAGAAGCAGAGAAGAAGAGAAGAAGAGAAGAAGAGAAGAAGAGAAGACGAGAGGAAGAGAAGAAGAGAAGCAGAGAAAAAGAGAGAAGAAGAGAAAAAGAGAAGAAGAGAAGAAGAGAAAAAGAGAAGAAGAGAAGAAGAGAAGAAGAGAAGAAGAGAAGAAGAGAGGAAGAGAAGAAGAGAAGCAGAGAAGAAGAGAAGAAGAGAAGAAGAGAAGAAGAGAAGAAGAGAAAAAGAGAATAAGAGAAGAAGAGAAGAAGACAAGGAGGAGAGAAGTGAAGAGAAGTGAAGAGAAGAAGAAAAGGAGGAGAGAAGAGAAGAAGAGAAGATGAGAAGAAGAGATGAAGAGAAGATGAGAAGAAGAGAAGAAGAGAGAAGAAGAAGAGCAGGAAAAGAGTAGAGAAGAAAGAGGAGTAGCTGAAGAGAAGGAGGAGGGTACTTAGGAGGGGAACTTAGAAGAAGAGACAGAGCAGGCGAAGAGAAACAGAAAGGTAGTGCAGGAAGAGGGATACAGCAGAAGGAGGAGCAGACGCAGGAGCAGAAGAGGGGGAAATAGAGCAGAAGAAGTAGAAGAAGAGGAGGAGCAGGAAAAGAAAAGGAGGCGGAGTAGAGGAAGAGAAGAAGGAGGTATAGAAGAGACATGCTGAGGATCAACACCAGATCATGAGGAAAGAAAGTGCAAAAGGAGACACAGAGCAGGCAGAGGGGTAGAAGAGGCAGAGGAGGCAGAGGGGTAGAGCAGAAAGAGGAGTACAGCAGGAGGAGGGGCAGAGCAAATAGAGCAGATGAAGAGAAAGAGCAGAGCAGTAGGAAAGAATGAAAAGGAGCAGGAGAAGGGCAAGACATGCAGCACAGATTAAAGGGAGGCTAAGCAAGAGTCAGGAGAGTAAGGAAAGAGCTGAAGAAAGGACGGAGAAAGTAAGTTGATGAGGAGGTATAGTTTAGAAGGAGAGACAGAGCAGAAGAGGGGAGTGAGGAGAGGAAATAGCGGGAGTAGGGGAACAAGATGAAAAGGAACAAAGAAACTGCAAGAGGAGGAACAGGAGAAGTTAAGGAGGAACTACAGATCATGAGGCAGGAAAAAGCAGGAGTAGAAAGAGATCAGCAGGAACAGATCAGGAGCAGGGGATAGAGCAGAAGAAAGAACAGCGTAGGCAAGATAGGAAGTAGGGGTAGAGAAGGAGGAAGAGGAAGAGGTGAGAAACAGGAGCAGAGAAAAGAGGAGGCATAGCAAGAGAAGGGGCAGAGTAGAAGAAGAAAGCTAAAGTAGGAGCAGGAACAGAGCAGCAGGTGAGGCTGAGCAGGAACAGAAGAGAGACACAGCAGCAGAAGGGACAGAGGAGTAGGAACTGTATAGCAGGATATAGAGAGAGAAGGAAAGACAGGCAGAGCAGGACAGCCAGAGCAGCAGTAGAAGAGCAGAAGGAGCCTCCCCAAAGTAAACTGCTTTATGTCTTGAGCAATCAACGTAAAGTGAGTACAACGAGAAGAAGGCTTCTTGAATTATCGCTCTACCTAAATAAAATACGACCACACAGTGCAGCCCCTACTCTGCTTGCACTACCCTCCCCCCTTCCTCCCCATCCCCCTCCCCCCCTCCTCCACCTTAGCCAGCTTATTTATGCACATGCAACTGTAAGTCTTCATCAAAATAATGTAATTATCCAAATTGTTTTCTTTGAAATTTGTTTACATCATTTTTTAGCAAGCTAAAGGAAGATGGGCAGTGGAAGAGGGGGAGGAGGAGGGAGAGAGTTAAGAGTAGGTAGAGCCGCAAGCAGCTTTGCATGCTGCCACACGAGCTGCCACTGCTGCATGCCTCGTCTGCTGCCTGCAATTTTATTATGCATACAGGGAGAGAGGGAGAGAGGGAGAGAGGGAGAGAACAGCAACAGCATCCGCATTTGCATCCACACTATCCTACACTTCCTCTGCCACACACTCATATCTTTGCCCTGCTTCCCCTCCTCTCCCTTCTCCCCTCTTTCTCCTCTTCCCTCTCATCATCATCATCATTTTGCGGCAACATAATCTTCATTATCATTAAAGCTCGCGCGGCAAGCGCCGCTAAATCGTTTTTAACTCTTTTTTTTCTACGCGCTGCTTCCGTTCCGTGGCGAGGTCTCTTCTCTCCCCTCCCTCTTCACCACCACGCCCCCTCACTGTGCCAGTTACCATAAGTATATAGCAGCATTATCCAAGCCAGTGCGCATTTTAATTGCATTCCACACACACACACACACTAGTGAAATAACTCTACACGTTTTCAACTTAAATTTTCATAATGAAATATTTTTTTTAGCGGTAAAAGGCGAGGAAATTAAGCCAAAATACTTGTGTGAAAATGTAGAAAAATTATGCTAAATTGAAAAGGAATTTTGCTTAGAAATTTGTGGCATTTAAATGTGATTTAAATTATATTAAAATGTTATAAAATAGCAGTAATAAGTTCATTACAGATAAAAAGTTCTCTAAGGAATTCCCTTTGATTTCAAAATTTACTTAGAGCAAGCTCGACAGTTGGATACTCTTCACCTTAGTTTAAAAAACCCCTTGAAAAAACACTAACAAATATCAAAGACAAATACTGCTGCCTTTTACTCACACACACATGTGCACGTATGGCTGCAAAAACTAAAGCATACCAGCAGGGGCAGGCAATGCTGCTCGGTCACTAAGTTAACTACTTTAACTTATTTGTTTATTGCCCGATTGCATTCAAATTTAAAGGACAGATAGATATTAAAAACAGCTAAGTATATATTAAAATCAGAAAGTTGTCGCTTTTATATGTCGCTGACAAATCGCATTAAGAAATTTAAATATTGTTTTGCGGGGGCGCTGGGCGTGGCAGTCAATATTTGAAAAACAGTTTATCTACGTATAGTATACAGAAACCTGCATGCCAAATTTGGTATCTCTAGTTATTGTATTAGCTGAGATATGTATGTTTAAGTAGACAAACAGACAGACAAACAAGCAGATAGACGGACAGATAGACAGACAGACAGACGGACAGACAGACATGACGCAGTTCACTTGACTATTGATACTGTGCAAGAAAGTATACACTTTGTAGAGTCTGCCACGCCTCCTTCTGTTAGATACATTTTGCACAAAGTTAATTTACGCTTTATTGAGCACTTTCAATGATAGAAAGAGTATACTATCGTATAAGAAAATGTAACAAATGTATGAGAAATATAAAAGTACTTTTCTAATAATTTTCCATTATTAAAATGAGTTGAAATCGTACAAATAGGAAGGAATTATAAATTAAACACCTCTTCAAAGCTTAAAAACTGAAAATTTCCTTTGTTTAATCTCTTAAAAAAACCCATAAAATGTCCCTTAAATTCTATTAAATCGCAAGTAAATTACTGCAACTACCTTCTGCCTTATAACTCATATAGACAACTAGCACATTAACTGATTAGATCTGTTGCACTTACCCCACTCTACACTCTCCATACTCCGCTCCCCCTCTCCCCGCCAAGCAAACATTCCACATGAGGCAGGCCTCATTTCATAGAGCATGCCCTGCCCTGCCATGCTCATGTTGAGGCGGAAGAAAACTCTTAACTGCAACTCGATGTGTCTGTGGCACCTTCAAGCGCCATTAGAGAGCGGCCAGACAAGTGTAAAAGCTGCACTTGAGCAAACGTCAAGCGTCAAGTAGCTGCCTCCGTTCGAGAAGGAGAAGGAGAAGGAGATGGAGATGGAGATGGAGGAGGAGATGGAGATGGAGATGGAGGAGGAGAAGCAGATCACTTGGCGGTCTAATTGCTTTGAATTTTGACAGGGGACAGCTGCCACTTACAGAGAAAGAGGCAGAGAGAAAGAAGGGGAGAAAGAGTCTAAGACAGGGGAAAGGGGGAAAGGGGGTACTCCCCTAAGTAGGCGCCATTGTGGGAATCTTCTTGTGCAGGAAACACGCCAAGCTTGGGCCACTAAATTGTCTGCTGTCAGCGCAGAGCGGCATGTCAACAACAATAATAATCGTAATAACCAGCAGAGCACCGTGTCCCACACACACACACACAGACACACACATTAACGTAGTGTACTGTAGAACATATTTAACTATTAAAGGCCCAAGCTGGTTTGCCTCCTGTCGGTGCAATCAGAACGAACTCTCTCACTCTTCTACTGCCTGCCCTGACTGCGATTTACGCTGAGAATCGTCGTGTGGGGCGTCCCCACAGTCAGCAGTTGTAATGCTGTCTCCCTCTCTACCTTGCTCTATACCTCTCTCGCTCCTTCTTACTCCCTCCCTGCTATCCTTCTCCCTCTCTCCTGCTCTCTGCCTCTTTCCGAACTGGATATTGCCGCTAAGAATAGAGCGGACAGCAAGACAGTTGGGCAGACAGACAGACAATGCCGCCGCTTGCCGGAACGTACAACGTGTAATGGATAGCCAGCGTTGCCAGATTGTCGACAGGCAACTTAGCCCAACTATCTTGCAGTGAACTTGGCAAGGCATGAAGCTGAACTGTGTCGAGTAGTTTATTAAGTTCCCTAGACTTTGTTTTTTGTGTTGAAATGAAAAGGATCTCGAGTTCTACAAAGTTTTCTCACACTCAGTTTCCTTTTATCTTTCATAATGTAAATTATACAACTTAAACTGACCCATAGCAAATCTTTTGCTAAAGAAAAGCCACTTTTTATAGTTTATAAAATTCCCTTATATATATTTTATTAGACCAGTTTCAAGAGATTCTTAGTTCTTACAGTTTACCTATTTTTTATAGTGTAGCTTATAAATTTATCTATATATTCTTAGTTTCTCTATATATTTATCTATATATTCTTAGTTTCTCTATATATTATTCTATATATTTTTATTCTTTCTCTTTACGAAAATCTCTTGTATTCTTCTAGCAAAAGTTCTGTCGAATCCCAAAAGATCTCGAGTTCTTTAAAGTATTCTCTCTTTGATTTTCTCTTATCTATATTGAATTGCTCTCTAGTATTTAAGATTCTGAGTTCTTTGTGCTGTTCTCTCTTTCAGTTTCGTTCCCAACATTATATAATGTAGTTTACAAGTTTTGCTAACTTCTGTTTTATCTATCAAATGCCAAAAGATGCCGAGTTCTAACATCATATATTGTAGGTAATAAAAGTCTCTAAAAGTTGTCTTATATAAAAGATCTTGTCTTCCTCTAGCTTCTGACTATCTGCCAAATCTCAAAAGTTCCTGAGTTTTTCAACTATTGCATATATATTGTAGTTTATTATAGAATATATTTAATTTAACTATGATACAATTTGGAATATATTTAATTTGACTATAGTATAAATAAATTATGAAAAGTATTATAATTTAATGAAGCATAAATGGGAGAGTTAATATCGTATATATTATAGAATATATATAGAGAGTTAATATCGTATATATTATAGAATATGTACGATATTATCATTCTAATTTCTCCTTCATTAAATTATAATACTTTCCATGATTTATTTATGACTTAGCAAGTTCTAAAAGATCTCTAAGTTTTACGCTATTCATTCCATCAGTTTCCTTGCTTAAGTTTACGCAATTCTCTAGAATTTCTTTTATGCACTGCATATCAAAAGTTCTTGTATTCTTCAGTCTTCTCTCTTTCAGTTTCTTTAGCTTATATAATCCCTCATATCAGCCCCATATCTTTTAATGCCCGCATTCAACGCAGTTTTTCACTTAGCACAACAATAAAGTTGCCTTCCCTGTTCTCATCTGTCTCTCCTTTCTCTCTCTCCCCCACTCCCTCTCTCCCTCCCACTCTTTCTATCTTCACTCTTCTCTCTCTCTCTCTCTCTCTCTCTGCAATCCATCAGCTTTGGCCACACTTCCCCTTGGGGGCAGGGGCATCACCCAAAATTGCCCAACTTGATTAGCAATTCCAATTAGAAGTTTTCTCATTTTCTGACAGGCAGAACATGCTGCATGCTGCATGCCTCATCCTTAGTGAGGCAGCAATTTTCAGCGGCCACACTTCATCATCAGCACAACCCACTCCCCCACCTCCTGCACAACATCATCATCATCAGAAGGGGGCATCTCCATCAACATTATCATCCGGCATGCACAATAAAAATAAACAGATCATAAATAATATATGAATTCAATTCATATCCGAGCGAAGGATTTGCGGTTGCGCCACGCACAAATATGGGCAGAAACAAGTTCTACACAGAGTGGGAGTGAGGGAGAGAGAGAGAGAGCGAGAGAGGGCAAGAAGGAGAGGGAAAGAGGAGGACAGTGCGCAGCCAAAGGGGCCGCAGCAAGAATCGAGCTCAAGATCGCGTAGATCGCGCTGTGAAAGAAAACAAGAAAAACATGTAGACAACAGTGAGTGTAAGTGTGTGTGAGTGTGTGTGAGAGAGTGTGCCTGTGTGTGTGTGTATGTGTGAGAGTGTGTGCCTGTGTGTGTGTTTGTCTGTGCCTTGGTATTGTTGGCTTTCAACTCACTTTTTCACAATTTCCCAATGCCGGTTGTGAAATTTGCCAGAGCATCGAATGTTTCATGGCCAAGTTAACAGGCGCACAGCGCTGGCAGCAAGCAGCACAAGTTGCCACAAGTTGTGGCAAGCCTCAAGCAGAGCTAGAGACGGAGCTAGAGACAGAGCTAAAGACGGAGACAGAGCTAGAGACGGAGACAGAGAGCGAGAGATCTACTAGCCAAGCCAAGCCAAGCCAAGCCAGAGAGACCATCATTAACTCAATGTCGTGGTAGTTGTTGTTGCTGTGGCTGCTGCATGCAACATGCAACTGAAATTCAAGTTCAACGAAAGGCGCAACGAGTTATTGTTTCTAGACAAGATTCTATCCACTTATTACACAAGTCATCAGCGACTGGCAACGTCATCGTCATCGTCATTATCATCATCATCGTTGTCATCCTCCTTCTGTTACTCCTCTACCACTTCCCCTTTCCCTTCTTCATACTCCTGCTAGTCTTCATCCGCCTGCTCATCATTCTCGTCTTGGACGCTGTCATCTTTTGACATCGCATCAGAGATCACAGCGACTGAGATTTCGAGAGATTGCGAGACGAGAGATGAGATGAAGTTGAGTTGATCTTTGCACTCGCTTCCAGTCTTGCTGTTTGTTGGCTTGGTAACGGTCAAAGTTGTTGAGGGAGAGTGGGAGAGGGAGAGAGAGGGAAGAGGGGGAGAGACAGACAGACAGGACAAGTGACACAGAGGGAGACGAGCAGACAGAAATAGTTAGAGAGATGCACAAGGAGAGAGAAAAGAAGACAGACAGGGAGACAGACAGAGAGACAGAAGGGGAGACAGAAGGAGAGACAGACAGAGAGACAGACAGGCAGACAGATAGAGGCAGGCAGAAGACACAGAGAGTGAGAGAGAGGCAGCGAGGAAAAGAGACAGTGAGGCAGACAGTTTGGGGCGTGTGTTGCTGCATCATTATCATCAGCAATTGGGCTACCGTATCCTGTCGCCGTAACTGGCCACAATTTTGAGGTAACCGGAAAGCGTCGCTTACTTCCCCCTACTGCCCCCTCCTCTCTCTCTCTCTCTCTCTCTATCTTTGCTGTCTTCGGCCCCACCTTTGATGCCACTAATTGCTAATTAATGGAATGCAGGCAGCATGTGCGGCATGTGCGGCAGCTAAGCGCCCCAAGGCAGGCAGCGAGGCGCGTAACTGCAGCTAGATCGCCTGCAATTATAATTGCTTGACTCATGATTGGAAACCAAGTTAGTTTAAGGGAAACAGTTAAGGGGAAATTGAGGAAAAATTAAAGGAAAATTGAGCTGAAATTAGAACTGAAAAAATAGCTTAAATAGAGCTGAAATAGAGCTGCAGTTAGAGCTGAAAGAAGAGCTGAAAATAGAGCTGAAAATAGAGCTGAAAATAGAGCTAAAATAGGGCTGAAAATAGAGCTGAAAATAGAGCTAAAAATAGAGCTAAAATAGAGCTAAAATAGTAGCTGAAAATATAACTTAAAGCAGAAAGAAAGTCTAGCTTTGGCATGCCAAAGGTGCTATGCCATTGCAGCTGCTTATTTACTGCGATTGTTCCTATATTAGAGATATATAATGTTGCAGAATTGAATGGTATTGTGTATATACAATATTCAATATATTCAATATTATGTCTCACTTCGGATTGGCACTGATAAGTTAAAGTAATTTCTAATATCAAAACTGATCTGCATATAAAAACCTGCATTTCAGCCGATTGTTCCTATGGCAGCTATATGTTATAGTGCTGCGATTTTGATGAAATTTTATATGCATTTTATGTATATGGAAATTGTTCAATGTAGTAAATTTGGTTGCAATATCTTGACACATAACTAAAATCGGCCGATAGTTTGTATGGCAGCTATACGATATATCGGTACGATACGGCTCGTTCCAACTTATTAACAGCGTGCAGCAAAAAGAAACATGTATACCAAGTTTTATTAAGATAGCTTTTAAACTGAGAGAGTAGATTGCGTTACAAGAGATGGACAGACGGACAGACAGATTGAGAGGCAGACAGATAGACAGACAGATAGACAGACAGATAGACAGACAGATAGACAGACAGATAGACAGACAGATAGACAGACAGATAGACAGACAGATAGACAGACAGATAGACAGACAGATAGACAGACAGATAGACAGACAGATAGACAGACAGATAGACAGACAGATAGACAGACAGATAGACAGACAGATAGACAGACAGATAGACAGACAGATAGACAGACAGATAGACAGACAGATAGACAGACAGACATGGATAGATCTATTCCGCTGTTGATCCTCATTGATAATTATATAAACTTTATGGGTTCAAAGGTGTCTCCTCAGGCGCGTTGCAAACTGCAGTCCAAAATTAATATATCCTCTGCAAGGGTTTCATTACAGTTAAGCTGAAATATAGCAGAAATATAGCCAAGAAATGAGCTGAAAATATAGCAGAAATAAAGCTACGAAAAGAGCTGAAAATATAGCAGAAATATAGCTACGAAAAGAGCTGAAAATATAGCAGAAATATAGCTAAGAAATGAGCTGGAAATATAGCAGAAATAAAGCTAAGCAATGAGCTGAAAATATAGCAGAAATATAGCTAAGCAATGAGCTGAAAATATAGCAGAATTATAGCTAAGAAATGAGCTGAAAATCAAGCTGAAAATTCGTTTCTGTTCTTTTCTCAGCTTACGCATCACGCAGCTCAACTGCTGACAGCAAAAGTAACTTAAGACTGATGTGACACAAGTTGCACTAGCTCTGTGGCATGCCACGCCTCTCTTCATATCATCCCTGCCTCGCTTGCTTATCGATATGCCAAGCTGATGAAGCATGCCTGAGGTGCCAGTAGGAGGGGAAAAGAAAAAGTGAAACGTTTCATTTTCAGCTGCAACGAGCTGCAAAAGTTTTTCAATCTGCCACAGCAATGCAGCAGCTCTACCTGCCCCTCACTCTGCCTGACTCTCTCTCCCAGACTCCCTCTCTTATTTCCCCCCCCTCACCTGTTTCTCCCCTCATTGCACTGCTGCCTTTCACCCAAGCCCAGCAAACTGTGTCATCAGACAGCATCGTCGTCTTCCTCGTCGTCCTCGTCGCAGTCGCATAACTTTTATTGAACTGTCGCAAGCGTGAGTGCAGCAAGGCGGTGCGCTAGGTGTGGGCTGGGGGGAGGGGTTTGGTGTGACCTGGGGGTAAAGGTGACAAGTGCCAAGTCAAAAGCCGCAGACATTTGTATAAATTATTACAGTCGCATGCGTCGTTGCGGAGGGGAGACTATTTGACTTTTGGCAAGCAATGCCGACGCTGTGGGCGATATGCATTTATGATTTGCATGGGAACTGCAGCTGCGAAAGAGAAGGGAAGAGAGGGAGGGAAGAGAGAGAGAGAGAGAAGGAGAGCTTCCCCTGCAACTTGTTGATCAGCTGCGGCGCGTGAAACTGCGCGATTTCTTTATGTTTCTACTTTTTTCTTTCACCAATTTGAGAATGTTGCTGTGGCAGCGCTTGACTGTGGCATTTGCACGACACAATCATTAAATAGCCATGGCCAAGTGCCTGACAAAAACAACGAGAACGAGTACAACAAGTACAACAACAACAAATTACAAGCGCACATTGTCAACGTTGCACTTTAGGCGACATAAATTTCATGTAACATTGCCACAAGTTGCCACAAACAAAAAAAGAGAGCTTCGCAGCGCGGCAGCCATGAGGTGTCAATGTACAATTGCAGCAACAACAACAGCAGCAACAACTACAAGAACAACAGCAGCAACAACTACAAGAACAACGTCTGCTGGAGCTAGAGGAACTGAAGAAACTAGAGGAGGTAAAGGAGCTAGAGGCGCAGCAGGAGTTGGAGGCATAGAAGGAGCTGTTGCTGTTGCTGTGGCAGCGCTAAACAAAGACGCGATTGTTGCTCTTGTTGCTGTTGTTGCTCTGCGCATGCCAAATGTGGACACGACGCCAACATGCCGCCAAGCCGGGCCAAGCTGCTTCCTCTCCCCTGCACTCTTCCCCTCTTTCTACTCGTGACAATGTTGCCAGCGCCCTTCTCCACATTGCATGCCTGGCCTGCAACGCCTTGTCTTGCCTGTGGTTTCATAGCGCATTTCTTGCTGTTCTATTGACACACGCGACGTATGAGTAACGTCTCGGAATGTTGCCGCCGTCATTGTCATTGTCGTCGTCGTTGTCGTCGTCGCCTTCATCGTCGTGTGTTGTGGTCGTTGTTGCATTCCGCAATTACGCAACATTAGCACAACAAATCGAGCGCATACACGCACGCACACACACACGCACACTCGCATTGCATTTAATTAGTGGCAGAAGGAGCTGCTAGCTGCAGCAGTTGCTGCCGTCAAGACACACACTGCAAACATGTCAAATGAAATTGTTGGCATAATTCATAATTGAATTGCAATCATGCGGCTTCTCTGTGTGTGTGTGTGTGAAGGCAACATCAATTTTCTCATGGCTCTTTTTGCTGTTGCAACTTGTTCTCTTGACTTCTTTGTGGTGTCGGTTATTTAATAATGCGTGTGTGTGTGGCAAAGTTGCAAATTTGTTAATGAGCTGTGCTAATTGCATAATTCAGGGAGTGTTTTATAAGCAGACATTTTTTTCTAATTAAATGTTTGCAAGAGCTGAGGGAAAAACGGCCATCTTTGAATTTAATTACTCTTTATTGGTTAAGTGAGTGCGAATGCCCAGCCACAGCTTGCCCTCTCGTTCTTACTCATTGCGATCTTTGGTAGTGCCAAAATAAGTAAAGGACTTTCTTACAGCAATGCATTTAAATTGATACTACGTGCATCCCTGTCGCACTCATTACTAAAGGTAATCTTAAAAGTCAAAAGGATATTTACGGGAACAATTAACAGCAAACACAGCAACAACAGTGCTGCAAGTGCTGCTGCTTACTCTGTCGCGCTTTAAAACTAGCAGTGATCTTAACAGTCAAAAGGCATTAAACAGGGACATTTACTAAGAATATTGAAAAGGGACATATAGCAGCAACAGCAATACTGCTGCAGCATTGCTGGCATTCAATTACACTTACATAGAACTGTCAGGCATCTTTAGCGTCGAAGTGCAATTAACAGGGACATGGATGTTTAACAGCAACAACAACAGTGCTGCAAGCGCTGCTGCTTTGCATGCATCTTCCGTCAAACTTATTACTGACATTGATGTTAACATTCAAAGATAAATGAACAAGGATATTATACTTAACAGGACCAATAGCAGTAACAACACAGCGTTTGCGCTGGCTTTCTCTGTGGCGCTTACCATATATCAAGCAGTGATCTTAGCAGGCAGAAGGCAATTAACAGACACATTCAACAGCAAAAACAACAACTATAATGCTACAAGCATGCATGCCTTTTCTGTTCCCCTAGTAATAAGCGTGATCCTTACAATTGAGGGATATTTAACAGCAATAACAATAGCAGCTACAGTTTAACATAAGCAGTCCCAGGCAATGAACAGGAACATTTAACAGCAAACAACAGCTGTAAGTGATGCAGCTCTGCATGATTGCATTTAACATGCGATTGACAGGAACATTAAACGACAGCAACAATAACAGTACAGCTGCATGTTTCTTTCTCTGTTCCTCTCCTTACCAGCACAGCTGCTAACAGTTGAAGGGCAATTAAAAGGGATATTTAACAGTAATAACAACAACACAGTAATGCAAGTGCTGTCGCTTTCTCTTTCTCATCTCTCTCTGTAAATAAAACTGACCAAGCAAGAGAGCGCATTGTAAATGGCGTCAGCTGATCCAAAACTAAATGCAAGGTTAGAATTGAATGCAATTGAATTATGTAAAATGATAGAAATATGTATTTAATTAAAATAATACAAGAAATATCTATTCAAGTAAAATAATATTATGAAATGTATAAGCTCGTTAATAAATAAATAACAAATAAACCAAGTTAGTTCACAAGTGCAGCTTAAAGCCAACATTGTTGTTGTTGTCCAGTTGTCTCATTGTTGTTGCCCTTGTTATTGGGTCATTTAAGTCGCCAGTTATTGTTGTTGTTATTGGGAGACCAGGCAGGGCGCGCCCACTTACACAACATGCCACATGTCGTCGGGCTGCGTCAAAGACAATCCCGACAATCCCAAACCGTTAGTTGCTTTAAGCCGGCAGCCCCTCTCTCTCTCTGTGTATGCCTGTGTGTGTGTGTGTGTATTTTATTACTGCCCACCCAGACGGCAACTACGACTGAAAAGTTCACAAAAGACTGTTGACATTTCGCTGCTGCTCGCGTTGCATGCCACCAAAGCCAAACTGATTGATACTATAAGGCGCTTTAAGAGCAGCAGCGACAACATGTGCCCAACTGGCGATTGAATTTCACACACACTCAAAGAAAATATGAACTGCAAGAGGGCAAAGGGGCAGTGGCAGGGGCAGGGGGCAACACTTTCATATGGCAATCAGGTTTGGGGCAGCAGCAGCAGCAACAGCAGCAACAGCAGCGTCTTCAGTCTATTCAAAATATTTCCAAGCGATTTAACAATGAATTTCGTAACAAAATCTCTATGAAAATAGATATAAAAGTGCCCACAAAAGACAAGCAGAACAGCAAGGAAGAGAAGAGAAGAGGGAAGGGGAAGAAAGAGGGGTAGACAGAGGGGAGTATAGAGAGAGGGATACCAACTGGTATAGCTGCGTTATAGAGTTGGCTTGACAGCAGCTTTGCTATAATATCAATTTCAATAAACTAACAAGCAAATGTGCGAATGCGCTCAGTGTATGTGTGTGTATATGTGTGTGTATGTGTGTATGTATGTGTGTGTGTATATATGTGTATATGTTCGTGTGTGTGTGTCGCAGGCAATATAAGAACTTATAAGGGAACACAACGAGGCAAGCGAAGGCACTTGGATATGAGACAGTCATATGTACAGGCTGCCAGATCGTTGGAAGGGGAAGAGAGAGGAGAGTGAACAGTGATGAGGGAAAAGGGGAAAGTCGAGAGGAAAGAAGGAAGAAGGAAGAGGGAACAGGGAAAGGGGGATAAGTAAAGGCAGCCAAGGAAAGCGGGATAGTCAACAGACAGCGAGTAAGACAGAGCCAAAAATAAAGGTAAATTTCAATTGTGCGAAATGAGACACTGAATGAGACTTCCAGTAGGTAAAATAGGAGTCATAAAAGCAGACAGATAAAGAGGGAGAAACAGCGAAAAAGAGAGAGCAACAAACAGTGAAAACAGTACAGGGAATGTGCTATAAACAAACTATAAAAAGTCAACTTGAATATATATAGAAAGTAAATTCGATGCAATATAATAGAAACTAACTATAAGCAGACAAATGTTACAATCAAGCAAGCCCGAGCCCGACAGTAAGATACCCTGCACCAACTGCTAAAAAACCTTGACAAATACATTAATAATAGCCAAAGACAAACTCTGCTGCTGCCTGTTGCTCTCTCACTCTCACACAACATGCAGACACGCGCGCAGAAACTAAAGCATACCAGCAGGGGCAGGCTGCGCTGTTGGGGCAATAAGGTAACTGCTGTAACTTCTGTGTTTATTGTCAGATTAGATTAAAATTTGATGGAGATGTAGATAATATAGTCAGCTAAATATATGTCGAAGAAGAAAATTGTATCTTTAATATGTCGCTAACAAATCGACTTGAAAAATTTAATTATTGATTTTCGGAGGCGGTGGGCGTGGCAGCCAACATTTGAAATAAACTTTATCTGCGTATGATATACAGCAAACTTCATGCCAAATTTGGTGTCTCTAGCTTATATAATAGCCGAGATCTCTGTGTTTAAACAGATAGACAGACAGACAGACGGGCAGATAGAGGGACAGACAGACAGACAGGGCTCAGTCAATGCAACTTATAATACTGTGCAAGAATCTATACACTCTGTGGAGTCTGCCACGCCTCCTTCTGCATGTTATACACATTTTTACCAAGTTAATATACCCTTTCTTCACCATTAATGTTCGTAGGGTATAAATATACAAAAAACTAAATCGATTGCACTTGCAACTGCCTTGTCTACCTTGTTGCAATTTGTATTAGGTTTGCTCGACTTGCCCCCATTTGTGGCACACACTGTGTAGAGATAAAGACTTGTTGGCAAACTGAAGTTTATCGATATTTTGAGGGAAATAAAATACAAAATATGTGAAAAGTTGTAGCATAAAAGACGCACAAAAGCGTGCTATGAAATTTGTCAACACCACAAGTTGCAGCAGCACCAGCAGTTGCTCTTGTAGCAGCAACTATTGTTGTTGTTGTAGTGATAGTAGTAGTGGTAGTTGTTGTTGTTGCTGTTGTTGCCCGGTTATTATCAGCTGCAAAAACATTTTGATGCACTCGTGTAGAACAAGCTGCATTAACATGTTGGACGCGCCCAAAGAAATGCCAGAGAATTATCCTGCTATAATGTCGGATAAGTCAGTTGAACTGTTGTTGAACTGTTGTTGTTGTTGTTGCATTGTAGTCTGTGCAACTTATGCAAGTCGACTGTGCAACATGAAGTGCCAAATGTCAGCACATTTGTGTCTCATTCTCGTTGTCGTTTTGTTAAATTAATGCAGAGCCAACATGGCGTATGCATGTTAAATGCAGAGCAGGCAGTGGCAGCAAACAGTGGCAGCATGCAGTGGCAGCAAGCAGCAGATAGTGGCAGCATTTGCATAGCTTAAGCTTAACTTTGCTTGAAGAAAATGCTCTGAGGCAGCAGAGAAAAACCTCAACTGCAGCAGGCCAAGTCACTTTACTGTGGCAGTTGAGTCTGTTAAGGAGATACTGTATACTCTGTAATTTAGAAGGGTTTTATTGGGAAATGAGTGCAGTTATTTGTGTGTAGCATACACTGTAGAATACACTGTATAATGCCTTATAGAATACCCTGTAGCAAACCTTATAGATATATCCTGTTGAAGATGCTATAGAATAATGTGTGGTATACGCTGAAGAATAGTCTGCAAAATACCTTACAATATGCAGTATACACTGTAGAATACTCTGTAGTATACACTGTAGTATACACTGTAGTATACACTGTAGTATACACTGTAGTATACACTGTAGTATACACTGTAGTATACACTGTAGTATACCCTGTAGAATACTCTGTATTACGGTCTGTAGAACACTCTATAGAATATCATGCACAATATCCTTTTGAAGACCCTATAGAATAATGTGTGGAATACTCTGAAGAATACTCTGCAAAATTCCTTACAAAATGCAGTATACACTGTAGAATACTCTATAGTATACACTGTAGAATAGAATAACATGTAGTAAGCCCTGAAGATTTCTCTGTAATATGCACTGTAGAATACTCTGTAGAATATCATGCAGAATATCCTGTTGAAGGCCCTTTAGAGTACGCTGTAGAATACTGTATTGAATTCTCTATAAATACTCAATATAATACCCTATTAAGTAACCTGAAGAATACCCTGTAGAATACCCTTAAGAATACCCTAAAGAATACACTGAAGAATACCCTGAAAAATACCCTGTAGAATACCCTTAAGAATACGCTTTTGTACACCCTGTAGCATTCTGTTTAAATAACCCTAATAAACTCTAAGAAGGCATAGAGATTTTCTTTCCTTACTTCCACTTTCCTCTGCCAGCAAACCAAGCCACCCTTCCCATCTTAACTACCTCTCTTACAGGATATATTTCCCTGCACTACACCCCTCCCTTGCCTCTCTAAAGCTTTCTTCTTTGTATCACCTTGCAATGCCTTTGTTATCTGCTCCAACAGAGGCTTTTGTGCCTCGGCATTGTTGCACTGCCTCAGTCAAGGCACGCCACGCCCTGCCCCAGCCTCTCTCTAGCTGAATGGCAGCACTTGCCACAGGCTGCCCTTGCCTTGTCTAGATAAGTGCCACACAACCTTAACCCAATTTGCAAGCAGGCTGCGCTTTCAATTTAAGAGAAGAGCTTTTAATATGCTGAAAATCTTCAAAACGATTTGCAACTAATAGAGCACACACAGGCTTCAAATTGCATTAAAAAGTTTGCCAGAAAAGTGCTGGCAAGGCCACAAACACACACACACACACAAGCTAGGAATACACACTCTATACACACTCGTATGTGGGGGGAAAATTCAATAAGTCAGTGTGGAAAAGTTTCACAACTCTTCAAGTTTTTAGAAATATGTTAAGGCAGGCAGGGGGGACCTCAAGTAGAGAGGAAGGGCTTGCCGCAGGGAGGGCAAGTTTGAGCAAGTGAAGAGGTCAAGCTTCAAGTAGTAAAGGGGCACAAGCCACAGAGGAGTGGGAGAGGGTCATTAGCAAAGCGCCTTAGTGACCATAATGTTCTCAACAAAAGGGTTAATAACTTTTTAACAAGCCAAACTTGACTGTCTCTCTCTCTCTCTCTCTCTCCCTCTCTCTCCCTCTCTCTCTCTTTCTCTTTCATTCACATTTTCTCTTACCACTCCCTTTACCCTCTCTCTCCCTCACAGATGCTGTAAACAAGCTACAGGCACTGGCGCCATGCAGGACATACGCCTACGCCTTGAGCCGCAGCACAGCAGCGTTGCGTATACGCCCTGTACGCCCAACTCAACCGCCTCATCGCCCGTAACAGCACACACAGCAACAACAGCAACAGCAACGAACACGGCAGAGACAACGCTCATTGAAACCGCGGACAATGCCAGCACAAACTCGGCCAACAACTCACCCACGCAGCTGAGCTTCAGGTGGGTAACAGATGAGGTTCCTCTGCCACTTCCCTTCTCCTTTCCCCTTGCCTGCCTCCATCACGATACCAATAATGTATGTGCCTGGCTTTTGCAGTAAATCCTCGCTGGGCAGCAGCAGCACGACACAGCAGCAACAGCAGAGGGAGCAACAGCTGCAGAGGGAGCAACAGCAGCAACACTTCTACCATCCTCATCCTCATCCTCATCATCATCATCACCATCTGCATGCTGTGGCACCGCGAGCTACGCCGCGACATCAGGTCGAGCAGCTGCAGCTGCTGCACAGCCACCACGTGCCACATAGCCATGCCGTTGGTGCCACAGAGCAGCATCTGCCACGCTCGCCCAGCTCCGAGGAGGATAATTCACCCACAGAAATGAATAATTGTCGTCGTTTGGTCGACAAACCTCCGCTGGTAAGTGAACATTTCATGTTTCCTGCTGCTACTGCTGCTTCTGCTTGTAGTTCTGCTTCTTCTACACCTCTTTCTCCTACTCCTTCTCCAACTCCTATTCCTTCTCCTACTCCTTCTTCTTTTCCTACTCTTACTCCTTCATCTATACCTCCTTCTCCTGCTTGCTACAGTTCCCCTTTTTTCATTCTACATCCTTCAACATCCTCTTGTTTCTCATATTCCTCCCACTCCTCTGCTTACTTCTATATTCTCCTACATCCTCATACATTCCCCTATTCTTCCTTATCGCCTACTTTGTCCTTCTTTCCCCTGCTTCCTCTTGCTTCCTCCTACTTCCTTTTGCTCTTACTTCAACTTCTTCCTGTTTCCTTCTGCTTCATCCAAGCTTCATCCTTCT
The DNA here is from genome assembly GCA_018904025.1 of Zaprionus vittiger. NCBI lineage: Eukaryota > Metazoa > Arthropoda > Insecta > Diptera > Drosophilidae > Zaprionus > Zaprionus vittiger. The sequence continues at coordinate 1,343,104 of JAEIFQ010001142.1, read as the reverse complement.
TCCTCCTCATCCTTCTACTTACTCCTGCTTCCTCTTGTTTCCTCCTACTTCCTCCCTCTTCTCCTACTTCCCCCTCCATTCCCCTTCCCTCTGTTCCTTCTTCCCCTGCCACAATCAACAATCATTTGCCCATTTCTGTTGCATAAATCTGGCAATCGATGAGTAAGCTGCGCTCTTCCTGCCTTCCTCAAGTATCTGCTGCATACTTTGCGGCGTCTTGCAGGCAAAAAGTATAAAGAACTCTTCAGCAATATCATTAATATTACCTTAGTTGGCAACTTTTCTCAAGAGTTGCCCAAACTATTTATAAAAGTAAACAGACTTGAGCAAAAAGCTGATAATAATTGAACGTAATTAGAATGAAGCAGATGAGAAAAGGAAGAAGGAATCATGATAAATATAACAAGTGAGAAAGCTACAGTTAAGTTGCTACTGTTATATGCTCGACTGTTATATATTTTAGACCAAGGTTATTTATTATTATTATAGTCAGTAGGAATCGTTGAGTATTATATGAACTTAACCTTATGTTTGGCTTAAGAAATAATATGGATAAAGTGTGCCTTAAATAATATATACAAAGTACAAATGAAGGATTATGCTATCTTACGAGTAAGGAGGTCATGAGGGTGTGTTCTCTTCAGCCGTCGGAGGGAAATGGGGTCGACGAGGTCATTCGCCAATGTATTCGGATGAGCGACAAGCCTGTCGGCGTATCGGCTGCTGTGGAAATTAATTTGGTCTCCCAATGGGACAACTTTAAGGTCCCTTTCAATTATTCGGTTGCTCACATACCAAGGTAGCCCAGATGCATGTCGTGCCGCTCGTGATTGTACTACTCTAAGCCTATTGAGCTGAGTTTTGGAGGCCGTTCCCCACACTTGGATGGCGTAGGTCAATGTTGGACGTAAAATTGATTTTATTAGGAGAGCCTTGGTTGCAAAATGCAGTTTGCTGGAGTGAAGGAGCCAATCGAGCTTTTTAAGTTTCCAGCACGATTTAGCTCTAACTGCCGTGATATGGGCTTTCCAAGTCAGCGTCCGATCAAGGTGAACTCCAAGGTAGCAATAGGATGACACGCAGCTGATGATATTTCCGTCGAAAAATAGACCAAGGCAGGTTTGGGGTCGCAAGGTAAAAGTGACGCAGGCCGATTTCGAGCAGTTAATCGCTATGTTCCATTTGGCAGTCCATCGTTCAAATGCATACAGCCATTCTTGAACTGCATTGGAGGCAATTTGCAGGGATGAGTGCGACGCAAGCATGGCGGTGTCATCAGCATAAGTGGCCAGGAGCAGCTGAGCTTCATCGGTGTTGGTGACAGGAGTTGGCATATCTGCAGTGTACAGGGTATACAGGAAAGGTCCAAGCACACTTCCTTGTGGAACCCCTGCATATATACGTTCCAAGCTAGATCGAGAGTCTCGTATTGCAACATCGAAGGTCCGGTCAGCAATAAAGGAGTACTCAACTACTACATTACTCTTTTACTACATACTACATTACAACAATTATTTCTTAGGCAGCTCTCTGCTTTGTCTAATGTATCTGGCATTGCATACTTGCAGGCAGTCACAACAATTTTTAAAATTTGTGCGTCCAGTAAAGTAAAAAATGATAGACAGAGACATAGACAGACATAGACAAAGACAGAGTAGAATGAGCAGACGAACAGACATATGAACAGATGGACATATGTAAATCGACGTAACTGTTGATGTTGATTAAGGATCAATAAAATGAAGAGCTTTACAGGGTCTGTCACGCCTCATTCTGCTTGTTGCATACATTTCTAATACCCTTTAACCTCTTGCGTAGCGGGTATAAGAGGGAAAGAACTATAAAATAAATATATTAGCACTAACAATAGTTACGTTTATCTTATAAGAAGCTGCGCTGGCGGCAATTTAAACAATTTAAAGACTCCAAAAAGGCAAACCCTAAAGGAGCTCAAGAAATTGCCTTGCACTTGGCCAAATCACAAGTGCAACTTGGCAGGCAAAAGGGAGAGAGAGGGAGAAGGAGAGAGAGAGAGAGAAGGGAAGAGAGAGTCAGACAGGGAGTGAGGTAGAAGGAATAGAGAAAAAAGTAAAGAGAGAAGTGCAAAAAGCGTTTGCCACTGAACAAGACCAGAAAAGCGTTCATTAAATTAATTTGCAAAAATGCAAATTTGCAGCTAACGGCACTTTGGCACGCGCCAAAGGCACAGCAGCAACAACAACAACAGTAGTAAAATCAACAACAACAACTGTCGGCAACTATGAAGTGCAACGCGCCATTTTGTAGTGCATTCCCTAACAGAGCAGAGCTTACAATGGAGAGAGACTGAGTGCAAGCGAGACAGACAGCTATGCCAGGCAGTGGCAGAGACAGAGTGGGGGGGGCAGAGACGCAGGCAGAGGCAGTGGCATAGCCATGTCATGGCAAATGGCAGCCAAATGCCGTTAACTTACTGACTTTATGACACATAAATCGCAGCAACAATGCCGACAAAACTCGTGTCCTGTTTTCTCTCTCTTGACTCAGACACACACACCCTCACACACACACCGACACACACACACACACGTGTGTGTAGGCCTAACTGACAACTGCAGCTTGCATTTGCCGCTGGCAGCGCTGCAAAACTTTCTGCAGACAGACAAAAGGTGGAGATGAAGCGGCAAAAAAGAGAGAAGCAAATCAAATGAAAAGGCAGTGCAAATAACTGAGCAGGCTAGAGATGTGTGGCTAAGGGATAGACGAGGCAGATACCCTGTAGAGAAGAGAATATAACAGAGAATAGAGTATAATAGACAATCTTTATTATTTCTTTAGAAAATAAACTTATATAAACTTATACAAGTTTAAATCTAATCTACTTCTTTCTCTAGAAAAAATAGCAGAGCAGTTAAGGTATTGACAACGGATTAGACGAGTGCAATAACCTGCAATGAAGAAAGAATAGAAAAAATAGAAAAGAATAGACAATTTTAACTATTTATATAAAATATTTAATGAATGGAATGAGCAGTAGACAAGGTAAATACCCTGCAAAGCATAGAACATAGATAGTTTAAATTTAAATTTAAAATATTCTTCACAGAAACTACTTATAAGTAGTCTTGAAAAAGTAACAACCATAGATGCTCATTAGGTTATAGAAATATATGTATTCTGATCCCTAATGAAATAAATAAATAAATTAAGTTTAAAGATAAACAAAAAAAAAATATTATTTAAATATATATAAAAAAAATATTCTTAGTTTGTAGAGCAACTTTTAGCGTTGTTCCTGCTGTTCTTCTCTAGTCTAAACTAGTCTAGCATACCTTTTTCATAACTTCAGTCATGAACATAAAACCAGAGCAGACTTAGCATGTGGTAAGGCATAGACGAGCACAATACCCTGCAACAGAGAGAGCATAGTATAGCATAGAAAAACTTTACTATTTATTGAAAATATTTGAAGCTAGTGAGAAACTTGAAGATTTAAGAAGAAGATGATGTAGATACAGTGTACAAATCTGAACTATATATTTAGTATATTTACAGTTGGAAGTATATTTACAGTATATTTAGTATATTTACAAGAGGAAGAAACTTTACACGTGGCAGAGACACTGCAATGAAATACAAATTAAACTTATCAAAGCTGTTTAAAGTAAGAAGGACAACCTTAGCTAAGGTACTACAAGTATTCTGTTCTGCACTCTAGTCTACTCTTTATTTAGTTGAACCATATTAATGTCTGCAATACACTGCAAGAAATACAAGCCAATACACTGCAAGAAATACAAGCCATAGTCAAATACCTCCACGTATATATAGGTGTACCTGTTATGCTATATATACCTTCCTATAATTCCATTCTTGCTGTTTCTTTCCTTTCATGGCAACACTCTCTCTCTCTTTTGTGGGCAAGAGAAATACTCTAAACTCTTTTGCTTTATACCGTTGCTTTATATTCTAGTCTCTTCACTCTAGTCTGGCATACCCCTTTACAAAACTTTTCGCTACTGCTACAGGGTACCAAACTAAAGTACTTTACAAATGCTTTCAACTTAGACACGCCCAACATGCCCAACTGTCTTGCCATTGTGTGTTCGCATTGTGCCTACCTTACTTCTTCCTCCTTCCCCTCCTTCCCCTCCTTCCCCTCCTCCTCCTCTCCTTCCTCCTCTTCTACTACTTGCACTTGTTTTTCTCTGCTTCTCTGCTTCTGCTTTGCAATTTTTCTTTACTACTTTTGCCATATTTACGCCCCCTTTTTGGCCAGATTTGTCGAGCATTTTCTGCCTGCCGAGTGCCACTTGAGCCGCTTTGTCTTGCAGCCTTTTTCCAATGTCATTAGCATAATGGGGGCATTAGGTAGACCCCCTTTTCCCTCTCCCCTCTTCCCTTTCTCCTCTTCAATCTGCCTTTGATTGCATACTTAAGCAATAACTGAAGCAGTTGCTGTGCCAATTCAATTAGCTGCAATTGCAGAACGGACCAACAGAACTAAGCGAAGTAAATTCCTTAAACTATTCAACAAGTTTCAACTTCAACTTCAATCAAAGGCCAACAAGGGATGAGCTTTATACAGTGTGTTTGCCATTTAAATTGTGCCTATAAAATGTATATAAAGTATTTCAATTTATTAAGGTTTATTTGGCCACAGTCCGAGCTCGAAGTCAGCCACATCAAAAGCTTGTTTCTGGCCACATTCCCTTTGGCAACTACATAAAATCAACATAATTATAACAAATTAGGCAAATAACTTAGGCAGAGAGAGAAGGGCAGGGAAGAGGGGGAAGAGGGGGAAAGTAGACAGCAGTGAAGAGGAAGAACTGTTTGCCGCATTCAACACTTGCTTTTGCTAATTGGAAACGCTTTAAACGAGGCAGCTTGAACAGAAGGCAGCCGAAAAAGTTTCGTTGCAAAGTAATTTTCCGCAGTTTGGGGGGGGAAACAAAATGAGTTAAGTAGGGGATGAGAAAGCAGAGGAAGGGAAGGCAAGGAAGGCAGCAGAAGCAGCAGCAGATGGAAGCAGGAGTAGAGGGTGTAGCAACCACAGCCCAGCACTGACTACATAGTTCAGACATTCCTATTGCTAACCAAAAATGTTGCACATCGATGCGAAGCTAAAGTGTTTTCGATGTTTGGCTGGCTTTGTGGCAGGAACAACAGCAGCAACAACAACAACAGCAACAACAATAGTAGCAGCAACAACTAAAGTAGCAACAACAACTGCAATCAGCCAAACACTACAGTCAAGCGAGCCCAACAGTAAAATACCCTGCACTTACTGCTGAAAACCCTTTACAAATGCACTAAAAATCAACAAAGACAAAGTCTACTGCTGCCTATAGCTTTCCCACTCTCACACACTTTAGCAGGCACGCGCGGAAAAAACTAAAGCATACCAGCAGGGGCAGGTGGCGCTGCTGTGGCACTAAGTTGACTACTGTAACTTCTGTGTTTATTGTTCGATTGGTTTAAAATTTGATGGAGATGTAGATAATATAGTCAGCTAAGTATATGTTGAAGAGAGAAAATTGTATCTTTTATATGTCGCTTGCAAAATGCATTGAAAAACTATATTATTGATTTGCGGAGGCGCTGGGCGTGGCATGCAACATTTGAATTCCATTTAATCTGTGTGAGGTTTACAAGGAACTACATGCAAAATTTGGTGTCTCTAGCTTGTATAGTAGTTGAGATCTCCACGTTTAAGCAGACAGATAAACAGATTTGGTTTGATAGACTCAATTAGGCATCTTGATCAAGAATATATATACTTTATGGGCTCTAGCACGTCTTCTCCTGCTTGTTACATACATATGCACATAGTTAATATACCCTTTTTGTAGGGTATAACAACAACAACTGCTATAACAGCAACAATTAAATGGCTGCAAACTAAATTGCGTCAAAAACTTTTGGGGCAGACAACAGTTCCCTCCTCCCCTTGCTTATTCCTCTTCCTCTTCTCATTGCCCTTTTCCTTAACCTCCCCTTTCCCATTTACCTTCTCCCCTGCACCGCAATTGTAATGACTTTCTCTCACTCACTCCCTCTCTCTCCCTCTCTTCCACAGGTCAAACGCCTCACCATGGGCATCGGTTTATTGCGCGGCACCGAGGACAGTCGCCCCCTGATGCACAGCACCTGCTCCTCATCCCTGAACTCGGGCGGCGGCTCCTCGCAGACTATCTCCGATGGGTATGTGAACGAAGCCATCTGTGAGCCGGATAAGTATGTGGCAAGCAAATTCGGGGACTCATGTCGCCAATCACTGACGGCACTGGAAACGGCCACGCAGCGACTGCAGTCGGAGCTGCCGAGCAGCAAGAAGTATTTGCGGGAAACGTGCAGCGGTAGGTAGAGGGAGAGGGGGAGGCATGTGAGATGAATGATTTCTATTAACACAACAACAACGCATCCCAATTGCTGCTACAGTAGCTACACTATTTGTCTCCCTTACTCACAAGGGAAATGTATGTTAGATTGTCCAGGCAAACCAAATGTCATAGCAAACAGCTTTTGAGAGACAGCGAATAAGCACAATAACAGCATACGGCAATCACTGTATTACTAGCTGTCTTCTTCTTTCGCAAGGAAAATGCCAGTAAGATCAATAGCAAACAGATTTCGAGAGAGAGCACAATGTACCTTTGACAATGTTGTTGCTGCTTTGCAAGGATCTAAGGCAAATGACTTTGCAGAGAGACATGCAGTGAGAGAGTGCAAATTTAATATGGCGTCAGAACAAATGCAAATTTGTTGTTGCTTGCTTTGATTTCCTAGGACCAAAGATAAATGACTTAACAAAAAAGTGACATGCAAAGAATGAGACACACAAAGAGAGAGACATGCAAAGAGAGAGACGTGCAAAGAGAGAGACGTGCAACGAGAGTGCCATGCAAAGAAAGAGACAAGCACTGAAAGAGACGCATCTAATATGGCGTCCAAGCAAAACAAATTTGTTATTGCTTGTTTTGATCTGTAAAGACACAAGGGCAATGAAGCCGTGCAAAGAGAAGCCTGCAAAGAGAAAGACTGTGTGAATGAGAGAGCATGCATTAAACATGGCGTCACCACACAAACAAATTAACAGCAGTAGCTAATGCCTAATACAATAAGAATCAACAGTTAATAATAATAATTGCCTAATAATTCCCTTAAATAATTTCCCTTCTTCCCTCTTAGCCAACTCCAGTCCGAAGCTCTTTGCAGCAAATTCGCCCCTCCGCCTGGACAACCTCAGCCTGGCAGAGCAGCAGGAACTGAAGGGCGCTGCCTGGTACCAGGCGGGCATACCCCGTGAGATCTCACTGGAGGTGCTCTCCCGCCAAAGTCCCGGCGCCTTTCTGGTGCGGCAGAGCAGCACCAAGCCAGGCTGCTTTGCACTCTCGCTACGCGTGCCGCCGCCCTCGCCACGTGTGGCACATTACCTGATACTGCGCACGCCGCGTGGCTACAAGATCAAGGTAAGTAAAGAGGAATTGACAGTAATTAGATAAGAGTATATTTCCCTCTTTAGTTGAAAGTATCTAAGAAAGAGTGAATTTCCCTCTCTTACTAAAAGTAATTGACAAGAGGGAAATTTCTCTTTCTTTTATGAAATACACTAAGATTAAATTTCCCTCTCTCGCTCTCTTCCTTGCAGGGCTTCACCAAGGAGTTCAGTTCATTGCGCGCACTGATAACGCATCATTCCGTTATGCCAGAACTGCTACCTGTCCCGCTCACACTGCCACGACCGGCGCACGTGCGTGCACAGGCGCAGGCATACGGCAACGGAGGCAGCAACGGGGGCAATGGCAATGGGGACTTTGAGATGTACGGATCACTAAATGATTTTCGCAAAATGATGGCCGATTTGAATGTGTGACAATGGCAGGGGGGAGGGAGGGGAGGTATCTAATTAATTAAGTAATTATGTCACGTTGATTGAATTAAGCAACGACCTCTGACTCGTGGTCAGTTTGGGGTTAACTCGGTCTGCTGCTGCTGCTGCTCCCGTTTGTCTGGGCAGGATAACAATCTGTTTAATTTGCTTAATTGGCTGTGCGAGCGCGTGAACCCAAACCCAAAATGTATGCAACACTTTTTATACAAAAACTCATAATGAAAAGGTAAAGCCCGCAAACACACACGCATACACTCACACACACACACACACACACATGTGCACAAACGATAAAAAACTCTGCAATATTGCAATTATTTTTGTAATTTTTTCATAAATTTCAATATTGACAGGTGCATTTGTTGCCACAGTGCATCAGCGACGGGATTAAATGTTAATATTTTTGGGGGCGTGGCTGGTTTGGGGAATTGCCGCCTTTTGTACAATGTTTTCGCAGCTGCCAGAGAGAGAGTTTTAGTTAGCATATAAAGAGAGACAAAAATGGAAATAAAAACATTTTTAGTTACAGCAAAATTCTTTATATCGAAAACATTTTATTTTATATGATACAATTAAATGTGGTGTAATATTAATCTAGCTAGTTTTATACAAATCAATTATGTTTACTGTGTATTGTTTGTAATTTGTGTAATAAAATGAAAAACATATTTAAATAAACTCGTATTTATTTATTCATTTGAATTGCGCGCGCCATTGCGCAGCTGACTAGCCAGGGCTGCATTGCGACACGACACACATTGCAGCTGGCCACACTGCACTATCGCTCACTAGCTATCACACGACTATCACGCCTATCGATTGCAACTATCGATTAGCGTAACAGTTTGCGAAATCGAAAAACTGTTAAAACAAAAACAATGTTAAGCTTAACAGAAGCAAAATAACCACCAAACGAGTAGGGCGTGCGTTGGTATTGGTACTGCTCGTCGTTCGTGTTTTTTTAATTTGTTTAAATCAAAAAACTTAAATACACAAGCAACGAGACAGGTGCGCTCAGTGGTTCGCCGGCTGCTCGAAGAGAGAGTTGTGTCATTGCGCAAAAGAAGAGTATCGCAGAAAATTCATCCGCTACAGCAGCAGCGCAGCATAAGCCAAAAAAAAACCGTAGCGCGTGCGTTGTAAAAAAACAACAACAACGAGAGAAAAAAGTAAATGGAAATTAATAAGCATTAAACACTAACTGTGTGTGTGTGTGTGTGTTTGTTGAATAAATTAGTGTTCGTACCGGTGTGACTATTGTGACTTTCTTCAGATGCTGCTACAGCCTCTGTCGCTGCCGCTGCTTCCGTGCTGTGGCGGCTTCAGCGGCAACTTGATTTTTTTGCCACATGTATTTTTATCATATTTGTGTGTACTTTATCGATTACGTCGGCGCGCTCACAGCATAAAATGAGAGAAAAGATGAAAGAGAAGAGATGAAGCGAGAAACGCGTGTTTTAGTTTTATTTTTGCCAGGGAAGCGCGGTGGTGTGACAACATACAACAAATGTACATACATATGTACATACGCACACAACATTAAAACGAGTGCTGCCAATATGGCTATTTCCCGTCAAGTCTGGCCTTTTTAAAGCGGGTTAAAGTTGAAAAATTGCTCTATCTAGCCTATTTGATGCCGGCTACACCATGCATATAGCCTTTTCTTATTCAAACTCCATACAATTTGCTTTTTTATATATAATTTGGCTGTTCTGGCAACACTGATTTAAACAAATATACACACGCACACAAGTTAAAACAAATATACACTCATGCATACGCACGCACACACGTATACGAAAAACTAAGGCAGCTAAATAAAATTTCACTAGAAATTTTGAAAGCGTTGGGCCGCGAAAATAAAAAAAAACCGGATATGATACTCAAAAAAGCTAAGCTTACAAATGAAATGAAATTGCTCGACTGCAGCTGTATGTGTGTGTGTGTGTGTGTGTGTACAATATGCACGTGTGTGTGACTGAGTAGGACCGTGTTTTCGTGTGCGTAGCCAAATTGTCGCGTGTCTGGCATGCAATTAGGCATACAAATACACATGCAATGCATATACATATGCATATGTATGTATGCATGTGTGCATGTTAGTTTTTTCCACCCCCCGCCGGGCACCACCTGCCCTGACATATTTTTGCATTACGCTTTATGCTTTATTTGTTGTTGTTGCTGCCGCCCTGAGCTTTTTTTATTTTCTTGCACGAGACTCTCGCTGAGCAATTGAGCGCTTGAAGGAATGAATGAATGATGCAAAGCAGCCGCCAGACTGGCGCGCGTCTTTACCAACTTCCAACCCCCGGTCTCTCTTGCACTCTCTCTCTCTGGAAGTGCATGGAAGTGGGCACGAGCTGCTTGCAAAGGTGTGAAATGCGGAAGAGAAGAAGGCGCCGCCATTCATGAATGAGTGTTGCATTTGTCTGTGAGAGAGAGAGACAGACAGAGAAAGAGAGCATGAGCATAAGCTGGCTCTCTCCACTCAAACCACACTCTCCCTCTCTTCATCACTGTTAGCGTAACATATGCGAATGCATGTGTACAAGTGTGTGTGTGTGTGTGTGTGTGTAGCTTGAAATATGCAAAATCAATGGGATTCATCTGTGGGCGCTGCAGGAAGGTCATTCTCTATGAGAAACGCGCGCGCGAATAACTGATAAGAGTCTGCTACAAGTTTCCCCTGTCTTTATTTAATTCTTTAATCAATGTCATATTGTGTATTTATTAGGTTAGCAACAGCTTTACATACAGTGAGAGCTGCAAACTAATCCATCCATTTCCGCCTGCTCCATCAACCAAACAACAGCAACAAAATGATTAATATGGACATCAGTGTAACGCCAAATTACTCGTATATCTTTGATTTCGAGAACGATTTCATACACCAGCGCACACGCAAATGGATGCTAGAAAACTGGACATGGGTGTTCTACTACTGCGGCATCTATATGCTGGTCATATTCGGTGGTCAGCACTTCATGCAGAATCGTCCTAGGTAAGTTGTTGAGTTTTAAAAGTAATATAGTGCATATAGTAGTAAGTTGGAGAGTTCTACAAGTGATAAAGTACATATAGAAGTAAGTTGGAGAGTTCTACAAGTGATAAAGTGCATAGACTTCTAAGCTAAAGACTTCTACAAGTAATATAGAGCATATAAACGTAAGAGAAGTGCAGAATTCCACAAGTAATATAGAGCATATAATAGTGAGAAAAGTGCAGAATTCTTAAAGTAATATAGTGCATATTATATATATAGAAAAACATGTGTTAATTTGGGTTACTTGAGTTCTGCATAGATTGCATAATTTGCTGTCGCTTCTTTTGCTCCCTCTCTCTTTCTTTTGTTTACTTGCAAAGTGCAGATATGACATTGGGCAATTGTCTGTTTTTTCTGTCAAGAAACACTCATGAAAAAAGACCTTGAACCCTCGCAGCAGCAGCAGCGGCAGCAAAGCAGAAAGAATAACAATGCCTCGCCTCGCCTCAGGCCCCCGTCTCGGGGGTTCTGCTGCGCCTGAATGCTTCTTGAAGAACGCACAACTTGTGGCACGTGTTAAGTACGTACTTGTCTATGAAGGTGGAAGGGATGGATAATATAGGGGCATGTAGTGTAATTATTCTATAGTTCAGTATTGATTGCTTTGCTTGAATTAAACATTGTTTAAATTATACATCAATCTAATTAGGCAAAGTACTTGGATATCTATATCTAAACAGAATATTAAAGTTTCAACTTATACAACAATAGTATACAATACACAAAGGGATTCATATCAATCAAAATAAGGTAAACTTTTCATTTTACCTTTAACTTCTATACTGAACATATTCCGCATAAGAAAGTCTTCAAAAATGTCAGATTTTAATCTAGGAATCAAGTCATTATGTGTTTTTAACATGAGAAGCAATTCAAAGGGAGTTATTGACATCTCCCTAGCTATAGTAACAAATATCTAGAAGTAATAACAGATAAAGAACAAATAAACACATAAAGCATAAATAAATTAAATTTCATTCAATATTTATACACAAAATACCCCATTCCAGCTCAATTTACATTTGTTCATAATCCATGCGCCCACTCTTAGCCTTTTTTTTTTGTAGCTCAAGTTATATTTAGCTTGAATCTGAGCTGCTGCATAAATAATCAAGCAGCTCTAGCTATATTTATACTGTATATGCATACATATATTCTCCCCTGCCCTATTCCCTTCCTTGCCTACGCAAAATCGCCTGATGTTTGCAGAAAATCAAACAAAAAGTTTAACAAAAAGGAAGAGGAAGCTTACAGGAAACAATTCTCTATACTTAGTATATATGTATATCCAACTAGGTATATAATTATTGTATATTGCCTAAGTGTGTGTGTGTGTGTGTGAGGGCTTTAAATGGAATCTCGTGCAGCTGTTCATACAGTACACGTTTTCGTATGTAATTACAAAGTTTCTCCTCTCTTCGACTATATCATTACAATGCAAAGTGTTGGTCGTTAATCTCTCAGGTGCCGTTACTCCCTCGCTCATTAGAATTTCCAGTTTAAACGCCCTTATGAGTGGAGGGGGGGCTTTGAAAATGATAGGCAATTAAAAAGTAAATTCCATTATGATAGAGTCCAATCACAAATTTTCCCCGCCCGTATTCAAGGTCGTATACAATTATACAATGTCTTTGTTTTACAAATTTCGCAAACTATCCGAAAAAAAGGAAAAACTAATTAGTAAATTAAGTTGTAAGCCTAATTAGGGTGCAAAGGTTAAGGGCTGTACTCGATAATTGAGTTTGTTTTAAGTTAATTTATGGTAAATAGTTCGCACCGAGAAACACTTTTTTTTTGTATATTAATGCTAATTTTAAGTAGCCCGATCGGTTTAAAGCAAAAGTGCATGTTTTAAAATGTCTTTATGTTATAAATTATTGAAATTCGACATTAAACACATGAAAATAGGTCGATTTTTAACCTATTTATGAGTATTTCAACATACTAAATAGAACCCCTAACTTGTAGAAGTAATATGTATTGGAAATTAGGTACTACCGCACTTGATACCTCGTAGAACTCAATATATCCACTTTTAAAATGTTCTTATGTTATAAATTATTTAAATTTGTCATGAAAGACATGAAAATAGGTCGATTTTTAACCTATTTATGAGTATTTTAATATTCCTGACAGAACTACTAACATGTAGAAGTAATATGTAAGGGAAATTAGGTACGCCCGCACTATATACCTCGTAGAACTCAATATACCCACTTTTAAAATGTTTTTTTGTTATAATTTATTGAAATTCGACATAAAAAACATGAAAATAGGTCGATTTTTAACCTATTTATGAGTATTCCAATATTCTAGACGGAACAACTAACTTGTAGAAGTAATATGTATAGGAAATTAGGTACTACCGCACTTGATACCTCGTAGAACTCAATATACCCACTTTTAAAATGTTTTTTTGTTATAATTTATTGAAATTCGACATAAAAAACAAGAAAATAGGTCGATTTTTAACCTATTTATGAGTATTTCAATATTCTAGACAGAACTACTAACTTGTAGAAGTAATATGTAAAGGAAATTAGGTACTCCCGCACTTGATACCTCGTAGAACTCAATATACCCACTTTTAAAATGTTCTTATGTTATAAAATATTTAAATTTGTCATAAAAGACATGAAAATAGGTCGATTTTTAACCTATTTATGAGTATTTCAACATTCTAAATAGAACCCCTAACTTGTAGAAGTAATATGTATAGGAAATTAGGTACGCCCGCACTTGATACCTCGTAGAACTCAATATACCCACTCCCTAGCCTTTTATACTGGGTGTGGGGCGACAGCGCAAGTTCGTAAACAAAACAAACAACCGAAAATCGCATGTCGAATTACCACAAAATTGTTGCAATTGTTTTGTTTGTTCTCCGTGCAACTTGGCTATGTCAACAAAGTTGTCTGGCAACTGACAATATGGTATAACTGGCAACTTCAATTGGCAGTGATTATATAATTCAACAGTTTCTAATTGCCAGCAAACAATCAGAATAGTTGCGCGTGACACGGCATCTATGGGTTTGCATTGGCGCTATAGAGGATATGGCCTGATAATGATTTAACTGTGCACTTTTAAGTCTCCATAGACCGGAAGGCATTGGAATATGTTGCAAATATCTAAAACAGGAGAAGATATATATAAAATAGAAGTGAAATATCTTAAATTTCATCTGTTTGAAAGAAACTGCATGAAATTTTGTTGTATTAAAGGCGAAACATGTTCAATGCATAACTTTCTCTATATTATAAAAGAATCAGACTTGAATTTGATTATTTTTATTACAAATCTTCAGTTCCAACACTAACTTTATATATTATTTCAAGTATTTTATTATATATTATTTCTTCTAATTTCAATCGTATGTTTCGCTTGAAAAACACACTATAAAATCCACGTTCTTATCGCATATGTTTGTTTCTAGCTGGTTCCACAACATTAGTGCTATATCGCGAGGGCTTTATACAACACTGTGCTGGTAGTGCTTATTGATTCTTCCAAGCAAATCAAATATTGACACAGTTCGATTAAAATGATTGTGTGTACAATATTTAAACGAATCGTTGGACACACTTGAGATCAATTGAATAAGTTGATAGTTAGACAATCTTACAGGCTTGGCTACGTTTCTCTCCCTCTCTTTCTGCCTCTCTGTAACTCTGTCTACATAGTTCGCGGCTTTTTCGAAAATCCTCAAGTAAATATCGACAGTAAACTGTCGTCACATTGTTGTTGTTTTACACTTTGAACGACGACTCTCAATATTTACCCACATGGAACTGGACTTGGTACAGAAAGGTGTGAATTGGGTGTAACCCAACTCTATATGATGTAGGTAGGTGGGGTAGTGGAAGAGAAAGGGAAACTGGCGTGCGTCAGTCAGACCCTTCGACAAGTTGTCTGGCACTGAGATCATCCCCAGAATATTGTTGACATATTTTTCACGTGGTTAACCTTAGACCTTGACCCGCTGTAGGCAAATAAATGCTAAATATATTGGGGGGCTTTGATTTCCAGGCAGCCCCAACCGGCATATTATTTCACATGTATGTATGTATGTCGCCTGTTATCGGCTCTAAACCATGTGCTCCAGCACCACATTCTTATCAATATAGGGGGAGGGGGGACAACGTTGAACACGCCACAGCGACGAGTCGAGTTAGCACAACGTTTGTCGCGTTGTTGTTGCCCAGACAACCCACAGCAAACGAAAGCGTACGAAAATATATATCGTACAGAGAGCTGTCGTAATTGTTGATGATATCATTTGCAATGATTCACATTGTGTGTGTGTGTGTGTGTGCTTGTGTGTGGGGTAAACTATAACTCGATCGCCGGTTCACAAAAATAAACCAAACCATTAGCTATAAATGCCGCTAAATAAACCAGAAATTGATGAGTTTACAAAAGGGAAATATAACAGAGACCCGAAAATCTGGCCTGATTTACTGTAAACCCCCACATTAATCCAGTTTTAGAAATTACTTAGCAAATAGAATTGAATATTACTGTTAATTGATTAAAATTGATTTAATTCAAGTTAATTTCTGTGCTTGCAACAGTGTAAACTTCATTATTGATGAGATTACACAAGGGAAACATTACAGAGACACGAAAATCTGGCATAATTTACTGTAAATACCCTTATTAATTCAGTTTTAGAAAGTATTAAACAAATATGATTGAAAGTTCTTATTGATTGACTAATTTTGATTTATCTGAAGTTAATTTCTGTACATGCAACAGCGCAAACTTCATTTTTCTGCTAATTTCAATGAAACTTGCCTCTAAGTAGCGCTTGAAAGTTAGTTTTAGAAAATATTTGATCAATAAAATTATAAATTAATATAAAAGGAATAAATATGATCTATTTCAAGTTAATTTCTGTGCTGCCAACAGTGCAAACTATATTATTAACGAGTTTACACAAGGAAAATATTGCAGAGACCCGAAAATCTGCCATAATTTACTGTAAATTCTCATATTAATCCAGTTTTATTATAGAAACTATTAAGCAAAGATGATTGAAGTTTCATGTGAATTGACTCATATTGATTTATGTCAAGTTATTTTCTGTGCTTGCAACAATGTAAACTTCATTTTACAAAAGTTCTTTTAATTTGCCATTAAGTAACCCCTGCATTTTGTACAGTGTACATTGTACATGGATATTTTTATGTTTCCCACTCGTTTTCCACTTGGCGAGTCAATTCAAAGTCATTTAAATACGGGCCACAGCGATAAAATGTGTGTGTGTGTGTGTGTGTGTAGGTGTGTGTGCCATAACAAATGACCCCACTGTGGCACAGTGGAGCGCACTACATGCCAAAAGTGGGTGTGTCCCTTGGCAACAAACAAAAAAAGGGCAAAGGCAACCACGAAGCAGATACAACGCGAACAGGACATTCAATTACACGCTAAGTTACACTGGCCAACATACGAATTGAGACATAATTGACTGGCTTAAGGCAGGGGCGGGGACGGGTACGGGGTTCCCTAATTGGGGGGGAACTATGGCAACTGGTTGGACAAACAAGGCAAGGCAAATCAAATCTCTGAGAGATGTGCAAATATTTTGTAGTGCTGTGTGTTTTCGGCCTCGGCGCGTGCACACACACACACACAGCGCTGCACACACGTGTAGCATAACAGCTGAAGCCATGCGGAGTGGGCGGCAGAGTCAAACAAACAGAGAGAGAGACAGAGAGTGGGAGAGAAACTTACACACACACACACTTGGTTAAACAGACGCTACTGGGCTACAGTGTGGCGTGACACTCTCTATAGAGCAACGACATACTAAGTTATAAGCCATATAAGGCCGCGACTGCGTCTAGAACTTTGTCATAAAGTCGCTAAATTTACTATGAACAAACAATTTGGTTCCACTTGTAAAATATGCAAATTATTTAATTTCAATTTTGTGTGAAGCAAAGTGTACTGAAAGCTATAGTTTATGAGCTCATTATGCTATAATATATAAATATAGATGTGTGTAATTACCATAAATAGCTTTAGTTTAGTTATATCTATAGAATATTCGCGGAACTCTTAACTTGTATTATTTATATTAATCTTGACTCTGAGTGTCGTTTGATAATACTGTCTAGTAAGTTTCCTATTAGAGCTTTTATCTATAGAGTACTGTTGATATTCCTATTGTTGTTCTACTCTTTAGAGTTATAATATATACATTTCATGAGTGCTCTTGGTCTACTACACCTGTAACATATTTGATCTTTTAGAGGTCTGTTAAGTACTCTTGGCGTCGAATCATAATATTTATAATAATTTCTACGGTATCTAATATGCTATATTCATTTCATGTTGTTCGTTTTATAAAATATTACTGAAATTCTTATCATATAACATTCCATTTCATTCCATATTATATTTCTATTAATTTCATTAGAGTTCTCTTTGATAATACTGTCTTATTAGATCATTTATCAATAAAGAACTCTTAGTATTTCTATAATGCGCTATATATAATTATTTCCTAAGTGTTTTTAGTGTAGATATATGTTTAAACATGACTCAGAAGACTGTATCTGTAGTAGATAGACATACATATCTGTAGTACCTTCTCTTTCGCTAGAGTATTCCTGGTATACCCCCTTAAAACTCTGCTGTTAATCCTACCCTCTCTTTGACTTCTCAGAATTGTTTACAATTGATTTATTTTGGCAACGTTCGTAACATAAAAAAAAGCCAAACAACTGTTACGAAGCCCTAACATTATGTAAAGGGGTTTTAACAGCAACCCCTCGCGCGCTCTCTCTTTCTGGCTGTTCTTTCAGACAAAAGAAAATGTCCTTTAACTCAACTTAACCTTAAAATTTGGTTTATATTTTTAATGAATTCCCCCTCAAGCAGGGGTAGAGTATGGGGGGCATGTCAGTTGAATACTTGTATTACAAACTATATGAAAAAACCGACGCCCCAACATAACGTGCCAAGTGGGCGTGGCGCTTGAGTAATTGCCACAGAGCACATGCAATTACAAGCGACAACAACGCAACAATAACGTTTAAACATGGGTTTTTTTGTTGCATATATGAGTTTTTTTGTTAATTTACAACAATTGCGAATAGCAAGAAGAGGCAGAAGAAGAGAAGGGGAAGGTGGAGAAGGGGGAGTAGGAAGAGAGTAGCGACAAAGTGTAGGCCGAGGCAGCTCTTCAAGCAGAGGCGTTGAAATTTGTTTGTTAAAAAGTGAAACCTGAAAGCGTCGCTTGACTTTGAAATTTCGATTGACACCGTAAAAAAGCAACGACAACAACAACCGTTAACTTATGTGTGCTGGTCACAGGTGCGAGCGAGATAGCAGCAGTCCGGGCATTTTGATTGTGAGAGAGATCTCTTGCCTAAAGTGTGTCAGTCAAATATTGACCACAGCAAAGGCAGGCAGCAACAACAAGAGGAAGAGGAAGGCAATAACAACAACTACAGTGAGAGCATCAACAGCAACAACAACAGAGGCTGGCAATAACAGAGCCAAGCCACAACAACAACAGTAATCAAAGTTTGTCGATTCTGTTTACACGCATTCCAAGGTGCGCGCTGCGCTCTCTGCCTCTGCTCTCCCACTCTTCGAGCACACACACTGTGTGCAGCGCTCTCTCACGCCGCACACTTCACTCTCTCTCAGCATACACTCTCTCTCTGCCTTAGAGCGCACTTTACTCTCTCCACGCCTTACAGCACTCTGCTAAGCATTGTGTCTCGCTCTCACTGCCTGCATGCAAGAACTGCGCCTGCGTACGTCACTTTAACTTTCGATCTTGTTGTTGCTCTGATTTGACTTTGTTGACCTTTAAAGAGTGTGCAAACGAAAGCGCGCTGCAGCTGCCATAGCACAGTGGGCCAGAAGAACGATCTAGCGGAACAAATGATTTGAAACATTAGCAGCTCGTGATAACACTAGGAAAAAAGGCTGACTTTGGCCTCCAGCTCGCACAGCTGCCAATACCTTCTTCTTCAACTACCTTCCCTCCCTCCTCTCTCTATCTTAATCATGCCCCCACAGCTGCGCTGATAAGCAGCCTTTTTTTTGATCAGAGACGTTCTAATTGGGAAAACTTAATACAGTGTCTCGCAGCTGTTAAGCAATTTAATCGCAACACTTGAACTAATCAACAAATTGGCGCTCTTAAGTTTAGTTCGGCGTGACGCCTGATTAATTTAAACGTCTTGAACTTGCACAAATCGCTTTCACAAGAGGTTAACAAACTATAGAAATGATTATATGGTCAGTAGGGCATGCCTGCATAACAATTAAAAACGAATTTGATAAATGAAAGAAGAGGGGAAAGACCCAAAACAGCAACAAAACAAGCTTGACAGTGGCTAAAACAATGAAAAACGCGAAACTATGTGTTGCAATCGAAACAAAATGCAGACAAAAATGTTGGCCAAATTTAATGTGAGAGAAACAGAGAGACAAACAACAATATTGCGAATAACCACACACATATACAACTATATATATGTATATACTATATATACAACTGTGTGTGTGCGCGCAAATCAAGTCCAAAAAAGAAACAATAATAATAATAATAATCAACTGGCCCGTGGCGCATTTGATTTCATTTGTTTACAGTCTGTCTGCACTACTGTGCCTTGCATAATCTCTCTCTTGCCAAAGCAGGTTTAAAGGAGAGAGAGAGAGCAAACTTGAAAGCTCTCCCTCCCTCGCTCTCCTCTCTATGCCTCGCTCTCTTTGCACTGCCTCTCTGCTTATGTAATTTTCGCAAGCATAAAGTGAAATTGGAATTTTGGCCAAGTTCCCCCTTTCTACATTTCTCCTTCTTTTCTCTCCTCTCCTCTACCCCACATCGAAAAGAAAGTATGCCCAATTAGTTGTTATCTCATCTTCCTCTTGAATGCATTAATCATCGGGCAGATCGCTACACCCAAAGCTTGTTTAGCAGCAGCCACGGAACACAAAGTAGGTGCCCCATGACCGCCACATGCTCTAGGGACGACCTGTACCCTATCAAAAATTGAGCTTCAAGGAACGTTAGTCCCGCCCAGGAAGGGAGGGGTTCACGTACCTCTGCCTAGAAGCCAAGCCACCGAGCTATTCGCAAGGCAATATTGGTTTTCCTTACTCATTTATGTTTTGGCACAAATTCTGTCAGCACGAATGCGGGCAGTTAATGTGGGCAAAGCTTAAACCGTTTGGGAATTCGAGGGTTGCAAATGTGTACAAATTCTCAACTGCTGCGCGTCAGCATGTGCATAAAGCATCGCAGGCGTAATTCGAATTAATGAACGTTGATTTGATATGCAGCTACTCTGTGAGTTTATAATGTGAAATGATGTTATAGTATATTAGAATTGTATAGTATATAGTATATAGAATCGTATACAGTATATTATGATATATAGTATCGACTGTCACAGCATGATATAACATAGTATTATACATTATAGTACGATATAGCATAGTGTAATACAGTGTACAGTGTAATACAGTGATACGAGGGTCGTTTGATAAGTCCGTGACTTTTTGTATTTGCCGCGCACCTGCTCTAAATACAACACTGCTCCTGTCAGCAGTTATCGATTAACAGCTGACTGTAAAATTTTGAGAAAGCTGCGTTTTTTGGTTTGCGTTTTATAGGCATTGAAAGCAGACGATCTCGTGAATTTTAACGAAAATGGAAAAAAGTGAATTTCGTGTGCTAATTAAGCATTATTTTTTGCGTAAAAAATCCATCACCGAAACCAAGGAAAGACTTGATAAATATTATGGGGACTCTGCACCATCAATTTCAATGGTTAAGAAATGGTTTACTGAGTTCCGTTGTGGTCGTACCAGTACAAGTGATGCCGAACGTTCAGGTCGCCCAAAAGAGGTCGTCATGCCAGAAATCGTCGACAAAATCCATGGAATGATATTGGATGATCGGAGAATGAAAGTGCGTGAGGTAGCTGAGGCTGTAGGCATCTCAACTGAACGGGTACATCACATTTTACATGAATATTTGGACATGAAAAAGCTTTCCGCGCGATGGGTGCCGCGATTGCTCGCACACGACCATAAGCGCAACCGTGTGACCATTTCAAAGGAGTGTTTGGCGATGTTCAACCGCAATCCAAACGAATTTTTGCGCCGTTTCGTTACCGTAGACGAAACATGGATCCACCACACCACACCAGAGACCAAAGAACAATCAAGACAGTGGGTTTCTCCGGGTGAACGTGCACCAAAGAAGGCCAAGGTGGGTCTGTCGGCCAACAAGGTCATGGCCACAGTTTTTTGGGATGCACAAGGTATCATTCACATCGATTACCTTGAAAAGGGTAAAACGATCACCGGCGAATATTATTCAGAGCTTTTGGACAGATTCGATATTGATTTGAAGCAGAAACGACCGCATTTGGCGAAAAAAAAGTGCTGTTCCATCAGGACAATGCACGGGTGCACACGTGTGTAGTCAGCATGGCAAAATTTCATAAATTGGGCTACGAACTGCTACCCCATCCAGCATATTCTCCAGATTTAGCCCCCTGTGACTATTTTTTGTTTCCAAACATGAAGAAATGGCTCGGCGGTAAGAGATTCGGGTCAAATGAAGAGGTCATCACAGAAACAAACGACTATTTTGAGGGCCTTGAGAAAACCTATTATTTGGAAGGAATAAAAAAATTGGAAAAACGCTGGACTAAATGTATAGAGCTAAAAGGAGATTATGTTGAGAAATAAAACGCTTCTTTGACGAAAAAAATATATTTTATTCAAAAAGTCACGGACTTATCAAACGACCCTCGTATACAGAATAATACTCGTGTTATATAGCGTACAATGGTATAAACTAAGGTTTGTCTACTCAAATGTGCACAGCATACGCAGCTTAATTGTTCAACCTTCTTCCCCCCTTTCTCAAGCCTGTTTCTTATCTACATATGTATCTGACAATTTAGTAGAACAGTCTCTCTCTCGCTTTTAAATTGTTTGCTTAATAAACGTAAATTTTTATGATGCAATTAATTAGAATTGTAGAGACGATTGGACGATCGGTTTGCTTAATCTTTATAGCGCTTGAATAATAGTAAAAAAAAAAAAAAAAAAAAAAAACTATACTTGAGCTGTTTAATCAGATTTCCTGATAGTATACTAAGTAGTCAACAGATTTCGTAACTTAAGTATTTCTACGTATTCCCCATACTCAACTTAACTTTCTCGCATTACTCAGCGCCCCCATAAAGTATTTACCACTTCTTAATTGATAAACAAAGGGATTACTCATAAATTTCCCTTATAGAGCACCTGTACGAATAGATCTTAACAAATGAGCAGACATTAGAAATAATGCGATATCACTTAACCTAATCGGGCAAGAACTTTGTACCCGACTATCTACAATATACAATAGTATATGATATATGTTTGGCAAGTGAACATTTTAAATTAATAACTGACTTCCGTCTGGTATTAGAATTTAAATTGTATAGTAGCCTCTGCCCCCTGCTACCTTTTGACACATTCTAAATAATAATAAATAATCCTATTTGTGAAACACGCCACATTCCGTAGACTCCGTCTGCGCCGCGGTTTCTCCGTCATTGGGTTTTGATAAGAAATAAATCACATTGTTTCTTTCGCCCGCCCTGATATTACATATTCTCATTTTGTGACTAATTGTCGTTGAGCAGATAAGGTTTCGCAGTTTCTGAATTGATTAATATTGTTTGCCATAGGTAGTTTACCCTTACTTTGTTTGCTTTGCATTTCCGATTACAGTCGAGTGAGTTTGTTTGGAAAAGTTGTTGAGAATCATTCAAATCAACTTGATTTGGTTTTCTTTCTTTTTCCCAGTACTTTGTGTGATTCATCGCACGCACTGTGCAGGGCACGCCCTTGACTCAGTCGTATCAGAGTCAGAGAGCCCCATTAAAACTGAGTTTTAAAGTCAAAGAGTCGAGAGTTGTTTAGCATGCAAAACATGCTCGAGAGCGGGCAGGAAAATAAAATGAAATGTAATAAAAATGATTGATTGTAGAGACAGCGAGATTCTTAACACGTGTCTAATTAGTATACCTGGCGAGAACAGAAAAGTAAGCTAATCCCCCTTGATGATATGGCAAAATTGTTGAAGCTTATTAGTAATTGATCTCACACGATCATTGAGATTAAAAGGAGAGAATTCAACACTCTCTTTTGACTTGTCTCTGGAGAGCGTTAGCACTTTACAGATATATCGTTCGATCATTACCATAACTGCTAATTAAGAACTCGCCAATTCTTATACACTCTCTGGAGAACAATATCTCTCATCTCTCCGTTTAAGCTCATGAGTAAATGATCGTTTAATTATTCAGATCACTCTCTAGACACTACATTTCCTTCTTTCTTGAGTGTTATAGCTAGCAAGGTAGCTTTATCTTTCCAGTCTCTCTCTCTTTCTTTCTAGTTGTGCTAAAGATCATTAGTAAATGATCTAACCTTTGATCATTAAGTTCGCTCCAACGCTAGAGCTGGAGAATTCTTCAACAGTCGCTTGACTTGTTCCTACTTAGAGATATATTTAATTTATGTCTATTTCTCTCCGTTAAAGTTTATTGGCAACTGATCTATCGTACGATCATTGAGATCAGTGCAAAGTTACAGCTGAATTCTACACTCTCTCTAGATATGAATTCTGAATTCTTCTGCACTCTCTTTAGACATGTCGATAGCGATAACTTCTGATCTCTCTTACTCTCTGTTGTAATTGAGCTCTCACTCGCTCGATCATCAAGATCACTGCCAATGCTAAAGTTAAAGAATTCTTCTACACACCTCTCTCTGTACACTTGTCCTTCTTGAAGGGTATAGTCAGCTAGCTAGCGATATCTCTCATCTCTCTCTCTCGATCGTTCGATCGTAATACGCAACGCCTGATCGCAGAATGAATCTGATAACTGAAATCGAAACGAGCACCCGGCGACGTCTTTGTATTTCATTGTTGCTTATACACAAATGCGATTATATATACACTAATGCTATATAGCATATAAAGACTGTATCCGATTGCCAAAATTCTGCACTCAAAATGAAACGAAACGAAACTTCTGTATACGACGTCAATTGACGACCTTTTTGGCTTTGTTTAAACTGTTTTTTTTTTATATTTATTTGTTGTTTAAAGTACTTGATCTTTGTGGCTTAGACGAAACGAAACTGAAACCGGCTTTGGGACAGAGAGAGAGAGAAAAGTTTGTTGATCTTTCGTTTTGTGTGTGCAATGCAAATTAACTTTTTTAAATGATGCCGTAAAATAAGTGTAAATTGAAAGTTATAACGCGTCGCGACAGGGAAAAAAACCTGAGTGCTTAACACGATTTAGAACCGGAATTAACTGTAATCTTGTATACCCAATTAAGAATTGTGCTCTCTGTTGTTATACCCTGGTAGAGGGTATATTAATTAAGGCTAGAAGTTTGCAAACGCAGCTTAAGAGACAACTCTGACTCTATAAAGTATAGAAATTCTGAATTAGAATGTACAGGAAAGTCGAATTAGCACACTGTCCGTCTGTGTGTGTCCGTTAATCCGTCTGTCCGTCTATTGCAACGCAAAGTAGTCACACTGTTTTAGAGTTATCTTAATGAAACTTGGTACAGATGAAGAATATACATTCAGAATCAGTATGAACAGGGAAGTCGAACTAGCACACTGTCCGTCTGTGTGTGTCCGTTAATCCGTGTGTCCGTCTGTTAAAACGAATACAAGTCTCTTAGTTTTAGAGCTATCTTAATAAAACTTGGTACACATAAGGAATATATATCCAGCAATAGAATGAACAGGGGAGTCGAACTAGCACACTGTCCGTCTGTGTGTGTCCGTTAATCCGTGTGTCCGTCTGTTAAAACGAAAACAAGTCTCTTAGTTTTAGAGCTATTTTAATAAAACTTGGCACACATGCTGCTTATTGCTGCAGGATGTATATAAGTCGGAACGAGCCGAATTGGAGCGATATATCGTATAGCTGTCATACAAACTATCGGCTGATTTTTGTTATTTGTCAAGATATTGCAAGCAAATTTACTACATAGGAATTTTTCTTTATATTTATATAATATGCACATACAATTTTATCAAAATCGCAGCACTATAACATATAGCTGCCATAGGAACAATCGGTTGAAATGTAGGTTTTTGTATGAAGACCAGTTCTGATTTTAGAAATAACTTTAAGTTATCAGTGTCAATCAAAGTGTGACATAATATTGAATATATACATACTAATAATACAATAATACATACTAATGAAGGAACAATCAGAGCAGTTAAACATTCACAAGGGTATTAAACATTCGGCATGCCGTAGCCCTTCTTCCTTGTCTGTTATACTTAATTAAGAATTGTTCTCTCTGTTGTTGTTCTCTTTGTAGATTTCAACTACGCGGCCCGCTCATCATCTGGAACACAATGCTGGCCATGTTCAGCATAATGGGAGCTGCTCGCACTGCGCCGGAGCTGTTGCACGTGCTGCGTCACTACGGACTTTTCCATTCCGTCTGTGTGCCCAGGTGAGTCAAGGTTACCCGATCTGAGCAAACCTGATTACGATTACTAACTGCCTTCTCCCTTCTTTTGTAGTTACATTGAGCAAGATCGGGTGTGCGGCTTCTGGACCTGGCTGTTTGTGCTGAGCAAGTTGCCGGAACTGGGCGATACGATATTCATAGTGCTGCGCAAGCAACCGTTGATCTTTCTGCATTGGTATCATCATATCACGGTGCTGATCTACTCATGGTTCAGCTATACGGAATACACCAGCTCGGCGCGTTGGTTCATTGTGATGAACTACTGTGTGCATTCGGTGATGTACAGTTATTATGCATTGAAGGCAGCACGCTTTAATCCACCAAGATTCATATCGATGATCATTACGTCACTGCAGTTGACACAGATGATCATTGGTTGTGCGATCAATGTGTGGGCAAATGGGTTCTTGAAGACACACGGCACACAATCGTGCAACATATCGCAGCGCAACATAAATCTATCGATTGCAATGTACTTCAGTTACTTTGTGCTGTTTGCGCGTTTCTTCTACAAGGCTTACCTGTCGCCGGGCGGACACAAGAGTCGTCGCATGGCCGCATCTCTGGTGGCACAGAATACCGCCAAGTTGCCTGGATCCGATGAGAAGGAGCAGCTACATTCCAGCAAGTATATTGGTGCCTCCGATGCGGATACTGCCTATTTGCGCAAGGCTAAGGCGCAGTAGACGCAGTAGATGATGATGTAGATGATGCCCTCGTCGCCACGCCCATGCCCTCGCCCTCGCCCCGCCTCCTGCTCCAACTCATCCCTTTAGGGCTAAGGACAGACACTTTAATTTATGCAGTATGCGGTGTACAAGTTGTTTTTTAATTTTAAACAAATGGAACGGAACGGAGCACGGATACCAACACCAACACACACACATACATACACACACGCACACGCGCATGCGAGGGGCGTTCGAGAAGTTTTAATTATAAGCATAGAGTTTTACCAGGCGTCTGGCACCAAAACATAGACACACACACACATACCGAAAGAACTTCTATATATATATATATATAACGAGATGTATATATACGGGTTTTCTATATAATGTCATGTATATACTATATAATGAATGTAATTTCCCCCTCCCCCCCTTCTAAATCGAGACGTGTTTTGTAAAGAAAGAGCAAATCAAGCTAAACAAGTGAAAGATCAAATTTTTAGAGAGATATATAACATTTATAGCGCCCCCCGCCACGCCACGCCCCGCCAAGTCAAGTCGTGTGTTAAGAGCCCAAAGTTTGTAGTTATATATACACTATATCTTTATATATACATATATAAATTATATAAACTAAACTAACTAGTTCTCTTTTGTTTTGTATTTGAAAGAAAGAAAGTAAAACATTCTCAAATCGCGCTATGCTATATACTATATAATACACTCATACACAGGTCTGTTTACAACTAATATGGGACTAACTATCTCCAGATTATGCTATATATACTATATACAGAGAGAGAGAGAGACAGTTGCTAAGCTAGCTTAGTCCCACAAATGTTGTTGATCACGTGATGGAAGACAGAGAGAAAAAAGCGCAAATTGTTATTGTAAAGTAATAAATTGTATACACAAGAATTTCTATTTTATAAACCGTGCAGGGGCGTGCATTTAGTTAATTCTAATTCAAGTTGGAAAGTTTCTACACAGCAAGCAAGTTTAAAGTCCTTGAAGAACGTAACAAAAGAAGAAAACAACAAATAAGAAAAAAGAAAACAGAAACAGAAAAAAAAACAAAGTAAATATTTAAATTATATATTTATATTTTTAAGCGAACCGCAAAGCAAGCAGAGAAGTCCTACTTGAAAAGTTAATTTAACGAAACAAAGTAAGAGAAGAGAGAGAGACAAAATATACATACAATGCGAGAAAGTGAGACATTTAGAGAGAGATAAAGAAAGCTGAAGCGAGAGGGATCGGTGATCCTTTGAGCCAGACGACGATATGTAATTAAAGTAAGCGAACAAATTGAATGTTTTGTCGGGTAAATAAACAAACAAAAAACAAATGAAAAACTAAGAAAAACAAAGCATAAATAAAACGTAACAAAGGAAAAGGAACTACAGAGTGTTTTCTTTAGAAAAAGTGGAATGAACTTGGTGAGTATAAGATTGAGATAGTTTTGTTATATATCGTAGTATATCATATTATATTATAAAATGTTGTTATATATATGAATATTAAGGTATTATGTGACAAAATCAAATAATATATCAAAAATAATGAAATATATCAAAGGTTTATCATGTAATATATCAGAAATTGGCATATGATATTCTTATATCATTATATAATGCCAAATATCATCATATTATATTAGAAATTCATATAATATATCAAATATTATCAAAAATAATGACAAATATTAAATGATACGATATGTCTTGTAATATATCAAATAATATCATATGATATTCTTAAATCATATAATGTATCAAATCAAATCAAATATCATCATATAAAATTATTAATTCGTATAATATATCATAGATTATCAAAATAAATAAAATATATCAAAGGAAAATCATATAATATATCAAAAATGAACACATTACATATCAAAATCAAATGATATATCAAATATCATCAAATATAAATAAATATATCATATAATGTATCAGTTAATAGCATATGATATTCTAATATCATTATATGATGCCAAATATCATTAGATTATATTATAAAATCATAAAATATATTAAATATTATGAAAAAATAATGAAAAATATCAAAGGAGCATCTTATAATATATCAAATAATATCATATGATATAGTTAAATCATATAACGTATATCAAATACTATCATATCATAAAATAAATCAATTATTATCAAAAATAATGAAATATATCAAAGGAAAATCATATAATATATCAAAAATGAACACATTCTATTACAAAATCAAATGATATTCAATCTTTACCTGCTACTCACATGCCGAACTGGGAGAGAACTACAAAATGTACTTCCTATCGATGATAATAAAGTCAATTCGGGAATTTTTTTACATCAAAGATGGGGAAAAAACATTTATTTTTGTCTCTGTTGGCTTTCCGAAAATGTTTCACTACACATTGATGTACGTATATTTATGTATTTCTTATTGTTTTTTTTTGTAGATTTCTTTTATCATTTTGTTCTGATCAATCTGTTTTTTTCTTTTTGTTTGTTGTTTTTTAAATGTTACTCAAGAAAGTCGTTTCTCCAATTATTGCGATAGGAAAATATTTTTGTGAAAAAACTATCGCCTTAAATTTTGTTAATACTAGACTAGAAAAAGTTGCTAAAATACATCGCACATTGCCGTATATAATATGTATAATGTATTCTTCTCGATCTGTATCCGTATCTGTATCAATGTATGTTGTATGTGTAAGTAAACGCACATTCCACAATCCTCTAGGCATTGTTACAATTATAAATACGATAGATTACAAGCTCTAAAATAGTACACTGATGTGAATCTATATATGGATGATATTCCATTAGATGATGAATACATTTATATCTATATAAGATGAGAGAACAACCACTAGATGATGAGCCATGAGTCAAGGGGGGGCATTGTGGAAGAGGAAGGGTACTCAAAAAGTGTGTATTTGTGTGTGTGTGCCTTTCTTGAATGCATATATCTAGTAGTATAATTTGTTTTGTATTCATAAGATGTTTCAAAAGATCAACTTAATGAAGGGTTAGTACAGTATAGACAGCATTCCCAGAGCCCATTTTAATATCATTCGAGTTGTTTATAGGGTCTGGATTCTATTCTTCTCCCCCCATGAAGGTATAATAACATTATAATGTCGTTAATCAATTACAATATTAGAATTTGTGGCGAACAGAATTCTATAAAATTAGAAATCAAATGCGGTAAGTGTTTTGTGTTCTGTTTTGAATGGTTTTATAAGATCATCAACAATTTGCGCTCGTAGTTGCTGCTGTTGTTGTTGTTATTCATTGTTGTTGTTGTTGTTGTTGTTATGCTTTAACTCGTTTCATTCTCCTCCTGTTTGTTTTTTTGCTGCTGGTCTTTGTTTGATAACAGCCTCCCGATAGTGCTTTATTTGCGTCTGCTGCTCACAGTGCTCCAGCCGGCCTCCTGTTGTTGGTGTTTATGCTGCTGCTGCTGCTGCTGCTGTTGTTGTTGCAACTGCAACTGCAACTGTTGCTGTTGCTGTCTAGCAATAACATTGTGTCTGGTCGGTGGTGGAGCGCCCTGTGCAGTGGACGCTGCAGCATTATCTCACTTTTTACCGGGAGGCGCCACTGCTTGGCCGCGCTCCTTGCCACGTAATTTTATGCCAAGCACACGCTCCATCTTGCCCAGTATCAAGTTATTTGGAATGCCGCGTCCGGCCTCATAATCAGTGACCACTTGCTGCTTCTCGCAGATTTTCTACAGTACATAGAGAAATATATATAAGTAAAGTAATTTTGTTTCCAATTTGCACTCATTGTCCCACCGTGGCTAGGTCCTTCTGGCTTAGGCCCTTGTTCTGGCGACCCTGCTGTATGATCTTGCCCACATCCAGCGGTATCTTATCATGCCGCAATTCTTCAGTCTCACGATCCAGCTTGGCAGTGTTCTTGGTAGTCACATGCTGCTTGTTGGTGCCAGCACCATCTATATAAATAAATAATATATGTATAAACAAATTGATCGAATCGATGTCACAGGCAATTTTAACTTTGGATTTAGGTCAAACAATATGGCTGCCTTGCGAGAGAGAACGGAAGAGAGGAGAGAGAGCTTTCGAGTTGCGAAATTAACACACACATATACGCACACTCATGCACATACACACTGCCGCATATGCATCACTGATGTGATTAAGCCATAGAAAACAACAACAACAACAACGTGGCCCACGCTTTTGATTGCATCTCTGCTTTGCGCCGTCTTCACCTTCTTCTCTTTCCTTTCGCATAATATTATGCATATAGAATTGTATTCCAGATTTCTACTTACATTTCTGCTGTGTATCGACAGCAACACCCTGACGGCGTGCCTGATTAACAGCTGATTCGGTCTTCAGTTGGCTAGACTTAGGGGCCTTTTTTCTCAAAACGGTTACCGTATCCCAGTCCGACATCTTATTATTTTTGTATGACGAAAATATATGAAATAAAGAGTGAAAATGTTATACAGCTGCAGGGCATGCTAGCTACTAGGTCATCCCACTTACTTTGGCTGCTTTGTTAGTGTTTTACTTAATTTCAATATATGACTATTTTGTAATTAAAACTAGGAATTCCAGAACTATCTATA
Source organism: Zaprionus vittiger (assembly GCA_018904025.1). Classification (NCBI taxonomy): domain Eukaryota; kingdom Metazoa; phylum Arthropoda; class Insecta; order Diptera; family Drosophilidae; genus Zaprionus; species Zaprionus vittiger. Next base: position 1,312,351 of record JAEIFQ010001142.1, on the reverse strand, counting down.
TGAATATCTGAACGGTGTGACTTAGTGTTGGCAAGCTATCGATGACAGTATCGATATATGCAATGTTACTTTCGATGACACTTCGTGCACAGCTCGCAGGAGTGCAATTCAATTTAAGACTATTTTCCTTTATAAATTAGTTACTCACAGTACATACTTAATACACATATATTAAAGAGCTAATTATTAATGTATCAAATCATTGTTTATCTCTAATATTGTTATAAATATGTTGTTATCAGCAGAACTAGTTCGATAACCACACATATTTCAATAGTTAGCTTTGCGCAGTTTTCGCCCTCACATGAAGTTGGCTGCGCGCAGCCATCCACCTCACGTGAAGTTGGCTGCGAGCAAGACTGCGTTCGCCTCAAAGCAAGTACCTGTACGGCATTTACACTTGATCCGACTACGGTCACACTACCCACTAGTCGTCTTGAAAATTTTAATAAAGTCGGACGGTATCGCTTCGTTGTGCGGGTGGTACATTTTGTGTGCGTGTGTGTGTTTGTGTGTATAATTGGAAAAATGCAAAGATAAAGAATTAAACAAAGCTGCAGTTTCAAGCATAATACTATAAATACTTAGTATCTTCCAAGTCATTCTTCGCGAGAAAAAATCCAGCGAAATATGTGAGAAACGCAGTCGGAAAAGACGTAACGGGCAGACACAAAGTGCATTTTTTAGGGCGTGTTTGTAGCCAGTCCCCGTACTCCAACTCCCTCCTTCTCCTCCCCCTATCAAGGCTGGCACACTCAACAAATGAAAGAGCAAACATAATAATAATAATACAAAAATTATAACAAATAAAAGTTGTTTAATTGTCGTGCAAAAATCTTGTTGGCAATTTCGCAACATCCTTGAATTTTGTCTACTCTCAAATTGCAAAGTGGAGTAGCAAAACGGAACGAAGTGTGTGGAGTGGAGAAAGAAAAAGAGACGACGACGACGCACAAAAGAAAATGTGTAGAGCAGCGAATTAAAATAAAGCAAATGCGCGAATGCGATAAAATATAAAAAAAATAATAAAACAAAAAAAAAGTGCATACAATTAAAGAAAGAAAAAAAAACAAGAAAAAAAGGGCAGATAAAAAGCGCATCAAAAAGAAAAGAAACGAGTGTATAAATTGTTGTTGGGTGCATGTGATTTGAGAGGATGGGGGCTCAGCAGGGCAAGGAGCGCGGCTCGCACTCGAGCGGAGGCGGTGGCGGCGGGGGTGGTGGACATGGTGGCAGCACAGTCAGCTGCATTGGGGTATCCAGCAGCAGCCCGGTTGCATCTGGATCGCCGCACTGCATCAGTGGGGGCAGTTCTAGTGGCGGCGGTGGGCTCAGTGCTGGCTCCACGCTGCGCGGTTCACGCATGAAGTCACATCAATCTGCGGGTCATGGCAGCAGTGGTATCAGCATCGGCTCAAGTGGATCCAGTCGTGGTGGAGGTGGCTCCAGTGCATCCCATAAGGATAATCGCTGCAATCCCACTGTAGGACTAAACATATTCACCGAACACAATGGTAAGTATGCACCAGTGTGCAACTGTATATGAGTGTGTGCCAGTGTGTACATAAGCCACCCGCAACATACAAATGCACTTACAGTGTGTATACACCCACACACACACATACAGACACACGCACAAGCATAACATGCATATGTACATAAAGTTAACATGCGCTCTCTCTTACTCCACTCACACTCTCGTTTGCTCACTCACCCGCGCTCTCTCTCGCGCCCTCTCGCTCTCTCTCTTACTCCCTGCACTCTGTGGGCGGCCGCGCTCTCCAATTGAGCCAATTTCTTCTTTCATTGCTTCCGATTATCATCGCCATGTTGTTGTTGCTGTTGCCGGCATATCTACTATGCTCTACTTGTTGTTGTTGTTGTTGTAGTAGTTCTTGTTTACAACAACAATAGCGCAGCATAAGGAGACACGCGTCGCGCCAGTCGAATTAGAAGAGGAAGAATCGAATTGAAATTTGTTGTTGCTTTCGACAGGGCGGTTTCGGCTGTTGCTGCTCCTTTTAATACACACACCCCCCTCACTCTTTGCCTTTCTCCGCCCCCGCGCACGCACCCTTCCTCAGAGTGGTTGAAATTGCGCCTAGGAGAAGCAGCAACAGCGACGTCGGCAGCAACAGCAGCCACCCCCCACCCCCACCCTCACTGTCGACAGGCGTTTCCTGCGTTTTTCACGCACGCATTTTCATCCATTCTCCATCCTTTTTCGCTCTCTTTGATTTCTTTATTTATTATTCGTTGTTTGCCTTTGGCAAGTTGCAACATTTTCCTTTTTGTTCGCCCCTTCATCACATTATTTTCTTCCATGTCACTTTTTCTAATAGCTTTTTTGTGTCCACTTCTGTTTCCTGCTGTCGTCCTACCACAAGAATGGGGGAGGAAAGGGACACCCTGCTAAGCTCAGTTTTGTTGTTGCCGGAATTATCTAAATGGCATATTAGGTTATTATTCTGTTGTTATCGAACTAATTCAGCATCCTTGCGATTGTGTTATCGATAGTTATGTTAGTTTTGCCTGCGGGGTTCTGTTAATCATTCTGTAAGCTCCTCGCTCCCTCTCTCTCTCTCTTCCGCTTATGCTAATTGTCATTTAATCCAATTGTAACACTTGTCTCGCTCTTCATTTTTAAGTCTTTTTTCGTACTTATCAAATTTATTGCAATTGTCGTTGTTGTTGTTGCTCTTGCACAGCAATTTGTTTGCAATTATTGTTATTTATATTTAGCTTTCAATTGTTTGCATTTATGAGTATTACGAGCTCACCACAGCGATAAGCCAGACATATGAATATAGTACGTGTGTGTGTGTGTGTTATAATCGCACTGTATGTGACCACATTGAGTCACAGATTGCAGCTCTTTTGCACTGCGCTTTGTTGTTGCTGCCAGCAATAAATTCCAATTGGAATTTTAGATTTATGTGTAATTCGTTTCACATAAAATCAGCGGGTCTCCTTTCTCTCTTTATTCGCAAAAACTGAAATAAAATTTAATCTTATCTCTCTCTCTCTTTTGCCTTTGACTATTTGTGTAGTTTTTGCCTATATGGGAATTTGCTTAGTTAAAGTCTGATTGGAACGTGATCAGCATACTAGCCTAGAGCGAGAGGGAAGCTTAAAGTTCATCATCAGGCAACAATGAAATCGAAACATTTTCTTTGTATTTCGTGCAAATTTCCCACACGAAATAAGCAAAGATGCAATTGTTGTTGCAATTGTTGTTGTTGCTGTTGCTGTTATTATTATTGCAATAACAAAATTACATTGTACAACTGTCTGTGCTTGTGTGTCTCCGTCTGGGTGGTGGTGCTGGTGGGATACCGATTACAAGTCGCCACCAGCGCCAACCGCAGTCGCCAGTCGCCACAGGGAGGGCGCAGGGCAATCTGAGCGCCAGACCGAGTGGCAGCCGCGAACTGAACTCAAACCGAAATCACAATCACACACACACACACAGATAGAGACAAACACACGCACACACAGACAGAGGCTGTGACAGGCGAGCGAACTAACACGGCAATTGGCAATACAGTGGCACAGTGGGACGAGTGTTAGACAAATAGAAAGACTTAAGAACCTGAGGGAAATATAATAAATGCATACTAAATTGTTTATAAAAATAAAAATATTTATATAATAATAAATAAATATACCAAATTAAAAGTAGAGTATTTAAAATAATAGAAAAAAAACAAATAAACTCATAGAAAATAAAAATAAACTTTAATTCACGATAGAAATTCACTCTGTAAAGGAAAAATCTTAAATATAAAGTTGTTAAGACTTATTCAAATATAAATTCAAATATTTCATGGCTTTATACATACACACCTTAACTGCTTTAGCACTGTAACCTTAATTCTTTGCAGTCTTGCGTCTGCATACCACTGTGCGACCATTAGTTTGCTGTAGTTGTAGGCGTTGCCTGTGGCAAAGCGAAATTTGACTATAGTCAGAGTTGTTAGACGACACGATGTAATTAGATAGTCAGCAGAGGGGGAAGGGGAAGGGAGAGGGGAAGGGGGACGGCAAACAGACGGCATAGGATTGCATTGACTGACGCTGGGGAATGCTGCTTGTCTCTGTCTTTGTCTCTGTCTCCTGCTCTGCTTCAGTGGAGCTGCCAATTGCGAAAAGTCGCCACTCATGTGACAAGTGACAAGGTGCGGAGCTGCACAGGGAAGGGAGGAAGGAAAGGTAAGGGGGGAGGCAAGAAAGGGCAGTGGAAATGCAAGTGGGAACGTCTTGAAATAGACTCAAGTGAGCTGGAACAGAAGAAGTGAGCAGAGTAAAGAAGAAGAAGGAAGGAAGAAGGAGTGTGTGTGCGTGCTAGAGCAGTGTGTGTGTGTAAGGAGTGTGTAGAGGGAGGGAGAAGAGCAGTGTGTGTGTGTGTGTGTGTGTGCGTGTGAAGTATGTTTGTCCAGCGCTCTCGCACTTTCTCTCTTTCTCTTTGCACAGTGTAATCTGAGTAGCCACGACTAGAAGCGGAAGGACAGAGAAAGGGAAGTGGAAGTGGGAGAAGGAGCCGTTGAAAGAAGGAAGTGGGTGGCGGCAGGAGGCGTCAATGGCCCCCAGTTTGCCTTGAGAGGGGGGGCGGGGACTTTTGCTAAAACATGCAACATGCGGCAAATTATGCGACGAGGCAAATGAACTTTTCACATGGCTAATAGACGCCACACGCACATGCCACACACACAGCCACACACAGTCTGTTGTGGACATACAGCAAACAGGTGATGTGCATGCCTGGGCTAGGTGTGTGTGTGTGTGCGTGTGAGTCGAGTGTGTGTTTACTTTGCAGCTTTCCTTGTGAATTATGTAAATATATATAAATATTATTACTTCAATCATTTTTATGCGCTTTAACATAATTGTTGACGATGCAGAGAAAGAGAGAGACTAGTGCAGAGAGAGAGGGGGACATAGAGCAGTGGTAGCAAAGAGGTAGAGAGAGAAAGAGGGAGATAGAGCAGGTAGGAGGGAGCTAGCAGAGTTGCAGGCATTGTCGCCATTTGGCCATCACTTCTGCTGCTGCATCTTCTGCTGCTACTTCTTCATCATCATTGCCGCTTTGTAGTTTCTCTCTCTCTCTCTCTCATCTCTGCCTCATGCATTTTCTATTATTAGCCTGGGTCGTCCTCCTCCCCCTCCCCCTCCCCCTACTCCTTCTACTCTGCGTGTTTCGCTTCGTTTTTATAATTTCTTTTGCCTTTTGCTTGAAGTCGCCTTCGACTGCCATTTGCCAGCTTCAAAGTGCCACTCATCGTTGTCATTATTGTTGTAGTTGTTGTTCCCCTTGTTGTTGTTGTTGTTTATCTGACTGCTGCTGTTGTTGCTCTTGTTGTTGTTTTAGTTTAGTTTACTTTGCATGTTTCACTTCTTCGGGGCCAAAGTTCTGTTTTCGATCAAGCTCGTAAATCCTTTCGTGCCTCGCATGCAACTGCAACTGCACTTTGATGTTATTTATAGTACTCCCCCCCTGCGCCTGCCTCTGCCCCTACTACTCCCTTTTGCTTAAACAATGTCATTTCTCTCTCTGCAATTGGAACAGCTGTGCATAGTCATAATATCGATAGTTCTATTATAATTCCAACAACAATTGAAACAAAGAAAGTAGTAGAAGTGGGGGAAATAATATGAAAAGTGCTTAATAGAGTTGAGAAACCAGAAAGAATTCTTTTTTAAAACTTGTTACGACCCCAAGCCAAGATGAAACATATGTGGGCAACTTTGTATAGTGACACACACACACACACACACACTTGCAGACAAAGTATGTTCTTAAACTGTGCATCATGCTGTGGCTTTTGCTCACTCACTGCCTCCCTCTTTCTCTCTCTCTCTCTCTCTCCCTCCCTCTCTCTCTCTTGCTCTCTATCTCTCTGCAGAGAACTTTATTTATAAACTTGGTGCTGTGTCGCATCCGTAAACAACATAAAACTGTTCGCAGTGCTTGCTTGGGCAGTTGGGGGAGTTAAAGGCAGTGAACTAAGAGAGATATTATTTCATATGCAAGCGAAATAACTATAGAAACTCATATAAAACGTAAAGAAACTGCAATTAACAGTGTACTTGCTAATTTTATTAGATAAACATATAGTAAGTGATATATAAACTGTAGCAACTGTTTTAATATTAAGTAGACAAATAGAAACTGATATTGAATATAAGAATTTCTTTTAAATGTGTTCTAGAACTGTTAACTTTCTATAGATCTTCGAAAGAATTATAAATTGCATAGAAATGTTTCTATCAACATCATATCGTATTATTTCAATCAATACACATCAATACAGCTCTTATAAAACCTTGAAAACCTCAACAAATCAATTTTACAATACCAGACTATCCATAAATACTGCAAAGAAACTTAAGTTGCACATAAGTTTACATTTTTATAACATATTACATCATTTTAATCGCAAGAAACCGTTTTAAACTCATATAAAACATAAGAAACCTCAATAATTTCTTCAAAAACAGTCAACAGTCTATAGATCTTAAAAAGAAACTTAAATTGCATACAAAATTGCACTATAATATCATCATACAATCCAACAAACCATAGAAACTCCTATACAGTAAAGCAAACCCCAATACAATTTGTTCATAGATATTAGAAAAAAACAGAAATTGCATAAAAATTAGTATTTTTATATGATATTGTAGCAATTAAATCGAAAGAAACCCTTTTAAACTCGTATAAAACATAATAAACCCCTATAACACCCGTTTTTAAACAGTATCCTTACTGCTTTATTATAAAGTAACTGAAATTGGTTAACTAATTGTTTTACAATATCATATTTAACTCTAGAAGGAATTTATAGAGGTTTCCTATGTGTTATACCTCTACAAATTCCTTCTATCATTGCTATGTATTATACCTCTACAAATTCCTTCTAGAGTCAACAATATTTTCATAGATCTTAGACAGAAATAGAAATTGCATAAAAATTAGCATTTTAATATCATATAATATCATTTCCGCCTTGAATCTTGGCAAATTTCCTCAAACTTTGTCGTCGACTTCTTCATGCAATTCAAATTTGTGTGTAATTTTGAGTTTTTGCATTCCCATTGGAGCGTTGCAGACGCCCCCAAGAAGAAGAAGAAGAAGAAGCAAAAGAGGAGAAGAAGGAGGGTTTTTTTTATTATGTGGTTCCTCAGTCTGCGAGAGGGAAAGGGGGAGGAGAGGGATGCGCCTCATTGAGACTGAAAACTGTTTGCATAAATTAGTTGAGGAAAAAAGTTGAAAAAGAAAAGAAAAGAAAGCGAGACGCGGCCAATAGGAAAAACAAACATAATTTGTAAACAGAAAGAAGAGAGGGAGAGAGAGGAGAGAGGGAGGTAGAAGAGGAGGCACCCCCCAAGGGAATTTCGGCGTCAACTAATTATAAGCGCATGAAATGCTTCCACACACACACACACACACAGACAAACAAACAGTTGTTGTGATTATGTTTGAGGTCATAAATTTTGACGCCAGTTGATTGATTGATACGCTGCCAACAACTACAACAGATATATCACGTATATAGGGGGTATATATAGAGGGTATATATAGTGTCTGTGCTATATCTACAGTTTGGGGTGCCCCAAACAAATACGGAATATGGAAATGTGTCTGGCAGTCTCCCTCTCTCTCTCTCTCAGAGGGGGCACTCGACTGCAATTGATGTGTTTATTAAGTTTAACCATATATCCACCTCCCTCTCCCCTCTTCACCCCTCTATAGGGAGTGCTCTGTTTACCGTTAACAAGCCCACAAGGTCGTACACATTAAGCATGTGCAAAAATCAACGACAAACAAAAAGTATTTCGCTCTTTTATATATATTTATCATACATACGTAGTTACTATATATGCTATATTGTATTTATATGCTGCGCTTAGACACGTAGTTTCCATATAAAAAAGCGACACTGAGAGAAAAGGGGCAGTGCTTTGTAGAGCACATTGATTGAAGAGATATAAAATATATCAGAGACTGCCACAGAAAGTCAACTTCTGATTTTTCAAGAGCTATAGCAAAGTTTTTCAAAACAAAAACACATAAAATTCAAAGAAATGCATGAAATCTTTATTTGAATCGATACTACGCTGCATATAATTGAATGTTTGAAGATTATTTCATGCAAATGTTGAGCGTGACTGCGACTTAAATAGAGTCCATCCGCTAAGTCCAATTTTGGCATACTCTTTCTCACATATCTCACGAATAAATGCTTCAATGTTGTCCTGCAATGCGAGCTTGTCTTTATAGACATTCCATTTAACATAGCCCCACAAAATTTAATTAAAATGCAATAATTTGCAAGCGTTGTTTGTTTTTTAAGACTATTAATGTTTAAATTATAGACCAAACTGAAGATGTTTGACAGTGCAACAAAACACGGTACGTGCGTCAGCTGTTTAAGCCAGTGTTGCCAAAAAGATAATAGCTAAAAAATCAACCTTTATAAAGAGCTTTATTTCAACTTTATTGCCACCTTCCTTCATTTCGCTCAGTGTACTTTTAATCACACTGAGTGCAAAGAGAAGAAGTGGAAGCAGAAGAAAACAAAACATAAGCATAAAGCAAACAAATAAATATTCTGCAAAACGTTTGAAATGCAACACAGAATCGCTTTCACGACAGTCCAAGCAGAACCAGGTAAACCAGTTCCACCAGCACAGCAGGTGAATGACGGGCAGAAGGGGGAGGCAGGGAGGAGTACAGTGTGTGGGGAGAGACTGACTGCATTTTAAGGCGATTGTGGCAGCAGCAGCGGGAAATCCATCAATGAGGCAAAGCCTTGCAAACAGTGCAAGCTGCCACTGCCTTCGTCTCTGCTCTGCTTCTCTGCTGTGTGGCACAAATCACGTTCGTAATTGTAACTGTAATGAGAATTGAGTTCTCGCTGCAGCACGTACAGTGGGGTGTGTTGCAAGTATGTGTGTGTATGCAATTTACCTGTGGCAACACCAGCAAACACCTCTCACATGTGGCACACAATCTCAAGCTGCTGCTCTTACTCTGGGCAACATCTCAAGTGCCCCTCTCGGGGATATAGAATTCAGCTGATTATTTTCAATTGGATACGTTCCCCCAGACTTGAAATTATGCCTAAAGGCCATCGAGATAATCTATGCATACAAATCTCTGTAATTTCCGCTTCAATTAGGTGGGGGGTATGAAAACATAACAGCAGCTTAGCTTCTTCTATGTATTGTAAGCCTTAATTAAACAAGTAAAAGTTGCCAAATTTCGTTTAGATTCTGTACAGGTTTCACTTGGAATTTCTCTTCTTTTATAAAATGTAAAGAAAATTGGCAAAATATTTACGTAAAATAAGAAGCAAAGCTGCACAAACCCAAAGAAAAAGCATAACAAATGCGACAATGGAACAAGAGCTGAGAAAGATTCGCAGAAACCTGTTTGCCAACTTCCATGTTTGACGATGATGGAAGAGCATCGCTTGCTCTCTCTCTTTCTTCCGCACTCTCTCTCTCTCTCTCTCCCTCTCTGTGAATCTGTGCAGCAGCTGACCGGCGCGCCGGTGTTGGCATGCCAACATGGAGCATGGTCAGTGAACCGTGTTGCGTGTGGAAACATGAAATGAAAATTATTCCCCAAAAAAAAAAAAAGACAAGAAATTAAGGTTTACTTTGCCATGCAGAAGATTTGATACCCTGCAAGGTAATGGCACAAGTTTTGAGCATTTATTGCTATGCTAATTATTATATATCTATATATAATATATTATTATGGTATCTTGAACTAGTTAAACTTACGTATAAAGAGTAGTGTAGAAGTTAATAAAACATCTAATTAGTGGGAAATATCAATTATTCATGAAAATCTGAACTTTCGACTGTTTGTTTTGATGAAAACTAAGGCTTAATATGTTCCAATGTTGATGAAATTTGAAGTGTATGTAAAAAACAACTCAAAAAATAAACTGTAGTAGCTTAGTTGCGATATATTAAATACTAGTGTAGATTTCCATACAAATACCTAAGCTCCTATGACAGCTATATGTTATGGTGGTCTGATTATCGTGAAATATCAAAGATATATTATAGATATAGTAGAAATAAGTTGTGCTAAGTTTGGTAGCAATATCTTTAACGACAGCAAAGATAAGCCAATAGTTTTCGATAAATAGGTTACGATAAATGAGTAATATACGACTGTTTTAATCTTATTTAGTGTAAGCAACAATATGAAACATATATGCCAAGTTTAAACATGATAATTATATAAAACTCATCTGGTAGATAGACAAAAATTGATAAATTGCCTTGCAGAACAAGAATATATATGCTATATAGTCACAGCTGCCTTCTATAGTGCTATTAATGGCTTAGTCTGCACTGCAAAGTGATAGATTGTGTAGCTATAGCCTATAGCCTACGTATAGTCACAGCTCTCGTCTGTAGAGCCAGCCAAAAATGGTAGATATCCATGCTGATCAAGAATATATATACTTTATAGTCACAGCTGTCTTCTAAAGTGCTGCTCATGGCCTATACCTATACCTATGTTATCTATACGCACTGCAAATCGATAGATTACCTTGCTAAGCCAGAATATATATACTATATAGTCGCAGCTTTCCTCTATAGGGACAGCTATGACTAATATACGCACTGCAAAGTGATAGATTGCCTCGCTGAACAAGAATATATATACTATATAGTCACTCTCTCTCCCTCTGGCTAATATACCCACTGCAAAGTGTAACAAAGGCAGAAACAACTGCAGAAACAGCACCAAAGAGCAGTTAATTTTTGTTGCTGAACCTCATAAACAGCTCAGTTCAGCGCAGCTCAGGCTCCGCAGTGCTGTGTGCTGTGCATGCATGTGCCTGTCTCTGAAAGTATTTTTAAATAATTAATGTGAAATTTAATTCATTTAATTGCCGCCTAAATGGCCGCACTGCCGCCACAGTCCGGCATAGCTAGAGAGTTGGAGACAGACGGAGACACGAAGTTGAAGTTCGCATTTTTTTGTTGCCACTTTCGTTTTTGTTTCTTCTCTTTCTGTTTCTTCTTTTTGTACTGTTCATGATTTTGTATTATATTCTGTATTCTCTGCTGCTCGCTTGGCCATTTTATTATTATATTTTTGTCGCTTTTTACGCCGTCTGGCAATGTTTAAACGACATGCACATCCGCAGTGTCTGCCAGTCTCCCTGCTGTCTCCCTTCTGCCTCTTCATCCGTGCACTCCTTATCCGTCCTGGCTATTGCGCTTGCTTCCCAGAACTTACTGTAGCTGAATCACCAAAGTGAACTGAGCTGATACAGCTACAGATACTCACTCGCTGGTGTACAGTGGAGACTGTGCTACACTATACACTCGCTATCATTTCCTTTTATGGCGTAATTTCCTGTTAGATTCCACTGTACTCCATTCTTAGTATTTTCTTTTGGGTTTTTCCCATTTTCAATTTTCAGCTAGCAAAACTTTTGCATGTTATGTATGCCATGCGGCATCTGTATACGTATTTCTCTCATATTCCTTTAACCACAATCTAGATACGAGAGACAGAGAACAACAACATGGACCCAGCCCGGTCCGTGCCACACAGCACACAGCACTTTGAAGTCTCCAACCGCACCTTGTGGCTGGTACTGACAGTTCTGATAAGAAACCTAAAGAAAACTTGAGCGAAAAAAAAACTACTGCAAGGGGGGGTGTCTAGATGAAATATTAATTTCACTTAAGCTGTAACAAAATACATGAAATATTTATGAAATTTGTTGGCAAAAGAGTTTAACGAAAGTGAATAAGAAGAAGAAACTTTTAAGTGAAACTTTGTTATTATAATTGGCTTACAAAACATTTCTCAAAATGCTATAGAAAAGTTTTTATCATGGAAACTTATTGCTAAAGTGTCTAAGTAAATTTTAAGTGAGAAATAATTATAGCAAGTTTGTAATATGTTTTAATAATATTAACTTTAATTGAACGCACTCAACTTACACTCTGCATTTGAGTTCTATTGACTGTAATCATATTTATGTTGAAATTTTGACAATTTTTATTCATTAGTTGAATGAAAATATAACTCAATCAGCCTCGAGTGTCGAAACATGAGTTTAAAGATCAAAGTTGCCCTTTTGCGTGTGGTAAATACATTCGCATTCACTTGATATTCACTTGTATTCACTCGAGAGTGTAATTACAGACTGTCGCAAAGTGCCGCACACACACACACACACTGGCACACCTAGCAATCAATTTAATCTATGCACTCGCAACATGTATCCAAATAAGCGAGTATTCACAAGTTATTCGTGCTTGTATTCATATACGAGTTATATATTGCCATATGTTTAATACAAATTTAATTATGTCTTTCGGATGTTTCAAAGCATTTTCAACTTGATGACTATGGCTTGGCTGGTTCACGCACCCGCCCCCTGCCACTCCCCCTACCACTGCCACTACCACTCCCCTGCCTTCCCACTTGTCGTCGCAATTATTTACGCTTTTCCTCAGTTTCATTGTGCGTCATGTTACGATTATGAAATGGAAATGGAAGCCAGAGATTTCGGCATAAAGCACAAAGCAATGAAAGCTGCACAAAATATAAAAACAAAATAATAATAAAGAGAGGAAAAAAAAACATAAACTCGTTAAACAATAATGAAAACCGGAACCAGACGAACTGGAGGTTCCACTTGGGCGCTTCTAACGTTCATTTATCCGACTAATTGTTCTTAATGACGAACACCTCAAAAAAACAAAATAACTTGCAAACTATGCAGCTCATTAAAGCAGGTAGAAGTAGATAGAGAAGGAAGTAGTAGATAGAGAAGGAAATGGGGGAGTATAAATTAAAAAAATATAAAGTTATAAAAGCAGCCCACAGGGTATATTATAGTCGAGCATAAAGAGATATTTTTAACTACAATATAAAGGAAATTATGCTACGTAGTTATCGTGGCATTATACTTTATTTACATCTATAAAGTCCATCACAGACACCCCTTAACTAGTGGTTATAGTGGGAAAAAATGGAATTAAATCTAGAGAGTATTTTGCAGTCGAGTGTGGAAGTTTTAACTTGTTTCTCTCTCTCTTCATTCTATTCCCGGCTTACATAATGCTGTGTATATAATTGCGATTTAATAATCGGCTTTATAACTACGCACTTGGCAGTCACTTCTATATCTCTCTCTCTCTCTCTCTCTCTCTCTCTCTCTCTCTTTCTTCCTCATCTCTTTCTTCTCTATCCTTACTCAATTATTATTCATTTTCGCAGCAAGTGTTTTTCTGGCCAAGCTCTTTTGTTATTTCTTTCGCCTTTCGGTTTCGTTTTTTTGGCTTTCAGCTTCAGTCTAGCGTAGCGAAAAGAAAAGCTTTGCAAACAAACAAAAAATCCCAAAGAAGGCAACTTTTGATTTCTATTTATTGTGCGAATTACAAGTGAATAACTTGAGTGCATGATTGATTGATCGATTGAATGCATGTTGAGTACGTATTGTATGAAACTGTGAAAACGAAATCAGTTCAGAGAGAAAGTTTAGCACGTTTAGCACCTGCAAATGAAAATAGTTGAATGAACCTTGGGGTGCTTAGAGAGTCCATATCTGTATATACATATATATCTATCTATATACATATATCTAAAGAAACGCTAGAGATTATTTATCGCGTGAAGGTTACGGTGAATGACAGTTATGTGATATGCAAACACACACGATGATAAGATGCGAAACGGGGGGTTAGATTAAAAAAACGCGTCCACAATCAGCTGCCCCTCTCTCTCGCTCTCTGTTTCTCTCTCTCTCTTTCTTGCTCTGATTGCCCACAATCAGCTGTTATCTCTTTGAGATCCACAACAAAAAGAGCCACAAATTGTCTTTATCTTATGCAAGAATTCGTAAAACTTGCATAAAATACTGAACAAATAAATAAAGCAATATACTGTATAGCGTATACGACTGTTATATACCCTTTAATGCTGAAAAACAGTATGTTAACCAACACTACATGGGAATTTTTAGAAAAACTTGGTTACACTGTTGAAGATCGCTTGATAAAAAGCTTTTCTACAATTTCTACTTTAAAATCGGGTTTCTTTACTAATTTTTAGTAGTTAAACCAACACTGCATAGAAGTGTTGAGTAACACAAGGAGCCAATGCTGGAAATCTGACTATAATTGCTTTATTTTCACAATTTCACTCTGAAATTGGTTTTTGTAATGATTTTTATTCAATTAACCAACACTTCTTAGTATTTGCAGTAATATGTATTTTTAGTGCTGAATAACTCGCTAAAGTTGTTAAAAAATCGCTTATTCTACCATTTTAAATTAATTTAAACAAAAAATAAAGATATTATTAAACCAGTAAGAAAAGCAACAGTCGCGCGGCACGCGACAGTGGGATACCCTTCGACCTACGTTCCTATGTATGTACACATACATATGCATATGCACATGATTTGAAATTATTCTCGATAGATGGCGATCGCGCTTCGCGCTCGCCTGACTCCCTTGTTAGTAGACACAAGCACTTGGTTTTATGGTCATACTTTCTTGAATAACTTTTGTGTTTATTGTCCGATCGGATTGGAATTCAGTGAATAAGTAGATATAACTATCAGCTAAGTATATGTTAAAGTCAGAAAGTTTTATCTTTAATACAACGCTTACAAATTGAGTTCAAAAATTAAATTATTGATTTGCAAGGGCGGTGGGCGTGGCACCCAACATTTGAAATAAACTTCATCTGCGCCTGGTACACAGAAACCTTCATGCCAAATTTGGTGTCTCTAGCTCTTATATTAGCTGAGATCTGTGTGTTCATCTGGTCATCCATACATCCGGACATCCGGACAGACAGACAGACATGGCTCAATCGATTCGGCTAGTGATCCTGAGCAAGAATATATATACTTTATGGGGTCTGCCACGCCTCCTTCTGCCTGTTACATACATTTGCACAAAGTTAGTATACCCTTTTTTGACCATTTTCAATGGTCGAAGGGTATAAAAAAACTCGTAATTTTGGTAAGGGGTACCAAATAATAAATGAAAAAAATTTCCAACTTTGTAATTCTTTAAATACATTCAATACACTGCACAAAATTACTTACCAGAGTACAATCGAATGAGTTCTAACAAAGTTATGGGAGTTGAAAAAGAAGATATGATACCCTAGATGATTCCCTTTATGCCTATTATACCCCCCTTTCCACCCACACACAAAAACACACACACATAATGTGTGTATGGTATACAAAACTGACCTCAAAAAACCATCAAAACAATTGACAATGGAATCGAGATGAGATGAAAAGAAGAACCCACGGATTTGTTATCCATTTCCCATAGTACTTTGCATAGCAACTGGAAAAAGAAGAAGAATAACAATTCTTTTGTTGTTCCTCTTTTCCTACTCTTCCCCTTTGTGTTTCCCATTGAAAACATTCTCACAGAGAGAGAGAGATTTTCCTCTTTTTCATTTCCCATATTTGCCTCTTATCATGAATGAAATTTAATGGTCAAATGCTTTTTATCGCTTCTTAAATTTATTATCTGTAAAATACGCCCACGCGATTCACAATGGAGGGGAGAGAATGTGAATGTGAATGCCAGACAGAGAGTCAACAACAACAATGCGAATGCAAATGTGAATCAAGCAAGAAATACAGAAAAATACTTGACAAATACCACGCACTCGTTGCCTGCATAAACAATCAGTCATAAAACATAAACAAAACACAGGCAGGGGACGGAAGGGAAGGGAAGGGAAGGCAGGGAAGCAGTGGCAGTGGCAGAGGCAGTGCCACAAAGCAAGAAAAACAAGAAAAATGCCCACAGATACAACGTGTTAAAGCAACCACAGAGTGAGTACAGGACGGGAAATGCACAGTGGGGCAAGTGTGGGCAATAAATTGATGCAGGAAATGTGCAAAAATTGCTGAAAATAAAAATGCTAAATGTTTACTGTGGGAAAGAGAGCTATCTATATTCTATTTCAATATGAATATATTCATTTGTAGCAAAGGGAGTATATAAAGTAAAGCTATGGATATTATTTTCCAATATGAATATATTCACTCGCATAAATATACAGCTAAATATATTCTACTGTTTAACTCGCCTCTATTCATAGCTAAATAGTCGCATAAATATTTTATGCCTCTGTAATTCTCGTCTCTTTGTGAGTGGTAAATCGAATAAATATTCCAAATATTACTATGAATATTGAATATTTTTAATATTGACTATATCTGCAATGAATATGCTTTGCTACTATGAATATCGTATATTTATAGTTCTAAAATACATTAAATATTCTGTTTTTATTTGGATAAATGGCTGAAAGACCTATTTTTATGATTTAAGCATTGATTAGAGCGTTGAATACTGTTGAATGAAGTTGGGTAAATCGTTAAACATATGTAAAGGAGGTTCTGTTGTTGTTTTGCCAGAAAATGTTGTCTAGATAATAACTTTAATGCTAAATCTAACTGCATTTTGACCGCGAGTTGGCTAAAAATGCTCATCCACTGTTAATGGCGTCTATTTGTGACTAATGAATCGAATAAATATTCAAAATACTGCTATGAATATAGTATATTTTTTATATTGACTATATAATCAATAAATAGTCTTAAATATCATGAATCATGTCTATTTGGAGTCAGTAAATTCAATATCGTGACACATATGTATATTCTAAATTGACTATCTCTGCAACTCTATTCAACTATGATTCTTGTCTATTTATAGTTAGTAAATTCCATATATATGCTCTATATATATTTATGTATTCTAGTTTCGATCGAGTCTCGTTCCACTGTGCAACAAATTTGCACTGAGTCATTGTGCAGGTTTTGACCAACGCGACGTATACTTGTTGTTATACACCTCTCACTCCTACACGCTGTGGCATTCGCTGCTGCCTCTCCCTCTCTCTATCTCTCTCTCTCTGTGTTCCTCTTTTTGTTGATTCATATTTTGCATAGAAGGCAACAACAACAAAGGCAGGCAGCCAATGCTTTTTTGCTGCTGTCTGCCAAGTCAACAATTAAAAACGAATTTCATTCACAAAATAAAAAGAAGAGAGAGAGAGAGAACTTTGGACTTGCCAAGGCACGCGATGAGGACTGCAGTGTACACGTTGATTTAAGTTTATAGACCTGTCTAGCCTTGACCACAGCTGGAAGCAAGCCAAAAATTGATAAGCTATATTTTAGCTAGATAAAGCTAAAGATACATATGGCAGGTTGAGATACTTTTGCAATCTTTGCAGCATTTTCAATGTGCTATAGAAATTGATACAATTGCTTTTGGGTCACAGCAGTGCAGGTTGACCTTTGCACACAGAGAGAGGGGGAGACAGAGAGAGTGTAAGGGAGCGAAGGAGAGAGAGAGAGACGTAGATGCTGTCAAGGTCTCTGCTGACGTAGCTGCAATAGTTTTCAATGAGAGCATGAAAGTGTAATTAGGATCTTTGTGGCGACGCTCTCTCTTTCTCTCTCAGGCTTTTCAATGCCAAACCAATTGGATGCAAGGACACAGTTTCATAGTGCAGAGAGAGAGATAGCAGTGCTGCTAGAGCGAGAGGCAAGACCAGCATGAATGCCAAGCGTTGAATCAATAAAAACCTCTTTCTCTCTCTCTCTCTCTCTCTCTCTCTGTTACTTTTCATGGCGCCCTATGGCACACGTCTCTCACTGATGTGCCTTGCCACTGTCCCTCAGCATT
Source organism: Zaprionus vittiger (assembly GCA_018904025.1). Classification (NCBI taxonomy): domain Eukaryota; kingdom Metazoa; phylum Arthropoda; class Insecta; order Diptera; family Drosophilidae; genus Zaprionus; species Zaprionus vittiger. Next base: position 1,294,618 of record JAEIFQ010001142.1, on the reverse strand, counting down.
GCCCTCATTGTTTCTCTTCTATCCCCCCTCTGTCTGCCCCTCATCTCTCTCACTCTCTTTGTGCATCCTCTCCAGCTGCTGCTGGTACTCAATTAATTTGCTCACGCCTCATAATGGTTTGTGCCTTCTGCCCCAGCCTCGAGTTATTGATTTATTTTTGCACTTTAGTTGATTCTCATCTATGGCCAAGGGAAGGGGGGAGTGCCTGCAGGCACTGCGTCAGTGTAAAACGTCAAGCTGTAGCCACGACAGGCACACGGACCTTGAGTCTGGCATGGAATCCTTACAAAAGTGGTAAAAATTGCCAACGGCGCAATGAGCAGAAGAGTCAGCAACGTAGAAGAGTTTCAGAGTATTTGCCAAGGGTGGATTTTTTTTTGCCAAGTGCAGGGACAGTCTGCACAGTCAGTCCTCAACTCTTCACTCCTCACCTCACCTCACTTCTTCACTCTACACTCCTCACACCTCATCTCAGTCTCTTACACTCTCTCCCCTTAGAAATACTTTTCTTTGTTGCTTGCAACTTGTTTTATTTTATTTTCTGTGTGTATTTCTTTCACATTGCTCACTCTTATTTCTTGTGGTAGGGTAATTCCCTTACAATTCTCTCCCTTCCCTCTCTAGAGAAACATATCGTATATTAATGTGTCAGTTACTTAACATGCGAAGTTGTCAAATTAAAAAATGAACTTGAGTAGGGTATGGCAAGGAAACGTTTGCCTGATTTGTTAGCCTGATAGAACAACAAACCATATGGGGTCCTTCAGCTTTACAGCTGTAATTGCGCAGCGGAAAATAGCTAAATTTATGTGCAGGGTGGGGGGAGAAGTGAGGGTATTACGCATGAGTTGCTCAACTAATTTTGCTTACTTAGGGCATCCTAAGTGAGAACTAACTGCAAAGTTGCCTAGTTAAGTTAGTTTTGTTGCTACTTTCATTAGTTTGTCTAGACTTTAATGGTTTGCTAACTATGCTGGTTACTGCTGATTAAAAGCTGATTAAAAGCGCTTCAATTTGATTAGCTGAATACCATTAAAAGTTGCCAAATTGTGCAGTTAAACCACTGTGCAAATCAGTTTTAGTCTTGTGCTTGTTGTCTTCAATATTTGCAACGGAAGCCAGAGAAGTGACTAATTAAATGTAGCCCCCGTTAAAGTTGATTAGCATTGACTGCGACAGGGTGCTAACTGAAGGTACAGGGTGCTAACTGGGGAGTACCTATGCCAACTGTGTAATGAAATCCGACACAGACGAGGGCGAGGGCGAAGCCAGACCCGAACCCTGTAGCCAAATCCAATGCAGGGCATGACACCAAAAGCTCTTGAGCTGTTGAAGCAGCAAGAAAAATGCAGTGGCAGAAGAAGAAGAGGCAGAGAGAGAGACTGAAGAAGACGCTGACAGAGAGAGACAGACAGAAGAAGAAGCAGCAGAGAAGACAACTGAGAAAAAATCAACTAAAACGAGACGTGCTTAAAAGCAAAAGATACAAACAAAAAGCCAAGGGCCAAAGAAGACAAACAGTCAGACAGAGAGACGCAGCAAGACGAGTGTGAATGAATGAATAAGTGAGTGAGTGAATGAATGAATGAGTGAATGAATGTATGAATGGCTGAATGAATGCGCAAACTGTAAAGCAGCTAATAAATGAATGACACAAGCGAATGAGTTATTGAATGGCAATGCAACCAACCTTTTTTTTTTGCCACTTAAAGAACTTAAATCACACACTGTAAGGGGGCATGTGGGGGGAAGAGGGAGAGGGGCAAAGGGGGAGTGGGGTTAGTGCTGTGCAGAACACACTTATAAATAGCAGACACATCAAATTTAATGGTAGACAAGGCGTGGTTCTTAACTTGGCTATTGATTAAAGCGCGTTGTCGTTGCAGTTTGCGCTCAGCTGAAAGATGAGTAGATTAGACTGGATTTGCAGTCCCTGCTCTCCCTTCTCTCCTTCTCCTTTCTCCTTACTCTCCCTACACTGTTTAGCTGTGCATCATTTGACTAAATCTCTGCGTAGCTTTGCTCCAATTCCTGCCTAATAACTTGCAAGTCTCTGTGCGTGTCTCCTTCTCCTTGTCTATCTGCGAGTCTTATCCTCATCATTTCTCTGCGTGTCTCCTCCTCCTCGTCTCTCTGCGAGTCAGCTCCTCCTCATCTCTCTGTGAGTCTCTTCTCCTACTCATCTCTCTGCGAGTCTCCTCCTCGTCTCTCTGCGTGTCTCCTTCTCATCTCTCTGCAAGTCTTCTTCACCTCCTCATCTCTCTGCAAGTTCATTGGCCTCAATTCCAAACTGTATTGCATTTGATGATGAGGGCGTAGCCAAGTTGAGCATATTTTGTCAAAGTAGGGGGCGTGGCATGCCCCCCCTTAACGGTTGCGCTGTAAAAACTGCCAAGGCATCTGTAGCTGTAGTTTGCTTTATTTTCTTACCCACTCACTCGAAGATTACCGCATTTAACATGACTTTGTTTTTATTGTTGTTGTTGCTGTGCTCAGCTTGTTTTTCTATCCCCCCACCTCCCCGCCTCTCCTTCACCCTCTCTACTGCTGAGAAGACTTCTCTAATTGGCCTCTGGCTTTGGTTTTTTCAGCCGCTTTTGATGTCATTCAACTAACTGTAAATGAATTTCTTCATATTACTCTAAGTGTACATTGTATATATCTCTCTCCCTCTCTCTCTCATTCTCTGCCTGTACATATCTTAAGTAGTTTCTTTATATTATTATTTCTGCTTTTATTATCATCATTCAACAAGTCATTGTACATCTCTCCAACTAGCTATATATAATGAATTATAATGATGAAAATCCCGTCAAGAACGTTGATAATTTGATTTCTCGATACGCTCTTTCTCATTCTATCTCTTTCTACAGGTACCAAACACAGCTCTTTTCGCGGCCATCCCGGCAAATATCACAAGAATTTAGGTAAAACAAACTTAAACGTAGTTGTCATTGTTAATAATTATCTGAATCAATTCCATACTCGTATATATATATATTGTTATAATGCATGTACATAGTCAGTAGTGTGGGTTAAGTAGAGAGAAGAATGCAGGCAGGCAGTCAGGTGGGGGGAAAAGAGCTAGAAGTGAGAACTTTGAAATGCTTAAAGATTGTTTAGACTGTATACAAATGAAGCCTTCTTTTTATAGAAGATTATATTAGACTGTATATGAATGAGAACCTTCTGCCAATATAAGATTCTATGGACTGTGAAGAAACCTTTTTTCTGTAGTAGAGAACATAGACTGTGTAGACTGTATCCTTCTGCCTATATAATATTATATAGACTGTAGACTGTTTCCTTCCTGTATCCTATATAGACAGTATACAAATCAAGCCTATGTACTTCCTATATAAGATTGTACAGACTGTATACAATTGAAAACCTTCTTTCTATAGAAGATTATATAGACTGTGTAGACTGTATCCTTCTTGTATCCTGTATAGACAGTGTACAAATCAAACCTACTTCCTAAACAAGTTTGAATATATTGTATACAAATAAGAACCTTCTGTCTATATAAGATTATATAGACTGTGTAGACTGTATCCTGTATAGACCGTATACAAATGAGAACCTCCTGCCTATAGTAGATAACTTAGACTGTATCCTTCCTGTATCCTGTACAGACAGTGTACAAATGAAGCCTTCTTTCTATAGTAGATATCATAGACTGTGTAGACTGTTTCCTTCCTGCATCCTATATAGACCGTACTAGATTGTATAGACTATATACAAATGAGAACCTTCTGTCTATATAATATTATGACTGTTTGTGTAGACTGTTTCCTTACTGTATCTTGTATAGACAGTATACAAATGAGAACCTTCTTTCTATGGTAGATAGACAAATGAAGCCTACTTCCCATATACAAGATTGTATAGACTGTGTAGATTGCTTCCTTCCTGCATCCTATATAGACAGTATGCAAATGAGAACTTTCTGCCTATATAAGATTGTATGGAAGGTGTTGACTGTATCCTTCTTGTATCTTGTATAGACCATATACAAGATTATATAAGCTGTCTAGACTGCATCCTTCTTTAACCTACTTCCCATATAAGATGCTCTCTTTACTGCTCTTAAAGTCTACAAAAGCTTTCTCTACTGTTAAATTTTCACAAGAATAAACACTCATATATCAACTACTACTTCTTCTATATTTCATAGAAATATAACATATTCTATAATTAATAGAAATTGTGCCGTAACAAATCAAATCCCACTTACTCATGGGATGATCTCTGTGCTGCTCTGAGTCAACTCTCTCTCTGGCGAGAAATAATAAAGTATTCTGGCTTGGATTTTCTATTGTGTTTATTGTGATATACATAAACAACAAATCAGAGAAGCCAGACCCAGACCCTCTTTCATTATTATTATACTCGTTGTACTTGTGAGTCATCAAAGCACATCAGGCAGATCCATTCGGGTTGTGCTCGTAATTGAACATATGGTCGACTCTCCCTTTCTTCCTCTCTCTCTCCCTTTCCCTTCTCTCTCTCTCTCCCTATCGCAGTTTAATCTCTAATGCATTGACCAGACGAAGCCGCGGACCAACACGATAAGAGCGATACACCATAGAGAGAGAAAGAAAGAGGAAGAGGGGGCAGAGAGTTTGCCGCTCTGCCTCTCGATGGGGACAAACCTATTGCTATTAATATTTCCTGCCTCGCGCGCATAAATTAACGATGTGTACGATAGACGGATGGAGGTGGGAGACAGACAGAGAAGAGAGAGAGAGAAGAGAGAGAGAGGAGAGAGACAGAGAGGGAAGAGAGACCAATTGAATTGACTGGGGAACCCTTCTCAAATATGGTATTTGATATATGTATATTGCAGTACTCTATGCAGCGGGTATATTCCCTTTGCTTCACTTTGTGTGCAATGCACAAAAGCAGATAACTGTACTACTTGTACACTGTATATAGCATATATATTCTTGTTCAGCCTCAGTAGTTAAGTGGATCTATTGTTCTTCAACTGTGTAGCTAGCTGAAACTTGGTTAACATGCTCTCTATTACTACAAGCTGTCAATAAATTGTCACAAGTTTTATCAGATCATTATATCGTATAGTTACCATACAAACTATTGGTCTATTTTCTTTAATTTCCAAGATAAAACAATAAAACTTACTACATCTTATTCCTATGATATTCTTAAGGAGCTGTCAAAACTTCATTAAGTTCAGACTACTATATCATATTGTAATCATAGAAACAATTAATAGAATGTATATTTCTGTATTATTTATCAAGATAACTCAACTAAACTACACTAGTTCTACTTCCAGAACACTCTTTATATACAGTTAAAATTTCACAAAGATTGGACAACTATATCCTATTGTATAGATAGGAACAATCAGTTAATATTTGAAATATTCTGCAAAATGTGGAATTTAGTAACTCTTATGATTGAAACTTAGTTAGTCTTATTTTCTATATATATTTATATATAATTTGCACAGGAACAATCAGTTTAGCAGCGTATAAAATCTTTCGTCATGCCTAAGTTACACTTTTCTTACTTATTTTAACTTTATTTGGGTTTTTATGACTTTCGGCATTGCACACCCACATGCAAGACTCACTCATAACGTAGGCAATAAAGAGCGACAGAGAGAGGGCAAGAAAGAGAGATAGCAAGATAGTGTTGCATTGCTACAAATCAGAAAACTGGGAAAATTGTCAATTGGGAAAGAGATGATGGGGGGAGGGGGAGGTAAGCCAGTGTGTGCGGTAAGTGCTTGCACAGAAACTGGGTGCCAAACAACGGAAGTGGCTGCTTAATGAAAATACCGTTGCACACAGAGAGAGGAAGAGGGAGAGGTGCAGAGAGGGAGAAAGAGAGAGAGAGAGAGACGTAAATGTAATGTAAATTTTCTCAATTATTTGTTGAAAAAAGGCCGCCAAGATTGACAAGCTAAAGTGGCAAGAACTCGCGAGAATAATTGAAATAGTTTTTACTATCTGACTGACAACTGAATAGAGCAGGAAAGAGAAATATGTCATGTATCTTATAGATACATATGTAGCTATGTATGTTTGTAGCTCTAATAGAGTTTGCTAGAGCATGTAAAAGGTTCTTTAGTGCAGTTAGCTGAAGTATATAAAGCTACTACATTTTTTTCTGCCTTGCACTGTGGAATGCGCCAGAAAGTTGCCTGTGAAACCTTTGTCAAGCCGCCTTTCTTTTTGCCATGCAACTTAGAGATACAGATACAAAGATACACACAGTAGAATACACACAGTATCTAAGAGATACATTTACAAAGATACACACAGTAGAATATACACAGTATTTATGTGCAAAAAATCAGTTAGAACTTCCCACAATAAACTTGGTTTTTGTTGCCGTTTCATGCATAATTTAGTTTTTCAATGAAAGAGAAAGAATTTCCCCACAGTGCCCCCTTACCCCCTGCCCTGCTGCTCTACGAAATTGCCCGCATACCTGAGAGTGCGAGAGAGAGAAACGGGTTTACCTTGAGAGAGCTTGCAGCGCATTGTGTCGTGGGCAGGCACAGCTTGTTATCGTTGTTGTTGTTTTGAACGTTCACTCACCTTCTCCCCCCCTTCTTCTATTGCAGAGGCACTGTTGCAATCACGTCCCTTGCCACACATACCGGCCGGCAGCACAGCCGCATCGCTGCTGGCTGATGCCGCCGAGCTGCAAAGTCAACAGGATTCTGGCAATGTGCTCTCCTCACTGGGTGTACACAGTTCAGCGACATCAGTCTTTGAGTCCGCACATCGTTGGACCTCCAAGGAGAATCTGCTGGCACCAGGACCAGAGGAAGATGATCCACAGCTGTTTGTGGCACTCTATGACTTTCAGGCGGGCGGAGAGAATCAATTGAGTCTCAAGAAGGGCGAACAGGTGCGCATACTCAGTTACAACAAGTCCGGGGAGTGGTGCGAGGCCCACTCTGACTCTGGCAATGTGGGTTGGGTGCCCTCGAATTATGTGACGCCTTTGAACTCGCTGGAGAAACACTCCTGGTATCATGGACCCATTTCACGCAATGCTGCCGAATATCTGCTCAGTTCGGGTATCAATGGCAGTTTTCTGGTGCGTGAGAGTGAAAGTTCACCGGGTCAAAGGAGCATCAGTTTGAGGTGAGTTGAAGCAGCATAACTTATAGATAAATATAGTAAACTCTTGCTTCTTCTAGATACGAAGGTCGCGTCTATCATTATCGCATCTCAGAGGATCCTGATGGCAAGGTCTTTGTCACACAGGAGGCCAAATTCAATACACTGGCGGAGTTAGTGCATCATCATAGTGTGCCACATGAGGGACATGGTCTGATTACACCGTTGCTCTATCCGGCGCCTAAACAAAATAAGCCCACAGTCTTTCCATTGAGTCCGGAGCCAGATGAATGGGAGATTTGTCGCACAGACATCATGATGAAGCACAAACTTGGCGGTGGTCAATATGGTGAGGTCTATGAGGCAGTGTGGAAGCGCTATGGCAATACAGTGGCTGTCAAGACACTCAAAGAGGATACAATGGCGCTGAAGGATTTCCTAGAGGAGGCAGCCATCATGAAGGAAATGAAGCATCCCAATCTGGTGCAGCTTATTGGTGGGAATCGAATTAACTAAGAGATATATTCGATTAACTATTAATCTATCTGTTTCTTCTCGTCTCCCTTCCTTTAGGTGTCTGCACACGCGAGCCGCCCTTCTACATCATCACCGAGTTCATGTCCCATGGCAATTTGCTTGATTTCTTGCGCTCCGCTGGCAGAGAAACTCTGGATGCAGTGGCTCTGCTGTATATGGCCACACAGATAGCATCGGGCATGAGTTATCTGGAATCGCGTAATTATATACATCGCGATTTGGCTGCACGCAATTGCCTGGTGGGTGACAATAAGTTGGTTAAGGTGGCCGACTTTGGTCTGGCCCGTCTGATGCGAGATGATACGTATACAGCGCATGCGGGAGCCAAGTTTCCCATCAAATGGACAGCACCAGAGGGATTGGCCTATAACAAATTCAGTACCAAGTCAGATGTATGGGCATTTGGTGTCTTGCTGTGGGAGATAGCGACATATGGTATGTCGCCATATCCCGGGATTGATCTAACCGATGTGTATCACAAGCTTGAGAAGGGTTATCGCATGGAACGTCCGCCGGGTTGTCCGCCAGAGGTGTATGATCTAATGCGACAATGTTGGCAATGGGATGCTGCGGATCGGCCCACATTCAAGAGCATACACCATGCGCTGGAGCACATGTTTCAGGTGGGTGACGGTGACAACGATGATTTCGACATTGAGGTCGAGGTATGGCACGATGATGATGATGATGATGATGATGACGATGATGATCGTGATGATGATGATGATGATGATGATGATTACGATGGCGACAATGACGATAATGACGACGATAATGGCATTGAGCTTTGATTTCAATTGGCCAAGCTTGCCACTGCCACCAAGTCGCCAGAGCAGCAACCTCAATCGAACGCATGTGCAAATCTAAATAGTCTCATCGCAATCGCAATTGCAAACAACTGTAGTGATAGCAATAATGATCCACGTGCTGCACGTCTCTCCTTCTTCGCTCCGCAGGAATCGTCCATTACCGAAGCGGTTGAGAAACAGCTCAATGCCACAGCGACAGCAGCAACAGTTGCAGCAGCAGCAGGAGGAGGTGCAGCGTCTGCGGGTGCAACAACTGTGGCAACATCAGCCATAAACACGGCCAGTGCTTCCTCATCGGCAACGGCATCGCTCAGTCTGACGCCACAAATGGTCAAGAAAGGTTTGCCAGCCACAAGTCTTGATGCACAGCAGCAACAGCAACAGCAGCAACAACAATTGGCCAGCACACCCATGTCTGGTGAGTGCAGGCGTCTCTTAACTGTTTACTCTACTAATTCCTTGTCTAATCTCGCACAGAAACTGGCTCCAGCTCCACCAAGCTAAGCACCTTCTCCAGCCAGGGCAAAGGGAATGTGCAAATGCGACGCACCACAAATAAACAAGGCAAACAGGCGCCAGCGCCGCCCAAGCGCACCAGGTAAGTCTGGCAGTTGATATAGCTAACTATATAATATACTAAACACTTGTTTCTCTCTGTGTAGCCTGCTCTCTAGCAGTCGGGATTCAACATATCGCGAGGAGGATGCAACAGCGCGCCAATATATTGATGAGCTCAATACGAATGGTAGTAGACATCATTTCCAGTTTAGCCAGACCCTCAGTAGAAATTTTAAAACCCAAATTCCAACCCATACACAAATACGTACACAACAACAACAACAACAACAACAGAAATTATTACAACAATCAGTACAACAACAACAATCTGTACAACAATCTGTACAACAATCAGTACAACAACAGACGTATTCCATTAAGAAATCATCCTCCTGCAGTAGTTTCCTTTACGACATCCTATTTCGAGGTATTTGTCAATGGAGTAAGAAATTCCTATTATAATTTTATGTTCTCGTTACGCTTTCTAATTGGTTTGTGTTCAATTTATACACCAAAATTATGTATTTCTATGTGTTCTTTACTATTTTAAATTGTTGGTTTATACTCAGTTTGTATTTTATTCATTTTGTAAACCCTTTTTTAGTTCTTAAATTTCATTTGTTTTGTATTTGTAGCTCTTGCTTTTATTCTATTGAGGCATTTACTTGTTATAGTTGCTAAATTGTTAAGAAGAATGTATTTAAGATGCTGATATAGTATTATAATTTAGAGATATCTTTTCGATGTACATATAAGATCCATTAACAATGTTCTAAACATAACTTACAATTGTACAAGAGAGAGAGAGAGAGAGTCCTTATTTAATTGACTGTATGTTAGTTCTATTTGTACAAGAAATCTGAATAACAACAGCTTAAATGTGTAGTAAAAAGGGATTTAGATATATACATCAAAAGTTAATTTAACTATTGTGTAGCTCATATGAAAATAAGCTTAGTCACTCTGCAATAACAAACAAGCGATGCTCTCTCTCTGAGACTTTGTTCGAGAGAGCCTTCGGTCTTGCAGACAGTTCGTTTGGAGTCGCCAAATACAAGAGTTGAAACTGCAGCAAATATAATCAAGAGAGATATCGATGGTACACGAGAGAGATATCGATCGTATACGAGAGAGTAAACGATCGTACACGAGAGAGGAATCAATCGTACAAGAAGATCACTCCGAGAGAGAGTGAGTCGCAGATCTATGAAGTACCTAAGCTGCAAAGGCTGTCAGCCAGGGAGAACCTTTTGATCATGCCCGACGATCGCACAGAGAGCGTCACAGATCACGGGCATCACACGAATTTGCAGCAACTGTTTGCGAGAGAGGAAACGAGCGTGCACGAAGAGAGTCCCAGAACTCTCAGGAACTAAGCTGCAGAATTTTCGTGCATCACAGAGAGAGAGAGAAAGTAGATTCTCTGCGAACGTATAGACGAAGATCGCGTGCAGAATTGATGCTGCAGCAATTCTACTCTCAGAGAGAGAGAGAAAGAGTCTTCGCTGGCACACAGACACATTGCAGATCATGCGCGTCACACGAAGCTTCAGCAACTGAGTTCAAGAGAGCCTTCGGGCGCGAGAGAGAGTCGCGGGAAAGAGGAGCAATGCAGAGAGCGTGGCAGATCAAGCGCGACACACGAAAGTGCAGCAACGATATAAGAGAGAGCCTTCGGGCTAGAGAGAGTCGTGGGAAAGTGTCGCATTGAGCGAAGCTGAGAGATAGCAGCAGCGTTCGTCGACGAACGATCTTAGAGAGTGGCTTCGTGCGAGACATAGAGTCGTAAAGCGAAGTACAAAGCCAGAGCAGCTTTCAGTCGTGCAGTGATCATTGAAATGTGAAGACGTGCTCTCTCCCTCTTGTGCATATGTGCATAATGTACCTAACATACCTACATATACATATATATAGTAGATGGCATAGAGTAACTTCCTATACATATAAAGCTGATAGTTCTTGATGTAGAGCAACGCCTTATGCATAGATAGGTGACTATCCTGATGTGATCTAACTGTTCTTTGCTAATCTATAGATTATGTTACATAGAGAGACTACTCATACATAGATACATATATGCTAATGTAGAGCAACTTCTTATACATAGATAGAAGGTATATACTGATGTAGAGCAGCTACTCATATAAAAATAGATGCCTATTCTGAAAGAAGTTTAACTATTCTTTGCTGACTTATAGATTACTTAGACAAACTAGTTATACATAGATATATCCTAATGTATAGCAACTACTTATACATAGATTGATGTAAACTTACTTATACATAGCTAGATGATGCTGATGTAATGATGCTACTCTTACATAAAGAGATGACAATCCTGATGGAGTCTAACTGTGCTTTGCTGACCTATAGATTATGTTGCATAGATTAACTACTTATGCATAGATAGATCATGATGTAGAGTAACTACTTATACATTGATAGAAGGTATATACTGATGTAGAGCAGCTACTCATATAAAGATAGATGCCTATTCTGATGTAGTATAACCTTTCTTTGCCGACCTATAGATTAGTAGATATACTACTTATAAATACATAAATAGATCCTAATGTAGAGCAACTACTTATACATACATATATGAAGAACAACTACTTAAACATAGGTAGATGATAGATCCTAATGTAGTGCAGCTACTTTACATAGATAGGTGACTATACCAATGTAGTCTGGCTGTTCATTGCTGATCTATAGATAACATAGAGAAGCTACTCATACATAGATAGATCCTGATGAAAATCAACTACTTATATTTACATAGATAGATGATAGATCTTGATGTACAATAGAGCAACTACTTATACATAGTTAGTTTACTTATCTTAATATAGTCTAACTGTTCTTAGCTAACCTCAGTAAATGCCTCGTCTACTTGTACTCTTTATTCAACTATAACTTGATCATTACCTATTAATATATATAATATATAATACTTTACCTATTCTAATAGATATAGAAATGTTTTCTATATTCTTTGCTATATTTTCTTGGTGTCTGTTCTACATTTATATAGTGCATAATTTAATTTATAATTTATTTAATTATTTATTCACATTTCTTTGCTTTTTTGTTGACATTTTGTTATCCTGTTTGGTTCGTAGTGCTCCTAACTCCTTGTTTTGGTGTTGACAAATATTGAGCCAAAATGGGTTTGTCGCCACGACGCCACCATGACTCACCTGCTCTCCTACTCATACGCCCCATCGTCCCAGCACGAGCATGCTACATTAATATATAACATGGAAACTAATCTGCTTTCCTTTTCTTTCTCTCAGGTCTCACACGTGACATTAACAACTTGACGCAGCGTTATGACTCGGAAACAGATCCTGCAGCTGATCCCGATACAGATGCCACTGGGGACAGTCTGGAGCAATCGCTGACAGCAACACCAGCGCATAAGATGCAACATTCGCTGCATGGCGGCCTGTCTGGGTCGGGTGTTGGCATTGGACCACGTTCCTCGCAGCAGCACAGCTCCTTCAAGCGTCCCGTCATGGGCAATCGTGGCCTGGAGACGCGTCAGAGCAAGCGCAGAGAGCAGGCACCGGCACCTGGTGCCAATGGCAGCATAAGCAATGGCAATGGCAATGGTGGTGGTGGTGGTGGTCCTCCTCCTCCTCCTCCACTGCTAGGCACTCCTGTGCTGCCCGCTCATCCCATTACAGTGGGCGCCTTGGAGGTAATGAATGTGAAGCGCGTTGTCAATCGTTATGGCACCTTGCCCAAGGTGGCACGCATTGGCGCCTTCCTGGACAGTCTGGAGGATAGCAGCAGCAGCAGCAGCGGCGGCAGTGGTGCAGGTGAAGGCGGTTCACCAGCTGCGCCAGCCAATGGACATGCCACGCCACCAGCACCACGTGCAGCACCACCGCATGTACCCAAAGCAACGCCTACAACGCCACAGCAAATGATTAGAAGCAACTCCTCGGGTGGCGTGACAATGCAGAACAATGCCGCAGCCAGTTTGAATAAGCTGCAACGACATCGCACCACCACCGAGGGCACCATGATGACCTTCTCCTCCTTTCGTGCTGCAGGCACTAGTAATTCCCCCAAACGTGCAGGCGGATGTGGAGGAGGAGGAGTTGCCAGCATTGCTCAAGCTGCGCTGGCAAATTTGGAATTTCCACCACCACCGCTGGAGGAATTTGAAGCATTGCCACCGCCACCACCGCCGCCAGCACCAGAGAGTGCCGTCCAGGCCATACAGCAGCATCTGCATGCGCAGCACAGCAGCAGCAACGATGTAAGCAACACGGCGCCCAGTGTGGAGGAGGCCAGCTCACGTTTTGGTGTCTCGCTGCGCAAACGTGAACCCTCCACGGACTCCTGCAGCTCACTGGGCACGCCCCCAGAGCCTGTCGAGAAGAGTCTGCAGCTGAAGGAGAAACTCATTACGGAAATCAAGTCAGCCAACCATAAAGCGCCGTCCGACATGTGCTCTGGCTATGCCAATGGTGGAGCAGGAGCAGGAGCAGGAGCAGGAAGTGCAGCAGCAGCAGCAGCAACAACAACTGTCATCTCAGTGGATCCAGTGGCACAGCTGGTTACAGAGCTGGCCGAGAGCATGAATCTGCCCAAGCAGACAACAAAGCTGACCAATGGCAACAGCAACAACAACTTCAAGGCGCAGCTAAAGAAAGTGGAGCCAAAGAAACTGCATACGCCGCTGCCCAAGGCTGAGCAGCCCTCGAATATCATAGACTTCAAGGCGCATCTGCGCAAGGTGGACAAGGACAACAAGGAGCAGCAGCCACAGCAGCAACAGCAGCAACAGCAGCAACAACAGCCACCGCCCAACAACAACAAGTTTAGCAGCGCAACAGCAGCAGTGGCGGCAAATCAAAAGACTGAAATCAAAATCGATGTGAGCAACACAAACTGCAATGTGGATGCAACAGAGGAAGACACCACTACCAACTCCGGCAAGCGACGCAGCACAGGTAGTATTAATAGCTTAAAGAAACTTTGGGAACAGCCAGCAGCAGCAGCAGCAGCAGCAGGCAGTGGCGGTGGCGGCGGCGGCGGCGGCAGCGGGGGCGACTATGCCAGCACCAGCAACAGCACCAGCACCAGCACCACCAACAACTCCATTCCAGCACCAACACATTTAAGCTCCTGCTCCTCCAATGGCACAGCAGCAACAGCCCCGCAGTTGTCGCCCAAGTATGCACTAAAGGCAACAACAACTGCCTCTAAATTGTTTGGCACAACCAAGCCACCACCAGCAGCACCGCCACCACCGCCTCCCATTAGTAGCAGCAGCACCTCCACCAACAGCAATGCAGCACAGTCCAAGCAACAGCAGCAGCAGCAGCAACTCCCATTTGCAAGCAGCCACAAAGCAACAGCAATAAAACAATCTCTTTCAACGCAACTCTTCACAGATGCCAACAACATGGAGGAGCAGCAGCAGCAGCCCCAGACCCAGGCACAGACGCAGTCAACAGCGCCAGAGGGAACTGCAGCAGAGCTGATGACACAATCTCTGTATGGTGGCGAGCAGCAGAGCAACAAGCTAAGCACTTCCACCTCCTCCAATGGTGGGCAGCAGCAGCAGCAGCAGAACAAGCCAGCTGTGCCGCACAAGCCCACCAAGTTGACTATATATGCCACGCCCATTGCCAAGATAGCAGGCATAGGTGTCGGTGTCGGTGGAGGTGGAGCTGCAGATGGTGTCAACTCTACGCAAATCTCTAGGGAGAGCATATTGGAGTTGGTGAATCTGTTGGAGGGTTCGCTGAAGCATCCAGTGAATGCCATCTCAGCCTCACAGTGGCTGCAGCTCAGCGACAAGTTGAATATCTTGCAGAACTCTTGTGTGGTCTTTGCCGAGAATGAATCGATGCCACCGCATTCGAAGTTCCATTTCCGTGAACTGGTTACACGTGTGGAGACGCAGTCGCAGCATCTACGCTCGGCTGGTAGTAAGAATGTGCAGGATAATGAGAGATTGGTGGGGGAAGTTGGACAGTCGCTCAAGCAGATATCGAATGCACTGCATAGGTAAATGATAAGAACGGGGATGGATGCACAGCGGAGCGGTGAAGCGGCGCCAGCAGATGCCATCTGGCTGGACGCTGAGGGCAACTTTATCAAGCGAAAACAGCAAACACATTGATGAGGAGGAAGAGAAGAGAAGAGAAGAAACAAGAAAGAGGAAACATCAAGCACACCGCTCCCACCATCCCCCAAGGCGTGCACTGTGCCCCAGGTGCACGCACACACACACACACACACACATCGAATGAAGTAGAAAGAGGAAACGGAACTGAGACGGAACTTCAAGCCCAGCGAAGAAGCGAAAGAGCAGAGACAACGCTAGAAGAAGGAGAGAAGTGGAAGAGAAAGTTAAAGCAGAACGACAGCAAACACAAAAACAACAACTACAACTATAATTATTATTAACCTATACATATATACATACTATATATATATAAAGATATCGTAGTTGGTAGACTATATACATACCACATCTCTGAGGGTAGTATCTATATATATTAGCCGTAGCGATTATACATACACATCTAGTCATATATATCTGATGCATCCCCCCGCTAAAGTCGTCGGCTTCAAACTGAGTTGCAAAGCAAAAAAAAAAAAAAAAAACAAAAAATATCGATAAACGATAAACAGAAACTTATTTTCTATAGGTATTTCGGATTGTATTTCCTATGTGTTTACCCCATTTACGAATTCTCAAGTTTCGCAATTTAAGTTTAAGAGCTTCACATGAAAGACAAACATACATACATATACATATAGAGATACGCGAGAAAGTAAGGGAAGAGAGAGACAGAGAGAGTGCGTGGAATGATCATGATGATGATGAATATATATTCATAGAATATCTCAATAAATAAGTAATTGCACACATACATGCATATATACACACATACATATATATATATATACATATATATATATATATATAAAGAAAAACATACATATATACTAGTCGGTAACGTGTTTTTAGTATACCTAATTATACAACATGCATATACATAGAATTTATATGATATGTATGTATATGATATTTGATTATTATCGATTACTATGATCGAAAACTCAACAACACTCAACAACGTTTCGACTTTTCTTCGTGTTTTCTAGTATTCGTAATACATACAAAACAATAAAAAACTTATATATGTATATCTATGATCTATGTGTACTACTTGACATAAATTATAACAAAAAAAAAGATAAAAAGTAAAACAAATACCGTAGCAATGCCCAAAGATATTATTATTAAACGACTACTTGAAAGAAGATATACAGATAGTCAAGTAACTCTTTACTCAAATGGACATGTTAATGTAAAGAGTTACTTGACAGACTGTATATATATATATGTATATGTTAGTTGGCGAAAGACTAAATGGACTTATTTTTCTTAGTTTATGTTGAGAATGCAAGATGAGAATGAAATTAAATTGGTGGCAAACGCTTTTTAGACATACATACATACATAATATACATACATACATATATACACAACAAATTGTAATTATTATCTGATATTTTATGGATTTTAAAACTACTTTTATACGTAAACAAAACAAAAAACAACAACATGAAAACACACCCACACTCACACAACAACAAAAACAAAACAAAAAACCAAATAAAATATTCATTTCAAATACGCAAAATGTGTGTATGGGCGGGACATGATGACATAAAAAATACACTTTCATATGAATGTGCATAACCCATTAACGCATTAAATACATTTCACCTTTATCCAACCACTATATAGATATCTATATACCAGCAAAAGACATTGTGTGCATTCGAAAGACATATATAAATACATATATTTCTGTAACTTCTATAACATCTGTGCGTTTGAATGCGTTTAGAGCATATATTATTAAAAAGAAACGGATCAAAAATACTTCAAGGAGAAATAAAAATGATATTTAAAACAGAAATCATCGTGTTCTCAGTTATAATTGGTTTTATGCACCTAAACTGGACTATGAACTGTTCGCCATCGTTATTTGAGCCCTATTATAACGAACATATTTGCAGCTGATAACAAATTTCTTAAACTGCTATCGATTTTACGTAATTGTTATCGATATATGAGTAAGTGATATTGTTTCAGCCCTTGCGATAGTTTTGCAGCCCTCTCACTGTGTAGACAGTTGGCAGATGTCTAATTTAAATTTCAGTTTTATTAAATCCAACCATAATAATTATAATTTTTAGTTCAAACACAATTTTCGGATAAAAATCTTGTTAAAACTTATTAATTAAATGTTAATTCTGATAAACGACTAACGGTTGTTCTTTGTGAACGAATCGAAACGAGTCGCGCTGTTAACATAACATAGCATGAGCAAGTGGTAATGTTATACTGCTGTTATGTTAAATAACATTTCTGTTTGGCATTCGTTCTTTTTTTTCATAAAGAAAAGAAGAAGAGAAAGAGGAAAAAAGACGAAATAATATATAATAATAGAATATTATTTATACTGTGATATATAGCCAAGCATTGTTTTGTGTCTGCAAACCAGTAATTGGGCAAGCGAAACAACAGTAAACGAAAGAGACAAGAACACACCAACAATACCAGCAACAACAACAATAGCAACAACAACAGCAGCAGCGAGTCAGCTCACAGCAAGTCAGCTCACAAGTCGAAACAGCAGAAGCAGCAGGCAAAAGGAAAAGAAAAAGCAAAAGCAGCAGACCAGATCAGCACAGAGAAGGGGAAGAAGCAGCAGCAGCAGCAGCAGAGAGAGAGAGGAAAAGAAAGAAGAGAAAAATGCCACTGTTTGGTAAATCACAGAAAACGCCAGTGGAGCTGGTCAAGTCCCTAAAGGAGGCGATAAACGCACTGGAAGCAGGCGATCGGAAGGTGGAGAAGGCACAAGAGGATGTTAGCAAAAATCTGGTGTCCATCAAGAATATGCTGTATGGCAGCAGCGACGCAGAGCCACCAGCGGACTATGTGGTGGCCCAATTGTCGCAGGAGCTGTACAACAGCAATCTGCTGCTGCTCCTCATACAGAATCTGCATCGCATCGACTTCGAGGGCAAGAAGCATGTGGCGCTCATATTCAACAATGTGCTGCGTCGCCAGATCGGCACCCGATCCCCGACAGTGGAGTACATATGCACGAAACCGGAGATATTGTTTACACTGATGGCCGGCTATGAGGATGCACATCCGGAGATCGCTCTGAACTCGGGAACCATGTTGAGGGAGTGTGCCCGATATGAGGCACTTGCGAAGATTATGCTGCATTCGGATGAGTTCTTCAAGTTCTTCCGTTATGTCGAGGTATCCACTTTCGATATCGCCTCCGATGCCTTCTCCACCTTCAAGGAGCTACTGACACGCCATAAGCTGCTGTGTGCCGAATTTCTGGATGCCAACTATGACAAGTTCTTCTCGCAGCATTACCAGCGTCTACTGAACTCCGAGAACTATGTGACCCGGCGTCAGAGCCTGAAGTTGCTGGGGGAACTGTTGCTGGACAGGCACAATTTCACGGTGATGACACGATATATATCGGAGCCGGAGAACCTGAAGCTAATGATGAACATGCTGAAGGAACGATCACGTAATATACAATTCGAGGCGTTTCATGTCTTCAAAGTGTTCGTGGCGAATCCCAATAAACCCAAACCGATACTGGACATCCTGCTGCGCAATCAAACGAAATTGGTCGACTTCTTGACCAGCTTCCATACGGATCGATCCGAGGATGAGCAATTCAACGATGAGAAGGCCTATCTGATCAAGCAGATAAGGGAGCTGAAACCGCTGCCCGAGGCTTAGTGGGCAGCGGCGACCGCGATTGCAGCGACGGCGACAGTGCTGGCAACGTCGAGAGCGAGAACGAAAACAAGACGAAGGAGACGAAGACGAAAGAGGAGAACAACATGTGGTGGGCCTGGCAGGATAACGAACAAGATATTGGGACATTGGATGAGGGTGGAGGATAAGAAGGAGAAGGAGGAGCAACTGCATCATTGCATACACATGTTTTGTGTCTACAGACGACGATGGCGATGACGACAGCACTTGTGTGAGTAACTAAACAATAATTTAGACAAAGCAAACAACAAAATGATAATGATAACGATAACGATAAATAACGATAACGAGCAAAATACATAAGTAGTAACATAACGGCAACAACAACAACAACAGCAAGTACACAGTATAATGTTAATGTAAAAGAAAAGAAATTGCAGTGTAAACGCAGCATAATATGCTAATTTAACTAAAACGAAATCAGAAAACGAAACTACACAAACACACACACACACAAGCAGAAGAGACATTCACATACACGCGCAAGCAAACCACACACACACTTGATTTACTCCTCCTCCTCCGTTCGTTCCCATGTCCGGCTTCGTCAACTAGTTCGCTTTAAGAATTGTTCACATTTCGATTTGTTGTTGTTGTGATCTTGAGGATCCTCGTTCGCTTGTAGACGTGTAGAGACCTATGTACTATGTATGTACACCTACTGTTACAACTACTACTACTACTACAACTACTACTACTACTTTTCATAAATGGATTTTGTTTTCTTCCTTTTTCTTTTCATTTGCCTATTTACAAATAGTTGTTGTAATGAAATTTAACGCGTTTCTGAAACGAAATCCCAGGACAATGAAGATAATATGATAATAGATGAGTTTTGACTTACAATTTAGACATTAAACATTTCAAATGTGCGCCGAAATTAACAATTACGGTAAATTATTATATGTAATTAAATATGTATGAAAACAACAAACAAAATTGTAATTTCACGCAAGAAAGTTCATTCAAAACAAAACAAAAAAAAAACACTGCAAAATAATTATAGTTACGAATATGTAATAACTGAAAAGGCATTCACACACACACACTTCGCACACCCACCCACACACTTCGCACACCCACCCACAACATCCATACGTACATAGTAAAAAGGGAAGTAAAACAACAACATTACAAGCAGCATAATAAATATATGATTATTATAATTTATATTATTCCCAAAATTAAAGATAAAAGCCAAACAAAAAAACCATTATGTGTCATGCTGATTGGATTCGGGTTATCTATGAATATGCATATGTGAAAGGTGAGAGGGGGCGTGCAAGGAAATTGTTTAAAAATGCTTAGCGCACTCCTGAGTCATGTGAAAGCCACAGGGATGCACAAGTTCTTGCAATGCTCTGTTTGAACTCGTTAAAATAGTTCCACTTTCTCAACTGGTTCCATTTTGTGAGCTTTCCGTCTCCAGCCCTGGTTCACACAACAGCTGACTTTAAATTTCAGCGCCTGCTGTTGCGCAAAATTGTTTTCTGTGTGTTTTGGAAAATGTTTAAACGTTTTCGAAGAACATCAGCTCCAATAATTAGTAGCAGCAGCGATGATGACAATGCAGATCTGCATCTTGTCCGAAGGCGTTCAGCATTGACACAGAAATATGTAAGGACACGACGTGTGGATAACAACAAAACTGTCATATCGGACACAAGCAGCGATGAGAGCAACAGCAGCCAGAGCCAGCAGGAGAACAGAAGGTGCCTCACCCTGCCCAGGACACAACACAGTAGGAACACGGAGAAGACACTGCAATTGACACCGTCGAACAAGTTTCAACCCTTGTCTGTGGCCATAATCCATTCACAGAAAAGTTCCCCCTCCGCAACTCCACTTAGCAGCACATTGGATACATCTGCTAACCTGGCCAAGTGCTCTCCTTCTACTCCTACCACAGCTTGGTGCAGCCTACGGCGTACACTTACAACGCTTAAGCGCGCTCGACGTGGCCAACTGCAGCAGGAATCTGGATCTGAATCGTTTATTGACAGCTCCCCAGGGAGCACATCTATTGAGGCCAACCTGAGCACCTTAATCGACCGGGAACAGCTCGGTGGCATCTCTAGAAATACTTCATCATCACGAAAACCGTCTCGTTGCATTAAAGGAGGCTTCCTGCAGGAGTACAAGCGTCTGATGCAAAAGCAGCGTATGGATCGTCGCAGTGTTGCGCACAATCATCGCCTTGGCATCAGTCATGGTCAGCGGGTGCAGGTGCTCGCACTTCATGAATCCTTTGGTGTGCACAAGGCTCGAGTACAGAGTGAAGGCAATGCGGAGTGCATCTTCAACATTATACTACCTCCAACAATGATCTGCAATATACATGTAGCCTCTCTCCTGGAACTCCACTTTGATATTAACCAGGAATCGTCGCTGCAGCTACGCAATAAGGAACTCGTCTTTATTCAACCCAATAGAATTGTTTTATTGTAGCAGGGACGAGTACACAGACATAAATTAAAAATACTTAGTCAATACTTTGTAAATAAATTAGTAGATCATTAGACAGACACATAGTTAGCGTCGCTTTTTCTTTTCCAACTTTCGTATTTTGTGAAGACGTCGCGCAGCATTCGCGTTGGCCGAGACAGGCTCGTCAATTAGCCGACCCTCGTCCTCGTTGGAGTCCAGGGACTCGTTGCCACTCATCAATACAGCGGCTGATATGCAAACAAATTGGAAGATTGCGCCTAGGAAGAGTCCATAACGTACCAGTAGACTGAAGAAGTCTTCCTCGCCGTATTTATCCAGAGAGGAAGCAACTCCAATATTTTCCGCAGACATTTTTTTCAGTCTGTTTACAGTTTTGTTGTGTATGCGGCGGCGCTGGCACAGGGTGAGTCGCATACACGCAATCAGCTGATGCTTATCGATTGTCGATTTTCGAAGAAGAAGAGCAAGAACTTTTCTAGCAACGGTCGATGGAAATTTTTGCCGTTTTGCATAATTAGTTATTTAAGTATTTGTTTAAAACGTGCAAAAACATAAAAAACGATGTCGTGCATTCGTTTAGCTTCCCGCCAGTTGCCTGCGCTGCCGGGCCAAAGTCTACGTCTGTTACCAAAAGGAACGCAGGAAATTCTACTCAACAGTCGGCGGCAGTTCTCCAAAGTGGTCGAGGGAAACATTAAAAAGAAATCCAATGGAACATTCAAGTTGGCGCTGTTGGGTACCTGCATTGGAGCCGCAGCGGGATCCACCTATACGTTTTATCAGAATTTCACCGATAGCAATGCACACAAGGAGCACGAAAGGACGCCACCAAAGATTATAGAAACACTCCCGGCCGGCGTGCGAATAACGAAACGATATGTCAATCCCAAAGATACCTCCGGACTGGATATTGTGCTGTTCCAGTTCCAGACATGTCCGTTTTGCTGTAAAGTACGTGCCTATTTGGACTACATGGGTGTCTCGTACTCCGTGGTGGAGGTGGATGCAGTGCTGCGCCAGGACATCAGGTGGTCGTCGGTGAAGAAGGTGCCCATGGTGCTGATACGACAAAAGGATGGTCAGTATGTGCAGATGACCGACTCGAGTGCCATCATTTCCCTGGTGGCCACCAGCCTGAACGACAAGCGAGCCGATGTCGGGGACTTGGCGCAGTTCTACCCGCATATTTCGTACTTCGATGACGACGGCAAAAAGAGGCTTGACATATTGAACAAATACTTCTTGATGTATCAGGATCGTACGCCAAAGAATGTGACCAAGGAAGGGGAAGAGTAAGTGGAGCTTTTGTAGAATTTTCCTAAGAACTAATTCTATTCTCCTTCCAGAAACGAGCGCAAGTGGAGGACCTGGGCTGACTCTCATCTAGTACACCTAATTTCGCCCAACTGCTATCAGACCATGGACGAGTCTCTGGAGACATTTGAATGGTTTTCGCAGGCGGGCGAGTGGGATGTATATTTCCCCAAGTGGGAGCGGGATTTGATGGTCTATGGTGGTGCGACAGCCATGTGGGCAATAGCCAAGATGTTGAAGCGACGACATCAGCTCACCGATGATGTCAGAGCGCATATGTACGATGCACTGGATAAATGGACAACGGAGCTAAAGAAACGCAACACAAAGTTCATGGCCGGCAAACAACCTGGACTGTCAGATCTTTCAGTCTTTGGTGTACTAAGCAGCATGGAGGGATGTCAGACGTTCAAGGATTGCCTACAGAATACAAACATTGGTAATACTCAGTTTTCTATACTCAGTTTCTCTATAATAAACATTCATTTCTTATTACAGGAAAATGGTTCTATGATGTAAAAGAGCTTGTGCAAAAGAATCGCGGAGAGCTGCACAGAGAACGCATTGCAGGCGTGGCACCAATAGCTTAAAATAATTTTTAAAGCGTCAATTTCAAGTCTACGCCCAAAGATTGTTATAAACTATCCAATAAACTAAATATTTTTATCGATTCATATCTGGCGGAAGTGTCTTAATATCGATTGCTTAATCATTAGGGTAAACCTATCGATAGTGGGAATATCGCATGGAATTAAATGTATCGATACTAAAGTTTTATTTCACCAAATCATCCCTAACTTTGACATCTCTAATTGTGTGAAACGCCGCTAGACGGAAAGTGCAAATCATTTTGGGTTCGTTTTTTGTCTCCTGAAATAAATTGTTTACGCGAAAACATGAATAGTCTTGGTCCTGATCATTTCCCGGACTACAAAGTTCCCGGTGCTCAACATGCAGACTTTTCGCCATATGAGTCCAATGGCGGGTAAGTGTGAATTGCAATAGACTTCGCGTTTTCTCGAGGAGATTCTCAAAACAAAAAATTTGCATTTTTAGATCTATTGTTGCCATCGCTGGTGACGACTTTGTAGTCATTGCGGCAGATACACGTCTGAGCAGTGGATATAACATTCATTCGCGCGACCAGAGTAAACTCTTTCAAATGTCATCAAAGACGGTGCTTGGGTCCACTGGCTGCTGGTGCGACAGTCTTTCGCTGACGGGATTGGTTAAATTGCGTATGCAAATGTATGAACACACACACATGAAGACCATGACAACCGATGCTGTCGCACAAATGCTGTCCATTGTCATGTACAATCGACGATTCTTCCCCTATTATGTTTCCAACATATTGGCTGGTCTCGATAAGGATGGCAAGGGCGCTGTCTTCTCGTACGATCCCATTGGTCATTGTGAACGTGCCACTTACCGTGCTGGCGGCACAGCCGGTGCCCTCTTGCAGCCTGTGCTGGACAATCAGATTGGTTACAAGAACCAGAACTTATCGGCCGAACAGTTGCCACCACTCACCAAGGAACGTGCCGTTGCTGTTGCCTCCGACACTTTTATCTCGGCCGCAGAGCGTGATATATACACCGGAGATTCGGTGCTGATCAACATCATTACCAAGGATGGCATTGAGCAACAAACACTGCAACTGCGCAAGGATTAAACATAAGTGGTGAAGGGATAACAACCAGATTGATTGATTGCATTCAAAAACACACACCTATGTTCGACTTAAATTTGTTGTAACTATAAAAATAAAACAGATCTTAAAGATAGAGCGCTGCTACCGCTGAATGTAAGCAAACGTAAGAAGCGGATTGCAATAAAATATGATTTTAATGAGGGAGCACATTTAAAAAGAACGTGATTTGTTGGATATTGAATGCCAGTACTGCTTGTTAAGCAGTTCTCCTGTCGGTAATGACAATACTATCTCTGTGTGTAAACTCTCCGTCTCTTCGCAACACTGACACTGCGGCGGATTCGACATTTACCAGTACTATCAGCTGATTTTCGCTTGTTGCTTTAGCACCCACATAATTATCCAATGCATGAAAAATTCGTCATTCCGGTGCTGCTGCTAATTTTTTATAAACTATTTCAAGTTACTGAGCATGCAGAAATGTTAGCCACAGTGGTAAAGCCAGGAATCTTTCGGCACATTATGTGCCGTAACAATGTCTACCCGCGCAGTAATGTTTCGCGTTTTCCGGTGCCGGATGAAGTTATATTCTGGACAGAACCCTATGTGGAATATAGCCCGCCATCTTACACAGCTGCACATATAGGTGGCCAGAGCTGGGCAGATGCACCACTGCCCAGTGAAACAAGTCAACCGCGCTGGAATCACAATGACGGCACTGTCAATCGCGTCTCTTTCCACGGTGATTATCAGATCAAAGATGGTTTGCCACAGAATCCCATTGGACGCACGGGTTTGACCGGTCGCGGCCTGTTAGGTCGTTGGGGTCCCAATCATGCTGCTGATCCCATAGTAACACGCTGGAAACGTGATGCTCAGGGGCAGATTGTGAGTGATGCAAACAGTGGCAAGTACGTTGAATGTATTTGGAATTACCATAACAAATCTCTAAATCGATATCGGGTTCTTCCTCCACAGAAATATTATACAGATGGTGGCCATACAGCGCTCTGACAACAAGCTATGGGCCATTCCCGGTGGCATGGTTGATCCCGGCGAGAATGTGAGCGTCACGCTGAAGCGAGAATTCACAGAGGAGGCACTCAACTTCACCGACAAGGGCAACATGGTGGAGAAGTTCTTCAAAGAGGGTGGAGTACACATCTACAGTGGCTACGTGGATGACTTCCGCAACACGGACAACGCTTGGATGGAGACAACTGCTCTAAACTTTCACGATGAGGATGGCACACAAGTTGGGCAGCTGGAGCTGGAAGCCGGCGATGATGCCACCAATGCACGTTGGACTGATGTGAATGCGAATCTCAAACTGCATGCAAACCATGCCGATATTGTTAAGGAAGTAGTGGTTAAGCGCAATGCGCACTGGTGAACCCCCAAGAGGATTGCCTTAATAACAAAATGCTTTCGTTTATTCACTTCTCGAATATTTATTTCAGACTCAGCTATTCATGCATGATGCACAGTATTGGCAATAACAATAAGAAACTTGTAAAAATTTTCACTGGAGATGAAAAATCATAGAAAATAGCAGCTAATATATATGTGTGTGAAGGTGTATGTGTGTGTGTGAGTACCTAAATCAAATTTGGACGTGCTTGTTTCGTTTACAGAGTTTGCACGAAATTGAAAACCTCCGGGTTCGAGTTGACAACATTGTTGAACTTGTCGGGAAAACTTTGGCGTATCTCCTTGAGAAAAGCAATGGAGCAGCGTTCAATGTCCTCATCGAGCAGCAGTTTCTTGTACAGCGAGTCCAAGGTGATAGCAAGGATCTGCTCGAGGTATTCGATCACAATCGGGCGATTCTGAATGTACAGAATCTGGAATGCCTTCTGGATCACATCGTTCTCATCGATATCTTCGCGTAGTGGTAAATGCGATAGAAATACTGGCATTACCTGCGCCAGTGGCACCATCTGGTGGTTGGTAATAATCAGACGTGCCACTGCACCACAGATATTGTCCAGTGCAGCAGCATTTGTCTCAGTTGCGATGGAGTTGGAAAGGGCTTGCAAAATCACCTGGAAGGATCTGCAAAGCAAGAGAAGATTAGAACAGTGCACAATATTGAGGTTCACCTTCTCCTCCTTCTGCACTTACTGGAATGATTTCTCCTCAGCATTGGCAACAAGCTCTCCCAGACCATAGAAGCAGTTCTGTCGTGCCTTGGGCTCGGAATCTGTGACACCGCCAATGTAGATGGAGCAAATGTCATTGAAATAGGGGACCACGCAGCTGCGTAGGGCAACAACACAATCGGCCAGGACGCCATAGACAAAGGTGCGCTGTTCCCCCAAGTCATCGTTCTTGGCCTTGGTCTGTAAGAGGATAGAAAGGGATTAATCTCTATTGATCCAACTATCTATCAAGTGGATAACCCACCAATTTCCTCATGTAGAGCGGAAAGATGCGTCCAAAGTACATGGCGAATAATTCCGGAGTAATAGCTTTGCCAAACTGTGGGAACAGATTGCCGGCATTCTCGATGAGCATATCATCGAACTCCGAGTTCTCCGACTCCTCCTCGTCGCCACCACCGCTCTGCTCATTGAATTGACAAGACATCTTGTTGTTGAAGAAGTCCTTGATGGCTGTAAAGATCTGATCAGCCACCGCCTGTGTGGGCACAGCCAGCTCCTTTATTTCAGTGAACAGTTCACCCAGCAAGTCGAGCAGATGAAGCACCACATTCTGCTCCTCATCGGTTCGCATGATTTGCAGAAACTTTGGCATCACAATAGCGGAGGCACGCTTCACGCCGTCAATATCCTGCAAATTGTGGAGTGCCCTGATGAAGACGCACAGCGCCTCGATGGCAGCTTTGCGTACAACCTCCTGTGGATGCTCGACCACCTTGTAGACATTCTCAAACGATGTCTGCAGATAGGGAGCAAATGCGGCACCAGTGTGTGTGGCAAATTCCTTGAGAACAACAATTGCCTCCTCTTTCTCGTAGACAAAATCATTCTCCACCTGATAATCATCATCGTCATCGTCATCCTCACCATCGGTATTGTCCAAGTCAATCTCGTGCTCTTGTATTTGATCAGCTAGAAAGATACTGCCCTGTGTTGGTGCATTTAAAACGGGTACTATATCTTCCGTTGATATAATCGATTCAATAATGCGATTCATTATCTTGGGGAATACAGTCGACATGCTCTCATTGACCACCATCGACAGCGAACCAATTAGATTGTAAATGGCACGTTTGAAGTCTGGATCATTGGGACCATCTTCCAACATCATCAGGCAATAGGCCATGGTATCATTGGCGAATTGCATGAAGTTCTCCTTGCCCACAACACGTGTAATGGCAGCCAAGGTATCAATGGCCTCGACACGCAGTTCCTTCATCTCCTCAGGCACTTCCTTGACCAAATAATTTTGCAGTATTGCCACCACCTTGGGGAAATAGGGCATCAAATGCTCCTTGGCAGCAACAGCTGTTGATGACATGGTTGACAGAGCCAGCACACGCACATGCACTGAGTTCTGTGGATCCATGGTGTCGAAGAGACTAAAGAGAGAATGATGATGATGATGAGCTCAGTAAAGTAGTTCTAGTTTATGCTGGGGAATATCTACTTACCGGTCCATCAATAGAGGCAAATGTGGCACAATTCTCTCCTCGAGATTCTGGCAGTAAGTCTCCAGAGCATAGAACATGCGATCTGTGTGCTTGGGTTCTGGGCGGCCCATCTGTAAATGGTTGAGAGATCAAGGAGAGAGAGAATGAAAGATCAGTTAAGGTCTTTGTGGAATCTATAATACTTCAAATTGTGCTGGGTGATCATGCGTCACAAATATACAGTTCATTGCAGTGATGATTTAATAAATACTTTCATATTAAAGAACGGACATTGTAATAAGCTCTCACTTCATGCGAATACATTAACTAAAAGACAAAACGATGATACCCCAAGGAAATGAGAGTTTGGTAAAGTGCAGAGAGAGAGAGATGGAGAAAAGAGCACCCTGTATTTGCTGAGAACTGATTTGCGTTTGATTTGCAGCTGATCTAGATACTGAAAGGTATCTTTGCCAGGAACGCGTTTCGAACCATCATCGTTGCTGTTCTGCTCAGCCTTTTTAACGCGACGCAGCACAACAAACAAAATAAAACAATTATCATATAAAGAAAATGATATAACCCTCCTCTCTCTTTCGTCTTACCTTGAGTTCAGCAACCAGTTGATGTAGGAAATCAAAGAGCACAGGCAGTATTTGGGGAGCAAACATTGATATCTCCGGCTGCAAGTGCTCCGAGAACTGTCCCAGTGCAAAGAAACTGGCAATACGCACACAGGGCACATTGTCAGAAATGCCGCCCTTGATAATGTTGAGCATAACTTCCAAATACTTGTTGCAAATGGCCTCGGAGCAGCCCTCAGCAATGACAGCGATGCAGAGGAATGCGGCACGTCGTCGCAATGGATCTGGGTTCTGCAAAGCAGGCTCCAGCAATTGCAACATTGGTGGTATCAACTTCTCAGCTGGCATATTGATGGCCAGCAAGTCCAAAGTGCTGGTCGCGGCTGTCACGGGGCTGTTGCCGTCCTCACCGGTGAAGAAGTCATCTACAAAACAAGAAAAACAGACCAATTAAAGAGAAGGAAGAGAAGAAGGTCCTCCCCTTTTTATACTGACCATCGTCGACGTCCGTATCAGCGCACATGATGTCAAAGATCACAGTCAACATCGGTTCGAGCAGCTTCTGCTTGATAATTTGCTTCTTCTTGATGCGTACAATGCGACCAATGAATGTGAGCAGCTGCACGCGTATACCATCGTCGATAGCCTCCTTTCTCGCTGTTTCCATGCAGAACTCAATCATGTCCTTCACATTGTTATTCAGCAACTTGGGAGAGTATTCAGCCAAGCTATCGACAACATCGAATACAATGGAGAACTCATGTTCGTCGCCTTTGTAGGCGAAGGCGAAAACAGCCTTCATGATTTGTGGCAGCACCTTGACTACAGTTTGCTCTGCTGTGGTATTGCCACTCACGAAGGGTGTCATATAGCTCATGCCCATGGCAATGTTCACCACAGTGGGTGTGGTCATGTCCCCCTTGGCCTCAGCAGAGAGCAGCACAGAGGCAAACATTTGCGAAATCGCGACCATGTGACTGACAAACTGATCCGGAGCTGTGTCAGTGAGTGTGGCAAATATAGAGGAGCCCAGCTCGCTCTCCTTGGGATCCTCAGAGCTGCAACGGTTGTAGATGAAATTCAAAAGTTCGGCCAGCCATGAGTCCTGCTTGGCCTCCTCATGGCGCACCAAGGAGCCAATGAACGAAGCGATCGCAGTCTTTACCGGCTTCTCCTTCTCAGCAATCAATGCCTGCAGCATGCCAGACTTAATACTGTAATTAGAATGGGGATTTAATCAGCAACTCAGTCGTTTTGTCTGGAACTATCACCTGTCTTATCAGTGTGTCTATCTCACCTTTCTTTCTGTTCCGCTGGCACCGCTTGCCAGTTGCGCAGCTTCTGTAGACGCTTATTCAGCAGCACTGCGGCAAATTGTCGCACTTGCACCTCGCGCTGAGATACGATTATTTGGCATAGTGCTGGCAGCGTCTCGGGATTTTCATATGCCCTGCCCAGCTCAGTTGTGGCCTAGCAACAGAAATATTCATAGAGTGATGAACAGATGCGCACATACATTGTACATATAAATTAATTAATGGCCGGTAAAGAATTCGTGTGTCTGTGTGTCTGCCAAAAACGTGCTTTCATTAACATACGGAAATTAATACAACATTTACATACCCTGTATCATAATTGAACAGACATTTGGCTTAAGATATATGTTCAATATTATAGGAATTTGCAAAGTTATTACTGAGCATATTGCAAATAATCAGCATTTTTATCAGTGATTTCTTATGTTATTATTGGCTTGGCAACGCAAATGCAGCATGTCTGTGCGTCGATCAGTGCCATTTATATATCGGAATGCGCACATGTAGTGTAGCTGTAAATATGTCTTTAGCACTACATACACCTACACATACACATACACATATACATGTGTGTGTGTGCATTAATTTATTGCAATATCTTAGCACATTTCAATAGGCATGTGTTTTTAATTTAGAAGTCTAAAGGTAAGATATTAAGGTATTCTATGGCAATGCTAAATGGGAACATGCCTCGAAGAGGCGTCGCCAAGATAAATTCTTATTTGCCGGTTATACTTACGGCGCGAATGCGATTGGTGTCTGTGCACAGCAATTCAGCAATGATATTATCAAGTACAGCTTCCATTTCGTTGTTGTAAGTTATATAGCCAATCAAGTCTCAAAGGAATATCCAAGAAACCAAGTATTTAATATGCCGCCCCGACACGAGCACACAGCCAACGACTTGGCCAATTTGCGAAAAAGTGTGGTAGACGAGTGTTGACTAACGGAGGGAGAACACGTTTTAGCACGATAGGGCTGAAAAAATAAAAAAAAAATTTTTTTCAATTGTATATAAAATGTTGTTAACTTATTGCAATTTGACAAATAAATGAAAATATTTCTTGTGTTATGATCTCATGTAAGTTCAGCCAAGACAATTCAATCAGACTTTTTGACAAATTTTAAAAATGTTACAATTTGTCTTTGAACATAACGATAACAGTGTGACCAGCTTTTCAGCAGCAGCTTGAGTCGTGAGTCACGAACACCATTTTGAACGCAGAGGACGCGCTTATTCTTTTTCCTTGGAAGTTTAATTGTTTTGTGTTAATTGTTGCAGTAATAAGTTTATAAAAGAATGGATAAAAGCCCCAGGAGCCGTAGCGGCAGCAGTCTGAAGGATCAAAACTCCTTGGGCATTCTTAGTATGGACAATCTCAGAGGTAACGCGGCTGTCCTTCCTCAATGCATAATTTTATTAATCATATTCTATACTTATAGTTTTTGGTGATATGTCCAGTTTGTCTAGGAGTGATAGTGCAGCTAATGTTAGCAGATCGTCAAATGTCAATGAGCGACTCAAGGTAATTATGGCGAATTCTTTATTATACGATAGATCTTTAAAAGGCGCGCTTTGTACATTTAGGCGGGTCGACTCAAGGCTCTGGAGACATTGGAAAAGACGAGCTCACGTCACAGTTATTCATCAACGTCCAATGGGGGCAACTTTCTGGCTCCCTGTCGTGATATGTCAAAACGTAAGTTGCACACTAATATATATATATTACATATAAGAAGTCAATTGGGATCTCTTTTCCATTTGCCAGACACAAGTAGACGCTCTAGTGCCGCTCCTAGCAGCATTGGATCAAATTTTTCGGACATAATGACGGAGGAAACAATTGATTTGAATACAAGCGCATCAATTGTGATGCCTACACCAGCGCCGGCTGCGTCATCAAATGTTTTCTTTGAGCCTGGAGAGATAACAGGACGTTCCACACTCTGTAGAAGTGAGCAACAGCGCTCAGCGCTATCAACGAATGCACGTAAAATGTCTGTGGCAGAGATACTGAGATCCTCATTTGTGGAGAAGGCACGTCTGCAATTCCCCAAGCAATTGGAACAGAATCTGCAGGGCATGGAGAACATGACCAACAGCAGCATACAAAGTGAATCCTTTAGCTGTTCGCGTAGTTTTCCACACACTGCGGACATGAGCAACTTGACGCTCAATGGAGGACTGGGCATTAGCTTTGCCTCTGCCACTGCACAGGGATTTGATGAGAGCTTCGCGCCCGCCGAAATGATGCAGTCAAAGCTGCTGATGGGGGAGATCTCATGGGCACAGGAGTTTGCAGCCACCGTGCCCACGGCAGCACTGAGCAAGCAAGCACTGGAGAAGATAGCAGCACCACAAACATCCGAAATAGAGACCTCGGTGTCCAAGTGAGTTAAGACATTCTACACAGATATAGAAGATGAACTAAAAGTGCTTCCCTCTTTGCAGCTCTGTTATTGCAGGTGATCCCAACTTCTCCTTGGGCAATTACTTCCAGATGCGCTCGGAGAGCATTTCATTCGGTATGGGTAGTAAAGAGAATCGCAGCAGCATGCAGCCTAGGAATATAGCGCCACCCGACACGCCCCTTAGCATGGGCGAGATCACGCCACATGTGGACAATAAAACCTATACAAAACTAGAGGCCAGCGCCAAGTTGGAGCGAAATCTAATGAAGAAGATGCAGCAGGAGAAGCTGGACAAGGCGCGTCAAGTCGAAGCCAGCAAGAAGAAGCCACCTACAAGCTCAGAAATCATGAGTTTGTCAGCCATAGATGCGGCACTACGTGAGTGCAACTTAAAGTAACTCAAATATAATATCATTTATATGTATATATTTAACTTCCTCAGGCAACCTCGATCTGAATTCAGATACCTCTGTGGGTTACGTGGTCGATAAGCTAAGGAAGAATGGATTTGGGGATGACGATGAGAACAAGGAGAACGAGCAGCGCGACGATACGCTGTGCAAATCCAAAACCAAATCGAATTTCATGGACACAATGAGCTTCTCGGACTCCGTGTTGAATTCAACGGACTTTAAGGTACTGCAGCAGAGTGTGTCATCGAAGGGAACAAAACGACAGCCATTAAGTCCGCTGGCGGACTTTAATCAACCCGATATATTGGTGACCCTAAACGATGATAAAAATGCAGATGCAGATATCGATGAGTGGCCATCGACGCCAGTGAAATCACCAGGGAGACGTGTACGCCACACAAAGTCACCACATGCCCAACGCACAATCAGTCCAACAAGCAGTGATGGAATGCAACCATTGCCCACAACAGATGAGGAAGAGAATACTGTCAATGCGGATGAGGACAAGACACCGGTTAATAGGAAACATAGTCTGAAACCAGCTGGTGCCATAGCTGCTGTACGTGGCGGCGGTCAAACCTCGTTCTCTTCAACACGTCTGGATGGCTGCGATGCTTTGCCTTCGTCGACTGAATGTGACTTTGGCATCTCACCCAATCTGGTGAAGAGTGTGAGCCATGCTTCACCATTATCATCGCCACGTAGTTGCTTGTCCTCGCCACTACTGCTGGACAGCACAACAAGTTCGGAGCGGCGCATGTTGCATCCCGGCGCGGCAGTTCAGAGGGCCAACACATCACCAGCTGCCAGTGAGGCTAGTTCCACAAGTGGATTCAATGCCATGAGGAAGGGAACGAATGGCACACAGCTTAGTCTGGCTGCAAGGAGTCTATCGCGCTGTTCCAACTCCAGTGAGTTCAGTCATCGCGATGGCAAACTGCTGCCGCTGAAGGTGACCAACACCAGTCTGTGCTGGGGCAGCACCAAGCTGCGTACAGATGTACGCAAGTCCATGCAGGTGAAGAACACCTCGGCCAAACGACTCTTGGTACGCCTGAGCATACAGGGACCTGGATTTCAGTTGGTTGGACGTGATAGCCACACGCTCACCTTGCAGTCCATGGAGTGTCGCACCATAAGCATTAACTTCTGTCCCACTGTGAGTGGCGCAGCTGTGGGAGCTCTTGGCTTTCATGCACCTCTTGGTGCACAGAACTGTCAACATGCGGGAATGGAGATACCACTGTATGGCTATGGAGGCAATGCATCTATTGCCATTCAAGGATTACTCAAGGGACCCGTTGGCGCCAGTTTCCTAACCATGGGGAATGTCTGTGAATTGTCGTCGGGTCCACTCATAGCCAGCTTCAAGTTCTACAACAAGGGACCGCTGCCAGCCTTTGCAGGCATCACCGTGGACTCGACTGTGCTGCTCAAGCCGCGCTTAAATGCTGTCATTGAGGTGCGTCCCAGTAAGATCATCCTGCCGCCACATAGTGAGGCTGTGGTGCAGATTAGATTCCATCCGAATCGCGAGGATGTCAAGAACATATTGAAGAAGACGTCGCAGGTGCTGACCTTGGCCAATATGCGTATCTTTTGTGGAGACGAACCCAATCGGCAGCGCATGCGTTCCCTGGTGCAGCGCATGACGCAGGATCAGCGTGAGCAGTTGACCTCATCGATGCTCGACAACATCTGGTCCAGCTTTCCGGGAGAGCAATCGATATGCAGTCTTGCTCTGTTGAATGAGCCACCAGAGTTTATACTCGATCTGGTCACGGTGGTGCGCATTATTGATGTCGCACTGACTCTGAATCGGGACTTTGATGAGTCTGCTGAGCTGTCGCATCTCTGCTTGCCCGAGGCGGAAGAGACTGTGCTCTTTCGCACAGTCTGTGCTGCAAATTCTCCAACGCCAAGTACAATGCTCGAGCCAGTTGATGAGCTACACGAGGCGGACACCACGACCGCGGCGGCCTTGGTCAACTGGTCAGTAAAGCCGGAGGCCATCACATTCAGCCTGCTCAATGGCAACAATGAACTCCATCCAACTAAACTCCTTATAAGGAATAACTTCAGATCCAGTCAATACTTTGAGATTAATTGCAATGTACCGGATTTACTGCAGTTTTCTCCCCGAGAATGTTGCATTGCACCCGACGGTGGCCAGGTAGAGATCACAGTTCAACCCATGCGTGTTCCATGGCGTGAAAAACACAATAAGAATTTTCAGGTGATCATCTCGGTTCAAATGGAGAATGAACGCATCGATGTCCCTGTTACTTTTAAAATTTAAAATTTATTTGTATTGTCTATAGGCATAAGAATTGCATCCAAGTGTATTTTAGTTGTTAGTGCATGTTTTTAAGTTGATGTTTGTCAAATTTTCATAAATATATGTTAAAGCGAATAAATTTAAATTATTATTTTAGCTATTCAAATTCAACGGCACATTGATTAACACTGCAGTGGAATTCAAACAACACATTGCCTATCACTGCCCTAGGTATTTAATCGTCTTTTAATACATTTTTGCACTGAAATCTGGTAACACTCATCAAATTAACCAAAACAAATTGAGTACTTTGCAGCATTTTATAAATTTATATTGTTAAACAATAATAAAAGAAACTGAGCTGTGAATTAATAGAAAAGTAGATTAATCTATATCTTCTACCAATATGCCTTCCTACGAATTGGCGCTGGTGCTGCGTAAATTGCCCCGAGTGAGTTTTAAAAAAGACCGCATACGTTATGTAAAATAAATAACAAGAAAATGTGCTTTGTTTTTGTTGCAGCCGGAACTGATTTCAGTTATAAAGCGCACAGCTGAATCGATTTTAGATAAAGGTGGAATTATACGTAAGCTAGAAAACCTCGGCTCTCGCCCGCTGCCACACAAAGTGAGCGAACACGGTGTGGTGAATCGTGAGGCGACACACTTTACCATCACATTTGATACGGCACCCACAAAGATATCAGATCTGACGGAGGAGTTCGGGCGGGACATTGATATTATAAGAAGAAACGTCTTCAAATTAGAGGAAACTGAGAAATACAAATGCACATTGCATGATGAAATGCTGCCGCCCGCTTACCGCAAGGATGTGCAAGAGATCATCGATATTGCGAAAAGGAAACAGAAGCCGAAATACAATTACAACTCTGGACTAGATTACTATCCGTTCCAGAAGTAGAAGAGTGTTGCGTGGGAATTGCAAAATAAATAATATAAATAGAATTGTTATCCGACAATATTTTCTTAAGCGGCGCTAATGACAACGACTTTTCTTTCTTCGTTTGCTATAGGTATATATATATTTATTTTATCAGCAAAAGGCACAATGTTTGTCTTGTATTGGGTATATGGCATACTATTAATGTTATCAGGCATTGATAAAAACAGTGCTAATCAAATCAACGGCAATAACTTACAGTACCTAAGTATGATAGTACCTAAGGAGAGCATATAAAGTAGTCGTAGCACACTAGTCCATTGTTGAGGAGGAAACGTGCAGTTGAAGTATTGTATTTGAAATGGCTCCCAAAATACGTGAAATTTCTGCGGAATTGCAAGAGGCCGCGAAAAGGAACCTAAACGAGGTCCCCGAGCGCATTGAGGCCGATCTGGCGGCACTAAAGACATGGATAGATCAACAGCCCCATCTCAATCCGCGCACAGATGATCAGTTCTTGATCGCTTTCCTTCGGGGCTGCAAGTACAGTCTGGAGAAAACAAAGTCCAAGTTGGACAAGTACTACACACTGCGCACCAAATATCCAGAGCTTTTCAATGTAACTGATGTTAACGATACCAAGTTTCGCGAAATTCTTCGATTAGGGTAAGTGGTTTCCACACGTTCAATGCGAAGGTCGCTTGATAATCTTTAGCTTATCTTGCACACAGGCCAATTCTCTTCCTACCCAACCTATATGAGGGGGCACGAGTGGGTATTTTTAGAATGGGTGCTACTCCGGCCGATAAATACAACATTTCAGATGTAATGCGTGTCGGTCAGGCTCTGCAGGATATTGCCCTTTTGGAGGATGATGATGCGATAATCAATGGATTGGTATTTGTTATGGATATGAAAGGCGCGACTGCTGGACACATGTTTCAGATGACACCGGGCATGGCTAAGAAGATGACTGCTTTCAATGAGCAGGCACTACCCATGCGTCCTCGGGCACAGCATTTTGTTAATACAATTCCTGGCTTTGAGACGGTCTTCAACATGGTTAAGCCCATGATGTCAAAGAAACAACAAGGCAGATTGTATGTTCATGGTAAAATCGATTCACTGATCGAACATATTCCGTTGAAATACCTGCCAAAGGAATATGGTGGAGAGAATGGCTCAATTGAGGAGATTATTGAGCAGACGGTCAAAAAATTGGATGAATACAGTGATTATATTAAGGATAATGCCAACTATGGTACCGATGAAACGCTGCGACCGGGCAAACCCATCGATTTTGATGACCTCTTTGGCACGGAGGGTTCATTCCGAAAACTAGAAGTCGATTAGAGTGGATTTATTTGTATGATTGTATTATAAATGACTTTCCATAATAAATAGAAAATCAAATTAAGCGCCAATCTCTAGTGAAGTTATCGATAAGCACACCTGTCATTTGTCAAAGTCACATGGGAAGAGCTGTTAAGGAAAACATGTTAATTGCAGTTCAGCTAATGTTAATGTTAACGCTGCTGTTAAGTCGATTAACATCACTGATTGTCATTACTTTTGTGTGTGTGAGTGACTTTGACGTATGGAGAAAAATGTATCACATAACTCTGTCGTAGTTGTATTTTTATTTAATTGGGACGTAAATTCGTTTAAATTGTGGCTTACAACTGGTTAAAAGCGGTTGCGAATGTCAGTAAATACGTCAGACGTCGGGAAAACACCTACACATTGTAAATTCGATATCGATATACAGAAATCTATATGTACCCGTAACGAACATCCCCATTAATCTAGTGACCACGCGTTTCAAAGAGTATTTGCTGCGTTGCGACAATGCATTCTCTTAATTGGACATCGCGTCTAATATCCCGAGCGTTACGTAGCAGCTTCTCGACACTGCTCGACTCGGCGTCGGGTGCCACAACCAAAGGTGCTGCAAAGCAATCATCATCAACAAATCGATCTCGGCCCCGATTCGTATCGGTGGTTTGTGGCTTCGCCAAGGACAACCTGCGACACAAATACAAGCCTGGCAAATATGGTGAGGATTCATGGTTCAAGGCTTCCACAGAGACTGCCGACGTCATGGGCGTGGCCGATGGTGTCGGCGGCTGGCGCAGCTATGGCATCGATCCGGGGGAGTTCTCATCGTTCCTAATGCGCACCTGCGAACGCCTAGTGCGATGCACCCACTTTAATCCACAACGTCCAGTCAACCTGCTTGCCTACAGCTATTGCGAACTGATGGAACAGAAGAAGCCCATTCTGGGCAGCAGCACGGCGTGTGTACTGATCCTGAATCGCGAGACGAGTACGGTGCACACAGCCAACATTGGCGACAGTGGTTTCATTGTGGTGCGCGAGGGTGAAGTTGTGCATAAGTCGGAGGAACAGCAGCACTATTTTAATACCCCCTTTCAACTGTCACTGCCTCCGCCCGGTCATGGACCCAATGTGCTCAGTGACAGTCCCGAATCGGCGGACACAATGAGCTTTCCCGTCAAGGAAGGTGATGTCATACTCATTGCCACCGACGGTGTATTTGACAACGTGCCCGAGGATCTAATGCTGCAGGTGCTGCGCGACGTGGAGGGTGAACGTGATCCCGTCAAGCTACAAATGACGGCCAACACTCTGGCATTGATGGCCCGCACCCTCTCCCTGAATAGCGAATTCCTTTCGCCCTTCGCCATCAGCGCACGTCGCAACAACATTCAGGCACGCGGCGGCAAGCCTGATGACATAACTGTGGTACTCGCGACCGTCGCGATGTGAGAGAGCAAACACTCACTAGCGAAGATCGCTCGCTCGATCAATCGGTCAGTCGGTCAATAGTCCTTAGTCCTTATCCCTAATGTAATTAGTCTGTACTCGTTTAGTTTATAGAAGTGATGATGATGATGATGAGTTTGTTCGCTAGTTTTGTCTAAGTTTAAGCAGCATGTTGAGATTGAGAGAACGAGAGAGAAGAAGAACTCCAATTGTTAGATACATTACTCATACCCTCAAACAGACACACACACACAAACACAGACAAACAAACACAGACAAACAATTTTACTAATCGACGCATCCTGGTGAGCGACCCAAGAACACATATACGAAGTCCAAAGCGAATTGCAATGCCTTGAACTATGAATATATTATAACATAATATTGTATAATATAAGTAGAAAACGCTTCGAAAACGAAATTATCAGCCGAAATGATCGTTGTCGTCAATGGCAACGATGTTACGAGTTCTAATCAACAACAATAATAATATTTAATGTGCGACATAATGAAAATACACACAATCAATGCATACATACATTGAAAATAATCCCTCCCCCACACACCCACATCCCAAAACAGTTGAGGAAGTTAAAATGCAAACGCTTTGCGATTATTATATTGAACTGAGGATTTATCCAGGCAACTGTCTAAAAACTGTTAGTCAAATGTACTCACTGATATTGCGATTCAATAAAAAATTATTCATTGAAACTATGAACAAATTAATGTGTTTGTATTTTATCTGTTTCGGCAATATTTGCTTGCACATGCATGTTGATGCATGTATGTATGTGCAACTGAAGTGGGTACAAAGGTTATTTATAGAATATTTGGCGTTGATAACGATTATTTACAAAGTACACAATCGCATATATTTCTCAGAATTGCAATATCCAGGGCAAATAAGAGTAAAGTAGGAATATAATACAGGTTTTTAATGGCTGTACATGGAGTACAAATGGCATAGCACCTTTGTGTATTGTTTTTTCTTAACAAGCGGATAATTAAAAGCTGTTTACGATCCACGAATGTATAATGAGCTGCTGCCGGTGCCTTTAAACTGATACGCTATATATATAACTTTATTTGTTATCAAAGTGTATGCAAATGTCGTATGTTAGCCTCCTTGCTCGTCGTTCATAGAGTATTCTTTCGTCGAACACTTGATATAATATTGATATTGCGCATTCCTTGGGTGGCGTCGATATCGTGAGAGGTGCGCAGTGCGCATCACTAACGCAGCTGTCAGCTGTTGCGCAGAAAGGTTGTTAGCCAACACTGGCAGCCATTATTCTCGGGCGAAGCACACCAAAACAAAAGGCGAAAAATTAACTTATTGCAAATGGAGCCGTAAAATTAACAAACAAAATGAAGCTTTACAAATTAAATACACACACCAGAGGCTTCATAAAGTCATACGGTAATTAAATTTAATGTTTGTTAATAAATTAAAATGTTAACAAGCGTGTTTGTGCATGTGCAGATGCCGATCTGGTGTTGAATCCGCAGGATCATCCAACAGCCAAGGTGGGCAATGTGGTGGAAATCTATGAGCCCGAGGATGAGAACGGAGTTCATCTGCTGCTGCAAATAACCGAGCTGAGTGAACAGAGCAAAACTCAACGCAATGTGATAAGCATCGAGTCGGGCATAGCCACCGCATTCAAAATGCGAACCTATTCCAATGTGGTTATGCAAATTGTGAATCCCGCCGATGTTGCACTGGACTCCATAGAGATAACATTCAAGGATCAGTACATGGGTCGCTCGGAGATGTGGCGACTGAAGACGTATCTGGTAAGAGAACACTCTCACTTTGATTGGGGAGCAGCAAGCTGATGCCTCATATCTATTACAGACCAACACCTGTGTCTATGTGAACAAGAAGATCGACTACAATGACATGCAGATCCGCTGTCAAGTGTACGAGATGTGGTCACAGGGAGAACGTGTTGCCAGCGGCGTCATCACAGACGACACCAAGATTGTGTTTCGCAGCAGCACATCGATGGTTTATCTCTTCCTGCAGATGTCCTCGGAGATGTGGGACTTTGATATACACGGGGATCTTTACTTTGAGAAGGCTGTCAATGGCTTTCTTACCGAGCTCTTTCAGAAGTGGAAGAAGATGGGCTGCAACCACGAGGTGACCATTGTGCTCTTCTCACGCACTTTCTATGCAGCCAAAAGTCTGGATGAGTTCCCTGCCCACATGCGCGACTGTCTGCAGTTGGACTATAAGGGACGCTACTATGAGGACTTCTATCGTGTCGCCATACAGAACGAACGCAACGATGATTGGTGCACTGTGCTGGCGCAGTTGAGGAAGCTCTTCACCTCGTACCAGGAGACAGTGCTGCGATATCATGAGCGCGAGAATATGCGCATTCCTCAGGCCACAAATTCCACGGCGACGCAGGGAAACTTTCTTGAAGTGCTGAACATCTCGTTGAACACCTTTGAGAAACACTATCTGGATCGCACCTTCGATCGTACTGGACAATTGTCTGTGGTCATTACACCCGGAGTGGGTGTCTTCTCTGTGGATCGTGAGTTGACGAACATAACCAAGCAACGCATCATTGACAACGGCGTGGGAAGTGATCTGGTATGTGTGGGAGAGCAGCCACTGCACGCTGTGCCACTGCTGAAGTTCCACAACAAGGACACCACGTTAACCTCGGCCGATGATTACTCCCTGCCGCATTGGATCAATCTGAGCTTCTATTCCACCAACAAGAAGATTGCCTATTCAAGTTTTATACCACGCATCAAGCTGCCCATACTGGCTGCTGTGGATGAGGCA
Source organism: Zaprionus vittiger (assembly GCA_018904025.1). Lineage (NCBI taxonomy): Eukaryota > Metazoa > Arthropoda > Insecta > Diptera > Drosophilidae > Zaprionus > Zaprionus vittiger. The sequence continues at coordinate 1,253,238 of JAEIFQ010001142.1, read as the reverse complement.
GATGTGGAGGAGAGTGAACGCAATTTCCTCAGCTGCAATCAGTCCGAGTACATACACAACTCTCTCTTCGATTATGATGCATATGATGAACAAATCTTTCAGCCACTACCAGCGCAGAGCACCTGGTAAGGCAGCAGCTCCCATTGCAAGTCTCTCTTCTAATCTCTTCTTTCCTTTACAGCTCCCTGCAGCGCGTGGTGCGTGCCAAGAAGACATCGGTGCCCAGTTTCGAGACTTATGCATATCGTAACAACGACTGGGAGAACCTTACGCCCACCAAGATACCCAGCTTGCGTCGCAAGATGTCCGATCCGGATATACATCACGGCACTTCGGGCATGCTGGCTGCACTCACAGATCATCAGTTGTCCGAGTCTTTGGCATCGGAGAAGAATGCACGTCGTGCCATCGTTAGCATTGCTCCAATTGTTTGTCCTGGTCGTGCGCTCATCAATCCCTTTGATCCATCACACGTGACCATTAAGTTGACCTCCAATCGTCGCCGTTGGACACACATATTTCCCAAGGGACCCACAGGGGTGCTCATACAACAGCATCACTATCAAGCAGTGCCTGCCAAGGCGGCACCAGCAGCTACCACAGTTAGTCGGCCACAGTTGCAGCCATCGAACTCCGTGAACAACAACAACAATGAGAATGAACATGGCGAGCAATATGATCAGGTTTCGAATCATTCTGTCATGAGTTTGGCCAATTCAATAGCTACCAAGGGATTTGTAATAGGAGAAGAGAAATCTGATTGTAAGTAGAGCAAAGAATTGTCTAACTTAGGTATAACCTACTCATGTATACACTACTTTATACCCTACTTACTATACCCTATCTCTAGTCTTCAAGCGACGCCACAATTCGTTGCTATTAACCTCCACGACGGCCGCCAATGTGCCCAATCTAACTGCCACACAGGCCAAGTCTTATCTTTGGGGTGCCACGGGGGAGCAGGAGTGGACACCAGCGATTACAACGGGTATGTTTGCATAGCTATTACTTATTAGTAGTGTAGGAATCCTTTGAGATCTTATCGTGCGGCTATAAATAGTAGCAGGCTAGTCCAGCTCAGTTGCAGTCAGCATGAGGCTTCTCCTGCTGCTTGTTGTGTTGACAGCAGGCACTGCAACTGCTTGGCCACTGGACTTGCAACAGTTACTGGATCGACTGGGACGTGTGCGTCAACTGGAAGCCATTAGCATAATGCATAGTAGAGGAGCTACACCAGCTGGATTTCTAGATGAACTGCATCGTGGTCTATCGCAAAATGACAGCAATTACTTTCGCTGGCTACCCAAGCTAATTGCCACAGAAGATTCGTATGGTGCCTTCAATAGGCTAACGAATGATTTAACTCTCTTTGTGATCTTTGCACAACATTCATTGGATCCCATCATACGTGTGCAGACAGCGAGGGCACGTGGACGTCGCTTCTGTCCGACATTCTTCCACTTGCAACGTGTTGACACACGGCAAACTCTACAGTATTTCTTTGAGCATCTTTGGCTGCGTGGATATCGTTCGGCGCTGGTCATGGTGGCGGGCAGAAGACTCTACCACATGGATCCTTATCCCACTGTGCGTGTGCTGCGCCTGCAGCAGCAGCATGACGAGCGTCGCCTGCTACCGCCACAAGATCGCAGTGATTTCATGGGTTATAAGCTGCGTGTGCCTGTGCAGGTGGATGTCCCGGCCACATTCTGGTATCGTCGCCACCATGATAACGTCAGCAAGGTGCAATTGGATGGAGGAGGTGGTACCTTGATAAGGGAGTTTATGAGGCATCTCAATGTGTGCCTAGAACTGTATCCACTCTATGTGAATGGCTCCAACAACCTGAATATGCCTGCGCTAGTGCAGTTGTTGGCCGAGGATCGTTACGAGCTGAGTCCACATCAGTTTACCACATTGCAGCACTCCAGTAAGGTGGATTACTCCTATCCCTATCGTGTGGTGCAACGTTGCTTCATGATGCCGCTGGGCAATAAGATTCCTCGTGCCTTCTACATTGTGCTGCCCCTGCAAGTGCAGACGTGGCTTAGCCTCGCACTGATCATATTCGTGTTGGCTGTGATGCATCACATGGCACATTGGATAAAGCAAAGTCGGGAATATACAAGTCTGTGCTCACTGCTGGGTGTGCCAGGCTGTCGTGGAATCTACAGAGTGCCGTCTCGCTTTGAATTCTGTTTCCCCCACAAGCTGTTCATCATCTCGAGCTTTCTCTTTGTCATCTTTGTTCTCGTTCAGTTGTACACAACCAAACTGACATCCATGTTGGCTGTCACATTGACCACAAAGCCTTTTCTAACACTGGAGGAACTGTTTGAGCAACCCTTCCCCATACAATTGCTGCACACTGATGCGCAGGCCATTGTTGCCTCGTTTGGACACGCAAAGGAGTTCCAGAGAATGTTTTACTATAGAAACTCCAGTGAGTTCTATGAGAATCGTGTGGAGATGAGCTCCGGCTATATTTATCCTCTCAGCACAATACGTTGGAATTTCCTCAATCAGCAACAGCGCTACCTGAGCCAAAAACGTTTCTGGTTATCGCAACTTTGCTATGGGACCTTCCCCTATCAGTTTCAGCTGCGCAGCGAGTCCCAGTTCAAGAATCCGCTACATTACTTCGAGCTGCATGTGAACGAGGCGGGACTGCACAACTATTGGCAAGGATCGTGGTATCGTCGTGCCCATGAGATGGGATATGTACGGGACTTTGCCACCTACGAGCATTACGAGCAAATGCATCAGGTGTCACCAATGGATCTACGACTTCTCTCCTCCGTTTTCTATCTTTATGTTGTGGGCATCTTTGTCAGCCTGTGCATATTTCTTGGGGAGATTTTACTCTGTCGAAATGTATCCCCACATTAGAGTTGCAGAAACATCGATGTTTATCGATGTAACTTCGATGTTTCTGCACTTCTGCCCCCCACCCCGTAATCCACGTAGCTCTTACTAACCGCACTCTCTTGTTTAGTTTTCTAAGGCATTAAGTATTCTGTTTTTGATATCTCTCGACTAATTATAATCTCTGTACTTATTTTGGATATCTCATTCTCTTAACTCATAAACGACGTGAAAATTTGCAACGAATAATAACCAAATATATCACATATATATATGTATATGTATTCCCACCACGAACGACGAACGTCCCCCAATTGGATCAAATTCAAAATTCATAAAAATAACAAACGTCACACATCGTTTGGTATAATACGGTTTAGAAAATGGCAATTCCACAGGCAGCGGTGGCAAGCAGCCTATGAAGGCGATTGTCGAAAGCGATCATAATAATTTCGGCAGCTCACCTTCGCATGAGACCAGCACCACCACAGAGAAGGTCGGAAGAGGAAAGATCATCATAGGTTTGGCAACAAAAAAATACTCACAATTTTGTACAAAGCAATGCATCCAACACACACACACACGCACGCACACAAAACCCACTACACACACATATACACACCACTGCACACACCTTCAACACAAACCGTAGTACATAATTTTAGATAAACGTAGTTAACCCTTCTTGATCTTAGTGTAGATTTTGCACCTAATGCTTGATCCAAATCATTTTATAGTAGTTTGCAAATTTGAAATCTGTGTTGTTCTCCTTGTAAATTTCGATTCCAGACTAACGCAAACTAAACTTGAAGTTCTCCACAGTCTTCTACATTCCTTTTAAAGTCTCCCTATTATGATCGAATAGGTATTCCTAAACTTATTGTATCATTTCTTGCATATCAAAGTGATAAACTGAAGAGCATATCTATCTATATATAGATTAGAGCTGAAGAAACACTGTTGTTTGCTTTATATAAACACTAAGCATCGAACATATAAAGTACTCAAATAACGGACTTTACTCATTTGATGCTGTGGCGAGATAGGGATCCCAGAGCACGAAGTGTTAACACGAGTGAGCGATTGGCTCTCTTCGTTAGCAACACTAACATAAGCATCGAAAATGTAGAGTACTCAAAGAACGGATTTTACTCATTTGATGCTGTGGCGAGATAGGGATCCCAGAGAACGAAGTGTTAACACGAGTGAGCGATGGGCTCTCTTCGTTAGCAAACCCGAAGAGCGCACAGCGGCATCAACTCAGTCGCACAACGACAGCGGAACGATGAGCACGGTTGAAATTCTTTGTGCTGTGCGATCATTTCAATGTGTGCGTACATGCATGCACAAGCCCGCATATGAGTGTATGCGTTTCGTGAAGAGTGTGAAGTTTGACAACAGGCGCGCTGGCAAGCTGAAGTCAATTTTATGTTCGATGCTTAGTGATATAAACCACCGATGCTTATCGATGTAACATCGATGTTTTTCCAGCTCTGCTATCGATTTATTTGAGTTTTTTCAAAATTCTATCATTTCTTTCAAATTTATTTATTTATTTCTAATACAAAAGACTTTTAACATAATTTCAGACTTACTAACAATACTTTCTATATGAAGGTTCAAATCTATTGATTGACGTCGTGTAACATCGATAAGATTTGAGTTTTGAAATTCATCGCTGCTATCGATAGCACCAACTATTGTTATTATTCTCAAATTAGCAGACCTTATACCATTTATCATATCATCCTTGACTTCACTTTGCTGTACAAACCGAACGCGACTCTTCATTGCCAAACATCCGCAGTAGTTAGAGCGCATGTAATTAGCCCCGCCCCCGCCCTCATTTCGCCCACAAATTTGCATGTAGTTAGATTTCACAACTGGATAAACTTGGTGGCTTTTTGTTATTGGGTATACACGAGCATGAGCATGATGTGCATGGGACCTTGAGACCGCTGTAACCTCTTGAATGTGTTCGCATGCTTTAGCCACGCCCCCACCCACGCACTGCACCACCGCCCACCTACCTTATAACTCAATGTTCGACCACAATCCTCCCCAACGCACACACACAAACCCAAACTGAGAGCTGGTGTTAATTGCAATCTATACACATGGAGTTGCTGGTATTATCTTATCTATAGCTTAATCGATTTGCAATTGTGTAACTATATAAACTGCAAAACTATTTGACTTTGTATCTCTTCTATAACTTATACTCTGCTATATACTACATATTTATATATACTTTTGTATCTCGTATCTCTCGGCGTTGGCTTTTTCTATTTTGCGTACCTTCTCTGCCCCACTGCACGCTGCGGCGTCCCATGCGCTGTGCTCTGTACCCTTCTTACCACTGCTACCGCTTTCAGGCGTCGACTGGAAGAGTCTCTCCATACCCGCCTGCCTGCCCATCACCACGGATTACTTTCCGGACAAACGCTCGCTGCACAATGACTATGTGATCTCGGATTACACACTGTTGCCGGATGATGTCAATCTGGATTATGCCAAGAGTCGTGCTGTCTACCGTAAACCCTTATCCACTGAGGAGGTTTGCAAGGAGATTGTCTCCCAGCGCTTGGCACAGGGATTTCAGTTGATTGTCGTGGAGGAGAAGCATCCCAATGGCAGCTCCTCGAATGGTTGCTGCTCTGGGGAGAGTGGAAGTCAGTCCACATCGGCTGTGCTGCCTGTCAAGCCGCCGTGCGAGACCAACAAGGAGTATCTGCTCTCGATTGGGCGCATCTTTCACAAGATATCGCTAAGTGGTTCAGTTATCACGGTAACTGGTTATAGACCCAGGTAAGTTAAGGTTGGAAGGATGACACAAAGCATACTATATACTTTACTCTCCTCTTAGGCATCCCTATCCACCGATTAATGTGGATTATCGTTATCGTTTCCATGCACCACAGCATGAAACCTACGAGATTTCTGGAGTCAATTTTACAACTGAAAAGTTAGAGAATTTTAGTTGGAATCACATGGATTTGTATATATGCACACGTGGCGATGTGGACTATCCCCTCATGGAGGTGAGTAGCTGCAAGATTCCTTATTGAATATACATATAGTAAACTAATAAACTCCTGCCCCTCTTAGAGTCTCAAATATTGGCGCTTTCGCATGTACCTGGTGCTGCCGCGCGAGAGTGTGGTCAATAAGATCGTCAGTTTTGGTTCACCACGTTGCGATATCTTCACCGATGCTGTGGTGGATAATACGCGTGAGCAGATCGATGATTTTGTGCGACTTATTGAGAATGTTAGCAAATTGAAACGACAAATTGGACGCAAAGCGAGAGTAAGCTGGTTATCGATAAATTTGCGAGTTTGTTATTGTTTTTTGTTTTTGTTTACATTGATCGTTTCGTTAAGTTGAGTTTCAGTTGCAGTTATAAGCAGTGTTATTCAACACTCTTCTTGCTGCGGTTATACTTATAACAGAATATGTTAACAACATTACAGTATTCCAGTGTTGCTGTTACTGTTGCTGTTGAATGCTTAAATAAGAGAATTGTTTGATTAATTAATGTAGTGCTTAACGCTTACCTTATAATGTACATTCTTACAGGATAGCCCCACCACCCACAGTCTAACCAAGCGGCGACACAGTACGAGCATTATATCGAGGCCTCCTAACCAGGTTATCTATCCACTTTACCAAATCTAACTCTACCACTACATATGTATATGCATACTACATAATCCTATGTAAAGTGCATTGACTTTTTCTTTACAGTTTTGCGCACTTTTTGTTTCTCTTTTGAACTCTTTTTCGTTCTGCGCACGCTTTCATTTTGTTAGGATTAAGATGAAAATGCATTCTACAGTACGTTGTATTTTCTAATGTTCTCTTCAATGTCTTCTGTCCTGTTTACCTTCTGCCTCCCCCTGCCGCTACCACACCCCCTCTACTACGCCTCTCTGTGTCTGTGTGTTCTGCAGGGACTCACGAATTCGCCGTTTCGCGAGAGAGTCGGCAGTAATCGGCTGCCCGAGAAGAGACCCAGGTTTTTATATCGTATCCAAGTACACACACACACATATGCATCTACACACACGCACACATACAAGTACACAGTTATTACACCCACACACACACACACGATTTGCATCTGTATATGTTACACTGCGCCTGCTGAGCTGAGCTGCTTTTAACCCTTGTGCGACAGTGGAATGAATTGATCAGTTGTTCCACTGTGCACAGGCACACACTCCTCCCACTTTGGCCCCGCAAATATATTGGTGACTGCTCTGTTAGTTCTTCTATGTTGTTGTATTTTGGTTTGTGCATCTAGTTTGTAGTGTATAATCTATTATATTATTACAATGTAATTTGTTTTTGTTTTTTTGTTTTATTTTTACTGTAATTTCTTATTATTACAATTTAATTTGGTATTTGGCTTTCAGCAGCATGACACACCCACACCTAGAATCACAGAAAAGAATCATAATATCTTAAACTCACCACAGCAAAGGTTTGTGCCACGAGCGGAACGAGAGTGCACCCAGAGAGAGCGAGAGAGAGTGAGAGAGAGATAGAGGTGGTCTCTGTTCCCTCTCAGGGTTAACTCTGTTCCTATCTCGCTTATCTATCATAGTTTAAACCCCTTAATTGCATCCTGATCCCAAACAAATTCCCCCCCCCCCACAACATTATAACAAATTGGCCGCATAGCTACCCTGTAATTTTGCACAAATTTTTGGCAACTCTGCATACACACACTCATCCAAAACACACACACACACTGCACACACACCCTTCCTCTGGCAAAGGTTATCTTCCTCTTCGTTCTTTCTGCTTACTAATCTTTGCTTTCTTGACACCTTCACAGCATCAATGTGCGCTCCAAGCTCGAGGCCAGGGGCGGCATATCGCGCATCTTTCCCGGCACAGATGCTGCTGCTGCGGCGGTGGCAGCGGCTTCAGCTGCTGCTGCTGCAGTAGCTGCCGCACGAGATGATCAGGATGATGGGTAAGTCTGAGATTTTCATCTGTTTCTTCTATATGTAAACAATTTCTCTTTTCTCCTTGCTGCTGCCCCTCCTTGTCATCCTTCTCCTGCCTCTACTCCACCCTCTTCTACTGTCATCTTCCTCCTCCTCCTTTCTACAGCTTCCCCGTCGATGTCAAGTTCAGTGCAAATGCAACGCTGGCAGAGATCTTTGAGGCCATGAAGCATCCAGTCACGGGTGTGGGCTACTTTGCGCAGACACAGTCGCTGCCCTCGTGCACCTTCATCTCCTACGATGCATTGATGTGGCTGAAGGCGCGTTTGAATAACAATCGTCATCCCTTGGATATGCTGGAATCCATGCGCAAGTAAGATTGGGATTGGACATGCATATAATACCTATAAGGATATACTAACTCTTGCTTCTTTTGCTCCCCTCAGAGAACGCATGATTTGCCACGCTTCTGGTGACTGGAGTCAGCCCGTGGTGCCGGGTTACTACTTCTACTATGTGGTGCAGCAAGATAAGAATGCCAAAGGTGCATATAATGAGAGATGAGGCTGTATATATACCCTCTACATTATATACAGGCTATATACATATATACATCACAATTCGTTATAGAAATGATTAAGCTATCTATAAGCTGTATATACCTTCTGTAGATCATCTTTATTACTATATATAGTAGCTATATTACTATATATACGGTGTATGTTACTCAATGTGTACCATATATATATACTAAGTATATGTAAACGATAGACTAAGCTATATATATACTATATATAACCCATATATATCATCTATATTACAATATGTACCAAATAGATTACTATGAATAACTTTTTCTTTTACTATACATCTCAATTCATTATAGAAACGATAGATCAAGCTATCTATATGTTGTATATTTCTTCTGTAGATCATCTATATTATTATATATTAACTATGTATACCTTTTATTTTACTGTATATTCCAATTTCTTATAGAAAGCTATCTATTCTATCTATATTACTATGTAGACCATCTATATTAGTATCTAGACTATACCATATTTACTAGCTATACTACTATATATTATAATTGCTTATATTTAACGATCTATATAGTATATATATGTACCATCTATATCACTATGTATACCCCCTACATTACTATATATACCATCTTTATAACCATACATTCTTCTTCTATCTAGACTACGCTCCGCCCCTGAACGATTACAGCGCCTTTGTCAATGAGTGGCTGGAGATAGAGTTCCAGGGCTGCAGCTTTCTCTGGCACGATGATCCAGTGCCTACGCATGTGCCCAACTTTCTGCGCGACAGCACAGCACCACAGTCCTGGACCAAGTACTGCAAGAATAGTGAGTATCCCAGAGGGAACATCTTCAACAAGCTCTAACTACCTTCTTGCTTGCAGAACGTGTCTATCGTCAGTCGCACCTGGAGATCGATGTGAATCAGAAAAGCGATCGCATGGAGTGGGGACATGTGAAGCATCACACAGTAATGCAGCCGGGATATGCCTTTGAGCTGGTGGTGGAGTGGGTCACCTCATCGGGCCCCATTGTATCTGATTTGGTAAGAGGAGAACTTTAAATTTTGATGTATTTCTAATCTCTTGAATCTCTTGCAGATCTCAGGCTGGATGCGCAAGGCAAACCACTGTGGTTATCAACTGGTCTCTGTGCCGGCTGATCCTATGGCCGAACCCTTTACCAAGAAATCGGATCCATTGCGTGGTCCCATTTTCATACCACTCTGTGTAACCTTTCTGCCCGATGGACAGTCACTCTTCGGTGGTAAGAGGAACTACATTAGTGTACTATAATATGGTATACTAAGTTTCCTTCTCTCTGTAGAATTCCCTGAGGATACCCGTGCAGATCGCATGCTCTTCCTGCAGGAGGCCATACTAGCCAGATTTGGCTTTCTGCCCTGTGTGCTGGAGGAGACCAACAAAGACGTAAGTTTGACTAGGATCTCTATTGCCTAGGATGACCAAGATTACTCTCCCTATCTCTCTCCGTCTTTCTTTAGCTGCCCAAGGAGTATCAGTATGTGCACTGCACTGGCAACATGTTCGCCCTGATACGCTGTGCAAGTAACAATTACCAGATGGAGTCACCCAGTCGCCAGGAGGCGAACGTAACCCGTTGCGTCTATGGACATACGAACAATACGAATGTGCCCAAGAAGGTGGGTTTCCTGTGGGCCTGGAACCACATGATACCCAACAAGAAGTGGAAGGCACTCACCATCAACAACTCTGTGGATGGTGAACTATTCCAACTGAAGATGTTGAAAGATTTCCGTGAATTCTGCTCGAATGCTGATCAACGTTTGTCCACATTCTGGGCAAGTTGCCAGGAGCTAAAGCGCAAGTCTTTCAAGTCTGAATATAACAATAATAACAATGATGATTCTAAAGTAATAGTAGCTTAAAGCTAGAGTAATTTAGGAGCCTTAGTAATATAAAGAAAGAACACAGTCGAGGATGAATGAAAACTGGACTGTAAAGGGAGCTATAAGCTCAGCAGGGGTGCCATAGATCTCATAGATCGTGCCCCTAACAAATATTAATACCTAACACTTAATTCTATAATATAATTGACAATTCCAATCGTTATTTAATTGCATTTATTTGTATCGTCATAAACTCAACATAACTGAGGCTTATTAGGGATAATAGAGTAGGGTGCACATTACATTTAAGATGGGCAACTGCTTGGATTGTGTGTAAATGCCAACGATCTCTCTCCGGGTCTAGCCGAGTGAAGGAGTCGTCTAAACTAATTGGGGGATGTTGTGACAGCTTTGGTCAGGTTATTCTGCTTCTTGTAGATCTTCTTGTTGTTGTAGATTGTATGTTAAATGCTTTGGTATGCGTTCTTCCTCGACTCGCCCTACTCCTTCTTCAGATATTGGGTAAGCTCAACCAGATCACGATCCAGCCAGGCGGCATTAAGGCGAATTGTCTCCACAGCCTGCGAAACGGTGCGTTCACAGCCAGGTATGTTCGTGTTCTTGAAGAACTCTTCCACCTCACGTGCACGTTCCTCCGAGGCAAAATTCTCAATCAGATACTTGATGAGACGAGTGAGCAGGAAACCGCCCTGAAGAACGTGGAATGATTGATGAGCAAAGGCAAGCAAGTACAGGTGGGAGGGAGTGTACTTACACTATAGCGCTCCATCAGCACTTTGTGATTCTCCTTGAAGTATTCCCAGGCCAATTCGCGACCCTTGGGATTCACGGCCACGGCAACAATAACGAATACAGCATCCTGGGAGCGCACCTCACCCTGTAAGAGATTGAAAGATAAGTGTTTGAAGTGCACCAGATTGAAGTGTAGAAGATTGAAGTGTAGGAAATTGAAAGCAACAGAAATTGAAGTATATGAAATGGAAGTATGGGGAATTGAAGTCTTGGGAATTGAAGTATAGGAGATTGAAGTAAAGGAGATTGAACTGTAGGAGATGGATGTAAAGGATGGAAGTAGAGGAGTTGGAAGTAAAGGAGTTGGAAGTAAAGGAGATGGAAGTATAGGAGATTGAACTGTAGGAGATGGATGTATAGGAGATGGAAGCATGGGAGATTGAAGTACGGGAAATTGAAGTATTGGGGATGGTATTCTAGACGTTCCCTGGGATACTCAGGGGAAATTGAAGTATAGGACATGGAAGTATAGGAGATTGAAGCATGGGAAATTGAAGTAGAGGAAATTTAAGTATAGGAGATGGAAGTACTGGACATGGAAGTGGAGATGAAAGTCTAGGATATTGAAGTACATGAAATGAAAGTATTATGGATGATATTCCAAAACTTTCCCGGGCTACTCACCGACATGGCAAACTCGATGACGCGACGCAACAGTCTGACGTCACCAATGCAGCCCAGTGCACGTGATATGCGATCCTGTTCCTCATGCAGATCTGTGCTGCGATACAGTGTAAGCATCTCCTCGAAGATGGCTTCATTGCCATCCTGCAGCACAGCCTTGTAGCAGGCACTGCGCAGATCGGCTGGCAAGATCTTGGTGCCATTCACATGGCTACGGAAGCGTCGCCTTGCCTCCTCACTAACCTCTTGGGAACGGAACGATACCAAGCGTGTCAGCACCAGGCTGCGCAGCAATGTATCCAAATGATTCTCATTATCACGTGGCTCCCAGCCCAGACGCGTTACCACAGGCTCATACAGACTGCGTCCAAAGGCATTGAAGTGCTCCATGAGATCCGTATGGGAGATGAGCACATGAAGATTGGCAAGAGAATTGGTGATGGCAGTCCACACAGTGTAGTTGTTCTCATTGCGATAGGAGCCAACCAGTTGGAGGACTTCGACAGTGCTTGCCTGACCCGATTGTACCATGGCAAACAGATCATCGAACAGACCCAGACGATCCAAGGGGGGCAGTATGTTATCTGTGACAGCCGGCAGCAGTTGCTCCAACATGGGCTGCGAATAGCAGGTGCGATAATAGCCCACAGTGCCGGGATTTATCTTGATCCAATCATTTTCAGTTACACCCTCAAGGGTGACCTCCATGGCTGCCTTCTCGAGCAGAAAAGTCTTGGCAATTTCTTTGGGATTCTTCGATGTGGACACCGAAATGGGCACAACCCAGAGGCAATCATTCTCTGACTTTGAACCATCGGCTGTAAACTTACGCTGCTTCAGACGCAGCACACGTTGTGTCTCGCTCTTCTGCTCCGACTCCACACTGATGACTGGGAAGCCCTTATGCTGTGTCCAGCTGGACATGACAGCGCCCACATTCTTTGAGCTTGCCTCCTGCAGTGCCTGCCAGAGATCCTCTGTTGTGGTGTTGCTATACTGATGCCGTGTCAGATAGAGATTCATGCCCTTGCGGAAATCATCCTCCCCAATGTAATCGTGCAACATGCGTATCACTGAGGCGCCCTTGTTGTAACTAATCTCATCGAATATCTCATCAATCTCAGAAGGATGTCCCACAGGCACCTCAATGGGATGCGAGTTCTTCAGCGAGTCCAGCTCCAGTGCGCGTGTGTACATGTCTGTCACAAACTGTGTCCAGATATCGTATTCGGGGAACAAATGTTGTACGCACAGGAACTCCACAAAGGAGGCGTAACCCTCGTTGAGCCACAAGTGTGTCCACCACTCCATGGTGACCAGGTTGCCTAGAGAGGGAGACGAAGAGAGAGAGAGAGAGTAAGTTTGCTAGCTTGAACTGACAGGGCATCCCTGCACTTACCAAACCATTGATGGGCAATCTCGTGTCCCACAGTGAGTGCAATCGATTGCTTGCGCATTAGCGATGTATTCTTGGGATCCACCAGCACAAAGGTCTCGCGATAGGTGACCAGACCCCAGTTCTCCATGGCGCCGGCAGAGAAATCCGATATGGCAATGAGATCCATCTTGGGCAGCGGATAAGCAATGTTGAAGTAGCTCTTGTAGTATGGCAACACCTTGGTGGCCACATCCAGTGCAAACTGACCCTGCTCCTTCTTGCCCACTGGCGTAAAGACACGCACAATGATGCCATCCTCGGACTTGGCCTCCACATAATCATATTCCCCAACCACGCAAGCCACCAGATAGGTGGACATAATGGGAGTACGATCGAAGCGTATACGCTTTAAATCACCACCAGGCAGTGCATCCTCCTTGAGCACTGGCATATTGGACAGGGCCACACGATCCTTGGGCACTGTTAGGGTTATATCAAAGGTCGCCTTGATTGCTGGCTCATCCCAGCAGGGGAAACAACGACGCGCATCTGTTGCCTCGAATTGGGTGACGCCGGCATAACGTTCCTCCCCACTGGCCGTAAAATATTTGCTGCGATAGAAGCCTTTCATTTTATCATTGAGTTCACCCGTAAAGGTCAAGTAGAGGACACCCGCAGCACCCGCTGGTATCTCTTCGGAGAATTTCAATGATGCTGTCTCATTCTCTTTGGAATAGTTAATGGTGTCCGGCTTCAGTTTCTCACACTCGTAATGAAACTCGGCACTATCGATGGTAATGTCCAGTGCATGCAGGGTTATGTTCGTCGTTTTCTCTATGACCTGCAATAATTATAGGGGGCAATTAGAGATGAGTCGAGGCGAGATGAGATGAGTTCCCAGAACGATGCGCAGGCACTGTACACAATACACACAAGTCAATGATCGTACGTCATTATCCGTTATTTTATGCCCCGTTATGAACACATCAACAACAACAACAAAGAAGATAAACGAAACGAAACAAGCAAAAAAGATTTGCCATAAACAGTTATTTCAAGGTCGTACAGTGCGTGTTGTAGAGTGTGAAACAGTTTCAGGCACATATTGCAGGCAATTGCCAGTGTTGGTTATAGCGCAGGCACACTGTGCGCTCTACAGATTTCCGGCCGAAAACAAAAACTCGTTTTGGCCAAGTTAACCGTTTCAAAAGGGAATCACATGAACATATATGTATATATGTGTGTGTGTGTGTTTATGCATGCTTTATTTGTGTTAGGGTATGCGATAAGCCATCAGAAAGTTGAAGTGTTGCAAACCCGTTGCTTTTTTTTTTGCCTTTCTTCTTCGCATACGTAAACACACACAATACGTGGTGCACCGTTATAAGATGATCAACAGTGGCGGAAGGAGATGGGGACAAAGGGGTTGGCGCACTTCATATTAATTTGGCATAAGTTGCCAGTCATGTTAAATGGCCACAACAAAGTGAGCGAAACATTTCCTTGTTGGCAACACTGGCAATGCATGCAAATTGCAGCATAAAGAGAAAATGGCACACACACACACACAGACGGGCCCCCACAGAAAAAGAGAGTGTGTGTGTGTGCACTTTCATTCCTTTAACAGTCCCCACAAACAGTGTATGCGTGTGTGTGTGAAGGTCCGTTCATTTACATTCCATTAACAGTCTGTTCCAAAATTTGCACACGTCACAAATTCAATACAAACAAACAAGCACACACACACATGCATATTTACATATGCGGTGAAAGCGAAAGTTGCGAGGCGCACGAAAACAAACGAAACGAAATGGAAGAGGGAACAAGAGGGGGAGAGTAATCGTTGTTGGTACTCACATTGATTTGGACAATTGTCTTGCCGGTAAAGCTGAAAGCCACCAGATCTGGCTGGAGGAAGAGCTCATAGTGCCTTGGCACCACATTAGTGGGCAGGCGTTGAAATTGCTCCTTGGCTGCCATATTGCGTCCTTCTCCCGCTGCCTGACGATGCGCACAGCAGTTGTGTAAGAGCCTGCAGTCTCCAGATGACGATTTCTCCTTGCGATCCTCTTCCAATCCAATTATATCCGCCGAGTTATGCTCGAGTATGGCACGATAACGATTGCACAGATCGGCCAAGAGTGGAGCGTCGCTATTCTTGAGAGGAGCACCCAAGGAGACCGTCGAATAGTCACGATAGAATTGCTTTTGCACTTTAACAAACTGCTTGGATGATACCAACGAATTGAGGTGGCACGTCTCTGTAGCACGTAGATATGCAAAATGCTTATCAAGAAGGCGCGACGAGCGTAGCGAAACGAGGGCGTTAGTAGTGGCGGGGGTAGTAGCGGTGGCTGTGGCGGTCAAAGCACGAATGAAGTACGTCGTCTTCAGATTACAATTGCTATGGTAGCTCTGGATCTGGCTGGGCTTGTTTAGTAACTGCGGGTAGTAACGACAAGGGGAGCGGCAGTGGATTGTTGTTGCTGGAAATAATCTAGCACATTTTTGTTTTGTTAAGGGTATATTAAAATTGCAAATTGTTAAGGTCTATTTTAGCATTACATGCACTTTTTTGCAGTGTGTGTTTATATTGTTAACAGCAGGAGGTGGAGGCAGAGCAGGGGCTGCAGGCTGCAGTGCTTACCTTCACACAGATGCTGTTCGAAATCTGAATTTGCTTTTGCCAAATCCAAATTTAATTTTCCGAGTTCTGTAACATATGATGATGACGTTTGATAAATATATCTACTTACATTGAATTTGAATCGAGTTTAAATATTATAGAAATAGAGAAAGAATACTGCGGGCAACAACTGCTGGCGGCTTCCTCTGGTGTGGCGAAAAAAACAACACACGCTGTCAGTGTGACCCACTGTCAGAGTGAATGGGGAATGAAGTGGAAACGGGCCGAACAGCTGATCACTGCGCACGAAGTGTGTGTGTATTGTTATGCAGACCGAATGTTTGCTAAATAGAATTGTTCAATGAAATATTTGTGCGTAATCACCGTTTCGAAATTTCCAGGCCTGCTTTGCGGTTCGTATACCTCCCTTTAATGCATTTTTGTACATTGCGTTTAGGATTTAGATTTATTTGAAAATTAGCAATGAACGGTTCAAGCGCAATAAGTGTCTCACTTTTCATCTGTTCAACGCTGTTCAGCACTGGCAGCTGTAGCCCATACACGACAATTTGTAGCCTAATTTTGAGGGCTCATAAAATTTGACATGGGGTATGCCCGCGAATTTTCAAAAATTACGGTACATAAACTTTAAGTGTCAAAAAATATGATGACAATAAATGAATATAAGCAAGATAGCGAAATTGTGGAAGATACGGAAACGAAGACCAAAGGCATGGTAAGGATGATTGAAAACAACAATGGACATTTTTTCGCTCAAAAAATAATCATTACCTTTTGATCGAAAAAAATAAAACTCAACAAATAATTAGTATTTTATGAGTTTAATGAGCGATTTTTACAGTCCCTGGTTTAAAACGAACAATAAATCCGTTATCTCATTTCAAATACAAACTGTAAGCAAACACAGTGAGACCATAGTCATGTATTAAAATATGAATGACTTTACTTTTTTAAGCCTGGTCACTCTGACAATTTCAGATGATAATTTGTATGGGAAATCGAGATTTATCGGAGGTTATATCTCCTAAACTAAGCCAAACACAAACAACTTTTGCATGTTATTTGCGTGCTATCTCTAGATCTATAAGTATCAATCGTCAGATCTTGGAGCCTCGTTAAATGCAATCGTGCCAATCTATCGTTTCTTCTCTCAAAAAATCTGGCAACACTGCTCATGTGGGTTGAAAATGTAAATTGAAAGAATCGACAGAAATGAGTTTCAGTTCATGATAAGTGTTTCGGGTGAATGGGTCCTTGGGTCGGTTGCGTTTAACAACCCTCCCTGTCTGCATATTCACGTAAATATAAGCACCACATGCTGATGCTTCCCGCTCGACTTCAACTCCGTGACTCAAATTCCAACTGCACTTGCTCTGCGCCAACGAGAAGGTCTCTTCCCAAAACATAACCAAAATTCATCCGTGTGCATTAAGTTTTTGAGTTGTGCAACATCGTCCCTCGTCGTTCACACCTATAGGCGATTCTAGCATAAAATACAAACAAATATAATGAAGTATAGTTCATTGATACTACAACTGGCTGTTCTAGCTGTCCTGGCTCTAGCAGTCAGTCCAAAATCAATTGCATCCTCCTCTAACATCGGCTGGGGTAAGTTCCATCTAAAAATTATGTTTATATATATATTATTATACAATTGGTGCGACACGATTAGCAAGGTGGTTAGAAAGTTGGTCCATTACCGTGTGGCAACACTGTCACATTGTCTGTCATTCCACCTGACCTGTGGGCTCGTCGGAGTGGCCGTCTCTTGGCAATTAGAAATCAATTTGCAGTTATGTTAGAATCGTTTGCAATGTGCAATCGAATTGGCAGCCAGTTCTCCCCTCTGTCTCTATCTCTTTCTCTTATGTAATCGGTTGACATTTAGTTATTGCACAGAAGCAAAATAAAATTCTACTGTTTAAAACATATGTACAAACACACACAGACATACACACACATGTGTTGTATAAATATGCAGGTGTGTGGTGTGCACAAATATTTTTTTGGCCATGTTGTGCGTGTTTTTTTTCTTTTTTTTTGCTTTCGACACGTTCGTGTCGTGTCGTGTGTACGCTTGGTTGGGGCTGTAGTTATCTGCGCTATCAGCTGATTATACGATTTTTCATTATGCGTTAGTTTCAGTTTCGCATTTCTGCTCGTTCTGCTATCAATGTCAATGGCGTTTATCAATTCAAATTGAAGTGATTTCAGCAATTTCATAATACACAATCGAAATCAGTTAGATTTCCTTCTTCTTTACACTCTTTTTCGTGCATATTGTGCCGTTACTTCAATTGCCTCGTGCACTTTCACCCCCACCATCGCTCTTGCCACTGCCTCTCTCTCTCTCGCTCTCTAAAGAGAGAGCGAACCGGCATTGCCACAGGGAGGCCGCCATTAAGAGTTGTTAATTTGGCACGTATGCCACAAAATTTGCCGGCTCAGTGGTGTTGTTGATATTTGTTGCTGAATTGATTGTTTTTGTTATTGCTGTTTCTTTCAACATTTCATTGGTTCGTCTGTCAAGAAATGCCAAAGAGTTGATTTACGCCGAGCTCTCATTTTCGTCCGTTAAGTGGAACCGCAGAGCGAAACATGAGACTCATACACATACGCTCATGTGAATAGGTACACTACACACACATACATATATGTATTTGTATACTGGGTATTCCAGTTACGCCTCAGATATTTCCACGTGGTACCGCTGTTCTACTTTATTTACAATCGGAACCACTTGTTGGCGCCTGCAATAGATAAAAGATACGTTTATCAAACAGCATCTGTTGATTGAAAACCGGATTTAATTCAATAAGATCAATGCACCTGCACCTGTTATACTTCTGTTTCTATGGGAAATATTCTTGGTTTCATCTGCATTAGTTCAAGCAGGCCTTTTACATATACACATCTATGTGTGTGTGTTTTTCCTCTGCTAAACAGGGAAAGGGAATTTCAAGAATTTTTAGTGCCTTAATGGAAATACTGTACCAGTATTTTTTGTACATTTATGGAAACACTGTATCGGAATTACTCATTCAATATTTGTTCTTCTACATGAAATCTTTCAAACTGATAAGTATTCCCTTGGCAAACATACCCTAAACAAATACACTCAAATTGTGATTGACCAGTGTGAGTATACATTATAAAACCAATAAAATAAGGTCTATAAACATAGTTTGAGTATCCTGCTTATCATCTAAAACAAGCTAAAATTTCTCAAATACCTTTTTATTTATTGTATAAACAAAGCTTCACAACAAAATCGGACTTATCAAATCAAAACAAACATGCTCGATTATCTAAACGGCGCCAATGTCAATGTCATTGATCAGTAGAAGACTCTAGCAATCTCTATGAATACATAAATCTTGTGACAGGTCGTGACGTCGAAGATAATGAATTCATGACATTTAGGGTGTTCCCTTTTGGTAAGAGATTTGAGAGAGTGTTGGCGAACATCTTAAC
Organism: Zaprionus vittiger; assembly: GCA_018904025.1. Taxonomy (NCBI): domain Eukaryota; kingdom Metazoa; phylum Arthropoda; class Insecta; order Diptera; family Drosophilidae; genus Zaprionus; species Zaprionus vittiger. The sequence goes on along the minus strand of JAEIFQ010001142.1, from coordinate 1,234,061 downwards.
GATTCCTTGCATGAGTCAAACAGTGTTGACAAATATCCTAAGGAATCCTTGTTGACTTGCATAAGTCATACAGTGTTGACGAACATCCTACCGATTTCTTGCTGCATTCTATGAGTATTCAGTATTTTTTAGTATGTACGAACTCTAATTGTTGAGATTCTTGACTCATCGATCTACAACTAAATTTTAATTTAATTGCGGTAATTGACTTTTGTCAACATAATTGTAGATCGTAATTTTCTGTTTTTTATAAAAAGGAACTCCGCTGCTCATGGTGGCAATGGTAAACAACAATATAAACTTTTTTTCTGCATCGATAAATCGTTGACCTCAAGCCAATAGTGAGAAGGTCAAAACAAAGACCCTCATAGCCAGGTCTGAGCGTTGGAAAGGTTTGCTAATTCGTTATTGTTATTTTTTACAATAAACAATTAGCTAAATAGACATAACTACATTAATATGTATGTATGCATGTATCTGTGTACGTGTGCGTGCGTGAGTGAGTGTGCGTGTTTTGGTGCTCTGTGACTTTAGCACGCGACGTTGACCCACAAACTTTGGATCTGTGGTGGGGCCAATGGCCGCTTAAATGAAGAATTGATTGATTGAAATGTCGGTAAACAATTTATCGTGCTAGACATATCGATAGATTGAACAATTGTCAAGCAGCAGATGTGGGAAAGTGAAAGCTGCGCAGGTGCAGCTGCCGTCCGTTGAAAGGGGGGGCCTTCAGATCTATATCTGTTACGGAACTGCTGTTGCTGCCGGGTCACCTGTTGCCTGCTGCCTGTTCTGTTGTTGTTCCGCTCATTTAGTTCACGTCAGCTACAAATCAGTTCCGCGGCAACAGGAATCTTTCCGCTCAGGTTGCTTTATATTTACTTTCTTAACTTAAGCATAACAAAGATTCCATTAAGCACGAAATTAACAACTGGCCAAAATTAAAATGTGCGCCCCCCTTTTTTTTTTTTGGGTGCAACCGGTTCGACTGGTATTAAGAGAGAGAAATCTAAATTTGTAATTTCGTAGCAGAAAGATCGAAATGTGAAATACGCAATTGCGTTGCAGCTCCTGCGTTAGGTAATGTCGTGTCTATCTTGACCTATGTATGTATATGCCATAGATCAATTTGTTTTTCCCTGTTTGGGGATTTTCACACAGATCCCCGGGATCAATCACACCGCGCATCTTATCACAAAATCAGACTCGAATGTAAACAAATTGATTACACGTTCCTTTTTTTTGCGGGAGAGTGGGTTGTGCAATAGAGATTCCCGAGGTGTCAAAATGTCGAGCACGTCATTAATTTATTGGCATTATTACGTATTAGTTGCTCTAATTGAAATTGGCGCGTAATTGAATGAAATTCGCACACAAACAGGGGCCTGATTCAAAAATTCTTGATCTTGATTGAGACCCTTTTAACGATACTGTGGAAGGGAGAGATAGAGAGAGAGAGGCACAACAATCGAACTGTTTCGAGTCACGAGGCAGCTCTAGTGCTTGATTGAGCTTAATTTTCTAGAGGTTTTCTTCCCCCCTGCGAAAGGAAGTTAGCAGGAATAGAGACAGGGGACTCTGTTTCGGATCACGAGGCATGTCCGTCTCTGGAGCTTGATTGAGTTTATTTTTTTAGAAGTTTCCCTTCGCCTGCGCCAACTTCTTGCTCACTGAAAGACAAGAAGGTAGCAGGAATAGAGAGAGGGCATTCTGTTAAGTGTTATACGAGGCATGTCCATCTCTAGAGGTTTCTAAAAGTTTCCCTTCCCAACCGACACCTTCTTTCCCGATAGAGAGGGCATCCTGATCAACCCACCAGTTTCGTGTCACGAGGCATGTGCATCATCTCTAGAGAGTTAACTCAATTGGAACACTTCAACCACACGCTGATTGAGCTTAATTTTCTGGTAGCTTCTCTCTCCGCCTGCACCACTTCCTTTCCCTTGATAACATTATTGTTGTTAGGATGGTGGGGCGCCTATCTTATCAATAGTAACTTGTGTGTGTGTGTGTGTTAACTGCCGACTAATGCATCGTTTGCACTTTTACAGATTATGCCGTCACGCTGAAAGACAATATCCAATTCATGGATGGTCAATGGAAATACGTTGATTCGGCGGCGCACAAATGCGGCGATCTCTCAGCGCTGACATTCGATGAGAGCGAGGAGACGATCTACTTCCATGGCAAGACTGGGGAGAAGGGCAGCATCTTTTCGCTGCGACACGATGCAACGACAGCTGCATCGCCAGTCTCCTCACCCATTATGAAGCAGGTTGTGCAGCGTACGGGCAACGATTCGGTTACAGCACTTGCCTACGATCCCATCGAGTACGAACTCTACTGGACCGACAGGGAGCAGAGCAAGATCTTCAAGCTCAGCAAGAAGAACCTTACACTGGCACCCCAAGTGGTATTGGATTTGAGCGAAGAGGGTTCTCATCCCTATGGCATTGCTATCGATATATGCCGTCGTCAATTGTACTGGACAAATCGAAGGAACCAGAAGGGATCAGTGGAGCGTAGCCACTTGAATGGCACTGGCAGACAGATGATTGCGGATTCTATATTCAATCCAAGCGGCATTGTAGTGGATCAACTAACCGATCGTATCTTCTGGATCGATGACTCGGAGGGCGTCTCCTTTATGATTGAGAGCTCAAACTTGGATGGTAGCGATCGTCAGTTGCATGCCAGGGATACACATCAGACTCCCATACAATTGGCCGTCACAGCTGACTCGATCTATTGGACAGACCTCGATGATCAGGCGGTGTGGAAGGTACCCAAGCGTATGAATGGCACGGCAATCAATGGCACCAACACCAGCAGCAGCAGCAGCAGCAAGCTACCAGGCAGCAGGGTTTTCATTTGGGAGAAGGAAGTGCACGGAGTTGTGGCACGTACAGGATTCTATCAGCAAGTGCCTAAGGCTGCCCAATGCGTTGGCATTGTCAAGCAGATCCAGCAGCGAATGTTGAACAACACAATGTTCAAGACGACAACGCCTAATCCCATTATGGAGCGTGTGGAGCAACTGGAGAGGGATCATTGCTTCAATGGTGGCACATATGTGGGCAGAAGAAACTGGTCTAAGGACTGTGAATGTCTGCCCGGCTTCCAGGGTGCCCGCTGTGAGATTAACATGTGCCATAACTTCTGTGTGAATGGCATCTGTAAGATTGAGGACAATCTGCCCAAGTGCTACTGCGAACAGGATCTGTTTGTGGGCACACGCTGTGAGCACAATCTGACCGTGGTCTGTGCCAGAGATTGTGAACTGCTGAGGGACTTACCGAACACAAAGGTGCCGGGACATTGTCAGGACTTGTAAGTAGAATGCGAGTTGAGTGCACAGTGTAGAGTGATTAATCCTTTCCGTTGCTTTCCACAGCTGCTACATGATTTTGAACATCAATGGCACCAGCGCACCAGCGGAGTACCGTGCTCCCGAGTTGGAGCTGCCATGCAGCAAGCCGAGCGTGTGGACGGGGAGAGTTATTATTGTGCTGGTTGTGGGCATTGTGCTCTCACTTACCCTGGTGGCTGTCATTGTGCATGGCCTGCGACTCATCTACAAGCCAAAGCGTCCGCACATCAAGAAGACCTTTGTGGTGCGCAAGCAGTTGCGTCACAACTCCTCCAGCGATACGCCGCTCACGAATCGTCCACTGGCCACCGAGCAGTGCGAGATTACCATTGAGAACTGTTGTAACATGAACATCTGTGAGACAGTAAGTGATATTAAGGGCAGCCTAGAGATGATGCCATGAACTAATTAACTTATTACTCTCCTAACTCTAGCCCTGCTTTGATCCCAAACTGGTGGAGCAAACATTCTCGTCGCGTGACAGAAAGTGCATTAAGGAAGACAAGAAGATACTGATCAACAGCATGGAAGATGATCTGTTATCCTAGGCGACTGTGGCGCATTGTCAATATATCGTCTGCGTCGAGTACGGATAGAAGGTAGGCGAGCTTGAAAAGCTGCTGCCTTCCCGGCTCGATATTCAGGTGCTCTCCCAAACCTCATATACAAATCAAAACAACAACAAAAGACCTAGAGGAATTCATACCACACACACACACGCACACGCACACACACACATATATACGCAATCCACACTTAATCGAAGCAACCGTGTACTTAGCAATCTTTTGATTAGTCTGGTCTCATTAATTTATATACAAAGTACTTATCTGCCGTGCGGTTATCGATATATCGAATGCAGGATAACAACAATATCATCGGAGGGTTTTATTTTTCATTTATTTTATAAGTTTTAGTTGGAATTCGGTTGAAGGAAAATGTTTTTTTTAGCTTTGTTTGTTGATGATGTATGTATGTATGTACATGATGTAACTGATGTAACATCACTTGACTCATGATGTTATTATTTAAAGTGGTCCACCTTTTATAAAAACATCATGACTCAACTGAAGTAAGCTCCAATACACATACATACACACACACACACACACACATACACAGACATGAAGATCTTGTAAATTTTGAAAAATAGCCATGGAATATGTGATTTTAAAAACGGTTAAACTGTTTGTAAATAATTAAACTGAATACAAAGTGGAAGGCGTTACTTAAATCAAGCTGTTTATCAAAATAGTTCCTTATACATTTCATCATGTATACTTTAGACAGTTATTGCATCATGACATTTGCAACTGCCACGCCTCCTCAACATCCCACTACACTACACAACCAATTCGCACCAATATTGCCTTTGTAATCCCTTTCTTGAAATTGAAAGGGGAAGTCTAAGATGACATCATAGCAATAAAAAGTACGGATCAAGAGTTGTATATAGGCGAAAGATAGCTGTTAGCTATAATATTTAAGACACCGGTTGAATAATAAATAGAACGTACCTTGAAGTTTTAATAATAATAATAAATAGTAATTGTTATTGCTGCACTTTTTACTTGACGTTTTCTTCACTTGTTTGCAGAACGGCATCGAGCTGATTACATCCATCACAGCTGACTAGAAATGACAAATGCAGATCAGAAAGTTGCCATATCAGGTCAATTTTTTACTGTTAACTGCAATATAAGGGCAAATACTTGTACTAGTGCTGCCAATTTAACTATTTTTCCGTCAATTTTAGCCTTTTCTCAAAGTTCAATTGTGGGATTATATCGATATATGTGCTCTATCTAGTTTATTTTCATGTAATTTGGCTATGCTTCTCTCTGGTACTTACTATCGCAAAACTAAAGCGGTTACATTCATTTGTCAATCGAACTAATAATCGCAATAATCGAACTACTGCGATTCTAACGTATATTGCAATATTTTTAGAACATTTGTAAAATAGCAGAAGAGACAAAACTAAAATATGTTTAATATAATTTTAATTTATTATATTTGGCTCTTACATAGATTATATGTATATCAAACATGCAACGTATGAATTCTTATAGCTGTTTAGAACAGCATCAATCACAATTAATTTTTGGATTCAAATCTTAATTTTATAAATATGAAACAATTCAAGATCAATAGACCAAAAGTTAATATTTTATATAACACAAACATGTCATCATTATATGTGTAACGACATGAATTCGTAATTAGCAGGACCAGATACAGTTAGTTAATGAGAGAAGAATTCTACACAATTATCAAATGATCACTAAGGACATTTGATATGCCATGAAAATTTAACATTTATCTTTATATTTCTATGATAAAAACTTTCTGTATTCATTCTTTCTGTGCGATACCTTGATCCTGCATACATATATTCATGGAACTTGTTCTGCTCCGATCGATGGTTTTTCGCTGAATATCAAAATTCTTGTCAGCATGGAGATAAAGCTGGGCATCATCTTTTTTCCATCGGTTTTTGGGTTTATTTTGGTGTCGGACTCATAGTCCAGGGCAACACGTTGATTAACAAAGGTGAGTAGAGTGAGTATGTCCAGGCGAGTGCCATTAGCTTCTAACTCGTTACAGAGAGCCTGGATGAACCAGCTACCATTTTCTGTATGGCGCCAAGCCAAAAATCCTAGCACTGTGGAATAGGCAATCAGAAAGTCCGGATGAAGAGGAATGTTGTATTCTGTAGTTAGACCGGCATCGTATTCAATGTGTTGCACTGTGATGCCATCATCTAATCGGCCACCTTGACAGGCCTGCACGAAGAAGAGCTTCGGCTTACCGGCCAATGACGGACATTTCTGGGTTGTAAAGAGACTCCAGATAGAGTCGAGTTTATAATCGTGATCCCAGGCGGAAATGAACCCTGTGCTTCCATGTGAGAGTATCACTACCAGCAGACAATCGTTGTCCTTATGATCCTGATTAGCAACAGTCTCAGCTGTGCTCTTAATAGCATCACAGCTGAAGTCCTGACACACTTCTACATCAAATCCTAGTTTTGTAAGTACGCGCTGCAAATCCGTACAATCCTTTTGCGTTCCTTTTCTTCTTCTTTCTTCTTCTGGATCCTCGTCGAAGAATTCATGGTTGAAAATAATTGCCTTTCCGCGATGTTTGTTCTTCATGTTGTACTCCGCACCAGGTCGGCATGTGTCCATTTTGGGTTTATACTTGCGACTGGGGAAATCCGAGGAACTAGTGCCTTTGGAGCTAGTGGATGCACTTGTGGGGTTGCTGCCTAGGGCATCCGGTACATCATCGGTATTCTCAACCTCCTTTTCCATGCCTTGACCAGTGCTCTCCATTTTTTCACTGTTTTCTGTCTTTGCTTATAATGAATGAATCACTTGACCAGAGTAGAATGATTAATGGAAATTTGAATATAATATAGAATAGTGTGACCACTTTTACGCGTTATCGATACCTTTGCGCTGTTTAGCACTGCTAGCAAGTATCGATATGTAGCGCCGATGCCGTTATCGATGCCATACGCAAGTACTTTCTGCCCGTATCCATTTTTCTTGACGTCGCATCAGATTTTCGCAAAAATTAAAAACCTTTTTTATCATTTTAAAACAAAGCGAAATATAAAAAACAAAGTTTTAATCGTGTAAACAGTTAGGATGGTACGTTTTAAACCCAAACAACACAACTTTCCATTGTTATTTTGAATACAGTGGGCTTTGGAATTTCACTTGGCGTGTGTGCGGCTGCCGCAGCAGTCTCAGTTTCTCAGCGTGTGTGCGCCCTGCAAAATTTGCACATTTTCTTTTAGTTTTCAATTTCGTGTAATTGTGAAGTGAAAAGAGAAAAAAAACAAATAATTGCTGAAAGTAAAAGCTATACACATATATATATATATATATATATATTTAGACTGTGTATCTTGCAACTGTTTCCGTGTGTATCTATCTGAACGCAGCAGCCGCCGCTACCACCTGAACCCCGACCCCTACCTCAACTCCCTGCTGTACGTGAACTAACCCGGTGACCTTCGCATTTCCATTTACAGGGCAGCAACGACAGAGCCTCCAGATCGCCGCGTTCGGATGATCAGCGTGAAATAAGCGAGATGCCAGTCACAAAGCGATCGCGTTCCGACTCGGGTAAGTGTTTATGGCGGTTGCGAGAATTGTTTATATACGCATAAGTATGTATGTCTGAATGAACCCCCCGAATCAAGTATATATTTCTATATATATGTATGTATGTTAGCTTATACAAAAGAAAACAAAACCAAAAAGAAAAAGAAAAAAAGAGCAATATATATAGGAAGGCAAGAAACAACGATCAAACATGAAGGAAAATATATATATACAAATATATCAATCATTGTTATTATTATTATATATTTTTGTGCTTCTCTATATATTATATATATATATATATATATATTCTCTGTAAACATAAACATTGCATACACATCTCTCTCTCTCTCTCTTTTCTACTACTTCTACTTCGTTGCATTTTAAGGGCCAGCACAGACGGTATTAAATAATCGGTTTTTCTTTTTGTTCTGCTTAAGTAATTGCAGACTTCATAAACGCACGATGATCTCAAGTGAGGTGAGGTGAGGTGAGAGTCAAAACAATAACGAAAATCAAAACCAAACCGAAACGATAACGAATACGAAATCGAATACAGTCAAGTCAGTCCAAAGCACACGCGATCTCGCGACTCGACTCGACTCCCATTCAAGTGCCCATACAAAAATAATGTCGTATCCAATAATGTGTCGTGCGACACACACAAACACGAATAACAATCAATATTATTATATATACTCTACATAACACAGAAAAGATCTGCACAGCACTCTCTCGACTGATTTATAGAGTATATAGGGCCCAAGAGAGCCAGCCAGAGTGTATAAGATCTGTGAATCCTCGCCGCATCAACACTGAAAACCGCAACGCAACGAAACTAATATAAAAAAAAAGCATATAACTATTCTCTCTATCTCTCTCTCTCTCTCTCTCTCTCTATTCTCTCTTTTTTGTATTTATTTTGTAAGCGTTTTTCTGTTCCGACTTAGTCGAGAATCGCGAAAGAGATGACCAACTCAGAGTTTGCTAATACCACTACTACTACCAGTACCAGTACTACTACTACTCTACTACTACTGCTACTACTACTGCTATTGCTGAACGCGTCTAAAACATCGTCGCGATTATATCGTCGTGTGTGTGCAGAGTTCCTCGTCTCGGCTTCATATCAAATGTGCTGCGCCGCCAGGCAGGGCAACCTGATGAGCCCGATCATAACCTCAGTAATTATAGGGTCCGTCTTGTTTTCCGATCGTACATTCATCATCAGTTTTGGCCCGATATAGGAACATCAACATAAACAATTTAAAATAAATAGTGCAAGATTAGTAAATGTATGAGAAAAGAAATGAAATGAAAAAAAAAAAAACAAAAAGAATTTACCAATTTCACACACAACAACTTGATTAAGGTACGGCGGAACTACTTAACCAACTTAAAACATATTGTTGCTCTTATTATCGTTTCAGCGTCTTGTTTTTCTTTTTATTTTTCTCTTTTTTATCACTGAGCAATGTAATGTGTGACCCTTCAAGTCAATATGTATACTACCACGCCCCCAACTCATGGAAAACCGTATCGAAACGCACATATAAGGTCGCTTATAATTTCTATTTATACAAATACATTTGCAGGAACTGTGCACATCGTCGTCCTCCACACACACACGCACACACACAGGCATCCCGATGTCTCTTCTACTCGATAAATACCTGCATATCGATATACTAAAAAAGTAGATAGATAATAATTACAGATTATTATTGTTACGTCGCTGAGATTTTTGTTGTTGTTGGTGTTGTTGGAGACATTGCGTCGGTGTGAACAGTTCCTACTTGAATTTCTTCTTTGGTTTCGATTTGTGCGGCGACGATTTGCCGGCTGGATGTCCGTTGGAAGAGAAAGCTTTATCAGAATTCGGTTAAAAAAAAAAAAAAAGAAATACTGCATTTATCTCTAAAAAATATCTACAAACATCACAACCACACACAAAGCACACATAATACCTTAGACCTAGCACAATATTACGTATCTGAAATAATAGGATAATTTATGTTTTCATTTATATGGGTGCTTTCTTTTTATTCTTGCATTTTCCAGCCTCTCTTAACGAATGACAAAAGCAAAAGCCAAAAGACAAATGTAAATATAAATCCCAAAAGCGAAAAAAGAATGAAAAATACCGATAAAAGTACTGAGCAGCAAATGCAGATATGTTGCTGCTAATCGAACGATATCGATAACAAAAGAGACCAGATAAAAAACTGTATTTGAGTGTGTAACAACATCGATAGCTATTTAATTGTCATTGTGTGTTGTAGTCTATCTCTCTCTCTCGCTCTATGTGAATCTCTGAATCGAGTCGTCGAATCATGGCCCGCGCAAGCAGTTCCTGATCTTCTCCAGACCACAAACACACACACACCTACACCCGCACACATATACAATACATACACACACAATGATACCATATGTAGTTCGCCGCCGGCCAGCAAAACTCTTTCTGATTAATGATTTTTTTTTTCATTCTATTTTTTCCTTTTTGTCTTTATCTTTCTTGCAGGAGGCAAGGGATTTTTGTGGTTTTTTGTCGCTTTCAAATGCAAACTCTGCCGCGCAACCTGAGCTTCTTCTTCTTCTTCTATATTGTCATATTGTCTCTGCTCTTGCCGCGAGTTGCCTTTGCAGCGCTGACATAAAACTAAAAGAAAAACAAAACAAACAAAAAATGAAAACAAATCGAAAAACCAAATTGCATTAACGATTCTGATCGGTTTAATGTTGATGATCATGATGATGATGATGATGATGTGCAAGCAACGTTATCTATATGTCTATGAGATGCACTAATCTTTGTTCCCAATTCTAGGCAAGTCAGCGGATTCGAAAATTCCCTACCTTTCGCAGCCACTGTATGATCTGAAACAGACGGGCGATGTGAAGTTTGGACCTGGCACACGTTCTGCACTGCTGGGATTGCTGGGTGGCGCACTGCCCAAGCTGACATCGGAGCAACATGATCTGGTTAGCAAGGCCAAGAAATATGCCATGGAGCAGAGCATCAAGATGGTGCTAATGAAGCAAACTCTGGCCCATCAGCAGCAACAGTTGGCCACGCAACGCACACAGGTGCAGCGACAGCAGGCACTGGCACTCATGTGCAGGTAAGACACGCCCCTATATACCCTATGGATACCCTGTAAATTACCATTTCTGTTATGATGCAAAACCTGGAGAGTGTCCAAAGTGAATAACATTGTCTTTGTTGATCAGTGCTCTGCGTTATTGGAGCTGATCGTGGTAGAGTCAATGTTGCCTGTGCAGCTTGGCTGATAAGATCTGAGCAGAACAAGTTCTAATCCTGCTTCCCTACATGCCTTAAAGACACAACTAATGCCCCTCTCTCTATCCCCATTTTAGAGTCTATGTGGGCAGCATATCGTTTGAGCTCAAGGAGGACACTATTCGTGCTGCCTTCACTCCATTTGGACCCATCAAATCGATCAATATGTCCTGGGATCCCATAACACAGAAACACAAGGGATTTGCATTTGTGGAGTATGAAATACCAGAGGGAGCACAGCTGGCATTGGAGCAAATGAATGGCGCATTGATGGGTGGACGGAACATCAAGGTGGGCAGGCCAAGCAACATGCCACAGGCTCAGCAAGTCATCGATGAGGTGCAGGAGGAGGCAAAGAGTTTCAATCGCATCTATGTTGCCTCCATACATCCCGATCTGTCGGAGGATGACATCAAGAGTGTGTTTGAGGCCTTCGGTCCCATATTATACTGCAAGCTGGCCCAGGGCACTTCGGTGCACTCGCACAAGGGATATGGCTTCATTGAGTATGCCAACAAACAGGCCATGGACGAGGCCATTGCCAGCATGAATCTCTTTGATTTAGGTGGTCAATTGCTGAGGTGAGTAGCAGGAGAAGCTTAATGAATTTACTGTATCTCTAATCTCTCTCTGTCTCTTATTCTCTGCAGAGTTGGACGCTCCATAACGCCACCGAATGTGCTGTCTTGCCCCGCAACAAATTCAACGATGCCAACTGCAGCTGCGGTTGCTGCTGCTGCCGCGACTGCAAAGATTCAAGCGCTGGATGCTGTGGCCAGTAATGCTGTGTTGGGTCTAGCGCAGAATACACCAGGATTGGGCATTGCAGCCAAGGTGAATGCCATGCCAGTTGTAACGGCTGCAACTACAGCCGCTGCACTGCATCCTGCTCTGGCTTTGCCCACAGCTCCTGTGGCGGCGCTGCTTCCTCCGGGCATGTATCAGGCTCCAGCCGGACTTGGCGGACCTAGTCTGCTGGGTGTTCCCACTGGTTTGCCCACGCTACAGAGTGTGGCGCCCACATTGCCACCACCTGCACTGCTAGCAACACCACCAGCTGTCGTCACCTTGGCCACAGCATTGCCCGCCCCAGCTCCACTGGGCGGCGGCGTTGTGGAGGCCAGTAATGGTGCGTCAGTAGTGGCGGCAATGTCAGCAGCTGCCAACAATGCAGCTGCCACTGCAGCGAATCTGTCGGAGAACATTAAGAAGGCACAGGAGAAACAGCAAGAGGAACTGCAGAAGAAACTTATGGATGAGGGTGATGTGCAGACGCTGCAGCAGCAGGAGAACATGTCCATTAAGGGTCAGAGTGCACGGCAGCTGGTGATGCAGCGGTTAATGCGGCCACAGGATTCACGTGTCATTATCTTGCGAAATATGGTCGGACCCGATGACGTTGATGATATGCTGCAGGAGGAGATCCAGGAGGAGTGCAGCAAATTCGGCACAGTCAGTCGCGTCATCATTTTCAATGAGAAACAAACTGAAAACGAGGATGATGATGAGGCCGAGATCATTGTTAAGATCTTTGTGGAGTTCTCCGCCGGCGTTGAGGCGGTGCGTGGCAAGGATGCACTCCATGGACGCTTCTTTGGTGGCCGTCGTGTTGTTGCTGAGCTCTATGATCAGTCGCTCTTCGATCAGGGAGATCTTTCGGGTTAAATGTGAGAGAGAGAGAGAGAGAGAGGAGGATAGGCTTACGGATTTCGGACCTTTATCTTTTCGGGGCTAAGGTACAGCCTTTTTTACTTAGAATTTAAACGAACAATTATTTATTACTTTGTCGCGGTGTCACAAGCCATGAGAGGAGCAGCAACAAAGATTGAGAGATTGTACATTTTGGACAGAATCGAATGATGATGATGAGCACATACAGTATCTATTTACCATATAAAAGAAACAAAAAGAAGCGTATAAATATAATGGGAAATCGAATTTTGAGAGTGATTTAGAGTTTAACGATCCCCGATTCAGAGAGAAAAGCAATTGCCGCCAATTCTGTATAAACTATAAGCAAGTGCATATGATTAAATTGCACTAATTTTCAGTTTATGTTTCTGTCACATACACACACAACTAACAAATTGTAAATTCTATTCATTTCAGCGCTTAAAACTAATAATAAAATATATAGTTTCCCATAAAATCCGTTTTGTTCGTTAACTTTGCGATTTATTCGGTTTTTCGATTAGTATGGAAAGCCAATCAGACTATCGATAATTGAAGTGGATTTTTTTTTATAGCACCAGTTGGCAGCATCAAAATACTATGTTAACGTGCTGTTGTTGTGCAGAGCTCTGTTGTTGCACATTAACAGAGCAAAATTTGTGTTAACTCAGTAAAAGAAGAAGCAGCATAAGAAAGAAAATAGAAAATATGATGCCAAAAAGTGAATAATACATTGATTTTTGTTTAAAAAATCGAAGAAATTGTGTTTTGTGTGGCGCAACTGGATTGTTAATACATTCCAAACGTGGTTGCGCCTGCAATTGATGAAATAAAAAACCACCTTAAAGCAATTTGTGACAAAGACATCGCAGTAGCAGCAGCAGCAGCAGAAGTAGCAGCAGCAGCAGCAACAATCATCGAGGAGAGCGACGTCGCGAAAGAGGTACACATTAAAAACAAAAAAAGGAAAAGGTCCTTTTGTTTATGCAAATAATTATTGTCGAGGCTGGATTTGCACCTGTCACTCTCTCACACACACACACACACAGTTTGCACACACAGCTGATGGCGCTGCTGCCCGATGATGTTTGCCAGCGACAGCAGCGACGAATTTCTCACTGGCCTTGCCTTGATAAGCGCAGACTGACTGTCGCACAGACACACACACACACAATCGTACAACAACACCCACTGGCACACGCGCACACACACACGCGGACAGACTGCACAGCCAGACAGACAGTTTGCCCAATAACTACGCACCCATACAAGCGTAGAAGTTCATAGTTGTTTGCATTACACACACACACATACATACATTCATATGTATATGTATCTCCAGCAATAGGTTACATTTACTTTTCGATTGCGATTACTTCCGTTTACTCTCGTGAATTTGCATCGATTTGTTTTTATTGTCGTCATTCGATTCGATTCGATACGATTCGCTTTGATCGATGACGTTGCTGCAAACGGGTCCAGCGCAGCAGCGTTTGTCCTCTGTAGCGTCACGCACACAGACACACACACGCACAAGTTACACATAATTGTTTCGTTTTATTACGTAATTCACCTGTGTGTGTGTAAGTGTCTGTTTGTGTTAGTGTGCGTCTCGCCCCTTTAAAAAACAATAAGTTTATAACAATCACGTGTGGCATGACCTCAGCAGTTTATTCCGAGATTAGATCTATGATTGGAACATATGTAAACAAATCTCTGTGTGAGTATGTGTGTGTGCTAATCGATGGAAAGTTAGTCGATCTACAGATCCTTTAAGCAACATTACATACTGCTTGCTATCGATATCTAAACTGGATACTGTTAATACTACTATGCCTGCATGTTAACCGATCTGTGGATCCTTTAAGCTATAACAGAGCTTGCTATCGATGAGTGGAATAATTAACAGGACACTGATACTTTATATCGATGAGTGAACTAGTTAACTGGATACTGATACCACTACTACTATAACTAATATGTGTGTGAATCGACGAGTTAATTGATCAATGGAAACAGGATAATGATACCATAGTTATATGTACTACTTAATATAGAATATAGTTGGCCATGCATTTACCGTTTGATTAATTCAGATTGAAAATTCTAGTTTTTGTCTCAAGACGTCGAACCATCATCTTCATCAATAAAGCGATTTCAAAGAGAACCCCCAGAGAGTGCATTAAGTCGGAGAGTCCGAGACGAGTTTAGAAGAGACAACAACAACAACAAATACAATGAGCTGCAAGGTGCGGCTTATGGAGGATGGATCATTGGATGAGGAGCCGCTAACACTGAAGGAGATCGCCTATCAGAAGCTCTGCAACAATCTGGACATAATCAGCAGATGTTCCGGCGGTGCCAATGGCCAACTGGTCCTCAACGATGGCATCGTGCTGACCAACGAGATATGCGATGCATTTCTGGAGAACTATCAGCGTTTCCATCGGCCCCTGGACGATAGAGTCATCAATTTGTTTAACGACACACGTCGCACATCACTCAAGATTGTCAATCTGCGTTACAGCACACTGAGCAGCCTAGGTAAGTACCGGGGAGGGGGGGAGAATCCTCTAAAGAAACCCACCTAAATAATGCAATCTTCATTGCAGGCCTGGAGACTCTGATGCGGCACAAACTGTTCGCGCTGTCCATGTGGTACTGCGACAAGATCACAGTGCAATCACATCATCTGCTGGCACACTATGGCGATAGCTTACGTTCCCTGGAGCTGGGCATCAGTTCGCATCTGTTACAGAATGCTGAACCCAATGAGAAGGAACCGGTGGACTTTCAGTTGACCTGCCCCCATCTGCGACGCCTTGTGCTCAACGGTGTCGTCATGCATCCTCGTCTGCAGTTTGCCCACTTGCAGGATCTGAGCCATCTGGATCTCACCTCATGTGTGCTGGCCAATTTCAGCCTGGAGGCGCTGGTCATGTTGCCCAACCTGCAAACACTCATTCTGTTCAATGTGTGGCCCATTGCGAATCAGTTGCATGCAATCTGTTGCCTGCGTCGCCTCAGCACTCTAGACATTTCAATATCCAGTTCGGGGAATGGACATGGCACCTACGATCTGCCCGATCAGACGCTGGAAATGCTCATGGATAATCTGCGTCATTTAACGCATCTGGATATATCGGGCACGAATTTAGCTGGCAATGGTGTGGCCACCAAGGAGTCCACAAATGCCAATACAAAGACACAAGCAGCAGCTGACCATCAGCAGCACTTCGGGCCCACCGATATACCCGGCCTGGCGTCACGCACACAGCGACCGCTGCAGTTCCTCGGCCTGTATCACACAGCGCACTGGGCGTGCAAAAGACACGATATACCTGCGCTGGAGGTGGCTGGCGATGCCAATGAACAGCAGATACTGACAGCGGCGAGATATTACCACGACAGACCTGTTCTGCTGACCAGAGTAAGTTGTGTAGTCTAGCAATTGTTTATAGTAGCTCATGCCTTGCTCTCTTCTTCTGCTTCCTCAGGTGCTGAATGATCTTTATCATCTGTTTCGCTTTGAGAACTGCAAGGATATACACACAGCGCTGGATGTTGTGCTCTGTGCCATGGACAGGCATCTAAAGTTCAAGCACATGCAAATCTCGGGCAGGTAAGTGGCACAACATGAAGTTACTGCAGTTGCCACAGTCTAATATATACTTTCTCTCTCTTGTTTGGCCAGCGCTACACTGTTCTACATTGTTAAGGGTCGCGATCGTTCCAAGTTTGGCACACTGCTGCGCAATCACATCATACGCACGCTGCTCAATGGCATGGAGATGCATCTCACGGATGATACCATGCTGCGCAATGGCTACTTGACCCTGACACAGTTCCACATGCCAGTCGATGTGGTAGGTCGGAGTATCTGTTATTCCTCTGCTTACCCTACGATAATTGGAAGAGCATCTACTAATCCTTTTCTTCTTTTGCCCCTTTGCAGCTGTTTGAATACGAACGCCTCATTAAGATTCTGCTGCATGGCGTCTCCAAGACAGAGCAGGAGGGTTTTGTGCAGCGCATTGCCATCTATTTGCTGAACACACTGGCTTGCCAGGTGGATGGCAGACAGAAGCTATTTCTCGGCGAGCTGGGTGTGGTCAGCGTAAGCATTCAAGAGGGAACAATCCCTAGAGTGACAAGTTAATCACGAGTTTCTTTTGCTTTACAGACGATGCTGACATTGATCAAGGATCGCCTGACGCGCACTGTGTTCGATGATGTCATGGAGGTGGCGTGGTCGACCATGTGGAATGTAACCGATGAGACTGCTATTAATTGTAAGAGATTCCTGGATGGACGCGGCATGGAGTATTTCCTTAAGTGTTTAAATGTGAGCAGGCACATCCCAATCTCTCCTCCTCCTTTGATAACACATTGATATTGATATTGATATTCTCCAAACCAACTACAGACATTTCCCGATCGTGACGAGCTATTGAGAAACATGATGGGACTGCTGGGCAATGTGGCTGAGGTGAAATGGTTGCGTCCCAAACTGATGACGCAGGAGTTCATCGAGGTGTTTGCGCGCCTGCTCGACTCGTTGAGCGATGGCATCGAGGTGGGTCATCATTTTGGAAGACTAGCCAATGACAATGCTAATCAACTGAGCTTCCAGGTCAGCTACAATGCGGCTGGAGTGCTGGCGCACATTGCATCCGATGGTGCCGATGCGTGGACCATCAAATCACCCACCAGACAGCATGTTCTCGAGCGCATGGTCGCGGCCATTCAACGCTGGAACATCAAGAGCGAAAGGAATATCAATTATCGCAGCTTTGAGCCTATACTAAGTTTGGTGCGATGCTATGAGACGCCACAATGTCAACACTGGGCCGTCTGGGCACTGGCCAATCTAACACAGGTGAGGGCAGAGTAATCCTCAGGGTTATAGCCGGATAGGAAGCTGTGTACACTTTGTAGAAGGCGTGGCAGGCTACACAGAGTATATGTTTACTTGATCAGCAGCAACAGCTGTGACGAATTAACCTTGATCTCAGAGATCTCAGAGACTAGACGGGTTGTTGGGTTTGATATTCATTGAGTTCCCTAAGTGATAAGCAAGTAAAAAAGATCAGTCTTATTCTTGGAGATCTAAATTCTTGTTGGCAGGTTGATTAGTACTCTAAAACACTACAGATGCTATTATAGAAACTACAGTCTTTGTTCAAGAAGAATTCTTTAAATCATAGAATTATCATTTAGTTTAATTAATGAGATCTTCTGCATTTTAAAATGCATGCATATAAAGAGGAAACTCTGCCATTAAGCACTACCCCTACTACTCTACTGTTCGTATGAGAACTTATATTTAGAAAGGGTGATTTTTTAAGAGCTATAGGAAAGTTTTTCAAAAAAAAACACATAAAATTCAGAGAAATGCATGAAATCTTTATTTAAATCAATAGTACGGTGCATATAATTAAATGTTTGAAGATTATTTAATGCAAATGTTGAACGTGATTGCGCCCCAAATGCTGTACATTCGCTTAGTGCAATTTTGGCATACTCTTTCCAACATATCTCACAAATAAATGCTTCAATGTTGTCCTGCAATGCTTTAATTGATAACTTTAAGAGACGTACTGATTTCCAAGGCGTCGCCTGCAAGTATGCAATACAAAATAAGCTACACATAATAAGATAATATTTAAGATAAGATCATGTACAGTAACTACTTATAATTACTATAAGTAGGCGCGTAGAAGTAACAATTTAAGATACTCATCAACTTATAGACTAATTTAACTAATTCTAATCCTCTCTCTTGCCCTCTTTGCAGGTCTATCCCGATAAATACTGTCAGCTGGTGGAGCAGGAGAATGGCATACAGATCCTAAACGAGCTGATCGAGCACAAGAGTCCCTACTGCGAGATTAAGCGCATCGCTCGCATGGTCATCGAACAGTGCGACATGGGCATGGAGCGTATGGTGGAGGGCTAAGGAGGAGGCAGCCAGAGCCAGATCTATAACAAGATCGAAGGGGAGTCTAGCATTAATGTTCGAGTTTGTTATAATGTTTATGTTTTTAAGGCAACAACAGCAAGTGTTATTATCATCGTTCAGATTCTTCCTTGATTTTTATGTTTACATGAAAGAGAAAATTTTAGATGCGAAGAGAAAAAAAACAAAACATAAAAAAAAGTAAAGAAAAAATGCGCGTTTGACAGCAGATAAAGATTAGGAAAAGAACGCTAAAATATCTATTATAAAGTAATTACTATATAGATTATATATATATATATACGATATATATGCCACATATATGCGATTATATATCATGTTGTAAGCAAGCAAGCGATTTTTTTAAGACCAGATTAAGGCCCTGTCGGAACTGTAAATATTGTTAAAGAGAAAAGAGGAAAGAGAAAAGAAAAAAAGGCAAACGAAGTAGCTGCAGATTATAAATAGATTCTTAATTAAATAACTCTATGCAATTCAATGATGTCTTTCATATACATATAGATATATATATATTATATATAATGTAGCTATGTGTCTGTTCGATTTGTTTTGTAGTTACTAAGCTCGCGAACCTGCAACTAAATCTTGTTCGCTTTGTGTTCTGGTTAGTTCCTTTTTGAATCTTGCTTTCATTTTATAGGTTAAGTTATTGTCAATGTATATATAGAGTATATGCATATATATATATATACCTTATAGAGTGCACCGATATGTATGCGTGTGTTTTTGACTTGTTTTGCATACCCCTTGGACATGAATACATAGGGTATATGGCCTCTCACATCTGTGTCTTACAGTTAGCATCCCCTCTCATGGCATCTACATTAGGTCTTTATGTTTCTTTCCCTTTCCCTTTCTCCCCCTCATCAATAAAGCTATGTTTGTGTGCGTTTTAAAGCAAATTGCGGCAGTGCCACAAGCAACTCATGCGTCATAAGGGGGATGGCTGGCGTGGGTGGCATAAGGGGTGGCTCAATGTGGAATGCCAACGAGTTGAAAAGCGTTCAAACGTGTGGCGCATGTGCACTATGCATTGTCCCCTACCCCCCTTAACACCCCCACCCGGCGAGCAACCCCTTTGCACTGTGCTCTCTCTCTCTCCTGCTCTCTTAACTTGTCATTTGCACTGTCTCTGCTGTGACTCTCTCATTCTGCTCTCTCAACTTGTCATGCGAAGCTCTTGTCACTCTCTCTTGAGTCAGTTGCCATTTTGCCGCCCGGTCGAACGTTTGTTTGTTTATTGTTGCTGTGCGAGGAGAAGCAGGAATAACAAACGGTAAACGACCGCAGAGATATTGTCAGATTGCCAGTGTCAGTTCCACAGTTTGTTTTGACTGCTACTTAGGCTACTCGTTCTTAAAGTATTCAAATAGTTAATGCCAAAGTTAAAACAAAAGAAAAAAAGGCAAAACAAAAGTGCAAAACGGCTTCTGCGCAGACAGAGCAAGAAGAGGAGTGAGAAGTGTGTGTTGGGAGGAGGGGGGAAGTTTTTTTGAAAAATAACATCAACATGGAAAATGCATGAGAAGGTTTTTTTTGCCGGCTCTGAGTTCGTTACTTCCGCTCCACATCATCAGATCAATAACCTTGTCGCGCCGTGTAGTACGTACCCTCTGCCGTTGCCATGACAACGTGTGAAAACAATAACAAAATGTGTGCAATGCAAAACCAGCAACAACAAAAAAGATAATAGATCTGTATTCCGGGCATGAAATAGGCTAAGGTATTGAGTACCGATTTTAGTCTATGATTAAACGGAACTTCAGTTTCTCTGGCCCCGGGCAGATGTGTAGTGCAGCAATTCCAATAATAATCGACAAATTGCAACAAAGTAAACTCTGCAGGGCGAAGTTAATTGTATATTAATAATAAAAGGGAGAAAGAGAATTTCTAGTGAAGAAGAAGTGACCTGACCCCACTGGGATTCGAACCGCGAACCCTCAAGAAGAGACAGCCATACGCGGCGTCTCAGCGCACAGAACCAAAACAATGCCAGCAAGAACAGCGGCATTTTGAGTTATCAAGCAAGTGAGCTTTTGTCAGTGACAAAAAGCTGATTGTTACGAGTTGTTTGTGCAGTGCACAGTGTGCAGCTGTTGATTATAAATGGAATTAGGGAAATTAATGTTCAAATTGTTGAAGTGATTTGTGTATATTAAAAAACAAATGTAAAGCATTAAAAATATAATTACATTAATTAATTAATACAATAAATAAATAAATAAAGAAATGTAAATATGTAATAATATAAATATATAAACAAAATTTGTATGCTTAATTAAATATTGAGAATTATGATATAAATACATTTTTGATATAATTAATTAATATTCATGTTCATACTAATTAACATATCCATGTTAATAAACAAAAAGAAATATTTAAAAATAACATAATTAAAAAAACACTTAAAAATGTATAGAATAAACAAATAGAAATATGTCAAAAATTACATAAATAAATATCAATTTACATATGTATAGAAAATATATATATTACATATAAATAAAAAGTCAGTTTAATATGAATATAATATAAATATAATCAATCAAAAATAATAAAATAAACACTTATAAATTAATAAACAAATATTTATAGGTAAAACAAAATTTGTATGCCCTTTTTTGACCATATTTAATAACTATTAATTCATAAATATACAATTTATATATAAAATATATAATATATATATAAATATATATACATATTTAACAATTATTTACATTTCTAATAATTCATAATCAATTCAATAAATATGTGTAATTAATACAAATATTATTTACTTCTCTCTTACAGATACTCAGCTGTAGTATATTGAGGTAATATAAGATTTCCAATCCCGCCAATCCTGGAGCGCATCGTTTGCAACACGGCAGCAAGGGGACAGTGCAATGTGGCCCGGCTCGGAGCGAGGCAGCTCGCGGGCACTGGAGTTACCCACCAGTCAGCAGAATGCGGGCGGTAGTAGTCAGCAGGAGACGCTGGCGGACATTGAGCACATATCGACCATAGCAGGATCTTTGGCCTCCATTGGTTCGCTGTCGCACACGCAGATGCGTTATGTGAGTTGAAGAGTGAAAGATACAGAGATATATAGTTATATATATACATATATAGATAGATATATAGACTATTTCTTATTGAAATTCCCTCCCCCCTTAGTGCACCAATGATGCCGGCTATGATACGGAACACACCTCACTGAACTCGGACTTTGATGAGGCCGAGCTGCGCAGAGAGTTGCTCAGAGATGTAAGTGAGATTAGGTATAACTCCGAAGAACCTTGTCTAACTGAAATCCTTCTCTTTCCCTCCCCCCCAAACAGAAATGGAAACTCTTGTTCGACATGGTAAGTATATATAATGATGCCCTACAGCACTTTCCTTTTAATGCTCAACTTCTTGCTCCCCCATTCACAGTTCGATCCGGAGGGTTTTGGCGAAATTTCAGTTAGCGAATTTGTGGTCGCATTGAAGTCGCCGGAGTTTCTATCCCAAGTGCCTATGAACAAGCGGGAGCTGCTGCTGGAGCGTGCCAAGAAGGCGCAGCTGCCTAATGGGCCGGGCTATGTGACGTTTCAGGACTTTGTGAACGTGGTAAGTGCATCTAATCGAATTCCCATGTGCCTCTTTCCGCTGTCTCGCACACACGGACACGGACACGGACACAAGTTTCGAAAGGATTTTAGTGCAAACACAGGTGGGAGTGGGGGTGAGGCAGTTGCATGTCCATGTGGCAGCAGTGGCAAAGTGTAGGCTCGTGTTCAAACACAAAGCACAACATGAACGTCCACGATGGCGATGAGGAATCCAGCACAGTGCACATTCTTCTTGCCTGCTTGCTTGTGTTGTGTGTGTCCTGTTTGTTTGCACTGTGTGGCAAATGCAAAAAGTCCATGCGTCCATGCGTCCATTCGTACCGTTGTCCATTCGCACACTGGCCAAATAAATGCACCTTCGGCCCGAAAGGACACGCCTCGCTGCCTTGCCAGCACCGTGCAGGCCCGACGGGCTGTTTACCTGCGGAATGGCTGTGTTGTGTCCTGGAACTGTTGTTAGTTCGCGTTGCCTCTGTTTACTCTCACTCCCCCCCCTCACATCTTTCCGCCTTGCCACTGGCAATGAGTGTGGCAGGAGAAGGAGGAGTTGGTGCCACTGGGCGAAGAAGAAATGCACGAATTAAGTTTGAAGTCCTTTTGAAGCGCAGCAGATAAACAGCAAAATGAAAAAGCATTGCCTTGTCAGCTACTTGCAGCATACTTTGACATGTTTTCTTGAGTGGCAAGAGACTTGTTAAGGATCTAGAGTATATATATTATTGAACTGATTTGCCAGTTCAGACTAGCTCTTTTTGCAAGTTACTCTTCTAAAATGTCTCTTCTCTAATGTGGACAGGCGATATAGATATAAGTATAGAATATATATATTATTGAACTGACTTGCCAGTTCAGACTAGGTAGCTCCTTTTGCAAGTTACTCTTCGCAAATGCTTTCATTCTCTTGTCTTATATGGACAGGCGACTCTTAATATATATACTTCATATATATATACTACATTATATATTCCTGTACAGTCAGTATTAGTATAAAAGTTCTATATATACTTTATCTCTATTAAAAGTATTTCCTTATAGTTCATTAAATAGATTACTAAACTACCTACTTCACTAGCTTTCTTCTCTAGCTTTAAAAGGCATCAGCTTAGATGTGACATTAGTAGATATAGACCATATATATTCATGAACATTTGTTATTAAGGTCCTTATTTATAATGCATCAATCAAGCGAACAATCTCCGCCCTGCACTTAGTTGCCTGCGAGTTCTTTTAGACAGGCAACTCTAGCTTTTGCTGTATTATGATGTATACTTCATTATACTATACTTGAACTATCAATATCTGTATTATCGTTCTATATATATCTCCATTACAAGTAGTTCTGTATAGTGTATCAAACAGGCGACCAATCTCCGCCCTGCACTTGGTTGCCTTCGAGTTCCATTAGACAGGCAACTCTAGCTATTGCTGTATGATGATGTATACTTCATTATACTATACTTGAACTATCAATATCTGTATTATCTTTATATATATGTCTCCATTACAAGTAGCTGTTTATAGTGTATCAAACAGGCGACCAATCTCTGTCCTGCACATGGTTTCTTTCTAGTTTCTTTTGCTTCCTTTCAGTTTGTTTGCTGTTGCCGTTGACAATGCTATTGCAATTTGATTGATTCTTCGCTTGTTTGACACACACACACATGCACAAGGCGCACTCACACATGCACATGCATAATGAATACAAAGTGTATGCTCTGCCTCGTCTTGCCTTGCCTTGCCTCGATTGTTTGCCAAAGAGTCCTCAAAGTCATGAATTAGCCAGGTCCAAAGCAAAGTGTCTATTTACCCCAGAGTGGAAAGAGAGAGGGAGAGAGGTAGGGAGTGAGGTGATTGTGTGTGTCTAACGGTAATTGTGAATGGCACAGTCGACACACACACACACACACAGAGAGTCTCTGGTCAACCTCAAAATGACCCGGTTAGCATTGGTAGCCCCCTCTTGATGATGTTGATGAACTTGTAATGCGTTTATCATGCTCCTACTCCTGCTCCTGCTCCTCCCTCACCGCAGATCCTTGCACAGCAAGCAGATATGGCTTATCTCTGCCTGCGATCTGTGATAGTGAAGAACATATTTCCACTTAATTATAAATTTCAATGAGCGGGTGCTGCTGAGGGTGTAGCAGGTTTGGACACCAGATGTGACCAGCTAATGTGGCTGCGACAGATCCTTGTTTGGCAGCGCTGCTTGCATTAAAGCAGGAATGCCGCAATGCTGAGGATGAGCAGGGAGAGCAGGAGGCTAAGAAGGCAGAGTAGAAGTAGTAGGAAGAGGAGCAGGCGAAGGAGTTGGAGGAGATGGTGGTGTAGGAAGTAAAGAAGGTGCTGTAGTTGATGAAGGAGCAGAAGGAGGAGAAGGAGGAAGTAAAGAAGGTGCTGTAGTTAATGAAGGAGCAGAAGGAGGAGAAGGAGGAAGTGTAGAAGGTGCTGCAGTTGCTGAAGAAGGTGGAGGAGGAGAAGGAGAAGGAAGTGTAAAAGTGGCTCCAGTAAGAGGAGGAGAAGAAGCAGGAGAAGGAAGGAGAGAAGCTGCAACAGTAGGAACAGGAGGAACAGCAGCTGCAGCTGCAGCAGGAGGACAAGGAGAACGAGAAGCGGCTGCAGCAGGCGAAGTAGAACTAGGGGAAGCCGAGGAGTCACTGCAGCAGGAGGCGCAAGCGGCACATGCATAATGCAAACGGCGTGGAGGCGATTCCTGCGCGCCGACATCGATCCAATGGAGATTGGCCATCGATGATTGCTGAATTTTGAACAAAAGCTCGCACGTGACAAATCCTTTTATGGCAGCGCAGAGCCGCCGAGGGATGCAGGCGACAACGACGACGACGCGGCGCCGTCGCCAGCGTAGGCCACAAGCGAAGCCACGAAGGTGAAGAGGGAGTGGGAAGGGGAGGTAAGGTGGCCTCCAAACGTGTTGAACGTTATGACAACTGCGGGCACGAGGCTGTCGATCGATCTGCAGCTGAGCATCTGGTCAGGCACAGCAGGCGGCCGCAAGAACGACGCGTGGATACTCTCTGCACCCGCTCGACTCCTCACTTATCCAAGGGTAGCGATGGCTTTTAATTGCAGCCGGGATCAGCAGCAGCAAAAAAACCAAAGAGAAGAGAAGCCTCTGCTGGCCGTATAGAATTCTTGCATTAATCAGAAAGTCAACGGAGCTGCCAAGCCAAGGAGGAGGATCATAAACGAAAGCAATTGGCAGCCAAGTCGAGCAAGTCTCTCGCAACTCTTGCCTCCATTATCATAATCAGCGCAGCTGGCCAGGCCAGGCCAAGGAGGAACCTGTGCCGAGCACGCACCAAGAAATTCCTGCGGCTTGTCTTGAATGGGGAATGTCTGGCCGGGGCAGGAATGCCACAGACGAAGATGGAGACAGAGCCAGGCCAGCTGGCGACGTCTGCAGTGAGCGGGTTTATTGAATAAACATTGCCGCGATCTCTAGACTGCTACTGCCTTTC
Source organism: Zaprionus vittiger (assembly GCA_018904025.1). Taxonomy (NCBI): domain Eukaryota; kingdom Metazoa; phylum Arthropoda; class Insecta; order Diptera; family Drosophilidae; genus Zaprionus; species Zaprionus vittiger. The sequence continues at coordinate 1,208,540 of JAEIFQ010001142.1, read as the reverse complement.
TCCTCCATCTCCCTCTTGCTCCACTGCCGCTGGTGGCGTCTGCTTTGCTGATTTGCAGCGCTGATAGGCGGCGGAATCAGATCAGCTGCGGACTTTGGAGCCCAGCGACGCAGGAAGGTGCAAAATGCCTTGCGCCTCCGTTGCGGCCTCGGGGGATGCACTGAACTGTCCGCCAGCCTCTGCGTCCAACCGTCCTCGGCGGTATTAAATCAATGCCAATCCATAAATGGTCTATGCGACGCGCAGTTTCAATTGGAATCTCTCAGCGATTTCATTATACCACAATAATATCGGCAAATCGAGGTATGAGGAACGCCAGCAGCAGCAACTCTGGAGCGGAGCCAGAGCTGCCTCTCAAGTGTTTCCAGTTAAATGCAGCTAAAGACTTCTTGGCCTCCGTCTTGGTCTCCGCGAGGTGTGAATGTGCTCCATCTTGGGTTCACAGTTGGGCCTCCAAATTAGTCAGCAGGAAGAGCAGGCTTTAACTAGGGATGCTCTTAATGAAGTCAGTGTACTTGGGCTTGACAGAGCACTATCTAAGCTAAGGTTTCCATAGAGATCTTAAGCTTAGTCGTGAGTAAGCTTTTACTGCAATCAAAAGGCCAAGTTCTTCTAAGGTAATCTTAAGATACTTCCAGTAGAGTCTCCTGAGAGCACACTCTACGAACTTTAATCGCAACTAACTTCCAAAAGTGTCTTCAAAGAGCATAGCCGTAGTACTTTAATCTGAGCTTAACTCTTGGCCATTTTCTGTGTAGCTACAAAGTTTCAAAATGTTCGTAGTATTTAAAATGCAACTTGGGGCAGCCTGCAGATTTCCATGCCAGACACATTCCGTGTGAGAGAGAGTTGCCTAACAGCCAATCGAGAACGTTGGCAGTTTTTAGTTTCCCAAAAGGTTCTACGTATCCTTCGATAGATAACTTTTTTGCTCTCACTTCCATGGCCAATGCACAGAAATTGTGCATGTTTTCTTTTTGCCTCGGATGCTTTGACTTGTGGCCCATGCCAAGGACGTGACAATGCCAAGGAGGCAAGGGGAGAGAGTGGAGAGGGGGACAGTAGAGACTGCTAGTGTTGCTGCTGACGATGTTTGGTCAATGGTCAATTTGGCAGCAGTTTATTTTGATTGTTGTGCATCCGGGGCAAGGATAACGATGTGAACACGAAATGGCACAGCAACCTCTCTCTCTCTCCCCTGCCCAAAACTGCAACTGTACCCCTTTGTTGTGCTTTCTCCCTTCCCATCCTATGTTACATAGTCGCACTCTCACGTAGCACAGCTCACAGTCGTGTCTCTCCTCGATAGTCACGAAATGTGCTGATAACGAGTCCTAACCCATTTATGGCTGGCATCGATGTCCTGCGGCAGCCACGCTCCGTTCCGTTCCGCATCCACTCTCTCTCTCTCTATCACTCCCTAGCTCCCTCTCTGTCTGCCATATCTTTCAAAATAATCGCTTATGCATTTTTCGGTTCACATTTTGCCTGCTGTTGCTGCTGCTGCAGGTGTAAATTCTGCCGTTATACCGCGGCTCGTCCGAAAAATTTATCCTTATCCATTTTAGTTTTGGCCAACGGCAAATCGAATTGTTTTGCGATCCGTCTATAAAGTTTTTCAAGCGTTTGTTTGTTTTGCCGGCGGATTTGGGGCTTGCCATTGGGATGTGGTGCACGAAATTGATCCTTAAACCGCTTTTCGTGCAATTTTTGATAGGAGAGAGTGTGTTTTTTTCTCTATATTAACTTGCGTTTTCACATAGGCAGTGCAGTGTTTGAACTTTGATTTTTGTATTATACATGACAATCCTTAGTTGAAACTGATAAGAGAACCAAATTTCGTACAGTTTTTTATATGAATTTAAATATTATCTGCTGTGTAGGTTTAGTTTTCACTTTAAGGTCCACTTTGACGTTGAACAAGAGCACAACTTAAATATATTTAATCTTCAAGCAAGATCTCTTATTGAGGTCTGTTTGAATACATTTTAAAGGGAAGATTTCAATGAATGTGAGTGAATGTTTTCACTTTAAGGTTCACTTTGACGTTGAACAAGAGCACAACTTAAATCTATTTAATCTTCAAGTAAGATCTCTTATTGAGGTCTGTTTGAATACATTTAAAAGGGAAGATTTCAATGAATGTGAGTGAATGTTGTACTACTGCCAGTATTGACAGATAGTACAGTCATTTACTGTTCATTCTTACATGTTTAATAGGAATACAATTCAGTTTTAGAATGAATGTAAACGAATGTTATACTATTGTCAGTATTAACAGATAGTGTAGTCATTCAGTTTTTATTCTTACAGGCTTTATAGGAATACAATTCAGTTTTAGATTTTCCATTCTTTGCATTACTTAGTTTAAATAAAGTCCAAGCCATCTTTAGCTGTGCTTTAAGTTACTGCCAAAGTTTAGCACTTGCAACTATTTCCAACTCGCAAATGGGAACCTTACTTAGCTTAGTTAATGTGCGAGGTTAAATCCATGCGGTCAGTGTCGATTTCGGCCATGCGCAGAGGAGTCTCCCCTTGGTCCGTGGGCCACGCTCATTAGGGTCGCATTGCCACAACTTAATTCGAAATAAAAATTAGTTGCCACAGCACATTGTGGAGCGGACTCTTCTCCTTCTCCTCTTGTTGCTGTTGTTGTTGTAATGGTCGCAACTAATTACGCTGAATAAATTTAAATGGGCCGCGCACCTGACATTTATGACGGCACTAAAACACACACACACACACCCAACCCCGATCTCTGTCTCTCTCTATGTTTTTTGGCAGTCAAAGGTGAATGGAACCGTAGGTGAGTTGAGGCTGCCTCTTGGCCCTGCACTCTCTCTGGCTTCAAGCTCAAGTGCCTCGCATAATTGTGATGTGGCGGAAGCCGGTGGCAGCGATGGCAGGGTGAGCTGCGCTTGGACACGGGGCACGCGGTGCGCATCATTAACCCGTGAGTGCCGTGTACCCGACATAGTTTGGTAATGAGACATCAAGTGCGCTCGTCCAACTCTCAGCGGAAGAACTCTCTCGGCTAGGACACGCGTTGGGCAGGTTTGCACCTTGTTGCAGCTGCCCCGAGTTGTGCAGCTTGTCGTGCGCAGTCGCTTGGAAACACAATTTGGATTGGGATTTTCTTGTTGTTGTTTGGTTGTGTTTGGTCCGTGGCAATCATATCCGATTACTAGCCAAATAGTGCGCCGCGCTCTGCCAACAATGCGTGTGCGTGTGCGTGGAATGAGGTTCTACATATGATGGGTATATATGGATTTCCTTGCCTCCTTGCCTCCATCCCTTGCCTCCGTCTTTTGGCAATCTTTTTGCCGACGACGCGACGGCTGCCAAACAATCAACGGGGCTGCTGCCTTTGTGCCCTGTTCCGCCCTGCTCTACTCCTGCTCCTGCTCAGTGCGTCTTGCGTGTCATTCCATTTCCGCCTCAGCCTCAAATCGCAAATCAAACACAGCAAGAGCAGCCGCAACGGCAGCTGCTCCTTGCCAGCGTTTTTGCATGTACACACACACAAACAGAGAGAGAGAGTGGCGCATATCCTGGCGGAGGGCTGGAGGCAGAGGCACAGGCAATCTTAATCTTAATATAGCCAGCTATAGCTTTTGATTTGCAGCCAAACAAAGCCGACGTCGAGTCGCGTCAAAGGCGAAACGTCAAAGTAGCGCGGGCAGAATGAGAGCGATTGAAGTCTTGACGGGGCTCCTACCTCCTACCCCCCTCCCTCCTCGTTCCCTCCCCTGTGTGTCTAGTGCATTGTGTGTGCATTGTAGTTGTCGTTGTTGTTGTCGCTGCTCTGTGCACACAGGAAACTGCAGAAAGGTGCAAACGAACTTCCGCTCCAAATCAGTTTTCGATTTGTTGTTTAGCTTCTGCTTCAGCTGCCACGCGCTGTTGTCGCAGCCGCCTAAAGAAAAAAGAAAGACTGTGTGAGTGAGAGCGCAAGTGTAAGGAGTGTGGAAGAGGGACAGATATACTCCACTGAAGCTCATCTTGTGAGGCTTCGCCGCTGGGCTAATCAATCATCATCATCATTGTTGCCCTGATGTTGGTGTCCTGAAAGGCCGATTACCTTCGCAGGACCGTCCAGGATACGCTTGCTCTGCTTGGCCTATAATTAGGCAAAGCGTAGTAGCAGCTACCAGGAGGCAAATGTGACTTTAATGAGTAAAAATGTGATAATTAGTAGACGCCGCCGACAAAGTGCAAGACAAGAAAAACAGCGACGAAAAAAACCGGTGGCAATTGGCCTGTCTAGGTTCTCTCATCCTCTCTCTGGGTTCCCTTGGTAATTACAGTGGAAAATCATTTGCCCGGCAAATTGCTGGGCACACTGGGAGGGCACAACAAGTGCCTCTAAGGAGGAGGAGCAGTAGCAGATTTGAACAGGCGCTGCTGCTCTTACTGATGGCATTTTCCACCTGCGGCCAATCACTCGACTTGGGCAAACAATGCAAATTGAAATGCTGCTTGCAAAAATATTGTTATTCAATTAGATTGAAGACAGACAGACTGAGTGACGCGGATTGAATCTTGAGTGCTGCATAGATCTATTGTGTACTCAATTTAGTGACCAGAAAGTGCGCCTAAAAAAGCAGCTTCAGTTTGTCTTGGCTTAATAAATAAATTGATAAATATATAAGATATATACAGCCAGACAGATGTGATTAACAGCAAGATACCCTACAAGAATATACTAATACATAAAGACGGACAAAGTCTAATTCATGTCTTACGTCTAACATATGTATATGTGAGTAGCCACTGTGTTTATGTCCCGATCGGATTGAAATCGGGAGAAAAGACAGATAATATATGTAATTACTTAACTATATGTTAAAGTCAATAAATTGTATCTTTTATACGTCGGTTACAATTCAAATTTAAATATTTAATTAATGAATTATACACGAATCTTCATGCCAAATTTGGTGTCTCTAGTATTAACAATAGATGAGATAGGTGCATTCATACTGGCCTACAGAAGTATATGATTCTATCAAGTCAGCTATTCATACTGCACAAGAATATATATATACATTGAGTAGTATATCACGCCTCTTTGTGCCTGTTACTTAAGTTAAAATACCCTTTTTTGACCATTTCAATTATCGAAGGGTATATATTTATATAAAATATAACTAACTATATATAAAACGTTAACAACTCTAGTAGATTTGGCAGTCAACTGCGTGGAATGAGTGTGTCAACACGAAATGAGGAATGAGGGCGGCGCACATAAAGTGCATAATGGAGTGCACCACGTGAAAGAGGAGGAGGAGGAGGAGGACTAAGATGTCCTTTTTTGCGCATAGCCTATGGCTAACAAAACACACACACACACAAACACACACACTGACACAGCGTCGGCGCTGGCAACAACGTAATTCAAAGGAATTTTTTTCTAGGTGTTCCTTATCGCCAGCGTCGACATTGCCTCAGCCCCTCTTTGCCCCTGTCCAAATGTTGACCATGTTGTGGATGTGCATGTGTGTGTGTGTGTATGATGTGTCTGTGTGCGGTGGTCATGGTGGGGGGAGTGTGTTAAATGTTTTGCGTCAATTTGTCGCTTTATGTTTGCGACCTGAAAATGCTGCCAACATACACACACACACACGTACATTGTGCTGCTGCACTGTGAATGAAGCGTAAATAGAATGTCTACGTTGTATTTAACTCGGTTAAATGAAAGCGGATCGGGATCCACGGCAATTTACCTGAATGGCACAAACAGTGACGTCATGCGGTGCCGTCGCCGCCGTCGGGTAATGTCATTATCAGACTCAGCCGCAAGGACACAACGCAAGGCAAGAGTAGACAGGGAGAGAGAGTGGGAGAGTGAGAGAGAGGGGCAGAGGCGACGACTGTGCGTCCATCTAGGGCTCAATGTAATTCGCACACCCCGTCGTGCACGTCACAAAACAAATGATAAACAATTATTTGTTAGAGAATGTTCCGGCAGTGAGTGTATTGGCCCTATATCGGCCTATATGCCGCTCTATATTCTTTGATCTCGCCTTGTTGCTGGCGCTGTTGTTGTTGACCAGATTTATCACCAGTTCACAATGCATTTGGGTGTTCCAATTGTTTGAGAGTTAACAATTTAATACGTAGAAACACGACAAATCGGAAGTAGAATATTCCGATTTGAATTTTTTTCGATTTCTGTTGCGGAAGTAGAAGACAAAAGGGAGAAGCAAAAAGAAAAAAACTTTGACAACACTATCAATTGCTCCAAGTGGGCAGCTCTCTTGCATGTGGGCAAACGACAAGGCAAAAGGGGGAACAATTAGCGCGGCAGCGGCGGTGGCGGTTAAAAGTTATTGCAAAGTTATAAATTAAATGTTTCATGTACAAACAATCGATCGTATGTTAATTGTCGTTTAATGCTATATTAAGCATTATGTTAGTAAGCCACGCACATCGATAAGTTAATTACTGCCGCGGGGAGGAAAAAAGCGCGCCAAGTTAAAATTATCACTGCGTAAGTAGGGTGTGAAGTGGAAAACGCATAAAAATTTTATACGCAATTACTTTTATCAGCTTGTTCGTGTTTTTTTTACTCATTTTTTGTCGTTTGTCAATTAAATATTCTATGAGTGCTTTATCTAGTAAATTTATGCCGTTATAATTGTGTTTGTACGACTTATTAACTTATGCATGTGTGTGTGTGTGTGTCGTATGTTCTGCAGCGTTGCCACCTTGCTGCAGTTGAGTAGGAGTGTGATTGCGATAAGGAAGACAATTGGCACAAGTTAATGGCCCCACAGGCGATGCATCAATTAAAGTAAATTTGATAATTACTTATATTAGTGTAGAGTGTCGTCTGGCTAACTTAAAGCGACACTTGTTAACTCCCACGGCCCCGGACAGCAGCGACCACAGTAGCAAGCGGAAGTAACTATTTTGTTTGCCTTCCCTTTTGGCATGCCATTTAGTTTGCCAGCTTAATTTGTGGACTGTTTGTTGTTTCTTTAATTTTCGTTTTTTTTTCTTGTGCATACCCAAGAAAATCTTCTCGAGGGGTATCTTAGTGTGTGAATGAAAGAGCAGCATTTCGATATGTTGAGTGTATGCGTAAATATGTCAACTGTCGTTGTATGTGTGTGTGTGTGTGTGAGCTGCGCCTGCCTTATTCAGTGCTGCCAGAATTTATGAATGTAAAAGAGCCAAAATAGAAAAAAAGCTGAATGCATGCAGTTTTGGCTATTAAAAAAAGCTAGTTAGAGGAATATTTTCTATTTTGTCCCGCAGACCCGACGAAAAACAGCTGAGTTGGCAACACTGCACTTGTACAGCAGCAGCTTTCTGTTATCAACATGTTGTACCGCTGTTATTAACATGCATTCTGCATGACTTGGCTAATTAGCAACTCCTTCGTACAGGGCATATTTTAGTCTAGCTTTGTTTGTATTACAGCATTTTTTTTGTTGCGTTTCGTAATCGTGAATTTTAATTGCGCGTAGGCTTCATTCGGATTTTCTTGCTGCCTGTCACAGTCGCAGTCGCAGTCTCAGTCTCAGTTTTAATTAAACACAATACACATTTTCCGCCTTTTGCAGATTTTCGTGTTGCTGGGGCAGTTGCGCTGTCACTGTTGCTATCTCTGTCTCCCTCTCACTCTATGTCGCTGTTAGTTGCTGTTAGTTTTTATGAGTGCCTTAATTGCTCCCTCTCTCGCTCTCTTTCTACTCCCCCTCTCCACCCTGATTCGCATCTTTTGTGAACATCTTAATTACATAATAAAAATTATTTAGTTTTGCAGTTCCTACCACGCTCTGTTTTTCCTCCTCTTCTCAACTCTTCTCTTCTCTTTTTCGCATGCTCGTTGCCATAATTTTATAGCTCGTTTAGTTTTGGGGTTAAAGATTTATGATCACAGATTTTGGCCAACAGATATGGCCAAGATAAATATTTTGCCATCTCATGTTAGTTTTAGCTTCAGAAATTTCCATCAGGAATATTTCAAGCCAAATATTTGTGCTATATATTGAATATACATTCATGTTCCGTTTCAGATGAGCGGCAAACGAACGCGCAGCTTCAAATGTGCCGTACACCAGCGAGATCGTGAAGTTTGCTCCGAGAACGACTTTCAGCTGGTGCTCAGTGAGCCGCCGCTCTTCAGAAAGATGGTGCATGCCGTAGCCGTGGAGGTGCTGCCGGAGGAGCGGGATCGCAAGTACTATGCAGATCGTTACACCTGCTGTCCGCCTCCGCTATTCATTATACTGATCACAATCTTGGAGGTGCGTGCAGGGAGAAGATCTCTAAAAGTTTCCATATGTATGCTATATATTCTTCTATCTTCTCTTCTCTCCTTCTCTAGCTGGGCTTCTTTGTGTATCACACTGTGGCGACGGGCCAGACAGCCGCAACGGGACCCGTGCCCAGTGATTCCATGTTCATCTATCGTCCGGACAGGCGCCATGAGATCTGGAGATTTGTTCTGTATATGGTACTGCATGCTGGCTGGTTCCATCTGGGTTTCAATGTGGCTGTGCAGCTGCTCTTTGGCCTGCCACTGGAGATGGTGCACGGCTCGACGCGCATCGCCTGCATTTATTTCTCTGGCGTTCTTGCCGGCTCCCTCGGCACCAGCATCTTTGATCCCGAGGTGTATCTGGTGGGCGCCAGTGGCGGTGTTTATGCTCTGCTAGCGGCGCATCTGGCCAACGTGCTGCTCAATTACCACCAGATGCGTTATGGCGTGGTGCGACTGGCGTTTATACTGATTTTCGGTAAGGATTGAGGAGGATACTCTGTAGTTTCCTTTAAAGAGATCTTGCTTTATATTTTGCCCCCACTTTACAGCCTCCTTCGACTTTGGCTTTGCCATCTATGCACGCTACGCTGGCGAGGATGCACTGCCTGCGCAGGTGGGTGCCAGCTCGGCAGCAGTGTCATATGTTGCCCACCTGGCTGGCGCTGTGGCTGGACTCACCATTGGATTGCTCGTGTTGAAGAACTTCGAGCAGAAGCTGCACGAGCAGCTGCTCTGGTGGATCGCACTGGGCACCTACACGGCCCTGGTGGTCTTCGCTGTGGCCTTCAATATACTCAACGGGGTGACCCTCTTCAATATGCGCGTGGAGAAGATACGCTTCACTGAGACATATTACAATGACTTCCAGGTCTAACACGGCATCAACTTGAGATTTATTGGATTCATTTTTTTTTTGTATTTTTTTTGGATTCGTTGAAGTTTTTTGTTATTTAGTTTATCGTTTCGCAACTGGTGGACAGTGGGATAATTGGATAATTAAGTGCATAAGTTCTTGAGATCGTATCGTATCGTTTATTGTTTTTGTAAGTTCATTTATTGGCGTGCAATATGCGTTAAACAGACACGATCGATGTGTATTTGTAAGTGTACTATATAGTGTATTATTGTATTGTAAGCTATATAGACAATCTATCTGGACAGTCGATGCAATTGCTTCTAAGTTAAGAGTTAAGGGAACTGATTGATTATTGATCTATCGCTGCATTTACATAAAGTGTTCGGAACTGATTAGTTTGTATAAACTTTTGAACTTTTGATGCTCAAGGGATTCGAAATTTGCAAATCATACAATTGAAGACTTTATCGCGTAGGTTTAAGCTGAAGAAAAGTAATATATACTTTGATATATATAGAGTATACATATAAATGTACAGTAAATACAATGCGCCATATTGAAACCGATTTGGAAGACAGCTAAATTATTTCAGTACTGTGTACCCTACTCTCAATCCACTGCAGGCCTTATATACCACTGATATTCTTGATAAACTACCTCAGATCGGTAGAGTAATTAAGCATATATAGCAAGTTTACATTGAAATCGGTTTCAAGGTGGAAATAAAGAAAGTCCTTATAAGAAATCATCACTGCCTGCAAAGAGCACCAACTGAATATATTTATACTTGTATTTTGTACATTTTGTACAGCACAGAAAAGCATAAATAAATAAATAACACTGATAATGCTAAATAAAACATAATTTGTTTTCTTTTTGCTGAATTTTTGTGTAAAGAATGGCCAAATTATTAAAAAAAAAGCTAAATTGCATGGAGTTTTCGGTATTAAAAAAAAGCTAGATAGAAAAACATTTTGAAAGAAGATAGAGTTGACGGGATAATAGCTAAATTAGCAGCACTGCATCTAATCAGCTTACGCACGTACACACACACACGCACACGTGCGCAGGCAAATGACAAAGTTGTCAAAGCTTGGCGTTGCCACCCTGCACACAGCTTTTGCAGTATTTAATAAAACGAAATTCTTGCTGTGGGTACACACTGTTCGAAAATTTAGCAGTTCTTGTGAATTAATGTGAAATATTTGTGCAAATTGGAAAGATTAATTACAGCAAAGTGAAATTCCAACGGCAAAAAGGGGTTAACTGCCAGGTAAGTCGTAAGGATTTTGATTACATACGTATTTTTAGCCATAACGTGGCACGCAAAGTTATATGAAATATTTCTAGGCGCGATATGAGATCTTAACATGTTGCTCTGCATTTTTACAAAGAGGGGCGGGGCGGGGTCAGCAATGGGCGTGGCACAGCGTGCTGTGACAGTGAAAAGCGAAACGGCGAAAAACTGTTGTAGAATTTTCATGACAGTTCACGTGCACACACGCACCTGAGACAGGGAACACACGGGGCTGCTACAAGGCTGTCCCCCCGCTTCCCTTGCCACTGTCAGTTCACCTTCCCTGCCATTCTACATCCCATCATCATCATCGTCGTTGCTGTCAACAAAGCGTTGCACCTTGGCTTTTTGCCTGGCGAACAGTTGCTCCTGACGTCAACGTCTCACTCTCGCAGGAGTGGAGCTCGACACGCAGCTGCTCCGCCCCCGCGCCCCTTGACGTGCTTCTGCAGTTAACAAATCCCGGCGGACACGAATTTATGTTTGTTTGAGCATATTTCACCGTTAGTCATTCGTCAGTCGTTGTCACAAAAAGCAACAAATCCCAACCCAATGGAGCATGGCCAGCAACAACGTTGCTCCCATCCCATCCCAGTCCGGGTATGATATAAGCAAATAAAGAGGGTAGCTCCAGGGAGGGGGGGGGGAGAATTGAAAACGGCTTGAATGGCAGCAAAAAGTGTTGCCTGTTTGGACAAAGGCTTCAATTGACGCTGATTAATGCTGGACGCGCTAATACGCTGCTGTTGACGCCCGGCTCTCGTTGAGCTTTTAAATGGAGTAGTGCAAGGGGTTACCCTGTGAGCTGTGAACAGTAGCGGGTAGTTGGAATTGGTAATCAAAGAGTTGACAATTCGATTTGGGTGTGGCATATGAGGAGAGTCTAACTCTGAGAGGTCTAAAGCTTAGTTAGAAAGTTGGTCTTCAGATTTGAAGGAGAGTATAGGCTTTAGAAGAATTCCTAACTGTCCTTTACATACCTCGTGCCCTACTTGAACACTTCATTCGGTTTATTTGCTGAGATCATCTGCATTTTGTGATATATGTATGTATGTATAGAGGGGGAACTCTTTTATCTAGCTCTTCCTCATATTCCCTCTAGTTTCAGCTACTAAGTTCTATGTTGGGATACAGTTTCTTGAGATTTGAAGGGGAGTATAGGGTTTAGAAGAATTCCTAAGTTTCTTATACCTACCCCGTGCACTACTTGAAGACCTCATTCGCTTAGATTATCTTAGATTGCTTAGAATTTCTGAATTTCTATATACATAAAGGGGAAACTCTTCTATCTAGCTTCTCTCCCTGAACTAGCACTGGTTGGGATACAGTTTCTTGAGATTTAAAGGGGGAGTACAGGCTTAATTCTAGAAGAAGTCGTAAGTTTCTTTTACCTACCTCGTGCCCTACTGGAACACTTCATTCAGTTTAATGCTTAGATTATCTGCATTTCGTGATATATAAAGGGGAAACCCTTCTACCTTCTTCAATCAGATTCTTCAGTATTAATAGCAACTCAGTACCGTCTTTATTTTAGAAGAATTCTTAAGATTTGTATGCATCATACCTTATCTGTTCTTTGTATTAGTTTTAGCTAATCAAATCATCTGCATTTCGTATTATATAAGGCTAAACTTTTCCACTGCCTCTAGCACTACCTCAGTCTCTTTTCTTCTGGACTTCTACAGACCTAACCCACTCAACTAGCACTACCCCATTTTTCCTTCAGTTTGAGCTTCTTAGTACTTGTGCACAGCTTTCCCTATACAAAGAAAACTCTTCCATCAAGCTCTACCTTATTTCTCTCTTACTTTTGGCTACTCAAACCTGCCACACATTTTCCCCTATGCTGTCCTTCTGTTCCCCTAGCTAGTTCTACCTGCAACTGATCTATTTGTAGTTCAATAGAGCTTGAAACTGCTGCCATTTGCAACTTGTATGTAGAATTTTAATTGAGTTCCAAGCAGAGAGTGCAGCGGCTTAAGCGTTCTTCGACGAGAGCGCTTATTGAGAGTCCCAGTAAATAAATCATATAAAGATGCAGCAGAGAGCAGTAAAGGGAGGGGAGGAAGCGGAGTGGAGTGAAGGTAGCTGGGGAAGGTGCAACAGACTGTTGCTTGTCCTTCGGTCCGGGGCACCGCCAACATGTTTATAAAAAGTACAAGTTAATATTTATGTAATTCAGTCGATGCGGAGCTACAACGAGCAGATCATTACATTGACATATTCATGCACACGCTTCGAGTACAGGAATTCCGCTGAAGAGGCGAACAATGCGAGAGAGAGAGAGAGAGAGAGGGGGGAGAAAGAGAGAGGGGCATAGCTGAGCATGTAAACGGCGAACGTTGCATGGTGCGTCCCACGCGCGAGGCAGAAATCAACCTGACTTGGGTATGTGGAGCTGTGGCTTTTGTTTCTCTGCGCTGACAGCGAATGTGGCCAAGTAACTCAAGAGTTGCAGCTCCAAGTGGACTCGCGCTTTATCTGCGACACAACGCTGGACAGTCGCGTTCATGTCGTCCATGGCTGGGCTTATCAAAGGTCTCGTGTACCTGTCATAAGGCCCACTGAAATATTGTGGTCAGGCAATGTTGAGAAAGGAATGGAAGAAGGGGTAGGCAGAGGCAGAGGCAGAGGCAAAGGCAGCTGCAGTTAACTTTGCACTTTGAACATTTAATAAAGCGCAACCAGGTGAAGCTGCTGCCAGGATCTCAACATTTATCTCACTCGACGCCGGAGCAGGGAGTTGAAGCCGTCGCCGGTTGCCGTTGTGCTGGCATTGCGGCAAATATGGAAATTTGTTGGACACAGTCTTTTTGTGGCGCACTAACCGCTTCATTAAATGCTTGGGCCTGCTGCTGCTGCTGGCTACCAAGTATCCTCGTGTGCCTACACCCTGCTCCTCCACCCTCAGCGAGGTCCTTATGGCGTAATTAATTCCTGCGGCCTGAATATGCAAGGGGGAGAAAGGCGCTTAGGACGCAGCAAGTGGCCAGACGCTTGACCTCGCTGCGAGAGGACAATGCACACTGGGTGAAGCTAAGCCAAGGCATTGTGTAGCGAGCTGGATGAAATTGAGCGGGAGTGGTTGACTGGGGAATACCCTGTAGTGAGTTAAGTAAGGGGATAAGCCAACCTTAGTTTGTCTGCAACGAACTGAGTTAGACTTTAGCTTGCCTTCAACTATTACTAACACTTGCAACTAATATATCTCTTTCTGTAGAGCCTACAGGGGATTGTAAAGGTAATTGTGCAGTGAATTGGGGAAAAGTGGGAGAGCAGAGCATACCCTGTAGTCAGTTTAGTAGGGGGATAAGCCAACCCGAGTTTGTTAACATCGAACTCAGCTAGACTTCAGCTTTCCCTCAACTATTTCCAACACTTGCAACCAATAACTCCCTTCTTTAGAGCCTACAGGAGATTGTGAAGATAATTGCAGCGAATGTGGTTGACTGGGAAATGCCCTGTAGTGAGTTAAGTAAGGGGATAAGCCAACCCTAGTTCGTCTAAATCGAATGCAGTTAGACTTGAGCTTGCCCTCAACTATTGCTAACACTTGCAATCAGTACATCCCTTCTTTAGAGCCTACAGGGGATTGTGAATATAGTTACAGTGAATTGGGCAATTGTGGTTAACCAGAGCATACCCTGTAGTCAGTTAAGTAAGGGGATAAGCCAACCCTAGTTCGTCTAAAGCGAATGCAGTTGCTCTTCAGCTTATCCAAACAATTCCTCACACTCTCTGCACCAATATACCCCACACTATACTCCCCACAGGGTATGCGAAAAAAGGCTGCGGCTCTGCGACACAAATGTGGAAATAATGGAGTCTCTAGTGTTGCCACAAATAGCGCAGATTTCGCAAGGATTTCATTTGCAGCAAGGCGAGGAAAGGCCTGACCTAACCGGGATGGGATGAGATGGGGGGACAAGCTAAGGATCGGCTGCTGACAGGGCAAACAAATTAACGTGCCGCATAAACGCTGGGCTGGCCGCCGGCAGCTTTTTGTGGCAAGCCAAATCAAAGGCGAAGCCGGAGCTGCGGGTCTAGCCCAGTTGCACTGTGGGCTAATCCAATGTAAATGTAAATCTAGCTACACCAACAGAACATATTGAATTTCCTACCAAGCGCAGGTGATGATGAGGCGGGGCAGGGTAGACACAGGGAGGGGTGGGACCTTCCTTTTATGTCGCCTTTTAGGTTAATTGCCTGGGCTGAGTCGATTGACGCTGTCCAGGCTGGTCAGCATAGACCGCCCTCATATGAGGTCATTGTGGCTTCATCAAAACTTAGATTGCCTTCAGCACATTGCGAGGTAATGCACGAAATTAGCTGGCGTTAAAGGTAGCAGGGGGAGAGATGACGGTACCAGGAGCTGTGCGTGCCATGCGGTAATTCAGCTACAGCAGACAACAAAGGATAAAGGATATAAACGGGAGCAGGAGGATAGCTGGAGTTGGAGCAGGTTTCGCTGGAGTAGGAGGTTAGCTAAAGTAAGAGGGTCTCTGGAGCAGGAGGGTAGCTGGAGTTGGAGATGGCGCCGTGGTTGGGGTATTCACCTGTCAGTTATTTTCATAATTTTCACCTGCTCGAATCCCGTGCGTGTGCGTGCCGTCGTCTAATTGCCTTAGCTCACGGCGGAATATGTCATAATAAATGTCTACCTGCCTCACACCCCTAGCACCCCCCCCACATCTGTCAGGTTTGTAGCTTGACAAGGTCGTTCGACTTTAATGTTTCGTTCGAAATTCTCTCTCTCTCCTTGCCACTAAAATGGCTGATACACAGGACACAGAACTCGCTCCACTCGAGCTTAGCTACAGCATCTTCGATGATGAGTCCGAGCTGGCGGCTATACAGAGCCTGATTGACAAGGAACTCTCGGAGCCATACTCGCTCTACACCTATCGCTACTTTGTCTACAACTGGCCACAGCTCTGCATCTTTGCCCGGCACGGGGAGCGTTATGTGGGTGTCATTGTGTGCAAGATGGAGACAAAGCTGCATGCCCTGCAGGGCTACATAGCCATGCTGGCTGTGGATCCCACTTATCGACTACAGCGCATTGGCACCACGCTGGTGGAGAAGGCCATCGAGGCCATGATAGCGGAGCGTGCCGATGAGATTGTGCTGGAGACGGAGCTGACCAATAAGGCTGCATTGAGACTGTACGATAGTCTGGGATTCATACGCGAGAAGCGTCTGGTGCGTTACTATATGAATGGTGTGGATGCACTGCGTCTCAAGTTGATACTGCCCTGGCGCGATGATGAGTAGCAGCTTCTATTTTGGATCGTTTCTTCTGTTTGTTAAGTTGTGCAATGAAATGTATGTCTGTCTTTATCTCTGTCCCTCTCTCTCTCTCCCACCTACTGCTGTCAATTAGCGCCCCATGAAGCGGCTACTTGTTCGCCTCGCCCTCGTCCTCGTCCTGATCTCCCTCGTCTGCTTGTCCTTCTTCAGCAGCCGCTTGACCCGACTCGACTCTCAGGTAAAGCAAACAGATTGATAGCCAGCTAATTGAGTGCAAATGCCGAGCGACACACCCAACACACACACCTCTCTCTCATGTGTGTGCTACCTTTGATTACCCTTGCTGCTGCTACTCATGAAGGGAAGGGAAGGGAAAGGATAATTGCCATTCAGGGTCATGTCAAATGACTTTGGGTTATGGAGTTGTTAAGCCAGTCCCTCCATCCTGTGATAAGCCACGCTAAGAGGTGGTCCATGGTGGCGGTAAGTGCCCAAATCGCTTGCATTCAAGCGGTTCCTCTTTAAGATTGAGAAAGGCTAAGCTATTAAGTTGAGGAAGAAGAGAAGTGCTGAGGAGCTAAGGTAGTGCTAGGAGGTTTGAGGGAAAGACGGCAGTTTAATGGATATGGTAGTTATGGTATGTCAGTAATATAAGTATATAATGTATGTAATGTAAGTATAGATAGATGTATAGATCGTATATAGTTATCTGGCTGATCTAAATAGTGTATAACTTAGGCTGCCCAAGCTCTCTGCCTTCATGGGTTTAGCGGTTCTTGCTCTCTAGTCTCTTGGGGTTTGCACTACTGAGTTTAGCAGTCCACGTTGAGAATGTTGGAGTAAAGTTGATATGTTAGATACTCGTATATTTGGTATGTATAGCAGCTATAGATTTAGCAGGAATATTTTTTGGAGTGGCAGGAATCCTGTACTATATGGGTTTGGTCTGGTTTACTCAGCACCTTGTTAGCGAGTTATCGCACACAAAAGAAGGAAGGCTTATCTAGAGGAATATGATTATGAAATATTATATAAACTGGCAAAGAAAATGTTGTTTCACTCTCTAGAATACCTTTAGAACAGATTAACTCTGTTGTCTCTACACAAGATAGCGCTTTTTTGCTTTGGAGTGTGATGAAATTGGCTAGATATAACACTTATAGTAGCTACTGAAGTTATATATAGTTATTCTTCTTGATCCTCTAGAGCATGTTGTAGTCGAATAAATATTACATGTTATATTGTATAGATACATTAGCTATTTATTGAAGCTAAAATGGTATATGGTATAGTATATTCTTGATCTTAAGGTAGTATATAGTCTTAGTTTTTGATCTAACTGGAATATCTTTCAGGTTGGCAGGTTTGTTCTTGATAGGCACCGTACGTTGCGAGAGAGTCAACTCTGCTCTTGAGTATGTTGATGTTGAATAAAAATATAGCAAAGATATGCATGTTTTGCATATACTGGAGTTATATGTAGTTACATATCTTCTTGATCGAACTATGTTACTCTTAGGGTTTGTCTAATTCACCCAGCTACCAAGCTCTTCCTTTATTCTGTAGGGTGTTGCAGTGGAATAGATACTGCACATATAACAGCTATATATTGAAGCTAAAGATGATATAGATGATATATGGTATATATGATATTGTTAGCTTCTATATAGTTTAAGTTTTAATCAAACTGCAATATATTTCAGGTAGCCAGGCACTTGCTGGTCCTACAGTGTGTCTAGTTTACCCAGCCACGAGCCTCTTCCTCAACTCTGCAGCACGTTGTAGAATAGATATTAAATGGTATATTGTATAAATATAACAGCTATATATTAAAGCTATATACAGTATATGGTATAGTATATACTTACTCTTAAAATACTATACAGTTATCTTCCTGATCTAACTGGAATATCTTTCAATTTGCTAGGGAGCAAGGGGGCGCTCTGGCTTTGGTCTACTTAACAAAGAGAGAGTCAACTCTCGCTGGAGATTTCCTCTGCCCTCATTGGAGGTTGGTGCTCTGGAGGATGCCCTGCATAACGAACGCACTGCAATTGTGGCCTGGGCTTGGACTTGGTTCGCTTGTTAGCATTAGAGCCGTGCTGAAATAATAATCCAAGGTACTCGAGGCAGCTCTCTGGTTTGCCCTCTTACGAGCGTTGATCTTTGATACCCACTTGAGCTGGAGGCAGCTTCCAGTCAGCAGCAGCAGTAGCATGCAGCATGCAGCATGCACCATGCACCATGCAGCTTCCTCAGTTTGCGGCACTCGAGCGGCTTCACCAGCAGCTTGGACCAGATCAAGCCTGTCGGAGTTGGACTTGGAGTCAGAGTTAAAACTCAATGCTGGCGACTTTTGGCAGCTGGCATTGGGTGGAGGTAAGGCAAGTAGGGAAGGGGAAAGAGGGGGGGGGGAGGAGGTGATAGCTGTGGGCTGCCCGCTGACTTGCCAGGTGAAGCTTGCAGCGGCGGTGGCGGCGTTGATTGAGTTGCACCTGCCATTCGCAGAAACAAGCCGAACGGCTTCTGCCAGGGACACACAGACAATTGGGGCATGTGGCAGGTGGCAGGCGAGGCAGGCAGACGAGGCAGCTGGAGGGGGGCATGGGGCACGGGGCAGTGCACACAGGCTACTTGATGACCGACGCCCGTCGTCGCTGCTGCTTCTGCTGCTGGTCGCGTTATTTATGTGGATTTTTGGCTTGGCCTTAAGTCGCCTGGCGTCTCTCTCGCTGTCGCTGTCGACGTCGACGTCACTGTCGACGTTTTTGTTGTTGCTGCGGCTGTCGTTGACATTTGCCTGAATTTCAATTTGATGCGGCGGCAGCTTCTGTCTGCCACTGCCACACATAAATCTCAGCTGTGTTTGCTTAGCTGCAGCGGGTCAGAGGCGTACCCAGCAGGGGGGGGGGGGGCGTGTGTGCTGTTTTTGGGGCGCGCACACCCCCAATATTGTGCTGTGGGCCATGTCTGCTGCTTGGCTGATTTGCAGCGACAATGCAACAATGACAATGCCACAAATTCCATGCTCCACTCGACTACATTACAAGCAATCCCTCCATTTCTCTTCCCCTCTCCCTCTCTCTTCCCCCTCCTCTTAATGCATTATGTAATTCACTAGGATGCTATGGAATTTCCATAAATAATTAGCAGATGCAGTCAAGTGTTGCTGCTTATGGCTGCCAATGGCTGGCAACTTCTCTGACAACTCTCTGGCAACGCTGGCAACTGTCATGACAATCATTTTATGCTACTTTGATTATGCAGAATTTGGGATTATTGCTCAATGTTTAATTAACAACAACATGTATTGATAAATGCATAATAACATGTGCACTCTCTCTGTCTCTTTCTGTCAATCTATTGATATATAGTAATCGAACTTTAATTATTTATTTTTAATGAATTCTGCTCGAGCTCAAGTTAAATTTAGTTGGTTAAGCTCGTGTTGTCACTGTCTTTCTGTGCCTAGATGTGTCGTTAATTAGCTTGTTAACATTCCTTGGGCAAGTCTTCTAGATTATGTGAGTTGTTCTATATTCAGTTGTTCCTGTCTCTTTTTAGCTCTGTTTCTCTCTTTTTAACTCTTGCTATCTTTCTCTTCATCTCTCTTTATCTCTGTCTCTGTTATTTGGCATAAGTTAGACTTATCTTTCACTCCTCTAGTCTTGCTCTTGCAATAAAAAAGAGTTATCCGCGAATAATATTAGATTTCATGAATGTTTTGAGGTTAAGTTCAGTTCTATTTTAGGTTAGGTTTATGCTCGTCTTGCCACTGTCTCTCTGTGCCAAGAATGTGCCGTTAATTAGCTTGTTAACATTCCTTGGGGAAGTTTTCTAGATAATGTGAGTTGCTTAACTATTTTGAGGTTAAGTGCGGGAATTTGCAAAGAGTGAAGTCACTTTCAAGGCGGTATTTGGTTTGGCTTATTGATTTTTTTGACTCCATCTCTCTATTGGTCGCTATTTGCCTGTCTCTGCCTCTTTTTCCTTCTGTATCTCTCTTTTTAACTCTTGCTATCTTTCTTTTCTTCTCTCTTTATCCCTGTCTCTGTTATTTGGCATAAGTTAGACTTGTCTTTCACTTCTCTAGTCTCGCTCTTGCAACAAGAAAGAGTTATCTCCAAATTAAATGATATTTCTTTTATGTTTTGAGGTTAAGTTCAGTTCTATTCGAGGTTAGGTTCACTTTAGGCAAGTTTTAGACTTATCTTTTATTCCTCTAGTCTCACTCTTGCAATAAGAAAGAGTTATCCGTGAATAATATGATATTTCTTATTTCATTTGAGGTTAGATTCAATTTCATAGGAATAATATTATTTTAATTAATATAATATTACTATTTTATTAATATTTTGAGGTTAGGTTCACTTTAGGCAAGTTTTTATTGTCTTTTATGTGCAAATTCTTTTGATTCTCCGTTTTTCTATCTCTCTCGCATTCTTTCTTTGTTAAGTCTCTCTATGCCTTTACTTTCGCTCTTTAACTGCAATTCCCTTCTTCTGTGTACTTTATTAGACATAGGGTACCTCTTTCCTTGATGGTATATGCCTTTTTCCTTCTTAAAAAGTCTAAATTTCAATTTATATAAGTTTGATATGACAGAAATTCTGTCATTGTATATTATATTATATATCAAACATATAAATTCAACCCACATGGTGCTTCGTCCTTCACCTAATGAGGAAAATGCAACAATTTCCATTGTCTTCGAGCTCCTTCTCATATTTTCCCTGCGCACACTTGGGATTCCACAAAATGAACATATTTATTACAATAATTGACCCACTGCAGAATGAACTGAACTCGACTCCTTCCCTCCCTCTCTCTGTCCCCCTCTTAGGCTCCTTCACATTCGACTTATGGATTTTTCACTCCACTTGCACACGTTGCATGCAATCGAAGCTGTTTTTCCCAGGAAAACTTCCCAACCCGCATGGAAAACACACACTCAAGGAATTTCATTTATAATTTAGACATTTATTTTGTTGAAATTTACTTCTTTTCTTTCTTTCTCTTTCTTTGATTATTGTTTTTCTTTTCTTGCTATTTTCTTGTCTTGTTCTTGACATAAACATGTGTTCATGCATGTAATGCATTCATAAATCTATTATAGTTAGGGTGTAGGGGGTGTGGGGTAGGGGTAAGGGATGGTCACAACTATTTCTTTAGCTTAGCTTTAATATTTGTTTTGCTTTTGGGATTTTTGGCTTATGCTTTGCTGAGTTTTACGCTAGATTAGTTTTGCAATTTTCATTTGCATTTAGCATGTCTATAATATCGTCGAATGTGTCAAGAACTAACTATATATATACATATATATATATATAACTATATATATAAATATGTTTACAATTTGAGGACAGACAAACAACTGTGTTTCTGTTTTATTCCAGCTGAATTCGGATTACAATTACATTTAGTTTTCATGCTTATTTTTGATTATTATTTTCTTTGGCTTTTCGGTATTTTCGGTTTTTACTTTGCTTGGGATTATAATAAATACGTGTCTGTGTCTGTGTTGGGGTGTATTAGGGTGTATCTCTGTACGCATTAAGTGGCTTTAATTTAATTAAATGTAATTATTGTTTGCTGTGGTTTTTGCTTCTTTTTTTGTTGACTAGTGCGCGACTTACTAATTACAATTTACAATTTGAAACACTATATATAGTATATATGCCTATTTATATATATATATTATACATATACATCTCTAGAGCTTGGGCATCATTAGTTAAATAATTAAATAGATAATCGCTTATTGTGCTATAGATAAGTTAAATCGTATCCTAACTAAACGCGGCCAATAAATAAATAAAATAAAATAAAACGAAACGAAAAAAAACGAAAGGGAAAAAAAACATATAAATTATAAACATTGTATGGGGAGTGGGCGCGACGGGGGCAGGGCAGGGGCTGAGGGGGGTTAGTGTGTGTTTTTTACACGCAAAATAAATTCAGTCTTTGGTTCTATCACAACATTTGTTTACACGTTTCGGCCCGTTGTTGTTGTTGTTGTTCGAGTTCGGTTCTCTTCGGTTCGCTTTCTATTTAGTCTTCTTCTTCTTCATCTTTTATAGCGTGAAATGTTGGAAACGGAACGAAAACGGAACGAAAAGGAACGGAACTTAAAACTTAAGCCGAACGAATTTCGAATTTAGTTTTGAACTAAAATCTCTCTTTCTTTCTCTTTCTTTCTCTTTCTTTCTTTCTTTCTAACTCTTACTAACTGTCTATCTCTTTTTCTTTTGTTTAGTTCTGTCTATGTTTCTCTCCTGGATGATCCTTTGCTTGTGGACACTTAGGACACGCCCAAGTCGTGCAGCAAATGTTGTGTGATCACCTCGCCCTGCTCCTCCATTAGTTGCGCTGTCACAGTGTTGATCAGATTGAAGGCAATGGCGAAGACAGTGAAGGCGCAGTAGACGCCCAAGGCGAGCCACCAGATCAGCTGTTCGTACTCGCGATGACCGAAGTTCTTGAGCACCAGGAAGCCAATGGTCAGGCCAGCCAAGGCGCCCGTCAGGTGAGCAATGTACGAGACCTGAGGACCCTTGGCAAAGGAGGAGCTAGCACCGCCATCCACAAAGTATTGGCTGTACAAGGCGTAGCCCAAATCGCAGGAGACTGTAAAGAGAGAGAGCAAAAAGAGAGGGTAGGTTAGTTTAGGGTTTCTTTTTCGGGTTAGGAGTTATAGTTTAGGGTTTCTTCTTTAAGTTTAGGGTACCTTCTTCTTGTTTAGGGTATCTGTTAGGTTAGTTTAGGGTCTCTTCTTTTGCTTTGGGGTATTTTTTAGGTTAGTTTAAGGATTCTTCTTCGGGTTTAGGCTCTATTCTTCTAGTTTGGGATCTCTATTTCTAGTTTGGGGTATCTTTTAGGTTAGTTTTGGGTCTCTTTTTATAGTAAAGGGTTTCTTTTTCTAATTTAGAGTCTCTTCTTTTACTTTGGGGAATCTTTAAAGTTAGTTTGAGGTCTCGTCTTCTCGTTTAGGAGTTTTTCTTTTAGTTTAGGGTCTCTATTTAAAGTTTAAGGGCTCTGCTTATAGTTTGGAGTGTCTTTTAGGTTAGTTGAAGGATTCTTCTTCGGGATTAGGGTCTCTTCTTCTCGTTAAGGGTATGTTTTTCTAGGTTAGGGTCTCTTCTTCTACTTTGGGATATCTTTTAGGTTAGTTTAGGGTCTCTTCTTAGAGTAAAGGGTATCTGTTTCTAGTTTAGGGTCTCTTCTTCTAGTTTGGAGTATGGTTTAGGTTAGTTTAAGGATTCTTCTTTTAGATCAGAGTCACTTCTTCTAGTTTGGGGTGTCTATTTCTAGTTTAGGGTCTTTTCTTTCATCTCTAACTGCGACTACTTACCAAAGATGACCACGGAACCCAGCTGCGTGGATGCGGACTTCATGTGCGCATAGTTCAATGTGATGTTGGCCAAGTGAGCTGCGAGCAGAGCATACACTCCACCACTGGCACCCACCAGGAACACCTCGGAGTCGACTACACTGGTGCCCAATGAGCCTGCAAAGACGCCAGCCAAGTAGATCACTCCGATGCGTGCTGTGCCATGCATCACCTCCAGGGGCACACCGAAGAACAGTTGAATGATGATGTTGAAGCCCAAATGGAACCAGTTCGCATGCAGGAACATGTAGCTGAAGAAGCGCCAGACCTGCAGGCGGCGATCGGGTCGATAGACGAGCACCGAGTCGCTGGGAATGGGCACGGGTAGACCAAAGTTCTGGGCGGGCATCGTGTAGCGGTCGTAGGCGAAGATTGCAATCTGCAAAGGGGCAAAGAGAATGTGGAGTTAGTTTGGTAATCTAAATGAAGTTGGAGAGGGTCTGAGGTAGGGTTGGCGCTGGTGTGGAGTTGGTTCAGGGTTGGGTTAGGGTATCTAGCTGGGGGTTAGCTACATTGGGGGGTTGTTCTGATTTATGTTCGGTTTTTTGTTGTTCTTCCTGCACGCGACGCTCAATTCTCGTGTCCCAAATAAGCGACAAACACACAGACAGACACACACACACAGGCATATACACACACAGGCATACACAGTTACATATACAGTCATACACACACACATTTAGTGGCCTTAGTAGCGCTGTTTAGTTCCTGCCAACTTTATTTTGGCATTCGTTGAAACTTAACTCGTTTTGCCTCTCGCTCGCGCCCCCTCTTCCTGTCTCTCTCTCTTTCTACCTCCCACTCCCCCCTTCTCTCTCTCTAGCTCTCGCCTTTGTCTGTGCCTTCTTTTAGTTTTTATGTTGCTCTTGTTGTTGTTGTTGTTGCAGCTTGTTTACAATCGATTTTGGGGGCGCCAGGCAGGCAGCCAGAGAGACGAAAAACTTCTTACGGACGGCATTGCCTGTCTCCCTGTCTCCCTGTCTCTCTCTCTCTCTGTCTGTCTGTGTATGTGTGTCTCTGTGTGTGTGCGTGTGTGTCTGTGTGTAGCACAAGAATGCGCAAAAGAAAGCAGCAATTTTATCGCTTTTAGTTGGAAAAGAAGTTGTGGAGAGGGAGAGGAGAGGGAAAATTTGTAAAGTTCCTCAACGAATTTTATTGCATTTTGCGGTTCTTTGATTCAATAATAATAATAAATTATCAACTACAACAATTACAACAACAACACAAACAAGAACAACAACAAGAACAATAGAAAACCATAAGGGTCTCTGAAGTATCTGGAGAGAGGAACAAGCGGAAGTGGAATTAAAAGAAGAAGTGCAAGTGCAGCTAGAAATGGCTGTGGAACAGTGGGAAAAGTGCTGCTAAAGAAGGAAGGCAGCTTGGAACGTATGGAATTGAAACAGGGAATGCATGGAATTGGAACTAGGAGTGAAAGGGAAGTGGAACAAGGCTGGTAATGGCATTGAAACAGTAGGAAACTGTTAATAATGCAGGTTAACAGTTTGGAACGTGTGGAATTGGAACAGGGAATGCCTGGAATTAGAACTAAGAGTGAAAAGGAAGTGGAACTAAGCTGCAAGTGACAGTGGAACAGTAGGAAACTGTTAAGAGTCTAGGAAAGCAGCTTGGAACGTATGGAATTGAAACAGGGAACGTGTGGAATTGAAACTAAGAGTGTAAAGAAGGTGTAAACAAGCTTAAAGAGGCATTCCAACAGTAGGCAACTGTTATTGAGCCAGTTAAACAGCTGGGAACGCATGGAATTGAAACAGGGAACGTGTGGAATTGGAATACAATGAATTTGTGAACTTACCTCAATGACCGAGATCAGCAATATGAACCATGGCCAATGCTTGCGATGCTCAAACTTCAACATTGCCACCTCATCGGCATCTGCCGCAAGTTGTTGCATGTTGCAGACCATTGCAGAGGAGGGGGATGCTGCTGCTGTAGCTGTGGCTGCCGCCGGGGCAGACACAGTGACTGACTGTGCAACTGCTGCTGCTGCTGCTGCTGTTGCTGTTGACTTGTGCAACGTGTCGCGTTGCATGTAAATCTGTTCGCCCTGCCGTGTGCAGCAGGTGCTGCTAGCCGTGCTGCAGTCAGTGTCGTAGGAGGATGAGGAGCAGGAGGAGGTGGAGATGTGGCAAGAGGCTGGAATGTCAATGATGGTCGCCCTCGTCGCTGTCGCTGTCGTTGCAGGCGCCGCTGCCTGCGTCTCTGCCTCCCTCTCCAGCTGCAACTTTGTGTGCTGCTCTGTGGCGCTGTTTGTTGTGGCTTCCATTTTGATGCACTTTAACAGAGTCTTTTCTTCTTCTTCTTCTTCTTCTTCTTGTTTTCTGTAAGGGGAGGGGAGGGGGGTAAAGTTTATAATTAATTAACTGCTGCGAGCAATAAACAAAAAATCAATTAAGTGCATAAATTATTCATAAAACAAGGCGAGAATTACAAAACGACGACGGCGACGGCGACGGCGGCGGCACTTTGTTTATAGTATGAGGAATACCAGGAATACTCTTCGAATACTTCTTCTTCCGCTTGCAGTGGCTGCGTACTCCTCCCCCCTCTGCCTGCGCCCCTCTTATGCCTCTGCCTCTGCTTCTTCTTCCTCTCTGTCTGTTTGTTTGTGGGTCAGCAGTAACATCTTCAGCTCTGCGTGCTGCTACAAGGCACATCAAATTTGTTGCTATCTTCCTCTATCTCTCTCTTCTCTCTTCTCTCTTTCCCTTCCTCTCTCCCTTATAAGTTGTACTACCCCCTCCTTTCACTGCCTTCTTTTAGGGGCTGCTTGGCAACTAAAATTAGCCAAAGGCGCATAAAGTAAAATAGTTTGAAGACAGCGACGACGTCACTTTCTCCCCCTGCGCCCTCTCCCGCCTTACTCGCTGACGTGTCTTTGCAGGCAACTTTACAGAGTGGGTTAGAAGAGAGAGAGGAAGAGAGTGAGGGGGGGCAGCTGGTCTATTTTTATGTAATGTGCTCATGTAATTTCCATTTAATGCGCAAAGTTTTTTTGCGCTCAAGTCCAAGAGCAAGAGCAAGAGGAGAGTAGGAGGAGAGGAGGCTGCGCTGACATAACTAAATGGCTTTTAAAATTGCTGCAACAACAAAAATTGCAATAACTACAAGGCCAAACAACACTAATGGCCAACCAATCAGCTAATAACCCAAATTATTGTAATTTTACTGCAACAACAACAAAGAAGAAGAAGAAGAAGAAGAAGCAGCAGGCATAAAGAGTTTTTCAAATTATGTTAATCGCATTCGTTTCAATGTGCGCCTAATGACACTTTACTGTTGTTGTTGTTTTTGCGGGCAAAGAAATCAATTGAAATGAAAACTCTGCTACGCACTCTCTCCTTCTTTGCCTCTCTTGTGTGTGTCAGTGTGTACAAATTGATTTAAAGTCGCTCAACAATAGGCAAAAGTCTTCGAATTTTATGCCTTGCACAACACACACACCTACACATAAGCATATTATAAGTTGCGCCGCTCACTTCCTCCCACCCACACACACACACACACACACACACACACATGCAAAGTGCGCTGCGTCTTTAAGCTTCGCTTGGCTGTCTCTGCAAGTGCCTGCACGCACATGCACATACACATGCACACACGCGCTCTCTTGCGCTCTGCCGCACTCCCGCGCTCTCTTAGTTAGTCAGTCATATTTCTGTTGTTGTAATTATGTTTAAAGCGCTAACTGTGTTTGTGCCTGTGTGTGTGTTTGTTGTGCTTGGTTGCCTGGCAGCACAGGCAGAGGCGCAGGCAGAGACAGCGACAGAGAGTTGTCTATGTATTGGTGAGACATTTCAATATAACACGAAATCACAGCAGCAGCGACGTCGACGGCGGCGGCGTCTGTTGATTAATTAATTAATTTATTAATTTTTCGACGGCATTTACATTTTGAATTTTGCGCAAGCTGCTCTGCACCAAATACGCAAGCAGCATGAACAATTTCGCGTGTTGCACGTTAACAGTTGCAACAGTGGCAGAGGCAGAGGCAGAGGCAGCGCAGCAAGCGTCGACTGCAGCAGCGAAGTTGCTTATGATTTCTGCTCAATCGTTGCATAGTTTCACATGACCCTTTGCTTGCCACCTTGCCACCCCTAAAAAAAGAGACTTGCCACAATTGTTGTTGTTGCAGTTCTTGTTGTTGTTGAGTTGAACAAACTCATTACGCGATATTCCCTTTGCACGCCCCGTCGCACTCATTTCTCTGTCTCTCACTCTTTCCCCTTCTTTTTTTTTTTGCTTGTCTGTGCGACAATTTCTATTGCAATTTGCCCACTGTGGCGGCTTCTCATTAAGGTCAAAGTATAAGGGGGGAGGGGGGGACTCGACTTACCTTTGCTTATTCGTCTAGCGAACTTTATTTATATATTTGTTGTTTCTTCGTTTATCCAAATTATCCAAATTGTTGTTGTTGTTGTTGTTGTTTATTCTGCTCGTTGTTGTTGTTGTAAGTTTACACTTTGCACTTTTTCAATTTTGAACTTTGTTTTAATGCTCAGAAAATTCATTTTGAGCATAGAGCGAAATTTTTGTTGTTTTCTTTTGCTTGTTGTTATTTTGGGTTTTTATTTCACACACACACACACGCAACACGAGGGGGGGAAGGGGGGCGCGCGACTCTTAGTGTGTGGCAGCAGGGTCCGTTATAATTCACGTAAATTTCTTTTAACTCTACTCTTTCTTATTCTTTTCTTTCTTGCCTCTTTCTCACGATGCTCTCGCATTCGCGTCTCGCACGCAACTAAAGCAGCTCCAAGCAAGTGCAACCTATTAAATAGTCCACGCACATGTTGTATGTTCGATGCAGACAGTGGCAGCGGCTAACAAATGGGGGTGGGTTGCCATCGAACCTAACCAAGGCGTCGTATGTATGTCGGCAGGTGAGAGAGAGAGAGAGGGAGCTCACGAACGTACGTCTTGTGTGTCACAACATGTTCGTGCTGCAGTTGCTCTTATGACTCAAAATATTTCTGAATTTACTTTATAATCAATATGAATTGAAATAAGAAAATACAGTAATTTATTGAAATACAAATATTGAGTTGAATTTGTATGTGCTCTCTCAATATTTCAAAGAGACTGAGAGAGAGAGAGTATGCTTGGCTCGCTCGAACGCGCTTCGAACATGTTGTGTTTTCGTTTTGCACTGGGCGAGAGAGCGCAAGAGAGCGCGCGTATAAGAGTGCACTTCGAACATGCTGTGCGTAGCAGCAGCGAACAGTGCTCAAAATTTGATTTCGGTTTCATTCTGAATTCGTCGCTGGCGCAATACGAACTTCTCTTCCTAAGTGTGCAGCACATTCCATTGATACCCATTCATAAGAACTGCACGATCTTGCCAGATTTGACTAATGCCAATACATAGTTGCCTGCGCTGACAAGGTTATGACGTGGCTTATCGTTGCTTAATCATCGAGAGTTGGTGGCGTGATTCATCCGATAATTCCAATATCATTGATAGTCACCACGCAGATTTCTTTGTGATGAAATCTGCACACAAGTCTAGGTAAAAACTTGTAATGCCCTCGTTCGATAAGCTGCCTCATTGTACAGTTCCTTTGTTTCTGGTAACAGCACCTTGTGAAGTCTTTATCGCTCTTTAACAGTTGAATGTGTGCTATATACCTATATATAATGGATATATCGGGAGTATTACTGCTTGATATGATAAATTAGAAGTTAAATTTATATATTTGTGTGTTTGTGAGGTATTTATGATGTAAATGTTATGAAATTTATGTATTTCGGTATATTTTTGGTTGTTAGAATATGAGAAAATTAACAGAATACAATTAAAGATTAATATTGGCAGATATATCTTACTTTATAGGCCATAAAACAGTCTAAATATATAGTTTTAAGTATATTCCCTTGATTGGCAGTATTATAATATATTATTATATATAATAGAGATCTATTTAAATGAAATATTCCCTCTTGAGTGCTTGAGAACTCGATTCTAAGATAAATCTTTCGTATCTTTATATATATTCGTGTTTATATTGTATATATGTAATATATTACTACATGATCTGTTATAATACATATAGAAAATATAATATAATATAATTCAAAATAATAGATGATAGAAAAGTGTTTCAGAATTGTCTTAAACTCAAAAACTGACAGACTTATTATATTACATTTTGTTATAAAGAAGGTTAATTTCATATATTCAAGTATATTCACATGATCTTAAGTATTATAATAGTTATATTGTATAAAATAGAGACCTATTTGCATATAGAACCCTCTCTAAAGTTCTTCAGAACTCAATGCAAAGAGAAAACAGTCAGATATATCTCAGAATATGCTATATCTTATAAGTCTGCTTTGCCTTAACCAACTCTACCTCTTTCAGCTTAGTTTAGCCTATTCTATGACGACCTAAGCCAACCTGGTGTTATATCTATATGTCATCAGCTCTTGCTGGTATTAAATTTCACACCTTAAAGACCAAAAGGGAGGGAGGCAAGAGAGAGAAGAGAGAGAGGAAGGAGAGAAAGGAGGCAGATAAAAATCGGTAGCAAAAATAAATATTTATACAAATTATTAGACGAGGCTAGAGTATGTTTCGCGGTAAAGGGCAACGAGATGTTGCACAAAAGGAGTAGCAAGATGAGAGGGAGAGGTAGATAGAGAGAGGTAGATAGAGAGAGTGAGAGAGAGAGAGAGTGTGTTCCCTTGAGAGTTGCCCAACGGCAGCAGGATCAGCCTCAGCCTGAGCTCTACGTGTTTTGCATGATAAGCCGGGAATTTACACAGATTTGATAGATAAGACAAACACGAGCAGAGGCAGCAGAGTTGCACGCACTCTCCCTCACTCTCTCACTCTGTCCTGCTCTCTCTCCCTCTCCCTCTCTCTCTCTCTCTCTCGCTGCTCAATCTCTGTTGAAAACGCAAGTGAAATGTGAAAACTCATCACGAGAGTTTTCACACACACACACACAGTCGAGATTTATGATGACTTTTTAACATGTTGCATGCAACAGGTAAACCCGCACACGCACACGGTACGCACACCTCTGTGTGGCACTGTGGCACAGTGGGACAGTGTCAGTGAGTGCAGCATGAGCGTGAGCAGGCCCAAATCAGCATCGACTGCATCGTAAATCCTTTTTTCCCACGTTCTTGCAGCGCTTGGGAGGCACGTCCCAGTTCGCTCCAGTCAGCCTCTCTCTCCCTCTCCCTCTCTCACTCTCTCTCTCTATGTTTCTCTCTCCCTCTCTCTGTGTCATCTCATCTCATAATTGCAGTGCGTGGGCGTGGGCGGTCGCTTGCCCTGTCCTCACCTCGCCTCACCTTGCTGCGCCTCGCACTGTGTGCTGCCAGGGGAATTCCTTGTTGCAACATGTGCGTGCCACATGTGCGCATCAGGAATTTCCGCACTTGTTTGCCACAGGATGAAGTGTCCTTGCTCCTTCCTGCCTCTGCGCTGCCTTTGCGGGTTTTCGCTCGAATTCGCGACCGGCGACTTTTGTTGCACTTGTCAAACGACGCCAAAGTTCCGCTAAAACGCCGTCTTCATTTCCCAGGCCCAACTCTGTGTGTGTGTGTGGGAGTGTGCCTCACTGCAGTATGTGTGTGTGTGTGTTTGGGAGTGTGTATGCCTCTCTATGTGTGTGTGTGCCTGTGTTTTTCCCATGCTATAAGGCTGAGAATCTTGGCAAGCAGCTTCCCGGAATGAGAAGGTGCAATGAGCTGCACTTGCTGCAGAGAGTGAGAGGTGAAGGGCCGTAGAGAGGGCAGAAGAGAAGCTCCAGCTGCAACTGGGCAGCTGGTGGAGCCTACTGGGCGTATGCTTAATACAGCTGTGCAGCGACAGAAGCTTAAAAAGGGGGGTAAGTGGATATACAACATAAGAAAATGAATGTGCAGATGAATGATATGTTGGGCAGTTTATGTATGTTGAATGGAAGAATATAAAAGAAGATGCATGAATGATAAAGTAGATATGTAGATAGAGAGAAAGACATACTATATAGATATACTTTATAGATATAAGAAGTACATTTAAGTAAGCTCATTTTAAGGACTTTTAATAATTCCATCAATCTACTTCTCCTTCTTCCTTACTTCACCTTCTCGGTATATAATATTTTGAAATTCAATTTAAGTGACATTACACAAAGAATTTAAAACTTTATGGGTAACAACAAATCATAATGGTATATATAAAAGATAGTTACAATACATAGATTGATAATAATATATAATATATAGTCTGGTATAGACATCTTGGAAAAGAAACATCTTCCTTGATGATATATAAATAAAGTAATCACACTTTCAGTTTGTCAATAGAACGAAAGATTCTAGATATTTTATATATATGGTATAGTAAGATTAAAAAAAAGATGGATAGAGTGTTATATATACCAAGTACCAAGTACTAATACCAAGAACAAATTACCAATTCAAAATAATAATAGTTTTAATTTTAAAACAATTTAAATGAATCTGTGCCAATTATATGAGCAGGCAACTTTTGATTTTTTTTTGAATATTTTGAAAATATCTTTTGAAATTTTATGTTAATTTAAAATTTTTCTTTCTTATTTAAGAGCATAGGCTTAAAAATGTTATTTCAGTTTGTTTCTTTTCATCAACATTTAATAAAAAAAAATTGTTTTTTATACGTACATTTTTTAGTTCCAATTATCCGCCCATAGCTGTATATATATGTATATATATATTTGGATGGAAAGCTTATAGAAAGAAACGTCAATTCTTGGATAATAATATATAGATAGATATGTTAGATGAATAGATGGACAACGTGATAGATAGAAAAATATGTTTGTTAATAAATGAATGTTCAAGTAGATAGATAAAGACAACTGTAGTTATAGAAATAAATGAGAAACATAGATGAATAGATATATGGATGAAGGGATGGTTGCACAGATAGACAGCATAGCTAGCAAATAGCAGTTGACTCAATCAAAGATAGTTAGATAGAAAGAAAGATGGATATATGAGTAGATAAAAGCATGAATTGAGAGGTGGATGCATGTAGAGAAAGAAAGAAACATTGCAAATTCAATAGAAATGTAAATAGAAATGTAAATAGATATATAAATAGATAGATAGATAAATGGGCGTATATATAGGATAAGTAGACACATAAATAAACAGAAAGATGGGATAACTGCACTGATGACTATATAATTGAAAGGCATATTCAGGCAAGGATTAGCAAAGAATTTCAGAGAGAACTGCCACGTTTAACTGCAGACAAGTTATCATTGCCATAGCTCTCTCCCTCTCTCTCTCTCTCTCTCCCTCCCTCTCTCTCTCTCCTTCTCTCTCTTTATCTATTTCCCCTTCCTTCTCCTTCTAATCACATCCTTTCTGGCTGCTTCCCAGTGCCCTTGCTATCTGCAGTGCTGATCTGTTTCCCTTTTGATTGCTTGTTTATTTTCGCTTTATTTTGCTGCCAATTTGCCTGCCAGGATCAATTCAAGTGACCCACACTGACTGACTTACAGTGCTGGCAAAAAGTGCTTGAATCAACAAACCAAGAACAAGACAAAGAGAGCCAAGGCAGAGCTCGGCTTATGGCCTGAACTGAACTGGACAGCAGAGTGCCTGGGAAACCGTTGCTGCCTTCTGCTGCCTTCCTTGTCCTTTTCAGCTTGTTCCTTCTGCAGTCCAGTCCAGTTCAGTTTCAGTTCAGGGATTAGGCTGGAACACAATCATTTCTACAATTACTACTTGAATGCAATGTTTATGTTCGATTATTGTGAGCAAGGTCCAGCAGGACCTTCTGCACTTGCAGTACTTGCCCTCTCCTCCCTCTTCCTCTTTGCCCTGCCCTGCTCTGCATTGATTGACATTTTTAGCATGCATATTGAGACGCATCCTTGGCCTCGTTCTCATTCTCCTTCTACTTCTCCTCTTGCCTCGTTCTCCTGCTTCCTTCCTTCTCTGCCTCTTCCTTCCTTCCTTCCTTCCGTAATAACAATAAATTTCCAATTTGTCTTTGGCTCTGGCCATAATGACGCACACAAAGGCAACTAATCCAATAGATAAATTCGAGAACTCGTTGCCAGCTTCGACTTCTCTCTCTCTCTCTCGTCTTCTCAGGATTCCCTTGCTCATTCCCTTCCTCTTCTTCTTGTTGTTGTGTGTGTGCTGTGGACAGTCTCATTACTTGGCCATTATTATTGCCCCCATTGCGCGGCATCTCAATCAATTTTTCAATTTGATTTCCATTGCGTTTTACAATTGCCTGCCACGCCCAGTACAGACCAGCGCAGACTACGCCCACTTTTGCTGTAGGAAATTTGCATTTACAATGCGTAGACGCGGCGAGGATTTTCCTTCTACTTCTGTGAGTCCCTCTACCAGCTCTGCCCTGCTTTTTATACCCTTTAAATATTGATAAAGGGTGTACTCACTTTGCGCTAAGGTATGTTACAGGCAGAAAGAGGCGTGGCAGCGTACTCAAAGTATATATATTCAGGTTCAGTATCGATAGCCGAGCCATACCGTACTTTTTGTCTGTATGAACGCGCTAATCTCAGCTATTATAAAAGCTAGAGGCATCAAATTTGGCATGAAGGTTTTTATATACCTGCATTAAACCAAGTATATATCAGATTTAGTATGCCACGCCCACCGCCTGCGCAAAACAGTTACTTATTTTTTCAGCTCGATTTGTAAGCGGCGTATAGAAGGTAAAACTTTCTGACTTCCACATATAGTAAGTTTAATAGAGTATCTATCTATACTCCAAATTTCAAGCTGATTGGATAACAAACACAGAAGTTATTCAAGTTCAAAAAAGGGTATCTTAAAGTAGCTTTCGTTTGGTTTCTTCTACTTGTCTGTCTCATTCTCCTATCTCTGCTCCCTCTTTTATCTTTTTTTCTACTCCAATCTTTTCTTCTTTCCTTTCTTCTCTCTCACCTAACTTCTCATCTTTCCTGCTTTCAAATGTAAATTTACTTTTGTGTAATTTGTGCATCGAATTAGTCTCCACTTGCAGCTTCGATTTCCACTTTCTCTCTCTCTCTCTCCCCCTCTCTCTCTCTCTCTCTCCCTCTCTCTCTTGAGGCAGTTCTCTGCTTGCTTCTTCATAATCCTGCATGTTTTTCTGGCATTTTTGAACAGACTTTATTTGGTCTTTTGTCTTGTGCAGACTTCTTGGTCAGGTAAATGTAAATTTTGATTGCAATTAACAAATTATTTCAAGTTGAACGGGAATCGTAGCTGAAGCTCAGTCAGGCACAGTTGATAAAGTTGGAAAATGATAATGGAAATGGAGAGGGAGATGAAGAGGAAGTTGATTATGGGAATGATGATGAGAGAGAGAGAAAGACAGAGAAGTGGGGAATGATTCTTTACTAATTCTTATTGGTCAAGTTGTAATTATAATGTTTATTTTATTTACAGATTAGGAAATGGAAGATAAGATGTGAAGTCGATGAAGCTAATTAATGAGGAGGAAAAGGACGAGGAAGTGAGCAAGAAATAGAGGGATATAGAAAGAAATTGGGTGAGTGAGCTTCGAAGATAGAATAGCAGGGCGAAGGCGATGTAGATATGATCGAGTGGGAAAGACTTGGAAAAGAGACAGAACGAAAGAGAGAGAGAGTGAAGAGAGGAACAGTCAGAGAATTAGATGCTTAGAAAGGGATAGAGAGTCAACAGGTGAGAGTAGAATAGAGAGAGAGTTAGAGTGAGTAAGAGAGGAAAAAAACAAGAAAAGCTAACTGAGAAAGTGCAAGAAGAGGGAAAGACTGAGAGGGACACAAAGGAACACAGAGAGAGAGAGAGTGTAAGAATGTTATAGGAAGCTTGGAAAGACGGGTAAGAAAGTAAGAAAGAGGGAAAGGGAGAAATAGAGAAATAGAGACGGAGTGTAAGAAATAAGGGAAGCTAAATAGGAATAGACTCGTAGAAAGAGACAGAAAGAAAGCAGAAGACAGAGGTAGTGAGCGAGAGGGTTCGATTAGCATAGAGACTAAGAAAGAGAGAGTTGATAGAGATGGAACAATCGATAGAAAGAAACAAGAGGAAAGAGAGAGAGAGAGGGAGACAGCAGATGAAGAAGAAGTAGCCAGAAAGAAAGGGAGATGAAATATGGGAAGTAGACAGAGAGAGGAAGTACTTTAAGTATTTCAAGTACTCCCCAGCTTGCAGTCATAGCAAATGTTTTAAGCGCTGACCAAGCAGGCAGTAGCTGCTTTACTTCTCCCTCTCTCTCTTTCTCTGTCTCTTCCAATCTCTCTCTCTCTCTTTTACACTCATTTACTTAATGCTTCCCTCTCTCTTTTTCCCCTCAAAACATATGAAAAACGCAGTTGCAACACAGTAAAACTTATGATGCTGCTGTCCTGCCTCTGCTGCCCTTCCCACTGCCTTCCTTTTCTTTCTCTGCTACTACCATGCTCTCTCTCCCATTCTCCCTCTCCCTTTCTCCCTCTCTCTCTCTCTGCTGTGCACCCTCTGCTGACCCTTCGACGCCCTCGTCGCGTCGCTAATCAGTTTAGGGGGCACTTGTCCACTTTGGGCTGCTTTGGTTTTAATTACGCGGCAAAAGTTGGTACCGCAGTGCAAAAGCCGCGCTCCGTGATGGCTCTCGGTCAGCTGCTGGCTGGCCAGCTGGTCATCCACTTCAGCAAGGCAGCAGGCAGAGGGTGAAGGGAGCAGAGGGAGCAGGACAAGAGGAAGTTGAACTCTCCAACTGATTTCCAGTTGGTTAAAGTGCTGCCAACACATTAAAACTGCAATTCATTCGCTGCCGCAGTAGCCACATATGAAGAGGGAGGAGGGAGAGGGGAAGGAGAGTGTGGGGGGGAAGAGGAGAAGCAGTAGAAGATGCAGGGTGAGCTGGACAGGCACCACGACAAGCAGCTCAGCAGGAGCTGGCGCACTAATGAACATTTTATTACAAAAGTTCGCCTTGTCGACGGGGGCAACAGCAGCAGGGGCAGGGAGAGGGGTAGGGAAAGGAGAAGGGAGGGCAGTTGGAAAAGTTTCTCAGCGCATTTTATTGCATTTCATTTTGCTGCAGTTACTCAAGGATTGCCACGAGGATTGCCCAAGCGGAAGCTGTCTGCCCAATTTGAAATATTGTTGCGCCAAGTGTTTCCATCCATAACTCAAAGGGGGGGGGGGCTGTCCCTGCCCCCTGCCCCCTGTCTCCTCATGCTGCCACAAGTCACTCAAGTGGGTAAGCCACTTTCTGCCCTACCCTCCCCTCCCCCTCCTGCTGCTTCTACTGCTGCCACAAGTCATTTTTTTGTTGCCTAATCCCTGCCCTGCTCTGCACTTGTGCGGGCTCCTAGGGGGGTTGCACGTGGGGGGGCAACCCTGTGGCCTGGCAACCCTTTCGCTGTCTGGCGAGTGTCTGCTGCAGTCGTGCTCGCGTAACCCAATACCCTGGGGCCATGCCCAGGCCATGCTCACTGGGTAAATACCCTCGAAACTACTGCGTTGAAATTTCCCTTTTTAATTTGCACTCGTCTACTCGAAATGGATATGCTAAACCCCCCTCTAACCCCCTCTAACCTCTTGCCCTGCCCCTCTGCAGTAGCTAAACTCTTGCTCTACCCCTCTGCCTTGCACTTGGCTACCCCTCTTGCTCTACTTGCCTGCACTACACTTGTCTAGCTCCCTCTTTCTCTACTCTTCTGGTTTGAACTCTTCTGCCCTCAGCTGCTTGTTTGCTAATGAAGTGCAGCTTGACTAGCTCACACTATCTCCCCTCTCTATCCCCTCTCACCCTACTCTACCCCCTCCCTCCACTGCCCTCTCTCGCCTGACTATCAAAATTTTAATTACGGATTTACGCAAACATTGCAGGAAATTTTCTCAGCTTGAAAATTCAAATAGTTTTCCATTTGACCGCACTGCGTGGGGTATGCAGTAGGCAGGGGGAGGGGGGTAGGTTGTAAGGGGTGTGCAAGGCAACTTCAGGTCATATTTAATTTCATTTATTTGGAAAATTGTGGTAACTTGCGTTGAGCGTGTTGAAAGGGTTTTCCGTTTGCCCGTTTTACATTTCCAATTATGCAAATTTTTAATAGTTTAGCGGTTTTTTACTCTGTCTGTTTTAGCTATAATTATCTGTTGCAGTTTAGTTTGAGTGTGCGGCAAGTGCAGTTGAATCATGCGCATATTGTTATGGCTTTAAAAGGTGAACTCCTTTTAATCTATTCTAGCTATTTAACCTATTACATTTTGCTCTAGCGGGCTTAGCTTGTAAATTTATTGTAGAGTATCTGTATGATATATTAGGGTTCTTGCTGCCTTTTAGCTATAATTCTCTATTTTAGCGTAGTTTAATAATATATATCTTCGAAAGGTTTTTCCAATTATGCAAATTTTTAATAGCGGTTTTTATACCCTTCGACCATTGAAAATGGTCAAAAAAGGGTATACTAACTTTGTGCAAATGTATGTAACAGGCAGAAGGAGGCGTGGGAGACCCCATAAAGTATATATATTCTTGCTCAAGATCACTAGCCGAGTCGATTGAGCCATGTCCGTCTGTCTGTCCGGATGTCCGGATGTCCGTCTGACCAGATGAACACACAGATCTCAGCTATTATAAAGGCTACAGACACCAAATTTGAAATGAAGGTTCCTATATACTCGGCGCAGATGAAGTTTATTTCAAATGTTGGGTGCCACGCCCACCGCCCCCGCAAATGAATAATTTAATTTTTAAACTCAATTTATAAGCGTTGTATTGAAGATATAACTTTCTGACTTTAACATGTACTAAGCTGATAGTTATATCTACTTATTCTCTAAATTGCAATCCGATCGGACAATAAACACAAAAGTTATTTAAGAAAGTATGAGCATAAAACCAAGTGCTTGTGTCTACTAACAAGGAAGGCAGGCGAGCGCGAAGCGCGAGCGCCATCTATCGAGAATAATTTCAAATTATGTGCATATGTATATGTGGACTTACATAGGAACGTAGGTCGAAGGGTATCCCACTGTCGCGTGCCGCGCGACTGTTGCTTTTCTTACTGGTTTACTCTGGATTTTTAGCTATAATTATCTTTTGCAGATTAGGTTGAATGTGTGTGGAAAGTGAACTTGAATATTGCTTTAGCTTTAAAAAGTGAATCCTTTTAACCTATTCTAGCTATTTAACCAATTTAACCTATTTCATTTTCTTTAGCTGGTTTTTCTGCTTTTTAGCTATTACATTTATTATTTATTATTTATATATATAATTTAATAATAATGTAATATCCCTTTCATCCGTTAAAATCTATTATAGTGTAGTTTAATACTGTATATATAATATAATATCTGCAAAAGTTTGTTTCTTCAGTTCATTTATATATTTCTAGCTTGTTTTCTGCTTTTTAGCTGTTATAATCAATACAAGTTTAGCTCTTAAAGTGCTGAAAGTGTAGCTTAATATTGCAGATATTATTATATGCTTGAAAAGTTTTTCTTTTAATGATTTTTCGCTTAACTTACACAAGTTTTCTTTATTCTCCTTCAGGTTACTCCCTCTGCTTCAGCATAAACCGCCTTCGAACTGCACTGGACAGTCGACAGCTGCCATAAATATCATCATATGCACCTGTTGGCGTGTCGTGAAAAATCCACCAGCAGCAGAAGAAGGGGACAGCAGATGGGGGGCAGTAGAAGAAGTCGAGAAGGGGGGCAGTAGAAGAAGCCTTCGACGGAGACGGACACGGAGACTGGCTTCTGTCTGTGATGGATTATGCTGTCAATCTCTGGTAAATTGCTCGGCTTAAAGCCGACTTGGCTGGCGCATGCTGGCTGCTGCCTCTCCTGGTGGCACGTGCTTGGGGCTACTGCTTGCCACCTTCCTCAACCTCTTGCCTCTTTCCCTCTCTTCCCACTCTCCCCACGTTATACGTAATGAAGCCTCGACAAGTCGTCGCCGATGCTGTCGGCTTTCATTACAAGGAGCAGGCGGCTAATTGAAAGCTGCATTCGAAAAATTGACGGCGGCAAAATGTGAAAAACGTTCAACAGAGGCAGAGGAGAGAGGAAAGGAGGGAGAGGGAAGGGTAGAGAGTAGTGCAGTGCAGTCTGTCAGTTATGTAAAAGGGGGAGGGCGACTGGCTGTGCAGCCCCAAAATATAACAGTCGAGGCAGCTGTCGATTATTGACACTGCGGTTGAAGTGGAGCACGTCAGGCAAGAGGGGTAGCAAAGGAGAAGAGGGAGGAAAGGGAGGAAAGAGAGTAGAGGAAGCAAAGGAGGAGAGTGAGGAAGGCAGGGAGAAAAAGGGAGGCAAGGGCAGGCCCGGGCAAACTGTCAGTGGCATCGATAAACTGCGCCGCCAGATGCTGCCACCGTCGCTGTTGCCTCTTGTGCTGCAGACGGGGCTGCTCTGCGTGGCAATTACAACACGCGAGTCTGCGTAGCCTGCCTGGACAACAGGTTGGCTGGCAAACAAAATCGGAAACCGAAACCAAATGAAAAAAAAAACCAAAAGCCGAAACACCGATACTGAAACTCAACTTGGGCAATCGTTTTGGCGGCTCTTTTTGTCCTCACGTGTGTTTTAACTGTTTTAATACCCTGCAATGCATGGAAAAACTAATAAGAAAGAGTTTGTTCAGCTTGTGTGTATGTGCAGTGCTTTATTTGCATTTGATTTCATGTTACTTTGATAGGTTTGACAGCTTTCTGAACTTACAATTCTTTTTATCTTCTTACAAATAGGTCGTTTTAACTTTATTTTAAGATTTTGTGCAGATTTTGAGTTTTTTTTACTTGTTTTGCAATCAAAATTGATGAATTTCTTGCTCAGTATATAATTTACATTATGAATTTATATATTTTCATGAAAAATAAAAAAGTAACCTAATTTTCGGCCTGTACCTCGTCAAACTGACCTATAGCCAGATTTCTAAGACGCATAACTTCTGCTAAAATCAAGATACGTTTTTGGTTTGCCATTTTGTGCATGATTTCAATTCAATATTGATTTGACAAGAAAAAGTTGCATATATTTTAGATATAATCCTGCACATGCTCAGTTCACTGCAGGGTATCTGTTAGTCAAGTTTACCTAACTGTGGCTTACTTTACTTGTTTTTTCTCGCTCGACGCTTTTATTATGATTATTCTTTTTTCGGGCTGCGGTCAATAATGAACCCGAATCGGTGCGAGGCTCGAGCTGCTTCTGCTTGATAGCGCACGGACAACGCGCAGTACCGCCTCCCGCTGCCCTCTGCCCTCCTCCTCCTTCCTCTCTCTATTGGCTGGGTCGGCTCCTCTACGGCAGCGCGATAATTGCCGGTAAAACGCCTCGCTTGGCCTTTTAAATGCTGCGTCTCGTTTTTGCTGTTGTTGTTTTTATTGTTGTTGTGAAATGGTAACGAAAGCGAAGGAATACCCTGTAGAAGAGAGGGTAGTGTGGCTGTGTGAGGCAGTGTGTGACAGTGGGAAGGGGGAGAGAAGGTAGTAGTAGTGTATTGGCAGTGGAATTAGAAGAAGAAATGGTAGCAAAGGTAGACATATAATTGGGAGTAGTTGAATTGACAAGAGTAGTAGTATGGAAGCATAAGTTGTATTAGATATAAGTAAAACATATAAAAGAGAGAGTAGTAGATGAAGAAGAATAAATGGTAATAGAAGTAGTATCAGTACTAGATACAGTAGTACCTTTAAAAGTATTACACTTCCAAGTATAAGTAGAGATAGTATAAGATACATTAGTAGTAGCAATAGTATTCAGACAAAAAGGATTAGTAATAGTAGTAGTTACTGCATGTATAGTAATATAAGTTGTATCCGTAGTAGTAGTAGTTATTAGTAAGATAAGTAGAAGTAGTTGTAGAAGGAGAAGCAATAGAAATGGAAATGGAAGTAGAAGTAATAGTTTTACTAGATACAGAAGTACCCGTAGAAGTATTACAGTTGCAGGTATTGGTAGAGATTGCATTAATTATATATTATAAAGTTGGACTCAAAAGAGGATTGTGAAAAGTGGCTGTCCGAGTTCTTCGCAAATAAGAAGGGTGGTTTCTACGAGGGGGGTATAATGAAGTTGCCGTCTAGATGGAAACAGATCATCGAACAAAACGGCGCATATTTTAACTAAATTCGATCACTGTAACACTTTTTATAAAGCATTGAATGAAGAGCAAAAAAGCGGAATGGATATATTTGACAACCTAATATATTAATTAGTAGTAATAAAAGTATCTTCACAGAAAGAATAGTAATATTAGTAGTTACTGAACTTATAGTAATAGTAGTTGAATCAGTAAGAGTAGTAGATTAGTAGTATAAGTAAAAGAAGTAAAAGTTATTGTAGTTGTAGAAGTTATAGTAGAAGTATAAGTAATAGAAATGGAAGTACAAGTAGCAGAAATGCATGAAGAGCAGAAGACGCTATATGTTAGAACTGGAATACCAAAAGACTTGTTCCTTAAAAGCAAAGTGTAGTAAAAGTAGTAGAAAA
The DNA here is from genome assembly GCA_018904025.1 of Zaprionus vittiger. NCBI lineage: Eukaryota > Metazoa > Arthropoda > Insecta > Diptera > Drosophilidae > Zaprionus > Zaprionus vittiger. Next base: position 1,167,022 of record JAEIFQ010001142.1, on the reverse strand, counting down.
AGTAAAGTGAGACTGTAGGATAATTAGTAGAACAAGTATAGTAAAATTAGAGCTGAATACAATAAAGTACTATAGTAGGGAAATATATATATAGGTCAAGTTAATGGTAACAGATTTGGTCGTATGAATTGTTCAAGATGCTGAAGAGTTATCATATATAGATAGTAGTATTAAAGAAATAATAATTACTATTTATAAAACTGCAAAAAGTAGTAGTAATAGTAGTAAAAAGAGCTCACTAAAAGTAGTTGACTAGCATAGAAGAAAGGGTATCTTAAATGCATCTACATATTCTACGCCCCAACAGTTTTTCCCAAATTGTGCTCACTTTTTTCGACCCATTGAGGTTGTGGCTGCCTTTTTTTTTGCCGACGCCGACGACGTTGCAACGAGCCACAAATTGCAGCTGGCGCACGGCATTCAGAGCAGCAGAGAGAAAGAGACAGACGAATGAAAAAGAGAGAGAAAGAGAGCTCGCTCTGGCGGAGTAAAGCACGCGCCGTCGCTCGCGACGATCCCGAGCTGGACGCCACTCCAAGCCATTGACCGTGGCGTTCTGCCGCGCTGGGCAGGAGCGGGACATACAGAGAATGTGTGAGAGAGGGAGAAAGGGAGAGAGGAAGAGAGAGATGGCAGCAGTCAGTGTGAGTGAGTGAGAGAGAGAGAGCGCAACTCAATCAGGCTGCCGGCTGCAATTGTTGCACCTGCCTGCAATTGCAGCCCGTTCAAGGGGCGTGGGGCAGGGCACAGAGAGAGAGAGAGGAGGGAGGCAACTGAAGAGGAGAGAGGGCAGCAGAGGGGGCGGGGGTAATTAGTAACAGGCCGCTGGCACAATCGCGTGCGGATAATTTCCACTTCCAAGCGAACGCGTCGCGCACTCGGCTAATGTGAATTTATTTGCTTTTAAAGGGACAGTCAGAGAGAGGGAGAGAGAAAGAGAGAGAGAGAGCAAGAGAGAAAGGCAAGGAAGATACCCCTCACAGCCATAGCGCAGGGTTGCTTCTTCTTGTGCAGGGATCAGCCAGGCTGGTTGATCTCTTTGTCTGCTGCTTTGCCAACTCGATTTTGCGTAATAATTCCACAATCAGCTTAAGCGCATTTTCCGAGTGAGAGAGAGGGAGAGAAAGAAGGAGTGAGGGAGAGAGAGACAGGGACTGTGCCTTGTCGAGGGACCTCACGCTGTGTCATTGTTTGCCTGCGGCTCAGTGGAAAATCGCCTCGACCTACAACGATTCTACGGCCTCGTCTCCGTTCTCCGTTTCTCGATTCTCTGGCTCACGCGCTGCGATTTGTCATGGTCTGACCGTGACACAGATTCCACATCCCGGGACTGACTGCCACAGGAACCGGTCACGTTTATGAAAATGGAAATTAATTCGCATTAAATTTGGGTCTTTGGGTGCCCCCTTCTACTCTCAGTCCCTCTCCCTGTGTCTGTTCTCGGTATCTGCGGAATTAGCGACGCTGGCAAAGGACACGTTCATGCATAATGCATGTCCCTGCTTGCCCCTGCCTGCCCCTGCATGTTGCATGCAGCAACGTGTCATCAACAAATGGAAATGGAAATGATTCTTTCATTCATCTGCAATAAGAAATCTTTGGGTTGTACGTGAAAATCATTGAGAAGAAGGAAAACAATAAGCAAATTTCAGCTGCGCATTTGCCAGAATAGGAAATTGAGGTTAAACATGAGCAAAACTGGATAAACAATAGAAAATATTGAAGAAAAAGGTACATATAGGGAATATAACTTTGGAATGATATATATTATAGATATGCATTATATAGTATAATAATAATTTAAAGTGTTTATAATGTTATAACAATTTCTTATTCTAGGAAAGATATGAGAAGAGAATGGCATAGCAAGCTGTAGATAAATGAGACTTTGAGGACATTTTGGATAATTGAACTGACTGTATATGGTATATCTGGCAATAAGTATAGATATAGACATATATAATAATAGTAAAGATAGAGTAAAGAATAGCAGTGAAGGTTGCAGAGACAGAACATCTAAGAAAAACCTGACTAAACTGATGTATTTGAGTTGGTAAACAACAGCCATGAGTGTATTATATTATAATGAGAACTCAGGGATGATATATGAGAGTTATATATAATGATATATATATTATACTATTGTAAACCAATTTTAATGAAGCAGTGTTAAAAAGCATTGCAATTCAACGATTAATGGGCATTAAACAATATGTCGCATCGATAAGATATCTTTCTTCTGCTTAACAACATGCAACGGGATAAGAAAGCAGCGCGTGCAGAATAATAACTTCTTTTAAACCTCAATATCAAGAAAAAGCCTGCAATATTAACCTTCACACTATATATATATATATTTATCATTAATTATATTGTACTATAACAAGTTTTCTTTTTACAGAAAGAATCGGACTGAGCATTGCAGAGAAGGCTACAGAACTAAGGCTACAGCTCAAAGAACTTTGGGATGATATGTATGGTATATGGTGAATATATATGATATATCTATAATACAACATTAAAGATATCTTTTTTTTAGGAAAGTTATAATTGCAGAGAAGGCTGCAAATAAAACTAAATGTTAGAACTCTGCCAGAACTTAAATCTATGGAACACCATACTAAAGTTACCTATGATATAAGAAGGAATATGAAGAACTCTTCAGAACGTATGTCACAGCACTACTATACTGCAGGTATATACGCTATATAAAGTCTTTCTAATTATATTATTATTTGTTAATTTTTATTTAATTTAATTTAAAGTCAACTAAATACAGTTGAATGAATTAGAAACGATATTATTACAAAGAATTATTTTAAAAGTCAATTTAAAATAATTAAGCATAAAGTATAAGTTTACAAAGTTTAATTTGTTTAAATTTAAAATTAATTTTATTTAATTGATTTTAATTTAGTTTAAGTTAATAACTGCTATAAAGGCAAATCTTATGTGTATCCTTCACTATACTGCAGGTATATACGATATAAGAAGTCTTTCTAATTATATAAATACTATAAAGGCAAATCTGCAGGTATATATTATATCAGAAGGAACGTTAGGAACTCTTCACAGCTTATATCTTTTGTATACTATACTGCAGGTATATACGCTATAAGAAGTCTTTCCAATTATTCAAATGATATAAGAGCGAGTCTAATGTGTATCCTATTAGGCAACTCAGGCACCTTGGGATCTATCGCACACATGCCTATAAGGCAGCTCGCTCTAATGAACCAGCCTCAATGTTAATCACAATGATTGGAAGAAACATATATTATGATTGGTTTTGTGCGCGGTTCCTTTTCCTGGAACTCGTGTGTGCGGCACGCTTCACGTTCACGATCACGATGAAGAGTCGAGGCTGGCCATATGTTCGGGTATTGGTCAAGCGGGTCCAGTCAAATTAGGCAAGCAGCGCGGGTACAGGCGGGGCACTCAATCAAGGCAGCAAGGAGTCCTGCTGCATGCCCCCTTCCTTGCCGTCATAACAGCGTCAAAACTAATTTTCATTTTCGATAAGAAAACAAGAAGAGAGAAGAAGAACAGCCTGAAGAAACAGAAGTTCTACTTGTTTTGGATCGTGGCATCTGTTGCTGTTGCTGTTGCTGTTGTTGGTCAAATTAAAAGGCAGAGAGGAAGCAGAGAAAACACTTTTCATTTCGGAAAAGTGAAAAGTGCGTGGAGAGGGGCGACCAACTGTTGTCGAGGCGAGAGTCGAGTCGAGTCGAGGCAGGCAGGCAGGCGATGCAAATCTGACAGCATCATCATTAAGGCACTGTTTCCTTCTGGTGCTGGTGCTGCTCCTCATCCTCATGCTCATGCTCATCCTCGTCCTGCTACTGACTGACAACTGACGTGCGCGCGCTCTCCTCCTTCTCCTTCTCCCTCTTCCTTACTCACTTTCCCTTCCCTTTCTTCTTGGCGCGCATGTTTCATAACAAATTGTGATAAGCACGCTCCTTGGGGCGTCCTGGCCTCACTTTCGCTGCGGCTTCACTTTCTTGCAACATGCCACGCGACAGCGACAGTGAGTGCAACAGCTGTGCCTGCTCCTGCTCCTGCTCCCGCTACTCCTGATCCCTGCCATATGCTCTGCCAGCAACATGTGATGGGTGACAAGTCAGAATCTGTTGCGTCAACAATTTGCAATAAACATGATTGTTTATGAAAGGAAAGGAGGTACTTTTGCCATGGGTTGTGTAAGGAAATGTGTAAGCAGAAGAAGCCAGTGGAATGTGGGTAAGTCAAATGTTGGTTAAGATAAGATAGAGAGATAGACAGGCAGGGAGAGAGAGAGAGCAGGCTGTAGACTGGGCACTATAGCTAGCTCAAACTGTTCTTATGTACAAGTAGAAACATGCTAACTTACTACATTTACAACAATTTTCAATTCTACACTTTAAATATTTAAATTTTTAATTTTTTTAAATTTTACTGTTTAATGTAAATTTAAACTTTAATTTTACATATATATTTCTTCGGTTTTTTAAACTTTTAATTCATATTTGATTTTAATATAATATAATGTAATATTAATTTGTATACCCTTCGATTGAAAATGTTCCAAAAAGGGTATACTAACTTTGTGCAAATGTATGTAACAGGCAGAAGGAGGCGTGGCAGACCCCATAAAGTATATAAATTCTTGCTCAGGATCACTAGCCGAGTCGATTGAGCCATGTCTGTCTGTCTGTCCGGATGTCCGCATGTCCGGATGACCCAATAAACACACAGATCTCAGCTATTATAAGAGCTAGAGACACCAAATTTGGAATGAAGGTTGCTATGTACTCGGCGCAGATTAAGTTTATTTCAAATGTTGGATGACACGCCCACCGCCCCCGCAAATCAATAATTTAATTTCTGAACTTAATTTATAAGCGCTGTTTAAAAGATACAACTTTCTGACTTTAACATGTACTAAGCTCATTAAAATATCTACGTATTCTCTAAATTGCAATCCGATCGGACAATAAACACAGAAGTTATTTAAGAAAGTATAAGTGTTTGTATCAGCTAACAAGGGAGGCGGGCAAGCGCGAGCGCCATCTGTCGGGAAAAATTGTAAAGCATGTGCATATGTATATGTGTATGAATTTAGCAAATAAACTACACTAGATCGTGGGTCGAAGGGTATCCCACTGTCACGTGCTGCGCGACTGTGGCTTTTCTTACTGATTATATCTAATTATACCCTTCGACCATTGAAAATGGTCAAAAAAGGGTATACTAACTTTGTGCAAATGTATGTAACAGGCAGAAGGAGGCGTGGCAGACCCCATAAAGTATATAAATTCTTGCGCAGGATCACTAGCCGAGTCGATTGAGCCATGTCTGTCTGTCTGTCCGGATGTCCGCATGTCCGGATGACCCAATAAACACAGAGATCCTAGTTATTATAAGAGCTAGAGACACCAAATTTGGAATGAAGGTTGCTATGTACTCGGCGCAGATTCAGTTTATTTCAAATGTTGGGTGACACGCCCACCGCCCTCGCAAATCAATAATTTAATTTCTGAACTTAATTTATAAGCGCTGTTTAAAAGATACAACTTTCTGACTTTAACATATACTAAGCTCATTAAAATATCTACGTATTCTCGAAATTGCAATCCGATCGGACAATAAACACAGAAGTTATTTAAGAAAGTATAAGTGCTTGTATCAGCTAACAAGGGAGGCGGGCAAGCGCGAGCGCCATCTGTCGGGAAAAATTGTAAAGCATGTGCATATGTATATGTGTATGAATTTAGCAAATAAACTACACTAGATCGTGGGTCGAAGGGTATCCCACTGTCACGTGCTGCGCGACTGTGGCTTTTCTTACTGATTATATCTAATTTTTTATATTTTTATTCTTATTTCTTTTGTTTTATTCTTACCCCTACAGTCCACTGTTCTTAGTTGACTTTAAATAAATAAATTATATAAATTCAACATTATGCATAACTAGTATAGGAACAAGCAGAGTATATAAGAGTATAGAACCTTTGGCATGTCGAATGTAGCCTTTCTTTCTGGTCATTATACACAAATATTTAATTCCAAACTATAGATCACATTCATATTAGAAAACTCTCTCCCCCCCTTTAACAAATTGATGCATAATTGGAACATAATGAGCTGCAAATTATGCAAACAAATTTAGAACGAGACCACGGACATGAGCTTGGTCCATCAGCAGGCACCTCCCCCCCCCCCCCCCCCTCCACCCTGATTAGTGAGAATTAGCCATCAGTTAGCCAACAGTTTGTAGCCATATCCGTTGCACAGTTTAATTGGCATTTAATTTTCGCTTGCTCCCATCGGCAGTTGCTGATTATGGAAATGTGGAAATGGGAAATGTGGAAATTGCAATTGTCGTGCGCATCAGCAGCAACGGCAAATTGCCAAATTGGCGAACCCAAATTCAATTTTCGGCATTTTCGAGCTATTCATTCAAAATTAATTCAATTAGCGTGCGGACTGCGTTGTATGCCATATGCCACATGCCTCCCCCACCAGTTTGGCAACATGTTGTCAGTCACTCTTTAAGCTGTCGCTGCTTTAAAGAGTTGCCAGACTATCTCAACTCTTCTGGCCCTCCTGCTTGCTTGTTTTACGAGAGTTCTGTCGAGAGTTCATTAATTTTGCTCACCGCCAAGCGAAGATGCAGTTGACGCAGTTTAATGAGTTGCCAGCGGGCAAATGGACAGTGCAAGCGTTGCCACATCTCTTTTTTTTTTTTTTTTTTTTTTTTTTTTTATTGTATATACGGCAGGAAAATGAAATCTTCTAAAGATACCATACGTAGATGGCATGCACGATTCACAACCCTCCAAGTAGAGTTATGCCTACGTACTAAACAAAAACCTCCGCGCTGTCTCTGGTCCTTGTCAAGCTCACCGGGACTTCCAGTCAAGGTATTTCATCGGTGAGCAGGATGTGGTGCCTGTCGCACTTTTTCTCCGTCGGCTCCTTCCTTTTAAGTCCTCCTCCTTGTCTCTTTAGTCGCCTTTTACGACAAGTCGAGTACACTGTGGTAGTATTCTAGCCCCGCCACCACACGGGAGTACTCCTTATCCATCGTTCCTGTTGGCCATCTCGTCCTTACGGACACGCTTCATGATGTTGGCGATGACCTCGTGTGCCACCTCCCAAACGCGTTTGTCCGCCATCATAGCGGCGAGCAGGCCTCTCGGGCTGAGAGGTGCTCCAGCGAGCGACTCTAGTTGGGCCTTCTCCTCGACGAACCTGGAGCAGTGCAACAGGATATGCTCTGCTGTTTCCACTGCGTCTGTGCAGTAGAGGCACTGGGCTGTGTCCACGTGGTGGAACCTAAACAGGTACCCTCGGAAGCATCCATGATCCGTGAGGAACTGGGTCAAGTGGTAGTCCACCACTTTGTGCTCACACTCAGCCCATTCCGTTAGGTCAGGAATAAGCTGGTACGTCCATCTTCCTCGTTGAGACTCTTGCCACCTGGTCTGCCAGGCTCCTCGAATCCACTCTTGGATCTCAATCTGGGTAACCCCTTCTCGCGCTAGGTACAAGCCTTTTATCTCAAGTTCAATAGGTATGGTGCCTGCGAGAACATGCGCTGCGTCATTCGAGATGGTTCTGAAGCCTCTGATGAGCCTTAGAGCCATTGTGCGATATACTGCCCTAGCACTATCCAAGAAGGACACTTTACTCGTAACACAGCTCCATATAGGGGCAGCGTAAAGCAGCGTAGCCTTTGTTACTGCTGCAAGCAGTCTCCTAGCCGGAAATCTGGGTCCTCCCACATTGGGCATGATTCTTGCCAGAGCTGCAGCAGTCATTGCCGCTTTTCTACTGGCATAATTAGCGTGGTCCTTGAACGAGAGCCTGCGGTCTATTAGTACTCCTAGGTACTTCAGTGATCTTGCAGAGACTATTTCTTCACCCTTAACTTCGACCTGCATGCTCTCCACTGTCTTTCTGCTGCTCAACAGGACTACTTCGGTCTTATGCGCAGCAATTCCAAGGCCGACTTCCTCGAGCCACTCAATAATCGCCCTGATGGCCGCATTGCTGTTGTTTTGGAGCTCCGGAATTGTCTTGGCGACCGCTGTTACCGCAACATCGTCGGCGAAGCAGTGCAGCTCCACGCCTCCGGGCTTGCTGATGTTCAGTATCCCATCATACATGATGTTCCATAGGATCGGTCCAAGTACCGACCCTTGAGGAACACCTGCGGAGACTTGGTGACTTCTTGGACCGGCTTCTGTTATATACCATAACACGCGGTCCCTGAAGTAGTTCCCGATTACCCTTCGTATGTATCCGGGTACAGCCATGCTGCGCATTGCGCCGAGGATGTTGGGCCATCTGGCTGTATTAAATGCGTTCTTGACATCCAGCGTGATGATGGCACAGTACTCCTTACTGCCGCCTAACCATCGGTCACCTTCGAGTGCGTTCTTGGCTGCATCCGTTACGGCTGTGATAGCGTCGAGCGTGCTTCTCCCCTTCCGGAAGCCATACTGCTGGCTTCGAAGGCCTATGGGACTCTCGGAGATTTCCTCTATGCGCGCGTACAGTATGCGCTCAAAGAGTTTGCCCACAATGTCCAGCAGACATAAGGGGCGGTAGCTACTTCCTGCATTTGTAGGCTCCTTACCTTTCGGGAGAAGGACCAGCTTCATGTTTTTCCAGCGCTTGGGGAAGACCCCGTCCAGAAGACACTGTTGGAATGTGTCCCTGAAGACCTCTGGTCTTGCGGTAGCAGCTGCTTTAACTATAACCCCCGGGATGCCATCGATGCCAGGAGCTTTGTCCGTCTTGATCCTCTTTGCTGCTTCGGCGACTTCACATGCTGTGATACACGGAAAGTCGGAGGCAGGTGGTTCAAGTGCTGGTTGCCATAACGTGTCATGTCTAGGGAACAGCTCCGACACGATGCTAGCCAGGGCGTCTGGATCCTGCGGAGTTCCTGCGCCATTGCCATGTAGCTTTTTCCTTACTACTTTGTAAGCGAGACCCCAGGGGTCTTCGTCTACGCTAGCAATCAGGTCTTTGAATGCGCTCGCTTTTGCCGCTGATATGCCGTTCTTAAACTCGGCTCGCTTAGCTTTGTAATTCTCCACGCGTTGGGCATGATGCGGATGCCCTCTGGATCGCTGTGCTAACCTCCTTGCCCTGAGGCATTCCGTCCGAAGCTGGCGTAGAGAGGCACTCCACCAGTAGACAGGGGGCTTGCGTTTCGCGTTCGATTTTCTTGGCATCACTGCATCGCACGTTGCTTTGAGCGAATCCATTAGCGCGGTCACCATGGTCTCCGCGTGTCCATTTGCGGTCTCCATAAGTTCTAGCTGGTATGCCAACATATCTTCATCCAGTTTCCTGACGTCCCATCTTGGCCCTAGCGTACTTCTCCGCTGTCTGGGCGTCGGCCTCATCGTTTGGCGTTTGACACTGAACGAAATCAAGTTATGATCGCTCAGCGTTATGTCTTCTTGCACCTTCCAGTTCGCATTAGCCGCTAAGACACTGCTAACAAATGTGACATCGATGTAAGACGAACCTCTGTCGTTATTAAACGTAGGCTTGAGTCCGTCGTTTAACAGTACCAGATCTAGCAGGTTCATGACGTCGATCACTGCTCGTCCTCTTTGATTGGAAGTCCGACTGCCCCATTCGGTAGCCCAGGCGTTGAGGTCACCTCCTATGACTGCTGGTCTGCGCCCTCTTGCGTGGTCGACAAGCTTTCCTAGCATGTCCTCAAATTGCTCCAGACTGTCGCTAGGTGGAGCATAGCAGCTATAGAAGTGGATTCCTTTAATTTTCGCATATGCGATGCCGCGCATTGGTACCGTTTCCCACTCTTCCAAAGGTAGGCTAGTGTGGCATTTGATAGCCGCCTTACCTAATTCATCGAGGAGCACCCTGAGTTACCCACACCAGGAAGGTATGGTTCACTCAGTAGCGCTACGTCCACATTGCGCTCCCTCACTGTCTGTGACAACAGGTTTTGGGCAGCTGCGCAATGGTTGACGTTGAGCTGAATGATGTTAATTTGATCTAGCATCATTATGGCGACTATTAGCTCCTTTTAGTATACTCGCCTTGAAGGTGGGGCATGCGAAGCCACCTGTTGCATGGTTTTTGTCCACGTCGCTGCTGCAGATCAGGCATCTTGGAGGCGCTACGCAGCCCTTTGCCTTATGGCCATGCTCGCCGCACCGTAGGCAGCAGTCCGAGCGATCGACCGACTTGCAATTGAAGGCCCGGTGGCCATATTCTAGGCACCTGAAGCATCGTATTGGCCGTATGTCCTGGACTATGCGGCACCGTGACCAGCCTACATTTACTGAGCCCCGTTTAAGGACCGTTATAGCGTCGTTCACGCTCAGCGTCACTGTCGCTGTCTGCGTTCCGTCCCTCATTTTGCGCCAGCCGCTAACATCCTCTGGTTTCATCCGTATGCCTTGGTATTCTGAGGCTAGGCTACTGAGGAGCTCCGCCGGTGTTGTTGCCTCATCCATTCCACTGCATACTAGCGCCCTTCTCTGCGCCCCTGTGCGTACCGCAGCCATTTCTTTGAGTGTCTCCTCTATCACTCCTCTGTATGCGGGGACGCTTTCAGAAGCTGTGGCCTTTACCTCGAGCAGTAGGTCTCCCTGCTGGGTCCTTCTGATCTTCCTGACCTGTTTGCCGAAGTCGCTTAAATTGGGATCTGCTTTCAGCGTACGGAGCATGTCAGCGTATGAAGCTTCGCCAGTTCTTTTCAGGATGATAGCTTCCGGCTTCTTGCGCAAGCGCTTAGGCTTTGCCTTAGTCCACGCCTCACTCGTACTCGCTTCCTTGGCAACAGTCGCATAGCTCACTGGCTTTGGCTCCATCGCCATGTGCTTAGCCGTTTGGACGGGCTTGGATGGTATCGCTAGATGTGGCTTCACTAGGACGTCTTTTGTCGCCGCCGCTTTGCGGTCCTTTGTCTGCAGAGCCTCCGTCTGGGTGGAGGTGTTCCGGGAGGAGACTTCTTTACCAGCGCCCTCCTGTAACTGGATCGCTCTGGAGTTGAGTGCAGCCAGCTCCGCAATTACACCTTTGGTTTCTTTGGTCACGTGGCGATGGACTTCGAAAGCGGTCAGGAGCATATTTATTTTGGCATTCATCATGCCCAGTATGCTCCGCAGATCCTCGTTTTTTAGCGCCGATATGTCCAACGGACGTATTGGCGAGCCAGACGGCGATTTTACCGCTATTTTTTGTGTTGGTACGCTGATTAGGTCTGCAATTTTCTTCTGACCTGGTGTCGAAGAGGCCAAATTTTCCTCCACAGCAATTCCGTCAGGTTGCACGCCCGTCATCTGCACGGTTTCAGCTCCTTGTACCGTGATACCTATCCTGGTTGGAGATCTCGACATTCGAGTGCTCCTCCTGAATGGGTCTTCGCCGTCGGGGGCAGTGCCCCCCGTTTGGTTATCCATTTGCGGCCCAACAGCACCGGTTTATGTTGTGCAGGACGTGGTGCGACTTAATAGAAAGTGGGTTCCCACGTAGGCCACAGATTTCCCCTAGGCGTTGCCACATCTCTTGACCAACTACGTGTGTGTGTGTGTGTGTGTGTGCAGAGCAGGCCTATCTCTGTGTGTTGCTTGCCACAAACTGCCAGATAAGCAAACACTTCACATCGAGCTTAACCGACGCGTAAATCTGCAATTACATATTTTTATACCCTGTAAACAGGAGCTGTGTGTAGGTGGGGTAGTTTGTATGGCAAGTGGGATGTAGAGAGCATGTTTATATGTTATCATTCAGATAAGATACTGATGGTAGAGCCAGAAATGCCTTCATGCTAGGCATCTACTTAACAAATCAACTCTAAGCTTTCTATTACACTCTTTTCTGCAGAGATCTTCACTTGTTACAGCTTTTTACTGAGTGCTCAACTTATTACAGGGTGTCTTTAAGTCTGGTGTACCTTTCTAAGAGGTTAATTACAGGGTATCTGCATGCCAGAGCAATTATTTATCTCTATTTTACTTGCTTCTCTCTAGAGTTCTTTACTTTCTACAGCTTTCATTAGGTGTTTCACCTTTTACTGGGTATCTTCTAGTCTAGCACACTCTACAACTACAGTCTTCTGTCCTGCCCTGCTTCACTTTCTCTTTGCCACATTTAATGACTCATAAGTGCAACTTGCAATTGCTGCTTACTCAGCTACCCTCCTCCCCTCTCCTTTATTCCCTTTATTGAAAGCCTTTCAATATGAATATCTACGTTTAAGACAGAATCTGTTAATTCAACTGGTCTTATCGGACTATATTAAACCCGTTAAAGTGCTTCTCAGTTCTCCTCCTCCTCCTTTCTCTCCCTCTCTCTCTCTCTGTCCCTCTCTGTCTCTTTCACGCACTGCTCATCCCTTTTGTTGCTGGATCCGCCCTGCGATCGCGAACTAATAAACTTATTTACTCTGCTAAGTTGTGCAAACACAGAAGAGGTTCGTCCCATCAAGTACACCTACCTACCAGAGGCAACTCTGGCTGAGATTGTGGCGCTATGTTAACTGTTTGTGTGTGTGTGTGTGTGTAGTGGGGCGGGGCCGCCCTCACCTCCGCCCAAACTCATTAGGGAACACCTACCGCGGGCCTCGAGGGCGGCCCTTAAATGGCCACGCGAAGGCGACTAATTAATGCCAAAAACAACAAGAGCAGCAACAACAGCACAGCAAGAGATGCCAGGAGGAGGGAGAGAGAGAGAGAGAGAGAAAGAGAGAGGCATAGGGAGCACGCACTGCAGATACCCTGCTAAGGTAAAGAACTGACTTGAAGGAGTTGTGATTGGTTTGATTTATTGGAGAATACTTTGGATGTTGGATGAGAAACCTTTGAAGTTTTTCTTCTACAACATACCCTGTAAACAGCTGTATGTTTTATAGTTTAACTTGCAATATATACCCTATAATCTGCTGTACTTGTTTAGTGTTTTATTTTAAGATATACACAGCCTTCTCTGTTGTAGTTTTACCTTTCTTCTTTTGAAATATATACTAAATTACTTGTAGTTCTCCCTTCATTATATAATCTATAATAAGTTGTATCATGTATAGTTTTTCTTTCAGAATATACCCTGTAATCAGCTCTTTATACTTCCTTAACCTATTCCCTCACTGTTACCACAGTCTTGAGCAAACCTGTACCCTACCTACCCTGAAAAGGTCTTAGTTCATTCTCTGTAAACTTTAGTAGTTTTTACTTCGAAGTATACCCTTCGAATATACCCTGTAATCCGTAGTATACCCTGCCTTAACCTATTCTCTCTCATTTCAGCACTGTTTCCTACAACTAGAGCAAACTGTAGAGCTCTACCCGGGAAGGGTGCTGCCCCTTGACAGTCGGAACAGGCAATTGGGTTGGAAGTAGAACTGGAGATGAATATATAAAATATACGCTGTAATCAGCTGTATTTAATGTAGTTTTCTTTGCAATACATACCCTGTAAACTGTAGTATACCCTGCCTTAACCTATTAACTCTCATTTCAGCACTGGTAAGCTTTAGTGCTCTTCTCGGAAAGGGTCCTACCCCAAGACAGTTGAAACAGGCACTTGGCATGGAGATGGAAGTGAAGATGGAAGTGAAGATGGAACTGGGAATGTAGTTGTAGTTGGAGTAGGAGTACCAGATGAAGTTGGAACTCCAGTTGTAGTTGGAGTAACCTCCCCTATGAGGGAGAGAGGTGTTGCACCGACGGTGTTGAGCTGATCCTTTCCACGGGTGTGCGCCCAAAAACGTTGAGGGACTTTTGTTTAATAAACGATGAAGGCAAACTCCAACTCACGAAGGGAGTAAGAAAGAGGAGTAAGTGGGCGTGGCTGTGTCTGCACAGATTGAGTCTCGGTTTAGACTGTGATTTGCCTGTGGTTGTTTCAACTCTTGCTGCTAATCGCCGGGATTATTAATTAGCCACAACGCGAGACGCGACGCGACTTTGGAATGATAATTGCGGCTGTCGTTGGGCAGAGTGGAGCGTTGCGGACAAGGCTGCTGCGACTTCAAATCATTTGATTAGCCAATCAATAATGGGCGCTGCACACCAGACGAGGCCCGCTCTACTTCTCCTCCTTGTTCCCATGGGGTTTGTCTCTTGCTACCTTCTGGCTCTGCTCTTGGTAAATGCTGAAGTCCATTTGCGCTGTCCAAACAGGCGGCGGCGAAATGATTTTGTTGTCTCGCCGCAGGCCATAAAGGTGCCAACAACAACAAGAAGAGCAGGAGTAGGAGCTGGAGGAGGAGGAGAAGGTAGAGGAGAAGGTGCAGAAGATTGAGGAGAAGAAGGAGGAGGAGAAGAAGCAACAGGAGATGGTGCAGGAGATGGAACAAGAGAATGAGGAGTATAAGAAGGCGCAGACATAGCAAGAGACAGCTGAGAGAGCAAGAGAAGAAGAATCAGAAGGAAGAGAATCGGATGGAGGAGAAGGTAGAGCAAAAGGACGAGGAGTAGCAGAGAGACCAGGCATAAGGAGAGAGGATTAGAGGGAGAAGAAAGAGCTAGAGTAGAGAGTGAAGAAGCAGGAGGAGCTGAAGCTGGAGCTGAGGTAGCAGGAGAAACATCAGTATAGGGAGCAGCAGGAGCTGTAGTAGGGACGGAGGCAGTCACACCAGGAGAAGTAGCAGGAGCAGAAGCACAAGGGAGCAGCAGAAGGAGAAACTCAAGTAGGTGAAGGGGCAACAGAAGCAGAAGTAAAGGGAGCAGGAGTAGCAGTAGCAGGAGTAGAGGAAGCAGGAGGAGAGGAAGCAGGAGAAGAGGAAGCAGGAGTAGAGGAAGCAGGAGTAGAGGCAGCAGGAGAAGAGGTAGCAGTTGAAGAGGAAGCAGGAGGAGGGAGCAGAAGGAAGGGGGCCACCAGGCGCATTATGGATTTGGTGATTTTTGTTTTTACTAAGCGGTGAATCCTCCACTCGTGTCTGTCTGGCTGCTCCTGTGGTGGCTGGCAAAAAAACACATAACATTTATTTATGCCTCGAACGTTGCTCCTGCTCCCGCTGCTTACCCCCCTTCCCCCCTTCCCTCCCTTTCTGCTGCTCGAAACCAGATCCAGATCACTTATTATTAATTTTAGTGGTTAAGAAAATGGGAGCGCGTCGTCCGCAGCCAGCAGCGCCGCAGGCAAATGCCGCAGATGAGGCATGCAGATGGGCAAAAGGTTGCTGGCAATCCCAATGGGGCAGCCAGGTAACGATCCCATCCCCCCTTCTCTCTCTCTCTCTCTGTCTCCCACTGTCTCTCTGTCTGTCTCTCTCTCTCTCGCAGTGCAATTTTAATTAGTTTTGCTTTGTGCGCTACTTGGAATGTGCTGGCAAGACTCTAACTGGTAGAGCAGGGGCAGCAGCTAAGGTGGTGGGAGGGGGGCAGGTCAGCACTGGCACAACACACACACACATACACAACTCACTCATTTTCCCATTCAGTTTGGGGCAACGCCCACTTTTGGGTACGCTCCTCTCGGCCTCAACCTCAGCCTCAACCTCAGCCTCAACCTCAGTTGAGTTGCCATTTTCGGCTCGAGGGCCTTTTAATAGTCCCGACCGACATTTGCCATATACGCAAATCGATTAAAATCCATGCAAGCAGCAGCAGAGGAAGGGGGGAGCAGCATGTAGCACCCTGTCCCTGGCCAGGACACACATATTTAAATGGCAAGTGAAAAACTATAGCCAATTACTTTAAATTAGTGTAATTCCCATGAAGGCGCTGCCTCCACTTGGCGAACTTCAACTGCAGCGACAACTGCTGCTGCTCCTGCTCCTGCTCCCCCCAGACTCTGCTCTGCTTGTGCCTGCTTCTCCAGAGATTGCAGTTACTCTGCCTGCTGCTCATCCTTCTCCTCCCTCGGCAGCTTCTCTTGCTGCTCATACACTTCCTTCTGTTCTTCTATCTACAACTGTTGCTGCTGTTCCTCCTGCTGCTCCTCTTGTGCCTTCTTCTCCAGCTGCTGTGCCTTCTCTTCCACCTCCACCTCCTTCTTCTGCTCCTCCTGCACCTTCTATGCCTCCTTCCCTGCCTCCTTCTTCTGCTCCTCCTGCAGCTTCTATGCCTTCTTCTCCTCCTCTTCCTACTGCACTCTGGGAATGTCTGCTGCAGTTTAGCATTTGTCTCCTCTCTCTCTGCCTCCTCCTCCTCTCTCTCTTTCTCCCTCTCTGCTTGCTGCACTGGCACAGCCTTGACTGCTGCCCGCGGGTGTAATTTTAATTTGTACCCAGTGCTGAAGCAGTGCATCCTCGTTGAAGCTGGAGCAGCCGCAGCGGCTCAGCTGTTTAGAGACGCATAATTGCTGCTGCGGCATGCGCCTAAGCCGTGCCACAAATATGCCTGCCACACGTTGCCATTGCAACTGGCATTTAATAACTTTTAGGCGCATACCCTGTACACTCTGCAGCGGGTATATGTGACTATATAACTGACTGCAGTAAGCAGGGAATGAGGTAGAACTGACTGAGCTCAGGCTGACTCTGATAGAGCTGCAACTTCAACCCTTCTTACAGGGTATCCCGCACTTTGTATACCCTGCTTATACCATTGCTAACTGGCTCAATTCCTTGGCATGTTCTTTCACTTTTCAGCCCCACTGTGGCCGCACTGTGGGAAAATATGTTGGAAGCTGGCAATCAATGTCCAAAAAAATGCGCCGCCGGCTCTGACAATCGGCCTCAATTTATGAGCACGAGTGGGTCTAGGCGGTTTGCAGGAGGGTTGCAGGTGTAGAGTAGTGTAAGAGGGGGGTGGCAGGGAAGGGGTACTCTTGCAGTTTCTCACTGTGGGGAATTGTGTGTGGCAATAATTGATTTCAATTTATGGCGCTCAGGTGGGCCGAGCCTACTTTTTCTCCCTGCAGCTCTCCTTGCACTGGAATTAGCATTTGCTGTGGACTTGTCTAATTGTCTGGGTTCTGGGGAGGTTCTATTCCCACTCCCTGCTCTCCCACTGCCTACCACCTGCTCCCCCTTTGGCCTGTTGACAACTTCCTTGCACTTGCTTATCAAATTAGTTGCTTTACTTAGCCTCAAGCTTGTGGAACTGACCCCGAGTCCAACCCCGAGCCGAAAAAGGTGTCTCTTCAATTGCTGGGAAAGTTTGTCACTTAACCAGAGTGAAACTAGCCAACTAACTGGGCAACTAAGCGCGGCTGCTGGTCAACTCAGTTGCTCAGTTGGCCCAAAGCAATTAAAACGCGTTTTCGCAATTAAATGACTTGGCTATTTTTCATTTCTTTGCGCAGTTTGCTTTTCCATTTCTGCCTGCTTGAGAACAAAAAAGTTCATGTCAAAAATTTGAATTCCTAAAGGGGCAGGGGAGGGGTGTAGGTAGGGCAGAGGGGGAGGAAGGTAGGGAAGAGGAAGAGAATGAGGCCTCTCAGGGAATGACTTTTGGTAATTAGACTTCTTGACTTGCTCGAGTTGCGGACTTAAACGAAGCAGAAGTAGCAGAAGAAGAAAGGGGAGAGGGAGCTGCAGGAGGCGAGGGAGCAGGCACAAGTTGCTGCTGCGTTGGGAAAATGTTTCCAATTAAGAAGGCAAGCAGGGGAAGGGGGGGAGGAGTGGCAAGGGTGGAGCAGAGGGCACCTACACTAGTCGCGCTGCTTGAAAAATAAATATGAAATTGTTATAACTTTATATAGAGTGCTAGGCAGAGTTCCTCTTGTGGCACAGACACACACACACACACAACACACACACAGGGACACACCGAAGGGGTACTCATATTTTTCTTGAGATTCGCTTGCTGCGTTTCTGGAGCGAAGCTTTTGTCACATCATGACGCTGCAGATTTCAGCAACTTGGAGTTCAGCTTCAGCTTTGTCATTATCAACGTTCTACGACATTAACATTAACTCGACTTGTGTGTGTGTGTGTGTGTGTTGGTGTTGTTATTGTTGCTGATGCAACTGCCAAGCGTAACGAACACGCTTACAACAACACCCGCAACAACACGGCAACACGGCAACAACAATTGCTGAAACAACATGAAACATATGAAGTACAGCGCGAGCACAATCATCATTAGCGAGGCACAGACTCAGGCCCAGGCCCAGCTCAGTACCCTCTTCCTGCCCCCCTCATTGCCCACTGCATGTGCCCCATCCATATTGATAAAGCGAACATGCCACAGAACGGGGCATGTAATCAGTTGGCGCACTCGCTTGTTACCTTATCCCCCATCAGCGCATCTGAGTTTAGAGGAGTCTGGTCACACCTCGGCGCACGCTTGCCACGGCGGCACCTGTTGCCACCTGTTCTTGCTGCAGCGTGTTGCAGATAATTAGCCACCCCTCCCACTGTCCCCCTACCTCTACCTACAGCCAACGTGCAACAATTCTATCAATTGCAATGTGCACACAAATGTTGCAGAAAGCCTCCATTAGGGGCACGCTTCAATGCCCCCTTCCAAGGAACCCGAGCCAGCAAAGCCAGCGACCCTTCGTCGGTACTGCTCTCGCTCTACCTTAATCGGTTACTGCTAAATGCTGCTGTGGGGCTCGCGCTACAATGTTAGCTTCGTTGAGGGGGGGAAGATGGAAATCACAAGAGAGACGAGTTCTCTGCTTGCGTTGCCTGTTTCTATTCAAATTGACTTTGCTTATATCGGGGATCTTTCTGCTATAGAAGGTAGTCTTCTTCTGCTTTGGCAGGTTTCTAATTAAAAAGTTATGTTCTTAATACAGAAAACTTTGTAGAATGGGAGATATATTTACTGGTGTTTATCAGGTAAGTTTAAAAATGCATTATAATCTATAAATACTGATCTTATTCTTTCTTTTTCTTCCACAGATTTATTATGTAAGTTAAGTTCTTCCATTTGGGAACTTCTAAGCTTGTATGGGTGTTCTGATTTCTAATGATATTGCTGTTATTTAAACAGGAATCTTTCTGGTTAGAAAGGTATTAGTTGAAACTGAGTAAATGGAAATATATTATACAGGAATTGTAGTATATATATATATATATGTATATATAGTATTGCACCTTCTTTGGCAGACTTCTAATGGAATTACTTTTCATATACATATAAGGAATTTTTCTGCTATAGAAGGTAGTCTTCTTCTTCGTTGGCAGGTTTCTAATTAAAAAGAAATGTTCTTACTACAGTAAACTGACTACCATGGGAGATATTCAAGTTGAAGTTTACCAGGTAAGTTTTAATATGAATTTTAATCTATAAATACTGATCATATTCTTTCATTTTCTTCCACAGATTTATCAAGTAAGTTACAATAAGTTCTTGCACTTGGTAATTTCTTAACTTGTATTGCTGTTAGTATACCAGGAATCTCTTTGGTAAGAAAAATACTAGTTGAAACTTATCAGTTAAGTGGAAATATATTATAATGAAATTACAGTACTATATATATTAATTAATACTCTTTTTCTTTGGCAGATTTCAAATGGAATTACTGTTGTTATATCAAAAGTCTTTATAATAAGGAAGGTAGCAGCAGAAATATACCAGGTGAGTTTATATATATTATAATATATTTAAATATGAATATAACTATTCTTCCTTGGCAGATTTCAATTGCAATTTTGGTTCTGGAACTAAGAATATATTTCATATGAAAGATGATACTAGAAATATATTAGGTAAGTTTTAAGATAAACCAAAAAGTATATATAAATGTAGTTAATATAAACAAAATAATAAGTACTTCTATCCGTAAGAAATCAATATACATATATGTAAGTAACATAGCTACACAAAATATCATATTATTCCTTCTATAATTTCCGCTGCTAAACCGCTTTCTAAACCAACTTCCCCATTAACAACTATAATATAATAATATTCACTCTTCATATAACTTCCTTTTCTTCCCTGTAGAATAATCTGTCACAAGTAAATATAATCTCAATTTCCCATAGCATCATTCCATGTAATTCGTTGCACACATAACGGTACCTTGCTCAACCTAACCTCAACTGAGCTAAGGCTACTGTGCGGGGCAATTGTCATTCGTGGAAGTAAACGGAGATGTCACCTGTGATGCTAACAGCGGATTAGAATGATGCGTAAACACCGATAGGGGCGCGAGAAAGAGGCAGGAAGGCAATAAGAGAGAAGAGAGTGGAAGAGAGAGGGTGATGGAGGGAGAGGGAGGGAGAGGAGATGATGCAAAACGGCGCTAAACTGTAGATTTACGATGGAAAGTGTGAGAATGTGAGAAGGCAGGCAGAGAAATGACACAAGAACAGTTACAGACGATAAACCCGTAAAGACTACAGAAGAGACTATAGCAGAGAAGAGAGCATTATAATCAGTGTCGTCTTCTCTTTCTCATGCTTCGTCTCGCTCTGTCACTGGCCACAGGGCCACTGGGCCGTGAAATATGATCAAAATATTTGTGCTGGCCACAATTATGAGACCTGCCCGAAGCGAGACACACAAAAAAAGAGAAACAATAAGCAGAAGAAGACAATGACAGAGACAGAAGAGAAGAGAAGAGCAGAAGAGAGAGGGGGGAGGTACGTCCCTCAGTTGGGTTTTCAGTTACCTGTTCTTCGTTGGGTTTTTTATGACTCTATTTGGAAATTGATTTTATGGGCCGCAGCATTTCGGAAGTGCAGCGAAGTCAGCGTCATAAAAAACCCAATCTGATTGAGAACCTCGAACCTGGCTGCGTTTCTTTCTTTGGGCTCCTAGTTAGGGCCGAGCAGACAATTGCGAATCAAAGACAAATTGCAGAGAGAGAGAGAAGTAAAAAGCGACGGAGCAATTAATTATTTTGTCAGGGCGCCGTTTTGCACCTGCCTCGGAGCAACGAGGAAGGAGGAAGCAGGACCAGGTCCAAGTCGGCGTCAGTTTCAGCAAGTTGCCAAGTGCCACGGGACAAGTGAGAAATTAAAAACTTTTCTCGCAAGACAAAGAAAGCAAAGTAGAAAGGATGAAGAGGGGAAGAAAAGGGGGAGAAGAGGGAGAGACAGAGAAAGGGGGCTCAACGTGTCGCTGCCACTTTGCGTCCAAGTTGCGACAGCTCAAAAATGAATCGCGCAATTAAACAGTTCTTGTGCCACGCCCCCTCTCTCTACTGCCTTCGCTCCCAGGTGTTTATACCCTTCGACAATTGAAAATGCTCACTAAAGGGTATACTAACTTTGTGCAAATGTATGTAACAGGCAGAAGGAGGCGTGGCAGAGCGCATAAAGTATATATATGCTTGCTCAGCATGTCTGTCCGGATGTCCGAATGACCAGATAAACACACAGATCTCAGCTATTATAAGAGCTAGAGAAACCAAATTTGACATGAAGGTTTCTGTATACCAGGCGCAGATCAAGTTTATTTCAAATGTTGGGTGCTACGCCCACCGCCCCCGCAAAACAATAATTTAATTTTTGAACTCGATTTGTAAGCGCTGCATAAAAGATATAACTTTCTGACTTTAACATATACTTAGATGAATGAAATATCTAAGTATTCTTTAAATTGCAATACAATCGGACAATAAACACAGAAGTTATTCAAGAAAGTTTAAGTGCTTGTGTCAGCAAAGAGGGGAGGCGGGCGAGCGCAAAGCACGAGCGCCATCTGTCGAGACTAATTTCAAAGCATAGCAGCATAGGTCGAAGGGTATTCCACTGTCTCGACTGTTGCTTTTCTTACTGTTTCAACTTAATTTCGCTTGCAGAACAGCAGCGAAAAAATTTAAGTTTAAATTTAAATTTTTAAATTAAATTTTAATTTAAATAAAATAAAATATTAATAATTTTTTTAATTAATTTACATTTCATTACATTCATTCATTTAAAAAATATTATTAATGTTACAATTTTAATTCTTAATTTTTATTGTAAACTCTTTTCCCAGTCGACTGCCATTAGTCGACATTAAATAAATAAATAAATAAATAAATAAAGAAATAAAGAAATAAAGAAATAAATAAATAAATAAATAAATAAATAAATAAATAAATAAATAAATAAATAAAGAAATAAATAAATAAATAAATAAATAAATAAATAGATAAATAAATAAATAAATAAAGAAATAAAATCAGCGCAAATGAAGTGCACACAAACTGCTGCAAAATGTTGTGGCAACTTAAAGCTTAAAGCTTGCAGCTTGCCACGCCCACTACGCTCACAGCGCCCATGTTGATGGACGCCTCAAAGCGCAAGCAATTGCAGGCATTGCCAAAATTGCTGCATACTATAGTTTGTCGTGGTCAAAGCGAGCTTCCAAATAGAATTCTGCGGTTGCCTTTTGCGGTTGCGACGTTGCAATGTATGTGTTGGTGTGTGTGTTGGTATGTGTGTGTTGCATGCAACACAGAGCAAGCACAGCCCCCCTGGAAATTGGTTAGTGTATGTGGCATGGTCTATTCAGAGCATTTGCTGGCCAGATTGGTATGTCTACCTGCAGGACACGGCGCTTCTTGCTGCAACTGATAAGCCTCGTCTAGCTGCACATTCCTGCCACTTGCGTCATTCTAGTTTTATTGCCCATTGATAAGGCAAGCATTAGGTAAGAGGGGATCGGGAATTGGGAATCGGGAGTCTCTCTCTGCGCTTGCGTGGGCGATCAATGCCAGGCAGAGAGACCACCAAAAGACAGTTTGCCTAATTAGCCCAGCAAGCCGAGCCCAGGCGGAGCACACACCCTCAACCTGGACTGGGAACTGGGTGCGACGAGTGCATGGAAGTGATCCTCAGTGCATGAGCCACGCTGAGCAACGGGCACGCACCTACCACAGTCTGGAATTAAACAATTAATGTGTAATTATCACAGTTTGCCAGCGAAACTGGCAAAGGAGCCGCCGAAGCAGGCGCACGATCGAAGGAGGATCGGTAGAGAAAGTGGGAGAGAGAGAGAGGGAGGGAGAGGGAGAGCGGGAGCAGGAGAGTCGTCAAAACGCCCCTTGAATGCAGGCGCTGGCGTTGGCGTTGGCGTTGTTGGCGGGCGTACCTCGGCGATCCTCGCCAACAATCCTGCTGGCACATACATACATCATCACGCTGATCGAGCTGAGGGCACATAATTAAAGGCAGCGCCAGGGAAGAGAGTAAGAGAGAGGGGGGGGGGGTAAACAATTAGCTAAGGTTGCTTAGACTTGGCCAATTGGTTGGACGATCGATGCAGTCAGCAAGATCGCTGGCTTGCTTGATCCGTTTGTTGCAGGCGCCGCATCATTTTGTCAGTCAATTTGTGCGGGCAGCAGCTCAATTATGTTGTTAGTGCGGCCAAGGCGATCAAAGCGATCGCAGCCGACAATGATGCGCAATTAGAGAAAGGGAGAGAGAGAGAGAGAGGGAGAGAGAGAGAAGCCCAGCAGCTGCGTAAGCCACGTGCAACGAAGCGAACTAATTATGCAAATCAGTTGAGGATGCAGAACAAGGCAGTAGGATTAGGCCTGTTGCTCGATGGCGCTGCAAATGTTCCGTAAGTAGCTTAGCCCTATGTCCGCTTTATCCGCTTGGCAAAGTTTAGAGCCTTCTTCCGATCCTCTCTCTGGTCGGGCGTGATGCCTTTGTGTCGCTGCAGGATTAGCCAAGCAGACAAAGGACAATTAACTGTTTCGTGCTCTAATTGTTCTGGCGTGTTCTGCCATCGAGTAGAATCCTTTGCGTGCGCCTGCCCAGCAGCTACTGCAGATCATTGCAATTTGATGGCAATTACTACGAGCCGCTTTTAACCACAAAATTGTCCCTGATCCTCGATCTTTTGTTGCTCGCCGTGTTCCGCAGTTGTGCCTTTGATCTGCACCGAAGTGATCTTGCCAGAGCTCGACTGAAACAATAAATATTTAGTTGCTGCTGGAGCTTAACTTGTAGGGAGGTAGAGAGAGAGAGAGATCATGATAGAGAGTAAGGTTGTAAGAGAGAGATCATGAGAGAGAGAGAGAGTAAGGTTGTAAGAGAGAGGGTAGCTGGAAGGGAGAGAGGGTAGCCCGCAGATTTATTTAGCGTACTTATTTATATTTAGCGTGATCCGCCTAAAGAAAGGGCGGTGAACTTATGCACAGAAGCGCTCTAATTATTTAAGGAGATTTACTCAAGTAGATAAGCGTAAACTAAGGTGATCTGGAAGAGGGGGGTGATGAGGAAGAAGAAGGGAGAGAGAAGGAAAGAGAAGGAAAGACAGACAGAGTGAGTAGTAAATAGAATGATCTACTAAAGCGTCTTAATTATTTAAGGAGATCTACACAAGTAGCTAAGCACGATCGTCTGCAGAGAGAGAGAGGTAGATCGAGAGGTACATAGAAGAAGAATTATAGGAATAGATATTATACAGAGTGATAAAGAAAGAACCAAGCATAAGTAGATTAATAGCTAGCTCAATATAAAGCGATCTACTGTAGCATTGCTCATCTTTCACACAGTCCGTGCCACGATCAACTCATTTGCATAGGAGATTTATGTGAACTCTTGTGCAGTCCATTCTTCTCTCTCAGGCTGACTAGGCAGTCTTAGCTGATATTATACTGCATGACATGCGCTGGAACAATCAACTACAAATTTGTTGCTCAAATAGAATCGATGCCCATAACTAGAGAGGGCAGAACGGGAGAAGGAGAGTGAAATTCCAATGACTTTTCTCACAAACGAATGATGCTCAATAAATTGTGGAGTAAGAAACGTATAAATGTCTAAATATTTACACAAATTGAGCGATACCCATAACTGTTGCATTGAGTTGTTCTCTTTTTTAGGGCTTCTGTTGTTATGGAAAGTCTCTCTGGTCTCTCGCTATTCTTCCCACAGAGCTTTAGGCGCTTCGGTTAGTTGCTTTCAAGAAGCGTCGATCAAAAGAAGCAAACAAACCGATTTTCATTGTAGTTTTTCCGTCTCAGTTGAGTCTCAGTGAGATTTTAGAGACACCTGAAAGTGATCGCCATACAGCGCCCACACGAAGCGACACCTTTCCCAGCTTGGGCCTGGTCGAGTGGGATGTGCGTTGCACTGCATCGCACGGATTAGAGGCACTTGCAGCGTAATGACTTTTGATTTGCAGCAGACGTGGGAACCGAATCGACTCGGTCTCGACATTGACCTGCTCTTTGTTTGCTTGGTGACACGACAAGCCTCTTCAACTCCTCTTCAGCTCTCTCTTCAACTCCAGCTCCTCCTGCCTCTGTCTCTGCCTGCATCCGACTTTGACTTCGATTCGTGCGTTCTCAAAAGCCGCAGCTGATTTGCATAAATTCCTTGACTTCAACTTGGCTCATTCGTGCATTAAATTGTCGCAGTCAACCGCAGAGCCAGTTGGGAAGACGTGTCTCCAGTTCTTCCAGGCAACCGCAACATCGAGCGACAACCAACACTTTTTCGGCTCCTTCAAAGTCGTCAGCAACTTTGTTGTCACCGGGTCCAGCTCCAGCTGGCTTCCACTGTCTCTACACCTCTCTCCCTCTCTCTTTCTGTATATATTCTCTCTCTTTCTCTCTTCTCTCCCTCTCTCTCTGGGTGCTCTCTCTAGTATTTTGGAAACATTATGCTGTTTAATCCTTTAATCGCTGTGCAGTTTTCGGGCTTCATTTTCTGCTAATTTCCTTTTGCTCTCGCATTCTCTTCTTTCTTCTCTGCCCGGCTTGACCCGGACATACAATTTATGTGCCTTATGTGCCTCATAATAATCCCAAAGTGCACATAATCCTTTTGTTTGCCACTGTCCGGCATAATTCGAGATTTCGCCAGCCTCTCGCCCAAACAACAGAGGATCGTGATCTCTAAGACATTTTCGCAAATTTTCTTTTTTAATAACTCTTTCTCCTCTCTCTCTCCTTCTCTCTCTCTGTCGCTTTGTGTGTGATTGGTCTCTCTTTGTTTGGTTTTTTTGCCGGAAACAGAAGAATGCGGAAAAGCATTAGAGCTACCGCATCGATTGTTCTATGGGCGGATATGGATATTTAATACTTTTGTCTCACTTTCAATGTGAGTTAAATGCGTTGATAGTTATCGGGAACTCAGAGATCGAAGATCGAACAATTGTGCAAGTGTATAAGCAGGTTTGAAGCCGAAGCCAAAGCCGAACCCGTTTCCATTTAGCAGGCCAGAGCTTATCGCTGCACTGGGGGCCATATATGACACCAGCTGCGCGTGTTTATATCAACGAAATCCTGTTAAGAATTCCCCACACACACTTCACACATCTGTTGCGGGTTCTCTCCCTCTCTCTCTCTCTCTCTCTCTGTCTCTCTCTCAGTCTGGTGCTGAGTCTGGCTTGAAGTCTGGCTATGCTGGTGGTCACACACACACGCTTAATAACCGAATAAAAAATGATAACCCGAAAATAAAAAGACATCAAAGAGCAGAACGACGCAGAAGACTGTAGACTGTAGACTGGCTGCAGAAGACTTGCAGCCAAAATTGAGAGAACATGAAAAAAGTCAACGTGCAGCATGCAGCATGCAGCAGCGTGGGGCACACGCAGCAATAGCTAACAAGCACGAGGTAAAAGAACAGAACCGAAATTGAGACCGAACAAAGGCGCATAATGATCGCCAAGATATGCCAGAGAGAGAGAGAGAGGGGGACCACCGCAGCCGTCTAATTTATTCACAGCGATCAGTGAGCGAGCCCGCCGTCGCAAGCTAAACCCTTATTAATGAGGCCCCAATGAGCCAAGGCAAGCCGCGCCGCGCCGCGTCGAGCCAAGTGTCGCACGCAACGCAGCGATTAAGCCCAGTTAGCGTGTCTCCAGGAGGTGCCTGCTCCACAGCGACCGCCTTGCATTTTATCGCCTTAATGGGCAGCTCGAATCGTCTCGTCTCGTCTTGGTCTGGACAGGGCAGAGCAGAGCTGGGCTGGGCTGGGCCTTGGCCAGATGCTGTTGCTGTTTCAATTAAGGTCTCGTTTCGTTGGGCTCGTAAAGTTCTCCCTCTCTCCCTCTCTCTCTCGTTCTCTCGCTTATCGCTGCTTGTCACTCGCCCCGATTTTGTTTTATAAATAAAGACATTAAAAGCGCCGTCATGTTTGGCCACGTTAGCTCGGATTTATTGCGGACCACCGTGTGGCAGCGTGGCGCGGCTTAACACTTTTTAATTTCACTTGTCTCCCGCTGCAATCAATCTTCAAAGACCCTTCCTTGCCCAGGCACTACAGCAGAGACAGAGAGAACCTCAAGATATTGTCAACCTTCAAGTTATGAGCCTGAGAAATGCCTTCGGTTGCGCCGTGTGCGCCGACCAAGTCATAAACCATCATTAACCCGACCCCGAGTGAGATGGAGGTCTCTCTGGTACTCTCTCTGGGCACTGGCGCTACCAACAAGTTACCGGGAAATGCAACCTCTTCTCTGTCCACTCTTCTCTGTCCACTGTTAAGTGTTGACAACTTCTTGTGGGGTCAACTGGCGCAGCTGCCTGCTACACGCCCGTCCTCCCGTTTCGTTTTTCGGGAATCTCGTTTTTGTTTATTGCGATTCAGGGAGATTTGTGACAGTGCAACGAAGGAGGAGGAGCAGGAGCAGAAGGAGGGGGAGGTTGGAGCAGGGAACGTGCAGCTTACTGCTCTAGATTTCTCAAGCTTTTAAACCGATTAGGCGGACAATGCCACCCAACGTCAGAAGCAGCAGCAGCAGGAAGAACAAGAGAGAGAATTCTCAAATGGAATAGGTAAGTCCAAAGAGAATAGATAACGTGGCATGCATAAGTATATGCCATGTTATGTATGATATGTATATGAAGGTCTTAACTTGCACAGCAAGAGAAGTTTAAAGTAGAATTCGGAATAGAAAAGACTTAGGTTACAATCTAACTTTTACAATCTTATGTTTTACATATCAGCAGATTCCATTTCAGTGTATTTACGGTCTATTCTTCATACTCACTACTCTTTCTACTCACTACTCTTTCTACTCACTACTCTGTCTACTCTCTACTATGCCTACTCATTACTCTCACTCTCAGTAGTCTGTCTACTCACTACTCTCTCTACTTAATGCTTTCTCTACTCACGACTCTCTCTGGTCACTACTCTGTCTACTCACTATTCTCTCGACTCTATACTCTGTCTACTAACTACTCTTTCTAATCAGTACTCGGTCTTCTCATTACTCACTCTACCCACTACTCTGTCTACTCACTACTCTTTCTATTCACTACCCCCTCTAATTACTACTCTTTCTACTCGCTACTTTGTCTTGTCACTATTCTCTCTACTCACTATTCTCTCTACTCACTATTCTCTCTACTCACTACTCTTTGTATTCACTTCTCTTTTAATTCAGTACTCCCTCTACTCACTTCGCTCTTTACTCAAAACTCCCTCGACTCAATACTCTGTCTTCTCTCTACTCTCTCTACTCACTACCCTTTCTACTCACTACTCTGTCTACTCATTACTCTCTTTACTCAGTACTCGGTCAAGTCACTAGTCTGTCTATTCACTACTCCCTGTAATGACTACTCTCTCTACTCACTTCTTTGTGTTCTTACTATTCTCTCTACTCTCTCTACTCACTACTCCTTCTACTTACAATCTGTATTCACTACTCTCAATACTCTCTCTACTCATTACAGTCTTCTCTCTTCATTCTCTCTCCCCCTGCTATATCTACCTCCACCTTCTTTATAATATTTCCATTAATGTCTTCACAAATCTTCGCAGAACTTCGCGAACGTGTCGTAATGCAGCGCCTGCAGCTGTCTCCCTCCCCCCCAATTGTGCATCTATCTATAAACTACGATCATGGGGCAATCCAACAATTTTGGTTTCAGGTTCCAATGTTCAATGTTCAATGTGCAGCGCTGTAAACTTGCCAAACGACTGCAAAGTCGCTTGTTTTATGAATGAATTTCAAATCCAACTTCAAGCTAGGCAAAGCAGGGGCGTGGCAGGGGGCAGGGAGGAGGGAAGGGGGGGCTGGCAACCTACTCGCGCATGCAAAACACGATTTACTATAAAGGCAAAAGTTGTAGACAACACGACAACAACAACAACTATGTGGTATAGGAGAGAGTGGAGGGGGAGGGGGATACGACGGGGAGTCACGTCTGGAGTGGAGCCTCGAGCTGTGCAGACAGAGCGCTGTGTGTGCGGATCGTTTTCATTCATAAAAGGCAATGGCTTTGGCTACGTCTTTTGGCACATGTTGAGGCCGGTCTGGCTGTGTGGATGAGTCATCGTGGTGTGCAGCACGTGATGGCAACGTCACCAAGGCAGCAACCGTCGAGGTGTGTCAATTAGCAGAGAGAGAGAGAGAGAGAGAGAGAAAGAGCCACAGCCAAGTCGAGTGGCTCCACTGGAGTCGCAACCACATCGTCCTACTAATTGTGCCACCAGACAGCGACGCGAGTGACTCATCCGACGACGCCTTTGCCAATTCATGAATGAGCCAAGTCAACTGGTTTTCCTGCAGCATGCACCCACACGTGCCACACTGGAACTGGTTAAGCCACAGTCACTGCCACATCCACATCCATGTCCACATCCGCTGTGGCTGCTTCTCTATGATCATTAAATGCGGAAGAAGGCGTTCGCCAACGGATCATTTGTATGCCGCCCCCGTCATGTTGCCTGGCCGGGATTGGCGTCGTCGACGGCGGTGCATGTTGGGCAATTGCAGCCGGTCTGGCCGGCAATGGGGAACAGGTAACCGAGTGTAAACCAATTGGTTAGTTGTCGTTGTCATAATCGACTTGCTCTCTCTACCTCCCACTCTCTCAATCTCCCTCTCTCTCTTGTTTTAGCTGACCCACATACATAGGACACGGCTGGACATGGCAAGTTGATTTTCATGTTTGTTCTGCCCCCGTCCACTTGCTCCCACATGGCCATTTGGGCCATTACCTTGGCAACAAATACCAAATGTTTTTTTGGTAATTGCAGGTGAGGAATATCGAACCATGTGACGAGGAACAGCTGAAGCATGTCAGGGCAATCGGAAATTGAATCCGCTTCTGATGAACTTATTGGTGGTAGAGTTGGTAAGTATTATATATCATTGTACTATATGCTCTATATATCGTTTGAATCTTGAACTCTACTCAGGGAAGGAACTTGTCTCTAGAAAAGAACTCTTCTCTAGAAAGGAACTCTTCTCTAGAAAGGAACTCTTCTCTAGAAAGGAACTCATCTCTAGAAGGGAACTCTTCTCTGGGAAAGAACTTTTCCATTGAAGAAACTTTTCTCTTGGAGGTACGTGTTCTCTGGGAAGGAACTCTACCAGGGAAGCAATTCTTTTCTAGGCAAGGAAAGACACTTCTTCTCTTGGACGCAACTCTTCATTAGGAAGTACCTCTTCTCTAGGAATAAACTCTTCTGTAGACACGTACTCCTCTTGGAAGAAACTCTTCTCTAGGAGATACGTGCGCTCTAGGAAGGAACTTTTCTCTAGGAGATACGTGCGCTCTGGAAAGGAACTTTTCCATGAAAGGAACTCTTCTATAGGCAAGGAAAGACACTTCATTGGGAAGTACTTCTTCTCTAGGAAGAAATTTTATTCTAAACACGTACTCTTCGCTTGGAAGGCACTCTTTTCTAGTAAATGAACTCTTCTTTAGGCATAAAATCTTCTCTTGGATGAAACTCTTCTCTTGGATGGAACTCTTCTTTCTCTAGGAGGTACATCTTCTCTAGGAGGCACCCTTTCTCTAGGAGGTCCCTCACTCGGAGGTACCTTTTCTCTAGGAGGTACCTCACTCGCAGGTACCTTTTCTCTTGGAAGTAACTCCTCTCTAGAAAGGACCTATTCTCTAGCAAGTACCTCTTTTCTATATAAGAACTAACTTCTTATGAATGTATCTGCAAGTGCTCAATGCAACACCAAGCCAAAGAATTGAGTCCTTAGCCAAGTTCAGCAATCCATATGAAGCAGTCGCACTCTGCTTTCTCCTCCTACTGCTGCCCTCTCTTCTCTTCTCTCTCCTGCTTCTACTTCATCTTGTAAAACAAATTATCTCATTTGGTTGCTCGTTTATAGTCACCCATGCATATTGCTGCTGGAATTGCAGAGAAAGGAGAGGAAGGGGGAGGTGTACAAACATCGTTAGAGGCCCGAGGCAACATTTCCTTGTACACAACTTCTTAGCGCAGGAGGCTTTTGACCCAGACCAAAGTGGGGCAAAACTTTATCCTTTTGCATTGCTAACTTTTGCTCTGATTTCTTGCGGTTTCAACTATTTCAGCCGAATTCCCGCAGAAGCCTTTGGCTCCCTCCCACTCTTCCTCCCCTCTCTTCTTGCCTTATTTATTGTTGCAAGCAAAATTGAATTGAAAGTTGCGCGCAATTTGAGCAACAATGCAACAAAGTTGGCAGCCAAATTGCCGCAAGAGGGCGCCACACAGTGCAGTCCTGCTCCGAGTCCGGGTGCTGCTGCAACTTGGCTGTCAATTAAGCCATTCCATTGCAAGCCATTGTTGATAGAGCCAGCTAGGGGTGAAGCCAGAGACGTCACATGTCAATCAGACTGAGACTCAGACTAAGCTGGCCTTGGCCACATCGGATCCCCGCTCTCGGACAATTGGCAGGCACAAAACTCATCTGCATGCGAGTCCGATTTCGGCCACGTGCGCAAACATTCAGCGCCAACTGCAGCTGCCCTCGGCTAATTCCCGCCTTGAAATGGCAACAAAAGCAACAAGGCAAAGGTCAAATTTCGCTGCAAATAACACAAATCAAACTGGACAGCAGTGTTTTGAATATGATCGGTCCATGGTCCGAGTTCCAGTCCGACAGAGAGAACGAGTCCAATTACGCGGCAGCTGAGAACTTGATCTTGATCTCTCGCCCTCACTCGATTGATCTTTCAATCACAGGAGCTGTCCGGTAGGAGTAGGAGCAGCTGCCTTCTGCGTGCGCCAATTTCGTTGGACGGGGACGGGGGCGAGGGCGGGGGCAGGGCGTCAATATTTGTTGTGCCGCTGCGGATTCCAGGAATGCCCCGAAATGTTATCGCCAGCTTTTTATCATCGCGGAATGAGCCGCGTCATCAGCGCAGATTGAAATAATTCGACGTTGAAAGTTGCCAAGTCATTCAGAATTGGTCAGCGCTGCTGGCGGTGGCGGCGCTGTGATCTGGTGAGGTGCCTTGTTGCGGTTCCTCGACGATCGCGTGCGATAAGCAACGTCAATATTTGTGTTTCGCTTTTGGAGAGACCGAGACCGATTATTTGGTCCTTGTTAACCTCGACCTCCGGCGCGGCCTCTCAGATCTCTCTGTCGCTCTCTCTCTCTCTCTCTCTCTCGTTTTAGATCTCTTTCATCGCAGTCCCGACAAGTGGCTGCCCAATTTGCCCGCTCTCTTTGTGGGAGCGACCTGGCTAATTGTTTGTTATTCCTCGCTACCTGACCTGAGCTGAGCTGAAGCTGTGTGGGAATGGCACTGACCATAATTGGGCCTTCGTTGAGATTGAATTATCACACACGCAGAGACCGCAGTGGGAAAACTGCGACTTGGCTAGAAAACTAGCTATTGATTTAGCAGGTCAATAACAGAGAGGGAGATCCCCCTGCATTTGGAACACTTGTGCTCAAGACTCAGTTCACAAGGATCGCATTAAATCTGTGGAAAATAACTTTCTAATTTGTGCCTTAACTATGTTAGAATATTAACTCAAGATCTCCTCTTTCTAATAGTATACTTAAGTTACTTAATTAACCTGAATCTGTGTAGAATATAAACTCAGGACTTCCTCTTCATAAATGTGTACTTAAGTTACTTAATTTATCTTCTTATTCTTTGTGACTTACTTAAAGTAAACTTAACTTCCTTCCTAGCCTTTGTGACTAACTTAAAGTGAAATTAACTTAACTTAACATTAATTAACCTTAGAATCATGCTTGGGGTATTCTTTATGACTAACTTAAAGTGAACTTAACTTAACATTTATTAACCGTAGAATCATGCTTGGGTTAGTCTTTAAATTAACTTAACATTCATGGCATAAACCTAGTCTCGTTCCCTCAATGCAACTTGTTCTTTTTGGCAACTAGGATTGCCTACAGGTAATGCAAAGTGTGGCAATCCTGAACTGTCTTAGTTCCCTGTCAAACACGTGTTCTGCTCTCCATCGAATTGGCAGCTCCGTCTTTCTTTTTTGACAGGCTTTTCCACGTGCTGCATGCGAAGAACTTAGCAAGTTTGTTTTTTGGAAAGTTTTTAATTATTTTTGAATTTGCAACATGAGTGACGCGTCTACGGAAGTTTGGGAGCAGCCATCCAGGTAAATTCTATTTCAAACCAAGCTAAACACACACATATTTATAATAAATGAATCTTCTAGTCACGGGCACGAGGAGGAGGAAGACTGCCAGGAACAGCAGGACACGTCTGGTTATTCCATTGAACTGAGTGTGGAAGAGCAAACACTCTTTCAGTTGGTGCGCAATAAGAGGCAGAAGCTGGAGGTGAGTAAGGAAGGTTCCACTCCCTATATGATAATCCTCTCCGGCTCTGTTCCTATAGGACACCTGCCAGCAATGGCTGGAGAACTTTGCAGAATCTCCCGAGCAGGCGCTGATTACCTTCATCGAGTTCATCTTGGAGGCCAGTGGCAGTCAATATCAACTGCCGCCAGATGTTAAGTTTCCACTGCAGTTCAGCAACATTATCATTGCTGCCACATCGCACTTTGGCAAAGTAATTTACAGCTGATCTTAGAATTATTAAATATCTTATCGAGTTCTCTTTTATCTTGCAGAAAAGTCCAGCATATCCACTGATTAAGAAAGGCAATGAGCTTTTCAAGCGGAATGTGATTGGATTTGTGCAGCAACTGCTGCGTTTGCTTTGCAAGGATGCCTTGCTTAGGAGCCACTCCTTTCTGAAGACTATTTCCGACTTCCTCATGGTCTGCACGGACTCCAAGGTGCGCGCCTTTAGGCACACCAGTACCTTGATTGGTAAGTGATGCCCTGGAGGGGGGAACGGTTTCCAGACTAAATCCTTCTTATGCTTCACAGCCCTCAAAATAATGACCACACTCAACAAGCTACCGGTCGAAGAGCGCGAGAAGGTTAGGCAGACTTGGCTGCAGATGTTTGGAGGCATCTTTATGCTGCGCTCCAGCGATGTTGTCGAGGACATTCGCTATCTCTGCATAACCGAGTGTGGTCTCTGGCTGGAGGCGTATCCAGACTCGCTGCTGTTGCCCCTGCACCTGAAGCATCTGTTCAAAGCTCTGCAGGATCGCTGCAGCAAAGTCTGCGAGAGCAGTCTGCAGGGCTTGTTGAAGCTCAGCATGAACCAGGAGCTGCAGCAAGTCTACTTGGAACAGGGCATCAAGTATCGCATGACGCTGCTGGGCCTGACAATGAGCGTGGAGAGCGAGGTTAGTCAGTTGGCCATTGAGCTGCTCCTAGTGTTCTACAAGGCAGAGCAGGAGATACTGGACTCCTCCATGCTGCAGCTGATTGAGCAGTTGGTCTTTGCCGCCCATCGGGGTGTGGCACAGACTGCGGCGAAGTTGATTATGCACAGACATCAGGAGGTAACAACAGATAAGGAACGTATACGCATCCTGGTGCAGCTGTTCATCTCCTTTGGGGAGCACGAACACGCTGCGTATCTCGTGGATGCCTTCTATGACAGCAGTGAGTGCCTTCTTGCCTGGTCCACCATGGTGGCCATGTTGCAGGAGCAGGAGGAGCAGGACTGCTTGAATTCTGAGGAGACCTCTGCACTCATTGAGATCATGACACGCGCCGTGCAGCAGGCAGTCACTGGGGAGGTGCCTCCGGGACGTTACACTGAGGATCTAAAGAGACAACCACTTTCGAAAGCCAGGAAGTTGGCCACCGTGCAGTTGCTTCCTCAGTTGCTTACGCTTATTCAGCAGTTTAGCAGCAGCCCGGAGATTCTCAGGAATCTTCTCGAGCTGCCACAGTACATGAGTCTGCAAAAGGCGGGCTTCCTGGAGCTGCTCGAACAGATTATGAACATCATGTTCGAGCAGGTTGATCAGTCTGTGCTGCAAATGGGCGCCATGACGCTGGAGTATCTCTACAACTTGGACGAGGCGAACTGCAGCCATCGCAAGGAGCTGCTAAACAATGCGGTAACCAACTACATGATTGCCTACAATGCCTGGGAGCAGTACAGCTCAAAAGGAACTCCGAGTCCTCCAGCTAAGAATACTTCCAAGCGACTGCTGGACACACTGCGCCTGGTCTCGGTGCTCTATGCACGCTTCGATCTGAACGATTGGAAGTTGGGCGAGAAGGTCTTAGCCATACTCAAGAAGGTACCAGCTGAGTTGTGCCTGCCAGAGGAGGCTCTCAGTTTCTACTTGACCATTCTCTATGTGGCAATTTGCTGGGATCTCAAGCGCCTACAGGCAGAACAGGACATTGATGTTGAAGAGGATTGTTTGGCCTTGCGTGGTCGCCTGGAAGGTTTCTTTGCGGTGAGCTTTAACCTCATGGAGCAGCCAACTGTAGCGAGCACTGCCAGTGAGGTGAGTCCCCATTGATTCCTCAAGAGATTACTTCTCGTTGACTTCTGTCTTCCCTGCTTGCAGGCCTTTGTTTACTGCTGTGATCTGTTTGTGCTCTTTGCGGATCGTTTGCGTGAGAGCGACAATGCCTCCATTCAATCCTTGGAGTACAGAACCAAGTTGGAGGAATACGAACTGCTTGAGGCTTTTATGATGCGCTACGTATTCCCGCAAGCAGATGAGGAGTCTGCTGCAGACTTGCTGAAACCGGAACACTTCGTGGAGCTGCAGATCAAGCGGCGTGTGCTCACTGGTTACCTCAAGCTCATCTTCCACAATGTGATGCCCATGATGCGCGCCTGCATAGTCTTCCAATATTACGAGAGTGTGAGTTGACGAAGGAATCCTTCTACTCCTTCATCTCCATTTATCCTTCTCTCTGTTTCCAGCACTCTGGCGCCTTTGGCGACATTATGCGAGCCACCATGGAGCACAGTTTGACGGTGAATCCCACCAACTATGGCATGACAGTGATGCACACTTGTCTGCTGGTGTACAAACGGATCAGGCTGGCGCATGAGGATCAATCCAAGGCGTTTGTATCTGTAGATTTTGCCAGACTTATTAGATTGGCCAATCTTCTTGCGGAGCTCTTCAATGTGAAGCAGCTGGCGGTGCGTTCTGGCATCCTTATACTGCATCGTGCTGGCATTAGATTTGCTGTGGAGTGCAGTCCCGCAGATCCTGTGGCTGCGCCTAAGAACTTACTCTATTTGACTGTAGTGCAGCAGTTTGTGCCGCAAATGCTTGCCCAGGATATGTTGGATATCTACAAGTTTCTGCAGTTCATCGAGTATGCTCCGCTTCCCACCAGCGCCGTTGATGACTGGCAACCGCTGACCTCCTATAGGAATGCTCTCCTCATGGCACTAAGGCAGAGCTGTCGTCGTAGGTTGAAATTGGTTTAGTATTGGGAAAGTATTTAATCCTTTGCTCTCTCTTTGCTTGCAGGCGATGAACTGGCTGAACTGGAAAAATAGAAACATTAGAGTCTGTTTGACAGTATGAGGTGGAATGGAGATTGTATGGAGCACCCTTTAAACCATCGACAGCTTTAGACAATCTTCCATTTACCATGCGAGCACAAATAAGGAATCCTTTGCAATCCACTGCCATTCTACCCTTGGTCAACTCGGAAAGATAGAAACATAATGAGGCAATCTTCAATGCAATATATTGTTTATACACTGTACCATCTTCTCATATGCATATTCCCCTGTATACCAACGAGATTATGGGAATATTTCAGTTTGTGCAATGGGATTCGTTTCCTTTGTGCCACCAGAGCTGAAAGCTTGACTATCGACGGTTCTATCTGCCATGAATAGGTTGCATAATATCGAGGCAAGGCGAGGCAAGTCGAGTCGGGGTTGCTCACCCTGCTGCACATTCAATCAAAGAAGGGGGCAGGTTGAGGCACTGACAGTAGAATGTGTAGCAGCTGCTGGCTGGCAATGTATCGAATTTCCATGTTGCAATGCCATTCAGAGAAACCATCGAGAGAGCTGCTCAACAATTTTCGATTTGAATGGACGACGCTGGCGCTGACAAATTGACTCGCAACTTTGCGGGTTCACTGGAGGGCGCGAGGGGCTGTCAAAGGATGCACATGATAGCACACAAGCTAACACGGCCTTTGACACTCGGTCAGCCGGCAGTGGCAGCCCCCCCCCCTTCCTTCCCAGCACCAGCAGCAGCTCCAGCACTTAAGCGGGTCACTCACAAGGTGAAAATTTTGGAAATGTAATTCAAGTGGACGCGCCGTGTCGCACTTCTGTTTTTGGTTTTGGGTATCCGTGTCCACATTCATTTCCTTGGCACATGCCAAGTGTCCGGCTGGGTATCGTATTACGAAGACGTTCAAGTGTCCATTTGGCTGAGTCTCTCTCTCCCTCACTCCCCACTTGGCTGATGTCATAAAACTGCCATAAAACTCCCAAATGTGGATGCAGCGGTTGCTCCAGTGGAGATTTGCAAGAGGGAGGACCAGCAGCAGCAGCAGCTGTGCCAGTTGGAGCTCATTACCTTGCCACGTCAAGCACACGGCCAATTGTGTTGGCAACATCTGCGATCTAAATTGAAGAAGAGAGAGAGAGAGAGAGATCTACAGCAAGAGATCTGCCTACTGGCACAGGTAGGGAGGGGCACATCAATTTCGCGTAACGGGCCGCGTCGAGGAACCCGCTAGACTCGAGAGAGCGAGTCCTGCAACGGCAACGGGAACAGCTCGAACGGCGGCACAGATGTGCTGATGCGATGCGAATCAGCAGCGACAACGGCAACGGAGCGACGTCAGCAGCGATCGCTGCGGTTGCGGTTTAACGAGATGCGTTGCCGCCTCCGACACACGCCTCCTCTCTCCTGGCCTTGCCTGATGCCTGGCTGCGATAAACGCTCCTCGCTTCGACGATTAGTTTCTTGTTTTTGGCCTGGTTTAAACGAAAGTGTAACAACAGCAACAACAACAACAACATTTCGGGCCCATGTCCGACACGCGCATCTGTCGTCGTCGTCGTCCTCCTCCTGCACTAAGGTGAACCGTTCCGAAATTTCGCAAGGGCGACACGTGGCACTTGATTCATATCAAATTTCTGTGCCACAATTTGTGTTACACACAATGCGCAACTATTTGGGAGTTCACATTTCGTTTTCACTTGCTGCAGAAGGGTTTCCTCGTCCTCCTTCTCCTTCTGCTCTTCCCCTTCTACGTTTTTTACTCTTTTTTTTTTGACTCTTTGCTGCTCTTGCCAACTGTCAACCCATTTGAGCATATTTATGGCCAGTTGCCCGAGGGCATCCAGTTGATGTTGGGGGAGAGAGCTTGCAACTGTTATTAACAGAAATTTATAGCTCGGTTTGTTTTTTATTTCGGCTCAAAATGTCCAACGGGAAATATTGCCAGGGGGCGATCGAACCGCCTGCGAAACGCTAGCAGAATTGCCAACTTCCTTGATAATTTACTGACTGGTGAAAACACACATTTGAATGTTTAATGTATGTAAATATGGTAGGTGTCCAAAATGTGTTTTAATTTGTTCATTAGTATTATACAAAATTGTTGTGTTATGCTAATTTGTTAATTTCAATTAACATGCAGATCAATAGGGAAATTCCTAATTGGTTGGTACTTTTTTAGTACCTTAAGCCTGCTCAACTATCGATAGGCATCACTGCACAGGCTGCGATATATTTGCAAATGGCGCTCGCCATAAATGCCCTGTCACTCGCGCATTCTGTGTAATCGTAACGTTTCCTTTTGTGATTGAATGCATTTAATATAAATTTCATTGAATATTTTCGCGCTATACAAGTATAATAAAGTGCATTGCAATTTACAATGTCATGTGCACAAGTACGCGTTCATAACAGACACACAGAGAGAGTATTTGTATAAAATCCGCTTAATCTGCTGGCGCTCAGTTGCAATTGTGTAATATTGTTGTGCTGCTGTTGTTGCTGCTGTTGTTGTGTTATTGTTATTGTTGTTGTTGTTCTGTTTGTCAGTGAGCACGTGAATATCTTTTTTGCTGGCACTGCGGGCGGTCTTGAACAATTTAAACATTTCGCAAGTTCAATTTGTTTATTGTTCGACAAACATTTATTGCACGTGTTAAGTACAGAAAATATTGGTTTGTACCGGTACAAATGTACCGCAAGTATTAAAAATGTATTTCAAACATAAACAAAATTCGAGGCAAATGTTCTGTTTCGCTAACAAAGATCGTGTGTGTTCTTAAATTTGATAAATTAACTAAAATGCTGCTATAATTAACAACAACAGCGACAATGTATTAATCAACATTTGCATGAACACACACACACACACACAACGGGGACATGCAGGGACATGTTTGAGGTGCGTAGTTGCGTGTAAAAACATGAATCGCTCAATCCATCACATTGAGTGTTTTCCATTTGCTTTCTCTCTCTCTCTTCGTCGGCAAGTCTCATTGATAAATGCACAAATTTGTAGATTGTCAATCAGGATCGTGATCTGCTGCTCGTCCCTTCGGATCTGTCTGACTGACTGACGGCAAACAAACAGCGAGGACAAGGCAGGACACACATGCGTGCCACAATCTGTTTGCTCCCTGCTGCTGTTGTTGTTATTGTTATTACTGCTGCTGCTGTTGTTGTTGGAGAAGTCTTCCTAATGCCGCAGCAAATAAGGCGCGCCGTGTGTGCGGCTCCTGCGCCAGTAGTCCGGTAGTTTGGCGTGTAAATCACTCGCCTGTTTACAAATGTGTCGCCATCGCGTAATTCAATCCTTGCCAGGATGCACCGATGCACCATCGGCAGCCGTCGCCGGCTTGGCAAACCAATAAATACCACTTAGATGCAGCCAAGGACCCTGCCAGCGACCCCTACACCTACCCCGACCCCGTGTGTCAACAAAGTCATGTGTCGGCATGTCGCCGTGTGCATATGTCGTGTCCTTTGACACACACACACACATGCGTAGCGGGAGTTGCAGCTGAGACTGCGCAGGACACGCATGCAGAGCATAAATTAACACGCGCGGCTCCTTTCTCGAATCTGTTGCGCTGATTCCCCTGCGTGCACCCTGCACCTTTGCTCCCCCATTAGCACGCGTCCACTTGGGACGCACGCGCACCACAGCAGCGCGCTTCCACTCCAAAAAGGATGTGCACACGGGGCACAGGACGCAGCGAGGCAAGCTGCACAAAT
Organism: Zaprionus vittiger; assembly: GCA_018904025.1. Lineage (NCBI taxonomy): Eukaryota > Metazoa > Arthropoda > Insecta > Diptera > Drosophilidae > Zaprionus > Zaprionus vittiger. The sequence goes on along the minus strand of JAEIFQ010001142.1, from coordinate 1,126,959 downwards.
GGCTCAACTCAAGTGCAGCCGGGTTAAAATTAGTTAAGCCCTGTCAGCAATTCTGATTTAGTGTGCGTCGCAGCGGCAGATGCACAGATCCCCACATTATGCAGAGTGCTGCTCCTCCTCCTGCCTCTCTTTCTACTCCTGCTGCTTCTTCTACTCTCAAATTATAACTTTAGTGGCAATTTAATTAAGCAATTACAAGGGTTTCTCTCCTTTTCACTCGAGTGTTGATTTATTTACAGATGTACAGATTGAAGATGGGGAAATGGAAAGCAGACTGCGCAGCTGCTGCCAAGGAACTTATTGGTGAGTAGACTTTCTCTTTACTGCCTTGCCAACATTAGAATAATCTATTTTACATCTAGAATCGAGTTACAATGGTAGTGGCATATCAAACAGCTAAGGCAGTCAATGGTAACTGAACTAGCTATACTTCTATCATAATAATATGCTATTTATTTGTCTTAGGTTTGCATGCTCCACTGTGAAATGAAGCTGCTCTGCAAATGGTATATCAACTCAATGGTAGGTAGACTTCAACTTCAATAACTTCCCATCATTATACGCTATTTTATTATCACAGGTTTATATGCTTCAATAGATCTGCGCGTTTCCAGATCATTTGCAGCGCAATATACGCAGGTCGTTGCGGTCAGTTGCAGGTCAAGCGTGTGCGACAGCTCGACAGATCAATTAAATGCGATATTTATATCAATGGACACGGCTCACAAAGTGGAGACAAGTGAGCAGCAAGAACAGCTGGTAAGATGAAGTGCAGATAAGGTGAGGGTGTCAGCAGGCCACCACAGAGAAGGGCAGAACAGATGCAGATCAAGAACAGATATTAATTACAAGCCACCAAGTGAAGTTGAGTTGAGTTGAAAAATGCATAAAATGCTCAAGTTATGCTTCCCACTGGACTGCGTCCAAGTGTGGCAAGTGGCACGATGACAGCTGACTTTCACTTGCTGCCCCCTCGTGCCTCAACAATTAATCATGTGTAGCATCGTTTTGTGATTTTTAACGACTGCGCCTGCTGCTGCTGCTGATGCTGCTGTCAACGCATCCTTCCATATCCCAGAGGCGTTGGATGGCTCATAAAATTGGGATGCGCCCTGATAAATGCTGCCTCTGGCAGGCCATCAAATAGATTTATTATTGAAAATATTTGTGCCCTTTGATTGTTATGGGTTGCGCTGCGCTGCGCTCTTTTAACTCCTCAACAACCTTCTTCATCCACTGCTTGTTGTGACAGCAGCAGAGGGAGCTGAGCAGGGGCAAGGAGAGTATGGAGTAAACACTGTGAACAAATGTTGTGTTAAATTTATTTCATTACATTGGCATTTTATGATGACTTGGCGCGTTCTCTCTTTCATTCATTTTGCTGTATTGTTTATACATTTCAAAAGGCGTTCGATTTGAGGGCAATAAAAGTGCAAATGGTCCTTGGCACACAGGAGCAACAACAACAGCAACAACAACAACAACATCAGAGGCAGCATCGATGGCAGCAGCAGTCACATCAGCTGTCGCTTTTGAGGATGGGTCTTTGAACTTGAAGCAGCAGCTGGATTCGACAGCAAGTGGGGACAAATTGTGATGAATGCGAAGCTTAAGTTCAGCCTGGTCTGCCATCATATCATACATATAGTATATAGTATATATATATATAATTACTGACAGTTCAATTTCTCAATAACACATGTAGACAAAGCGAAGATTGACCGCCCTTGAGCTGCATTGGATTTGATATTGAGTATCTGTATCTGTATCTGTATCTGTATCTTTTTGTTGATTTCCAAGAATTGTCTAAGTTATCAGTAGCAAAAGGTATTTAATAGCCATCTCTCTTGATTCATTCACAGTAGCCGCTGCCAAGTTGAGGACAACTCACAGTAGCATATGTCGATTGATGCCGACACAATCGCTTGTCAGCCAAATCCTGCCCACAAACACTAATTAACCCTTGTAAAGATGAGGAGTGGATGAAGAGAGAGAGAGCGAGAGGGGGCTGCTTACACATACACGCAACACCTTTACACATAATTAGAGGCCTGTTGACTTCGCCGACAATGAATGGATATGAATGGTAAACACAGTCAGCAGCAACACGTTACCGTCTCCGTCCGCCGTCCGCCGTGTCCATGTCCATCGTGTCATCCATTCATTAATCCACATCCACATTCATATCCAGAAATGCCAATGGCAATGGCAGCGAGGCGAGGCAAGGCAAGGCAAGGCAACACCTGAGCTGGCGTGGCAGTGTGTCCATGCAACCGCCTTGGAGTGCAAACGGCGGCACAACAACAAAGCGGCAAGAGCCTATTAGCCACAATAAAGAGGCATCTTCTCGCCCCTCTCTGTCTCTCCGTCTCCGTCTGCGTCGAGAGTCGTCTCGAGTCCCAATTCTATTATGCTGCTATGCTATGCAGATGAATGGGTTGCTTGCAATGGGTTCGCCTTGCCCGATGTGTGTGTGTTTGCTCGCCAGATGCCATTACAATGTAAATACAAGAAAAGTTCAATCGGCAACCTGATGCGGGTCCCAGGCCTACACACCATGGAGCAGGGGGGGCCGCAGCGGGGGCTGTGCAGCACACGTAGAAAGCCATTTCATTAGGCAGACACAGGCCAGAGTCCACAGTCGTCGGTCGACATCTCCATCTGAGTCCCCGAGACTGTTGAACAATTGATCAAATATCATAATTTATCAAATGACAATGCGACGGCGGCCTCTGTGAGGCAACGGCCCCGATCTATGCTCTGCGGACTGTGCGGCTGTGCGTCGACTTGTTTGCTTGCCCCAATCCCCACACCATGCCACACCACACCACACCCAGGCATCCCTCTCCCTCTCTCTCTCTCTCTGTCTGTCACGGCGGTTTTCGAAAGCTACAACTTAATTTATTTGAACAATTTAGTCTGACACAACAGTCCCAGAATCCAAACAGGCCCACTTGGCTTGTCTTGTTCTTGTTTATACCGATGGCCCTGCCCAATGGGGCTATCAGAGCTATCTATTTAGCATAATTGCGCCCCGTTCCGTTGATTGTTCCATCTAGTGGCCACGTGGTGGTCCATGGTAACCCTATCGAGCAAAAGGGGACACAGGCAAGTCGTTATTATATACAAAATATGTGTATGTAATTCAATTTCTGATGATTAATTCAAATGATTATCTTCTTCTCTTGTTTCAGAGTTCCATTTCGAGCACAGTGTGTTTGTCGTGTTTGCTTTGCAAGCTGTCATTGTGTGTGTTGAGAAAAGTGTAATGATATTTTGGTGAAGCTGGGAGATCATTTCATAAAAAACTAACAAAATTTAAGTGTAGTTCTCGAAAATGGGAAAAACAAAAGGAACTCATCGAGTAGCGAGCACGAAGAAGAATTCATGTTGCTGTAACTGTAAGAGGAAGCTAGATCCTTATCAGATATTTGAGGAGAACATCGAGGATGTGGCGAAGAGTCTTGCGCAGATAATGATCATTTGCGGTATCAATACGACCAAATCGTGCAACACCAAGTCGATCATCAGACGTGCCTTTATCTATCACGAGAAGCTTCGAGTTCGATGTCCACCCGATGTACCAAAGATAGCGCATCTGCATCGGGATGACATGTTGCAGGCGCTGCGCATCAAATGTGAAATGGAGAACGTGGAGGCGATGCTTACATATTCGATCATCAAGCGCGCCTTCAAAGCCTTCTTCCACAACAAGCCGGACAGTTCGATCAGTAATCCGATTCAGGATGCCATGGCCATACATGGCCAGAGGTCAGCCTGGTTGCATGCTGCCTTTAGGACAGCCCGTATCTTTGACAACTATAAGGCGGCGTTCTTTTGGGCCCACAAGGCGTACGAGAAACAGATCAATTTGGTTTATCGCGGCCTCTTTGACCGCATGAGCGCCAGGGCAGATCCCATGATGGCGCCCGTGTGTGCCTGTCGTGGCTGTTCGCAGCGTGAGGTGCCCGGCTACATAAAGCCCGGCGAGAGGAAGCGTGAAAAGTTCAAGCTGGCTGACTGTGCCGATTTACCTCAAGAGTGCATACTGTGCGGTCTGCAAGTGCCTAAGATGGTGCCGAATGTGACTGTGAAACGACCTCGTCCCATAATCAATCACGAGCTGAAGTTGCCGCGTTGCACGGCCTGCAATTCGCCGCTGCTCATCTGTGAGTGCAACATTGACCAGCTGACAGGTGAGCTGTATGGCGAGTGTGGCCAGGATTCATACAAGGTTAAGTGGTATCGCATGGAGGAACAGCAATTGCCGCCCCCCAAGCTGTTGTCTTCTGATCAGGAAGAGGACTCGGATAAATATGAGGATGCATTGGAGCCATCGGTCGATTGGGAGAATCATCATTGTCCCATCGATTGTGTGCACGATAGTCTGAGTGAGGCGACGGATGTGTGTAAACTAGAGTCTAAGTTGAGCAGCATGTCCCTTAACGAAGAAACCTCCTCCTCCTTTGATACCTGCTCTGTTGCCGACAGTGAGGATATAGTCGGGAAGTTGGAGAACTATCTCAATAAACTGTGGGCCGAAGATATCGCTGCACAGCGCAATCCGAATACCTATGTGCCACGCGTTGTCTTCCCTCCACTACCGCCATGTGAGGCATGCCGTGCCAAGTAGACGAACACCTTCACCAATTTGATTTGACATGACATAAGGATATTCTGTACTAACTAATTATATATATATCAGTCTTTTTTCGAATATGTATAAGTATAGAGTTTATCCTTCATCGTATCGTCTCATCCCATTCATTATATTTTTAGCGCCAGCTGCAAGTTGCATTCACACCTACAGAGACCCGCAGGCACAGCAGGAGTATCCTCATATATATCGCCCACATGCGAATTCGAGGAGGGTCTTATCGCAGTCCCAGCCCAAGCTCGCACAGATCGCAGCTTCGCGACAATGGCCACTTAAATGCCATTGCCAGTTGTAATCGCTGTTGAATTGCTGCCTCGGCTACTGGTTTGTCTGTCGACCAACCTCCCCCACTCCCACTCCCACTTCCAGTTGCACTCCTGCTGCCACTGCCACAGCCGGAGGTTCCACATAAATCGCTCGCATTATCTGCGCACTTGCATCGCAAAATGACAACGGGCACAGTCACTGGGAAGCGAGTATGGCACGGGTTTCGATCTGGGCTCTGCAACTCAGTCTGCGTCTTGTTGTCGTCTTCGTCGTCGCCTGCTTATCAATCTCGGCTCATCTGCACGCAGGCAGCAACGAGAGAGACGCAGCTAGTCCCAGCCAGGAACATCTTCTGCGAAAAATAATTCCGCAACTTGTCACATTTTGTAAGCGTCGCAGACGCCTCTGCCTCAGCCTCTGACTGGAGATGGTAATGGCCTGACCTGAGTCCTTGACTGTGTCGCCTAGACTATTTTTGGCAGATCTCTACAGTTGGAGCATCGCATCGTCTTGTTCTGCTTGCAAGCTTGAGCTGAATTTACATATGGATTTATTTTTATGGCCATCACAATGGCAACAAGACAGACACCTTAGTCTAGGAGGAGGAACGACAAGGAATGCCAGAGAACTTTCCAGATATCTCCCTCTCTCTCCCTCTCTCTGTCTGCCTGGCAATTGTGAAAATCTTGTTTCGTTTTCATAATTTCTGTTGATTTCATAAGTAAATCTTGTGCTAATCTCAACACTTAATTATCATATTCGAAATTGTGAAAGATTTTCATTTCAATTGCCAAAAAATTGTTAATTGTGATGTTCTCACATCGCAAGACACTCAAGTGGCCGATGGATTGGATTGGATGGGAGTCACGGGTTCGGTCGGTCATGGGGCATGGAGAAAAGCTCTCGGAACCATTGAACTTTTAAGAGGCAATCAAATTTGCGTCTAATGCGATCCAGTTGCAAGTGCTGCGAGTGCTCCAGACAGACACGGAGAGGGAGAAGATGCCTCAAGAGATTTCGCTTTGATTGTTCTACGCGAGGCTGGAGCAACTGGAGGAACTGCGCGTGGAACTTAATGGTCTTTTTATAGCTGCAGTTTTTCAACTTCAATTAATGAAGTGTCGAGTTGTTAACACCAACACACAAGCCGGCACTACACTACAGCCCATCCAGAAGTGTCCCCCTTCCCTCCTTGCTTGCGATACGCGTCTATTTCCAAACATTTTCCACCAACTGCAGCCCGGCGAGACGTGCTGGGAAAAGCCGAGAAGCGCTTGCTGCTTGGAAAATGTAAACAAACAAATTAAAACGAGTCGAACGGCCGCAGCAGCCGCCATCGTCGTCGTCGTCGTCGTCATTGTCTGCCTGGTCAGGCTCAGCAGAGAGTGGAGTGGCCTCCAGGTGAGAAATCGGGTGCGGCTGCTTGTTGGAAGCCGCTGGGAAGCAGCAGCAGAGCAAACACAAACAGAGCAGCCAAACAGCAGCAGAAGCCGCCGCAGAGGCAGAAGCTCTTTAATCCCTCTCAGGGTTTATGGAAAAAGGCTGCAGATACTTGTATCTGGAATGGAATTGAGACATAAACGGATAGAATCAAGTTGCGGGAATGCAGAGTCGTGATCGAATGGTTAAGTGAGCTTTAATTGCCCAAACGAGAGTGTGACGAATTCCCGTATGTGGAACAGGCGCAATCAATCCTCAGATTGTCTATCAACGTGCTGCACCGTGGTGCAATGTTAATGGAAAAGCTTTTCAGCTAATTGAATGCATGAAATGAAAGATCTACATATAATCCCTCACCTTCTCGGCTAAGTTGTTAAGCTATGAAACTGCTGCAATTGGATTTGCATTTCGACTTGGTCCAGGTCAGGTTAATAGTTAACCTGCACCGAAAATGACTGTGGGAAAACAGTTGGAGCGTCAAATGATAAACCTGTTTGTCAATTAAACAAAAATATTGTAATAGTTGATAACAGAATGGGCAAACAGAGCCGCAGCTAGATGCCGTGATGAGAACTTCCCAGAACCAGAACAGAAAAAAGCGAATGAGAACGGTAGAGGGAGACGGGGAGAACACAAGAAACAACCTGTCAACTCTGGCTGGGAGTCTCTCTTCTCTGGTTCGATGTGCTTGACGCCCGTCGGTTTCATTATCGCCTTGCCTTCAACTTTGGCTTGAACTGAACTGAACTGGGCTGGAGAACACATCGCAGATACCCTCTGCCCGCCTGGCTCCGCTCCTCTCTAGCGCCGTCCGTCCAGTTTGCTTGGCTTATTGTTTAGTGAAGCATTTAACTTATAAATATTGTGTGTGACAAGAAGAAAAGTGTTTTGTGTATGTGATACCGTTTTGAAATGTGCCAGCAACAGACAACGACGATGTTGGTAGGAGAGGTCGAAGAGGGGCGATGAGAGGGAGGAGGAGGAGTGGAGAGAGGTGAAGGGAAGCCGACACTGGAGCAGCAACTCAACGCCGTGAAATATTTCCCATGACAATTCTGTTTGTTTTTCGTGCATTGTCTGCATTGCCGCCGCCGCCGCCGCCTGGTCTTGCTTCGTCTTGGCACCTTACCGTCATCGCCACATCGTTCACATCGTCGCCCACTCGTTGTCCAGAGTCAGCTTAGTTCTCAGCCAGTTGGCAGTTACCATTCGGTTGCCTGACTGCTTGCTTGGCCAGGTCCCCACAATGCTGCAGCGCTCTCTATTTGCTTTATCTATGCCCGTTGTCCGTCTGTGTCTCTGTCTGTCTGTTGACGTCGCCCTGCGCTTAATTTCCCAGGCAACGACTTGTTGTGCAGCTCTCGAGCTCTCACAATGGACACCCAAAGTGCTGCCTCTGAAATGGTCACCCCAAAGCGTTCACTCCCTCTCCTGCCCCGTCACTCTCTAACTTGACAGCATTTCGGCAGCCGTGCAGCACGAGTTGGCATCCCAAATATTCCAAGAACCAGTTGCCAATACAATTAAAAATGCCTAAAATTTAACACTGCTCGACTAGCGTATACCCTGCAATCAAATTGTAAATCCTTCTGATAACTCGGCTGGCACTTTTGATCGATCACGACTTGGGATTCCACAACCATTAGAATGGAACGAAAGACAAACTTGTTGAAGTTGCGCGCGCAGGAGGAAGGAGAAAGGGTATAATTATTGGCTCTCAGCCTGGACTTGGCGGCATATTCAATGGAGTTCCGGCGAAATTCCGCGGAATAAAAATATTTCGCTTGGCCAATTTGGGAGAGCGATAATTATGATTGTGTTGGTTCAGAATCCCTTGCTGCCGCTGCCCCTGCCCCGGTCGGATTGTTTGGGGCACTGGTATTGAGTCCACCAGCTCCTGAACTCCTCTGGCTGCAGCAGTGGTTCGAGTGGCTTACGCAGTGTGCGACAGAGATCACAATAGTGATACTTGTTCTTGCGCAGCGCGTACTTGGAATGCCAACGGAAGAGTTGCTCGTACTTCTCGGGCTGCTGCGACAAATCCTGCAGGTGCTTGGCCAGCAGCTTGGGTGAGCTGAATTCGCTGCTCGATATGTAACTATTCGGCGGCACCAGACCACTGAGATTGCCCGGGCCAATGAGCACGGGCACCACATAGTTATCCAGTGCCATAAGGAGTTGTGGATGCACATAATCCGGACAGCCAGTGGGCTCAACGACGAGCATAAACTTATAGTGGGAGCAGCCTTGTCTGTGGAGTACAAACAAAGAGAGATTAACTGAAACCTCAACAGAAATGCATTCTACTTACTGACGGCAAGAGAAGTATGCAGCGATCTCCAGATGCTTGCGCAGCTCCTGCAGATAGTTACTCTCGGAGCGCGTGGAGAAATCGATGTTGTACATCAAATACATTAGCAGGAAGTGTTTGTTCTGCATTGCCTTTGCCAACTTGGTTGCCTCCCTACGCGGCATTTGGACGATGTCGTCATCCTCCGCCTCGAAATGATGAACTCGTTCACGGTATGTGATTTCAATGAAATAGTAAGCATTCCAGATCACATCCGAGTCTCGGCGATAGGTCATGGTGAAGTTGAAGAGACGATCAGCCTGCCCTTTCAACGGACTCTGCGCTAGGCTAAGTGGATTTCGGGATGCAAACACAGTCGGGCAATTCTCCTTGCGTTGCACCCGCTCCAAACCCTTCAAGGAATACGGAAAATCAGCATCGACGACCACAGCAGAGAAGTTCGTGTTCGCGTAGTTTCGAATGTTGGTTATAATGCAACCACATTGGGACAGCCTCCAGGCCGGTTCTTCGTTCCAGACGAGTATGGTAGTTCTTTTTGAGTAGTAGTCTTTTGAATCCTTCCACCGCAGTTCATGTCTCAGCAAAAAGACAAACAGGAGGCAGGCAAAACACTTGACCACGGCCACAATTACTGCATAGTTGTTGCCTCGGGCATCCTCCCCAGATATCAGATCATTGCCCATGTCCGTGTTCCGCTTGCGCTCTGCATCCGCTTGTTGCATGCCAAAGCTGTAGTGTTCCCGTGGTGTCAGTCTATAAATTTTCGTGGTCGTCATTTTAAGACTCTTTGATGTTTAATATTGTGTTATAAACTTGTAGAAATTAGTGTACATTTTATAAAACCAAAACTGAAAATTTGATGAGCAATTTGTTACTAGCATTTAATATGTCGAAACTTTTGACATTTATCAGTCAGTTTGATTTGCCTTCTAACTAGGTTTCGTGTGTAGACCTAGACACCTTACTCCAGTAAACTTATCTTGATGAAATTAAACCTATGTTAAATGTTTTATAAATATTATTAACCTTAAGTTTTATATTCCTTTCAGAGTTACTCGTAATTTGTCACAATTACTGTTGGAGTTCTGTGCTGAATACTATAGTTTGCATGAACCTTTCCGATTTCTTTGCAATAACATTAAACTATTTAGAGTAATCAACTTAGAGTCGTCTCTTCATGCTGTATTACATATAAACCTGTTTACGTTTATTGTAACATCAAATTATAAATGGAGAAATTGTACACACGTTCTTCCATTCTTGTAGTACTTTTCTTACTCACGTTACAATTATGAACTTATGGATTACAATCGTAACGAAGAAACCACATCCTGCTTAACTGCGGATTTCCCAATCCTGTGCAACAAGTGTTGGATCGGCTAATTAATAACAAAATCGTTATTGGAATCAGAACAAGTTTTAATGAACTGAAAATTTACAGATACTGAAATTCATTCTGTACGCTCGGGGCATTTGTACTTGCGCCACCAGCTCTGGAAGGATTTGTGCCTGCGTTGCTTGCGCTTGTGGCGCAGTTGATCACAAAGGGCGCAATAGGGTTGCCTTATCTGGTGTAGCTGATACTTGGTATGCCACAAAAAGAAGTGTTCGTACAGGGCACCGCCCGCATCAAATAGATACTCTGTCAATTTACGTGGCTGATACCGGTTGCCATCGATATAGGAGTCGGGCGGGATGAGTCCACGTACATTGGAGCCTCCTATTACCACGGGCACAATAAAGTTGGACAACGCCAGATACACATGCGGATGCACATAGTCCGGACAGGAGGTTGACTCGAACACCAGCATAAACATGTAGCTTGTGATGCTGAGAAGAGAGAAGACAGATTAGCTAAGTTCCTTTAAGTTGGTTCCATTCTCGATAGCTACTTATCAGCGTGGCTACTGCTCAGCGTAGTGATGTCAACGTATTGGCGCATCTGTTGCAGGTAGTTGCTCTGGAACCAGGTGTAATCATTGTCCTCTTTCGTTATCAACAGGATGCCTTTCTTCTTGAGCATTAATTTACGAGGGTCGTTTGATAAGTCCGTGACTTTTTGAATAAAATATATTTTTTTCGTCAAAGAAGCGTTTTATTTCTCAACATAATCTCCTTTTAGCTCAATACATTTAGTCCAGCGTTTTTCCAATTTTTTTATTCCTTCCAAATAATAGGTTTTCTCAAGGCCCTCAAAATAGTCGTTTGTTTCTGTGATGACCTCTTCATTTGACCCGAATCTCTTACCGCCGAGCCATTTCTTCATGTTTGGAAACAAAAAATAGTCACAGGGGGCTAAATCTGGAGAATATGCTGGATGGGGTAGCAGTTCGTAGCCCAATTTATGAAATTTTGCCATGCTGACTACACACGTGTGCACCCGTGCATTGTCCTGATGGAACAGCACTTTTTTTTCGCCAAATGCGGTCGTTTCTGCTTCAAATCAATATCGAATCTGTCCAAAAGCTCTGAATAATATTCGCCGGTGATCGTTTTACCCTTTTCAAGGTAATCGATGTGAATGATACCTTGTGCATCCCAAAAAACTGTGGCCATGACCTTGTTGGCCGACAGACCCACCTTGGCCTTCTTTGGTGCACGTTCACCCGGAGAAACCCACTGTCTTGATTGTTCTTTGGTCTCTGGTGTGGTGTGGTGGATCCATGTTTCGTCTACGGTAACGAAACGGCGCAAAAATTCGTTTGGATTGCGGTTGAACATCGCCAAACACTCCTTTGAAATGGTCACACGGTTGCGCTTATGGTCGTGTGTGAGCAATCGCGGCACCCATCGCGCGGAAAGCTTTTTCATGTCCAAATATTCATGTAAAATGTGATGTACCCGTTCAGTTGAGATGCCTACAGCCTCAGCTACCTCACGCACTTTCATTCTCCGATCATCCAATATCATTCCATGGATTTTGTCGACGATTTCTGGCATGACGACCTCTTTTGGGCGACCTGAACGTTCGGCATCACTTGTACTGGTACGACCACAACGGAACTCAGTAAACCATTTCTTAACCATTGAAATTGATGGTGCAGAGTCCCCATAATATTTATCAAGTCTTTCCTTGGTTTCGGTGATGGATTTTTTACGCAAAAAATAATGCTTAATTAGCACACGAAATTCACTTTTTTCCATTTTCGTTAAAATTCACGAGATCGTCTGCTTTCAATGCCTATAAAACGCAAACCAAAAAACGCAGCTTTCTCAAAATTTTACAGTCAGCTGTTAATCGATAACTGCTGACAGGAGCAGTGTTGTATTTAGAGCAGGTGCGCGGCAAATACAAAAAGTCACGGACTTATCAAACGACCCTCGTATCGCGCACAAACTGAAATTGCGCTCTCGACAAGTTCTCATTGAATTGATGATCTTGAGGATCAAACTCCTGCACCGGCTCGTGCACTGAGTCCAGCTTGGAGAAGTAATAATTACGCATCACCAGATCGGAGTCGGAACGATAAGTCATGGTGTAGTTGAAGGTAGCTTCATCATCTTCCAGCAGCGGATTATGCACTTGGCTGAGTGGCTTACTGGCCGCGAAGATCAACAGAAAGTTGGGCGATTGATTGACCTCAGTGATTCCCTGCAGCGTGTAGGGTTGATCCGCATTTACGATCACTGCATCCATTGTTCGATTGAAGTACTCCTGATTTGTTGTGATCAAACAGCGCCATTGACAATGATTCCACACGTTGCGGGGCTTAACGCCGTTCCACAGCAGAATGGTCAGTGCACGCGGCAGTTCAAAGTCCTCAGGCAGAGGAGCGTTATCACGCTTTATCAGGTACAGCACAAATAGGATAACCAACAGTGCGAAGCTCCACTTGAGGACCGTAACAATCCGATGGGTAGACACGGTGCGTGGACGGTAGCGAGAGGCCTGTGAGCGCCGCGGTGGAGGCAGACTAATCGAATCGTACTCGACCTCCATATCGGACTCACAGTTGCGATCGGGATCAGGATCAGCAGCAGTTTTATCGCGCTCCATGATGTCGCTAATCCTACTGCTGTTGCAGGTACGGTGTATGCTTCGTATTCGTCGAGTATAAATAATTACAAACTTCTAATTGAATGTAGTCATGCTGGATTTGATACAATGCCAACTGCGTTGCCAGTAAAACGTTTAAGGAACGAGTCGAGCGAGAGAGATTCGTACAATCAATCATCGATTGAATACATTAGTCGAAATTTGCAATTTGTTGTTTCGATTGAAAACCAAGAGAGATTCTCGAAATCAGCTTCGCATCGTTTCCCTTCTTCTTTCTCTCCCCCCGCCGGCGCTCACACTTTCCATTTTCCATTTGGCAACGACAACGATAAGAACTTGCGAATTTCCGATTTGGCGAACAGGAACAAGGCAATCAATCATTTTGCCAAACCATCAGCAACATGACAATCCGCCAGAAATTTTGCGTAATTCTCACCGTAACCAAGAGTGAGGAGAAGGATGGAGAGGAGGCTGCCTGCCTGCCTGACACGTTCCCTTCCGGCTCGCGCTGCCTGGGGTTTCATGGCGGGCAATCCATCGATGATATATCACTGCAATTTCGCATATTCATTTGCAACTTTTGCTCATTTCAAATGCGCCACGCAAACCCAACAAGGATGTCACAGCTGTGGGAGGGAAGAGGAGAGGAGAGTTGGGAGTGGAGGAGGAGGAGGATTGCCACAGTGAGGCTTACCCAGTTTGGTCAGTAAAACGGAAAAACGAACGCTTGTAAATGTGTGCAGAAGTTTGGGCATTTTCCAGCAGGGAACGGGGAGAGGGACGGGAACGGAGTCAACTCTCGAAAGGATTGGCCAGCGGCGGCACGTAGCAACAGTTGCCATGCAAATTGCCTGTGCGCCGGCTTTATAAATAATGCGCCGTTTATGTGAGAAAGTGAAATGGCAAAACGTTCAGAAAAGAAAGAATTGAGCAGGAGAGGAGGACTGTAAATGGGATCAGCTTGGTGCATTAGAAGCGGGGGAGCAGAGCCGAGCCGAACCGAGTCGAGCTGAGCTGAGCTGAGCAAGATGCAAACACGAAACACATAAATTTTAATTATTCCAGCGAAGTAGAGAGGGACGAGAAGGAGAGAGGAACGTGTCGAAAACAAAGCGTAGCAAAACAAAAGACAAGGCAATACGATTGCATTCGAGGATTCTGGGCCAGAGCCAACCCGACACAGTTCTGCTTGTTCTCTGCCCTGAGTTGCTCCTTGAAGTTGCCCGTCGCCAGTCGGCAGTCGCCAAGAGTCGCAACGTCCAAGTCAAAGTCAAAGCAAAAGTCAGGCGAATGGAATTGAAATTCCATTGTGAATTTTGGGGGCGTTGCCGCGTCGAAAAATGCAATAAATATGCATATGAAGAGAGCGGAGTGCGGAATTATTGTATGGCTAAGGCTTTGGCTCTGCAGATTTGAATAATTTGGTTCCCACAGTCGCACGAGCTCTCGACGATGAACATCGTGATGATTGGAATGATAATGATCATGACGATGGCAGCTACCAAAGTTTAATTAAAGTTATTAATAGGCCTGTGCTGCCTGACGGAGATCGAGCGCGTTCTGTCTATGTGATTTACCTGCAGTCTGTCTGACTCACGCCACGAGGATGACGATGACCCCCCGACTAAAAACCATAACTGCTACTTTGACTCTGTCTCTAACTTCTACTCGGACCTCTATTCCTGTTCTGACTCCTACGACTTCGACGTGTACTATGACTCCTTATATGACTTCTTTCTCGACTCCTTCTACGACTCCAACTACGACTTGTACTAGGTCTCGTTCTACGACTCCTACTACGATATCTTCTAGACCTCCTACTTCGAGTCTTAATTCGAATGTTACTTCGACATCTTCCTGGACACCTTCTCAAATTTTTTCTACGACTCTAACTAAGATTCCTAGTACGACTGCTTCTACGACTTATACTTCGATAACTACTATAACTCCTTATATGACTTCTTCCTCGACTCTTTCCCTAACTCCTCCTACTACAACTTGTACTAGGTCTCCTTCCACGACTCCTACAACGATTTCAACGACTCTTAATTCGTATGCTACTTCGATATCTTTCTGGACACCCTCTCAAATTCCTTCTACGACTACCTACCTACTAAGACTCCTAGTACGACTCCTACTGAGACTCTTAGTACGACTTCTACTACAATTCCTCTGACGACTTCTACTAAGACTACTGCTACGACTAGGAGTAAGAGTAAGAGTTGGCTTACTCCCACTACGATTCCTAATTCAACTTCTTCAACTCGCTTTCCCTCTTCAACTACTACTACAACTGTCACTGCTGTTCCTATTATTACGCCGACTAGGTGTTCTTAAGTCGATAGCAACTGCTTAATTATCGATTGGATACACAAAAGATGCCGACGACGGCAACCAGACGCCGCTCCCTCTCTCCAAATTGACCCTGATTGCGCTGTCTTCGGATTAAAACGCGTCTTCGAAGCGGAATTAACATGTAATTATCGCAGCTTGCTCCTCTGGCCGCAACGAATCGCCAGGGCGACACCCGAATCGAAAACAAACTTGTCTTGTTACCGCAGGCAGTCCAAGGATACACAGCGAGTCGCAGTTCCTCGATCCCTAAGTGACCTGGGCAGCTGCTGTGGCTGTGGCTGTAGCTGCGTGTGCGGGGTGTGTCCGTGTCTTAGACTCTTGTCCCTCGTCCGTCCTTTGTCGACCACCCGCACTACGTTGGCGCTAAAGTTGTCAGTCTGGATCAGTCGTGGACCCTAATTAGGTGATATCTACGCGCCCCGATTACTGGTAAACTGTGTGGTTATTGATGGTGCCGACGTTGGTGCGAGATCAAACATGCAAACATGCGATCGGTGTCAGCTCTTCGCACTTTGACTAAGGGACTAAGGTCCCAGTGGAAGTTGCATTCCTTGGTAGTTCAACGCTAACTCTCTCTCTTCTTTATGCCCTTACTCTACCTCTATGACTCATGCGCCTCTTTAGCGCCACTCTCAGCTGACCCAGTAACCTCAACTCATTCATCAGACAATCAAATCTGTGTGAGTCTCTGCGATTATCACTGCCCGGCACCGAAAACCGTGTCGCATTGTCCGCTTTACAATGGGCAGCCTCTTTCACAGTTACCTCTCCCCCCCCTCTTGTGCAATTGTCCGCCTCCTCATCGAGTGTTGTCTGTCATTCGCGTAAACAGTTTGATGATGGCAATCAAGAAAACGCGGCCTCTGTCCGCCAATTGTCGCGATCGGCCTGCCCGGCCCGGCCTGGGCTGATGATGACACATGCCACCGAATCCCGGATGCAGGCACTTGCCGCACTGGCCGCTGATTGATGCGCAGGCGGCAGTGGCAACCACAACCGCAGATGACGAAGCTGATGATGTTGAAACACTGGCGCATCGAGAATTACATAAACCGGGATATTCCGGTTGAAATTAAGCAGATATTCTTGGCAATTATGCAATGGAACTATGGGGTAGGTATATATAGAGAAGAGTAGAGAGAAGTAGGAAGGTTTATTTCTATCTATCTAATCTACAGTGTGCAGTAGAGTAGAGTATATGATTTATAGGTAAAAGTATCGGTAGAGTATAGATAGTATGTGCAGTAGTGTAGGATATATGATTTATAGATAAAAGTATCGATAGAGTATAGATAGGTATAGATTATACAGTCTTTTCCTGTCTAATCTCCAGTTTTATAAGTTAGGTATAGCTAAAGTAGAATACAAATTGAGTACAGTGTTGATAAGGTAGAGTATAAATAGGCATAGGCAACATAGTCTTTAGCTAACTATGCCATCTCCAGTTTAGCTTCTGTTGAAGAAGCATACATAAAGTATAGTGTAAATATGTATTTTCGCTGTTCCTGTTCATCCAATCCACATAGAATAAAGGGAGAGTATAGAGAGGTATAGCATATATAACCTATTCCTCTCTATCCAATCTCCAGCTAATTTTAATAGAGTAAGTAGAGATATGTTTTATATGGAGTATAGAGATGAATTATATAGAGTACACAGTATGTTAAATCGTAGAGTAGATTATATGATATATAGATAAAATAAAAGATACAGTATAGATTGTTCCTATCCAATCTCCAGCTTTAGTTTTATAAGGTAGGTATAGCTGAGTGGAGTAAAAAAAGAGTACAGTATTGATAGAGTAGAGTATATATAGGAATAGGTAGCTTTGCTTTTATTGAAGAAGCATAAATAAAGTATAGTATAGAGTACATAGTCTGTTCCTGTTCATCCAATCCACATAGAGTAAAGGGAGAGTATAGAGCATGTAACCTACGATATTTCTATCTATTAGTATAAATAGAGAAGAGTATAGATAGAGAGCAGGGAGGTATAGCGTACATAGTCTGTTCCTATCCATCTGATCTCCAGTGTAGTGTAGAGTCTATATATTAGATAAAAGAAAATATAGAGAACTGCGAAGTATAGATTGTTCCTATCCAATCTCCACCTTAAGTTTTAGCTACGCTTTAAACATTTCCTTCTTGTAAATATTTTCCATTTTCCGCTTCATATTTAATTCATTACTTCGTTTCGCCTGCTGCAAATTGTTGTCAGCCTGTTTCTTTCTTCCCTCTCGTCCTGCTTTGTTCAGGCGTTGTTTTTTATGCCCCCCGCCCACTTTATGTCTCGCTGTCTCTAGGGGGGGGAGGCGGCAGCAATTCGCGCTACCGTGACGACGAGACATGAACAATTATGTAAATATGCGGAGGCGCCTGATCCGGCAGAGACGCCGGCAAGGACTAAGGCAAGAGACGCTGCACGGCAAGGAGGCGAGGCAAGGAGGACAATGGGACAACCGCAATTATTGCCGTCTATTTGGCGATTGGATGCGTGACAAAACGCACAAGAAATTGGCATGGAAAGAAAGGAAGAAAGAAGGAACTGTGTGCGCACACACAAGGACAGTGTCGAGGTCAGTATACAATGGCGAGGTCAAAGGTCAGTCGCGTTAATGTTGTGCTAATTGCGATTGAAAACGCGGCACAGTAGTCCGACGCCGCGCAGCAGGACAACGACACGAGACAGCGGCGCTAAGTCTAATTGAAGTGTCCTTGGAACAAGTGCAGGAAGATTTACGATGCACGCTGATGAAGGAGGTAGCATCAACATCAACCTGCCTCAGTCGCGGCAGTCACGTCTCAATGCCAGCGAAAGCAGACCACCCCAGTTGAGCAGCAGCCCTGATGCTGTCTGGCCACTCTGACTGCATCCTGACCCGTCTCCAGTTACGCGCACTCTCTCTCTCTCTAAATGGCCTGCAAATTTGTTGCATGTTGTGTGTGTGGCAACTGAACATCGCATGCGCCCCGTAACCCGACACTGCGCACGCGTGTCCAGTCGGGCCAACGGCTGTGATCTTTGCCCCCTCTCCCCCCTCCTCCCTCTACGCCTGATTGAGCAGCAGCTCCTGGCCAGGTGTGATATGTGTCGATCGAAACTGTAACTGGATCAGCCTCGCAGCTCAAAAACACATATGCAAAGTGGACCACCAATTGTTGCAGCGGCTGCTGGGGCAACGTTATCTGCTGTTTATACCCTAACTGTAGGTAAGGGTATAATGAATATGGCATGAAGTATGCAGCAGTTGAATGAAGTGTGAAGAGAACTACATCGAATTGTAAAGTAAGGACTTTTCGAGGTAAGTTTATAATTATAAGGTTTAAATTATAGAAAACTCTCTTTTTATACATGATCTGGTTCTACATAGAGTGGAGTATGCTAAGTTCAACTTGACAATGTAGCTTAATGTATATGCAACTGCAGCTCTCTTTTTTGATCTCTCAACTCTATATCTGTTAAAGCCTTTGAAACAGTATTCGAATTAAGTCTGGTTAACTCCAGCTTCATCCAAACTCCAGCTTTAGATTCATAGGTAGGTAAAGATAGAGCAAAGAAAAGAGTATTAAGAGGTATAACATACAGAGTGTTTTCCTACCTATCCAAACATGTATGTATAGAGTAAAGGGAGAGAATTTATAGAGATACGATACTTCGGCTGTGATCTTCAGTTCTCCATATGAAAGGCAACTGTAACAAAGGAAACGAATTTTTAAGAACAAGTTATATGAAGCACACTCTTTACTTAGCTAAGGCTTACGATACAACACCTTCTACAACAAACACCCTCATAGTTATTCACTATACGTTCACTTTCTTCCGATAATTCAAGAAATCATCTTTGTGAATAGTGTTAACAATTCTCTTCTCAATTGCTCAATACGAACCTTCTGCTCTCCTTTATGATCTGTAAGCTCTATATCAAATAGACACTACTCGATAGTTGACTATATTATCTAACTGTGGCTTCTCTGTACTCTATCTTCAACGCATCTTCAACTTTGTTATACGATCTTCAAAATGGACTATACAGTTTGAAATAATATTAAGAACCTTCTGCAACATTTATCTATATTAATACTAAACTTTAACCATGATTCCTCAGCTCTCAAACACTCAGACACCTTGAAAGAGTATACATAATTCATCTAGCACATCTTTCTATAAACATACAAAACTTCAGCTTCCCATTAAAGATTTCCCCCTGCTCTACAGCCTCTACCCCTGCATAGAGTATACAAAATTCGTGCTGTCAAATTGTTTAAGATCATTTTTTATGCGCTTGACCACCAAAGTTGATTGAAATTTTGACAATGACCCCGACCAGCAGCCTGGCTGAAGTTGTTGGGCAGCTGCTGCCGTTGCTGCTGCTGTTGTAGTTGTAGTTGTTGCTGTTGCTGTCTCTACTGTCTCTGCTGCTGCTGCTGTTGCCGACTGACTGCGGCAGCTGCTGTCGTTGTGGCACACTGGCAAACAGCTTTTTGGGCAGCCGGCGAAGCGTTAAAACGCACACGTTGACAGCTTTTTGCCACGACAATGAAGGCAGTTTGAGTTGCAGTAAGAGTTGTTGTTGCTGTTGCAGTTGTTGCAGTTGTTGTTGCTGTTGTTGCAGTTGTTGTTGTTGTTGTTCTGGCAGTCGCTTAATGTGCGATGCTTATCAGCAGGAGATAAATTGTAATTATTGCAGTGCCAGCAAAAGGGGTTGGCCTTATCAGTTGCCGGCACAAAGAGACCATCGAGGCTGGCGTACATTAGCGAAAAATTGCAAATGAGCGACGAAATAAAAGTGCAGCAGCTACCCCCCCTTTGAGCCCCAGCCTACAAATGAACAGGTGAGCGAGGGGAGGAGGGTAGGGGAACTTTGTTCAGCTGGCGCGACTGCGCATTGTTTGTTCGAGCTGGGAAAAACGGTGGAAAAGACAAAGCGAAACAAATTGCTCAATGTTCTTCCTGATGTTGTTGCTGTTGTTGGTGTTGCTGCTGTTGTTGGAGTTGTTGCTGTTGTTGCTGCTGTTGCTGCTGTTGTTGTTGCTTTTCGCGCTTTAACACTTTTTTTTTTGGTGGAAAATTGATGATGTTGGCAATGACGACGCTGACGATGTCGACGAGGACGTTGAGTTATGGCCCAGCGACAGCAGTTGAGCAAGGGCAGAGAAGAGAGAGAAGAGCAGTGAGGGGAAGCAGAGAGTTAAAGAGAGGGAGCAGGTGAGAGAGAGAGAGCAAGGCAGAGTGAGTGAGAGAGAGAGTTGCGTGAGTGAGCAGCCCCGTCTGAGCCCATTAGAGGCTGCACATTGGTTGAAAATACATTTTAATTACCGCGCAAGTGATGAAAATCTCCTGCAGGCACAGACTGCACTGGACTCAACACTGGGTGGCACTTGCCGTGGCCGATAGATGCGTTAATCGATAAAAGGTCGACATCCAACGGTGCGTATGAAATTGAAAATCAACCAGACCACACAAGCAAAGGGCGCCTGCCCCTCTCTCCCCCTCTCTCATTGCCTTGCTGACGTTGATGGAGCTGTCGATGATGCATTGCCCCCTCTCTCTCTCTCCTTCTCTCTCTCTCTCTCTCTCTCTCTCTGTCTCTGTTGGTCTGTTCCACATTTTGTTAGTTGTTATTAACTGTTTTGTTGCGGCTTTGATTGATGCCCCACGCCCAGAGGCCGTCATCGAGCCGACCTTCGCCTTTGCCTTGCACTCTTGCAGGCCTTCCAGTTGGACTCGCTGCACGGTCATGGATCTATAATTGAAATATGTTAGGTTTCTTCGCGATCGCCAGATCAAAGAGTGCGTCGAGTGCGAGTTGAAGTTGGAGCTGATGATTTGATTAATTCCAATTGAGTTCTCTCTCTCTCTCTCTCTCCCCCTCTCTGTTTCTTATTGGGAAAAGGCTTAGGCGAAGTCTAATCCCTTGGCTGTTGATAGCTGTCCCTGCCTATCTCTCTCTCTCTCTGTCTCTCCCTCTCTCTCTCTCTTGCTCTGCTAATTAAAAGGTTTAAGTGCTTTAGCTTGTACAACCTGAGGCAAAGTGACTTGGAAAGCGTTTAGCTTGCAGAGTTGTACAATAAATTCACACAAAAACCGCATAAGTTAAACAAAAGTGCGCAAGTTTTGATAGCTACAGATAGCAGGGAGAGGGGGAGAGTGGGGTAGGGGCAGAGTGGAAAGGGGAGTCCATTGAGGTGACAACGAAATACGTGGAAAATAAAACATTAAAGAATCATAAATAAATTTTCCCACAGCGCCACACACACAGCACAGCAAATCAAGGCAGTTGGAAAAGGTGTGAAGTGAGTGTCAGTGCACGACTAGCAGATACCCTGGAGAGTAGAGAGATACCTATAGATAACAGAGATATCTCTCTATAACAGAGGTCCCTCTTGATGTTCTTCTATAATATATCTAAGATATTGTGATATTTCCAATAGAAACTCATTGGCAAGTCTTACATATATCTAGATCTACATAAACTACGACTAGTAGATACCCTGTAAGCTGTGCCAGGCAGTTGGCAGTACTGGCATATCTCTTGTTATCATGTATATCTCTTACTCCAGTCTTATAACTCTATAAGACGCACTTAAACTCATTTGAAATCTTTTAAATTCTTCTTCGATCTCCATGTGAAAACAAACTACCCTTTGCTCTCTGTTCTTTCTCTTACAGGGCATTGCTGAAAACGAGAAGCGGTCGAGAAACTTTTGTAGTACATGAAAATGTCATTCGCATAACACAACCAAAGACAACAACTACAAGAGCAACAACAACAACAGCAACAACAACAATAGCAACACTGGCAACAACAATAACAAACAAACGTTGATGGTGACAACAACGTAACGACGCACAAAAGTTTCAATCTGCCACGCCATGCCACGCCCACCTGGCCAAGCACACACACACTTAGACAACACACACACATACATATACATATATATATATACACACACAAGTAATGGCAGAGGCAGAGGCAGAAGCAGAGGCAGAGGCAGCTTCAGCTTTGTTAAAGTTGAAGCCAAGTTGGTGGCACCTTTGCGGCTGTCTTTGTCCCTTTTGTTGTTGTAGTTGTTGCTGTAGTTGTTGTTGTAGTTGTTGTTGTTGTTTGTTAGTTGCAGCTAAGAGGGCTACAAAATGTTTGATGTACTTGAAACTTAATGTGTTTTGTTGTGCGGTCAATTTTTGTCTACTTCAATTTGCTTACGCACATTAGGCGCATTACGTATACGCAGCTTTGTACGCTGGCTACTAATCGCCACTGGCACTGATTAGCTTCAGCCGGATGAACTCTTAACCCCGACTAGGCTGGGCGTGTGAACTTCTGCCAACAATTTGAGGGGCTACCTCATTGCGAGACTCAACGAAAGTCAACTTTCTGTTCAGCCATGGAAATTATACAATTAAGCGTTACACACTTTTGCTTTCAGGTACAGCAGGTACAACAACAAGAAGAAGAAGAAGAAGAAGAAGAACATGTTGGCATGACTGGCTGGCAAGACAAGAGGGGACAAGCCCATAGGGTTGTCGCATGGGCAATCAAAAGAACTTTAAGCCGCCTCGCGAGGCCTCCAAATGAAATTGTTTTCCCACGTAAATTAACACTTGACTTTGTTGCCATATTTGCACAAGATGACTTCATTTTCTTTAGTTGTTTTTAAATATTTTATTACTGTTGACATGGTCTACACTACTGCAGCCCCCTCCTCAACTCCCTCTCTCTCTCTCCATACACACACTCTCTACAAGCCACACACAGTTGCTGCTGTCTCATTGTTGTGGGTGCCGCATTTTCATAGTCATTGTTTCAGCATTGACTGCGTGTGGAGAGTGTGTGTGTAGTGTGTGTGTGTAGTGTGTGTGTGTGTGTACTTTGTGTGTGTGCTGTGTGTGTGTGTGTGTGTGTGGCAGCATTACCGCTACGATTTTTAGTCGCTTGCATTGTCGATGACTCGACGTGTTTACTCGCAACTTGCGACTCAGAAACTTGCCCGGAATTTCAGCGTGTATCAACATAGTTAAAAGTTTTGTATGACACGAAAGTTATAGGTAAGTCAAGCTCTATATATGTAGTATATAACTGCATATTCATATGTTTTATAAAGCAATTTTAGACTCTGCTTTAGTTACCTTTCTCTCTCAACTCTTTGCTCAACTCACTGTGACCACACTAGAATAATAAGCCAGCTCTGTTGGCTCTGTCTCAATTTGCCAGCATTGCTTGCTCTGTCTCTATCTGCCTTCTCTGTCTGTATCTACTATGTTCTTCTCTATCTGCCATCTCTCTTTCTCTATCTGCCTTCTCTCTCTGTTGGCAATAACAGCGCATAAGTGTGCAAACTTCGATTTGTGGAACCAAATCGCTCGTGTCACTTGTACATTTATTGCAGACAGAGAGAGGAGGCATGAGAGAGAGAGAGAGAGAGAGGGGGAGTGAGACAGAGACAGAGCTCAAGCCAATGGCAGTGCACAACTCTTTACTCTGGGTAACTGTACCCAATCAAGGCGAAATAAAAGCGCAAGGACAATGTTTGAGTCACTCGAGTCTCGAGTCCGAGCAGAACCAAATAAATTCAAACTTCTACAGAGAGAGGCTTCCACTTGAGCTTCTATTCATGTGTGTGACAGAGAAGGAGGAAGAAGCGAGAGTGAGAGAGAGAGAGAGAGAGAGAGGAAGGGGCAACTTAGACTTTGTTCGATTTGATGCGCAAGAAACAATAAAATTGCATTCTCGGCAAGAAGTTCTGCTTATTGGCGAGGCAGGGCAGTCGAGGGTATTGTACGGCATTGAGATATGATAGCACTGCAGATGCCACTCCTGTCCTTAAGCACAAGGATCAACTTGCTCTTACTCACTCTCCCCCCTCTCTTCTCTCCTCCTTCCTTGGCTTTGTTTGCCCCTTACTGCAATTGGATTTGGAAAAACTGAAGCAGCCCGCACAGTCTGCAGAGATTTAGCTGGAAATTAGCTTCATTAATGCCTTGCTGAGATTTCTCTCGCCAGGGCTTGACTTCTGACTGACTTGTGCTCAGGGTCTCGCATTGTTATAGACTTGGATTTCCTGCAGTTTCCTCACTCATCTTTTTATACCCTTCGAAAATGCTCAATAAAGGGTATACTAACTTTGTGCAAATGTATGTAACAGGCAGAAGCAGACGTGGCAGACCACATAAAGTATATATATGCTTGCTCAGCATCACTAGCCGAGTCGATTGAGCTATGTCCGTCTGTCTGTCCGGATGTCCGGGTGTCCGGATGACCCGATAAACACACAGATCTCAGCTATTATAAGAGCTAGAGACACCAAATTTGGCATGAAGATTTTTGTATACCAGGCGCAGATCAAGTTTATTTCAAATGTTAGATGCCACGCCCACCGCCTCCGCAAATCAATAATTAAATTTTTGAACTCAATTTGTAAGCGCTGTATAAAAGATACAACTCCCTGGCTTTAACATATACCAAGCTGAATATAATATTTACGTATACTCCAAATTGCAATCCGATCGGACAATAAACACAAAAGTTATTCAAGAAAGTTTAAGTGCTTGTGTCAGCTAACAAGGCAGGCGGGCGAGCGCCATCTGTCGGGCATAATTTCAAAGCATGTGCATATGTATGTGTGTACATAGTAGCATAGATCGCAGGGTATCCCACTGTCGCATGCCGCGCGACTGTTGCTTTTCTTACTGGATTTCCCTCCGCATTTCTGCATATTTTCTGCACTTTTTGTGTCTCCTCTTTGTTGCGCCTTTCTTCTCTTGCATTTCGCTCAATCAGCGCTGAAATTTATTATGCTCCATAATCATTTGTCATCTTTTTCCATTCCATTTTGCCTTTTCCCTTTCCCATTTCCATTTCCATTTGGCGCCCGCAGCGAGAGAGAGCGCATTAAAATTTCTCGCAACATTTTTCACGCATTCAGCAAAAATGGCGAGTGGCAGCGGAAAACGCTTCATTGCCCACGGGAGGAGGAGGAAGGATATGCCAACTGTGAGGGGGAGTGGGAGAGAGAGAGAGAGGGAGAGGGGGACTTAGAGCGCAGCCCAGACAGAGCATAGGTCATAAATTTCCGGAATATTGTTAAGAATATAACAATTACTCTGCTTCCCTTGGGCTGCCACTCATGCTCCAGCTCCCCTGCCCCTCTCTGCCATCCCTCTCTGCCATCCCTCTCTGTCTCTCTCTCTCTTCTGCTCTCTCTCTTCTGCCCCTTTTTTGCCTGCCCCCTCTCATGCATTATTTATTGTCCAGCGTTTTTATGTATGTCCAAAAACTGCCAACGCAGCAAGGAATAAACGTCACGCCCTCTGGCGGCCAGCACATGCATTAGCATTAGCCCTGGGGGGGGTTTACAAATGGGGGGGAGTAAGCTCAACATATGCTCTGCTTGGCTGAAGATAAAAGACTGAGCTGCACTCAGATATAGCAGAAGTATCTTTGTTTCCCCTTCCTTATATCACTTGCAAATCGAATTCTATTACATATCTATCTCTCCCTCTCTCTCCTCTCTCTCTCTCCTCCTCTCTCCCTCTCCCTCTTCATTGTTATCTATGTCTGTGTACTTGCCTGCTTATGTTTTCGTTACATTCCCCGCGCTAGTTCAATAAATTTCAAGAAAATTCAACAACGTTAACAAATTTCCTCGCATCATTTTTTGTGGTTCTGTTTCTGGTTCTGGTTCTCATTCTGGTTCTGGTTCTGGTTCTCTTTGTATGCATGCCAGGCGCATTCCATAAGGAAATATCCATAATTCATGCATTCGCAAATAAAAAACCAAGCAGTGAGTATAGAGGGGAGGGGGGGGTAACATTAACAACAACAAATAAAATATATGAGTGGGAGAATGTAAATCGCTTTTCATAATTCATCGAGGCAACGCTGCGAGTCTCTCTTCTCTTCTCTTCTCTTCTCTCTGCTCGAGTCTACAAACTCTCATTGCGACCTTCCAGCGAAGGGTCGTAAAAAGGCGACGACATCGAAGTCTCCGTGCAGTGCATAAGGTGCGTGCCTCATGCTCTCTCTCTCTCTCTCTCTCTCTCTCTTTCAGTCTCCCTTGATATTTCTTTATGGTCGCGTATCGTAAAACTAATGAAATTTCAATTCCGTGTGACGCGCCAGCCTGACCACGCCCTGCCCAAGAGGCACAGAGGCAGAGAGAGGAGCAGACACAAGTATGCGGGGAATTCCACGAAATATTCGCGCACTTGCCGCACACACACACAGACAACACACGGAGGTACAGAGTTCCCACCAGGGTTGCCTAACGGAAGCAGGTCCGGTTAGGTCGGTTAGGTCCATGGACAGAGTATGAACAGCGCAGAACGACAGGTGAATTTATGATGAAGTGAAGACGTCAGGCTCGTCTTTGTCTCTGTCTCTGTCTCTGTCTCCAGCTACGCAACTCGCGTGTAAATTACATTAAGAACACAACACAAAACAAGACAACAAAAGGAATCCCGGTGATAAAAACGAAAGTAATTCAAAATCCCAAAGGCAGAGAAAGTAAAGAGAGAGAGAGGGAGCGAAGGTGAGGGTTCTAAATTGTTACAACTCACGCCCCCGCACACACACACACCCGCACACACACACTCCCTCACACAGATTTATATCGTTAAATTTATGATCCTGTTAGCGCCACTGCACTTGCTTCTATCTGCTATCTGCTATCTCCATCTCTATCTGTCTCTTGCCATCTCTATCTGCATCTCTCGCTCGTGCGTAGCATGATGAGAGCAACTTGTTTATGAGCCCTGAGCAGCGTAAGTAAGTAAGTAATCCCCCCTTTCCCTCTCTCTATCTCTCATAGTCCTACCTGATTCTCACCTTTTGATTTAGTGACTGTTGTGCAGACTTAACCTCACTTTATTTATGGCTTGGCGCCTGTTAATAAATTGTCTCGCAGTCTGTAAACAAACAAATTTTAAATTCTACATGGATTTTTGCCTATGCAGCAATAATTCATGTTTACTAAGGTTGTAAATGATATAATGCAAATAAATGTTAATCAAATTGAACTGTGATAATTTAATATAACAGTTTTTAGTACAGTTTATCATAGGTTGGTGATGAACAAGATAATGGAGATATAGATATAGTATATGTTTATATATTTTTGTTTTATTAAATGAGTATATTGCAAATATAAATATAAATATTGCATATATTATTTTTTTTATTGCATATAAATATAAATCAGTGATATTAATTGAATATACTCTGATAAAGAATATATTCTTATATCTATGTATGTAAAGTTAACAAAATATATTCCATATCTATTCTATATTCTAGATAGATATATAATATATATATTATTATAGTTTAAAACTAGTAATGATTATGAATTAAGTATAAAATATATACACTAAATATAATAATAATACGAATTCATTCTAAATGGTGATTTTTTAAGAAGTAAACTCTGACAAACTGTGCTAAATACTGTTATAATATCTAGTATATATATTTGTTATATTTATTGTATATATTCTATATATATTCTATAATCCTAGCTACCATTTGCCATCTCTTTCCCACTTTTAATCTAATTAGATTTATCAACTGTCAGTGGAATTCAATTGTTGCAGTCAGTGTGTAAATTTCAACACATGTCGTGCGTTTATTGACACTGTGCAAGCAGTGCAGTGCCCCCACCTCTCTCACTCTCTCTGATATACGTGTCAACGGTAATTGACGCCATTTTGTTGGCTGCTCCTGCAAAGAAATGTCGCGCTTAATTCGTTTATGCATTTCGCTCAATTAAATTGCACTTTGCCCCATTCATTAGCGGGCGAGGCGAGCGTGCGAATTCGCCCCCACGAGGCGGAGTTGAGGCGAATTGAAATATAAGTTAACGGAAATGGCAGCGACACGCGATTCGGTGATCAGCTGACGAAAGGATAAGCAGACACACATGCACAGTACTCTCCCTGTCTATCTCTCTCCCCTTCTCTCCTTCTCTCTCTCTTCTATCTGCTCCTCTCTCTCCCCCCCCCACACATATATGTATTTACTGCCTCTTGTTTGCCTTTAACGCCAGGGCTCAGTGAGCATCAGTTGCCACCCAACTCCACCCACACACACACACACACACACACACAGACGGAGAGAGGGAGCCACACTCACGTGCTCTTTAAAGAGTGTTTGCACAATTTGTGAGCGTGACGCGACAGTAGACACTGCACACACACACACACACACACATACACACAGCTGCAATTAGGCCTTGTTGGCATGTGTGGTTCACTGCGTGCAATGCGGGCCCGACTGGAGAGAGAGAGAGAAAGAGAGACGTTTACCTAGCCACGTTGCGGCGTTTGTTGCACTGCGGTCTCCTTGCGCACAGTGAGACCTATGTCCAAGAGTGTGACCAGACAGTGTAGAGTGCATGAAGGCAGCTCTGTAAGTATCTATGTCTACAATTAATCATGTATTAAACAATCTTCATGTGTTTCTTCTTTTAGGAAAGTCTCGCTAAATGGGAAGGACTTTAAACTGCAAACTAATTTGCAATATATCTGAAATTGTGCTCTACTCTACCTCTCTCCTTCTCCCTCTCTCTCTTCCTTTCTTTCTGTGTGCACTCAGGCGCCGTAAAGTGCGGTTAGCAGCGCTTTGTTCTCACCTCGGCGCACACATTTTACTCGTATCGGCGCTGCGTATCTTTAACAAAATTGCCAAACCGCAGCGACAAACTGCAGAGCAAGACAAAGAGAGGGGCAGAGAGAGAGAGAGAGAGAGAGAGACAAAGGGGGGAGAGAGAGAGAGAGAGAAGAGGTGGCTGGCACATGCAAAAGAAATGCGATAATCGCTCGTGCAGGCGACGCTTCTGATGAAGTTGAGCAAACCGCAAAGAGTCAAAATGCAATTTTCAATTGTTTAAATATTTATTCAAGTCTCGCGCCGCATTTTCACATTTTCCACTTGCCACTTTCCACATTTCCACAGGCAGAGACACGCTCGGCACGCTCTCATTTGCCGAATTATTTTCATACAATTTTCCGCACAATTAGACATGGAAATGCAAATCCCTGAGAACTCTTCTGCTTCTGCTGCTGCTTCAGCTTCAGCTTCGGCACTGACAAGCAGCACTTCGGGGATTTCCCTCGACACACGCTACGCACACACACACACACAGACAGACACACACACACAGCTCAAGCTCAGCTGAGCTCAGCGCGCTTTTCCCTTTTCTCTTTATACCAGGGTATATTCATTGTGGCCAGGAGTTTGCAACGCACCTTAGGAAACATCTCTAGCCGCGTAAGGCATATACATATATTCTGATCTGATTCTGATATTGATCTAGCCATGTCTGCCTGTCTATCCGTCTGCCTGTCTGTCCGCTTGCCTGTCTGTCCGCCTGCCTGTCTGTCCTTCTGCCTGTCTGTCGGTCTGCCTCTCTGTTGCAACGCAAATTACTCTCTCAGTTGTAGAGCTATCTTGTTGAAACCTGGCACACATGCTTTTTATTGCTGCACTCTGCATATAAGTCGAAACAAGCCGCATCGGACCGATATATCGTATAGCTGCCATACAAACTATCGGCCGATCTTTGTTATTTGTAAAGATATTGCAACCAAATTTACTAGATCAGACTTTTTCTATATATATAATATGCGTATAAAATTTCATTCAAATCGCACCGATATATCGTATAGCTGCCATACAAACTATCGGTCGATCTTTCTTATTTCTCAAGATATTGCAACCAAATTAACTACATCTCACTTTTTCTATGTATATAATATGCGTATAAAATTTCATTCAAATCGGATCACTATAACATATAGCTGCCATAGAAATAATCGACAAAATGAAGGGTTTTGTATGAAGACCAGTATTGGTAAACGTGTCAGTGCCCAGCAAAGTTAGATATAATATTGTATATTCACAAGAACAATCATATCTGCACTATAATATATCACAAGTATAACGCTCGGAGTGTTTTTCCTGCTGTAGTGTTTGTCTGGTTTAAGTTAGAATAGTTAAAATTGATTTGTGTAGTACTGTGTATTATAGTTCCTTCTCTAGAATAGTTAAAATTGATTTGTGTAGTACTATTAAAGTTCCTTCTTTACCCCATTGGTAGTGCCATAGCTAGCACTAGCAGATCTATCTATATCTGAACAACTGCAAGGCACAGTTTCATTTGCATTTTCATTTTCTTTGCTGAGTATTTATGCTGAATACTTTTAGTATTGGTAAACTTATCAGTGCCCAGCAAAGTAAGACAGTAATCAACGTATACTTATTAAATTTCATTAAAGTCAAACAACTAAGAACAATGAGAGTAGATACAGATCTGTAAGTGTATAAAACCTTCGGCATGCCAGAGGTTCCTTTCGTCCTTGTTTTTTTCCCTCTTTGGGTTTTTTGGCAAGTGCAGATAAGTGCAGGAAAACTCCTCTGCGAGTCAGTCTCAGTCAAATGCAGTCTGAGTTTATTGGTTGGGCTGTGTGGGGGGATATAACTTGCAACTTGCCACATTGAAGAGCCGGCTGAGATACATTTGTATCTTAAGCTTTAGTGCCTTACTGTCTCTCTGCCACTCGAAGATAAAAATCTATTTCACTTCAGTTCAGTTTGCAGATCCAAACTTGCAGCCGACGTGCGAGAAACTTTGCGCCGAATTTTATATTTATCTGCCCCACATTGCCTATGTGGCAAGGGCGGCAGAGAGAGAGAGGGGGAATGGATGGGGCGGGGGGTGTGGCCTCAAATTGGCATAGGTTGCACGCTGCTCGTCATCATCATAAAGAAACAAGACGACGGCAAAAGTTTTTCAATTTTTGTTACAACTTTTACCACCTCCAACTGCCGCAGCTCCTGTGCCTGCTACTGCCACAGCTATAGCTCCTGTTTGGATACCCTTCCCCCCTGCTAGGCAACCCTCCCCCACTGCTGTAGGTGGCACAGCTACCGGGTAGAAGTTGTGTAAACATTTGTAGTTTACTTTCAGTTGGCAGGCTCGTAAAATCTGTCCGTTTCGTTTCGGTTTTCTGCTTGAACTGTGACCGTTTTCTATCTATCTCTCTCTCTCTCTCTCTCTCTCTCTCTCTCTCTCTATCTCTCTCTCGTAATTCAGACAGTTTGAGTTTCAGTTTCAGTTTGGGACCCTCTTCTGCCTGTTGTTTTCTCAAAAAGTTAAGCCCATTTTTGGCCATGAGCTTCAATTGAATTAGAAAATTATCCTAAAAGTTATATGGGATTAAATGATGCCATAGAACACACAGGCAGAGGGAGGTTTGCCCTTCCAGCCTCTGAGGTAATAGAGTAGAAAATTACATTTTTATTTTGCTACAAGACTAATGTGGAAATCAACAGAAGATTTGTTTGCCCCTGTCAAAATAAAAAGGACATGAATAAAAAAAGGAAAATAAAGGAGAAACTGCTTCCCATACCGGGAATTGAACCCGGGCCTTCCGGGTGAGAGCCGGATATCCTAACCACTAGACAATATGGGATGTGTTGGACACGGTGCAGAGTTCTCTACATGAATATTATATGATAATGATATTGGTATTTCTGTACACCCCTTGAGCTTAATCATTGTGCGAGTATTTCTTGCAAGTTTCTATTTAAAGCAGTTCTATTTTTATTCTTGCTTCGACATTTGATTAAGTTAATTTGCTAGTAATTTGTCTAGCAGCATAATTAATATAGCTGCTCTTTTATCTCAGGAATGGAACAGAGGCAGCAGCAGCAGCAGAGGCAGCAGCAGAGGCAGGTCAACTTGATATAACCTTTTTGGGAATTAATTAAAAAGCCTTCAACACTTGTTTGCAGTTACAAAGTTGCGAATTTCTACACTGTATATAAAGCACATAATCATCAATTATTCGCACAATTACCACAAACAAATAAATAAACTTAATTTATTGTGTTTTCAAATCGACGAAGGCAGCGACGTCAACTGCGGCAGTGGCAGCGGCAGTGGCAGCGGCAGCGGCAGCGAGTTTGGCATGGAGACGAGCCACCAAAATATTAAAAATAAATTTCGACCAAAATAACAAACACTCGCAGACACACACATAGAAACCATTTGTGGACGCAGACAAACTTGGATATGCAGAGACTTAGTCAGAGAGTGTGTGAGTATGTGTGTGTGTAGATTGAGATTGATGTGCTTAAATGAATTCCCTGCTCTCCATGCCTATGCCTTGCAATAAATTCCATAGATGCATTTGGTAATTTCAATTTGTTTTAATGTTGCAGACGAGATATAGTCGCAGTCGAAGTCGACACGCATATAATTTGAGGTTTATTGGCTGTGCCATGGAGCTGCTACTATTTTTGGCAGGCCTCGTGGGAAGACACACTCCCCCCTACCCCGTGCCCTCTCAGAGGAAATTGAGCTGACTCTGCTGTGTGTGGGAGGGGAGGGAAGTCGGCTAAAGCTTTTGAAGCGGAGCGCAGGAAATGTATTTCCAGTATACATAAAGTTGCATTTCTATTGTCGTTCGGGGTCTGGAACTGTGACTTGCATTAATAAATTGTTAATCTTCATGCGAGGCATATACATATATAGCAGAGATATCTTTCCCTCTGGCATATCTATTTGTAGTGCGGATTTCTTTGTTCATAAATCAAATTCTGTCTTCGATTCCAGTGTCAAAATTGTTGCGACATTTTCGGGTTGGCTTGCTTTGTTACGGAAGCTGAGGATTGCTGAGATTATTTGTGACGGGTGTGTGGTTAGCCACACTGGCGCCATCATCAATTTTCGTGGGATTAGCCACAGCTCCATCATAATTAATAAACCAAGTCGAGGCTGGGGTTCCTGGTGCAGGCTTCTCTGTCTGGGCCCTGTCCCTCTCCCTGTGCCTGTTCTATTGGTGTCATGTTTTATTTCAACATAAATTTTACGGTACATTCTATGAACGTTGTTGGCCTGTGCTCGACACGGCAGTTAGTGGGGGAGCTTTGTGTAAGGGGGGGGTAGGCAGGTCGTACATCTCTGTGCTAGGGCTACATGTACGAACCATAAAACAACGTTATTTGTTTCGCCTGGCGATGTCATCAGTCGCTGCGGCCACGTCGTCATAGTTGTTGCTCCCCTACTCCTACTTCTTCCCCTGCTCCCCCTTCATCTTCTTCCCTTTCTTCTTCTATTTATTCTTCTTGTGCTGCTTGTCCGTCTTGTGGCTCCATAATCGGCCTTTAGAGCCATTTTCGCTGCTTGGGTGTCCGAATTTGTTGCGGCTCCCACCCGGGGGTCAGAGCTGGGAACGGTGAGAAAATTGCGCTTACCGTTGCCATGCCAAGGTGCCAAGTGGCGGCCCGGGTTTAATTTAGTTGTCACCGACAGACACGTACCCTGCGGGAGGGAGGAGGGGGGTAGCTCTGTGTGCGTTGCATTTCCTGAAAATTTTCAGCCGTTAAAAATGTGAAATGCTGCTTAACGTTTTCTTTTCTATGGCATTTCAAATTTGACGTCTCATTTATGTTGCTACACACTTCCCCCCCCTCTGCACTCTCCCCTCTCTGTGTGGCAGACAAAAAGGGGGTCAACTGCCCAGCACATTGCAACTTGCTTCATTTACTTTCGGACTTCATTTCTTTTCATTAGCCGCTCTCCATCTACGGCGTTGAGTTCGACTAAAGTCATAAAATGTAACTGGTTACCAACTACGTCGCGTTAATGTTCTCATATCTCTCTCGTGTACTGCCCTCCCTTCCCCTTGCCCCTTTACCCCCTCGCTGCTTGCCACAATGTGTGCCAGACAGAGAATCACCGCGTTTTATTAATGAAAAATGCAAAAGTTTTTTCGTTTTTTTTTTTGGATTTCCAGTTGGAGTTTGTTTTTGTGTCTTTTATTTTCTGGTTCTTCGTGCGTGTGGCCCATATTCGTGACAGGGGCAATGAGGCAGAGGGAGTGGGGGAGGGGGACCAAGGGTCGCACGGCCGCAGAGCAAGTTAAATAATTAAGCTGATGATGGTCGTGCGCGCTTTGCTCTAGTTTTAAATTCAATTTGAAAAATTCATCAAAGGTTTCTTTGCTTGTGTATCACTGTGCGATTTACGTTGTGCACAAATTGTAACTGTAAATCCTTGTGCATACTCTCTCTGAGCGACAGTTGCAGTGCTGCTAGCTCTTTCTAACGCAGGCAGTGCAGGCGAAAGAGAGCAGCTTGAGCCGTAGTGTGATGCTCTCTTGTTATGCTCTCAGTTTCGTTTGAGAGCACACAAAGTTGGCTGCGCATCAATTTTTGAGCAGGACAACAACAAAGTGTTGTTTGAAAGAGGGAGAGAGGGAGGGCGGCCATCTTAGTCAGCTGAGCTTACTGCAGTTAGAAGAGAGACTACGTACGTTGTGATTAAAGAGAGGTAAACTTAAATGGGTGGGGGGAAATGCAATGCGACCTTGTGGATCTACTGTACCTTCTGCTGAGCTTAGAGCCTCTCATACAGTGCAGTTAAAAATGTAATAAAATAGTTCTACATTATTTATTTGTATTTATTAACTATCAACTATATATAATTTATTATTAATTATTTACTTTACTGCTTATTTTTTATATATGATTTTTAATTTATATTTATTTTTTATTTAATTTAGAGTAATAAATTTATATTTATTCCTTCATTTTAATTATTTTTCATTTATATTTGTTCTTCATTTAATTTTCTTATTTTATATTTCTGCTCATTTTTTGATTTATATTTATTAACTATCAGCTATTTATATTTCTGATTTATTTATATTTATTACTTATTTCTTTGACTTATTCCTTATTCATTTCTATATATTAATTATTCTATTTATTTCTATTTAATTAAACTCTGTAAACTCTTACAAAACACGCATATAAATGCTGTCATAATAGGTATTTACAACTCTAACACACTTTCCAGTGCGCACTAACGGATTTATTGTGTGACCACTGTGCGGCAACAAACAACCTACTCATGTACTACACACATACATACATATGTAGCATGTAATGTACTTATTTTTATGTACATGCCTGTACATAAAACATACATAGATAACGCTCTCGCCTCTGTGTCTGTGTCTGTGTGTGTGTTGCCTTACTTAGTTGCCGAACATAAAACTGCACAAATCATAAAAATCTCACACATTCTCTGTGGGTTGCCCTCACCCCCCCTCCCCCTCTCTCGCCTGTGCCGCCCTCGATATACTACGCCCCCCTGCCAGCAGAGAGTGCAATGGAACTTAATGCTCAACCAAAAAAAAAAAAGAAAAACCCAACTATAAAGCAGCATTAAAAACTCGAAAACAAAATTAAATCTCGACACCCACGAGACTCTTTCGTTGTTGTTGTTCTTGTTGTTGCTCTCTTTGTTTCTTTCTTTATTTTGATTATTTTGCGTATGCTGCGTCTGCTGCTTCTTCTCTCTCTGCCCCCCTCTCTCTCTCCACTTTGTGCTGTTCGCGCTGTTGTCATGTCATTCTGGCTGGCAACACTGGCGCATGTTAATTATGCGACTACGACAACCTCTCTAGGTATGTATGGTACGAGTATATACCCCTTGCTACCCCTTTCACAGCACCGCCCTGCCCCGTGCCCCGCCCCTTTAGCCAGAGCAGACTGTGCAGATGTGGGCCGCGTCCAAGCCCGAAAAGACCTTGACTCTTTGGAGATCTTGATACGATTTATACAATTTTTGATTCATGCGAGACACACACACACACTCCCCTCCCCCTCTTCTCTCTCTCTCTCTCTCTCTCTCTCTCTCTCTCTGTTGTGGCTCTTCCTTCTGGCTCATTTTGTAGGCAGTCCATGTCGCCATATTTGTCGCGTTGGGGCACAAGAATTCCAATTCAATCAGCAATTTGCATAGACATTTTTACAGGTCGCCCCGAAAGCAGCTGCTTATATGGCGGGATTAGCCAGCAGCAGCAGCCACAGCAGCACTTTAAACTCCCCCTCTCTCCCTCTCCCACTCTCCCCCTTTACCCCACCTTGCTCTATGGCTTCCCACTGTGTCCGTTATGGTCCGTTAGGCGAGGCAAGTGTCGGGGCTAATGGGACAGGCGCGATTGACAAACTAACTAAGTGACTAACTGATTGAATGGAGACACTGAGACACTGAGGTGGGCGTGGGCAGGCGTTGATTGACGGTCATCGATAGAGGCCAAATAGGGCCACCTTAAGACAGCTCACACACACACACACACTCATCTGTCTCTGTGTGTGTGTGTCTTGTAGAGCAACACAGATTGCAGCAAACATTTGCAAATTGTCTCGTTTGATTTCGTTGCGCGTTTCTCTGTCTGTCTGTCGCGCGGCCCAACTAAAAATACATGACAGATCTCACACCGCCTGAAACATCGTACGATTTTGTGTATATAAAACAAGATAGCCAAAGTCAAGTACAACATGATGAAGCTCGAATACCCTTGAGAATCGAAAGAGAGAGAGAGAGTAAATTTGGTTAATAAGCAACTTTGAATACTCTAACGAATTAGTTAGGGAAGGGAACTTAAATATACCTTACTTTAAGTTGATATATGCATATAAAATGGATATAATATATGCTTATTTCTTCTCTTTTCATACAGCACTTGCAGAGTTATTCAACATATTCATTTCTTATAGAAAACATTCATTAAATCACTTGCATATTTTTAAAATATGGGAGGGATCTTTAATATATCAATGTTTTAGCTGATATATGCATATAAAGAAGGTATAATATATGATTATTCCTTCACTTTTCATACAGAACACATAGAGTTCTTTGAATCATTCATTTATTATAGAATACATTCATTAAAGTACATGAATATTGCAATAGTAGGAAAGGGATCTTTAAGGTATCTAACTTTTATATGATATATGTATATAAAGAAAGTACAATATAACATTATGGCTTTGTTTTTCATATAGGACTTACCGAGTTATTCACTGCATTCATTTATCATCAAATATACTCACTAAATCACCTGAATATTCCATAGTTTTATTCATTTTAGATCAAATATGATATGCAGCGGAAATAATATAAGATTATTTCTTCACTTTTCATATAGAACACTAAAAATTCTTTAAATCATTCATTTAATATCGAATATATTCAGTAAATTACTTGAATATTATAATAATAGTTGAGGTATCTTAAATATAGATAACTGTTAAATGATATATGCATATAAAGCAGGTATAATATAAGATTATTCCTTCAATTTTCATGCAGAACACTTAAAGTTCTTTAACTCATTCGTTTATTAATGAATATATTCAGTAAATCACTTAAATATTCTAATTGCAGAAGAGAGATCTTAAATATATATAACTTTTAATGATATATGATATATGATATTTATATATAACAGTTATAATATAAGAATATTCCTTCTCTTTTCATATAGAACTTTAATTTATAATCAAATAAATGCAGTAAATATTCAAATATTCCTCAATTTAATTAATTTCTTATGTCTGCACTCAAACAGTTTAGTTAATCGTGTGTGTTAGAAGTGCCCACTGGGTCAGGGTATGCAGGGTGGCATTATAAATATATCAGCAACTGGTGCTGTGTGTCTATTTCTATTTCGAGAACACACGTTCTAGCCACAGTGGGCTGATCTCGCCGTCGCGTCGCATCTTTTGTTGCTAAATTTAAATTGCCCCAAACATTCATAACGACATTCGGTTTGTTTTCATACTGTCTGAAACAACTTGCACATATGTAGCACCCCCCCTGCACTGCCCCCCTCTTTTCCCTCCCTCTACTTTGAGTGGGAAATTTTCATTTTGTGAATTCTCTCGTATTTTTATTAATTTTCTTACATTAGTTTTTAATGCGTCGTCGCTATAATTAAAGTCCCCATAAAGCTGACAATATTTTAAGGCAATTCGCAGAAGTGCGACAAATTAATGAATTTATGTGACAGCTACCCCCTGTCCCCCCCCCTTGTTCCTTCTGTTCAGCGACAAGGCGGGGCAGCCACCTGTGTCTGGCCGTCGAACAGTTTGTCGCTCTTAAATTGTTTCAAATGGCGCCGCCTGCACCTTACTCCCCTCTCTCTCCCTCTCTCTCTGGCAGGAGGTGGGCGTGGGCGTGCCAACGACAACAGCCTAAAGTGCCCCTATATATTGTATATATATATATATTGTGTATATATATATGTTTCGAAAGATATTTACGAGTGTTTATGCACTCAAAGATTTTCTTGCACGTTTCTTGGAATAAAAAGCTTTAATAAATTGTTGTTGCTGGGCATATTGTTGTTGCTGTTGCTAGTGTTGTTGTTGTCGTGATTGCTGTTGTTGTTGTTGTTGTTGTTGTTGCTGCCTTTTTGCTCACTTATTTTTATACATGTTCGCATAGATTGAGATTCGCAACAGATTGGCAAAGAGTGTCCACACATTCGCTGCATGATTGGCCAGGCGACAATCCTGCCACAGCGCGAGTGCGTGGCAACACCAGACCAAGCTTCAACTACAACATGGACTCAGTCTCAGTCTTAGTCTCACTCTCAGTCTACAGTCTGCAGTCTACAGTCTACAGTCTACAGTGTCTCGCAGTCCGCTGCCCACGTGTCGCTGGCGAATTCCAGCCACGATCCTGGGAAAGTGTGTGGGCGTTGGAGCTGCAACTAAATCAAATCGAGAACCGGCTGCAAGACTTCAACTCGTTCTGAGGCGCCACCAAAGATGTGCCACACTAGCAGTAGGTGGGCGGGGCAGGGGCAGTTAGGAGGTAGAGAGAGAGAGAGAGGAGGTGGAGAGTGAGAGAGCGCGAGCGAAAATTAATTGAGTTCAAATTTAGTCAAGCGTTTTTGCATTGTTGTTTTTGTTGTCTGTGCTGCATGTTGTTGTTGTTGCTGTTGCAGTTGTGGTTATTATTGCTGTTGTTGTTGTTGCTGTTGTTGTTATTTTGGTTGCTGTTGCTGCCCGCACGCGTTTCTGTAAACAAACAAACATAAAAACTGCGGCAACAAACAAAACTCAAACTCGCGTGGCATCCGCATCGATAGTTCGACCTGCTGCTGCCTCAGCCTCTTGCCCCTCGCCCTCTTCCTTCTCCTTGGCATAGTAGAAGACTCTTTGCAATGCTGCAGAGCCAGACTGAGAGGCGGCCGCAGCTCCCCCCCCTGCTGACAGCAGCAGCAGTTGCCCAGCTCCAGTTGCAGTTGCAGTTGCAGTTGCAGCATTCAAGTGCGTTCAATTTTCAATAAGTCCATAAAATTTAGTTGCCAGTGCAGCAGGAGAGGGGGGAGTAGGAGGAGGCAGAGGGGGAGGAAGTGGAGAAAGAGGAGAAGTATAAGGTAAAGCAGGAGGAGAAGAGGGGAGAATGGAAGACAAGGTGTAGGAGCTAGAGGAAATGAAGGAACTGCAGTAGGAATAGAAGAAGGAGCAGGAGGCGAGAGGAGGCCGAGCTGGTGGGGGAGGAATAGGAGCAGGAGAAATAGAAGCAGGAGAAATATAAGCAGGGGGGGGAGGGAAGAGAAGCAGTAGGAAGGAGAGCAGGAGAGGAAAGAAAAGCAGAAGTAATAGAAGCAGAAGAGGAGGTTGAGCTGA
Organism: Zaprionus vittiger; assembly: GCA_018904025.1. NCBI lineage: Eukaryota > Metazoa > Arthropoda > Insecta > Diptera > Drosophilidae > Zaprionus > Zaprionus vittiger. Next base: position 1,087,436 of record JAEIFQ010001142.1, on the reverse strand, counting down.
CAGAAGAGCAGAAGCACGAGAAGAAGGAGGCGCAAGAGTAGGAGAAGGTGCAGGAGCAAGAGGAGGCTGATCAGGAGGAGAAGGGACACCGAGGAGAAGGGACACCGAGGAGGAGAGCACACACAGGCGCAGGCAGAGCGATGCCTGCAGTGCGTCTAAACCGCAGCCCGTGTATGTTTTGACTGCTCTCTGCCACAGACACCGCAGCAGCAGCGCATGCTGAATGCTCCATGCCCTGCTCCCACTCCTACTCCCACTCCCACTCCCGACTCCCACTCCCGACTTCCATCTTCCACTGCCAACTCCCATTGCAGGGCAGACTGCATTTTTGTTTTGGTCTGCGCTGAGTAAACAATGCAACAACAACAACAACAAACCAAGGAGCAGCAGCCACAACGAGCGCTGCCTAATGACGCACAGTGCACAGTGGAGCAAGGTACGTTGAAAAGATAAAGAAAGTAAACAACTCCCTAATGGAATTACTTTGATTATTATACCCCTGCAGAGAGTATATTAAACTTGACCTGAAGTTTGCAACGCACCTTCTCGGACCTTTATAAACTATACACAAATATTGTGAATCAGGATCAATTGAGGCTTGACTTGCGAATCAGGATCTGTCCGTGTGAACGTTGCAGTTTCTATAGAAAGTAAGCGACGTTTTATAATTCAATTATAGAACATTATATATAACTAATATAGGATGATCAGAGGAGATAAAGACCTGCAAGGCTGTACAGCTATTCGTTCTGATTTGATTTGATAATTGCCTTCTTTCTTCCTGTGGATACTGTGGATATAGTTTCCCGGTGTCTCCTCCTACTGCCTCTCCCTGATGTCTGCTAGCAGTATCTCTCTTTCAACGTCTCCTCGCCACTGTCTCGCCTCACTGTCTTCCCTTACAATCTTCTCCTCCATGTCTGCCTTCACTGCCTCTCTTTATTGTGTCTTCCCACCGTGTCTTCTCACTGTCCATCTTCAGTGTCTCTTTCTACTGTCTTCTCCTAATGCCTTTCTCCAATGTTTTCCCCCACTGACTCTTTTCATTTACATATCTTTACCCTCACTCTCTATCATTGTCTTCCTGCCCACGCTGTCTCCCCTAATGTCTCTTTCTACTGTCTCTCTTTCTACTGTCTCTTTCTACTGTCTCTTTCTACTGTCTCTTTCTACTGTCTCTTTCTACTGTCTCTTTCTACTGTCTCTCTTTCTACTGTCTCTTTCTACTGTCTCTCTTTCTACTGTCTCTTTCTACTGTCTCTTTCTACTGTCTTTCTTCCCTTGCCCGTTCTCCGTGTCTCTTTCAACTGTCTCACTAAGAGATACTGCCTTCCTCTACTGTCTTCTCTGCATCTTTTTCTTCCTTTCTCTCCCCACTGTACTGCCTTATTGTCTCTACCAATGTCTTCTTCCACTCTCTGTTCTTCTTGTCTCTTTCTACTGTCTTCCCTTACTGTCTTCCTTCACTGTCTCTCTCACAATCTCACTGTCTTTCCCCACTGTCCTTACAGAGTCTTCTAACTGTCTCCTCCTTCTCTCTACTTCCACTGTCTCTTACCAGTGCCAGTCTACCCTTTTTCTCTCCTTCTTCTTCTTCTATCAATTCACCCCCTTTTCGCCTACTTCAGCCCACTGTGCAGCCAAGTCTAGTCTGCTTTATTGGGGGAGTCTGCAACTCTCGAGGGCCACGCAAGTTGTGAATTTGTTGCTGATTCCGCAAACGAAGCTGCATTTCTTTGCAGCACTTGTTGTTGTTGTCTCTCTGTTGTTGTTGTTGTTGTTGTTGGTGTTGGAGGTGCATCTGCAGAGGCATCTGTAACTCATCATTTAGTGAAATATTGCTGCTTTGCATAGCTGCAACAACAACAGCGAAGACTCTCTTCTGCTCTTCTTCAACTGCTCGAACTTAATTCTGTTTTATCAGAGACGCGATTTCAATCAACTTGGCGGACGACGACGTTGCTGGCACCGCAGACATAATTTATAGCCACTTTTCGCATCGATTTTCATTTTTCGCATTTTCGCATTGATGTTTTTGTTATCTCCCTCCCTCTCTCTGTCTCCCACTCTCTTGGTGTCTCTCTCTCTGTCGCTGGATTTGTGCTGAGTTTGTTTTGAAGTTGAGTGCCAGACAGAAATGGGCAACGGGCCAAGCGAATTGCTGTAAGCGAGATGGCGAGAGTGAGGCAGAAGGAGGGCAAAAGGAGCTGCATGAATATGGCACTGGTTGAGCAGAGACAGAGACAGAGAGAGACAGAGAGAGAGAGAGACAGAGGGCATTCTTTGCTGTGGCGTAACAAATTGATGCCTCAATGGGCGAAAGTTAATTGGCCCAGTCCAAATAGACAACCGCACAGACAGGCAAAGCAGGCAGCAGGCAGACAGAGAGAGAGAGGGAGAGAGGGAGAGAGTGAGTAAGGGAGAGAGAGAGAGAGGTAGAGTGTGCAGTCAGGTACTTGCCAAAATGTTTAATTAATGCAACGTGAAATAAGTCGAAACGATCTTCGACTCTCCGAGCACTTTGCGCATTAGTTGCGCTGCCTTTGCCCCCTACTCCTGCCCCGTGCCCCTTGACATGGCAAGCTGCTTGCCCGCAAACCACTTAATCTGCAGCGTGGCTTAAAGTAAGAGCCAGCTAGGCAGACGTGGCTGCGTGGGGAGAGGCAGCATGAGGAGGGGCTCAAATCTTGTGCAATTCTCGCCTTTTTGGCCTGCCTTCCTCTTCTTCTACTTCTACTGGGGTGTGCACATCTTTGTAGTTGTATGTGTTTTTGTTGTACATGTTGTTGTTGTGCTTGTTGTTGTTGTGCTTGTTGTTGTTGCTGTTGTTGCTGTTGTTGTTGTGGCTTGCTTACAAAGTTTGTTAAGACACTCTCGCACGGCGTAGTCTAACTCTAGGGGGGGAAGTAAGGGAACAATTCTTTGTTGTATATTGTCATGTTATTAAAAATTTGAACTATAAAATGTGATTACAATATTGGAATGTGAAATGGTATATAAATATGAATAATTTTGATATACAAATCAAGATATACAAATTAGATTGCATGATAAAATGGGATTACAATAATGATTGAATATAAAATGATGTATAAATAAATTTCAATTCATGCATATATATTATATATACAGCTATGGGCGGATAATTGGCACAAAAAAATTTACGTATAAAAAACAATTTTTTTTTATTAAATGTTGATGAAAAAGAAACAAACTGAAATGACATTTTTAAGCCTATGCTGTGGGCTCTTAAATAAGAAAGAAAAATTTCAAATTAACATAAAACTTCAAAAGATATTTTCAAAATATTCAAAAATATATAGTAAACATATATATCTTCGATCTACAGTTCTGTCTAGTCTGGCAGGGCATACAGCAACTCTAATAACATCCTCTCTCTCTCTCTCTCTGCTTTACAGGGTATGCCGCGTGTCTTTACAACTGTTGCCCCCTTTGTTGCGCTTGGCGTGGGTTGCTGCTGTTGCTGTTGCTGTTGCTGTTGACGTTGTCTGGCATTGCTGGTGGGTGCAGCAGCAGCAGCAGCACCAGGAGCTGTAGACAGAGCTCAGCTTTGCTGGATTATCCTTTGTTACGCATCGACAAGCTGCAACATGAACTTGCTGCTGCTGCTGCTGCATCTACTTCTTGCTGCCTTCCTGCTGCATGCAGCTGCAGCTTCAGTTGCAGTTGCTGTTGACTTCGTGATGTTGCTGCTGTTGTTGCACCTCTTGTTGCTGCTGTTGTTGTTGCTGTTGTAAGCTGCTGCTGCCGGCTATGGCACGCACTTTGCCGAAAATCGACGCTTAATTGCAAACAGTTTTGCTGTTCAAGTGAAGTCTGATTGCTGCTGTTGCTCCCGTTGTTGCTGTTGTTGCTGTTGCTGGTGCGCTTCACGCAACTTCTCGCGCGCGCGTTAATTGGGCTGGCTGGCACTTTGATGCCTTGCCGATGATATGCCACACACACACACACACACACACTTCCAGAGACACACAGCATCGAATTTGCATTTCAAGCAGCCCGCGATTTATGAGCAACAGCAGCACAGCAGAGAGGGGGCAGAAAGGGGGCAAAGAAGGGGCAAAGAGGTGGCAGAGAGGTAGCAGAGAGTTGCAGAGAGAGAGAGGAGGAAAGTGAGAGGGAGAGAGCAGAGAGAAGGAGAGTGGACGGGGCAGAGTGGCCTGTGACGAATCCAATTATGAGGCGCGCCAGCTGCCAACTGTCCAATGAGCCATGTTGCTGCTGTTGCTGCTGCTGCTGCTGCTGCTGTTGCCGACGAGGTGTTGCTGCTGTGCCATGTGCCTGATGCGATAATGCGCCATCAAATGGCCATAAATAAAGCGCACAAAGCGGATTAAGCGTTTTGTTAACAGATTTATATTGCGCTGAGTTATGGGGACCACCAACAAGAACTGCAAATGGAAATGGAAATGGAACTGGCAAGAGGAGACAGCGCTAATGAGTTGCCAAAATAAGTGTACAATGCGGCGTATTAGTAATGTGCGTGCAGTAATTATAAATGTAGAATAATATAAAATAATATAATGCAATATATTTAAAATAGAATGCAGCAAGTGTAGAAGACGTGATAAGGCAGAAGAAACAGTCAGCAAGAGTGAGAAGAATGTGCAGAGAGGGAGAGATAGAGAGCAGAGTAGGGCACTGGGGAAAGAAGAGGAGAGCAGAGAGAGAAGAGAGAGAAGAGAGAGGCAGAAGAAACAGTCAGCAAGAGTGAGAAGAATGTGCAGAGAGGAAGAGATAGAGAGCAGAGTGAGCACTGGGGAAAGAAGAGGGATATGAAGAGAGAGAGAGAGCAGAGAGAGAAGAGAGTGCAGAGAGAGAAGAAAGAGAAGAGAGAGCACAGAGAGAGCAGAGAGAAGAGAGAGGCTGCTGCCTACAATTAGAGGCACCCAAAACTGCGGCAAGTGCGCGTCATGTGCCACAAAAAAAAGCTAAGCTGGCCGCAGGGCACACAGCACAGCAAATTGAGGCACTGCCTGCTGTGGCTGCTGAGGAAGCTGCGTCTGGACAGGATGATCCTCGTCAGTGAACGTGTCGATCGTCAGCAAAAGGCAGCGCAGCACAAAAACCCAAATTGACGAGTGGCAGCCGCGTGCTGAGCGCACATTACAGCTCCCCAGAGCAGCAGAAGCAGCAGCAGCAGCAGAAGGAGGCAACTTTTGGCTGAGCGTCGACGAATTAAGCAAATTACGGGGCTCGATGAACGACGATCGACGGCAGATCGACGGCAGATCGAAGGCATTGGTAGGCAGCAGTTTAAGCAGTGCAATGCACCACGAAGTAGTGTGCAGAGGGTTGCAGAGTGGGGGAGGGGGGGCAAACATGTATTTTTTGGGGTGCAATTTGCCTTAATGCCAAGGATTAAGCTGGCTCCAGCGAGCCGGACGAGCCACAAACTGTTGACTCTTTTTTTGTATACGGCGACTCTTTTCAAAAATTTGCGCATGTAAATTGCGCCAGGAAACATTAAGGCAGAGAAGGTGATGGCAAGTGGGGCATATCAGTTGGTTAGGAAGGAAAAGGTGCTTGGGGTATAAGCTAGCTACGTTAAGGGGTGCATTAGGGTTGGTTTAATAAGAGGAATAGGTAAGGTTAGGTATAGGAACTAAGGAAACTGTTTAGATTTATAAATGAGGAGCGTCTGTATAAGCAAAGTCCTGCTCAAAGTAGACACCATAGAAAGGTAGAGTTCGTGCAATATTATGTACATGTATCCCAAGAAAGCCTAGCATAAGAGTCCTAATTCCAAGAGGAGGTACACAAGATCAACAAGGTTGTGGTACAGCTTCACAGCTGATAATCTGTGGAGAAGAACCTTCTTTAACAAGCTGAGTAAGTTGGGGTTAGGTCTTCAAGATCGCGGTACTGCTTCACAGTTAAATCTATGAGGTGAAGAACCTTCTTAGATATGCTAAGTAAATTTGGGGTTTATAAAGGTAGGTTTAAGTCAGGTGAATGGGTTTTCAGCAGTAAAAACTAAGGAAACTTAGATTTATAAATTAGCATAAATATGTATAAGCAAGCACCTTCTCAGCGTGGACACATAAGGACCCTACCAGCGGAAAATGTATGTAAAGCCTAAAAAATAGTAAACTGAAAAATAATTCCTTACCTTAAAATGTGACACACCAGATCCATAAGGTGCAAGGTACGCGGTACTGCTGCCCACCTATAAATAATATGAGGGGAAGAATCTTCTACGATTAGTTTTTGGTTGCGTCTGAAATACTTAGGTTAGGTTTAAGGTCGTAAAAAGTGAGGAAACTGTTTAGATATATAAACTTTGATGAGCTTTATTATGTATAAACAAACACCTTCACAGAGTGGACACGGTAAGAACCCTACTTTGGTGAAATAATGTTAATCCTAACAAATAGTAAAGTGGAATAGGCGCCCTTACTTTAGAATGAGGTACACTAGGTCGCGGTACTGCTGCCCACTTATAAATAATATGAGGGAAAGAACCTTCTGTGATTAGCTGAGTAAGTTTAGGATTGCTTCTGAAATACTTAGGTTAGGCGAATAGGTTTAAAGTCGTAAAAAGTAAGGAAACTGTTTAGATTTGTTAACTATGATTAGCTTAAATATGTATAAGCAAACACCTTCTCACGTGATAAAGACCTTGTCTAGAGAAATTGGTTGGAAATCATAAGAAAAACAAACTGGAATAGGAGAAGAGAGAGAAGTAGAAGTGGAGAATGCGGAGGGACCAAAATAGAAGAAAGAGAAGGCAGAGGGAGAAAAGCTGATGGAGGTACCCTAGATCAACAAGGTCGCAGTATGGAGTAATTATTAATACAAGTTGCACTCACTTCATGACTACCCTTCCTTGCAGGGTATCTGCCAGTCAGTCTGGCGGATTATGTGCTACACTGTGTGCTGAAATATTTTTTGAATGCAGATTTTTCACTTAAAATTATTTCAATTACGCCAAGTGCAGCCACAGCAGGAGCAGAGGTAGAGGCAGAGCAACAGGAGCAGTTGCTGTTGCCGATGTTGCTGCTGTTGCTGTTGTTGCTGTTGCTGCTGCTGCTTTTTTGTCGTCTTTGGCAGCTGCTGCCGCCGTTTCAGTTGTCGTTGTCGTTGTTGTCATCCGCAGAGTCCGCAGAGTCGTCGATCTGCGCGAGCTGCAAGTAGATTAAATGCCACAACGCTTCGATGTCTGCGGCCGAGAACCGCAAACAGACAAACTTGGTCAATTATTTTCCACGGCGAACACAAATTATTGATGCAGTCAGAGTCGGCAGCAGCAGGAGCAGGAGCAGCAGCAGCAGTTGCAAGTTGCAGCTTCCAGTGAAAGCGAAGGCAACCGCAGTTGCTCGGGCGAGCCCATCAATCTGCTGAGGCACAGATAGAGAGGGAGAGGGAGAGAGACAATGGGGCAGGCCAGGCCAGGCCAGGACGCGCCACCGCAAAGGTCTTCATTAAATTAGTGAAATGAGCACGTCGAGCCGCAGGATGAGACGACAGCTGAAGATGCCACAGCGAGGCAGACTCTGCCCCTGTTGCAGCATTTAATGTCACAAATATTTGTTGTCAAATGTCGCTGTGTTCCTGACAGCAACCAGCTCTGTGCAGCAAGCTCAGTGGAGCTCAACTGGTGATGACTTAACGAGGATTTAAGCGTCCCCAGGCTGCAGCAAGCTGCACGTTGCAAGCTGCAGCGCTGACCAGCTCAGCTTGCACAAGTTGCATATAAAAATCGCATTCAGCTTGCTAAATTGGCTCCGCTTGCTGGTGGGTCGATTGGCGGATTGAACCATCAATGTCTCGTCAAAAGCAGCACTCCTCCTTCTGCTTCAGCTAAAGGGGGAGGGAGAGGGGGCATGGGCAGGGGTAGACAGTGAGCAGGGGCAGGGGAAGGGCGCACTGTGCATTGTTGTGTTCTGCAACTGCGACGAGTTATTAAATTTCAACGCAAAATACGCTCAGTAACGTTTACAATTTCGGGCATACCCTGTAAATGGCTATGGCAGTGGGGTGGCATGTGCTACTGTGCATATTTTAGCATTCTTTTCTCCATTTATTTATACGTAAATTAAAATGTTATTTATATTTTTTACATATTAATTAATTTTCTTATTAATTTAATTCTCATTTCATTTACAGGGTATCTGCAGTTTGTGCTGCGCTTGCTCTGGCTTATTGGATTTGCCAACTGCGACACGAAACCGAAAACCAAAACAAAAGCCAAACCATTGCGCTAACCCCCTCCCCCCCTTCGTTAGGGTGCCCTCGTCGGGCCTAATTAGGCCACTTCTCGATGGGGCAACAAACAAAATCGACCGGCTAATTTGTTGCTGTTATTGTTGTTGTTGCTGTTGTTTTTGTTTGTTATTTACTTTTCATTTGGCCAAAATGTGAATTGCATTTGCTTTTTTTGTGTTTGTTGTTGTTGTTACTGTTGTTATTGTTATTGTTATTGTTGCTGCTGCTTCTCACCTGGCAAAGCATTCGCTAGAAATCATAAATTTTGTATTCATAAATTTTGGGCATAAAACGCGCAATGAATTCGCGCCGAAGTCATGAGATTCATAAGCAGATTGTATACTATATAGTGTAAAGTATATATATATATCTATAGTCTAAAGTATATATAGTAGATCTAGCTGTGTTTTAGCCATTGATAATACCAAGAGTTCTGTTAGTGTAGATTGTTTATTGCTTCTTCGAATCGGGTTAGAATAGCAAGAACCGAAGTGAGGGTATCAGTATATATGAAGATATAAGAAATAAGGAGTATATAAGATATAATCAGTATATAGATATAAGTAGTATATAGTGTAATATACAATTAAAATATATATATTATATATTTATATTTACGCTATATAGTATATATACTTCTGTTAATATAGTATAGACTATAACTATAGTAATATGCATAGTACAATATATGTATAAGTAGTACCCATTTGAAATATAGCATATATTGTAGTCTAGTATCTATACCTGCGCTATATATTTAGTATATACTCTATATACTTATATTAATATAGATGTACATACCTACTATATACCAGATATACCTGTGTTTATATATTATATTACTAGCTACACTTCTGTTTACATTCACTCATTGATAATATCGAGAGTCTTGTTATTGCAGATCATTTATTGCCTATAAAAATCGAGTAGCCTAGATAGAAACAAAGTCACGAGATTCAGTAAGATATTGTATACATTATAGAATTAAGTATATATACTATATGTAAATGTGTTTATATAGTATATATAGATATAAGTCTGTTTACACCCTCCCATTGATAATATGGAAAATGATGTTATACTTGTAGATCGTTTATTGCTTATACGATACGGGAGTAGCCCAAAGGTATACGATTCAGAAAGATATTATATACTTAATTGATGGATTTATTGAATATATATACACCTGAGGTTATATGGTATATAGTATACATATATAGATATAGATATGTTTACTATATACTCGATATATACAGGTGTCTAGAAAGTATATATACGGGCAATATCTGTGCTTATTTAGTTAGAATACTCTATATACTATATACTACTTGTACATACTATACCTGCATAAATATTATATATATATTACTGCAGTATGGGTATGTATATACCACATATACCTATGTTTATATGGGATTTATATTCGAGAAATATATGTGTTTACACTGTATATACACTAGATAGACTTGTACTTGTATCAAAAATATACTTTACTCGATATTTAATATTATTACTGTAGTTTATATATCATATATCCCCATGATAATATGGTATATATTCTAGGCATATCAGTGTATACACTAGATATACTTGTGCTTATATAGTATATATACTAACTATACCTATATATATATATAGTATCTTTTCTATCCATACCTCCATTTAAACCCACCCATTGATAACATCAAAAGTTTTGTTATTGTAGATCGTTTATTGCTTATACGAATTGGGGTTAGCCTAGCTAGAGCCGACTGAGGACATCGGTTTGATATATAGATGAGATACATATAGCACTATATAGTAGGATTAGCAGATCAAAGTCTCTGGATGAGCCTCGCTCGCTCTCGCTCTCTCTCTCTCTTCCTCTCTCTGTCTCTGTCTGTCTTTCTTTTTGGCATTTACATAAGATATATTGGTAGCATTTAAGTTCGTTTGAGCGCAGCTGTGGGCAGGGGGGGGGAGGTAGGCTTACCTGGATTACCTGTTCACCCCCGCACCTGCCCCACAGTTCCTTAGAGTTAAACATTTTGAGCACATTGTCCTGGAATGCATTACAAGCTAATGACTAGTCTAGATTCTTCAGTTATAGTTGAGGCTTCGTTCTGGCTTAGCGATCCATGCCCAGATCGTGCAGCAGATGCTGCTTCAGCACTCCCCCCTCCTGCTCGGCCAGCAGCTGAGCTGTCACTGTGTTCACCAGATTGAAGGCAAAGGCAAAGCCGCTGAAGGTGGCCCACACGCCCAGGGCAAGCCAGCGCAGCAGACGCGGACGCAGGCTGCCATCCAGTTGGCGCAGCAGAAAGAGACCCACGCTGAGGCCAGCCAAGGCGCCTGTCATGTGGGCAATGTAGGAGACGGATATGGTGGGTCCAGCTGGAGGGGATTGCAGGTCCAGCAAGGCAGTCAGCTGACGGCAGTACAGTGTGTAGCACAGATCGCAAGAGACTAAGGCAGGAAAGGATTAGATGGAGAGAGAGGGAGAGGGAAGTGATTCCCTTTGGGGAACTGATTCCCTCTGGAGGAACTTACCGAATACCAACACGGCCAGCAGCTGCGCCAGTCCGTGCCGCATGTGTCCAAAGTTGAGCAGCACATTGGCCAGCTGTGCTGCCAGCAGTGCATAGACGCCTCCACTGGCACCCACCAGATACACCGTGGAGTCCACTACGCTGGTGCCCAGTGAGCCTGCCAAGACCCCAGCCAGATACACCACAGCCGTGCGTCCCGAGCCATGGAGCAACTCCAGGGGCAGGCCGTAGAGCAGCTGGGTGAGCACATTGAAGCCCAAGTGCAGCCAGCTGGCGTGGAGCAGAGCGTAGGAGACAAAGCGCCACAGTTGCAGTCTCCGATCCGGTCGATAGATGAGCAGCGAGTCCTCCGGCGGCGCTGTGCCTACGCACACGAAGACAATTATCTGCAAGGAGGAAGGCGAAGAGGAATGTGGCAATTATTAGTGCGCTTCCTCTTCAGCAAACTCCATTTGATTGCCAAGAGGAAGAGGAGAGAGAAGAGGGGGAGAAGGGGACAACCCTCTGGCCAGGCACAGTCTAGGGCAGTCTTTGTGGCAATAAAGCCATCACAATGTAAGCCATTTTGTCAGCCCCCACGACGGCGCCTTCCGTCTGACAGGAAAAGAAAAGGAATGAAAGAGAGATGGGGATGCAGATGCAGAGAGAGAGAGAGGGAGAGAGAGGGAGAGAAAATGAGAGAGAGACAAATAGACAAAGCTTAAGTCGAGTCCGTTCGACATTTGCAAAGATACGCGAGTGTAGTTTAGTGTTGACTGTGAGATACCCTGTTAATGGTGAATGCAAACATGTTGCCTGGGGCTGCTTCGCTGCGAGGCGGTGTATCTAAACACGTCTCGACACGCAGTAGAACCAGGCATCCACAAATAACAACGAGCAAGATACAAAAGTATCCTTAAGCTGCAAATTTATTATAAAATCACCAGGTTGCGGTACAAATGTATCTTAATGATACAAATGTATCTGAAAGATACAAATTTCTGAAAATGTAAAAATCGGGTTGCGGTACAAATGTATCTTAAAGATACAAATGTATCTTTAGCATAAAAATTTCTCAAAAACTAAAAATCGGGTTGCGGTACAAATGTATCTTAAAGATACAAATGTATCTGAAAGATACAAATTTCTGAAAATGTAAAAATCGGGTTGCGGTACAAATGTATCTTAAAGATACAAATGTATCTGAGAGATACAAATGTATCTGAAAGATACAAATGTATCTAAAAGATACAAATTTCTGAAAATGTAAAAATCGGGTTGCGGTACAAATGTATCTTAAAGATACAAATGTATCTTTTGCCTACAAATTTCTCAAAAACTAAAAATCGGGTTGCGGTACAAATGTATCTTAAAGATACAAAAGTATCTTTAACATAAAAATTTCTCAAAAACTAAAAATCGGGTTGCGGTACAAATGTATCTTAAGGATACAAATGTATCTTTAGCATACAAATTTCTCAAAAACTAAAAATCGGGTTGCGGTACAAAAGTATCTTAAAGATACAAATGTATCTTTTGCCTACAAATTTCTCAAAAACTAAAAATCGGGTTGCGGTACAAATGTATCTTAAGGATACAAATGTATCTTTAGCATACAAGTTTCTCAAAAACTAAAAATCGGGTTGCGGTACAAATGTATCTTAAAGATACAAATGTATCTTTTGCCAACAAATTTCTCAAAAACCACAAATCGGGTTGCGGTACAAATGTATCTTAAAGATACAAATGTATCTTAAAGATACAAATGTATGTGAAAGATACAAATTTCTGAAAATGTAAAAATCGGGTTGCGGTACAAATGTATCTTAAAGATACAAATGTATCTGAAAGATACAAATTTCTGAAAATGTAAAAATCGGGTTGTGGTACAAATGTATCTTAAAGATACAAATGTATCTTTAGCATACAAATTTCTCAAAAACTAAAAATTGGGTTGCGGTACAAATGTATCTTAAAGATACAAATGTATCTGAAAGATACAAATTTCTGAAAATGTAAAAATCGGGTTGCGGTACAAATGTATCTTAAAGATACAAATGTATCTGAGAGATACAAATGTATCTGAAAGATACAAATGTATCTAAAAGATACAAATTTCTGAAAATGTAAAAATCGGGTTGCGGTACAAATGTATCTTAAAGATACAAATGTATCTTTAGCGTACAAATTTCTCAAAAACTAAAAATGGGGTTGCGGTACAAATGTATCTTAAAGATACAAATGTATCTTGCAGATACAAATTGTAAATGTATCTTAAAGATACAAATGTATCTTTAACCTGCAAATTTATCACAAAATCACCAGGATGAGGTACAAATGTATCTTAAAGATACATTTGTATCTTTAGCGTACAAATTTCTCAAAAACTAAAAATCGGGTTGCGGTACAAATGTATCTTAAAGATACAAATGTATCTTTAACCTGCAAATTTATCACAAAATCACCAGGATGAGGTACAAATGTATCTTAAAGATACATTTGTATCTTTAGCGTACAAATTTCTCAAAAACTATAAATCGGGTTGCGGTACAAATGTATCTTAAAGATACAAATGTATCTTTTGCCTACAAATTTCTCAAAAACTAAAAATCGGGTTGCGATACAAATGTATCTAAAAGATACAAATGTATCTTAAAGATACACAAGTATCACTCTCACTCGTATCGGTACACAGACAGATCTAATGGTGCTGCATGTGGCTATATCTGAGTGCCTGGTACTATTTCGTGTCGAGACGAGGTAAGAATACACCGCCACGCAGCGAAACAGCGCCAGGCAACATATCTGCATCCCCTGCATACACTTCGTTTAGTTTACAGGGATCTTCAAGCCAAATTTGGGATGTCCAGGTCATATAGATGCTGAGATCAGCGCGTTCATACAGACGGACATGCCTAACCAAGAATGTAAACACTTCATGAGTTCTGCCACGTACTCTTCTGCTTCTAACACACACTTGCACTTAGTCTGTATACCCTTCTTGCTCAGATTCATTTGGCAAAGGGTATAAGAATGAGAAAAGCCAAAACAAAAGCACAAGCCAAGGGGAGAGTCAAGCAACCCTCCCTGGGGTCGGGGGACGAGACTGGCAGCAGACAGCGGCGAGACAACGTCGTCGCCATCGACGTCGACATCGGCTGGCAAATTTCATGCGCCTCGCCACATTCCGAGCATAAACTGAAGCGCAGTCCCCCTTCTTTCCCCTTCTTGTTCCCGTTTACATTCCCCATCCCTTATAGCTATTGTAAGGGACTCCCTGCCCCATTTGCTGCGGCGGGCTGCGGCTGGCGGCGTCCAGTCTGCGAGTGGCAGACGCTAAGCCAGACCGGCAGACAGTGGCACAGACGGACGGACGGGTCGCAAAAGTGTTGGATTTTCGCACGCACTCGCTGGCTCTGCAACCCCATCCTCACCTCCTCCCCTCCCCATCCTCTCCCACTTTCACTGGGGGTCTCCTGTTTCGCGCAGTGTTGTTGATGTATCCTTTACCCGGAAGCCAATTGCCATTCACCAATGCGTAGCTCGGCGTGGCCAGTTGGCGATTTATTTGCCTCGTCGGTTCACGTGTGTGTGGGAGGGGGAGAAGGGGGGTCTAGGCAGTGGCAGGGGTTGAAATATGAGCGTGATGTGTGTTATTACTCGACTGCGGTGAGGCGGGACACCCACAAAGCGACCCCAGGCAATGAACCACCCTGATGTACACCAGGAATGGCAGCGAAAGATGCCAACAGAAGCTGAGAGCACTTAAGCAACAGCTGGCTGAGGGGGGGAGGGAGGAGGAGGGAGGAGGAAGAAGGAGGGAGAAACTCATAATACGTACAAGAAGTTCGAAATTTGATTGATGATTGCAGACGATTAATCTGCGCAAGCTTATTAAACGCAGCTCGAGAAGCGTTTTAGAATATCTCAAAAGAAATAAAACTTATTCCCATTAAAGGAAGAAGGGGAGAGGGGGAGGAAGAGAGGCAGATGCAGACAGAGAGACACTTCGACTGACAGACAGAGTACTTAACAGTTATGACGAGCATTAAATGGAGCAGAGAGAGAAAGATTCGCGCATTCTTCGACTCTTTTAAAGTCGATTTTAGTATGGCAAATGGTGATTAATTTGCATGTGAGTTCCATGGAACAAAGAGACCTTTTCAAATTAATGACAGACACCTTAGGGCAAGCTCGTAACTCCACTGTAGAATGTTTTATTGTCTAGGCTGTGATGGGTGCATAAATCTTGTGCAAGCAGGACAAGGGCAATAAACACTTTGAGTGAGGAACTCCTACTGCTCCTTCTACTTCACCTACTACTTCTGCTTCTCCTTCTACTCCCCCTTCTCTTACTACTCCTACTTGTCCTACTCCTTCTTCTGCTACTACTCCTTCTACACCAATTCTTCCTCTATTGATACTACTCCACCTTCTCATACTACTCATTCTTGTCCTACTTCTTTTACTGCTGCTGCTTCTCTTGCTATTCCTTGCTGTCAAACTTCTTTCTCTTCTCTTACTCTTCCTTCTTCTACTGTTCTTCCAACTTCATTTACTACGTATTTCTTCTTCTGCTACTACTCCACCTTCTCTTACTACTCCTACTTGTAAAACTGCTTTCTCTTCTCGTACTCTTCCTTCTCCAACTACTTCTCCTACTACCTCATCTGCTTCTACTTCTGTGTCTTCTCCTTTGACTCTCGGGTACTGCTTTTCTTTTTCCAACACCCTTTTCTTTCTTGCTAAAAGTCTAGCACCGTCTCCCTGGTACCTTCTTATGCTGTCTTCTTCTGCATCTCTACCAATACGTGCCTCCTTCTTAGTACCTTTCCTAATCTCTGCACCTGCTTTCGTCTGCAGCTACAGATCCTCATGCTCCTACTGCTACCTTCTCTCTGCTACCTTCTGCAGTTCGTACTCAAGCTTTCTGGCTAGCTTTACCCGTGTTCCTTTTCCGCCGTATAGCTGTTCGATCTCTCGCCTTCTGCTATCCTCTCTGTTGCACCAACTGCTACCTTCATTTGCTTTTCATTTGCTACCTTCTCCAGCTAGCTATACCCACATTTTCTCCACGTAGCTCTGTCCTTCTCCACTGTCCTCAGTCCTTCTCTTCCCTGTTTGTTGCTCCTTCTACTTTCTTTTCTTACTCTCACTCTCAACTCCCTTCATCAGCTCGTTCCCCAGCACCTTCCCTAGCTATTCCAGAGCTTGCCCTGTTTCTTCTTCAGCTGCTCCCTCTTCCTTTTGAATTTCTCTCTGATAGTGGGAGGAACAAGTCAATCGATACTGCAATTGGACAGCGCGTAATCAGCTTAACGTACTCGTATTATATAATTTCGGCATTATTTTGTACCTTCTTCTTCTTTGGCCTTTCACCTTTCGCAGTCTGCAATTAAAGCGCCCCAAATGAGTCGCCTCGGATTGTTGTGCAATGCGGTGGCGGTGGCGAAGTGCCATGGCAACCTGTCGAGCACTTTTCGTGGCCGCAACTCAATCAACCCCCCTGAGGTGTGTGTGTGTGAGAGGTGCTGGGGGCGTGGCACTGTGCAAGCTTTACTCATTAAATGTTCACCTACCTCCAGCAGGGAGACGAGCACAATGAAGCACGGCGGCGGCCAGCAACGTGTCCGACTCGTTGTCAACTCCTTCTCCTTCTCCTTCTCCTGCTGCAACTTCTGCACCGTCTTGGCCGGCAATGTTGCACTGCCACTGCCAAGGGGGCGTGTCGTCGTCGTCTGGTGCAGCATCAGCTGGTCCAGGCAGACGCCCAGCACCAGGCCCGACGAGCTGCGCGACGAGGAGGCACGCGGAGGCGGAGGCGACGACGACGACGGCATCTGCAAGACGATGGCGGGAAGCATTTCCGACTGCGCTGCTGCTGCTGCTGCTGTTGCCTCTGGCGTTGCGGCGTCTATTTTTGGGGCGTCTGCCTTGTGACGGTGCCCCACTTAGCGGCTGTCATGATGATGTTGTTGTTATTTGTTGCCCGCGGCGATGGCGGTGGCGGTGGCGAGGAATGTCGTCTGGCCCACAGTTGGCCCCTGCAAAGTGACAGAGTCGCAGACAAGCTAAGTGAGTGAGTGCAAGCAACACAGAGAGAGGGGAAGAGGGAGAGAGAGAGAGGGGGGAGAGGGAGATGCATAGATGTAGCTTTTGCTTGCCAAATTAGCTCAAGGTTGTCTGTCCACAAACGATTTCCACGACGCAGCGACAACTGCAGCGCAATAATTCGCCTCTCGATTTGGCAGAGGCGCCAGCCAAGTCAATAGGCAACTCTACACCACACCCCCTTCCTACCCCTACCCCTTCTGCTTGCCCCTTCCGGCCATGTCCATGAAATGCCGCTTGTAATGTCACTAGACAGCAATAAAACAGTCGGCATTTATTTTGTTCGCCCAGACAGCGTCGCGTTTTTTGACAAACAAATTTATTTCCCCAAGAGTTGTAGCCAGGCAGACCATATAGCCGACTCAGGCCCCTTACTCCCTACCTCACCCCCTGCTACTATGAACCTCTTGTACCTTCCTCCACAACTTGCTACAATTGCATTTTTGCCAAGTCATCCCGTGGTGAGTTGTGCAAAATAAGCTGCAGAGTCTGCCAATTGACAAGGCAATATATAGTATAGGAAGAGCCAGAAAACTTCATCAGGCAAGTCGTAGAGTAACTTATTGTATTCTTCTATAGGGTATATGGCAAGCTAACTGCCTGCTTTGACTGTATCTAAGTTCTTTTTGAAATCTACACATTTAGAAATGAGGTATCGTTGCTGCATTAGAATACTTCATCAGGTAAATCTCATAGTAACTTAGTGGGTACTTGTATAGGGTGTTTACTTAGCTAAGAGCTTGCTCTAACTGTTTCTAGTTTCTTTTTGAAATCTACCTATTAAGACAGTAGGAAAAATTACCTCATTCGAACACCTCATCAGCCAAATCGCTCTGTTACTTAGTGTATACTTTTATAGGGTGTTCAGTTAGCAAATACTCTGTTCTAGCTGCAGCTTGTTTCTTTTTAAAATCTATCCATTGAGAGAGTAGGAACAATACTTCATTTGAACACTTCATATGGAAAGTCACACAGCAACTCAGTTGATAATTTCATAGGGTGTTCAGGGAGCTAACATCTTGACCTTACTGTTCCTAACTCCTTTCCTTTTAAAGGTTTTTCAGGGAGCTAACATATTGATCTTACTGTTCCTTTTCTACCAATCAAAAGAAGATAAATCGTTGCTTAATTCCCAAACTT
Source organism: Zaprionus vittiger (assembly GCA_018904025.1). NCBI lineage: Eukaryota > Metazoa > Arthropoda > Insecta > Diptera > Drosophilidae > Zaprionus > Zaprionus vittiger. Next base: position 1,069,449 of record JAEIFQ010001142.1, on the reverse strand, counting down.
CAACAAGCAACTCGCACAGCAACTCTCTGCCCACTCTTACAGGGTATTTAGTCAGCCAACACACTGCTCTAACTGCACCTAGTTCCTTTTTAAAACATAAGCAACATTAAGTTGGCTTACACAGCACATAAACGTGGCAAACGCTTCGTTCGTTTGCTCTGCATCACAAGGCAAAGCTCATTTCTAGCCATAAAAAGGCTAAGGCTTAAGGACATTCGATGTTGTTGTTGTTGCTGTTGTTGCTGTGCTTTTGGGGTACATTGTATCGTTGTTTCTGTTGACCAGCTCAGTAGAGTCTCGACTGCAGTCTGTGTGTGCTGGCACTGCCAGTTGCCCTTGGTAATGAGTTTTAATGTTGATTACCTGCTGCTGAAGCTGCTGGCTGGAGCAAAACAAAGGAGCCAGGATGAAGTCAGGGGGGAGGAGAGGGTACCGAACGGTACCTTGGGGTAGCTGCCAACTGGCAACTGGACACAGGACACTTTCTTGCAAACGAGTTTTGCGAACGGAAATGCTGCGTTTCCATCTTCGATACTGAACGGGGGCCAGAACCGGTTGCAGAGGGTAGCACAGGGAGAGAGAGAAGAGAAGGGGGAAGAGGGTGTTGTAGGGGAAGCCTTGGCTGCCCTGGCTGCTATTCGTTTTAATGAACACAAACGAGCGCACGCCAAACTGTACAAATATCGACAGGTGTAGGCACAGGTAAGGACCTTAATGTCCTTAAACATCATTTCTTGTTTCGTTAGCTGCCTGCTCCTTTAGCCTTCTGCCTTTTGCCTTCTGCCTTTTGCTTTGCCGGCTTTGCTGGCTTTGTTGGCTTTGCTGTCCTTCGCACGCAAGCTCTGAGCACACGCACGAATCCTTGAACTCAAGCCAGCAAGTGAAGCAGCAATTGAACCTATACAGATATGTATATAGTACAAATAGAGTGTGAGGTTGTGTGTGTGTGTGTGTGTGAGTGGATTATGCAAGCGACCTGCTTAAGACAGGACATAGAACTATTGTACCACCTTTCTATGTGCTTCTCATTTCACTTGCCTCTTGAGGCTACCTTGCTATGGGCTTTTTATTTGACTACCCTCTTCAGTTCTGCCTTTCTATGTACTTCTTATTGGACTACCCTCTCCCTAACTGTCTCTCTATGCGCTTCGCACTGGACTTCACTCTTCCCTTTTCAGGGCACCTTCACACTGGACTACCCTATCCCAACTGCCTTTCTATGCGCTTCTCACTGAACTTTGACTACACTCTCCTTTGCTACCTTTCTATGGGCTTCTTATTTGACTACCCTCTTCATTTCTGCCTTTCTATGTACTTCTTATTTGACTACCCTCTCCCTTACTGCCTCTCTATGCGCTTCGCAGTGGACTTCACTCTTCCGGCTACCTTTCTTTGCACTTCACACTGAACTGCCCTCTTCTGGGCACCTTCACACTGGACTACCCTATCCCATTTGCCTTTCTATGCACTTCTCACTGAACTTCCTTCTCCAGGTTCTCCTTTCTAAGAACTTTTCACAGACTTCCCTCTTCAGGACACCTTTCTATGTACTTCTCATTTGACTACACTTTCTCCATTACTACCTTTCTACGCGATTCTCACTGGACTTCCTTTTCTATGTTGCCTTTCTATGCGATTCTCACTAGACTTCCCTTTCCCTAACTACCTTTCTATGCGCTTCTCAATACCCCTGCACTAACTACCTTTCTACGCGATTCTCACTGGACTTCCTTTTCCATATTGCCTTCCTAAGTGCTTCTTACTCGAATTCCCTATTGTTTGCCACCTTTCTATGTGATTCTTCCTTGACTACCCTCTCCCCAACTGCCTTTCTCTGCGCTTCTCACTCAACTTCCCCTTCCTCTGCCCCTCTCTTTCTACGCCTCTTTCAGTTCTTGTTTGTGTTTGCTCCAACAAATATTTAATTTGCATAAGTCGCCTATTTACATTTGCATTATTTGCCTACATATTTGTGTGTGTGTGTGTATAGCACGAGTCTTTTTATGTATTGATTCATGAATCATGCGTTTCAATGAATGAATAAATAAAGCGCATTGCATAATAAAAAAGACACGTTCGCCAAAGAGTTTATTCATTTATATGGAGTTAGTAATGAAGTGAGAGAAGCTTAATGCGATTTAATTAACGTATATTTTGGCAAATAAACAATAAACCATAAACAATTGAGGGGATTACGAGTGACCACAGAGTGGTAGAGAAAGACAGTAAAGAGAGAGAGAGGGAGAGAGAGAGAGAGAGGGGGAGATAATAATGATAATTACTATAAAAGTCGAAAGCTTATCGATGCAATTTTCACTTGCATTTGCAATCAACTTTAAATCACAACAAATTCTATACACTCTCTCAAGGAAATGATGCGGGAAAAATGCCGAATTTAGTGGAAAAGCTTTGTGTGTGTGTGTGTGGAAAAAGGAAAAGCGGATGGAAATGCAATTGGCACAAACTAAATGCGAATGAAAATGACAGAAAACTCAAGTGAAATGTGCAGAAACAAAAATTTTAATTGCTAAGGCGTTGGGTAAGAGAGAGAGAGCGAGAGAGTGGGAGAAAGAGAGGGAGAGAGCGGCAGAGAGAGGAAGAGGAGACAGAAATTTATGCATAATAATTATGACTGGGCTGGGAAAAGCAAAGCAAGTGAAAAGTGAAGAGAAAAAGGCGCCGAAAAGAAGCGAAACAAAGTTGATGCGGCCTTGGCTGAGTGCAGCAAGAGTGAATAAGTGAATGAGTGGATGAGTGTGTGAGTGAGTAAGAGAGTGAGTGAGTGACTGGGTGTATGAGTGTGTGTCAGTGACTGTGTGTATGAGTGTGTGCGAGTGGGAGGCGGGTGGCAAAGTGAATAAGTTAAGGCGTCTACAAATAATGCACATAAGTAGAAAGTTTCATGAACAACAACTGCAACAGCAACAACAACAATTACAACATTAACAACATTAACAATGACGAGAAAATTGTTGAAAAACTATAAGTGAAAAACCTCTGCACAACACGCAGAGCTAGCAAGTGAGAGAGAGAGGGAGATAGAGAGAGGGAGGGAGCAAGAGGGCAGGCAAGGAATGCAGCCTGGTGGGGGGTTTCACTTTTAAGTAAGTCCGACTCAGTACGTAATACACACACACAGACAGACACACACACAGTCAGGCACACACACATACACACAACAGTCACACACACACTTGTACAAACACTAGCGTGTAAAGTATTAACATTAAGTTAAGCATTAAAATAAAATTTGCACTTTTTTTTTTTTGCTGCCGCATCAACGGGGCAAAAGTTATGAAAGATATGGAAAGTGTGGGCGAGGCAGGCAGGGCGGAGAGTGGGGGACACTCACTTGGCTGCACAAAGAAAGTGTGGCCAGACCAGTGGGAGGGAGAGAGAGAAAGAGAGAGAGAGAGGAGAGGAGAGGGAGGGGAGACCACTGAGCTACCAAAGTCGTTGCTTGGTTCACAATCAAATTGCGGCAATTGTAACGAATGCGATTAAAAGCGGCGCGTCATGCGAGCAACAGCAGCCGTGGCAGGGGAAGGGAAGGGGAGAGGGGAAGAGTAGAGTGGCAACTAAGAGGCGGCGGGGGGCAGTGTCGGCATGTAGTCTGCTGCAAATGGAGCATCGCGATAGCAGACGGAACTGGGAAGGAAACTGCGGAGCAACTGCAGCAATTGTGGCCCACGCAAAGGCAGAGTTCATTTCCATTTTGGGTTGCATGCCACGCCAAGAGGCAGCAGCAGCAGAAGGGGGAGAAGGAGAGGGGGAGCAGAGGGGAGGGGCAGCTGCTGCAGACGGTGTGTGGCGCGGGGGAAAGTAAACTCAATCTCTTCTGCTTTGCTGCTTTCAATTTAAATGTAATTTCTTTTGTGTTTATTGCTTACGTTTTAATTTCATTAACTTCTGTCTGTGTGTGTGTGTTTGCCTGTGTGTACTGTGTGTGCGTGTGTGTGTGTTTACTGTGTGAAACACTTGCCCAGCCACGAAGTACCCCCCCCCCTATACCTGCCCCTCTTCTGACACTGCCTGCTAGCCGTTAAATTTTGGACATTAAACTTAACCTACAAGAGCAACTGCCTCTGCCTCTGCCTCTGCCTCCCTCTCCACCTCCTCCTCTGCCACTGCCACAGTCTTTGCCTCAACCTCCTCCACTGTGATTTCAACAGAAGCTGCGCTGATGAACTTAAGATACTCCATTTAGAACAGCAAACGGCAGCACTTAGCCCAGTTTGCCGCTTTCTGATTTCCATGTTCGGATTGAGCAATCAAAACTCGCGACGCACATTAAAGAAGCCTCTTGCAACACTTGAGCAGCTTCAAATACACAAACAACTACACAGCAATATAATAAAATTTAAAAAAATAAATAGCAAAATAAGAAATAGAAATTAAAGCAAAAAAATAATGAAACTTGTTGACAGTTTCCCATACCGGGAATTGAACCCGGGCCTTCCGGGTGAGAGCCGGATATCCTAACCACTAGACAATATGGGATGTGATAGTGGGACAGGCAAATGCGCTGTAGGACTTGCAGAAGCTCCCTGCTATGGCAGACGATCGGTGGGGAGAACTCTTCGTGCTATAAATAAATAGATTTGTGTTGTGCTTTTGTTGCGCTTCTCCTACGGATTTGTTACTCTTGCATTGCTAGATCTATCTAACTAGAACTGTAAGGTACATTTGCACTTGAATTTGTTCGGAAGGGGTTTAGATACTTTCTGCAAATGTATGTAACAGACCGAAGAAGGCGTGGTTAAGCACAATGTATATATATATTCTTGTTCAGACTCACTAGACGTGTCGATGCAGGCATGTCCGTCTGTCTGTCTGTGTGAAGACGCAGATTTCAGTTATTATAAGACCTAGAGACACCAAATTTGACATGAAGTTTGCTGTATTTCCTAAGATCTGTGTTATATGTACTATATATATAGTATTGTTGTATATATATTATATATACAGCTTTTTATCTTGCTGGACGATGCAAAAGGCTGCACCCTGCTATATAGCACAATAGATCGGATACCACGATTTTCTGGCATTTCTTTAAAGTCTAAAGCATAATGAATCATTTTTGCAGAACATCCACATATATCTTGGATGTCTTTGGATATGTTTTTCCCAGGTTTCTTAGTTGCACTGTAATATTTCTTTTTTCAGGAGTACAATGTTTGCCCCTGCCCACTAAGTTACAAAATATAAATTTATTTTAGTGTTTTCTAATGTTAATAATAGTCACTTAAACAAAACCACTTTCTTTTTATCAATTAAACGTCCTAATAAAATTTGTTTGGCTTATCAAGACACACATTAAAATAGTGAACAGCCAAAGACTGGCGCTTTTAGCAAAAAGAGTTGTTGATTTGCTTAAATCTCGCAAATCTAACGGGATTTTTTCGTTTCTTCCTTATACACATTCCATTCTACAACAACAATGCGTAGACGTTGGAATAATCGTAACGGAACTTGAAAAAAAAAAAACATTATTTGATTGCATTTCTGGCACTGCTATTTTTGTGAACACAGCTGTATTTACTATATTTCTAATGTTGGGCAAAGCAAGGCATTATTTATACCCTTGCAAAGGGTTAACTTTTTAAGCTACACTTGGAAACTTTGCACACATGCTTCTTACTGTATATAAGTCGGAACGAGTCAGATGGGAGCGATATATCGTATAGCTGCCATACAAACTATCGGCTGATCTTTGTTATTTGTCAAGATATTGAAATCAAATTTACTACATCGCACTTTTTATACATAAAAAATATGCATATAAGATTTCATCAAAATCTGAGCACTATAACATATAGCTGCCATAGGAATAATCAACCGAAATGAAGGTTTTTTATAAATAACTCAACTAAACAGTGTCTAACAATTTATTTAATTTAATTTAATTTAATTTAAAGTCAACTAAATACAGTCGACTGAATTAGATTCAAAGTTAGTTATAATATTGAATATACACAATACCATTAATTTCTGCACTATAATATATCACAAGTAGAGCAACGATCGGAGTGTTTGTCCTGCTCTACTTCTCGTCTGGTTTAAGTTAGAATAGTTAGTTAAGTTAAAATTGATTTGTGTAGTACTATTATAGTTCCTTCTCTACCCCATCGGAAGTGCCACAACTAGCACTAACAGATCTATCTATATCTGTACAACTGCAAGGCATATTTCCATTTGCATTTTCAGTTTTCTTTGCTGAGTATTTATGCTGAATACTTCTACGACTTCGCGTCAATGCACAAATCAGTTAACGTCCGGCAGAGCAGGCTTGTTCAAACGGGTAGATAAGGAGAGGGGGTGCAGGGCAGGGGGGCACAGCGACATCGACACCTGACCACGACGAGGCACCTTGTTGTTGCTGTTGTTGGGTGTTGGTCGTGGTGGCTGCTTGGTGTGTTACCTAAACAAGTGCAGCGCGTATCCATGTTTATTTTACGGTTCAACGATTATTACCAGTTATTGTCTAATGGCACAGCGTGCTAAGAGAGGAGGGGGGAGGGTAGGGTAAGGGAGGGGGGGGACGCTGGCAACACGACAGACGACAGACGGGGGCGAGTGTGTCGTGCAGCCCAAGGCAGCAAAGCCAAAGCAAAGCAAAATCGCCAAAAGGGATAGACAGAGTGAGGAGGGAAAGGAGGCAGGAGGGAGAGAGGGGGAAAGACTGTGTGAGCCAGAGAGTGGGCAAGAGAGAGAGGCAAGTGAGGCAGAGAGAGAGAGAGAGAGAGAGGTGAGGGGGCACTTGGTCAGCAGAGGAACAGACCAACGACCAACAACGACTAGGTGTTACTAGATTGTGTTAGCTGTTGTTGTTGTTCTTCTTCTTCTTGTTGTTGTTGTTGTTGCAACCACCGCTGCACTGCGTTGCAGAGTGTCTGCTGTGGGTTGTCTGCAGTCTGTGTGTGTGTGTGTGTGTGTGTTGATTGTTGTTGTGGTCGCTCTGCACTCGCTATCAATATTTCAAACACGTTCCAAACTTTTGCCTTTTGCAGACACAGACAGAGGGTGCGACAGGCAGAGGGAGAGGGAGGGAGATGGAGACAGAGACAGAAGAGGGAGAGGGAGAAGAAGGGAGACAGAGAGAGGGAGCGGGACAAGCTAAAACGGAAGTTCACACGGAAATATTGAGGAAAAATAAAACGAAATGAAATAAAACGAATCGAAATGAGAAAACGACACCCGACAACGGACAATAAAGGAGGGAGAAAGAGACAGAAGACAAACATTATGTTTATAATAAAATAACAACAAATATGAGAAATGAATCATGCAAGGCAGCATGAGAGAGAAGGGGGACAGAGACAAGGGGAGACAGTGAGAAGAAGCGAGAAGAAAGTGTGTGACTCCTTGCATAGTGGGAGCACAGTGGGAGAGGAGAAAGATAGAGGGAGAGAGGGGATAGAGAGGGGTACAAATGCACATAGAGAGGGCAGAGAAAGAGAAAAAAATGGGGAAAAAGATGGGAGAAGAGAGAGAGAGAGAGAGAGAGAAGAGACTGGAGTGAGAAGAGAAAAGAAGAGGGAGAAGAGAAGAAAGAGTATTGAGTGTAGAGAGAAGGAAAAGAGATGGAAGAAGAGACATGAGAGGCAGTGATAAGTAGAGAGAGAGAGAGAGAGAGAAAGCTGACAGAGAAGAGAAAGATGCCCACCTCCTCCACCCGCTCTCTCAGCCTGCTCTATCTACTTAGTGAGAGAGACAGCTGGGGGAGACACTTTACAGGCAGAGTCTGAAAATCAAATCATACGATATGACGCTAGTTTCCGTATAGCTAAAGAATGCAAAGAATGCCAGCAAAGTAAGGGAGAGAGAGAAGAAAAGGCACCAGAAGAGTAAGAGAAAGAGGGCAGACTGTGCAGGGGGGGGTGCAGAAGAATGCCACGAGATATTGTCAAGCACAACATTTGGCATGAGGCCACACAGAGGCCGCAATAGAAACAGCAGATTGCCTGGAGGGCACACACAACATAAGTGAAGGGGAAGAGTCAAGGGGGAAGAGGGGCAGAAGAAGAGGGGTGAGTGGAGGGGGGGAAGGGTAGGCAGCATTGACATATCAATAAATTTAGCACGCAGGCGATTAATGTGCGTGGATGTGCTCGCGCTAAGATGATGCGGACTGGGCAGTGTCTAGACGCCAAAAAGATGATGACGAAGACGTTGAAGGAAGAGGGCAAGAAAGGGAGAGAGAGAGAGGGAAAGAGAGAGGGCAAGAGAGAGAGAGAGATAGAGAGACGGGGAGACACTGAGACAGAGAGAGAGCACGATGAAGGCAACATGAACTTGGCAAAAGTCTATTGAAATGAGGAATTATCTGGTTATAGATTGGATATAACTAGACTGGGCAGCCTAGGGAGGAGGGACGGGGACAGAGGCAGAGGCAGAGACAGTGGCTGGGGACAGAGCAGAGGCTGGAGAAGGGACTGTAGAAGAGGCTAAAGTATGCAGAGGATAGGGCAGAGACAGGGGTAGAGACAGAGGCAGGGGCTAGCGCAGGGTTGTCCCCAAGACAGACTCGGCTGCAGGGTTGGGGCCTGTAGCTGACAGTGTGCCTGCGCTACAGATGGCACTGAGATCGTAAGTCATGTGGGCACACTATACTTGATTTATGTACAGGCATCAATTGCCCCATCTCTCTTCCCCCTTCCACACTCTCCCTCCACTCTAAGCACTCTTAAGTTTCTCTCATGCGATCTAATGTGGCTTAAGAAATTGCAGCACGAACCTGAACTCGATAATTAACTTCAAAACGCGACTGCCACAGATACAAATGCACAGCTACAGATACAGATGCACAGCTAGAGCTGCAGAGCTGCAGATACAGCTGCAGATACAGATACAGATACAGATACAGATTGACAGATACGTGGCTGCAGCAAGCGGAGTGTGCTGATTGTCGAGCGTGGCAATTTAATGCAAAAGCCTCAATTAACCCGCTTTCCATGTGGCAAGTGTGCTGCTGCCACTGCCACTGCCTCTGCCACTGCCACTGCCTCTCTCTGTGTCTGCCACTGCCACTGCCTCTGCTGATCTCGTTCAGATGCAAAACTATCTAAGATGAGTTTGTAATGAGCCGCAGCAGCCTCATCGAACGGTTAAGCGAAGCCATCATCAACAAGATGCAACGATTTGCACGTAGTTCCGTTAGCTAATTGCCTGATCTCCCCTCTCTCTTCCCCCTCCCCCCACAATCTCTCCCTCTCTCTGTCTCTGCAACTCTCTCACTAGCTCTGCCTGCTTCTCCCTCCCTCTCTCTCTCTCTTTTCATTCTTGCTGCGCATTCCTGCAACTGGCGGAAGCAAGTGCAGCCAAATAAGGAAACTGACCACGCACAGTGGCACCAAGGCAGCAGGCAGGGATGTACAGTGGGGCAGAGTGGATGCAGAGTGGTGCACAGTGGGCAACGGAGGTCGCTAATTTGTTGCATAATGAATTCATGATGCTTCCCATTGTAAATCATAACAATTAATGTTACTTTAAAAGCTTACGCGGTGGCCGGCGCCACAGCAACAAGAGGCAAGAGGCAAGAGGCAAGAGGCATGTGGCAAGAGGCATGTGGCATGTGGCATGAGGCAATTATGCAGCTGCTGCTGTGGGCGGCAGGGCGTGGCAGGCAGGCAGGGTAACTCGTTAGTTAAGGAAATGTGAATAAGAAAACAACAAGAAAATTGCGTGGAAATAAAGGCAGCAGGGGAGGGAAGAGAGAAGGGAGAGAGAGAGGAGAGAGAGGGTAGAGAAAAGGGAGTAGAGGGGAAAGAAGCAGAGGGGAAGAGAGTGGAGAGGGGGTGTGTGGTAGGCAGCTAGAACAATTCGCACGATAATGGAAATGAAAATGGAAAATGGCATGAAAAGGCTTTTGAGGGACCGAAGAAAAACATGAAAAATAACAAGAAAAGTGCAGAAAAGGAGGAAGAAGAAGAAGGTAGAGGCAACAGGGAGAAGGAAGAAATAAGAATAAAAGAACAGACAGCAAGTCTGCAGAGGGCGTGGCAGTGTCAGAGGGGCAAACGCGACTGTCGCAGCGAACAATTTGCAAAAGTTTTAAGGGCCTTCGAAAAGTAACAAACGAAATTGAGAAAAGTTTTCTTCAAACATAATAACTATAAATACACATAACAAAAGCCGAGGTTAACTATAATTAACTATTACTATTAGTTAAACTATTAGTTAAAAAAAGGTAAACAAAGCTCGTTAGGGAACTTAAGCAGAAGTTGACTGTGACTTGGCCTGCCCCAACTCGATTGGGCGATCGACTTTCATTCAGCAGGCTGGGAAAATGCAAAGAGAAGGTGAAGGAGAAGGCAGACAGGGCAGCCAGAGGTAGCAGAAGAGGAGAGAGGGGAATAGAGGTATAGAGCGGCACTACAAATTACCCATTAATGGGTTCAATAGCTGTGCAAATCTCTCTCACCTGCGTGCGCACATTGAACCGATCTGCGAGCTGGCGCTGCCTTCTGGCTTCGCCTCACCTCATTCGATTATCACATTTGCAGCTTGGCCAACTTGGCGTTCATAAACACATTAGCACCGCGCTGGCGCTGGCGCTCTGAGGTCGCCTTACAGGCACCCTCTCCCCCCCTCCCCCTAGACAAAGCTAACCTGCCTTGCCTTCAACTCGTTGCATGCAACCTTAGCTGCCATCTACGCCACCCAACGATCTCTCTGTCTGTTCGACTGTCTGCCTGTCTGTCTTACTGTCTAGCCTGTCTCTCTGTCTGCCCTTCTGTCTGCCCTTCTGTCTGCCCTTCTGTCTCTCTGTACCTCCGTCTGTCTGGCCTGCTGTCTCTTCATCTCCCTTTCATCTTTCTCTCTGTCTCTTCGTCTCTCTGTCTGCCGTTCTGTCTCTCTATCTCTCTGTCTTTCTGTATCTCTATCTGTCTGTCTGTCTGTCTATCATTCTGTCTGTCTGTCCGTCTTTCGCTCCCTCTCTCCCTCTGTTCCTTCGTCTCTCTGCCTGCCCTTCCGTCTCTCTACCTCTCTGTCTTTCTGCATCTCTGTCTGCCCTCCTGTGTTTCCAGCTGTCTCTCTGTCTTTCTCTGTCAGTCTGTGTGTTTCTCTTGCTGTCTCTTAGTCCGTCGCACTCTTTGTCTTTCTGTCTGTCTTTCTGTCTTTCTGTCTGTCTTTCTGTCTGTCTTTCTGTCTTTCTGTCTGTCTCTCTGTCTGTCTCTCTGTTTGCCTCTCTGCTTGTCTGTCTGTCACTCTTTGTGTCTCTCTGTCTGTCTGACTCTTTGTCTGTCTCTCACTCTCTCTCTCTGCCTCTCTCCCCCTCTCTCTCTCTCTCCCTCTCTCTCTCTCCCCCTCTCTCCCTCCCTCTTTCTGTCTGCCCATGGTCAACGTGCGATCCACATTCGTTTAAAGCAAGCAAAGCATTCACCAACGCGTCCAGTGACTATTTTTAGTTGTAGCAGCTTGAAGCTGTTCCACGCCTCTTGCACGGCGCCTCAGCTTGCTTCCACCTCTCCCCTCTGCCCCTTTTCCACGCCCCTCCTGCTACAGTTGTAGCGTGGTAATTATTCGCGCTCAGCTGACTGCGCGAGTCTGCAAAGCGTAACTTGTAACTTGTAGATACATTCACGTATCTCTTGGGCTTCATCTCTATGTCTGCTGTATCTGTTGCTGTATCTGCTGTATCTGTATCTATATCTGTAGCTGTATCTGCTGTATCTATACCTAGAGTTGTATCTGTATCTGTATCTCTTTCTCCATCTGTATCTCCTTCTTTATCTGTATCTCCTTCTCCATCTGTATCTCCTGCTCCATCTCTATCTCCTGCTCCATCTGTATCTCTTTCTCCATCTCTATCTCCTGCTTTATCTGTATCTCTGTCTGCAGCTTTATCTGTATCTCCTGCTCCGTCTCTAGCTGTATCTCCTTCTCTGTCTACAGTTGTATCTCTATCTGTATCTCTGTCTGCTGCTGTAGCTGTATCTGTATCTGTATCTCTTGGCACGCATCTACATATGGTCTCGCTGCGTGGCTGCCCCACTGTAGCCACTGTAGTTAATCACCTGCCCCGTTTAGCCAACTTGAGGCAACTTTGAGTTATTGTTGCTGTTATTATTGTTGTTGCTGTGTCTATTGCTGTTGCTGGCTGTGCTGTTGCTGCTGCTGCTGGTGTCGGCACTCGCATTGCTTACATTTTATAAGTTAATTGAGTTAACTGTGCATGCGCAGTCGCTTTTCTCTTGCCCCTCTCCATGTCTCTTTCCATTTCTTTCTCTGTCTCCCCTTCTCTCTTCCTTCTTCTCTTTCCTCCCTCCCTCTTTTCTGCACTCATTTGCTAATGCAAATTTGATGAATATCAGCGCATTAAAGATCACCAAGCTGATGTCTGTATCGATCAAACTGCCAACACGCAGGCAGCAACAGCAACCATCAGCATCAGCAGCAACCAGCAATGCACACAACAACAGCAGCAACAATTGTGGTCAGCAGATAACAAACTACAGCAGGGGCAGGGGCAGTGGGGAGGGGGGTACAGTGGCCAGGAGAGAGGGTGTTCTATGGTCTAGCATTATTATAAACATGCACAAAATATTTAAACTTTGCCAGCGGCGCAACCAACCGTTCCCCAACTCCCCTCCATTCTGCCACGCCCCCCTACCGCCCACCACCCACGTTGCGCTGTTAGCATGTTTTAATTATAAATATTTTACAATTATTCGTATTGTTTGTTGCTGCTGTTGCTGCTGCTGATGTTGCCTGTAAAGCGGCATAATTCGTTTTGTGGTTGAACACACATCTAAAAACAGTCTCCCCTCCATCTCCCACCCTAAAAAGAGGAGCAGCAGAGGCAGCAGAATGGAAACAGCAACTGAAACAGATACACCAAAATACACAAAACAAAAAAAAACAACAACAAAAAAAGCAAAACAACAAACACAAAACAACAACAGCAACAAATGAAATAAAAATAAGTAAAAATTTCTGTGTCGTTTTAATTGCCAGCATATTTCATTGCATTTCATTTCATTTCGCATATTTGCACACACACCATCACACACTCACCTACACACACACACACTCACACAGTCACATCAGTGCATTCAATTTTGATGCACATTTCTCATTTCTCATCTCTCATTTCATTTAGTTTTGCACGCGTAAAAAACTATAATAAAATTTCTCTAAAATGTCGCATCGTTCAGGGGTGATAAAGCTTCTGATTCTGATGATTCTAACGATTTAAAGTATTAACTATTTCATTTAATTGCTGTCTGCATTTAAACTCATGTTGTTTACCATTGTTATTGCTTTAATTGTTATTGTTATTAAGGCTGCAAAGCACTGACAGTGACTGACAGAGGGTATATTACTTGACAGTGACTTTGCTGTCTGACAGCAGTTCCAATGTTGGTTTATTTGACATGTTAAGATACTATCGTATATTTCAATGTATAGAATCTTTGCTTTATAGAAACAATTACAAAAGTACCTTTCGCACTTTAAAAGTTACATTTCCAATTTAAAATTAACCTGGAAACCGAATGAGCATCAATTTCAGAGCTAAATTGAGAGAAATAGATTAAAACGACCTATTTCTTAGTTCTTCACAGATTCTCTATGAAAGTGTCTCTACATATCGACTTGTACAGTTCTCAAACTATCATAACACACTCAAAGTGATCCACTCTTTAGTTGTTATGTGATACATATAACTTTTATATTGATTTAAGTATTTGAACTTAATGGAGAAATATAAAAACTTATTCTATACATCAAAATACTTTTTTTTTGCCTCAAACTTTATCGCTTTGAATAGAAAATCAACAGAAAAACAGTTAATAAATGTAATTCTTCGAATCCGAATGCATAAAAACCCAAATTAATATATTTTCTACAGGGTATAGGCCCGCACAGCATATACTGTCAGTCTGTGCATACATTTAATTTGCCACAAATGAAAGAGTTGCAAATGTCGCACTTGATCGCTGTCAGTTTGAAATTGGAATTCAAGTTATTTAGCTGATTAGTTTGTCAATTGCGATTAAATTGAATTATTGCGATTAGTTGGCAAACTTTGCAAATGGACGTGCTAACACAAACAGACTGACTGAAGAGACGAGGGGGTTTATCATATGGAATACTCCATCAAAGCCAAACCACAGTCCACTCCAATTATGCTATTTGATTTGCCCAGTGGCAACACCTGCTCCCCCCCTTACCGCGTGCCCCTTTAAATATTTGTCACATGATGTCGTCGCACTCGAATACAAATTGAATAATAACACACGAATAGAAATCACTCACGAGACTTTGACGCACTCATAAACCAATTCACAGTGCAATCTCGTCGACACAGACAGAGAGTAAGAGAGAGAGAGAGAAGGTGCCAATGGGCTGAGTACAGTGAATGCTCGCCCAGTTGAACCTCTCGGTTGACGTCAAATACTCGATCCAATCCCATCCGGGGGGTTTTGCCCACGCGTCGCTTTTGTGCCGTGGGAAAAACTTGTTTCTCTCTTTCACTCTGCGTGGACATACCCGTTATTTATATTTTATTAGGGTGTTAACAGTTTGTGGCAAGCAAAAGTGACTGTAAGGTAGAAGAGAAGGTATTTTTGACTTAGATAACAGACAGCAGGACACATCTCTAACTGCATTTAGAGTACACTATACAGGAAACATATCAAACTGCACTTTGAGTATACTCTATACACATATCCGTCTTTCTGTTCGTATGAACACCTTTATCTCAGAGTAAACATTAGGTAGAGCAACTAAATTAATTAACAAACTGTCTTATTATTAGAAGTTTGTTTTGGAATATGCCAATTTCCAAAAGAGACATCTCTAACCACATAAAGTCAAGACTATACATGATATTTCATCTGTTTATCTGTATGAACACCTTCATCTCAGTGACTATACCAGTTAGGGCTCTTACATTTGGCGGCAATTTGTCTTACTTTCAGCAGTTTGTTTTAGAATATAGCCAAGGTCGAAAGTGTCATCTCTGACTACACAAAGTCAAGACTATACACGAATTTACGTCTTTTTGTCCGTATGAACAGCTTAATCTCAGTTACTACAAGACCTAGGGCTATCATATTTGGTGACAATGTGTCTGATGGCTAGAAGCAACTAAAGTATGTTTTAGAATTTTTCCACGCCCCCTTGCGCCCTCGTAGAATGAATGAAATGTATCACAAAAGCCTTTTTAAAGGCTTAAACATTCATTTTGCAGTGTAATCATAAATAACACTTATTTATAGTGTTCATAAATATTGCAAATGACATCCCTCAAGTTATTTAAGAGCTAAAGCTTTGGTTTACAGGGCATATCACAGTGCAGCAGCCTCAACTGTTGCTTTCTGACTTGTTTCTCTCTCTCTGTCAAGTTATATAAAAGATAAAGCTTTGTTTTACAGGGCATATCACAGTGCAGCAGTCTCAACTGTTGCTTACTTGTTTCTCTCTCTCTGTCTTTTTCGGGGTCGCTTATATTGTAAGTCGGATGCGGATTTCAGGTGGCCGGTGGCTGCGACGGCGCATTGCGTGGGCCTGACTCACTCTGCTGCTGCTGCTGCTGCTGCTGGCACTGGCGCTGGCATTCCAGTTCTGGCTAGATAGCGCATAGATACATTTGTATATATCGTAGACTCAATATGTATGGCCCTGAGTCGAGGTTCCGTTTCACTTTTCAAAAGTTTTCGACAGCTTTGCTAATTTAGCCCGTTCTGTTTGTTTGTTTGCCCTCCCCAGATATTTCAGCTATGCAGTTTAGTGTCGATTCACACGTTCCCCCAACAGCAGAAGATACAAATGTATCTGTATCTGCAGCTGTAGCTGTGGCTGTGGCTGCAGCTCTTGTTTTGTTTGTTTCGCTTGTTAGCCACTTGGTTTGTTTATCTCGACTTGGCGCTTTTCACGCTTTTGTTTCTAGACGCGCGCACGAAATTTCCATCCAGCTATCGATGAATGAATGTGCAGCGTGGCAAGAGGAGGGGGAGGGAGCAGTTGTTGCGGGGGTCTACCTGCGATAAGCGATGAGTGTGTGCGGAGTTCCCTTGGCGTTTGTTGATGCTTCTGATTCATGTTTGGTATTCACACTCACACTCACACACTCACATTCGCACTCACATTCGCATTCACATTCGCATTCGCAAATTGCGCTGGTTAGGCATTCTTGCTGCTGGCGTCGCTGTCAGCGTCGGCGTCGCTGTTAACGTCGCTGCTGGTGTCGTAATTTGCCGCTCGCTTTTGTTGTGTGTGAATAAATTCACGTGCAGCATTGTGTGGCATGCAACCCCAAGCAATGTGTGAGGTGTGTGTGTGTGTGTTGGTGTGTGTGTGTGTAGATACAAATGTATCTTGCGAATACATTTGCCTTGCGGCCGCTGCAAACTAGAAAGAAAACACTTTTCCTGCCCTGGCATTTTTACCCACATTTATTTTCGTTGCATTTCCGCCGTGCTGCCATTTGCCAGAGTAACCTGCCCCCCTTCCCCACCCCTCTGCCTGCCGCTCCCCTCCCCACTCCCTCTACCTCTCTACCTGCGCGATAAGCAGGTGAAATGTTGCCAGTTACCGTTGTTGGGTTCTTTGCGCAGCTCGTCGCTTTTTCTACTTTTGGCATAAACATTTCCTAAACTTTTATCTAATTCAACAAACTGCAGCAACAACAACAACAACAACAACAACAACCCAAGGCAGACCCTGCAACAACAACAACTTGCAGCATTTCGTAAGATTCCCAAGACATTTCCACATTTTCCAGGCCATTGTTGTTGGCTTCTTTTTCTTCAGCAGCTGCTTCTTCTTTTGTTTTTCTTTTCTCGCGCATTTTCAACATGTTTCAACGTGTTCCAACGTGTTTCAACTTGTTAGGCATTCAACTTTTCACATCGTTTCCACTCAGTCTACTTATCTTTATACCCTTGCCGGGGGTATATTCATGCCAGAGAGCAGTTTGCTGCGTATGGACTTCCCCAGACAGCTGTGACCCTATATGGGATATATATTCTGAATCAGGTTCAATAGAGAAGGCGAACTAGCACTGTCCGTCATAGTTTGGGTGTTATCTTGTTCAAACTCTGCATACAAGGTTCTTTATTACTGTACATACACTGCTGTATTGCTGTAAATAGGTTGAAAACAGAGGGATAGGTTGCCATACGACCTATTTGCCTATTTTTGTTGTCTGTCAAGATATTGCAAGCAAATTCACTGCATTGGTAATTTTATATGTAATTAATATACTTTTAAGACTTTATTAATATCGCACCATTATAAGATATAGCTGTCATAGTAGCAGTCGGGAGATATTGGGGTTTTTGTATGAAGAGTCGTGTTCTTTTTCAATACAACTCCACTTACCATTTCCAATCAAAGTTAGACAGTATTCTATTTATACTTTAATCATTTCAATGAAGTCTGACAATGATAACCTATAGCTTTCATAGCAACAATCTGCCAGAAATAACGATGTTTATGAAGGAATTGTATATGAAATTCAGCTAAAGCTCTTAACGAATACATACAACAGTGTTATACAATTCTGTCACATTTCTTTGATAAAAAAATACAATAATTTGCAAGTGTTGTTCGTTTTAAGAGGAACATGGTTCAATTATAGACCAAACTGCAGATGTTTGACAGTGTTAAAAAACACGAAACGTGCGTCAACTGCGTAAGCCAGTGTTGCCAAAAAGATAATAGCTAAAAAATCAACCTTTATATATGTAACTAATATAGGCACATCGGAAGAGGTAATTAGCTGGAAGTGTATACAGCCTTCGTCATGACGAAGGTACTCTCTTTTTCTATATTTTTTTGCGTGCTACCTTTGCCACCTCCCTCTGCATGCCTTGGGTTTTGATTTGGTTTTGTGCAACGCATTGTTGTTGCTGTTGTTGTTGCCGCTGTTGTTGTTGTTGTTGTTGCCGCTGTTGTTGCTGTTGCTGTCGCTGAGTTTGTCGCTGGCAACTTACGCAAGTTGTGAAAGAATTTATTAAATTGTTTCCCCAGCATAAACTGCACTAATTTATTAGTTTCGCATCGGTCTAGACACAGAGAGAGAGAGACTGCAGCGAGGGTTGCTCGAGGAATGCTTTACTATGGAAATTAGACTGATAAACTACTGTCTCCCCCGTCTCCCCCTTCAGTAGTTAATTTGGTGAGCTGACAGCAGAAGAAAAAGAATTACCTAACCCATTAAATATTCAGGTCTTTGTGTTGCAGATGAGCGCGCACAATTCAACGTCGAGGTGTTTTTTAGTTTAAACGCTTTTTTGTTGTAAGACAAAAGCACAAAAAAAAGCAAACTTGACATAATTACAAAAAAACCAGAGCAGAAATAAAAAAATATTTACAAATATCTGAAGAAAATAAGCAACAAAATAAAAAATGAAAAACAAAATAAAAATGAAAATGAAAATAAAAATAAAAAGAAATGAAAATGCAGTGCGTACAATTTTTAAAAAGTAGCAAACGCTTTAAGTTTTAAGGGGGAGAGAGAGAGAGAGAGAGGGAAAGAGACAGAGAGAGAGATGGGAAGAGAGGGGGAGAGAGAGAGAGAGATAACTGCGTTCCCCCCTTCCTCCCATAGTAGTGTTCAAGGCAGCGGCGTCGTGTGGCGTCTCCGCTTTGTCGCGTCGCAGTTCCTCAGCCTCGACTTGCCTCGGCTCGCGATCGTTGCTCTGATGTCATGGGTGCTTAAAAGCATGATATATGGATATATCTATAGTTGTTGCTGTTGTTGTTGTTGTTGCTGTTGTTGTTGCTGTTTCAGCTGCCGTCGCACGCAAAATTTGCATGCAGTTTTAGCAGACAAAATAACAATAATAAGAAAACCGCTAAAAACTGAGGCGGCCACGCCCACACAGCTGTTCCAAAACCTTGTGAATGAAACGATTAATAAAATACACTAACTGAACAGCAACAACAGCAGCAACAACAACAACCTTAACAACAGCAACAACCTTAACAGCAACAACAACTTGGGGACTTGGCAAAAATAATAATAAAAACACACACGCAAAACGGCAGCGAGTGAATAAAATACTTTAGTGAATGAATAAATAAATCAATAAACCAAAATGTAAACAAATTAAACAGTAAAACAAACGCACAACAACAACAACAGCAACATGAGCAACAAATCAAAACGTATTTGAATAAATTTCTGAGGTTAAGCGAGCTGCGTCTACTTAAATCATTCACAGTGTGAAAGGGCAGAGGTAAACAAACTTAAGATTCACTCTATAGATGTCTGGGCCATCAAAGTATTTGATAAATAAGTAAAAGTAATCAATTTAGTTGAAAAATAACGCCTGCAATACGTTTTTTTAAAATTACGGCGGCTGTAAAGGGGCGTGGCTAAATTCTAAAATAAACTTTCTATGCGCAGGGTTAAAAGATATAGTGTTCTTCAATTTGATAGCCCTAGCTCTTATAGTTACAGAGATTAAGCTGCTCATACGAACAGAAAAGCGCGATTTTAACAAGTTAGACTTGGAATAAATGTGTAAAACAATTAAAACAATTACTGAAAGTGTTTTAAAGAGAAGCTCATCAAATAAACATAGAAGAGATAAAGATATAGCATAGATTAAATGTAGTAAATGTAGTATTTAGAGAGGTATAGCATAAATAAAGCTATGGTAGAAATAGGCATATATTCTATATATTATATAAACATATATACTATGTTATATACTACAAAATATAGTAAAGATATCCACAACTAAGTCGTGCTGCATTTCAATTATAGTAAATTAAGGTAAAATATTAGTTAGACCTAGAAAAATCTGTAAAACAATTAAAACTATATCTGAAAGTATTTTAAAGTGAAGATCATAAAATAAACACAGAAGAGATAAAGATAAAGCACAGTTAAAGATGTAGTATTGATAAAGATAAAGCATAAATAAAGCTATAGTATAAATACGCAAAAATATAGACATAGTATATAAATAGTATACTAAAGATATTCACTAATAACTTGTGCTGCATTCTAATCATAGTAAATTAAGGTTAAATATTTAAATATTAGCAAAAAGTGTTCAAAGCAAAAGCCAAACACGATCGATAACCAAGAGAGTTACTCAACTCAATTGAGTTTGCACTGCCAACGTGGCGTTTCTATTATTATTTCCCTGACTGTAAGTGCTGCCAGATGCCAGTCTTATATAACAAGCCATGCCTTATTGTAGTCACTGTACATGATCTACAGCACGAGGCTTGCTCAGCCAAGTCTAGCTATGATTTTATCTGCCGCTTGGCAGCTCTTCCAACGCTCGTTTTGGACACACCGCTGCGTGCGGCAGCCCACACACAGATTCCCATCATCAACACTATGAACAGCGTCAAGAAAGATCAGAAATTGCTATTCAATGCCCCCAGTCCTGCCCACACACACACACACACACACACACACAGCAAAAGTATTTTGAGCTTTTTTTTCAAATTTCAAATTCAAATTCAAATTTAAATTCGAGTTGAACGAATCAAAACAAAAGAAAGGCAAAGACTGGACAGAAGTAGCTGCGATATAAGTGCTGCAGATACGCAATATGAGATGTGAGATACAAGATACAAGATACGAGATACGAGATACGAGATATTGAAGCTGTGGCTAGACTGGAATTGGAGCAGCCTCCACAAGCTAAAAAGAAGTTGCCAATTGACTTTTTAGGGGCAGAGCAAAGAAGTAGAAGAGGAGAAGGAGAGAGAGGGAGCAGAGTGAGGAGGCAGAGCAAGCAAAGAGGGGGAAAGTGAAAAGAGACCCTCAACTATACATTAAATGCATACAAACACAGCTGCGCTAGAGAGATCACAGTCAAGTTAACATTGCGTATACGCAATGTGCTGCACAGCAAACAGCTGCTGTGAGGGGAGGGAGCGAGCTGCTTTGAGGGCAAGGGGCCTGCTGTAGAGAGGAGGCAAGCTGCTGCTGTGTTTACTCACCTCAAAAAACAGCTGACAAGTTTAGCGCTTACAGCCAAAAGTAGCCGTTTATAGCCAGCAAAGGCAGCGGGAGACACGTTTCAATTTGTAGCTTGCGGCTGCCCACAAGACATTGCCTGCTGCAGAGCACGTCCTCGTCCCGCTTAACCCTTAAGCGTTAAAACTTAACTGTTAGCCGTTTTTTCCGTTAGCCCGTTAGCCTTTTTTTTGTTAGCCCGTTAGCCTTTTGCCGCTGCCCGTTGCCGTTGCAAAGTGCCGTTCACTACTGAGCTCGTTTTTTATGCGCTCCGATACTTTTATAGATTCGCAATGTGCCTCGCAGGCCGTGCCCCAGGGAGAGGCACACAGAGAGAGGGCAGCAGGAGAGGGGGAGTGGGGAAGAGGGGAGAGGGGGGGCGACTTAGCGCAGGGTAGCACGCGGCCTTAGCTAGTTTGTGTGTGTTGCACACCCCTTTGAATGCCGGCCGGCCGGCGTAGCAACCACCCAAAAAGGCCACTTGCCATCACAAGGCAACTGTGCACCCCCCCCCCCCTGTACACTGCCCTCCCCCCTCTGGCAGTGCCCCTGCGCCTGCCCCTGCCCCTTTGTGGCAGTGCTGTCCACCTGCTGACGAACTTGTTCGATGAGGTTCGAAGCACGTTGCCAAGTTTTCAGTTGTTTTGGCCAACACACAAAACAAAGGAGGGAAGAAGGAGAAGAGGGACAAGGCAAGAGTGCAGAGAGAGAGAGGGAGAGTGGAGAGAGAGAGAAAGAGAGAGAGCTGAGGCATTGCTGTAGCCGGTTTGCCTGGCAGCTGCAGGCACTTGCAACATTTGGCGGCAGTTGTTGCTGCCTCTTCAACATTGGCAGCAGCCTGACAATTAACGAGTCTCATTACTCAGCCGCGTGCAACTGACGCCTCAGCTCGCAGTGCGGCTGCCTCCCCCTGTGGCATGCAACGGGGTCAGCTGTGTGGCACTTGCCACTGCTTGCCACAGCTTGCCACTGCTTGCCACTCATTTGACGATTAATAACAATAATCAGCGGGATTTGTGCTGCAAATCAAGGCGCAGGCTGCTTTCCCAGGCTTGTTAGCTCAGGCAACAGGCAAGAGGAGGGGCAGGGGCAGGGGCAGAGAGAAGGGGGAGTAGGCACAGCTAGCGCCACCATGAAAACGCTTCAATTGAATTTATCAAGCAATTATGCGGTTTGACATGACGTAAAGGAGGAAGGCAGCAGCAAGAAGGGCAAACAACAAGCAGAACAAAAGTTAATGCGGTCTTTGGGGCGCCCCTTTTCCCATACCCTACCCTTCCCTCCCTCCCGCTGCTGCTGGTAGCGCTCTTGTTGGCAGCACCCTGTGCCAGCATTGCCATGAGGCTGTGCTAATAAAGTGCGCTACCCCTCTCTGTCCTCTCCTGCCTCTGCCTCTCTCTTACATCTCTTTCTCAACCTCAACCTTTGTTCCTCTTCTAGCATGACCCCTCTACCTTCTCGATCTCTCATCCTCCTCTCTCTGCACTCTCCTCTCCTCCTCTACTTGTTCCCTTCCTTCCTCTCTTCCTCTGCCTTTCTTCCTCTCCCCTCCTCCCTGCTCTCTTCCCTTTGCAGCCACTTAATTCTGCACTCAAAAACATTTTAAATCAAATCTATTGAAAACGTTTTCGCGCAGAACAACAACAAAAGGTCTCACTCGCCCTACGGCTGCCCTCGTTGGGCGCCCTGCTACTGCTCCTCTCCTCCCCTCTCCTCTCTCACCCTTCTTGCAGCGCCCTCATCATCTGTCAGCGACACAGTCTCGCTCACATCTCTCGGGCACGTCATCTTTGATGATGTTCATGTTTGATTCGCAGTCTATTGTTGTTGCTGCTGTTTAGAATTGTTGTTGTTGTTGCTGTTCTTGTTGTTGTTGCTGTTGTTGTTGTTATTGTCGATTTATACTGCCTGAGGCAGCATATCAAATTGTGTTCGATATGTTAACAAGTCGAAAGAGAGAGAGAGAGTAGATAAAGATTTACAGACTGATAACCCACATGGAAGTTGGAATTATAGCTAACATTGCACAGACAAGGTCATGGAAGGAGGGAGTGCAGGCACAGAAGAAGAGGGGAAGAGGGAGAGGTAGGGAGGAAGGAGAAGTAGTAGACTTCTCTGCCCTAAGATATATGAGAAGTTGAACAAGATACTTGTATGTTGGCAACTAAGGGAAATTCAAACTGAAAATGTTGTTTGGGAAAATTCAATGAAAATCTTCATCAATCTTGATAAATAATAACTTGATAAATCTGCTAATGAAGCAGCTAATTAAATAGATAAATAAATATGGTATAAATATATGCAATATAAATACTAGACATATAATAAAGAAACGCTGGAGTGGAAAGATATAAAATATATATATATAGAATAATAAGAAGGAAAGCAACAGCATTTGAAATGAACTAGATCTGCGCACAATTATAGAAACCATCATGCCAAATTTAAAGTCTCTAGCTCTTAAAATAAATGAGATCTTGACATTCAAACATACGAACGGACAGGCAGACGGACAGTTAGACAGACGGACAGATAGACAGACTTGCCTCAATTGACGCGGCTAGTGATCCTTCCTCTCCTTCTGCCTGTTACATACATTTGCATAATGTTGATATACCCTTTAATGGTCGAAGGGTATAAAAACCTGAGTAAAAGACTGAAAAACCTTACAAAATGCACATAAATAAATTGAGGAAATATTTTAAAGATATATCTGCCAGTAAAAAGGAACTATACATAAACTAAAATACAGTTTATCTCGTCTGCAACTCCCCCAAGTCAGTGTTTCCATAACAAACTAAATCTAGCATTTTAATAGCTAAAGTTACTTAGGCAATATATCATCTTATAGCTGAAATACATAACACATGCTTTAGTATTCTCTAAGCTCCATAACTTCTCTTGCTCGTCATTCATTTGCCCAACTCTCCTTCTCTTTCTTCCCTATTACTTCTCTATGCTCTCTTTAAAAAGCATTCGTACACTCAAATTAAATTGCATTTTTTTGCTAGTAAACTCAATAAACAGTTACGTACAATTTTTGCACTCACTGTCAGTGACAGTGGGCCAAACACAGAAAAAAAGGCAAAACAATGAAAAGACAATTTCATCATTTTTTTTTTTAAATTTTTTCAACATTTTTTCAACAATTTTTTCAACTTTTTAATTGCGGCACAAATTGGGAAAAAACATGAGACGAACAAGGTGAAAATATTGGGCAGAAGAAGAGGAGAAAACAATTGAAAAGAGCAGAAAGAGAAGAAGAAGAAGTATGCAAAGCCAAAAAGCGATTTATGGCAAGTGAGGAGAGAGGCAGAGAGAGAGGGGGGAGAGAGGGAGATGGAGAGTAGGCAGGGGAGGAGGGCAATGGGCGATTAGGCGATTTGACGCACAATGGAAAAGCCAATAAAAGTGAATAACGTGCTTGACAAAGAGAGTGAGAGAGAGGGGGAGATAAGAGAGGCAATAGAGTACAGTAGAGAAGGGGGAGAGAGAAGGAAGAGAGGGGCAGAGGGTAGGGCAGGCAGCTTGATGTTTGCAAATCAAAACAGATGTGCGACAAGGCAACAAACAATGCCAAAAGTTTGAAAAGAAACAAGCCAAAAGTGAAGAGAAGAGAAGGGGAGGGAGAAGGAGACAGAGACAAGGAGAGAGAGAGAGAGAGGGAGAGAGAAGAGAGAGGGAGGCGTATGCAGTATCTGCCACTGCTGCTGCTCGTGCCACAGACGTGTAGCTAACTGTGCCACAAACTGACGCATATCCTGGCAAAACGGGAATTGTTGCAAGGATTTTCGGGGCAGAGGCAGCGACAGAGACGGAGGCGAAGCGTGGTTGCAAACTGGTTGCCTTTGCTAAAGTGGAGTGCGTCGCTCACCTGCCGTCTGCTGCTGCTGCTGCTGCTGTGGCTGCCACATGCCGCATGACTCAAATTACGCTTCCTTTTTTTGGCTGCAGCAAGAGGCAAGAAGCGAGAGCGCTGCTTATAATAATTATGATGCCACAACGTTGTCTGCTTCCGCTCAGAGAGGAAGAAAGAGAGTGAGAGAGAGAGAGAGAGAGAGAGGGAGAGAAAGAGAGGGAGAGGGGAAGACAGACCACGACCCCGACAACAGGAGGAGACACAGCTGCAAATATCGCCAATGTCAATGTGCGATTCATCGCAAGTTCCTCGACGCGCTAAGCATACAAAGCAGCAGCGACGCCAGCAGCGCAGCCAGCAGCGACGCCGGCAGCAACTGAGACAGAGACGGCGACGGCGACAGCGACGAAAAACGGAAAGTGCTTGTAGTAATTTTATTGAGAGGCAGGCAAAGGAAGTGCAGAAGACACGGCACAAGCCAAGGCAGAGAAGAAGAAGGAGTGTGAGAGGGGGAATAGGAAGAGGGGGACGAGGAAGAGTAAGAGGGGGAAGAGTGCGCGCAGACTGCGTTGGCTGCACCAGGAATGCGTCGCGACGCCAGACGCATAACAATGCGATCTGCTCCAATGTGACAGCGTCGAACACACAGCTTGCAACAGTTGCAGTTGCAGTTGCAGTTGTAAAGCAAAGAGAGAGCAGGAGAGAGAGAGAGAGAGGTAGAGAGAGAGCGTGCAAATGGAACATCTGTTCGAGCATGCAACATGTTTGATGGCTGCTCTTATACGCGCCCAACGAACGCAGAGCGAACAGCTGTTCGAACAGCGAACATGTTGCGTGTGTATAAGAGAGAGGCAGAGAGAGAGAGAGAGAGAGTAGAAGAGCGTGACAGACAAGTTGCGTAGAAGAGTGCGGTGTGTTTGAAGGAATTTCATGATCGCACTTAATAATTATAAGTGGGAGAAAGAAGAGGGAAGAGGTAGAGGGAAGGGGGAGAGAAGTAGAGCTGAAGAAACATCCATGTTTCATATGAAAAACCTCAGCAAACGTCGATGTTTCTACAGCTCTAGAGGCAAGAGGTAGAGGGAAGGGAAACAAGAGAGTGAAGGGTAGAGAATGAGCAGTAGAAGCTTAAGAACTGATAGAGGGGGGAAGCAGAAGGGGAAAGGGGGCAAAGCAATGCCAGGCAACGTCTCTATTTGTTGGTCAAGTATTGGCAAAAAAAGGCTAAATATTTATAGCCAATTAAATATGTTTTAAAGTTTTCTTAGCATGCAAAGTGAAGGGCGCAGAATCTGCGCGTCATTAACATTAAGTGTGACCAGTTTACTTATATTGTCCGATGGTATTTTTGGTATTTAATTGAAGGCATATTTAAGATTTATATTTGAGCATCAAGTCTTCATTTACCTGCGGCCCAATCGAGTTGAAATGTGAAGCCAAAAGCTGCAATAAACTTTTGACCACGAGGCACTTAAAGCAGCTAGAGCTCCTCTTCCCTTTCTCTCTCTCTCTTTTTATCTCTCTCTGTGTCCCTCGCTCTCTTTCTCTCTCTAACTCTTTCCCACACTCACTTCCTCTCTAGCTCAGACTCTACTTCTTTCTCTGCCTTGCCTAACTGACCCTCCATCTGAACCTCTCTTTGCCTCTCTCTACCTCTACCTCTGCCTTCTTCCACTCTCTCTGCCTCTATTTCACTCCCCCTTTCTTCCCACTCTCTCCCTCTTCAGTACTCCTTCTCTCCCCCTTCTTCTCAGTCTCTTCCATCTCCCTCTAGATTGTTCTTCTCTTCTCTGTCCATTAATTCAATGTAAACCATTCAAATGAAATCCATTAGAGTTTATATTTCAGCCATAAAACGTTGCCAAAGTCGAGGCACACACACACACACACACACACGCACTGGCCAAAGCTCTAGGCTCAATTTAAGCCACACACACAATTGCACACTCTGCAGGCAGCTACAACAATAGCTTCCCTCTCTCTCTCTCTCTCCCTATCTCTCTCTCACACACACATTTGGCCGATGCCATTTTGGCAAAGCTTATCCAAAAATATTTGCATAAGATTCAAACTGCAAGGCAAGTAGCCCCCTGCCCCCTGCTTCCAGTCTCTCTACCCCCTCTCTTTACCCTCTCTCTATCCTCTCTCTTCCCCCTCTATAACCCCTCTCTGTCCCCTCCCTCTCTCATCCCCCTTTTCTGCACTGCCTGCAAAATAAAATGCAACTTACCAAAATGTTGCAAAATATTTGAGAGAGAGGGAGAGACGTAGAGAGAGGGGTATAGAGAGTTGGGTAGAGAGGGGAATATGTAGAGCCAAGTCTGGCACACAGCCTGCTTGTCTCTTTACCCCCCCCCCCCTCTGCCTGCCTGCCACGTCCTCTGCTGCCACGCCTCCTGCTGCCTTAGCCAGACAAAGTTTTATGCAAGTTTTGAGCCAAGTGGAGTTCATATTTGAGTTGCTCTAGCCTCCCCCCCCCTTTCTTGCCCTGCCCCTGCCACAAACACAGCCACTGCCTGCTGCTCTACCTATACCTCTTTTGCCTGCCTCTGCCCTCTGCCCCCTCTCCTTGCCTATACTGTGTCACTTTGTGTCCCCCTGCCCTGCTGCCTAATTGTACGAAAAGACTTGCTCCTTTAGTTGTCCTAGGCTGCCCCTTCCCCTCCCTCTACACACCTCCTCTCTACATACCTCCTCTCTACACCCCTCCCACTCTACACACCTTTCCTCCTTCTACAATCCCCTCTTCTCTGCCCTTTTCCCCTGCTCTGTCGCTGTCAAATGTGAACTTAAGTCTCTGTCCCTTGCTGCGGCTGCCACTGTGGCACTTGCCACAACACAACCTGCGCCCTGCTGTGTTGCAGCACCTGACCGAGAGTTATTGGCGGCGCTACAAGCTGTTGTACGGCGGCAGGGGAGCAGCTACTTGGCGGGGTAAGAGAAGATGGGGGCAAGCGCAGCGAAGCATTCTTCAAGGCAAAGTGAATTCAAATCTCAAGCGCGTCACACTTGTCTGCCCCTTTACCTTCCTCTCCCACTCCCCCTCCTTACTCTAGTATGCCCTTCCTCAGCTTGCTCTTTCCCTCCCTTCACCCCCTGCTGTGCTTTGTAATTTCTTAATTTTCATTCAGCATTTTTCTAGCCAAAAACTTTAATTAAATCTGCACAGAATGCACATGGCCGCAGGCGACTGTCTCTCTTTCTCCCTCTCTCTCCTTCCCTCTCCTGCTATCTCCCTCACTCTTTCCCTCTTCTTATTGTGGGCGTGTCTGCCACAGATTGACGCAATGGCGGCAGCACAGCCACAAACTGACCAGAGGCACTGTGGGTCAAGTTACCCGAAACCCGTTTCGACTGCTGCAGCCTCCGCCTTCGCTGTCTCTCTCTCTCTTCCTCCTCCCCTCTCTTTCTGCTTCATTCAACTGGTTTGCAGTGCGCGACTGTGATTGGAAGAGAGCTGACTACCTGCTCGGGCGAAGGACAGTGGGCAGTGGAACGGAGAAGGAAGAAAGAAGAGAGTGGCAGATTGTAGAAGATGTAGTGGGAGAGGGAGAGGGAGAGAAAGAGGCAGAGACAGATGAGACTGGCAGAAGAAAGAGTTGGAAGGGGGAAGAATAGATAAAGGGAAAGAAAAGAGAGGAAGATGCTCTAAAGAGAGAAAGACAGGAAAGAGCGATACAGTCTAGAATGGGAAAGACAGTAGAAAGAGTTTGAGTTAGAAGTGAAGTAGAGGCAGTGGTAGAGAGAAGGAGAGAGCTAGAAGAAAGAGGAGCAAATTAAGACAAAAGAGGAACGCCTACGAAGTAAAGAAGATTTAGACAGTAAGAAGAAAGAGAAGAGAGAGGAAGATCCTCTTGTGAGGCAGCATAGAGAGAGGTATACAAAGAAATATGAAGCATAGACAGAGAGAGAGACTTAAAGACTTCTTAATAGAGGAAGGCAAGAGAGAGAGAGAGAGAGAGAGAGAGAGAGAGAGAGAGAAAAGAGAGAGAGGGAGAGATTCTCCTTAGATGTGGGAGAGATACATATACCTTAGGCTCTGCTTCTTTTTCTACAGAGACCTAAAGATCTCTACCTCTTCCTAAGGTCTCGGTGAAGATATTCCCACATCTAGTGGGATCTTTCTCTCTCTATCATTCCTCTTTACTCCCTGTTCTAACTGTCTCTCTCTAATGATAGCGCAACTTAGTAGAGACTTCTCTCAATAGGAAGAGTAAGAATCTCCTTAGGATCTCTTTCTCTTTCTACAGAGACCTTCTGATCTCTACCTCTTCCTTAGGTCTCTGCATCTTCCCCACATCTACGTAGGATCTCCCTCTCTCTATGATTCCTGCCTCTTCAAAGTCAGAGAAGTCTCTACCAAGTTGTGTTGTCATTAGAGAGACATTTGGAACAGGGAGTAAGGAGAAATGAGAGAGAGGGGTAGCTCATCCCTAGAGGTGACCAAGACATGAGAAGGGAGTAAGAAAAAGTAAAAGTGTGAGAAGGATAAGGTCAGCAACAAACTTGCGCCGTCATTAAGTCACATTAGGAACAAGGGGAGTTGGAGTAGGCACTTCCATGCCTTACTCCCTACTAAGGGTTAGCTGTAAAGGGTACCTCAACTGCTAGGATCAGAGCCAGTTACTCCAGCAGCACCCTTCCCTCCTTTGCCAACTACGCAACACGATCGCGTTAATGAGGCGCAACCGAAGGCAGTCGCTGCTCTGCCTCGACCTGATTAATTTGTGGGAATCTTTCGCATGAAGAGGGTCAGTTACACACAAAACTAACATACACACACATCACACACACACACAAAGACAAACACACACACACACAGAGAGAGATGCACAAGCTAACTGATTGCTTTGTTTGTTTCTTACACTGCCCAGACAGGGAGACAGACAGACAGACAGCTGGCGATTCATTATGCTTATCCGCCTCCCGCTGACGCTGCCCCTTCCCCCCCCCCCCTTCGCTGCCTTACTCCCTTGCCAATCGCTGCTAAGCGGCTTATAGAAGTTCCCCCCTACCCCGCCTGCAGTGACGCCCTGCATAAAGTTGCCGATTTTATGGCACTTTTTCCATTATTTTCCATTTTCTATTTTCAATTTTCAATTTCATCGATTGCACCTGCCCCACATTGCAGCGCAGTAGCATCAAGAGTGCCGACGCAACAGAGAGAGAGAATGGCAGAGGGGGGGATAGAGGGAAGGAGGGAGGTAGAGAGGGGTAGAGAGAGAGGGGAAAGCAGAGAACTTGCTCACTTTCAAAACATGCTTAACGTAATCGCAGCGCGTTGATAAAACACTCAACCACAAAGCGAGACACTTGTCGAAGAACAGCAGCAGCAGCAACAACAACAACAACAACAACAATGAAAACTATTAACAGCAACAATAGCAACAACAACAACAACAACAGCATGAACAACTTATGCTAATGGCGCGTACCAAAAAACTGAAGAAAACTGAGGAGAACCTGAAACAAAACTAAGAAAAAACTAAAGAAAAACTCGAACGCGACTCAAAGTTGAGGAAAACCGCAGGGAAAACAAACCGTGTGGAGGCAATTCATAAAAATTTCCATACATTAGGCAACCCTCGACCCGAATCGGCAACGGAATCGAGGGGGGGGGAAATAATAAAAATTAGAGTGCGCGCGGTGGCGGAACAATTTCTCTTGTTGCTGCCTCAAGTGGAAACGGAACTACCCCTAGCAGAGGGAGAGAAGAGAGAGAGAGGGGAGGGAAAAAGGGAGGCAACTCTTGGCCATAGATCATGGCAACAGTTGCCAGTCGCAAAGGGGGCCCCGCAGTGGGCGTGGCACGTGTTGAGCCCATAAATCATAGTTGCATAATTGAAACACAAATGAGGTTGCCCCCTCGCACTGATCCAAACTGATCTCGCGATCTTTCTACATGCCCTCTCTATATGCTAAGTGCTATAATTGCAGACTGTTTTGGAAGATAGAACCTTGAGGAGAGTAGGAAATGGAAGGGAGAGAGGGAGCACTTAGTAGATGCTCAGCTTGACTTATGGCATTCTTAATCATAGGTTCCTTCATGGGGTGAACTGTTGGGGTGCTTAAATGGATCTGCATACTAAATGATCTTGAGGTAGTTGAGTATAAACACTGTATTCCATATAAGACTCTTCTTTGGGGCATGAGATTGAGCTAATCAATTTCAACTGAGTTCTCACGATTACAAAAGGTATTTATGGCATTTAAATATAGCTAAAGTTGGATTATATAATGATATTAGACTGCAATTCAATGTAGGTAAAGGTAGCTACAGATAGATTCTGCAGAGATATTAGAAAGATGACGAATATATGATCTGAAAAGAACAGTCTATAGCATGATATACTTTTATCAACTAGAACCTTCCTAATTTTGATAAACTGCTGTAACTCTTTTAATAGTAAACCTTCCATAGTTGCTCCAAACATAAGGAGAATAAGCTTTCACAACCTTACTACCTTCTCTACGTCCTTGCTTTTGGTATACCCAAATGCTATTGAGGGATTATTCTTTTATTGTAACTCCATTTCTGCAGCTTCGTTTTCTTAAAGCTTAACACTAAGAAGTCTACTCAACCAACTCCATCTGATACTACCCTCTACCTCTACCTTGTCCTTTCCACCCTCGCTCTTTTTAGAGTGTCTTCTTTAATTCAACCTTAATTTCTTCTGCTGTAGGTTTGTCAAGCTAATGACAAGCACTCTGCCTTCCATCATTCTCTGGTGTGTACTCCTTACAACTCTACCTTCTACCTTTCTCTTCTTACTTCCAGTACCCTCAACCTTCTTCCTTCCCTTTCTTCTCGCTACCCCCTTTAGAATACTGTTCCCACTTATCCCCTATCCCGCCTCTAGCTTTATCCTCCTCCAACTCTACCTCTCTCTTCTTTCTTCCAGTATCCTCTACCTTTTTCTTTCGCTTTCTTCTCCCCACTCCCTCTATCCCCTTCAGCAGACTGTTCCCACTTATCCTCTATCCCTCCTCTAGTCTCACTCTAAAAATTGCTGAAAATGTGCATAAACAAAAAGTGTTGAACACTTTTCCCATTTTCCCCCAAAGCAATGTGCTAAGAAGCAGCTTCCGCTTTTCACCATTCACTTTTCATTCATGACCTGCATTTGCAGTGCCCACTGTGCGAGAGTGTGTGTGTGTGGGAGTGTATTTTATATGGTAGCTGAGCAATTTATTACCTGCCACTAACCGTTTCGCATTATTAATTATAATGCAATTAATCAGCTTTACTTGCGTTGAACGCGGCGTATACGCAATGTGCTTGTTGTGCGGGGGAAAGCACACACGACACCCACGCTCTCCCCCCCCTCTCGTTTCTCCTTCTCTCTTGTTTGCCAATTTTGAATGAATCGAACTGAAAATGGTAAATAAACATTGGAAAATTTGGCGCGTCTTAAAGCGGCCAATTTGAGTGTGAAATCGGAAATGTTTTTCCGCTCTTCTTGTCAAATGAGGGGGGAAGGAGGAGGAGGAGGTGAATAGGGGGGTTTACTGTGACAAGACGCTTCCTGCTTCGTACTGTCACCAGCCATGGCACTGCCTGTCTGTCCTGTCTGTCCTGCTGTCCTGCTGTCCGTCTCTCTCTGCTTGTCTCCCTCGTTCCGCAGGACGTGGCAATAAAACGCATCGCCAGTTGCATTTGCTGCTCCCCTCTCCCCTTTCCCCCTCCCCGTCTCATGTTATTTTCTTATTACGAAATATTTTTCCTATTTCCAAGTTTGACAAGCAAACCGAGGGATCTTCCTTTGCCCCTTCTCCGCCCCCTCGCTTGCAGCAGGTTTGTCTTTTACTCAATAAAACTTTTTGATTTCCGCTCGAATAGACGAAACTTTTTAATGCGGATGTTCCGGCATAGCTAGCGAGAAAGAGAGGGAGAGAGAGAGATGGTGGGAGACAGAGAGAGAGTAGTGAAAATAAAACAAGAACTGAAGAACGAAGCGATCATACTCGACACTAAGAAACCCTATGCCTTTACGAAGGAATAGGTTACTCCTACTTCAATATCTTCTAGGTCTATAGTCAGATTGAATTGAAATTGGGAGAATATGGTCTTAGTATAGTCAGCTTACCTGATGTTGCAGCAGAAAGTTGTAGCTTTAACATAACTTTAAGAAAAGGAGTCCACAAACAAGTATTGTATGTTATTGGGGGCGGTGGGCGTGGCATCTAATAACTGAAACATACTTTATCTATGTTAGGTAAGCCAGCAGCTTCACACCAACTTTCATGTCCGTAGCTTCAACAGTTGCTGAGTTTAGCGCGTTCATACAGACAGTTTGACGTATATGGCTGCACTCCCGCCTCTTTCTACCTGAAATATACATTTAAATCAGACTTAGTATACCCTTTTTTAATGTGACTATAAACAGGGAAAGAGACAGAGCGTGCAAAACAAAAAGAGGAAAGTGCAAAACAAGAAAATCAAATCAATTCGATTCGAATTGCAGCGCGAGACAAGGCAGACAACTGAGAAACAACGAAGAAGGGCAGCACCAAAGACGCCATCGACAAATTTAAATTGTGCACAACAACAGCAGCTGCATGGTCACGCCCCCTTGCCCCCTCGCAGCACTGGTACGCCTCCCCTGCTTGCCTCCTACCTCCTTGACGAAACACAAAAACGATTTTAATTCAATTGGATTAGTCGTCCATGGCAGCAGAGCGCGCAAAACTGAATGGAAATCGTGGCCAGGGACAGCACAAGGAGAAGAAGGAGGGAGAGCAGGGGGTAGGGAAGGGCTGATAGTGAGAGGGGGGAGGGGGAGAGAGAGCTAACTGTGGCAATGTATCGTAGTTTGTGGCGTGTCTGCCGCGTGGGGCTTCCGTGGCAGCATTTGACTAAATACGCTATTAATGCATCCCTATAAGCCACGCCCACTACCTCCCCCTGCCTGCACACACCCCCCCCTCCACCCTCCTTCCCTACACACCCTTCTTTGTGCAATTATTCAGCAAGAATTCGAACAAGAACAACAAGAACAACAAGAACAACAAAAGGAGAAGGCAGCACCCATCGCTATCTACATAAGTCAAACGAATGAATGAATGAATGAGCGAGCGAGTGAATGAATGAATGCACGAATGAGTTAGTGAGTGCCAGTGTGAGTGCCACGAATGAATGACTAATGCAAGACATGCAAATGTGCAAAAATGATGCATTAGCGTGATTAAATGGCCAAAAAGGATGTCCGGCATGCCAGACTGGGCAAGGGAGGGAAGGGGACAGAGAGGAGGGTAGCACGTGACACGCGATGCCAAAGAGAGGGGGAGGTCTTTAAGCATTAAAGGGGGAGTGGGAAGAGGCTTAAAGAGCTACACTTAAAGCAGAACAAAGTGAAGAGCGGGAAGACGAGCAGATACAAGTGAATAAAGACCATGATGAGGATGATATAACAGATTCCTGGAGAGGTAAGTAAGGCAGAGAAGCAGAAGAGGGTTGTAAGAGGAGGTTAAGGAGGGAACTGAGCTGCAGTTGAGAGAGAAGTAAGAGGAGAAAGGAAGGAGGCTGAATATAAACTAAAGATAAGTTGCAGAAGAGCTGAGCCGAAGCAGAGTGGGAGTTAAGCAGGAACTAAGGGGAAGTAGAGATAGAGTTAGCAAGATATAGAATACAGAAGAAGCTGTAAGAGAACTGAGAGGAGGCTTACAGAGACTTGAGAGAATGGTGAGAGAGAGTTGAGAGAAAGCTAAAAGGAAGCTGAGAGGCAGCTGAAAGAGAGCTGAGAAGGAGTTAAAGGAAAACTGAAAAGAAGTCAAAATAAAACTAAGAGAATTGATAAAGAACTGAGATGAAGCTGAGTTAGAGTAGAGAAAGAGCTGAGATGGAACTTAAAAAGAGCAGAGATCGAACTGAGATGGAGCTAAGTGGGAGAGAAGTAACGAACTGAGAGTGTAGTGATGGCGAGTTTGGATAAAACAGATAGAAAGAGTTAAGACGAAGCTGTTAGGGAGCTAAGAGGAAGCTTAGAGACAGCTGTGATAGAGTGGAAAGAATGCAGAGTTGAAGAAGAAGGAGAGTTGAGATGGCTCTAAGAAAGAGCAACGATTAAATTGAGACGGAGCTAGTCAAGAGGAAACCTAATGACAGCTGAGATGGCATCGAAGGTAAACTGAAAAGGTGTTCAGGGAAAGCTAAGAGAGTTGCCACAGATCTGAGAGGGAGCTTAGTAGAAGTATGGGCCAAGCTAAAAAGGATGTAAGATGCAACAAAGAAGGAGTTGGGAAAGAGCTAAGAAGGAGTTGAGATAACACTAGGAGAGTGGAGAAAGACCTAAACAGAAGGTGAAATGGATGCATAAGTTATTGAGGACATTCAGAAAGAGTTCAGGAGTTAACTAAATAGGAGATGAGAGGAAGTGGGAAGAAACATAAGGAGAAGATGAACTAGAACCGAGAGGGAACTGAGAGAGAGTTGTAGGTGTGGGGGAGCTAAGAAGAACCTGTAAAGCTGCGGCTAAGATGAAGAGAAGAAAGAATTGAAGAAGAGTTGAGCTGCAACTGAGAGAGAGCTGTAGATGAGCTGAGAAGGAATTGACAGAGAGTTCAGAAGGATCTGTAATGTAGCTGAGGTGGAGCTAAGAGGACATCGAGAGGAAGCAAGAACTGAGCAGGAGTAAAGGGGAAGCTGAAAAGGAACTGAGAGAGAGTTGCTAGTGAGCTGAGCAGGAGTTAAAGGGGAGTTAAGGGGAAGCTAAGGAGCCGAGCTAAGCGGCAGCTTGTGTTGAGTGAAGCAGCTCGTGGCAGTCACAAAATGTAGCCAGAGCTGAAATAAAAACCGAAAAAGCAGCGAGAGACAAAGCACAAAGCAGAAGGCAGAGACAATGCAAGACAGCAGCAGCAAAGAGGGCAAAGGAAGAGAGAGAAGGAAGACAAGGGGCAAGGGGGCACAGGCGAAAGAAATAAGCGTCGCTGTAAATGGCAAAGAAGGCAAAGAAGGAACGCGATGTGATGCAGTTGCAGCTGGAAACTGATAGCACAGCCAAGGAGCACATCATCATCTGCTTCAGACATATCCGGCATAGCAGGGAAAGTGTTGCCAGAGGGGGAGAGGGGGGGAGGAGAGGGAGTAAGAGAGGAGGGCAACTGGAAGTGGAAGCTGTGCTTAGTACGCGGGTAATAAGCGATATACGATGCGATAACGAGTTGAAGTGGAAAGTTGCAAAGGGAGGGGGGACTAAGTGCAGAAGAGAGAGGGGGAGGGGGGTTGGTAGAAGAAAGGAGGGGAAGGGGAAGGGAGGGGTAGAGACTCAGGCAGGCAGACAAGTGCGAGGCGTGCGCATGTTTGGATTAAGCTGATTCCTGCCACACATACAGCGCGCCGAATTACGAGTGTCGCCAGCGCAACTGCCACGCCCACGCCGCACTCCTCTGCCAAGACATCCCCCCCACCCCGCACTGTCCCCCCTCTGTCACACTTGCTGCAACTTGGCAAGTTGTTTTGTTTCCTTGTTGCACGTGTGGCACGTACTTCTCAAGCTGTTTGCCGGCAGTTTGTTGCAGGCGTGGCAGGCAGGAGGCACAAGGGGGAGGGGGACGTAGCGAGGAGGGGTAGGGAGGCGTGTTAACACTGATTGAGTGCAGCTTGTGACAGTAAGCAGCTTAAATGAGGCACGCGTGGCAGCAACACTAACTCCTTCACTTCCATTCCCTCTTCTCTCTTTTCCTCTTCTTCCGCCTCTTCTGCCTCGCCAGCTGCCACCAGGCAGCAGCAACTGTTTTGCCACGCAGCAACGTGCAAATTTGTTGATCGTTCTAACAGTTACCCCCGCCCCCCTCTCCCTCTCCCCCTTGCCTGCCTGGCACTGGCTGTGCCCCCGCACCTTCCTCTGCATGCATGCATATTCATATTTTGCAAGCGGCATCTGCTGCTGCTGCTGCGGCACGCGCATCCTTTGTACACACACACACACAGAGAGAGAGAGAGAGAGAGAGAGAGAGAGAGAGCAGAGCACAGAGATAACAAACAAAGGAGGCACATGTGGCAGTGGCAGTGGCAGTGGCTGTGGCAGGAAGCGCACTGATTGAGCAGCAATCGCGCGTAGCCGGGACAGATGTTTTTCACATTAACACAGCCGCCTCTCGATCCTGCCACAGCGCGTGCGTCGAGTGAGGCAGGAAAGCAGAGACAGAGAAAGAGAGAGGGAGAGAGGTAGAGGGAGAGAGGGACAGAGGAAGAGGCAGACAGAGGTTGATAAGGTCGCCTGCGGCACATCGGAAGTGCCGCTCGGGGCAGACACAATCAGAGCGCGCATTGTTGTTTTGGCCCCAGGTTAAATGCCACATGAGGCCTCATTGTGCACCCTCCCCCCCCCCTTCACGAACATGATCGCTGTTTTATAGCAATTAAATGTAAAGAGCGACAACCCTGACAAGTGGCAGCAGGCAGCAGAGGGAGAGTGAGGAGGAGGAGAGAAAGAGGAGCAAGGATCGCAACCTTAATTATTGCTGAGGAATGCGGAAAGTTGGCAGTAGACAAAGCAGTGATGAGGGGCAGAGCGAGGGGGAAAGTTAGACATGGCAGTGGGAGATTGAAATAATGAGAAGTGTGCTGCTGATGGTGGATGGATGATGAGGTTGTGTTATACCTGAAAGAAAGGCAACACAATTTCCCGCTTACTTTGGCGAAAGAGGCAGAGGAAGACTTCTTAGGAGGGAAAGAGGGGCAATCTATGCCTATCTTTAAACAAGATGGGAGTGCAGGGACGATACGACAGTCTTGGGGGACCTTGTGCAAAACTACTCTGTGGCACTAATGTTATTACTTGCTTTCGAATATAGAATATATTGACAAAATCAATTATATATTTCTGTTCTTATGCTCTATTAACAATACTGTCAATCCATTTAATCAAACTTACCCCATTGTACTCCCTTTTTTCATAGGGTATATAATATTTGTATGTTTGTAAGAGACATAAGTGTGCGTGACAAGCCCCACGAAGTAAACTATGGTATATATTCTTGATCAGCATCGATTATCAAGTCGATTTAGACGTGTCTGTATGTATCTCTATCCGTACGTTGCATTTTGTTATTTGTTTATAATTATAAGATATTAAGAAATATAACAAATATATATTTTAAGATATCTTAAGCTCTAGTTATATAGTCTTTGTTTTGCTAACTAAAATTATATAGATTTATAGCAAACATTGCAACTTAAGCTGACTAGGAAATGATTGCAATACGAGGGATTTAAAAACTGGAGAAGAGATAAAGGTAGACAAGCTCTTAGTACCATTGATAACTAGAGGTGGCGAAATATCAATCGTTGCTGAGGTTTTTTATATAAAACATCGATGTTTATCGATGTAACATTGATGTTTCGGCACCTCTATTGATAACCCACAACACAACTCTTAGACTGCAGCTATATAGAACTCTTTTACTTGATGGCAATATACAATAAGTTGGAGGAGAAGAATTGTAAAGAAATGAGCAAGATTGGATACCTATTGACAACCCTATTTGAACTCTTAAGGTACAGTAAGACTAGTCGCTAATGGTGTCTTCTTTTACAGGATTCTTGCTCACATTGCAGCACAGTCTTGCCAATTGCCGAAATATAAAAAGAAATTGATAGAAATTGATATAGAGAAAGCAATAAGTTCTGTTTCCTGTTGACAACCCTGATAAATCTCTTACATCTCTTACTTCCCTTACATCTCTTACTTCCCTTACATCTCTTACTTCTCTTAAATCTCCTACACTCTCATTTAACTCATGGCCAATTTGGCGCTGTTTTGCTGGCCAAGCAAGGCACACAGGTTGCCAAGAGGAAAGAGTCCTACTCAGGTTGTTTTTCCTGTCAAGATTGCAGCACAAGTTGCCCCACCTTCTCCTTCTCCTCCTCCTCATGTGGCTCAGTCAACTGTAAGGCAAAGATAAGTCCACATTCCACAGTCCACACTCCATAGTCCTTAGTCCCTTGTCCCACTGTCCACTGTCCACACACACTTGGCTGCTGT
This sequence comes from Zaprionus vittiger, assembly GCA_018904025.1. NCBI lineage: Eukaryota > Metazoa > Arthropoda > Insecta > Diptera > Drosophilidae > Zaprionus > Zaprionus vittiger. The sequence continues at coordinate 1,030,667 of JAEIFQ010001142.1, read as the reverse complement.
TTAGCTGCGGCTAATTAGATTTTAGTGCAGACTTTTGCAGTTTCTCTGTCCTCTCACTGCACACCCTTTGCTCTCCCCTGCCTCCCTTCCTCACTCCCCACTCCCCACTCCTCACTCCCCACTCTTTTATCTTTCCCTTACCTTTTCCTTTCTTAAACAGTTTTCTTTTTGGCCGCAACCATTTCTAATTAGTGCGCCGCAAATTATGAACCTCGTGGCCTGTGCTACCTGCCCCTAACTGACCCTGCCACACTCTATATGTTGCAGGGTTGCCATAGCTGACCTCATAAATCCCTACAAGCATAAACCCTGGAGAGGCAGCGCACATGAGTTTCAATTAAATTTCAACTTACAAATCAATAAACCAACATTTGCAACACAATTCATGCAACACACACACACAAACACACACACACACACACACAGGGGAGCAGCTGAAGGAAGCAGTCGAGCTAATAGGGCAGACACGGGGGGGAGGAATGAGGGGAGAGGGGAAGTAAGCGGCAGCAGGCAGCGCCGCGTGCAACTCGACACCGGAACAAGTGGCAGACGTGTCAGAGGCAGACGGCGAGCAGAGGGCACGAGGGGGGAAGGGAAGAGATGTGGAAGGAGGGAAGAGGGAGGAAGAGAGAGAGGAAAGGGAGGGGGGAAGGGAGCAGTACAGTGGAGGCAAAGGCAGAGGAAGGTGCAGAGGCAACAACAGCGACAGGATCGAAGGCAGCAACGCAGGCAGGCGCAGGAGAAAAGGAGCAGCAGCTAAGGCAGAAGTAGGGCCAGGAGCAGGGGCAGGTGAAGGGGCAGGGGCAGGCACAGCAACAAGGAGAGGGACAAGAAGAGAGGAGCGGACAGCGGGCAGTGGCAGCTACTGTTGGCAGCACTGCACGTGCACTCGCTGCCTTTGCCACGCATTGTTGTGCTCGGTGTAGTTTGTCCAGGCCAAATGAAGCAAGCAAAGCAAGCAGTTCCTGCTGCCTTACACTGCCCCTTGGTTGCCTTTCACTTGCCCTGCCTGCTGCCCCCTTTCCCCTGCTCCTGCCCTGCCTGCGCTGCCCTTCTGCCTGCGTGAATAAATGTGTTTAAAAAACATTTGCTGGCATTAACGGCTCGCGCACGCGGCAACAGCTCGAGCTGCCACTGTAGCAGGACAATGCACAATGAGCTCGACATCCTGCAGGGGAAGGAAGGGGGAAGAAGGGGCAGGAGGGGCAGGAGAAGGTAGGTCAGAGGTGCGCGGCATTAATTGCTTCACTGATTTTATATGGCCAACTGGCAGCAACAGCAACAGAAGCAACTGCAGCGGGAGAAGAAGGCAGAGATGGCAGGCGGTGTAGGCAGAAGAGAAAGGCATAGGGGTAAGGCAGAGGGAGGCAAAGAGAAGAGGTAGACAGAGGAGCAAGGCTGAGAGTGAAGGCAAAGAAAGCAGGCAGAAGAGGCAGAGGGAGAAGGCAGAGAGAGGCAGGCAGAGGGACAGGCAGAGGGACAGGCAGAGGGACAGGCAGAGGGAGGTAGCAGGCAGGACGAGGCTGTTCCTGTTTAAGCTGCCAACCGCAGCAGGCAGCAGCAGTGAAGCATGCAGGGCGAAGTGGGTACAGTGGGACAAGGAGCAGACGCAGTGGGACAGACAGCAAGCACAGTGGGACAGGCAGTAGGCAAGTGGGCCAAGCACTGGCTGCACAGTGGAGCAGGCACAGGCTGAAGCAGGCAAGCGGGGGGAGGGAAGAGTGTAGATGCAATGCAATGAAGCGCGCGCTGGCCTGGCAATTGAGTTCGATAGAGAAAGACAGTCGCCAGTTGCTGCCACACAGATAAGCAGCACGTTGCACATGCCCAGCATCCTTGCCACGCCCCTGCCTCTACCTCTGCCTTCGCCTGCGCCTCCGCCTCTGCCTGCCGTGTGTTGCAGCTGCCGCCCGAGTGAGGCAAGTTAACAGGCGGAAAATGATATTACAGGCGCATAACTCGTGCCACGCAGCAGCAGCAGGCACGCTCCTCCCCCCCTCCTCCAGCCTCCTACTCCCCCCCCCCCTGTTTGTGCTGCTACTGCGCAGGCAGATGAAAGTGGGCAAATCTCATTAAAAACTGAATCGAAATGGTAATTTGAGTTGTGCACAAACAGATCCATAGATCCCTCACAGTTGATAACCTACACACACATACATATGAGTGGAGTGTGTGTGTGTGAGTGGAGTGTATGTGTGTGTGAGTGTGGCGCGTGTGTGTGTGCTGCGACTTTGTTTGCCAAGTTGTCTACAAATCGAGCAGCAGCCTGCGAGGCTAGCTTCAAGGCAAAGACAGTGGCCACAAGAGAGATAGAGAGAGAGAGAGGGGGAGATAGAGGAGAGAGAGGAAGATAGAGAAGAGAGAGGGAGAGAGAGAGGTATAGAGAGGAGAGTGACAGCAGTAGAGCCAGGGGTAGAGCCAGGGGTAGAGGCAGACGACAGGACGCAAGGTGTGATTTTATTTTTGTTTGCTGCACTCGGTTTCAAATGCGGGCAGGTGGTTTTGCACAGAGATAGAGGGAGTGAGAGGGAAGTAGAAGAAGTAACAGAGCAAAGAAAAAAGAGTGCCATGAGGGAAAGAACAGAGACAAAGAAAGGGGCACGAGCTGTCAAGGAGTTCGTTTTGCTTTCCAATAGTGTTGTGTCGTTCGTGAACGAACGAACTAAATTGAACTATTCACCAAACTGAACGAACGAACTAGGTCTGTCTTTATAGTTCAATATAGTTCGTTAGTTCAATTTAGTTCACTTAGTTCAATATAGTTCACTTAGTTCACGTCGTTCATTTTGATCTCTTACCCTGATAGTTCGTTCGTTCAGTTTGGTGAATAGTTCAATTTAGTTCGTTCGTTCACGAACGACACAACACTAGTTCACTTAGTTCGATAGATCGGTCTTAGTTCATTTAGTTCGAAAGTTCACTTATCGAATAAGCTAATTAATTTTCGCGCACATTTAAAATTACGGTATGGCTTCAAAACGAAAGCATAGCAAAGTTTGGAATTTCTTTGATTCAGAAATCAAATTAATGCATTAAAACTACTATATTATCTGTTTGTTAACTCTTTATTATTTCTTATTATTATTATGTATAAGTGTTTTTGACATGAATTGAATAAATAATATTAATTTTCAATGGCAGCATTGTATGAAATAAATTCATAAATTTTTTTTTTTATTTTTTGAAGCACCTTTAAGCAAGTTTAAAAAAATGAACGATTGAACTAAATGAACGACCTAGTTCATTGATTTTAAACGAACGAACGAACTTATTCCTCAAATTGAACTAGGTTTACCCAACACTACTTTCCAATACATTCCTTGTTTCACCTTTACTTTCCTTTCTTATTCTGCATTTCTTTTATTTTTTATTTGATTTGATTTGATTTCAGTTTAGTTTATTTTTATTATTTTTATTTTATTCTATTTTATTTTATTTTATTTTATTTTATTTTTCAATATATAGTCTTTTATTTTATTTTACTTTATTTTACTTTACTTTATTTATTTTATTTTATTTTAATTATATTTTATTTTATTTTTATTTTATTTTATATTATTTTATTTTATTTTATTTTATTTTATTTTATTTTATTTTATTTTATTTTATTTTATTTTATTTTATTTTATTTTATTTTATTTTATTTTATTTTATTTTATTTTATTTTATTTTATTTTATTTCCTTTCCTTTCCTTTCCTTTCCTTTCCTTTCCTTTCCTTTCCTTTCCTTTCCTTTCCTTTCCTTTCCTTTCCTTTCCTTTCCTTTCCTTTTCTTTCCTTTCCTTCCCTTTCCTATCCTTTCCCTTCCTTTCCTTTCCCTTTCTTTTCTTTCCTCTCCTTTTCTCTCTTTTCCTCTTCAATGCTATCTTCCACAAAATTCCCTTTCGCTTTCGAGTTTAATTAACACATCATAATCCCATGTTATCCCATTCTAAGATCTCTATCCAAACTCTTCTTCTTTCCCCCTCAATAAATTTAAAGAACTTTGCGGAAATTTTGCATATTTTATTTACAATTGTTGTTGTTGTAGTTGTTATTGTAATTGTTTATTTGATTGATTGATAGACGATGCAAGTGCGTAAATTTAATTAAATGCAACTGCTGCATGAAGCATGCCTAGCAATGTGGGAAGAAATGGGGGGGGAAGGGAGAAAAGAAGAAGTCGAACTCTAAAAGGCAACTCGACTGCGTAGATATTTGATATAAGAAGAAAAGTTCGAAGGAATTCCGATATAATGACTGCAAAGTTACTGCTGCGTTGTTGCTTACAGTTTGTTATATAGTCGTGTACAGGGTATTAGATCTTCAGTTTTGATAGACAAAGAAAGACAGAGTTATATAAAAGTCTCATAAGAAGTTTGGCAATACAGTTTTAGCGCAAACTATATAAGGGTATAACTTTTAGTAACATATAATATTATATAATATAATACCTACATATATAAAAATATATAATATAATAATATAAATATAATAATATATAATATAATAATATATATCTTGACTATCTCTCCACCAAGTCTATAATCTACTTTTATATGTACCAGGGGTGTTAGTTGAAGTTTGCCGGTTTTACTAGTAGATGTCGCTAGCAATATGTATAAATTTCTATGATTTAGCAAGTATGTAATTTTTTTCTATTGACATTAACCTACAAAAATACGCAAGTCACATTCCGCCAAAATAATAGCTACATATTTGTTTACCTCAGTGAATATGTCGAGTTTTGTTCCAAGGAAATCGCATTTGCGGCGCTCGTTGCTTTTCTTATTTCATCAAAAGAAAAAAGCAGCTGAAGCTCTCCGGTTGCTGGTAGAAAATTATGGTGAACATGCTCTAGTGATTAAAACATGTGAGACATGGTTTCGTCAATTTAAAAGTGGAGATTTCGATTTGACAGACAATGAACATCCTGGTGCCGCGAAAAAGTTCGAAGACGAGAAATTGCAGGCGTTATTGGATGTTGATCCAACCCAATCGCAACAAAAATTGTCAGAAACACTACATGTGACACGAGAAGCAATTTGCCAACGTTTAAAAGCCATGGGAAAGATCCAGAAGTATGGAAAATGGGTGCACACCAACTAAACGATAGACAAATGGACAAATGCAACATGAAAACGCGCCGTCTCATATCGCTAAACTGGTGAAAGACGCATTAAAAACACTTAATTGGAAAATATTATCGCACCCGCTGTTCTCTCAGATCTCGCCCCGTCCGACTATCACCATTTCGCATCTATGGGACACTCCCTTGCAGAGCAGTGCTTCGCTAATTTTGAAGAAGGCGAAAAATGGCTCGTCGAGTGGTTTGCCTCGATAGAGAAAAAGTTTATTTTCGAATGGTATCCATTATTTGCCTGAGAAATTGGAAAAATGTGTAGAAACCTCCTCTGAAAATGAAGTGTTTTCTTTATCGAAAAAACCGGCAAATTTCAACTAACACACCTGGTAGATATAGAAATATAAGTATAGTTTCATATGTATTGTTACTAATAATATACAGATATATATATTCGTGTATCTCTCAGACAACCTTACAATATTTAGTGCAACTTTCTTTAACTTCAATTTGAATATAAGTATGGAATGATATAGTCACATACTTGTTTAATATATACAAAGATCTTTGGAATAATGTAAACACATTCCACTTTCATCAAAAGATATAAAAACTATAGAAACTGTTGTATTAGCTTTGTTTTTGCTGATATCTGATATCATTGTACGACATACACAAACATTAGTAAACATTATTAAGAAGATATATGTATATTCTAAGTCAATCAACAGATTATGCAATATATACAAACTGTATTATTCATACACGCTATAAGAGTAGATGTATCATATGTATAAGTATCTGACAGCTGGTATACATATATTATGGTATAATATATATTCTTCTTCAATCTACAGATATGTATATAAACATGTATTCATTCACATTTAATTTGCAAATATATAGTGGTATTATAATAAAATACAATGCTATATATGTATGCAATATATATAATATTTGTAATATATATTCCTATTCAATCAACAGATATAATAAACATAGCTTACTCTCAACTACAAGTGAGTGCTAAGCAATACAATCAAGTACTACACCCTGCTCTGCTTCACTCTCTCTCTCTACCCTCTCTCTACTTTCCCAGCTCCTTTAATATTTCTATAGCACCTATATACCCCTTCACAACTAACCACTATTTGCTTGGCAGGTGTACACAGGTAAAGACATATTTAATTAATTGCTGCACGCCTTATTGAGTTTGTGTTGTGCTAAAAATGCCAATCAATATTTGCACTGAGCCATTATGCAAATTAGTCATCAATTTGTCTTTACAGGAGCACCCCTTCTTTGCCTGTCAACCTCTACTACTGTCCCACTCCTCTACCCTTTCCCCTTCCCTCCTCTTTGTCCCCCTCTTCACACTCAACGATCTTGTCTAATCACATTCGAAACTTTGCTGCTAATTGTTTTCCATTAGGCAGCTCATTTTGCCCTCCATTAATTAGCATTCTTCCCTACCTTCCCCCTGTGCCTCCCCCCTCTTCCCTCCTCTTCTTTCTACCCTTCAGTCAGGTGTGCTTATCGTAAACAAGTACGCAAGAATTTCGCTGTACTTTTTACAGCTCGAAGAGCTCTTGAAAATTGATTTTGACACCGCGCAAGAGAGAGAGAGAGAAACTTTTGCGAGAAACTTTCGCAAGTTGCTCAAGCAGTTGCTGCAACTTTTCTCTCAATGGAAATGCACATAAAACAAACAACAAGCTCAGGTATTAAGCATGGTGCAAGGGAAAGGGGGGGGCGAAGGGAAGGCGACGTCTTGACACACCCGAAACAGAAGAAAACATGAAATGGAAAACTTTTGCAAAGATTACATGCGCATTACCGAGTAAAAGTTGACGGCGCCGAACAACGTGAGTTATGGGGGCTGGTGCACCCTCTGCTGTGCCCCTCTCTCTTCTCCCCACTCCTCTCTACCCACTGTTAACCTCCCCCTTGAGGCTAGGTAAGTGTGCCAGCTGGTCGCGACCTGTGCAGCAGGCCGCATGCACTTGCAAATTGATGTGTATGTGATGTATGTTTGTCTGTGTGTGTGTGTGTGTGTATGTGTGTGTATGGCATGTGGCATGTGTCCAGTACAGAGAGAGACACCAACAAGTCGCTGTGCCAGCCACATGAATTGATGAAGACGGCGCTCATTTCTCTTCACAGCGGACAACGCGACGTATGCGCAACGTGTGCAGTTTATTGAAAAACTTGCTTAATTTACGATGTTGCAGGCAACGTTACGCATCCTGAATTGTCTTGACTGCTGCGTCGGCTTCTCCTCTCCTGCTCTGCAGCTTTCGCTGCTCCCTTCTCCTCTTGCTCTGCTTCTCCAACTCATTCTGTTTAACTCTCTTCTTTTGGATGTTTTCCCCTCGTCTTTACTCCTTTCTGCCTTCAGCTACTGCTGGCTCTTCCTTTGCCTGCTTCACTGTCAAGCTTCTCTTTCCATTCCATTTACACCTCTGCAAGTCTCTGCAGTCTTCACTTCTTCGCTGTTCTTTCCTTTATTGCTGTACCTCCTCAACTCTCTCTCTCTTCCTCACTCCTCTCGGGACTTTTCTACTTCATCTTGACTGTTTCATCTTCATCTTTTCCTCCTTTAGTTGCTGCTCGATCTCCTTCTCTCTACTGCACTTTCTCTGCTCCATTTTCTTTGCTCTACTTTCTTTCCCACCTTCCTCTTTCCTGCTGCTGATCTTCCTCATTCTTCTCATGCCTCTTCTACGTCATCTTGTGTCTTCCTTTCTTCTTCAACTCTTTCTCCCTCTTCTGCTCTCTATCCCTTGCTCTTTGCATCAATCCTACCGTTCTCTTCTCTGCCTTTCTTTTAGTTTCTCTCTCTTTCCCCTCTCTCTCTCTCTCTCTGCTCCTCTCTTCTTCCCCCTGGCCTCTCCACATGCTCTGCCCATCAATTGCTACCAAAGAATGTCAATAAACAATTTATCGTCGCAGGCCGAAGGACACTTAAAACGCAATTCAGTTAAACGCAAGGGGGAATGCCAAGGGGAGGAGGAGGGAGAGGGGAAGGAGTAGAAACATTTAAGAGGGGGTTACCATTACGGTAATTGAACTGTGCGCCAGTGTGTGTGTGTGTGTGTTTGCTACGGCAATTTGCGCATTTTGAATGGATTGAATTGGATTGCGTCTAATGCGGCTTATCCCCTGCGCACACAGTGGGTGATCTATATACCCGATATGCATAGCATTGAAGGGTATTTTAGCTAGCTGTTAACCTTAAATTTATGTGACAGGCAGAAGAGGGCGTGGCAGATCCCACAGTGTGTATATATTCCTGATCAGCAGTCGATATAGGCCTGTCTATCTGCTCTGTATGTTTGCTCTGCCTGTCTGTCTGCTTTGTCTGCTCTGTCTGCTGTGTCTGCTCTGTCTATCGGTCTGCTCTGTCTATCGGTCTGCTCTATCTGACTGTCTGTCTGCTCTGCGTGCTCTATCTGCCAGTCTGTCTGCTTTGTCTGCGCTGCCTGCTGTGTCTGTTCTGTCTGCTGTGTCTGGTTTATCTGCTCTGTCTGTCTGTCTGTCTGCTATGTCTTTCTGTCTGTCTGCTCTGTCTCTCTGTCTGCTCTATCTGTCTTTCTGTCTGTTTGCCTGTTGGCCTGTCTGTTTGCTCTGTCTACCGTGTCTACACTGTCTGCTGTGTCTACTCTGCATGTCTGTCTGCTATGTCTTTCTTTGCTCTGTCTGCTGTGCCTGCTCTGTCAACTCCGTCTGCTCTGCCTGACTGTCTGCCTGTCTGCTCTATCTGTATGTTCTGTCTGTTTGCCTGTCTGTTTGCCTGTCTGTCTGCTCTGTCTGCTCTGCCTGCCCTGTCTACTCTGTTTGCTCTGTCTGTCTGCTCTGTCTGTCTGTTCGTATGAGCACCTCTATCTTGAAGACTATAAAAGTTAGGACATTCAAACTTGTTTACAATATATCTTAATAATGTGCGCTGATCAAGTTGATTTTGGATCTGTACCACGCCCCCTGCCGCCCCCTTAAATTGATAATAACCTTATTGCAAGCGTAATTTGAATGCTAGACAATTCTTTTGTAGTTAATACAATAACTATCAGCATTCTAATGATATCTGAGCGAAAAATAAACATCAAAAATATTAAAGAAATAATTTAGAAGGTTGTACTAACTTCCCAGACATCCCCTGCAAAGTATGCAACACAAAATATACAAAATAAATATATAAGAAATTGTGTTTGTAAGATGAATAGCGGGTATATCAGAGTCGAGCTCACTCGACTGCAGCAATCGGTCTTGTTTTTTGCTAGCCAAGGCAAGATATCCTGTCGTGCCCAGTAGCAGAGGCAGCAACAGAGGAGAGGTGAAGAGAGGGGAGGAGGAGAGCAACAATTGCCGAGCAAAATCAAACAGATGTACAAGCAGAAGAGCACGCATATTCCTCCCCCTGCCCCTGCCCCTGCCTCCCTTGCTGATCCTGCTGTCCCCCTCTCCTCTCCTCGTCTTCATTCTCCTGCTCTGCCCTCGCTGGCTTAATGGCGCTGTAATCAAAAGTCATTATGTCGAGCATTGCCATCAAGGACAACTCTGTGCCAGGGCAGTAGGAGAAGGAGGGAAGGGGGAAGAGGGAGGGGGGAGGGTTGTCCTGCTTGTGCTGGTCGTGCTGCCCGTTGTTGCCGCTGGACGAGCTCAGCCTCAGCTTGTCGTCCATTTGCTTACAATAGAAAATTACGCGTATTATGAGCTGCGAGGAAGGTCAACGGGCAGGGGTAGAGGTGGAAAGGTGGGAAGGGGGGGTGCGTGTGCTGCCCTCGTTTTGTTATTAATTTGTTTGTCAAAGCCAAAGGCAGGAAACGATGAAATCCGCCGCATCAGCAGCCACAAACAGACCCACGACGCGCCCCCTTTCTGCGCAACAGTTTCCGCCCTCAGGAACCCCCTTTCTCCTGTTAGTGCCTCAGTAACTGCCCCCGGGTAGTGCGTAGTGTATTCAGGGTCTCTCTCTATGTCTGTGTCTGTGTGTGTGTGTGTGTCTGGCCAGGATAATGCGTGACTATTAAGCGACGGACAAAGGCGACTAAAACGCGGATTAGGCTCAACTGCACGCACATCATGAGGTTGCAAGTTCAGCCAGCTGAGGGACAGGGGGGTTGCCAGGAGGGTGCCAGGAGGGTGTCAGTGGTTGCCAGGGGAGGGAGGGGCAGGAGTAATGTTCCCGAAATTCGAATGGAAATGAAACTGGCAATGTGAGATTGCAGAGATCCTGCACATGCATGCAAGGACACGTGCGAGAAGGTTGCCTGAGACAAGGGGAAAGAGGGGGGAGAGAGAGGAGGAGAGAGAGGAGGAGAGAGAAGGGAGAGAGAAGAAGAGAGAGGGGGGGACAGTGAGTGCGTAAGGCAGACAGAGGGCAATAGGAAATGGAAAATGTGTGGAAATGCAGCGCAGAAAGGAATTAGGAAACGTGTTCGAAGGGTATTACAAAGAGAGCTAGATAGAGGGCAGAAGAGAAAGACAGAGAGAAAGGCAGAGACTGGGAAAGACAGAGAAGAAGAGAGAAGGAGAGAGCACTAAGCAGACAGTGGTAGCAGACATATAGCCTACCCTCCTCCCCCTCTCATCTATGCAATGGTAAACTCAATTGAAAACTTTGTTCATCCATTGCAGGCCGCACGCTGTGTGCAGTTTTCCACAGATTTTTCCCAAGAAAGTGAAATTCGAAAATCCCCTCAACTTGCAACTCACTGCCCCCCCCCCCTCTTGACCTCCCCAACCCACCCCTCAGCCATGCTAATTACACACAAATTTCCACTTTCATTTCATTTCGTACAGAATCATTTTTCCAATCATGTTGAACATTTCTAGCGAAGTTCAAAGTTCAGCAGAAAAATTGCTCAGTACATGATATGAACTCATAACAATTCCCCAGAAGTTGCGCCTCTAATAAATTGCAAATCATTTGGCGCCTCATCTGATTTGGACTGATTAATATAGACAGCATTTGCGGCCTATACAACTGGAAGGGGAACTGTTTATAGAAGAAGTGTATAGAGAACTGTATGGACAACTGTATGGAGAAGTCTATAGAGAAGACTTTTTAGAGATGTGCTTAGATTCATGTATACCCTGTAGATAGCTGTATAGATTACCCATATAGATTCCTAGTATAGATCCCACTTTAGATCCCTGTATATGTGTAGACCTCCTTATAGTTCTTCTTTTTGACTCAACTGTAAACGGAACTATTTATAGAAGAAGTGTATAGAGAACTATATGGAGAATTGTATAGAGAACTGTTGAGAGAACTGCAAAGATTCCTGTACACCTTGTAGACTGCCGTAAAGATCCCTCATATACAATAGCACCTTCTATATACACTTCTATATATACATATGCCTCTATAGATCTCTTTGTAGACCTCCTTATAGATCTTCTTATTGACTCTCGAATATATCCCAAAAATAGATCACCTTAAAGACCTTAAAGACCCCAATATAGACCCTGTTATACTCTCCCGTTTGAATGCTCGTACATACCCCCGATTACACTCCATATAAGCAACTCTATAGAGCGGGTCTAAGGCAGTACATAGCCCATATAGCCTCCCTATAGATCCCGCATAGTTCACTGTAGACACCCTTATGGAACTCCATGACAGCCTAGTCCCTTCTATGAACCCCAAATATAACCTGCTTACCCCCTGTAAACCCCCTGTAAACCCCCTGTAAATCCCCTGTAAACCCCCTGTAAACCCCCTGTAAACCCCCTGTTACCCCCCTCTATACACCCACACTCTTAATAAGGGGCATCCTCGTCATGGCAACCACAATAGATTATTATTAAGTGAAGTGTTCTAGCGGATCTATTCCGAACTGTTTAGTTCATTGCTGTTTGTTGTGCTGATCAGTTTAAGTGCGTGTGTGTGTGTTGTGTGTGTGTGTTGTGTGTGTATGTGTGTTGTGTTTTTGTTTACCTGCCTCCCTGTACGGGACTCGTGCAATCGTCTAAATTTAGCTACAGTTTCTCATACATAAGTGGCGAAAATCAAATGAGATGCAAATAAATTTGGGGCGAGACACACACGTCATGACGTCACAGCGTAGTCGAACTGACTGTGGGCGCACTGTGCACGTCATTGTGTGTGCGAAAGAGAGAGAGAAAGACGGAGAGAGAGAGGGAGAGAGAGAGAACCATGGGCAATAATGACTGCATAGGTTAGAGCAGCGTGACGTAAAGGATCAACACAGTCTCGATTGATCGAGGTAGACTCTTTCCTGCATTACGCCCCTCTCTCTCACTATCTCTATATATCTTCCCCTTTCTCTCTCCCCTCTCCCTCTCCCTCTGCCCCTTGTCCACAGTGGGTGGTCGAGTGTTTTCTCTGCGTTTTCAAGTGCAAAGTGACGAAAGCAGTTGCTGGAGCAGAGGCAGAGAGCAGGCGCAGCAGGAGAAGGAGAAGGAGGAGGAGTAGGAGGCACAGGCAGGCTGCCTACTTACTTGTTGTTCTTCACCACAGGTGGTGGTGGCGGGAGGAGAGGTGGAGCAGCGGGCCTGGCAGCTTATTTATTTGCCAACAATTTAGCATGAATTGCGCCTTGTACTTAACTGAACTGAACTGAACTGAACTAGAGACACCCACGCGGTAGCCCACAAAGTTCCAAGTGAACTGACAAATTCCCCCCAAGTAGCAGAGATGCCTCCCCCCCGCTCTACCCCTCACTAGTAATTTATGCCTGAATTAGCCATAAAAAACTATTGAGAGATCGATTTAAATTGCGTATCTGCCAATGTGATCCACGTGTTGATTTGCCCACTCAACGCCCGATCAGCACACGCAGCTGACCCATAGTCACAGGCAGAGGAAGAGGCAGAGGCAGAGGCAGAGGCAACATTACAAAGCTAGAGGAGGGCACAAGGCGGGGTTAATCTTGAGCAAATTGAAATTGGAAACCAGTAAGAAAAGCAACAGTCGCGCGGCACGCGACAGTGGGATACCCTTCGACCTACGTTCCTATGTATGTACACATACATATGCATATGCACATGATTTGAAATTATTCTCGATAGATGGCGCTCGCGCTTCGCGCTCGCCTGCCTCCCTTGTTAGTAGACACAAGCACTTGGTTTTATGCTCATACTTTCTTGAATAACTTTTGTGTTTATTGTCCGATCGGACTGCAATTTAGAGAATAAGTAGATATAACTATCAGCTTAGTATATGTTAAAGTCAGAAAGTTTTATCTTTAATACAACGCTTACAAATTGAGTTCAAAAATTAAATTATTGATTTGCGGGGGTGGTGGGCGTGGCACCCAACATTTGAAATAAACTTCATCTGCGCCTGGTACACAGAAACCTTCATGCCAAATTTGGTGTCTCTAGCTCTTATAATAGCTGAGATCTGTGTGTTCATCTGGTCATCCGGACATCCGGACATCCGGACATCCGGACAGACAGACAGACATGGCTCAATCGACTCGGCTAGTGATCCTGAGCAAGAATATATATACTTTATGGGGTCTGCCACGCCTCCTTCTGCCTGTTACATACATTTGCACAAAGTTAGTATACCCTTTTTTGACCATTTTCAATGGTCGAAGGGTATAAACAGTTTGAACTAGCATAACAATCTCAACAATTTCATTAAATTTAACGCCCATCATGTGTTGCTCTATGGCACCCCTAACTCGCTATATTCCTCCCTATCTATTCAATTATCTATATGTCTGTCTGTCTGCTTGTCTATCTGTCTGTCTGCTTGTCTGTCTGTCTGTCTGCCTGTCTGTCCATGCATTGTTTGTTTTTATAAACCTATTTTTCAATATGTACTTTTTGAATTATTAAGTTTTGGCATTTCTGTGACGCAAAGTAGTAAATTCAGCAAGTCGAGTGCGAATAAACGGAACCATATGCAGCACAGGCAGCGCAGTAGCAAACGAGGCAGCGCAGTAGCAGCGCAGCCAGCGTCGCCGTCGCCAATCAAATTCTTTTCACGCATAAATCAATTTGGTAGGGGGAGAGCGGTACCTGGGTGGGGGGCGCAAGCTTTCAGGCACACACAATTCACACCTCTATTTATTATTATTTAAATACAGTGCATATTATTATTTTACTTGGTGGAGGGGGGCGGGGGAGGAGACAGAGTGCAGAAAAAGCAGGTGTGAAGATTTAAATAGAACAAAGTGTGCAAGAATGTAAATTTGTTTTGCAATTGCATTTTAAACTAATTTAATTTCTAAATAATTCGAAAATTCCTTTCACTTTGCAGTTTTGAATGCTGTGCAAAAGTCTGAGGGTCAGTGTGCATAAAACCATTGCATCTTTTAGGCGGCATCTATTAGCTGTGAAGGGGGGCAAGCATAGGCAAATTAATGAATTACGCAGAGTGCAGAGAAAGCTGAAGTGGAGATTTAAATAGAGAGCAAGAGAGTAAATTTGTTTTAAAATTTTGCATTTTAAACTAATTCTAGTTTAAATGAATTTCTAAATATTTCTAAAATTCCTTTCACTTTGCAGTTTTAATGCTGTGCAACAGTTTGAGAGTCAGTGTGCATAAAACCATTGCATCTTTTAGGCGGCATATATTAGCTGGCGCCATCTGTTGCACATACTGACTGGCTGCAGCAGCGCCATCTGTTAAACTGATTGACTGCTAAGTAAGCAGTACCATCTGTTTATATCGAAATATATGTATATGTATATATGTATCGAAATATATGTATATCGATATTGATACTAGATTCGTGCATCGTATTTAGTGTGAATCACAATCAGTCAGCACGTGTCAGAGTCTAATATTTGAACATCAAATAATATAAAAATGGATTCGGGCATAAATATTATCGATCTTAACTTGGACGTACTGGATATTATATTCTCGAACCTCAATATGGTGGATCAAATCAATTTGGCATATGCACATCCAAATCTGAGAGAAGGTTTTCTATTTCACAATAGAAGCAAATTTAAAACAATTGACTTTGATGATTTCGAAGTTCCAATGTGGGATTCCCTACTTTCCCTATGTGGATACATGGTAGAATCGCTTGAATTTGATGATTTAGAAGAAAATCTGTTGCTAGCCATGAATTGTGCAGCTAAACATTGCAAGTCGTTGCAAAAAATAGACTTTATGATTTTCGGTGTGGATAATCTAGATGAAGTAAGAGCCAGGCTCTGCGAACTTACAAGCTTGAATTCTATTAACATATATTGGTCTGATTATAACAGAAATTATGTTGAATCAATCAGAATAATCAAATCCATGCAAGAACTACCAAAATTACGAAAATTACACTTATATGATTTTCTTGAAGATTCATGTAAGTATTGCCAGTATGGCATTCAATCATTTTCACTTCTCATGAATTTACTTCAAACTTTCAGTAAATGAACTAAGGGAATTGACTCAACTGGAGGAGCTACATATAGTCAATTGGCAATTCCTCCGCATCGACATAGGGTATATTTGTGCCACATTAAAAAACCTTCGTGTCTTGCATTTCGAAGGACAAATAAAAGATGAAGATTCCTTTCATGTTCTGCCACAATTCTGTCCATTACTAGAGAAGTTATCGCTTTATTCATCCACTATAATACAAATACCGTACCTTCCTAAACTAAAAGAGCTTGAGGTAGACATCTATCGTGATCCGATTGACCAAAGATTGGGCGAATGTGGTCATCGCTACGCCAAACAATTGGACAAGTTAACAATTCTTACACATGAACCGATTAAAAACATAGAACTGTTGGAACAACTTCGTGGGATTAAAGATTTTAAAATAATTATTCATTAGATTATTGAATAGTTATTCTCACATTCGTGATTTAATTCCATAAGGTAGTCTCGTCGGCACACGCAGTGCGTTCGTTGAATGTTCGTAGAGACTTGATACCATTCACACAGCTTATACTTTTCTTTTCATATTCCTTTTCACGACAAGATCACCATATATTATATATTAAATACACATATTTTATGTTACATCATGATTAAATGCTTATATTGAATTCCGGATGAAAGTTTAACACGGAATAGAATCTCAAGGGATGCTGATATTATTTTAGCAGTAATTCTTCACTTTGGATCGAAACGGGACATGTACAATATACTTATATAACTGTTTACCAATGTACCTTTATAACTGTTTTTCTTTTTTGTAAAAATCAGTTTTCTCTTTACAAAATCAGTTAATAAAGAGGCTCTTAATTAGTGAAATTACTAATAAATCAGTAGATATGGCAGCCCTACCTAATGTACACATATACACCCCCACTGCGACCGATCTGCGCTGTTTTGTCTGGCTCCTCCTTAGACCAACACGACTGTCGATACTTTTTGGTATTTTTTGGAAATCATCTCATCTGTTGTTACGGACTGCTTTTTGTCGGTAGGGCCGCGCCAGCTAGCTCAGCAGCACTTGGGGAGGGGTTTTCCTCCAGCCCTGCAGTCCGCACCAAAATATCGATAATCATCGGTATTTACACAAAAGACGCATCACTGACAAAAGGTAAACAAACCAAAATGCACATAAAATACATATTTTAAGACATTTTAATTTATTTACATTCACAAACTACTCTACGAGGGACAATTAAACAACAACATCAGCCATTGGTGACAGCCAAGTCAGCGCGCACCCACCCAACCATGGGATGCTCCTGCTCTGGAGTTTCGGAGCATCACCCAAGTCGACGAGTCCGTTCCTGGCCAACTAAGGCCGCCCCATCTCCCCTAGAAAGGTGACTAGCAATTCATTTCTTTATATGTATTATACTGCACATTTATTCATAATATCCTATTCCTATCATTTCAGGGTAGGCTGGACCTAACATGTAAGAAACGAAACTAACGCAAACTTATAATTAATAACAATTTAAATCTAGATTTATGACTAATGGGACATATTTTGTTGTTTTTTTCAGGTCATGCGGATGTGAACGCCGCCAGGCAGGAAAAATATATGCCTGCAGGCAGAGACGGGCCCGCTACAGATTTTGCCGGCGCTCGTGTTTGTCCTGCACAGAAGGTGCGCTAGGTCTCTGGCGGACCGGTAAAATATATACGGCTGCTGGCGTGGCACCAGTCAGCCGTGGTACGGGAATCGTTGCCGTGAACGCTGCGTCTGCACACACACAAAATTATTAGCTAATAAATATTTAATAATTATTCTTTAAACAAAATTTAACACACGCACTTTATTATTTGCAGATTCTATCTGCGCCGACCGCTCGCTCAAATGCAACTGAGGAGTCGGCCGCCCTGGAGAGAGATGCTGGCGGTCATATGCCTGGGCATTCGGGCATCTGCCGACGGTTCAAACGGCGCTTGTCAAAACGGGAACCTTGGATCGGCGACCGATCTGGCTGTTAACAGACCCAAGGCCTCGCTTAGGCTCGCACTGCTTGTTCCGTAGGCAGATGTTGCTCATAACAGGGCGGCTGTGTTCATCGATATATGTCTATCGACACTCGAAATGAACACAGCCATTTCGCAATATGCAACACTGTTTAGGTCGACGAATTGATAAAATGGATGGGAGCCAAGGGAAATTAAACCCCAAACTGCTGTAAATAGTTGTCTTACACAGTCCGAAAAATATATACTGTAGTGGCTTACGATTATTCAGAGTTGCACTTTTGCCATTCGCACATAATGCGGACACGAGTTAACATTAACATTAACATTAACAGCGAATGTAAGCGAACCCGCCATTCTTAGCCTGACACTGCTGCTCAACACAAGTGAAAATAAAGAAACCAATTCTGAAACTTCGGTGTTTAAAATACATACATATGTATATTTATATAATATTATTTGCTAAGTTATTGTGGCAGATCTATTATGTTTTTACATGAGCTAAACGATAGTTGTAAATGAAATATCGATACTCATCAAAATTTCAATAACAGAACACATGGTATGTAATTACATCGATATTGATATTAGATTCGTGCATCATGTTTAGTGTGAATCACAATCAGTCAGCAAGTGGCAGTGTCTAATATTTTAATATCAAATAATTTAAAAATGGATTCGGGCATAAATATTATCGATCTTAACTTGGACGTACTGGATATTATATTCTCGAAACTCAAGATGGTGGATCAAATCAACTTGGCATATGCACATCCAAATCTGAGAGAAGGTTTTCTATTTCACAATAGAAGCAAATTAAAAATTAACCTTAAAGATTTCGAAGTTACAATGTGGGATTCCCTACTTTCCCTATGTGGATACATGGTAGAATCGCTTGAATTTGATTATTTAGAAGAAAACCTGTTACTAGCCATGAATTGTGCAGCTAAACATTGCAAGTCGTTGCAAAAAATAGTCTTTATAGCTTACAATGTGGATAATCTAGATGAAGTAACAGCCAGGCTCTGCGAACTTACAAGCTTGAATTCTATTTGCATATATAGGTATGGTTATAACAGAACACTCTTTGAATCAGTCACAATAATCAAATCCATGCAAGAACTACCAAACTTACGAAAATTACAATTAACTAATTATCCTGAAGAAGCATGTAAGTATTGCCACTATGCCATTCAATTAGTTTGACTTCTCATGAATATACTTCGAACTTTCAGTAATTCAACTAAGGGAATTGACTCAACTGGAGGAGTTATATATACGGAATCATGAACTTCCCATCGACATAGGGTATATTTGTGCCACATTAAAAAACCTTCGTGTCTTGATTTTCGAAGGAAAAATAAAAGATGCAGATTCCTTTCATGTTCTGCCACAATTCTGTCCATTACTAGAGAAGTTAACGCTTTCTACATACAAAACAATACAAATACCTTACTTTCCTAAACTGAAAGAGCTTCAGATATACATCTATAGTGATCCGATTGACCAAGCATTGGGCGAATGTGGTCATCGCTACGCTAAACAATTGGACAAGTTAACAATTCATACATATGAACCGATTAAAAACAGTGAGCTGTTGGAACAACTTCGTGGGATTAAAGATTTTGAAATAATTATTCATTAGATTATTGAATAGTTATTCTCACATTCGTGATTTAATTCCATAAGGTAGTCTCGTCGGCACACGCAGTGCGTTCGTTGATGTTTGCAGAGACTTGATACCATTCACACAGTTTATACTTTTCTTTTCATATTCCTTTTCACGACAAGATCACCATATATTATATACATATATTTTATGTTACATCATAATTAAATGCTTATATTGGATTCCAAATTAAAGCTTAACACTTAATCTCAAAGGATGCTGATTTTATTTTGGGCTTTTATTTTTGCAGTAATTATTGACTTTGGATCGAAATGGGGCATGTACAATGAATATGAATATGAATGTGTATGCGTGTACATACATATACATAAAAGCATGTCTTTGCATGTCTTGTTCTGTTCCGTTGCAACGTCGTAGATCCTCTGGGCAACAACAACATCAGCTTATAACCAGAACCAAATAAAGGCAACAACAACAACGGCACAGAGTGCACACCATGTAAATCATATGGAATATATGTAGATTTAACATACGTCGTAAGAACCAATGATCCCTCCGTGTCCGTGGATTGTGGTCGGGCAGTTTGGCAGATGAGTGCTTCTATATTGGATAGTTAAAGAAACAAAGCCACAGCACACACACACACACAAAATCTTCATTGTTTTTATCTTATCACCGTTGAAAGTACAATACAAAGAAATAAATATAGAATTGTGCAGAAAAGGCCACAATAAATATGCGACTCAGACGTCCAAAGTTGATAAAACCAAGCCCAATATGCCCTATATGCATACATACATACATATGTATGTATATGCCTATAATCTGTAGAGCAGTATGAAATATCAATGCACAAGTAATTTGTTCTTTTACCTAAGAGAGTTTCCACTCCCTCTCTCTCGCTCTCTCTCTCTCTTGAGAGCGCCAGGCCAAAACACCGGCACACTCTCAATCTGCACTCAGCTCTCTTCTCGCTTTGCCCTGCGAGAGAGCGCAAGTGAGAGCGAGAGCGCGCACATGTTAAGTAGCAGAGCGACGCCGCCTTGTGGCTCAGTTGTTCGTCGCCTGCCAAAGGCCAAGCACGCAAAAAAGCTACTCCGACTACCCCGCGCGCGTTCACCTGCTCCTCCTGCTCCTCTTCCTCCTCCTCCACACACTGCTGTTCATCACAATTCTGAGCTGAATATAAACAAAACGTGAAGTGACACTTGAAATGAGGCCGCGCTTTGTTTAGGTTTAGTTTTAGTGCGTGCAACACAGAAAACAATTCACATTGCTGCAATTAAAGCGCAATTATTGTTATTACACGCCCAGCAGAGGCAGAGGCAACGCACAGTGGGGCATCAAAGTCAAAATACTGTATGCAACAGGCTGACCAAGCAACAGCAACAATAACAACAGAAACACAAGCTACGCAACTGTAGAAAGTTTTTATTGTTATTATTTTTTAAGACATCCCCCCCTCCCCAGCTCTTTCCCCCTCCCTTTCACACGCTGCGCCAAAGTCAAAGCCAAAATCCGCAAAACGACGAAAAAGAAATTCGAGTGTGTGTGCGAGTGTGTGTGTGTAACATACTAAATTGGCAACATTTTAACAACTTTGGTTAAATAAATAAACATTATGTCTGGTCCACTGCCCGAAATCAGCGCCGAGCAGCGTCAAACATTGGATCAGGTAAGAGAACAACAGAGAGAGAGTGAGAGAGAGAGCGCCAACAAAAGCTGCTCTTCATACGATGCTGCTCTCTCTCTCTCTTTCCCAATTCAAAGAGAACACACTGTGCGTGGGCGTCGCAAATGATAAGGCAAATAATGAAATTGAATGTTTGCAAGCAACGCAATAATAATAAAACAATCAGATCTATTTACTGGGGGACTAAATCCAATTATAAATGTAAATATTATTATTATTAATTATTGTACCATTATATGTAAGGTATTATTACATATGTATAAACCTGTTTACGTTTCTTGTAATATCGAATTATAGATGGAGAAATTGTACACACATTCTTCCATTCTTGTAGTACTTTTCCTATTCAGCTTTTCAGTGCTGCAACTTATAACATATCGCATTACATTTATGAACTTATCGATAGCTATCGTAACTACGATACCATAGGTATAAAGTACAATTATATGTATGTATGTAAGAATAACTGTAACTCGCCACAAACTGTAGTCTTACAAACTGAAGCTCATAGCAGTACCTAAGTCTAACATGATCTGAAGTTCGTCTCCTTTCTCCCTATTAAAACTTGTTCTTTAAACTCGTAGTCAAGATTTTGGTGTATAAATATTATTCCTTTAAGAAACACGTTGCTATCTTATAAAGACTGCTATAGAGCTTAAAAATATAAAGAAACAATCCGCAAACTAAAAAAAAACAATATAATTATAGCTAGAATTTAGAGAACGATTGCGTAATACGATATTTTCAAGAAAAATACAAGTGTGAGGGTTTATTATACTTTTACTATACAATATACTTCTACTAATATTGAGTGTACATGTTTAATTCCAGCCTTTCCACTTAAAAAAGTGATTTATATGGCAAATAAATTGGAATTTATTTTGATAATTATATGTATACAAATTATAACCTAATGTATTGCCAAAATCGTGTACTTCAACGTAGATTTCTCGTGTTTATTTGCAAAAAAACATGTACCGCATTGCGATAAAAAAAAAACATGACTAATTGCGCATTTAAAACTTGTACAAACTCATCGATGCGTCGACTTTGAAGTCTGAAGTCTCTGTTCAGGCGTAACATATGGCATGGAAATTAGATTGCAAATCGATTTGCATGCATATTGTCACACTGTGCAGCAGTCAATAGAGTCAATAACAACAACAGCAACAACAACAACAACAACAACAACGACGTGTTCTGTTTTTGCCAATTGTTGATGTTGTTCTACGCTTGAGAAATCGCAACGCAGCCTCAGTCGGCGTCGCAGTCCACACCGGCCTCAGGCAGACACATAAATCTACATGTCTCCTTGATTTTCCTTTACCGCCTCCAAAATGAAATCGAATTTGAAAACGGAACCGGTTAAATTGCCAAAAAAAAATAACACAAAAATGTTGCACACTTTTGCAGCTGCAGTCGGCAGATGACCCCCTTCAGGCCCCCCCCCCCCTTCCCCTACCCTAACTATGACGAAACATTTTTGAAATGGCTTTTAGTATTACAATTACAATTACAATTGTCATTTCATGGCCGAGCAATTGCAATTAGAAGTGTCATTAGCTTATCTCAAAGAGCCCAACAAAATGATCTTGCTCTCTCTCTCCCTGAGCTGGCCCAAAAAGCTAAATACTTCCACCAATACAGACATATATATACATACTATATACATACATACATATACTAAATACCTATACATATAGACATATACAGTTAACCATCTTGTAGAAATGCTAATGAGTTCTTCGTATGCCGCAACTGGTTTTCTGGCTCCCGGTGCGAAATCTTTCAATGTTTGTCTGCCCCGCCCCCCTTCACCCCTTGCACTCTTTTGCAACTGACGGTGAATTGAACAACAAACCGAATTTACAGTTGAAGAACAAACAAAATAACGTTTAACCACGTTTATAATGATATAATAATAATAATATAATGGCGCCCAGCCGACCAACAGCCTTTTATGGAGGGTTTCAACTGCAATATCAAAATAATAGCTGAATTTAATATAGTTATATAATAGCATACTAAATAATACCAGCCTTATATAGATGCTTTCAACTGCAATACCAAAAAATTATAAGCTAATATATATATGTATATATACTATATAATATAGATATAGCTGAAAGTCAGCACGTCGCATTTCAACTTGGGCTTAGCCTTTGTTTAGTCGCGGCAATTTACAGCACTCTGAAGTGGCAAGAACCCGCGTTAAGTTATGAGGAAGTCGAGCTGAAAAAATGCTAAATGACCACTGTGCAGCAACAATATAAAAACCCAAGCGAGAAGAAGCATCTTTGACGGGTATCTGTACGTCTCTGTCTGTCTGTGTTAGCCTTGTTATTGAATTTCAAGCAGTCGACGAGCTGACGAATTGCCAAGTGTGTGTTTGAATAAATTCCAAGCTCAAGTTTAGCAACGACAATTAAACAAGCCCAACACGAATTTATTTTAACATATGTTAATTGGGTTGACAGTAATACTCTCCAGCTGTACCAGTTATAACGACCGTTATGCAAGTTATGCCTGTAATTGAGCAAGTACTACCAGCTGGGAACTACAGTTTCCCCATCTATCGATAATACTTGGTTAATCCAATTCCTACTACGACTACGAGTTGTGTTGAGTCATGCCTTCAGCGAGTGAGAATAAATTAAAAGTCAACTTGGCCTCGAGAGTTGAACTGGCAAAGCCAAAAGGGGAAATAGATCAGAAGTTGTTGTGGATCGTAAAGTTTTTAATACACCACAAAAGTAAGGGGTATATGCCCCGTCCCCCCGCATCCCTTGGTAGGGTATGAAAATTGGCATTGCATCAAGGTTATATTAACAGTTATTGGAGGTAAACAAGTTTCCGATTCAAGCACAAGTCAAATAAAGTTAAGACTACGAATCGAGATACGCACACTTCAGTCACATGATTAACGGTATAACGGTGCTAATATTAACCCAGATTAGTGCTAATCGCGCAATTCAACAAAGTTAAAAGACCTTTCAGATGTTTAAGCACAGGGTGCACTCAAGGTCAGCAGACTATTGGAAATGATCATTTGTATAATATAATCTCTGTATATATTTGACATGAGAAGTGATCAGTTATAGCTAGAATATATATATGATATATATTAAGCATAAGAATTGATCAGTTATATGTATAATACATAGCATATAATAGGCATAGAGAAGTGTTCAGTTATTTTCATCAATATGTACATATTTCATTTGAAGAGATCTCCTATAAAATCCAAATATATCTCTAGTACGCATTAAATATCATTAGATATATGTATGTATTATATAATCTGCATATTCGATGTAAAACATAATGAAATGATTATTTATATGTATAATACAATCCATATATAGTATATAATATATATATATATATATAATATAATATATATTAGAACTAATCGTTTATATACAATCATCTAAATATATAATATACTAGACATTAGAAATGATCAGATTTATCAAAGTTATATATATTAAATCAATATAATGCCAAGACTAGACCTTACAAAAGAGCAGTTAAATAATATATATTATTTATATATTAATATATATTATCATTATATATCCATTATATAGTATATAATCTATATCTTGTTATTTTATCTGTTTCTTCTTCACTTCAAGTTCCGCAAGCTAATGCAGAATGAACTGAACGAGACACATGACGACTACTTTCTGCTGCGTTGGCTGCGAGGTAAGTGCAACTAATCAGATATTTATATATGCTATATATACTATACTGTACTATGTTCATTCTATAGCTCGCAAATGGAACCTGGAAGCAGCTGAGCAAATGCTGAAAGCGGTAAGTGCAAAGCCGGGGAGACCTTTAAGATCAGAGACCCTCAAGATCGCAACTTACTCTCTCTCTCTCTCTCTCTGCCACTCCCTGCAGAGTCTCAAAACCCGCGCCATGTGGAATGTGGACAACCTGGAGAAGTGGGATGCACCGCAGGCGCTGCGTGAGTATTTACCCTATGGACTTATGGGATACGACAATGAGGGTTCACCAGGTAAGTGGAGGGACTTGACAATCATCAAGATATAAAGTAAGTAAACCTCACTCACCTCCCTCTTCCTCTTCGCAGTGATTGTGTGTCCATTCTACAACTTTGATGTCTGGGGCATGATGCACTGTGTGACACGCTTTGAGTTCCAAAAGTACCTGGTGCTGTTGCTGGAGCGCTTCATGAAGACCGCCTACCAGCAGAGTCAGCAGCATGGCTGGAAGGCGCGTCAGCTGGTCGTGTTCTTCGACTGTGAATCGTTGAACCTCAAGCAATACGCTTGGCGTCCCGCTGCAGAGTGTGTCATCTCCTCCATAAAGCAGTACGAGGCCAATTTTCCCGAGCTACTTAAAACATGCTACCTCATCAATGCACCCAAACTGTTCTCGGTGGCATTTAACATAGTGAAGAAGTTCCTGGACGAGAACACAACGAGCAAGATTCATATCTATAAGACGGGAGCGGACAAGTGGCAGCAACAGCTCTTCTCCCACGTGGATCCCAAGCAGTTCCCGAAATGCTGGGGCGGACAGTTGGTGGATAAACTGGGGGATCCACAGTGCAAGTCCCTCATGGTCTGGGGTGGCAAACTGCCCGAGGAGCTCTTTGTGGATCAGAGTAATCAGCAGAGCGACAAGGACTTCATTGAGACGCAGGTGAACAAGGGCGACAAACTGAAGCTGCAGTTCAATGTCAGCGGGCAGCTGAAGGATGAGCAGCAGCAACAGTCGCAGCAGCAGCAGATCCTCTCGTGGAACTTCCGCACTTTTGACTACGACATCAAGTTCGGCATTTTCAGCGTGGACAATGCGACGGGAGAGAAGCGCAGCGAGGTGCCACTGGGCACGGTCTACTCCAACGAAATGGACGAGGCGGGCTTCATCTCCACGCGACCCAATACCACATGTAAGTGTCCAGAGACTGCTCTCTCTCTTTGAGCTATAAACTTATCCATGTTTGTCTCTCATTTTATAGACACCGTTGTGTTTGACAACTCGTCGAGCTATCTGCGCAGCAAGAAGCTGCGCTACTGGGTGGACCTCATCTCCGACGAGGAGGAAGAGGGCATCAGCGAGCTGACCAGCCAGATGGACAGCACACAGCTCGCTGCCTCGCACTAATCCAAGCCAAATATGAACAAGTTGAAACAACAATCAATCCTCGGTGCAAGTAGTCACAAATCTCTCCAGGCTAGAAATATATATTGTGATATTGTGGGGAGCAGGGCGTGGCAGGCAGGCAGGCAGGCTGCTCATCGTCGTGTTATAATTAGTTAACAATGTTAGTTAGTGCTTTATTGCCTCAGTGTACTCAGTGCACATTTGTACAATTGTTCTTTTTATTGTAATGTATATTCTTCTACTCTCCTCTCCCTTTCTTTATCTCTTCCGTATACGGTATCATTTAATTGTAATCATAATTTGTATTCTTGATCTTGAACTCGCTGTTGGTCTTGACTTTTGAGTGTGTGTTGCAACTTGTCGGGCATTAAATCAATAATAAATAAATAGCAATATATATATATCGCTGTGTGTGTTTGTGTGTGTCGCACTTGCGCCGCCTCTCATGGCTGCTGCGAGGAGGCGCGGCGCTTGCGCCTTCATCACTGCGGACCCCCAGGATTGGGTCCCAATTGCGGTCCACCATGTCCACCTCCGACTTGCTGCGGCTGCAGTTGTTGCATTGGCATCATTGGATTCGGACTGGAGCCAACACCGACGCCAACACCAACGCCGCCGGCGCCCACACCACCCACCAGGCCACCCACACCAACACCAACAGGTGGACCAACACCAATACCCGCATTGGGATTTGGTGGTGGTGGTAGATCCGTGGTTAAATTGGTCAGCAGATCTGTAATGGCCGGAAAGAGTGAACATTGATTCTGCTGCACTCCGAACTCGGCAAAGCGACGCAGCAATGTGTTGGCCGCCGCCATCATGGGCGATGGAACCTGTTCACGTCGCTCGGCGACCTGTGTGTGATTGGTGGCAATGTCATGGACAATGGGCAGCACCAGGGAGGGACTATCCTTCCAGTCCTTGCCGTTGTAGGGTATGCGTGTGATGTGCAAGAAGAAGAGCACCTTCATGCGACCGAGCACCACACAGGGATTCCCAATGGGCACAATGGGCAGCGCCGAGGGCGGCATACGCATGCACATCTGCACAGTCCACTTGAGTTGATCGCCACCCAGTTCGGGCTTCAATTCCAATCGCATGATCTGCACAAAGTCCTTGACCACATGACCGGGTAGATTCAACAGCCGGCAAATGCTGTGCAACGCATTGGGGCGATACGGGGGTGCAGCGACGCGGGTATCAAAATATTGCTCGATCACAAGCAGATCGTCGGGACTCAGCTGGAACGTTGGCTTGTCTGGCATCGGTGGCAATTGGGTGACCTTCAGATGCAGCGACTGCATGTGCAGCTGGTTGAGCATCACCTGACACTGCAGGCCATCCACCTTGAAGAGCACCACACCCGGTTCGGTGGAGTTCAACGCGGTCAGCGTCTCCTCGCTCTGTATGTTACGATGCAGCTGGCGACGCATATAGACGCAGCCGAGGAAGCGCTCCAAGGGGCTCATGTCGGCCACATTGATGTCCTTGTTGGGATGTGGACTGGCACGGCAGAGCGTCTCGAGTGCTTCGTGGGTCAACAGCGTGGGCACAGCACCAGCCCAGGGTCGATTTAAAGTGCCACGCGTGCCACTACGATCACCAACACCTCCTCCTCCTCCCTGACCAACAACACCTCCTCCTGTGCTCTTGTGCTCTGGACTCTGTCCGGGCCGTGGCGATGGGCGCGGCATGCTTGGTGATCCCGGCCAGTTGCTATTCGCCGGCGACATGGCTGTGAACGGTGAATCCTGATGGCTTTGCATGTACAACGTATTCGGCCCCGGACTATGCACCATATGCGGACTGGGCTGTGGATTCAACGGTGACGAAGGCATCAATCCACCGGGCGATGGATGAGGCATGTGCGGTGCTGGTGGTGATGTTAAATTAAAGTTCGCATGACTCTGTGCACCACTGCCACCTCCACCACCAGCACTGGGATGCGGACTGGCCGGTGTGTGGGGATTGGAGCTAGACGGTGGCGTATGTGGTGCAGGAAAACGTAGACCACTATCCCGCGGCGATTGTGGTCCTCTCATGCCAGCGCCAAGGAAGGGTGAAGAGCCTCCCGCACCCACACCAGCCACACTGCTTGGCCCACCATAATTATCCTCTAGCCCCATTGGCGACAATGGATTGTCATCCTCATGCGGTGCACGTCCTCGATAGACAGCAGACTCATCAACGTATTTCGAGAGAAACGCCTTGAGCCCCTGTATGGGCGTGAACTCCTCAATGACGTTGCGCTCAAAGCGACTGCTGGCACCGTCCCGAATGGAAACCAAACGATTGGCACGGAAACGCAGCTCCAGACAGTACACGGCGTGGTAGGTCAAGCGCATCAGGCAGGGTGACTGCGGCAGCATGCAGAACGACAGCACGGGCACTTGAGGGCGCTGCAATAGATTACAATATGTAGAACACACACAGACAGTACACTTGCAACATTAGTGGCAACTTACAGGAATACCCAACAGTGGCAGCACCGGCAGCTTGGCAATGGAGCTCATGGGATTGTAGGTCTCATGGAGTATGTGAGCAATGCTTGTCAGACTGTGCTGCTGATTGAGATGCTGTGCCAACTGATCACGCATCATGGAGTGTGCATTTACAGCCGATATGCCGCCCACAAAGGTCAGTCGGAAGCCATGCGACTGCACAGACCAGTAGATGTTGCAAGTTACCTCCTTCTTGGGCCCATAGCCCAGCAGCAGATTCACATAGCTGTACGACTTGACCACCAGCATATCGCCAAGGCTTAGTCGCTCTACAACAAGATTATGATATAGCTTATTAAATATAAATCAAATCAGAAATTCAGTTAGTTTGCTTACTGTTGCGCAGCTGCTCGGCAAAGTCGTGCACGAGCGTATAGAGATAGACAATCTTGGACCAGTCGTTAAGCAGATCCTCGACAGTCTTGGAGAAGTCATGATTGGCCTGCTCATAGGTTAGGTAGACAGTGCGCCGATTACCCTGCTCCTTCTGGTGGGTACTCTGCAGCGGCGTGCTGTAGAACACAAACTCAACCACCCAGATGCGCACTTGGCTGTTCTTGTTGGTCTGCGAGCGTACCGATATGGAGAGTACACGACGCATTAGATCATCCCACACATGTGGCTCGATCTTTGGCAGCGCTGTTGATGTTGTGGAATTGGGTGCACCTGGCTTGGCAACCTGTTGTTCCCCTGTTGCTGTCGTTGCCAGAGCCGTGCCAGGCTGTGGCAGCGCAAGGATCTTCAACACCAACGACGTTGCATTCGCCTCCACCTGCAGGCCACTGTGTGGTATGCGATATTTCGATAGTGTTTGTGCCAAATTCAGGAACGGTATCTTCTCATCACACATGGCCACTACATGGGCCAATTCCGGTATGAAATATGCTGGAAATATTGTCTTTTGTTGCTTGGCTGGTGGTGCCAGAATGTCACTATTTGATTTGCGTTTATGTGGTGATAACTCTGCTGGAAAGAACACAGTTGTCATTATCAATCTCGTTAAAGTGGGCGCCTGCACTCACCATCAACCTCTGTGCCGGGTCCGTGGGTGGCCACGAATGTGTCAAACTCAATCAGGCGCATTAGCTTCGTATACAATTTGGGTATCTCGGAAGGTGGTTGCGCCACTATGGATACCAACTGCTTGGCCGAGTCATCTACAACATCGTTCTCGTCCTTTTGAAAGACAACAAAGCCCAGATGAAAGGTATACTCCATTTCGTTGGGCGTTGCCGGCTTCTCTTTCAATTGTACCACCTGCAAAATGAAAGCGATGAACTTGTTAGAAAGGTTCTGCCATGCATCGTTCTCTTAGCTCTACACTTGCCAAAATAATATTGGGATGACGATGCAGCTTCACGTAGATCTTGTGGCGTCCAGCCTGTAACAACTCCTGCTCGGGGAGTGTTAGGAAGGGCAACGTCTCAGTGGCTGTGGCAGGCAGATGCTGCAGCGTCTTCTCGCAACGTCGATGGGTGATCCAATAGCGTAGCTCCGAGAGCAATGCAGGTAGCTTGCTCCGATCGCCATTGAGGCAATCCTGCATATCATCCGTGATGGGGCAATCCAAATGTTTGGGCACATGACAGCGGAACATGCCAGTGTGCGTGTCAATGGTTATGTGAATCTGCTCGGCCCGCAGGCAGGGCGACAACACGGGTACAGTTAGTATAGCTGGTGTGCCCTGCAGATTAACTGGAGTATAGATTAAATCATGTGATTATATGAGCGAATTGCTGGCACAACAATAACAACTACAACAACATTTACACTCACAGTCAACGTCCTTGAGGAATGCCTGGAATTCAAGTTTAAGATCACTCAGTCTGGACACTGAACGAATGTAAACCGTGTGCACAATCAGGCGCTCCATGGATAGATGCTCAGAGCGCACAGCACGATCGGCAACCTCAGCTGATTCCTTGGCGCCCAGCGAGGGAACATGCACAACGGCCAAGGGACGCCCTATTTCACTGGGATCCGACTGCACAGTGAGACGATAGCCCAGTTCCGATTTGAGATCACGCCAATAGGAAACGGTTAGCTTGACTCCAGGCACATACTCCTCCACATTGATATTGTTGTCGTCCAGGCGCTCATAGTTAAGTCGCAGCGTTTGTGTATAGAGCACCTCCAGCTGCAGCGATTGACAGAAGTAGTGCAGGCAATTGTACACCTCACTGAGTGCATTGGGATTCTCGACGAGTCGCGCCTGAATCAGTTGATGTATATAGTTGACCTGCAGCGGATGCACCAATGACTTGCCATCTGTTGGGATACATATAGAAGAACATATTGAAGATTTATTACTGCTCAGTAATGACTGTAACTACAACTTACCGCCCGTCTCCTTGTCCTCGACGAGTACATCAATATCTAACAGACGCCACGGCACATTTGGACTGTCGCCCATGACGGTGAGGGCGACGCTAAACTCGTGTTTCACCTCAAACGTGACACGTCCATTGCGTATGCGAAACTCTCGCATCTGAGGCAGCAATTTCCCCGTGACCAGACGATGCTGTATGACCTGATTGAGACGCAACAGTGTCTGCTTCTTCTCAGCCGGCGTTATGGCATCCGGCGGCACAATGCGTTCCCGTATGCACGTGGGCAGCCTGTTGTATGTGCCTGTGGTGAGCACCTCCACAGCAGCAGGAATGTGAAAGTTGGGCAGACGTGCCCGCACCAGCGTCTCCCGCGACATGCGTGCCAGCATGTCAGCGGTTTCCACAAACAGCATATTCTGCTTATCCAGAAAGCTCATTATCTGTGAGCTCTTGTCTACCTTGGACACGGAGTTGCCCCACTTTACCAGAGCATTGAGGCGCGTGAATAAGTGTCGCGTGCGTGCCGCATACGCATAGATTTCCACCTTTCGCTCCATATCCGTCTTGCGTGGCAATCTGTAGATGAAGAAGTGTCAAGAATTGCAACACGGCCCCCTCCCCTCCTCGTCATTTGACTCGTTGTTTTCTACTCACAATTCGGCCAGCACCATCAGCTCGTGGTATGTGCGCTGTATAATGAAATCGATCAGCACCGACATTGACATTGTATTAATCCTTGGTCCGCCCTCCTGCCCAGCTGGAAGATATCCAGCGCTGGCACCGGGCATTTGTTCCAGCGGCAGCGGCGTAGGCGCCATGTTTTTTCCTTAAGAGTTTTCTTTAAATGTTTCAAATGCTGCAAAGAATACTCCCAACGAGTTGCGTTATATTTTTTCGAGTTTCTTTTAACTTCGCAATTTCTGTTTCATAGTTTTTATTGAACTTCTTATTTGTTTTCGCGAAAAGTTTAGAAATTTATTAATATGCTTCCCGTGAATTCGACATGTTGCACACAAAAAATATCGGAATGCCCCTTAACAGAATCGAGTATCGATAGTACATGCACAAATTAGCTATCGGGTTAGCAGCTGCTAATTTCTTTTAATCGAACTCTTGAAATTCAAAATTAATTCAATTGAAACTGTCAGTTCGTTCATAGCAAAAAAATAAATAATAATATACATTTTTAATAAATTACCGGAAATTAAAGACCGATTAACTGTCACTCACTATTCAAAATATATAAATAACCATAATTATATTTACTTAATTTGTTAATATTAATTTAACAATAGTTGAAAATATAAATATCGTTACTCATAAGTACTCCAATTACTTGAATATGTTATGTATATCGATATTGTTATTAGATTTGTAGTGGCTTACGATTATTCAGGGTTGCACTTTTGCCATTCGCACATAATGCGGACACGAGTTAACATTAACATTAACAGCGAATGTAAGCGAACCCGCCATTCTTAGCCTGACACTGCTGCTCAACACAAGTGAAAATAAAGAAAACCAATTCTGAAACTTGGGTGTTTACAGATTCGTGCATATTATCACCAAGCAATGAACATATAGAAGTTCAACACTGAGTACAGCTGGTAGTAAATAATTCCAAAGAAAAACTAAGTGACTATTTTATATTTCGATAGCCGACAGATGCCGATGTCCGTTCGATGTTCGACTCCTCGGTTAATGCTGATTCAGAATCGATTTTTTAAATTGGTTAACAGAGACTGTTAACAAGGGAGCTGCTTTTGTATATATTATTTAGTGCTGGCAACGCCGCTGATGGTATTAGGCGCGCAATTTTAATTATTTTAAAAGTGAACTTATTGTTCATTAATTTCTAGATGATTTAGCATATATTAAAGTCATCAATAATAAATACAAATAATACGCACGTGCTCATCACACACCATCCAACCAAAATAAAATCTCTCACTCGTGAAACACCTCGGACTCTGGGGTCCCAAACTCGCCATAGCGTCAAATGAGAAAAATCCGCTGTTTGAGTAGCTTAGTGTATGTTGTTTTAACATGAACCACTAAGCATCGAACTTAGTGCATGAACTTAACGATATTTGCAAATGTAAATATCGATAATCATACAAATTTCAATAACATTACATGGTATGTAATATACTATATATACTATATATATATATCGATATTCATATTAGATTCTTGCATATCATTTAGTGTGAATCACAATCAGTCAGCAGGTGGAAAAGTTTCTAATACTTTAATATCAAATAATTAAGAAATGGATTCGGGCATAAATATTATCGATCTTAACTTTGACGTACTAGATATTATATTCTCGGAACTCAGTATGGAGGATCAAATCAACTTGGCATATGCACATCCAAATCTGAGAGAACGTTTTCTATTTCACAATAGAAGGAATCTCAATGCTTTTACCATTGATAAGTTTCCAGTTGAAATTTGGGATTCCCTACTTTCCCTATGTGGACCCCTGGTAGAGTGGCTTATATTGTCTCCCTTAAATACAGACATGTTGCTGGCTATGAATTGTGCAGTTAAACATTGCAAGTCGTTGCAATATATAGGCTTTTCATTGAATCTTGTGAATAATCTAGATGTAGTTAGACGCAAGCTCTGCGAACTTACAAGCATAACTCAAATTACCATAAGTAGGTCTGGTTATGAGGAAGAACGCATTGCATTGAAGAGAATAATCCAATCAATGCAAGAATTACCAAACTTGCGAAAATTACACTTATATGATTTTCCTGGAGATGCATGTAAGTATTGTCAGTATGGCATTCAATCATTTTGACTTCTCATGAATATACTTCAAACTTTCAGTAATTCAACTAAGGGAATTGACTCAACTGGAGGAGTTATCTATAGGTGATTATGAAGGCTCCTTCATCGACTTAGGGTATATTTGTGCCACATTAAAAAACCTTCGTGTCTTGTATTTCCAAGGAATACTAATAGATGTAGATTACTTTCAAGTTCTGCCACAATTCTGTCCATTACTAGAAAAGTTAACACTTAATTCATCCACTATAATACAAATACCGTACTTTCCTAAACTGAAAGAACTTGAGATACATATCCGAAATAATCCGATTGACCAAAGATTGGGCGAATTTGGTCTTCGCTACGCCAAACAATTGGACAAGTTAACAATTTATACATATGAACCGATTGAAAACAGTGAACTGTTGGAACAACTTCGTGGGATTAAAGATTTTAACATACACGTATGGCAAAATACACCCTGGGTCCAATGAGCTACCGCTGAGACCCAGCATTCGTTGAATGCCATAATGAGCCATGAATGAACGTAAAAACTTGATACAATTGACGTTTAAGTCACAGTTTATACTAATATTAACATATTCCAAGCACACAAGACGAGATCAAAGGTGAAAGGTATTATTATAACATTATTATTGTTACATATTATACACACAAAATATTTTGTTACATCATGGTTAAATACATAAATTGGGTGAGGATGATGTTTTTGTTTTAGTTTTTCTCTGATGTTGATGTTAAAAATAAGAAAAGAAAAGAAAACAACATTTCCGCTTTTGTTTCTTTGAATTTTGACAAGGTATTTGTGGCAACTCACACACACATACACACACACACTGGCAGACATACAACATGATGCATGTGCCCCATGCGGCAGGCTGAGATGGTGTATGCTGCATGCCTTGCACTCTTTCGCAGCCACTGCCACAGCTTGCAACATCAAGTGGCGGCACATGCCACGCACGCAGTACGTGCCCCGTGCTGCACAAGTGGCTGCCACCTATGGAAGTGCGTGTACTTCAAATTCAAATATAGAGCTTAAGCCCACCCTCCCGCACTCCCCGCGCCCTCTTGTCGCTCAACAACTTCCCCCCATTTCATTGTAAAACCGGCAGCGCATTCAAACGTGCCCCCTCCCCTGCCTGCCTGCCACATAAATAGAACTTTATGATGTTTTGGCCTCTTTGAAAGGGCGACTTCGACTTCGTCTGCACATCCGGCCCCGAGTCTCGAGAGCGACCACTTTACGGATCAGTTCGTGATCGGATCTAAACAATCTTTTGATTAATTAAGCGCACACTGAGGTAGATCCTGTAAACAGGATGCCCCGACGGGAATTGGGTGACGAAACCAGACAAGCCAGAGATCACTCACTTAAGAGACAGAGAGAGAGAGAGAGAGAGGAAGGAAGAGAGAGATGCAAATGAACTCGCAGCAGTTCGTAGAAGATTAACAGATCATTTATGGAACCGCAAGTTAAAGACTTTCATTTGAAATCAATTATAGAATTATTTACACAAAAGAGGAGAACAGAGAGAGAGAGAGAGGGAGAGGGAGGAAGAGAGAGAGGGAGAGGGAGGAAGAGAGAGAGAGACAGGCAGTGACACCCGCATTTATTATACCCTTGCAATGGGCTATGAGTTTTTAACGCGCCTCAGGAGACATCTCCAACCCTATAAAGTAGAGCTGGAAAAACATCGATGTTTACGTACATCAATGTTTCGATGTTTTTCAGAACAAAACAATGTATCGATATACCGAAGTTTCTACGAGCGCAAGCTGTAAATTTATATATAAAATTAAAAAAAACAAAAGGGGAGATTGCAGTTTCTAAGGCGCTAAGATCTTTCGATTAATCCTTATAAATCTCGACCAGATATGACTTAAATATTAAGTAATAATTTGTTGTTTTCGGCTTAGTTTAGAAGATATAGCCTTCGAAAAGTGCCGATTTGCCATATCAAATTCTCAGTTGAACATCGATGTTTAGAAACTTCGATGTTTTCAAAATTATCGATACATCGTCGATGTTCCTTCCAGCTCTAATGAGTGGCAATGAAAGAGAGACAAAATTTTGAATACACATTATACATATATATGTATATGTATAACTTGTATTGGAATAATCCGAGGACGCAAGGAAGAACCTGCAAGGGTATACAATCTTCGACGTGCCGAAGGTTGCCTTTCTTTCTTGTGTTTGTTTCTGCCTGTTGAATATCACATTAAGGCGATTTCGCTTATTTATCTCTGCGTAAATAATTGAAGATCTGCCGCGTTCTTGCCCAGAATTTATGGTCGCGTCGGTCTTCGTCTTCTTCGACTGCATTTTACCTACGCAAAGAACCGTTGTTCGCTATGTCGGAACAGTTAAAAATAACGACTCCGGCAGAGCACAATGCAGTGCATGAGAAGCAACAACAACAACGGTTGAGTGGGGTAGGGGTTGTGGAGGGGGGAGGGAGGTAGATGGAAGACTGTGCAATTGCGCCGCAACTCCTCTGGCTATGGTGGGAGATTTCGCTGAAGAGCCAGTACCAAAATAGATTTATGGCTGCCACAGTCACGTCGCGCTGCAAGAGAGCCACAACTCTCTATCTCTATCTCTCTCTCTCTCTCTCTCTCTTATTGGGTAGTGTCACTTCCTTCCTTTGTGCGCCTGGTCATGGCCAGTGACACTCTCTCTCTTCCTCTCTGTCTTCTTGTTAATTGCCGTGATTAAAGTCTTTGTTGTTGCTGTCTTTAGCCACATGTCACATGCCGCGTCCATTCCCCCTCGGCAACCACCGGCACTTTGTCGTCTGCTGGCCCATCTTCTTGACCCGAGCAACGAAATTGCATTTCCATGTAGGCGCCAGACACAATACAAGGGTTGCCACATGCAATACACATTTTATATCAGTTGAAAACAGTTTTTTTTTCAGTTATCTCTTCACAAAATCAGTTAGTCAATAAAGAATATAATAAAAGTCAATAAAAAGAGGCTCTAAATTAGTGAAATTACTAATAAGTCAGTAGATATGGCAACCCTTCATAATATACACATATACACATACACCCCCACTGCAACCGATGTAAGCTGCTTTGTCTGGCTTATGGCAACACGACTGTCGATACTTTTTGGTATTTTTTTTAAAATCGAATCAGCTGTTCAAGTCGACGAATTAATTGAAAACAATTATTTCTCATTCTAAGTGAATGGGAGTCAGGGGAAATTCAACTCCAAATATATATTTATATATAATAATATTTACTTGGTTATTGTGGACTGATCTAATATGTTTTAACACATAGCAATGAACACACATAGACCCTCAAAAAGCGTTAAAGTTGTTTCTGCTGGTTTTTTCTCGATCCAGCCACCCCAGAGTCCGAAGCTTTGAGATTAGAGACTTCGGCTTAAAGACTCGGCTGGGGCGGCTGCTTGTTCGGCTCGGGCGGCTGCTAGTTCGGCTCTCAGTACAAACAGCGCATTGCATCAAAACTGCTTCAGTCGCACAACGACAGTGGAACGATAAGCATGCATGCACTTCTCTGCGCTGTGCGATCGTTTCAATGTGTGCGTGTATGCATGCACAAGCTTGCCAATATATACATATGTAGCTTGAAAAATATAGATAATTAAATTTACATGTATGTATTTTGTTGTTGGCTAATTGTGAGTAAAACGTCACATTGATGCGCACAGTGTCCTACAAGCGATCTATTTCAAACGAAATGTTATTCAGACACAATAATGTTTTGTTTGTGGGACACTGTGCAGTCACAACATGTTGCAGGCAGACTGGCGCCTTGCACAAAACTGCAACAACAAAATACATGTAAATTTTATTATTTTCAAAATTTAATTCAAAAAAACTAGAAGCGACCGCCAAATTATATATAAATCATGATAAATATAGCCCTATCAGTAAAAGAACCAGTAAAAAAAGCAACAGTCGCGCGGCACGCGACAGTGGGTACCCTTCGACCTACGTTCCTAATACATATGTACACATATGCATATGCACATGATTTGAAATTATTCTCGATAGATGGCGCTCGCGCTTCGTGCTCGCCGGCCTCCCTTGTTAGTAGACACAAGCACTTGGTTTTATGCTCATACTTTCTTGAATAACTTTTGTGTTTATTGTCCGATCGGATTGCAATTTAGAGAATAAGTAGATGTAACTATTAGCTTAGTAAAAGTTAAAGTCAGAAAGTTGTATCTTTTATACAACGTTTACAAATGGAGTTCAAAAATTAAATTATTGATTTGCGGGGGCGGTGGGCGTGGCACCCAACATTTGAAATAAACTTCATCTGCGCCTGGTACACAGAAACCTTCCTGCCAAATTTGGTGCCTTTAGCTCTTATAATAGCTGAGATCTGTGTGTTCATCTGGTCATCCATACATCCGGACATCCGGACATCCGGACAACCGGACATCCGGACAGACAGACAGACATGGCTCAATCGACTCGGCTAGTGATCCTGAGCAAGAATATATATACTTTGTGGGGTCTCCTATGCCTCCTTCTGCCTGTTACATACATTTGCACAAAGTTAGTATACCCTTTTTTGACCATTTTGAATGGTCGAAGGGTATAAAAATTTAACAAAATCGGCCACGTAGGCAGATATTTAACCTTTACCAACAAGTCTAGTGGTGGTACAAAATTTTAGTTTTTTAGGGATTGTAAGACGGATAAGCATTTGTTTTTAAAGAATTGAAGTTGGTTTATTGATAAATAACAACTTGGAATCGTCATTATATTGTATAAATTTGTTTTCTTTAATTTTAAGTTAAAATACGGGTTTTTTAATCCCTTATATTATGACAAAAAACGGGTTTTTCCTTAAATTTTAAAATTTCAATTGAAATCGATTTTTTCCTTGAATTTTTGAAAATAAATCGATTCAGTAAACATCGATTTATTTCCACTTTTAATTGAATCGATGGCTAGCGCAAAGAAATTCGCCCGCGCTTAGTTGTGCGACTGAGTTGATGAGAGAACTAAAGAGAGCAAATCTCTCACTCGTGAAACACCTCGGACTCTGGGGTCCCAAACTCGCCATAGCATCAAATGAGAAAAATCCGCCGTTTGAGTAGTCTTAGTGTAAGTTGTTTTAACATGA
The DNA here is from genome assembly GCA_018904025.1 of Zaprionus vittiger. Lineage (NCBI taxonomy): Eukaryota > Metazoa > Arthropoda > Insecta > Diptera > Drosophilidae > Zaprionus > Zaprionus vittiger. The sequence goes on along the minus strand of JAEIFQ010001142.1, from coordinate 992,061 downwards.
ACTTAACGATATTTGCAAATGTAAATATCGATAATCATAAAAATTTTAATAACATTACATGGTATGCAATATATACATATATCGATATTCTAATAAGATTCTTGCATATCACTAAGTGTGAATCACAATCAGTCAGCAAGTGGCAAAGTTTCTTATACTTTAATATCAAATAATTTAAATATGGATTCGCGTATAAATATTATCGGTCTTAACACGGAAATGCTAGACATTATATTCTCGAGACTCAGTATGGAGGAGCAAATCAAATTGACATATGCACATCCAAATTTGAGAGAACGTTTTAGACTTCACAATAGAGGGAAATTCAATGAAATTAACCTTCATCAGTTTCAAGTTAAAATGTGGGAACCCCTACTTTCCGTATGTGGGTCCATGGTAGAGTCGCTTATATTGAGTGTTCACACTGTGAACCCTTTGCTGGCCTTGAGGCTAGCAGTTGAACATTGCAAGTCGTTGCAACATATAGACTTTTCAATTGGCTCTATGGAAGATATACATATAGTAATAAGTGTGTTCTCCAAACTTACAAGCTTAACTTCTGTTACCTTAAAAAGTTATCGATATACTCCAGATCCAGTTCCATTGAAGAGAATAATCCAATCAATGCAAGAATTACCAAACTTGCGAAAATTACACTTAACAAGTTTTCCTAAAGTTGCATGTAAGTATTGCCAGTATGGCATTCAATCCGTTTGACTTCTCATGAATTTACTTCAAACTTTCAGTAATTCAATTAAGGCAATTGACTCAACTGGAGGAGTTATATATACACAGTTCGCTAGATGCCCCCATCGCAATAGGGTATATTTGTGCCACATTAAAAAACCTTCGTGTCTTGGATTTCAAAGGACTAATAAAAGATGCAGATTCCATTCCACTTTTACCACAATTCTGTCCATTACTAGAGAAGTTATCGCTCAATACACACAGTCCAAAACAAATACCGTACTTTCCTAAACTTAAACAGCTTGAGATATATATCTATAATGAACCGATTGACAAATCATTGGGCGAATGTGGTCATCGTTACGCCAAACAATTGGACAAGTTAACATTTTATACAGAGAAACCGATTGAAAACAGTGAACTGTTGGAACAACTTCGTGGGATTAAACATTTTGAAATATTTGAAACAGGACAACCGTTTTATCACTAAGCATCGAACATATATATAGAGTACATATGTTCGAGAACATATGTTCGATGCTTAGTGGTTTTATTAAGGTGGTCTCTTCGGCACACGCAGTGTTCGTACACACTTGATATAATTGACATTTAAGTAACAGTTTAAACTAATCTTTACATATTCCGAGCATACAATAAAGGTCATCCTTTTCACGACGAGATGAAAGACGATCATTTTACAATATTATTATTATTACATATAATATACACAAATATTTTGTTACATAATGGTTTAATACATATGTATATTGGATATAATCTCAAGGGATGCTGATATTATTTTGGGCTTTTATTTTAGCAGTAATTCTTCACTTTGGATCCAAATGGGGCATGTACAATGTGTCTACATATGTATGTGTATGTGTTTACATACATACATACACATAAAGGCATGCCTGTGCATGTCTTGTCATGTTCCGTTGCAACTCCGTAGATCTTCTAGGCAACAACGGCACAGAGTGCACAACATATACATATATAAATCATATAGAATATAGATTAAGCATACGTCGTAAGAACCAATGATCCCCCCCCCATCCCTCAACCCTCTCTCCCCCTCTCCTGGTGGCAGCAAGTTCATTACGCTTGAAAAAGTCAAAAAGCTGCCGACAACACCTGCGAGAAATCCGTTCGTTTTGAGAAGGGATCGTGGCCGGGCAGGTTGGCAGGTGAGTGCGTCTATTTTGGCTGGTTACAGAAAGAAAGCCACAACAACAACAGCCACAGTACACACACACACACAAGCACACACATACACACAAATACACAGACGCGAATAAGTTTCTTTGAAAATGCCAAATTGCATGACTGCGTCACCGTCATCAGGCGCTGAATACGAGCGGCACTGGCTGCCCACCCTCTGCCTTCCCCTCTCTCTCTCTTGCTGCCTCTCTCTCTATCCCTCTCTCTCTCGCTCTGTCTGTCAGTGCGTTCTCTGCTAGGGCTTGGACAAGCCAACGGCATCGGCAACGGCATCGGCATCGGGGGGCATCGGTGCTCCGTGACGTTTTTGACACTGACTGCGCGGTCTGGCTGCCAACTTGATGCTGCGTTAGAAATATCTGCGCAGTGGTCCTTGCCAGTGTGTGTGTGTTCGTGTGTGTGTTCGTGTGTGTGTGTGTGTGTCTGTGTGTGCGTGTGTGTGTTTTCCCTTTTGGAAAATGTGCGACGTCGGCGGCAGCGGGAGAGAGAATAATAAAAACATTATTTTCAAATTTATTTTTAAACCGCACACACTTGTTCCAATGGGGCGCACGCTCTCTCCCTCTCTCCTACTCTCTCTCTCTCCCTCTCTCTTGCTCTGTCTCGCTGCTGCGATCCTCTGAGAAACAGCTGCTAGCTGTCGGCGCAACTGAGGCCGAGGCCGCGGCGTCGTCACCTCCTCGATGCTGCTCGAGATGTAAAAACTGTAAGTGGCATCGCCAAGAAAGTTCAGTTCTTCCTGAGATCTCGCTGCGTACGGTTTTCAAAAGAAAGCGAGACAGCAAGAGAGAGAGAGCGAGAGAGAGAGAGAGCGATCGTGCGCGCATACCTCCCCCCCTTCGTGGCAAGCAACGCATCCACGTGCAGTGAATGCCGCAGAATCTTTGTGTGTGATCGATTCGCCGCAGATCTGCAGCTCAGTAATTAGTGAGGATCGGGCCAACACTTGTGAAATTCGCAAAGAGAGACAGAGACAGAGGGAGAGACAGAGAGAGAGAGAGGGAGAGGGAGGGAGAGGCAGTGAAGAAAAGAAAATTACTTGCCGTAGGGTCGTGCCTGGTGATATATTGGTGATTATTGATTTCTCGCCCCTCGACTGAATCATCGTCTATATCGAGAAGAGACAGATCGACAGAGCAGCGGCGCAGGGGGCCAACGTCGTCGTCGTCGTCGTCGTCGTCATCATCATCGTGGCCATCGTTGTCGTCGGCCTGGACACGATGCAGCTAACCTCACTGAGGGGTCTCTATCCGGAATCGGAAACGGAATCGCCCGACTGCGATCCAGTGCGAGGTGAGTAAGCAAGCTGAATCGACTAGAAATCTATTGATATTTAGCTATTACACAATTGTTCCAATACGCAACCCTTCTGTACACACATATACATATGTATATATATATATATATCTGTATATATATATCTCTATATGTACAGACAGATAGAACTGTACATGATGAGCAAAACTGCAGGCGAGAGAAAAATAGCTAAATTAATATTATTATTTCTTTGATATTTTGACATTTACGCGAGAAATGCATTCGCATTGGCAATGATCGCCCCAACAGTTGCAAGTGCCCCAAACTGAAACTGTTGACAGACCCCCCGCCCCTTCCCTCCTACTCCTCCTCCTCATCCTCATCCTCCTTCCCCTCTCTAACGTTTCTTGGTTGCATAAAAAGTTAGAATATGCCACGAATCAGGGTCCCTCATAAAATTAGGATACATTAAGTTGGAAACGAGAGCAACAGTCGAGCGGCACGCGACAGTGGGATACCCTTCAACCTATTCATATGTACATACTTTCAAATTTTAACCGACAGATGGCGCTCGTCTGCCCTCCTTGTTAGCTGACACAATCTCTTAGAGTTCTGCTCATACTTTCTTGAATAACTTCCGTGTTTATTGTACGATCAAATTGAAATTTAGAGTATACATAGATATTTTAAACAGCTTAGTATATGTTCAAGTAGGAAAGTTGTATCTTTAATACGCCGCTTACAAATCGACTTTAAAAATTAAATTGTTGATTTGTGGAGGCGGTGGGCGTGGCAGCTAACATTTGATATAATCTTGATCAGCGTACAATATATAGGAATCTTCGTGCTAAATTTGGTATCTCTAGCTTTCTTAATAGCTGAGATCTGTGTGTTCACACAGACATGGCTCAATCGACTCGGCTTGTGATGCTGAGCAGGAATATATATACTTTATGTGGTTTGCCACGCCTACTTCTGCCAGTTACACACATTTGCACAAAGTTAGTATAGCCTTTTTTGAACATTTTCAATGGTTTCGACCATGTATAAATATGGGTATAAATATGTTTTATTTAAGCAATAAAAAGGAAGAGATTTTGGCATGGTAAGATTTCGAGATTATGTCAGGATAGATGAACAAATTAAAGGCTGAGCTGGCCGGATACTATAGGTATATGCTATATACTATATATACTATATATGTATAATATATGCATAACTTTTGCTGATCATGCAGAGTGCGCAATGCGTAGCAAACTGAGGCAGTATATGGTATGCTATACTACTATATAGTGCCATATAGCACTGTCTATCTATGGCATATCATACTATATAGTGGCATATATAGCACTATCTGTGTGCAGTTGCAGTTCACCTGCACGAAATTAATCATAAATCTGCAGCTGTATATATGCATATAGTATACATATCTGCGATCCTTTGTGTGTCCCCGATATTGTTTATAATTAGGCGCCGTAAACAGCAACGATGCTGATTGATCGAAGCGAGAGAGGGAGAGGGAGAGGGAAGCGGAAAGCGGCTTAATGATAAACAAGACGAAAAAGGAAACCAAAAAAAGAAAATAGATGGGGAGGGAAGGGGTGCGGAGGTGCAGTGCAGTGCGTCCTGTGCGTCTAGGTGGCATTGACACTTGTGCCGTAGGCGCCCGTGGCAACTCCGGACTCCCGTTGTTGTTTACTCATTGTGTGTGTGTGTGTGTTTGTGTGTGTGTGTGTGTGTGTGTGGGTGCATTGCCAAGTTTGAACTAAAATGTAAACTATGTGCACTTCCCCTCCTCCTGCTACCACTGCCCCTGCCCCTGTCCCTGCCCCTGTCCCTGTCCCTATGCCTGCCTTGGCCTGCGCTGCCTGGCTGTGGTTTATAAATAGTTCAACTGGGTATCCACGGGGTAACGCAGCCACGCAGCTACGCATCCACCAGCCAACAACATCACCACCGGCCAGCCGACGTCGCAGTCGCAGTCGCCGTCGCTGTCGACGTCGCAGTCGCTGCAGCAGCCATTAACATTTCAGTGTGCTTTGTGTACATTAACAGGACTTTGAACTTTCTTCGGGGGCCGCTTATATTTTGCGCAGATTTCCACACGGTAAATATACAAAAAGCATTTCCATGTCCATTGTGCTGCACTCGGAGAACTCTGAATGAGACAGAGGGGTTCAGTATGTGAGGGTGAGGGGGAGTGGGAAGTGTACTGCACTGAGTACAGGCATGTGGCATATGGAACAGGCGATTGAAGCCATTGAGAGATTGCTCAAGAAAAAGGCTTAGACAGAAATAGATTGAGATAGAGCTACTGTAGAGAGTATATACATATATGAGGGAGTGTAGTAATAGATATAGATAAAGATATAGATATAGATATAGTAATAGATATTGTACTATAGTAAAGATCATATGCATGAGAGATTGTTATATAGTTAAACATACGCAGTATAGTAAGGGATTGCCATGATATATATTTGTATTATGATATATATTGTATAGTTTATAGATAGTTTAGTAAAGAAAGAGTAGTTTAGTTATGTATATATTACACAACTTAAGGTGTTATAGTGCAGTTATATAGAATACAGAATGTATAATAGTATATTTATATATCATATATAGTATAGCTATATATGTGTGTGGTACTTAAACTGTTATCTAGACAGTATTATATATATGTAGACAGTCTAAGTATAATAGTTATGTGTGAGAGATTGTATAAGGCATATAGTTGTATTGAAATAGCACAGTGTAGTATAGTTAAAAGATAACATATATACACATATATAATTATATATATATACATGCAATATACTTGTAATTAAATGTAAATGAGTTATAGTATCGGAATACAAATTCCAGTTATGAATAGCACAGTTGTCTACACATAAAACAGTAATAAATATATAGAAAGAGATTGCACATACATTAATTATATTATAGTACAGTCAAGGTTTAGCAATATATACACAACTATTAGCAAAATATAATATAATGAGTAATGTTTGCTATCATCATCTCTGCACTTGTGAAGTTAAGAAACAATATTATGATGTACGGATTTTTCAGTTTATAAATAATAATAACAAAAACAAAATAAATAAAAATCATTTCTGCACTGTAATAAATATCCGTTTATATTCTTTCTATTGTATTTGTTCTTTCAATATATTTTTAAGTTCATTATGCAGACATTTTGGCATATAATATATATAATTGCAATATATTAAAATAATTAATTGTTAACTTGCACACTGCTATTATTTCGCAAATAGTTGTATATATAAAACAGTTATATCACAGTTATAGATAGATCACAGTTATAGATAAATCATAGATATAGAATGTGCCAAGGGTTGCCTATATACTTAAAGAGACAGTCATCAAAAAAGCCTGGAATGATTTTGAAAACTCTCAGAAATTTCTAGTTAAAACAATGACGAATGTGCATAGATAGTTCGTCAGTCTTGTGACGCATACTTAGCACAGATACTTGGAAACATAAACACTATATAGTATATAGTATATGCTCGCCCTATATAGGGTAGATCAACATACTCTTTATAGTGCAGTGCTGTCAATATCTGCCCATAATCAGCTAGCCAATTTGCCATTTTGCCCACATAAATCCCATTCGATTATGCATGAGATGTACGAGGGGCAGGGCAGGGGGAGAGGAGAGGGGAGTAAGGGGTGTGCTGCACCAATTAACAAACTGTTGGTGCTTAGTCCGCACTGTCACATGCGATAAGCGATCAGTGATCGCTGCACGGGCCAAGGAATAATTAATTAACGCGAACATGCGACATTTTGTTGGTGGACTTTGCTTGTGACATCGAAAATATTGCAAAAAGAGACATGCTACTATGTTCTACATGTGGCAACAGTCTTCTGCACCCCCCCTCCTTCCCCTAACACCCCCTCTTCCTCCTGCTGCCTAGTCAGAGCAGACACAATTTTAGCCACTTGTCAGCTTGGTAAATCAATGAAGAAGAATTCTTGCTTGTTGGCTCGATGAATATATCTATTTAAAATCGAGCAGAAATATGTATATATATGTATATGTTTTCTGTGGAACAGGTATGTACGGTAGATATATACCAGGTGGTTGTTAAGGGTAGCCAGTGCGATCTCTCAAGTATAAATAATACTTGGACGAAAAATGATGTGTGTGCATGAAGTCCAATATTGGTTGTTGTTCTTGTTCTTGCTTCTTCTCGCTGTCTGGCGGACGCAACTCGGCTCCCACTCGCATTCATCATAGACAATATTTACGAGCCGATTTCACCTATATACATATATATACACATATTGCTGTCTCTCTCTAGCATTCAGCTGCTGCAAACATTTTGATGTACTTGCTGAAATAAATTTGCCTTCATCAATTTTTGGGCAACCACAACAAGAACAACTAGAAGCAGACGCAACAGGTTGCAAAATTTAGCCGAAAACTGGCCGCCTCATTGACCACGCCCACGCGGCTATCACGCGGCTGGCCTCACGCGGCAGCGGCAACAAAAATAACAAACAAAAGAGCCTCAGCCACAGCCACACACTGCGCACATGACCTCCGCAACGCACACACACATTGCTCTCCCCCCCCCTTCTCTCATTCCCCCCCTGCACCTCATGCACCTTTGCTTGGCCAGTCTTGTGGCTGCCACAGCCGCATGTTGTGGCAATACGCTCTAATCGATTATTTAGACAATTACCAAAAAAATAAAATGAGAGAAAACTTTCAACAATAAACAAAAGTCGAGATCGCCAAGTGAGATCGGAAATATAAAATTTGATTGCCTGGAAAATTTAATGGTGCAGCGGGTTGCAGGGTGCAGAGTGTAGGGTGCAGGGTATTCATGCCCGGTACGGCACAGAGTTATTTCGAATTTTAATTTAAGCAGGGAACAAAGAAAGCGCCGAACAAAAGATATTTCGGTTTTGCAAAAGATTTTTTAATTTATTTCTGGAATCTTGTGGGAAGACAGAAGAGCAATGGAGCAATATCTATATATCTGCAGGTTCCTAAGAAATGGAAAGAAGAAACTCTGGTAGAGTCTTCAGAAATTCTGGGGAACTAGAAGAGAAGACCTTAGTTGCTGTGAGTTCTACAGAGATCTGCAGAGATGGTAGATTCTTCAGACATAAAGTTGATCTGAGGAGAGGTTAATCCATAATCAGAGATTAAGTTGATCAATAGATCTGAGGAGAGGTTAATCCATAGATTTTGGGATATATCTATATATCTGCAGGTTCCTGGAAATCTCTAATAACTGTAGATACTTTAAAGATTTAGTTAATCAGTGGAACTGAAGAATGAGAAGAGAATACTTTAGTTACTAAGAGTTCTACAGAGATCTACAAAGTTGATCTATGGATCTGACGAATTACAGAGAGGTTTATCGTTGGATCTTGAGAAATATATAATATAATATATCTGCAATTATCTGAAAACTAAAAAGGAAAACTCTGATATGTGTAGATTCTTCAGAGATTCAGTTAAGCAGTGGAACTGAAGAATGAGAAGAGAAAAGCTTAGTAGGTGTGATTGTGAAATGGATTGATCTTGGGAAAAGCTAGTTAACTGCAGATTCTACAGATATCCACTTGGAAACTAGAAGCAAGCTGTAGATTTATCAGAGATTGTGTCTAAGAGTAATACGTGGAATGTAAAGGGAATACCCTGTAGGCTCTGCAGAGATTCTGTTTATTTGTGCATCTTCTACAGAACTTCTCTTTAAGTAAGGGGTTTTGACAAATGCGAACTTTATTTAGTACATCGATTGATTTTGAAAACTAGAATGCAATACCTTGGTAACGAAAGGTGCTGCAAAGTTGATAGTTTGATCTTGGTTCTACAGATATTTAGTTTATTGTATTTTGTGGGGGAATAGAAGAGCACGCTCTGCCAGCTACAGGTGCTACAGAGATGGATTTGTTAAGGAAGCTTTAGAAACGAGAACTAAATAGCAGGTTCAGATTGTATATATACTGAGTTGATGTGTGGATCTGAGGAAGTAGAAGAAAATACCCTGATATATACACAGAGATTCGGGGCTATCTTGACAATCAAAAGGCATATAGAACTAGGAAACATGAAGGAAATACTCTGATAGCTGCAGGCTCCTCAGAGAATCACTTGATGGGGGGATATTGACAATCAAAAGGGATTAAGCTGATAGATTCAATGGGTTTAGGGCACTAGCAAAAAGCTACTTAAGGTTCAGTTCTACAGGAGATTCTCTACAAGTTGTATAGCCCACATATATACACAATAATTGAATCGATCTCAAGCCAATCATGACCTGCCTTTTTGTCTGCCCAACCCAGTGTAGGGTGTATGTGGGGGAGGGGGTGGTAAGGTAAATTTGAGGGGGTGTCTCTCTGTTTGTGGGGGCAAGTCATGGCAATTACGTACGAGATTAATCAATGCCAAGAGAAAACATGCATACAAATTATGCGCACTGCGACGTGAATTTATTTCTATGAACGCAGCCAACAAGTTGCGAGTGCTGACGTTAATCATACGCCCCGTGTGCGCGCAGCAGCAGCAACACAAGGTGACGACTGTGCAATGCAGACGACAACGACGACGACGACGACGACTTTGGCGCGCTTGCAGCGTCCTTAATTAGAAAATTGATGAATTTTGCAACATAAATAAATATGAGGGGGAAATATGTCAGCGTAGTCAGAGTAGACAGACTAACAGCTACCCTGTAGTGGCTGCAGATGTTAAGGGGAGGAACTTAAATATGCCTGAGGCAGTTGTGTTTGCATTTCCCTCTACACAATATACACCACCGATCTGCAAGAGAGCTGTGCTATATATACATACTGTACATATATATATTTTATCTTAAATCTTTCGAAATTTATTACATTTATTTGTGTTGATTGTGACGCATTTGCTGCGCACTTAGCACGTTGCCTGCACTCACTAATCTCTCTCTCTCTCTCTCTCTCTCCCTCTCTCTCTCTCCTCTTTCTCCTTCTCTTTCGCAGACAACATGACAAAGGATCAGCAAGCAACAGCCATACCCGAAGAGCTCTACAATCTCACCCAACTGGCAGATGTGACATTGGCGGCCGGACCGTTGAGCACAGCTGCCAAGGCCCAAGCGACAATGACTTCCAACAGCAGCAACAACAACAGCAACAACAGCAGCAGCAACAGCAGCAGCAACAACAGCTGCAGCAGCAGCAGCAACAACAGCTTCGCCTACGCCTCCTCCGATGACGACTCCATATTCAACTCGTACAGCCACAAAGTGTTCGATCGCAGGAAACTGCGTCGCTGCACCAATTCCGATACCAATTCCTGCGCCAGCATCGCCAGCCTTGCCAGCAGCAACAGTCGGTCTAGTGTGGCAGAGGCTTCCTTAACGCAGGCCGACGCCAACAGCAGCAGCAGCAGCAGCAGCAGCGGCAACAGCAGCAGTGGCAGCTTGCTGGACGATGAGCACATTTGTCCCGAGTGCGGCAAGAAGTATTCCACCTCATCGAATCTGGCGCGCCATAGACAAACCCACAGGTGAGCATCTAAGGCGGTCTAAGTTCTAACGTGGTCTAAGGTTTGCACTCAAGTAATGATCTAAAGTTGGGGTATAAGGTTTAGCTTTAAAGCTAAGGTCTAAGTCTGGCTCTAAGTCCTTTGGGTCTGCATAAACATACTAGCTAGAAAGTTTAAGCCTGAATTTCGGTACAAAGTTTAGGTCTAAAGCTAAAGACAACAGTTTGAGGCTACGGTTTAGGTATAAATTGAAGACTTTCAGAGAATTTATGCCTATGGCCTAACTACATAAATACCCAAGCTTGCTACCTTTGAAGGTACTGTTTTGTGGTCTAAAGCTGCTTTAGAATAGGTCTAACAATAATTGAAGAATAATTGTTAACATAAAGAAGCCTTTAGGTCAATTGAGACAATAAATAGACAATGATATTTGACCTAGATTCGACTTATTCTGTACAAATAATGTCACATCTACTTTAGACTAATTTGTATAACAATTTATACCAAATAATTATATTGGATAAGGCCTAAAAGTTAAAGTAATCATTTGCTCTAAACCTTACCCCTTTTAAAAGTTCCTTTCATAGCATAATTGTACCTATTTATATGACATTGTATTCCCCTTTTAACAGAGGACCTCAATCTTGAGATTACAAAGAGTAAAGTCGCAAAGTGTACCCCTATTCACAGAATAAAATGAGACCTTAGGGCAAGAAAATCACTTATTAAAAAGGCGTTTTATACCATCTTTAACAGAATACAATGTGACCTAAGGCAAAGAAAACATAATGCCAGAGCTTAGACCTATTTATGAGACCTGTTTATGAGACCTTATGACAAGGAAATCAACTATTTCATGAGACCTAAGGCAACAAAATCATAGTGCTTAAGTTTATACCTATTTATGAGAGTTTAGACCTATTTATGGCAAGTAAATGACCTATATCAAGGGAACTGTATACCAACTTTAGCTGAAGAAAATGAGATCTAAGGCAAAATGCATAGTGTTAGGGTTTAGACCTATTATATCAAGGGAACTGTACTATATGCCAACTTTAGCTGAAAAAAATGAGACCTAAGGCAAAATTCATAGTGCCAAGGCTTAGACCTATTATATAAAGGGAACTGTACTATATACCAACTTTTACTGAACAAAATGAGACCTAAAGAAAAGAAATCATAGTGCCACAGCTTAGACCTATTTATGAGACCTTATGGCAAGTAAATGACATATATTAAGGGAACTGTATACCAATTATAGCTGAATAAAATGAGACCTAAAGAAAAGAAATCATAGTGCCATAGCTTAGACCTAATTATACCACTTTGTACAGAATAATATGAGAGCTTTACACAGTTCAGACCTATTTCGAGGACCTTTAATGCAATTGTAGCGTCACTTTAACTAATTCCCTTGCTTTCTTGCTCTTTCTGCTGCCCTCAGGTCAATCATGGATAAGAAGGCGCGTCACTGTCCCTACTGCGATAAGGTGTACGTCTCGATGCCGGCCTTCTCGATGCACGTGCGCACCCACAACCAGGGCTGCGAGTGTCAGTACTGTGGCAAGTGCTTCTCACGGCCGTGGCTGCTGCAGGGTCACATACGCACGCACACGGGCGAGAAGCCCTTCAAGTGCAGCGTGTGCAGCAAGGCGTTTGCGGACAAGTCCAACTTGCGTGCCCACATCCAGACGCACTCGAACACCAAGCCACACACCTGTGCCCGCTGCGGCAAGGCCTTTGCGCTCAAGTCATATCTGTACAAGCACGAGGAGTCCTCCTGCATGAAGAACCGCAGCGAGGCAGCAACAGCAACAGCAGCAGCAGGCACGGCACCATCGAGCACTTCATCATTGCGACAGGCAGCCAAGCAAGCCACGGAGCTTGAGGCACAGCCTGCCTCCTCGCCGGACTCGGCCAAGTCAACGCTGGCGCACAAGCTGCTGCAGAAGGAGAAGGATCGTCGACAGGCGCAGGCGCAGGTGCAGGCGCAGGCAGCGCTGGCTTTTGGCTATGCTCCAGCTGCGCCACTGGCCGAGGCCTTTGGCCGGGAACTCTTTCACTATGGTGGCAAGCACAATGGGTGCGTGTTGCAGCCCACAGTGTTGCAACATGGCAGCCAGGAGCAGCTGCAGCTGCCGCTCTATCAGCACTATCCACATGCTGCAGCAACAGTGACTCCCAATCAACATCATCCAGCAATGTCTGAGCTGGCTGAGCAGGAGCAGCCCGTCGATTTCTCGCCCAAGAACAATTTCACGCACTCCGCAAAGACAAGTCCGTTTGAGGTGACCGGCAAGTATGCCATGGTCGCCTAGCCCCATGTATACCCTGTAAAATATATATATATATAATCCACCCCAACCCCCTCAGTCTGACTGTAAAAGACAACTGCGACAGAGAGATTTCGAATTTCAATTGCGAGAGAGAGAGAGAGAAAGAGAGAGCAGCAAAAACATTATTATTATATCATAGAAACCTTGACATAATCAGATCATATAATCCTAAACATAATCCTTAACATAATCCTAACCAATATCATAATCTATATGCTAATCTTAACTTTGACAATACTCATGATATGATGGCAGCCCATTTTGCATTCGATTTTAGGAGCTTATTGTAGTCAACGAATATGTGATAAATATGAAAAAAAAAGAGCTAAAGTACCGTTAGTCAAGTAGTAGTCGATTCCAAAGAATATACTCACATATACACACACACACTTACACACACACACGATGCGATTGCACATCATTTAGTTATAACGAGGATTTAGAGACTTTTGCGAAAAATGTAAGCAGTATTTTTTATAGCACTACTTGAACCACAAATATATATATATATATATCTATATACGATTTACAACTATATATATATATATATACGATCCAAACTGATTTTAGTTTATACACACACACACACACATACGCATACACATACACCTACTATATAGTTTATACATCATACTTACCAAATACGATATATTAGTAGTAGATCTTTTGTTCTAAGGCATTGCGACTTCCGGCATCATCGGCCAGGAAGTCCACACACAACGAGCGAATCTCTAGTCTTTATCTTTAAACAAATTTTCCGCATGTTCGGGGGGAGGGAGCACTACACACCAAGTCTCCGAGCATGTGTCGCATTATTTTAAGCACTTAACGGCCGCATGTGGTGCAATACGAATTGACATAACTGTAACACTAATTAGCCTCTACACACACACACACACACACACACTATACACCAATCTATACACACATTTACATATATATATATATTGTATATTCATCTCTTTATTATATTTGTATATTTTAAGCATTATCATACGCCATATACAACACCAAATACGATTATATATTTTACATATACATACGTTTTAGTTTATCATTTTCGTTTTATTTTTCCGTGTAGAAACTTACTGCATTTTGTAATCTCAACGGAACCTACAGCTAAACAGACCAAAGATATTAGATATATATGTATATTTCTTAACATTTGTACAATCCATAGAGAGAGCGTACATTATGCACATTTATTCGAATTAAACGAGAGAGATCCAAAGATCACTAAAAATGAGAAGAGAAGAGTTGTTCAATTTTATTGGGAAAGGTTTTTATTGAGGTAAGTAATCGATTAATATATGGTTTATCTACTGCGTTATTTACTATTTTATAATATAGAGAAATCTTAAGATTCCTAAAATGAACGAGAGCAAGAGTGGGATACCCTTCGACCTATGTTCCTATGTAGTTTAATTTGTTGAATTCATATGTACATTGAGTCAAGTAACTCTTTACACATATGTATGTATGTACATGTTAATGTTATGTACATATGTGTAAAGAGCTACTTGACTCACTGTACATGTTTCCAAATTATTCACGACAGATGGCGCTCGCGCTTCGCCTGTCTTCCTTGTTAGCTGGCACAAGCACTTGGTTGGCATGCTCATGCTTTCTTGAATAACTTATGTGTTTATTGTCCGATCAAATTTAAATTTAGAGAATACATAGATATTTTAATCAGCTTAGTATATGTTCAAGTAGGAAAGTAGCATCTCTCATATGCCGCTTACAAATCGACTTTAAAAATTAAATTATTGATTTGCGGAGGCGGTGGGCGTGGCACCTAACATTTGAAATAAACTTGATCAGTGTACAGTATATAGGAATCTTCGTGCTAAATTTGGTATCTCTAGCTTTCCATATAGCTGAGATCTGTGTGTTTACACAGACATGGCTCAATCGACTCGGCAAGTGATGCTGAGCAGGAATATATATACTTTGCCACGCCTACTTCTGCCAGTTATACACATTTTCACAAAGTTAGTATAGCCTTTTTTGAACATTTTCAATGGTCGAATGGTATAAAAATCTTAAAATCCCTTGAATGAAAGAGAAAACTTGTAGAGACTTATTGCAATTTCAAGGGACGGGTTTTCACTGAGCTAAGTATAGTAATCGAGTAATGAACGAGTATTGAGTAAATGAATATTTTATTGTATAGAGATATCTTAAGATCCATAAAATGAAAGAGGAAATATATTGGCTTTCAAGGAAAGGGTGTTTATTGTGGAAAGTTTACGTATTGCACTATTACATTATCTAAAACTTAAAGAAAATCCCTGAAAGCACAGACCAATATTGTTTAAATTTAGTACGAGATCTAGGGAAAGGTTTTCAGCACGATAAACACATAATATAAGCTTATCAGTTGTGACTAATATTGTAAGCACTCAAGTTGATTCATTGCCATTTCGATCGATTCGTTTTTATTGTCTCAAAGCAACAACATATCCGACTATAAATTTAAGATCGTTCGTCTAAAGCGTATAAACCCTATTCAGAATATATATCGTATATAGATTGATGTGTGCGATGTGTTTCTTATGTGTGTGTGTGTGTGTGTTTGTGTGTGTCCATGCATGTGGTTCGATAAACGATACCGATACGCTTAGAAAATACGTATGCCAAAAATTAGAAACGATAACAAGAGTTGACAAAGTGTCGTTTTGGGGTTGAGTTAATCACATTCTCTGGGATGTGGCAGTCTTCAGATCGCACTTGCTGGCAGTGGGGGTGCTCATGAGGTTCTATTAAAGGGAAAGAGGAATAATTTCTATTACTATCGGAGGCTACAAGGCCAAGGTTACCTTCAGTACTGGCCCAGTGTCACCGACACCCGACTCGGCGGCAGTCAGGGTGTTCTTGTTGCCACCCAAACGCATTGCCAGATCATTGTAGGACTTGTTGTGCAGAAAACAGACCACAATGACAGTCATATTGTCGCCGCCGAGGCCATAGTTATAGGCATCGGGTGCCAGGCAGTGGCTCATCAGCTTCTCACAGATGACATCCGGCTGCATGCCGACGGCGATGCGTTCACGTACGAAATCAGCGACCTGAATGCTGCTCATCACATCCCAAATGCCATCGCAGGCGAGCACAATGAATTCCCAATCCTCGTTGACATCGCAGGCGATCACATCCGGATCGGCAGTGACAATTTGCTCCTCGGGCTTCATGCTGGTATTGCGTTTGTACATGAAGTCGCCAAGGGCACGTGAGAGTGCCAAATTGCCATTGACACGATTGTTCTCCACGTAACCGCCGCCGGCCATGATGCGCTTCACCTCGGTCTCGTTGCTTGGCTTGTGATCAATGGAGAGTGGACGCACCATGCCGCCAACACTGGCAATGGCACGAGAATCTCCGGCATTGGCACAATACAGACGCTTCTCCTTGATCAGCACAACAATGGCTGTGGAGCCGGCCATCTGTTCGCCCCAGGTGCCGTTGTGCAGCATCTCCTTGTCGAAGTCGAGGAAGGCCCGCTTCATGGCCAGCTCCACCGAGATGGCCGAGTATTCAGGCCTCTTGGTGATGAACTTGTGCAGATGCTTGCCGGCAAACTTGGCCACTGCCGCACCACCGTGTCCATCGTAGACGCCAAAGAACGATGCACTCGGATCATCTGGCAGCGACAGTATGTGGGTGTGTGCATCCTCCATTTCGATGCGCCAGCCCTGCATGCAACTGCTGCCCACCAGGTACAACGAGTTGGCGCAGCGCGCTGAATCCTTTGTGGTCACCGGTTCCGACAATGTCTGACCCATGATCATTCAATCTATAAATCTCTCTTTCTCTCTCTCACTCCCTCTTGCTCTAGGATTATATAGATTCGCTTTGCTTTGTTGTTGTTTTTTGTTGTTTGCAAGAAAAACAAAATTTGATTGAAAATTTATGTAACTCAAAACTTACAGCGGTTACAGCTCGGATCGACTGTACCAGTGTGTAAACTTAATTTTATGACGCACTGTTGATTGAGGGATATTGAAATTGATTATCATCGAGTTGAAGTTAACGTTATTCAGCTTACTAATCCATTAACTATAACATTTACCTTTATTTAATTGGCTAGCAGAAAGTATATTTATATCGGGTTCATTTTTGGAATCAAATAAATTTACTTTTTTACTTTTTTGACGAATGAAAGTTAACGATTTGCTACTATATTGAAGTCTGTTTCAACAAAGGGCAAAGGCTGAAAGAACAAATATAATACAATATTATACAGCCACACACGGTAGAGTGAGGAAAGAACTCAAAGAAGATATGTTTGTATTTTGAGTAGATATAGAGCGGAATGTTTTGGATGCAGTTAAGGATGGTCAAGTAGAACTCTTAACTGTTCAAAGCAGGGCTCACAAAAATAGAATATATTAAAATGAAAAAACGGATAGACAAGATGTAAAATATATACAATACAAAACAGAACAATATTGGCTTGGTTTAAAATAATTCTAATATTTCATTCATTTGTAAATTTATGTAATTTATGCCCGTCCGTCGATTTTAAGATCAAGTGTGAGAAAATTATATCATAAAATACGTTTTTCCTAAGCAACAAAAAGGAAACAGGCTGGACGAAAAGATTAAAGAACAGATATGTCTGGAAAAAGGTTGACCTGGCAGCCAACCAACAACAAAATATATATATTATATATACACATACATACGAGTATATTTAGGTACATTGTACGATCCAAAGTGAAGAATTACTGCTAAAATAAAAGTCCAAAATGAAATCAGAAACAGTTGCGATTATATTCAGTGTTGAGCTTTAATCCGGAATCCAATATATGTATTTAACCATGATGTAACATAGCGTATATATAATATGTAATATAAGGTGATTTCATCGTGAAAAGACAGGCTTGATTGTATACTCGAATTAATTATAGTTCAGCATACACTGTGACTTAAATGTCAATTGTATCAAGTGTGTACGAACATTCAACGAACACACTTCGGGTGCCGACGAGACCACCTTATGGAAATAAATTATAGATATCACCTTTTTGCACTATTCTTAAGTAATTAATTCCACGAAGTTGTTCCAGCAGTTCACTGTTTTCAATCTTTTTATCTGTATAAATTGTTAACTTGTCCAATTGTTTGGAGTAACGATGACCACATTCGCCCAATGCTTGGTCAATCGGATCACTGTTGATACTTATCTGAAGCTCTTTCAGTTTAGGAAAGTACGGTATTTGTGTTGTAGTGTATGTAGAAAGCGATAAACTCTCCAGTAATGGACAGAATTGTGGCAGAACATGAAAGGAATCTTCATCTTTTATTACTCCTTCGAAATCCAAGGCACGAAGGGTTTTTAATGTGGCACAAATATACCCTATGTCGATGGGGCTGAATTCCCATTTGTGTATATATAACCCCTCAAGATGAGTCAACTCCCTTAGTTCATTTACTGAAAGTTCGAAGTAAATTCATGATAAGTCAAACTGATTGAATTCCATACTGGCAATACTTACATGCATTTTCAGGAAAACGACGTAAGCATACTTCTCGCAAGTTCGGTAGTTCTTGCATTGATTGGATTATTCTTAATAATTTAATGTTATTTACCCTGTAAGGCGGCCACCCTTGATTTATGCAAATAAAATTTAAGCTTGTTAATTTGCAGAGTCTGCGTCTAAATTTATCTGTATAATCCGCATTGTTAATTTCAATGAATATTTCTTGCAACGCCTTGCAATGTTTAGTTGCACAATCCAAAGCCAGCAACCGGTCTTTATTTAAGCGACCCAATACAAGCGTTTCTACCATGTATCCACATAGGGAAAGTAGGGAATCCAACATTGGAACTTCGAAAACATCAAGGTCAATTGTTTTTAATTTGCTTCTATTGTGAAATAGAAAACCTTCTCTCAGATTTGGATGTGCATATGCCAAGTTGATTTGATCCTCCATACTGAGTTCCGAGAATATAATATCTAGTACGTCCAAGTTAAGATCGATAATATTTATGCACGAATCCATTTTTAAATTATTTAATATTAAAATATTAAAAACTTTTCCACCTGCTGACTGATTGTGATTCACACTAAATGATATGCAATAATCTAATATGAATATCGATATATATATATATATTACATACCATGTAATGTTATTGAAATTTTTATGATTATCGATATTTACATTTGCAACTATCGTTAAACTCAGTTAAAACATATTAGAACAGTCAACAACTAAGTAAATATCACAAAATTGGGGTTGAATTTTGCTTGACTCCCATTAATTTCGAATGAGAAATAATTGTTTTCAATTAATTCGTCGAGTTGAACAGCTGATTCGATTTCCAAAAAATACCAAAAAAATGAACACGTAGAGACCTCAAAGAGCGTTTAAGCTGCTTCCGCTGGTTTTTTCGATCCAGCCACCCCAGAGTCCAAAGCGTTGAGATTAGAGACTTCGGCTGCACGCTCGGCTGGGGCGGCTGCTTGTTCGGCTCTCAGTACAAACAGCGCATGGCATCAAAACTGCTTCAGTCGCGGAACGATAAGCATTCTCGTGCTTCTTTACGAAATGCGATCGTTTCCATGAATGTATACGTTGCTTGTGAAGTTTGACAACAGGCAAATGCTTCAATAATTGCGATGGCAGCCTGAAGTCCATTTTGTGTTTCGGCCAATATATCGTGGCTAGTCCGAAAAGGTTTCTACGGACATCATCGTAAGCTCTTTTAGTTTAGAAACTGTGAATCTATATCCTATATGATTTATATGGTGTGCACTCTGTGTCGTTGTTATTGTCGCCATGATTTGGTTCTGGTTCTAAGTGGATTTTGTTGTTGACTAGATGATTTACGAAGCCGCAACGGCACATGCATACATATGCATACATGTACATACATATGTACATATGTAGGTACATTGTACATACTAGAGGTGGGCGCGGGCCTACTTTTTGAGGCCCGGCACGAGCACGAAACCTAGTCCCAAAAAAAAGCACGAGGCCCGCACGATTTTTTTTGAAAAAGCACGGCCCGGCCCAAGCCAAACACGAAAATTGGTTGGCATTTTCATTTGCCGCCAAAACACATCTGTGTCGGGTGAGTGTGCCTGTTCCATGCCTAGATGCATATGCAATTACGTTCTTGCATTCGCGGCAGCATACAAAATCAACTATTTTATTGTTGAATTCGATTAAATCGAATGTTTGCCACACATTACTGCGCCCTTTGTTATTTGGAATTAATTTAGTTTTATCACTTTTGATATCAATTGAATTTTGTATTTCCTGTCGCGACATTGTATATGCCTTCACTTCACTGATATTTTATATAAGTGATGTGCAATTTGGTAGCAAAAGTGATGGGCACAAGGCGATAAATATCTGAAACATTGAAAACTATCATATCACGAGTCCCACCGATTGTGCGGTTCGATTTTGCGGGCCTTCGGGCTTTTGCGGGCCTCCGGGCTTTTTTCTTAGGCCCGGGGCCCGCACGAACCCGAACGAAACTCGATTTTTAGGCACGAGCACGTTTTTTTTGGCAAAAGCCCGCGGGCCACAAAAAAAAGCACGGCCCGCGCCCACCTCTAGTACATACCCCATTTCGACCCAAAGTGAAGAATTACTGCAATAATAAAAGTCCGCGACAGTGGGATACCCTTCGACCTATGTTCCTATGTATGTACACATATTCTTATGCACCTGCTTTGAAATTATTCCCGACAGATGGAGCTCGCGCTCGCCTGCCTGCCTTGTTAACTGAGACAAGCACTTGGTTTTATGCTCATACTTTCTTAAATAACTTCTGTGTTTATTGTCCG
Organism: Zaprionus vittiger; assembly: GCA_018904025.1. Lineage (NCBI taxonomy): Eukaryota > Metazoa > Arthropoda > Insecta > Diptera > Drosophilidae > Zaprionus > Zaprionus vittiger. The sequence goes on along the minus strand of JAEIFQ010001142.1, from coordinate 971,236 downwards.
ATCGGATTGCAATTTAGAGAATACGTAGATATTTCATTCAGTAGAAAGTTGTATCTTTTATATAGCGCTTATAAATTGAGTTTCAAAATAAAATTATTGATTTGCGGGGCGTGACACCCGAGATTTGAAATAAACTTGATCTAGGCCAGGTACATAGAAACCTTCATGTTAAATTTGGTGTCTCTAGCTCTTATAATAGCTTAGATCTGTGTGTTCATCTGGTCATCCGGACATCCAGACAGACAGACATGGCTCAATCGACTCGGCTAGTGATCCTGAGAAAGAATATATATACTTTATGGGGTTTGCCACGCCTCCTTCTGCCTGTTACACACATTTGCACAAAGTTAGTATACCCTTATTTGACCATTTTCAATGGTTGAAGGGTATAATCAGCATCCCTTGAGATTCTATTCAGTGTTAAGCTTTAATTCGGAATCCAATATAAGCATTTAAGCATTATGTAACAAATTTGTTTATGTATATAATATATAATATAAGGTGATCTCGTAGTGAAAAGGAAGACCTTAATAGGTATAGTTCAGCTTAAACTGTGTCTTTTATGTCAATTGCATCAAGTGTGTACGGATATTAAGGTATTCAACGAACGCACTTCGGGTGCCGACGAGATCAGATTATTGAATTAAATCACGTATTTGACAATAAGTATCCATTTGCATTTCAAAATGTTTAATCCCACGAAGTTGTTCCAGCAGTTCACTGTTTTCGATCGGTTCATTTGTATAAATAATTAACTTGTCCAATTGTTTCGCGTAAAGATGACCCCAGTCGCCCAATATTTGGTGAATCGGAATACGATAAAAATAATCGGAAATTATCAGAAGCTCTTTTAGTTGAGGAAAGTACGGTATTTGCATTGCAATGTCTATATCAAGCCATAGCTTTTCTATTAATGGACAGAAGTGTGGCAAGGTTTGAAAGAAATTCGCAAGTTTCCGATTATTCTTATAAATGACCGTCGTAAGTTCTTTCAGTCTTGGAAAGTACGGTATATCTGGATGATCTTCAGTTTTTAAAAACGTAAACTTTTCCAATAATGGACAGACTTGTGGCAGGGCGTTAAAGGACTCTACATTTGTTACGTATCCCCGAAAAATCAAAACACGAAGACTTTTTAATGTGGCACAGATATATCCGATGTCGATGTATTCATTGTATAAATCGAGCTCCTCCAGTTGAGTCAATTCCATTATTTGATTTACTGAAAGAACGAAGTAAATTCTTGAGAAGTTATAATGATTGAATGCCATACTGGTAATACTTACTTGTATCATCAGGAAAACCTCTTAATTTTAATTTCCGCAAGTTTGGCAGACCTTGCATGGATTGGATTATTCTGACAAATTCTATTACTTCGTCATAATCCCATATCGCAATTAAAGCGATAGAATTCAAGTTTGTAAGTTCGCAGAAATTGCGTCTTAGCTCATCTAGATCATCAGGATACCTATATAGAAGCTCTATTTTTTGCAAAGATTTGCAATGTTTAACTACACAATTTAGGTTCTCAGCACAATCCAATACAAGCGACTCTACCAAGGGTCCACATAGGGAAAGAACTGGATCCCACATTTTAAAGGGGAACTTGTAAAGATCAATTTCTTTCAAGTGGACACTATGGGATAAAAGACTAAAAAGAACAGTATCTTTACGCAGGACAATTTGATAGAATTTCCCTCTATTGTGAAATAGAAAACCTTCTCCCAGATTAAGATGTGCACATGCCAAGTTGATTTGATCGATGACATTAAGTTCCGAGAATATAATGTTTAGTACGTCGAAGTTAAGATCGATAATATTTATGCACGAGTCCATTTTTAAATTATTTGATATTAAAATATTAAAAACTTTGCCACTTGCTGACTGATTGTGATTCACACTAACACGATGTCTACACGAATCTAATATGAATATATGTACATGTATAAATATCGCATTCCATGTGTCATGTTATTTAAAATAATTATTATGATTATCGATATTTACATTTGCAACTATCGTTAAACTCAGTTAAAACATATTAGAACAGTCATAGCAACTAAGTAAATATTATTATATTTATATATTTATTTGGGTGGAATTTCGAACGTGAAATAATTGTTTTCAATTAATTCGTCGACTTGAACAGCTGATTCGATTTCCAAAAAATACCAAAAAAATGAACTCGTAGAGACCTCAAAGAGCGTTTAAGCTGCTTCCGCTGGTTTTTTTGATCCAACCACCCCAGAGTCCAAGGCGTTGAGATTAGAGACTTCGGCTGCACGCTCGGCTGGGGCGGCTGCTTGTTCGGCTCTCAGTACAAACAGCGCATGGCATCAAAACTGCTTCAGTCGCGGAACGATAAGCATTCTCGTACTTCTTTGCGCATTGCGATCGTTTCCATGAGTGTATGCGTTGCTTGTGAAGTTTGACAACAGGCAAATGCTTCGGCCAGCTCGCTGGCAGCCTGAAGTCCATTTTGTGTTTCGGCCAAATATATCGTGGCTAGTCCGAAAAGGTTTCTAAGGACATCATCGTAAGCTCTTTTAGTAATTATTAAATATGTGCCCTCAGCAGCGAAGCGATGAATGACAGAAGTCTCGGACTCTTCTAGTTTTTTTTTAATTGATAATTTTATAATTTGCTGCTGAGGGCACATATTTAATAATTACCGCTCTTTTAGTTTAGAAACTGTGGTGAATCTATATCCTATATGATTTATATGGTGTGCACTCTGTGTCGTTGTTATTGTCGCCTTGATTTGGTTCTGGTTCTAAGTGGATTTTGTTGTTGCCTAGATGATTTACGACACCACAACGGAACACATACATATGCATGCAGCATGCTCCTATATATATAGATATATACATATGTATAAACACATACATATAAATATGTACAAGGTACCTGTACCAATAATTACCAATAATAAAAGCCCAAAATAAAACCAGTAAGGAAAGCAACAGTTGCGCAGCACGCGACAGTGGGATACCCTTCGACCTATTTTCCTATGCATGTATACATATACTTATGCACCTGCTTTGAAATTATTCCCGGCAGATGGCGCCTGCCTGCCTCCCTATTTAGCTGACACAAGCACTTGGTTTTATGCTCATACTTTCTTAAATAACTTCTGTGTTTACTGTCCGATCGGATTGCAATTTAGAGAATACGTAGATATTTCATTTAGTAGAAAGTTGTATCTTTTATACAGCGCTTATAAATTGAGTTTCAAAATAAAATTATTGATTTGCGGGGCGTGGCACCCGACATTTGAAATAAACTTGATCTAGGCCTGGTACATAGAAACCTTCATGCCAAATTTGGTGTCTCTAGCTCTTATAATAGCTTAGATCTGTGTGTTCATCTGGTCATCCGGACATCCAGACAGACAGACATGGCTCAATCGACTCGGCTAGTGATCCTGAGAAAGAATATATATACTTTATGGGGTTTGCCACGCCTCCTTCTGCCTGTTACACACATTTGCACAAAGTTAGTATACCCTTATTTGACCATTTTCAATGGTTGAAGGGTATAATCAGCATCCCTTGAGATTCTATTCAGTGTTAAGCTTTAATTCGGAATCCAATATACTTGAATGTATTTAACCATTATATAACAAATTTTATATGTATATAATATATAATAAAAGGTGATCTCGTAGTGAAAAGGAAGACCTTAATAGGTATAGTTCAGCTTAAAGTGTGTCTTAGTTGTAAATTGCATCAAGTGTGTACGAATATTAAGGTACGTATTGAACGAACGCACTTCGGGTGCCGACGAGATCAGCTTATGGAATTAAATGACGCGTTTGACAATAAGTATACATTTTCATTTCAAAATGTTTAATCCCACGAAGTTGTTCCAGCAGTTCACTGTTTTCGATCGGTTCATTTGTATAAATAATTAACTTGTCCAATTGTTTCGCGTGAAGATCACTCCAGTCGCCCAATATTTGGTCAATCGGAATACGATTTAAACGATAATTGGTAATTATCAGAAGCTCTTTTAGTTGAGGAAAGTACGGTATTTGCATTGCAATGTTTGTTTTAAGCCATAGCTTTTCTATTAATGGACAGAAGTGTGGCAAGGTTTGAAAGAAATTCGCAAGATGCCAATTATCCCTATGAATGGTCGTCGTAAGTTCTTTCAGTCTTGGAAAGTACGGCATATCTGGATGATCTTCAGTGTTTAAAAACGTAAACTTTTCCAATAATGGACAGACTTGTGAGAGGTCGTCAAAGGATCTTACATTTACAATGTATCCCCGAAAAATCAAAACACGAAGGCTTTTTAATGTGGCACAGATATCCCCGATGTCGATGTATTCATTGTGTAAATCAAGCACCTCCAGTTGAGTCAATTCCTTTACGTGATTTACTGAAAGAACGAAGTAAATTCGTGAGAAGTTATAATGATTGAATGTCATACTGGTAATACTTACATGCATCATCAGGAAAACCCATTAATTTTAATTTCCGCAAGTTCGGTAGACTTTGCATGGATTGGATTATGCTTTCAAATTCTATTCCTTCGTCAGATTCCCATTCCGTAATTAAAGCGATAGAATTCAAGTTTGTAAGCTCGCAGAAATTGCGTCTTAGCTCATCTAGATCATCAGGATACGTATATAGAAGCTCTATTTTTTGCAAAGATTTGCAATGTTTAACTACACAATTCAGGTTCTCAGCGGAATCCAATACAAGCGACTCTACCAAGGGTCCACATAGGGAAAGAACTGGATCCCACATTTTAAAGGGGAACTTGTAGAGATCAATTTCATTCAAGTGGACACTATGGGATAAATGACTAAGATGAATTCGACTACGCAGGACAATTTGATAGAATTTCCGTCTATTGTGAAATAGAAAACATTCTCCTAGATTTGGATGTGCACATGCCAAGTTGATTTGATCGATGATATTAAGTTCCGAGAATATAATGTTTAGTACGTCGAAGTTAAGATCGATAATATTTATGCCCGAGCTCATTTTTTTTATTATTTGATATTAAAATATTAGAAACTTTGCCACTTGCTGACTGATTGTGATTCACACTAAACACGATGCACACGTATATGGTAATATCAATACCGATGTAAATTACAGCAATTCGAAATAACTGAATTAAATTAATTAGACTTTAACTGATTTGTTTTCCAAAAAATACCAAAAAGACAAACAAATATCGACAGTCGTGTTGGTCTAAGGACAAGCCAGACAAAGCAGCGTAGATCGCTTGCAGTGGGAGTGTTTGTGCATATGTGTATACTCTGTAGGGTTGCCATATCTATTGACTTTTTAGTAATTTCACTAATTTAGAGCCTCTTTATTGTGAATAGATAGCTGATTTTTCTAAAATAAAAGCATATTTCAACTTATATAAAATATGTATTGTAAAATATATCTGAGGCCACACGAGACACATCTGGCTACCCTAGGATTGTGTGGCTTAGGATAGCAACAACGGCAGTCGAAAAAATTAAAGGACAGTCTGTCAGGAATAAGGCAGCCCTGGCAGCCCTGGTACATAGAAATTAGAATTCCCTATCGTTTGAAAGAGATTGCAACTCTAAGGAAATATCTTTTTTATAAGTATATTGATTCGTTACTATAAGCACTGCATCCCGATTAATTAGAGACCCCTCTTCTTTTAAGATTTTCTCTAGTTTCCGAACTCTCAATTTAATAGCTCTCATTTAAACATACATGAATACCTTAGCTATCTCATGAACCTCATCAAAAGAGATCTTTACTTAATATCTATTTTGATATATAATAACTCCATTTAAAGTTGACTTTCGACATATAAAAACATCTTGAAATGTGTCTTTAAGAATATTCAAGGATAATCCTTACTTAATATTTGATTTTCAATTTAATATCTATGTTTTATATACCTCACAGTAGTTGCACAAACACCCAGCCAGATCTCAACTTACCAATACAATATCTTTGTTTTATATTCCCTTTACCAATAAAAACAGTTTGATTATCATTTTATACTCTTGTTTTTTTTGTTATATTTTGTCTTTTTATTTGTTTTCTTTCGTTTTGTTATTCTCCATATACGTATTATATATAGACATTTATTTGTAATGTTTTCGCTTTGTTCTTGTCGTAGATTACTACACGTTTATCCTTTTAGGCATATGTACGAGTATGTATCATATAATTTGTATGCAAATCTGTCTGTCTGTGTGTGTGTGTGTTTGTGTGGTATGTGTGTGTATGCATATTTGCCATCTACTTTTATACTTAGTTAGGTTCTTTCGGTTTTTCCTTTGTATATACTCTTTAAAGTGTAAAGACACTAAATTTCACAATTTTCGTTTGTTATTTTTCTCTCTATTCGCTACAAAAAACGCGCCCCTGGCCTACTGAGAATGCCGTGTGTGTGGAGCGAATGGAGGAGACAGAATAGGTTAAAGACTGATAGATAGTGAACAGGTGTGTGTGTGTGTGTCTGAGGGTGTGAGTAGAGTGTAGCATACACTTAGGAGGGTCTGCCCCCGTCTAGAGAGTCAACTCATCTATTCGCGAAGGGCACAAAAATTCAGTTAGAGTAGTTGAATGTGAATGAATGTGAGTGAGAGTGGGTGTACTGTACGAAAAATGTTACGATCTATATACTCGTATCGTTTTTAATCATATATATATATAGTATATGGTATTATAAAATCTCTAAACAGCCATAAAAGTCAAAAGTTCTTAATCATATTACTATATCAATTATCTAGACGCGTTTGGGTTTTGTTTTTTATCATTATCTTAGCATTTGAAATCGGAACTCGATTGTTATAGGTTCGTTATGGGGAAGGGGGGGTAGTTATTATTCAAAGAGGGTATGGTGGTGGTACACGGGCATTATACATAAATACAAATTTGCGGCTCATTGTGTTAGAATTTGTTTGGTCTTGAGACAATAAACTCCCAAATATCTCTTTCTCTCTACATCTCTCTATCTGTGTTGTATGAGACTAGGAGACTATAGATGCTCTATCGACTCTATGCATCTATAGATACGTATCGCTATCAAAGTTGTTGCCATAACATTGAATTAGTTGCTTAGAAAGGTACGCATATTATCTGGATAAGTTAGTTGTAACTTGTTAGTTAGTATATATATAGTTTTGATTCGCTTATCGTTTATTCATATTCCATATCCGTCTATCCGTATATATATGCTAAATGTATCGGTGTGCTTGGTTTTTGATATTTAGAAGTAATTCATTTGAACGCTTACGCTTAAGACTCGCTCTCTCTTTGTTTTCTTCTTTTTTCTTCTGCTTCTGCTTCTCGAAAAATGGACACCAAGTAAAAGCACATTTAGTACACATCGAGAGATAATACAAAAGTATATATTAAATAGGTTAGTGTGTGTGTGTGTGTGTGTAGGGGGTAGCTGTAGTTGATCCTGAGATCTTCCTTCGCTTCGTTGGTGATCGAAATTTTCGTTTGCTTCCGCAGCGGGGTTTCTAAAAAGGGCTCAAAAGGAAATTTACAGGTTTTGGTTTTGTTTTCTTTTTCTTTTTTTTTTTGGTATCTTTGGCCCTCCCATTTCGCCCGGCAATTCGTTGTCTAACCCAAGCACTTAAAAGTCTAAATACAAGTCGAAACTCACTAAACACCATCATCATCGTCATAATCTTAGGTACGGGAATAGGATAAGTATGCAATCGCCAACTTGGTGCCCAGAATGACATGAAATAAATAACATCTGCTCAATAAGTTTGCTCCTAGTCTAAGTTAACATTTAGTTATTATGTGCGCGCTTTGATTATCTGTCTTTGGTTTTAATTCTGAATTTGTTCTTCGTGTATTATCTTATAAACCGTTATGCAGTATGCTCCAACTATTGGCTACGTTAATCGATTTGGTTCGGATATAAAAATACATAATATTATTTAAATTCATCGTTTGAAACGGCGCAAGACGACACTAATACTATCGAAAGACACACACATACACATACATACGAGTCTCTAGTAGTACATACTATAATAAAAAGCAAATCCCATGCAAGTGCCACACTCTATTCATATTTAGTATTTATATTATATTCTGTATACTCTTTCAAAACATTTTGTTTCTCGATTACACTTCCATTCCATAGAGATTTCAATGCATATATGTATGTATGTATGTATTAGCATATACCGTTAGGTTAACACACGAGTATCTATCCCTCTATTCATTGTTAAATCAGCAAAAAGGTACGATCAATTTGTTAGACACTTCACTTAAAATTCAATCCGCAATCTTAATTAGACTCGTGAAAATGTACAGCTCAAGCTGCTCTCTAGTTAATTAAAGTATCGTTATCATTATATTTATACGATATATAGTATATATATAGTACTATCTCATTGTAACGCTTATATATTTTATGTTTTACTTGTTCGTTAGGTAGGAAATATGCTAGTCTTATAAATTTCACACATCAACATTATTTTTATTTTTTTTTATGATTATTCTTCGAAATATCTTTGTATTTAATAAAATATAGTGTATATATGTATGTATTTTCAATTTTCAATTTTTCATTAAGTTTTTACCATTTTTTTCTGCTTTTTTCGCAATATGTATTTGTATTTTGCCTTCTTTGTTCGCCCATTCATTATGTAAATATATCGTACTTAGCTTTTGCTATAATTTTGTTTTCTTTTCTTCTTTTTGTTGTGTTCACTAAAACATCAAATATTATCGAACCACAATTTCAAGTGGGTGTGTGTGTGTATTGTATTTTCTTTTACGATTCGCTAGTTAAGTGGAATTGAAACTTTATAAGTAGATTCGAAAAATTGTATCAAGTCAAAGAAACACGAAGAGAGAGCTTCCTATAATGTTTAAAACTATGTGTGTGTGTTTCTTTTTTTAAAACTAATTCAAGAGTTACCCGTCGAGAGGGGCCCCCCGGTTTCAATTATCGAGTATCTATGTTTATTGAGAAATTGAGTTTCCTTTTGTTTTCTGATTCCTTTTTTTTTAAAAAGAACAAAATCTAATTATGGACGGGTTCTTATCAATCTTGTGTGTCAGCGTCAATTGGTTTTGTAATCGCTTCGATCCATATATCATCGTCATCATCATCATCATCATCATCATCGACATCATCTTCGTGCATTACGGTTCGGTTCGGTTGGTTTCTCAAATGTATTTCGTTCATTCTATGTGTTAAGCACTAACTACTCGTAGTACTACGTGGCATGTACTCGATAAACTATTCATATCGTTATCATAATTAATCATTATTGTTTATTATTGGTGTCTGTTGATTCTGTTTCTGCTGCTGTTGTTGTTCGTCTCGATAAATGCACATAACTTGCGTATGAAACACATTCCAAAGCGACAAATTATTTATAAAAGCTCATCGGATTATATTCATTATTTCTCTGTGAAATTGGTCAACCAACTTAGTAATAGTATCATAAAGATTGGGATGATTCAACTTAATCGTCTATTGGCAACTACAGAAACCTGATTCGTCGTACGAACATTTGAACATAAAATTAATGAATACATTATTCATATTCATTTGATAGCTGCAGCTAGAGCCTCGATAGCTTAACGAAGGAATCCGTCTAAGAACAAAACCAAAAACAAACTGCTAATTATCATTATAATTAATCCATATACTATCATATTGCACAATATTCATTTGTTAAATATACATATAGATTCGTTAATTGTTGTTGCTTGTCTCTTTTTTCGTTTTCGTTTTATTTAATAGCTATTCATAATCGTTTAAAATTAATTTGGTGGGATATATGTTGTTTACTTTGTTTGTTCTTCTTCTTCATTCAAAACTTTTTTGATTCTCTTTTTACTATTTCGCTAAAGCAGAACAAAAAGGGGAAATAAATAAAATGAGAAAGAAATAAAAAAAAACCAAAGAAATTATGCTCTCGATAATAATATATATGCATGTATTTATGATTTGGATTTAGGACAAAAGTAAATATTATAATCATTCATAATAATAATAGTAGTATGTGGCTATGTTTATATATGGTATACAATATTAAAAGTGTGTGTGTTTGTGTGTGTGTACAATACAATTGAAAAGTCACAAAGTAAAAGTAAACAGAGTCAAACATAGGAAATAAGGATACAAATCAAGGCAAATCAAGATGTTGTTGTAACTTTAAATTGTACGATCTGCTCAGATCATTGCATTAGTATATATAAGGTATATATCATATCATACATATTATATATTTGAAGTATACAGTTATACATACACATAGTATTTGAAGTTCATTTGTAAATTGATTTTAAGGCTACACAGTTAAAACGTTCTTGAGTTTAAAATTTAATTCTCTCTTAAAGACAAACGATATATATGCATATAGGTATATAGTGTATGTGTCTGTGTTTGTGTGTGTCTGTGTTTTGGTTATCTATAAGTTTTCGCATTCTTGTTTTCGTTTTTTAAGTCTATTAACGTTTCGTTTTTGTTACATTTAAAGCGTTCTTGATTTTGTTTTTCTTTTTTTGCTTCTCTAAAAACACATTGAGTAGAAATCGAAGATTTTTCATTATTATTATCGTTAATCGCATATATATATGTACTTTTTAGTTATTTAATCGTAGTGTATCGTGTGTGTATATGTTTTATATAAAAAAGAGACGGGGGGCAACAATTTGGGGAGTTGGGAGAGAAAATAAACAAGTTGCAAGCACTCTTTGCTTAGCTTAAAGACTTTTGTTTACTTTTGCAAATATTCTGTTACACCTTCGTCTCGTTTCATTTTTAATGGTCCATAAAATTGCTATAAAAACACACCTATAATGCCGTCAAGTTGAATCTCTCGGCTGAACTAACAACAGAAGTTATCAAAATTAGATATAAGCAAGCGAAATTTACTGTTTCAACTGCTTCTTCTTGCTGTTGTTGTTCATATACACAAAATATATATATATCGTTATCGGTAAGTATAAGTATACCATCCATACACCATGGTCTATATAGCTAGATCGATAGATCTCTACAGTTAGTAGATCCTTATAGCGCCTATATGATGTAGTCACAACACTAACGTTTCTTATTTATCGCCTATAGCTGCTAATTAAATTGTTGTTCTTGTTATTGGTATTGTAAAAAGGAAAGAATCGAATAAAAATTAATATATATACAATATATAGATTATATATATATGTATATGTATGTGTATATATAATATATTTTCTGTTTGTTTTGCCTTTTTGTTTAGTCATTTGTTGTGTACTAAATAGTTAACATACGTTATTTATATTAATATATTAATAATTATGCTGATTATACATATAATTAATTTGTAATTTGTTTGTTGTTTGTTTGTTAATTTCATTACTGGCTAAATGACGACAAGGACAAAAATTTCGACATCTTCAATTTGTATTTAGCATCGACTTTTTTAAAAACTACATCACAATAATTATATGCTAGACTTTCAAATAGATCTGCTTGCAGTACACACAATATATATGTATACTATATATGAATATATATATGTGTAAATGTATATGTATATATATATATTTATTTACTTCTTGATACAATTATTTCGTGCACAGCTGATTAATTATCATATATTCATGCGTTATGTTCGAATAATCATAATTATAATGTCATATATATAGTAATAATAATAAAAACTCATCTGTTCCACCATTCATTCAACTGGTTACATTACGTGTGTGTGTGTGTGTGTATGTGTGTGGGGGGGATTCGGGTTTACATTTTAGTATTATAAGATTGGGAACAATTTCCACACACTAAACAGGAAAAAAAAATAGCGACGACTAACTACAAAATACTTTAAGAAACCTAATTAACAAGAACATTATGCAATATGTATAGGTAGATAGTAGTAGTAGTATTATATATATATCAGTAATATGTATGTATTTACGTGTGTGTGTGTATGTGTAGCATATAGTGTATAGTTAGAGTAAGCACTAGGAAAATCTCTGCGTTCCTAGCTGAACATATTTATTCAGAAGTCGAAAAAGAACACTACAAACATAGAACTTAAAGCGAAATTAGAAACGTGTTGGGGGGGTGTGTGTTTAAAAGCCTATAACTTCTCGATTATTGCTAGATTGCTTGCATTTTTGTACTTTTGTGAACGTTGTCATAAGTCGCCTTTTATATATCATATCATATCATATCATATTCATTACAAAACAGGAGACCCAAACGCAGAGAAATGTATTAAAGATACGCCTGGGGGTAAGCACGAAAGACTGAAGAGAACATGCTACACAAAAAGAAAAACATATATACATATATGTATATATAGAAGTATGCCATAATATTATTATAGTTATAATTCGCTTGACCTGATACCTGATCTGATTTTAAAATCCATTACAATTATTCATATTTAGTTTAGTTATTGCTAAATACAGTGCAACTAGTTTGTTGTGGTTTTCTTCCTGATTTGTACAAATCCCGCAAGATATATATGTTTATGTTTATGTGTGTGTATATATAATTCCCCTGGGGTATTATCTTAACGTTTACAAACTATGAGAGTGTGTGTTTGTGTGTGTATTTTGTGGTATAAAAAAAACCTCTGCATCTCTGCATATCTATTTAGTTTAGCTATAATATATCGCATGTTCAGTTATCAGATATATATATGTTTATATCGCCTACGTTTACCTACAAATATATATATTGTTTGCTATATATGTATGTATGCTTTGATTGCTAGTAAGGTTTTTGCGGTATCAGATATTCATATTTCCTTTTGTTGTTTATGATTATTATCTCACTAAGTTAGTTCTTCTATACAATATTGTTGCTTCTTCTTCTCCTCCTACTACTCGACTGTTACTTCGTTTTGTTGTTGTTGTTGTTATTGGTAAAAGGCAATTTGCTTAACATTAGTTTAGCTTGTTTTGTTTACTGCTTCATCGTATTATTCGTATTTATTCTTATTCTGCTTGAGGTACTTGCTAAAAAAGAGTCTAAAAAATTTCTATGCCTTTTGCACTAAGTATTTGTTGTTTGTTGTGGTTGTTTTCATTGTTAATTTGTTGCATTGTTGTTGCTGTTGTGGTAAATATGTAATATTAGTTTAGTTTAGGCTTTACATAATAAATGTGTTCATATATAGTATATGTATGTGTATAGTATATAGGCATGTAGTACTTAGGCATATCATAGTGTGTAGAATACATATTTATATCATAGTTATGTATTGGGTATATATGTATATATACCTATATAGTATATAGAAGTGTTATGCACGTTACTTAGAAGTTCAATTAAAAAATATACAACACACATAATGAAACGCTTTAGTTTTTTGCTTTCTTTGCTTTTCGTTATTTCTGAAGAAGTTTTTCAAAATATCGTTTTCTAGTTGCACGCACATTATCTCTGTACGTGTTTATCTATATATATATGTGTGTGTGTGTTGGTGTGTGTGTAACCTAAGCACTTTACACTTTCAAACTGTGTGTGTAGAAAATGCTTTACAATTATGCGTAAATTAAGAATAAATGAAAAAATAAACACAAGTTTATATAATCTTAATAATTCGTTAGGTTCGAATTAGATCGACAATTGCGCTTCAAAGGGCATTGACGAAGCAAAAGAAAAAAAACAAATAAAAAAATAATAATATAATCCATTACTGGAGGGCGGCGGGAGGCGTGATAGTAGGTTGGGTTTAACTTTTGCGGCGACTTTTGCTGTTGCTGCTTGTTGCTGTTGTTGTGGTTGTGGAGCTTGTTGTAGTTGTGGTTGTAGTAGTAGAAGTTGTCGTTGTTGTTGTGCTGTTGCTGCTGCTGCGTGTGTTGCTGCTGTGTATAATGCTCTGTTGCATGAGCATCATAAACCACCAGCAATGTGTGAGCTGCAACTGTTGCAACTCCTCCACTTCGATGCAGTTGTTGTTGCTGCTACTTCCAAAACTGTTGCTGTTGTTGTTGGTGTTGCTGCTGCTGTTGTTGCTGGGGTGGGGATTGTCATCGTCAACGCCGTCAGCCGAGGCCAAAAAAGATCTAAATTAAAAGAAATTTACTTGAATTAGTAAAGCTTTTCTAGCTGCATTTGCAAAAAAAGGCTAAATATTATTAGAAAAAGCCGCAGTTGATCAGCACAAACTCAAGCTGTGGCATTTTCGACTCACTCGAGCGTCAATCAATCAATCAAACAATCTTGTTCGAGGCTGTGTTGGGTGACTTGTTGATTGGTTCAGGTTCTGTTTGGTTCTGCTTGGTTGATTGGCGGCGCTATAGACAAAGGGTGTTGTTGTTCTGTTTCTGGTAGGTGTGTTGTTGTAGTTGCCGCCTCTCGCCGGCATCCTCCTCTTCCTTCTCCTCTCCTTCATCATCTTCTTCTTCATTCTCGTCAACCCTCGTTCACCACCCTGCAAGCTACTCAGCACCATACCATATGTTGGTGGGCGCAAAATGCGCTGCATGTTTGCTGGCAGCTACCTGGGCGGGACTCAATGGTCCAAATTGGCTGTACTGCGTTGGGATTTGTATGTGCGCCGGCAGCGGATGCGACGGAATGACCTGCAAGGCAGAGAGAGAGAGAGAGAGAGATAGGTAGAGTATGTTAGAAGTGGATTCAGATTCAAGATGATGAGAATCATATGCAGTATTTAAAATGATTTCAACAAGATTTCTGATATACATTTCATATCTTCTTTGTGTTGCATACTTTGCAGGGAGCGCCTAGCTGATCAGAAACTCTTTATAACATGCTTGAAAGCCACAGTGGAGTAAGCACGACTGTTATATACCCACTACCCACCTGGCCAAAACCATTTTTTAAATATATATCTGCTATTTTTAGCGTATTTTGTGTTGCATACTTTGCAGGGGCGCCTAGGAAATTAGCGCCCCTTTAAAATACATTTATGCATAACTTTTATACTAATTATCCTATCGCAAACAAATTCATTCAATTCAGACATCATTTGAACGTTGATTGTTATTGTTTTTATAAAAAATTGTCAGTCTAGCATTAAAATTACGTTTGCAATTAGGATTTTATTGCTTTTACGGGGCGTTAAGGGGGCGTGACTAAATTCTAAATTGAAGTTAATCTGCGCGCAATATAAAGGCATGTTGTCAACAAATGTTATAGCTCTACTCCTTCTACTCTTCGAGATATAGACGCTCATACAGACAGAAAATGGTTGAAAAGGCTTTTATGGATACACAGATGCTTCCTTCTGTTATAAACATTTTCGTTTGACACAGGCCTTCTACCTATAGCTAGCGGGTATAAAAATGAACTGTCTAGCATAAAAATTACGCTTGCATTTAGGTTTTTACTGTTTTTTCGGGACGTAAGGGGGCGTGGTTAAATTCTAAAATGAACAGATAATGCGCGCTATAGTAAGACATATTGTCTACAAATTTTAAAGCTCTAGCTCTTATAGTCTGTGAGATATAGGAGTTCATACAGACAGTAAATCGGAGAAAAGGCATTTATGGATACAGAGATGCCTTATTCTGTTATACACATATTCGCTTGGCACTGAGTGATAATAACCTTCTATTCTACTATAAAAATCAGCTGTCTAGCATTAAAATAACTCTTACAATTATTTTTTTATCGATTTCCTGGGGCTTTAAAGGGGCGTGGTTAAACTCTAAAACACACAGATCATGCAGGTAATATAAAAACATCTTGTCAAACAATTTTATAGCTCTAGTTCTTAGAATCTCTGAGATATAGACGTTCATACAGACAGAAAATCGAAGAAAAGGCTTTTAGGGGTGCACAGCTGCCTTCCTCTGTCTGTTATATACATTTTTACTAAGCACAGAGTGACAATAACCTGCTACTCTATCGTATTTCGACTTTTGTCCACTCACCTGTCGACTGGAGCTGTTGTGGGCTGGAGGGGGCGCAACGACCGCTCGATTTGCATAGGCATATGTGGGGGCTGCCTGCGATACATATACAGTGGGCCGACGATACATGTCCCCTTGTGCGTAGATATCGGCTGGCTGCAACATTGCTGCTGCTGCTGTCGATGAGGGTGAACCGCCCAGCGGCGTGCCAGCCTGATGATGCTGATGATGATGTCCTCCTCCTCCTCCACCACCGCCGTGACTGTGACCACCACTGTGACTGTGACTGTGACTGCTATGGCTGTGACTGCCTCCGCTGCTGCCGCTGCCACTATGATGATGATGTGGCGGCGGTGGTGCTGCCTGTGTGGCAACCTGTGGCGGTGCACCTGGTGGTGGCTGTGATGGTTGGCGATACACCTGTGGTGCACCCCACGATGGTGGTCCCACACTGGCTGCAGCAGCGGCAGCAGCAGCCGCCGCAGCGGCAGCACTGATCGATGATGACGATGAAGAGGAGCTGCTCTTCGAGTGGGCCAATGGTGGTGCCACAGTGGGTGCCACATAGCTGACTGGCGCCACAGAGGGTGCCTCACGTTTGGGATGTGCCAGTGGCATGGCAGAGACACCACCACCACCACCACCACCACTAGAACCTGCTGCCCAAGAGCTGCGCTTGCTGTCCAACTGTTGTTGCTGTTGGTGTGGATATTCTGGATAGAATTCCGCCGGTTCCTGCTTGGTTGGTATGTGCGGCAAGCTGGCAACAGTTGGTGGTGGCGGCTGCTGCTGTTGTTGCTGCTGTACCTGCTGTGGCTGGGGCTGATAGTTGCACTCGTTCTGGGCCATGGCCAAGATGCGCTTCTTTTGGGACTGTCCTGGCTCGTACTTGATGTTGGGCTGAGCTGGTGGCGGCTGCGAAGAAGGTGGAGGTTGCTGCTGTTGCAATTGCTGCTGCTGCTGCTGCTGTGGCTGATAGTGTTGCTGCGGTGTCTGCGGCTGTTGCTGCTGATGCTGCTGATGATGATGATGTTGCTGATGATGCTGTGGCTGCTGTTGCTGATGTTGCTGCTGCTGCTGATGTTGTTGCTGCTGCTGTTGCTGATGATGTTGCTGATGATGCTTGGGACTGCTGCCAGTTGATGTGGCCACCACTTGATGACGTCGACGTGCTGCATCCACATCCGGATCGTGATCACCTACGGTAACGCATGGAATTACTAGATGCACGTGCTGCGTTTGCTTATGACGACTGAGATGCGACGGGGCTGGGGCTGGGACAGGGGCAGGGGCAGGTGGCGGGGGTAGGGGCAGGGGCAGAGGTAAGGGCAGAGGCAGGGGTAGTGGCAGTGGAGCAGGCACTGTAGGTAGGGAGACGGGGGGTGGCTGCTGGTGCTGCTGGGAGGATGTGCTAAATTGTGTGCTTGTTGTGCTGGACAGGGAAATGGGCGGGACTGGGGCGGGTATAGGGGCGGGTATAGGGGCGGGTACAGGGGCTGTGGAGGGGGTGTTGTTAAGCTGCAGACTATGATGGTTATGATGATGATGATGTTGTTGTTGTTGTTGTTGGTTGGAAGTGGAAGCAGAATTGGAATTGGTGTGGTGACTGTTGTTGTTGTTGTGGGATTGAAAGCATTGCTGCGACTGTTGCTGCTGCTGTTGTAGCTGTTGCTGCTGCTGCTGTGTCTGCTGTTGCTGCTGTGTCTGTTGTTGTTGCTGCTGCTGCTGTTGCTGTTGTTGTAGCTGTAGCGAGCAGTTGTCGAGCACAACAGCAGCACCAAATCCATTTCCATTTCCACTTCCTTCTTGTTGATGATGATGATGATGATGTTGTTGTTGTTGATGTTGTTGTTGTTGTTGATGATGATGATTATTGCTACTGCTACTGTGCAGCGACGGCAACTGCTGACTGCTACTGTTACTGTTAGTGTTACTGTTACTGTTACTAGTGCTGTTAATGTTACTGTTACTGTTAATATTATTACTGCTACTGTTGCCGTTGCTGCTGCTGCTGTGCGGCTGCTGTTGCTGCTGTTGATGTTGATTGTGATTGTTATGGTGACTATGGTGACTATGATGGCTATGATGACTACTAGCTCCACTACTACATTTGCTGGCCAGGCGACTGGAGGAGGAGGAATTGCCGCTGCCAGTTGCTGCTGCTGCTGCTGCAGTTGCAGTTGCTGTTGCTGTTGTTGTTGTTGTTATTGAGTGAGCATTACCATAATTAATCGCCTGTTGCACATGCAACGCTTGTGTGCCGCTGCTGCGACAATTGCTGCCCGAATGTTGTTGCTGCTGCTGCTGCTGTGGTGGTGGTGGCTGCTGCTGTTGCTGATGATGCATGAGGCTGCTGCTGGTCTGTGACTGTGCATGCGCACGCTGCTTAACTGGTGGCGCCACAGGCAGTGCCACTGCAGCGCTTGCCTCGCCACCCTCATCCTCACTGTCCGATATGGTAATGACATCACCCACCACACCAGTGGGTGAGGGCGTGTCATGTATGGTGATGGTGGGTTGCTTCACATGCGCCTGATGATGTGCATGCAAGGGCGGTTGACCTCCCCCACTGCTGCTGTTGCTGCTGCTGTGATAGTTGCTGCCAGCAGGTATAGCAGAGCTGCCTCCGCCACTGCAATTGTTGATCACAATGTGATGTGCCGATGAGTTGTAGGCGCTGTTGCTGCTGCTGCTGCTGCCGCCGTGTGGGGCATGCGCAATGGGCGCGTGATTATGATGCGAACTCGACGAGGCATTGATGATGTCTGTGGAAGGCAAGAAGAAGAAGATGAATCAATGCTTGGAACTGTTGTAGAGAATTTCGACTACTCACTGCCTGCAGAGGAGCCGCCAGAGCTGGCAACAAGTGCACCACCAGCGCCGGTGCCTGCACCGTAGCCTCCACCACCGCCTCCTCCATAGTTGCAATTGTGATGGGCGTGATACTGTGGCGATACATGTGCGGCACGCTGATAGCGCTGCTGATGCGGCGGCGAACTCTCCTTGACGCGCTTCTTCACCGGCGACAGTTGCTGGTGCTCCTTCTTCTCGTGACGCGGCACGCGATATGAGTTGCCCTTGCTGCAAGTGAGAAAGAGAGGGGGAGATTAACTAAGGTGCTGGCAAGTGAAACTTCTCTATACGCACGCTAAATGATGAGCCGGCGACTCCTTCTTGAGATCGTTGCGTGGCAAGTTGAGATGATGCTTGGGATATATCTCCTCGACATTGAAGAGCGGCGTCGAGTCCACAATGAGTGAATGCGCTGGCGCCTGCTGTGGCCACGAGGGCACCAATGCCATCTGTCGTCCAGTTTGTGGCCAAGCGACTCCACTGGCCTGCACACGATTCGTTAGCAACATGCGTTGACCCGAACTTGGCTCCACCATTGATACCGGCACTGGCACATTGACATATTGCTGCGGTGGCACTTGCAACGGTGGCTGCATTGTGGCACTACCCACAACAACATGCTTGGTGGGACTGGGCATGGCCTGATATGAGGGCGGGCATAGAATGTTGGAGACCAATTGATGTTGAAACGTATCGGTGCGTGCCTGCGGATATTGACGTGCCACATTCCTGCCCCCATAGATCTGATAGAGGCCCTCGTAGGCCAATGTGGGACGACCATCGCGCACTAGACGCTGCACTTGACTGGTCAGCTGATTGTTGATGGTGAAGGTCATGTTGTCGGTGCTGCTGGGAACAAAGTTGGTCACCAGCGTCGGAGCTGGTTGCACTCTGCAAAAGAAACAAAGAGAGAAATGTATTAATAAGGAATATATATCTAGATTATGTACCCCTGCAGTAGAACTGGATAAACATTAATGTTACATTGATATACGTCGATGTTTCATATTCTAAACCTTAGCAAACATTAATGTTTCTGCAGAGAAGATCTCTAGATGTATTGTATATTTCTCTGTTTATTACTAAGTATTCTTATGCAATATATACTATGTATAATAAATGAAAGTTTCTTTACTATCATCCCTCTACTCTCTCTAGATGTATTGTATATTTCTCTGTTAATTACCAAGTATTTGTATGCAATATATATGTAAAATAATTCAAAGTGTCTTTACTTAGTTCATCTGTTACTCTCATTTCTCTACTTTTAAATGTAACTCCTCAATTTAGACCGATTATATCTGTGCAAACTATTGTATATATTTATCAGATTATAATAAATTAATAAAAGCATACATGTATTATTGTCTAACTACAATATAAACTGATTTAATCTTTTATTTCGAACTACAATCTGTAATTTCAACAAAATCCTTTAATTTCCCACGATAGTTCCTATGGTAGCTATATGTTATAGTCAGCCAATTTCAAAATAAAATTAACAGCAGTTTACAAACATTGAAAAATGAGGTTGTGGTAAGTTTGATAGCGATAGCTTGCAAATTAACTAAAATCTGCCGATAGTTTTTATGATATATATATATGTTATAGGGGACTGATTGTGAACAAATTTGGACAACATATAATATTTAAAGAAGTTGCCTGTTGTGCTTAAGTGGGTTGCGGTATGTTAAGAAATAACAGTTTGTATGACAGCTATACGATATATCGGTCCTATATATGTCGTTCTGATTTCTTTAGAATGTAAAGTAATAAGATGCACGTGTACCAAGTTACACTACGAAAGCTCAAGAATTGAGAGATTGACAGACAGACAGAGTTAATTTGACTGGTATGTCTATGCTGAACAAGAATATATATATATATATAATGCATATATATTATATACTACTATTTATGAGATCTAAAAGAGAGTTATTTCTGTCTGCAAGGGGTAAGCTTCAGACAGAATTAATTCGACTTCTCTGTTGACGCTGAACAAGAATATATATACTATATAATGCATATATAATACATACTACTATTTATAAGATCAAAAAGAGAGTTCTCTCCTTCTGCAAAGGGTAAACTTCAGACAAAAACTTATTCGACTTCTCTGTTGATGCTGAACAAGAATATATATACATACATAATACTACATACTACTACTTATGGTTTCGGAGAATGAGTTCTTCTCCTTCTGCAAAGTGTATACTTGACTCCTGCAATTGCGCTACTTACGTATGAAAGTCGCCGCGACGACACACCTCCATCATTTGCACCGAGGCCTTCACATTGTTGCAGTAAACATAATCGACGAGGTGTGTGAGCCGCGTGAAGCTGTGATTGAGTGCCTCCGTTGGTGTCAATCGTCTCTCCTGATCGATAGTCAACATGCGCTTCAACAAATCGATAAACTCACGTCGATCGGTCTTCTCCGCGAGTAGTTGTCCACCCTCCAGATCGGTGGGCACATTCACTTGCCCGATATCATCCAGACAATTGAATATATATTTACGTGCCTCTTTGCTCTTTGTATTCGTCTCTGCCTCATGTTCCTCCGTGGTCTTGAGACGCCAAAATGGATACGTTGAATCGACATCACGATAAAAGAACTTGGATGTCTTTGAGGCGCTATTCAACATATGCTCTGTGGGTAATCCTTGTGTCTGCGATATGTAGCGTATCTGATCGAATTCCGAACTGCCCGGATAGAGGGGCCAGCCCAGAAATAGTTCAGCCACCACACAACCCAGCGACCACATATCGATGGCCTCGCAGAAGGGTAAACCCAAAATGATTTCAGGTGCGCGATAATAACGCGATTGTAGATACGTATTGCAAACTGTTTTGCTAACATGCGATGCACTGCCAAAGTCAATGACCTTCACACGATACGGTTGACGCACTGGATCGACAAGCATTATGTTCTCTGGCTTCAGATCGGCATGAATCAGGCCCAGTTGCTTCAGCTTCAACAGGGCAGTCAGCACCTAAATAAAGCAAGAACAAATTAATAGAGTTCATTCATATATATAAAGAGGATCTTCTTCTGCACTTACCTGCTCCAGTATGGGACGTATATACTTGAGGGGCAACGGCGAGAACTTGTTTTGCTTGAGAAAATCATATAGATTCTGTTCGAGCATCTCAAAGACCAGACACGTGTGATTCTTGTGCTGGAAACACTCGAATGCCCGCACAAAATTAAACTCATCTGCATTCTCCTGACTGAGACGCGACAATATGGACACCTCTATCTGTCCCTGTCGCGCATATGATGGATGATTCTTTAGGATTTTGATGGCTACAATTTCGGAGGTGCCACGTTTCCAGCATTTTACCACCTGACCAAACGTGCCGCGTCCCAAAAACTCCAGCACCTGAAGAAGTAGAAGTAGAGAAAGAGATAAAGAATTGTTAAAGTTTTCATGTGGTAGAAGATATTGTCTTTTTTGTACTCACTTCATACTCTGCGGACAGGGAGTAGAGCACCTCATGCTGCACCAGCTGATAGTCACCGTCGGCGCCACTGCTTGAACGCTTGCTGGGGGGCTGCGTATTTGCATGCCCCCCAGAGGTGGCAACCTTTGTGTGCGCCGTCTTGAGGCTGAGGCTGTTGCCGACGTTTTGAACTGTTGTCTGTGCTTCCGCCGCCGCCTGGCCCGTGTGCCCGATATCAACGCTGCCGCCGTTGTATGTGTCCACGCAGCCGCAATCGCAATCTAAAAGAGGAGAGGAAGAAGGGAAAAATCAATTAGTTTGTCAATTTAAGTTGCAGCTCCTTCGTCCGCTAACCTCGTCGCAGCAGACGTCTTATCACTAGGGAAAACATGGTTTATAAACTATATATTTTAGTATATATATTTTGGTATATACTCTAGTATATTTCGCTATATATTTCCGTATATATGCCTGTACTTTTTTGATACTTTTTTTCTATAAAATTCTCCTGTCTCTGCTGGCAGGCAATTTTGAACTGAACGCAATCGCGACTGCAATCGGACAATGTCTCATTCCACAAATATAGATACATGCCACACACAGTTACAAATACAGATACATATAGATAGATACTATAGATATATAGGCAGACAGCAGGCGACTCATCGCTGACAAAGAAAATGCGAGAGAATTACAACGCGCATTTGGCCAAAGTTGACAAAGTCACAATAACCATAACAATAACAATCAGCAGCATGAACATGAATATATATAGAGATATATAACTGCACGTGTATTCAATGAGGAAGTCCGACCGATATTTACCGATGCAAATGATAGACCATTGTGGCAGAAATCCGGCTTGCTTGTATATATGCATATATATAGATCTATATAGTAGATATATATAATATATTATAATATTGTAGAAGCGACTTTTATATTATGAAATATATTGTATGCGCCAACTTTGTTCAGTGTATTTTGTTATACTTCTTTGGGAATAGGGGGAAATACCTTTAGAAGTATTGATAATGAAACTGGGTAGATACTCTTCAAGTTTCGCTAGATAATTCCCCAGTCTGCGTGGAGTTCTACTCCTTTAGAGTTGGAATTATATATACACGTTCTGTTTTGAATGCTTTTTTTATATTTTGAGAACAGAAATCACTGTGTTAACTGTTTTTATATGGAAAACACAAGCAAAGAAGAGTTCTCAACTTAATTTGGGGCATTTAGAATAGGTCAAAGCACTTAGATCTTAAGTCTGATGTGAAATCTCAGTTTGATTCATTCTAAAGTACTATAAAAGTTATAGAAACCTAATAACAAACCATCTTTATACTCCTTTCTCTTCAAAAGTAGACTTTGTGCAGTTCCCTGCCTCTTTATTATGTCATACAAAGCAAATTCAGCTTGATTGATCTCTATTTCATCTAAGATATATTTATATAATGATTCTCACTGATGTAGAAACTCAGCTTGGTTTATTCTTAAGTACTATAAAAGATATATAAACCTTATAGCAACCATCTTCATACTCCTTTTTCTTAAAAAGCAGACTTTGTGCAGTTCCCTGCCTCATTATCATATCATACAAAGCAAATTCAGCTTGATTGAACTCTATTTATTATAAGCTATATTCACACAACGATTCCTCTTCTTGTTAAGCAACTTGTTAGCTATTTTTCTAGCTTTAAACTTTTAATTAAAAAAATTAAAATTCTATATAAAGATTCCTTTTTTGGCATATAAAAGCTAACAACGCCATTTATAAGCCACCGTTCCCATTCTATACGCCAACTCTCCTAATGAGCGTCACTTTATCTCAATGGCCTTTCTCAGGCATCTCGATTTCGCGGCCCCCCCCCTCGTAATTATCTCAACACGCAGCGCGTAATCAGAGCGACTAAATTTAGAAGCTGGTTAAGTAGAACTGCCCCTGTACCGTCCCCTCTACCATTCCCTGCTGCCTTCAACAAGCATTATATAATTTAATTAATTTGCGTCAGAGCAGGACACTCAATACGAATGCGAAAAAGACATAAAAATAGCAGAGAAAGAAGGCAGGAAAGGCACAAGGAAAGGGGGGAAGAGGAGGAGAGAGAAAGAGAGAGAGAGAGAGAGAGAGAGGGTAGAGCACCATATAATATATAGCGAAATGTAATACGGAACAAGGAAACATATAAAAACGTTGCCAAACCCACGCATACTCGTATAATAATAAGGCTAGAAAAGCAGCTGAATGGGGGGCACTGAGCAGGGTGTCAAGCTGGGGTTAAAGGTAAATTTTGTAAGGGGGGAATAGGAGGATAGGGTTGCCTGCGCGCCAGAACAAAACGCAGTTATTTGGTTGAGTTGTAATCAAAACTAAAATTAAGGACACACGCGATGCCAATGTCCACTTAGACGAGGAAGGCAAGAAGGGGCAGCGGGAGAGGAGAAAGAGGTAGTAGGAGTAAGAGAAAGATGGGACAGGTTCTCCACAAGTAAGAGAAGAGAAAGAGGAGAAAGAGGGGAAGAAGCTACGGCTAACGTGGAAGAATTGAGAGAGCAAGGAGGAAGCTTCTTTCCCACAGAGTGTTTTTTCTAACATAGACAGAGATAGAGGGAAAGCGGGACACAAAGAGGGAGCGGTTAGCGGTTTTTGTGGTCTCAGCGGTTTTAGCGGTTTTCGCGCTTAACATGCCACGCGACATTTTGATGTGGAAACGCAATTTATGGCAGCCAGAAAGGAAAACTAAAATGAAAATGCAATAAATTATGCAAAGCTCGTTGAGGACAGAGAAGAATATCGAGCAGTAGAATTCGAAAATGAAAACAAATTGAAATTGAAAGGTAAACGAGGAGAGAGGGAGCAGCAGGGAGGGGGAGGGGGGAGTGGCAGGCTAGGCGAGGCAAGGCCATCCCTCCTGTCACGAAGGTCAAACGTCGGACAAGCGCAAGTCGCACTGGACTTGAGTCAGCAGCAGAACGCGAGAAACCCAAGACACAGTCGTAGTAGCACAATCCCCTTGCCCCCGGCTCTGCCTGTGCCTCTGCAGCCCCTCTCTATCTGTGCCTCTGCACCCCCCCTGCCTGCCACACTCCTCATTTCATGCGCCGCGTAACACGTTGAGTTGGCCAAAGCCAAGGACAATTGCCGCTGGCGATGGCGTTGGCCGCGCAACGTTGTTGGCAAGGACTTTTGGTTGGCCTCTCTCACGTGGCCGTTTCACATGCTTTATGGCCTGTGCAACAGCAACAACAGTAACAACAATAACAGCAACAACAACTGCAACAACAATAGACTGTGCAACAATGATGGCAAATGTTGCACTTCGTATTTACGCTCAAATTGGCTTGCAACAAGTTACGACATAAGCGCCTCGCCCACAACTCTGTGTGCATACTCCCCTTCCCTGTGTCTCTGCACTTCCTCCTTCTCCACCTTTCCTCCTTCTCCTCTTTGTGCACACACTCCCCTTCCCTCTGTCTCTGCTGCTCCTCCTCCTCTTGCATTTTGACATCAATTTCCATGTTTATTGTTACGTTGCACAATTCGAAAAACGAATTCGCTTACGCAAATCTCAGCCGCAGCAGCCGCTGCCGTCGCCGCCGCCAACGTTGCAACGTGACGCAGTTTGTGCCGATTGCCGCCTGCTGCCGCTTGTTGCATAAAGGCGAGGGCAACCAACTGTAAAGGCGGAACCCCTCCTCATCGCATAAAGGCGGCACAGTAAACGTAACTCTGTGACTGCGTAGCTAAACACAAAGAACTGCCCTCGCTGAGGGAGTGGTGTAACCCTGACAAGGCAGGGGGGAAGGGGGCAAGGAGGGTACCCTTGTGTAGGCCATAAGCCATACAAGGACTCAATTTCTGCTAAACATTTTCCTTTTTTAAGTTCATGGAAAATGGAATTCGAAGAAAAACCTAATGCAAATTTAGCTTGAAATGAAGCTATAGCTGCGCCAAGGCTAAATGAAAGGAACGTGTTGGCAAATACCATATGTGATGTGGGAATTCTTTCTTACTGCTTATCAGTATGTGCCCGACATAATCCCATATTAAATCGATTCTTAGGAAAAAAGAAGCCAAAAATAAACACAGATAAATGCCAAGAAATTCCATTAAAAACAACATTTTATAGCTAAAAACGGAATTAAGCTTGATAGTAAAACTGATTTCTAGCTAGGGAGAGAAAACAAGCAGAGATATATAGCAGATTTCTGGCTAGAAAAGAAAACTAGTTAGCAAGAAGTTCATTTTTAAGCTAGAATGAAGCACAGGCTGATAAGTACAGCTGATTTTTGGCTATAAACGGAAACAAACAAAAAAGTAAAGATAATTTTTAGCTAAAGAGGAAAACTAGCTAAAAAGCAGAGGTGATTATTAGCTAGAGTAGAAAACAAGCTAAAATGTTAAACTGATTTTTAGCTACAAAGGTAAATAAACTGAAAATTAAAGCTAATTTAGCAGCAATATAAACTAGCTGAAAAGAATACCATAGATGAATGTTACCTAGAAAGAACTAGCTAAAAGTATATGTGAGTTTCAGCTATAAAGAGAGAGCTTATTTTTAGCTAGATCGTGGAAAAATTGAAAAATAGAGCTGATGTTTAGCTAGAAAGGGAAGCAAGCTTAAAGGTTACACTGCATTTTAGCTGGAATGAGAAAAAGGCTGAGCTGAATATACGTTTACTAACTAGAAAAAAAAAGAAGCTAAAAAAAAGACCTGGTTTTTAACTAGAAAGCAAAACATGCTGTGAAAGGAAAAGTAGCTAAAAATTATAGTAATTAAATAAATTTTATATAATATTTAGCTTGTTTCAAGCATACTACTAGCACAGCTTTGTAGCTTGTTTTCCTCCCCCTTCTTGCTAGAAAATGCGCTGTAACTCTGACCAGGAAGTAGACCGAAAGAAGCTCATCGAATGCAACTTATCGTTATCACTACATGTTATCGGTTATCGCAGCTCGCAGTACACTCTACAATGTAGACTCTCTACATTGTAGAAATCCCTCTAGATTATGACACATTACAGTCGTAATTATTGTTATGGAGGCAAGATAGCAATAGCAACAACAACAACAACAATTGATTGAATAATATGCGATTATTAAATGAACATTATAGTGCCATATAGTCTGTCTATATAGACAGAGATTGTGTGGAGAGATGATGCACGTGCAGTGGCTATAAAATGGGAAATTAATAAAAGTAGGAGCGGAAAACATGAAGGGATATTCCATTTTCGTGTATTTCAACGATTTCCCATTAATCACATTCGATTATTCCGCCACAAGAATGCATTTAGTGAGGTTAAGCCGGAGTAGGAGGAAAAAATATGAAGGAATATTCCATTTTCGTGACTTGCAACAATTTCCGATTAATTGTATTCGATAATTCCGCAACAAGAATGCATTTAGTGAGGTTAAGGCGGAGAAAGTTTTTAGTTTTTAATAATTTTAACCGAAATGCAAATTGAATTTCATGTTGCATGTTGCATGTTGTTGTAAATGGTGAAAACGGAAGTGCAAACAAAACAGACAACAAAATAAAAAAAGAGTTGCCTTTTAAAGAGATAAAGAAAAAAAAGACTTTTAAAGTTGCTAAAACGGAAGCGGAAAGCGGCGATATGTGGAAGCAGCTAACGGGCAACAACAAAAAGAGAAACGAGACCGAGACAGACATGAGAAAAAGGAAGAGAGAGAGAGAGAGAGAGGGAGATATTATAAGTGATTTACAGAAGCAACAGGTTCGATGAATGTGGGGAATACACTTGATATAATGCGAGGCGGCGCTGATTAATGGGCGCAAACAATAAACAAGGGATCAGCAACAGAGGGAGAGAGAGACAGGGAGAAAAGAGAGACAAGGTGAGAGTGAGCAAACCAAGTAAAACGAGGGCAAAATGCACAATGGCTTGCAAGGAATGTGCACAGAGCAAGAGCAGCAAGACAGGCAGGGAGAGGAGCAGCACAGAGACAGATAGAGAGGAGCATGGAGAAAGAGAGAGACAGAGAGCAGGCAGTGGGAGCAGTATGACTGGAGTTGTGCAAATATTTGTCGCTGCAATGAGAGCAATGCACGCACAAGCATTTCCACTTGTCGCGACGCACCTGACAGCAGCAACAACAACAGCAAAGCAACAGTAGCAACAACTCGCACAGCAACATTGTTGCTACATAATTGAGTGCTTTTTTTTGCGCACTCCCCCCTCTCTCACATACAAAATGGCAGCAGCAGCAACAAGAACGTACATGCAAGAACAACAACGGGAGAAAGTTGGACCGAACACGAATGCTACAACAAAGTGAAGAGCGCAATAATTGAGCCAAAGCTGCGTTGTTCTTGTTGTTGCTGCTGCTGCTGGAGCTGTTGTCATGTGTGACCGAGAGAGAGACAAATGAATATTTCACGCTTTTGGCACTGGACGCAAGCGCAGCAGCCTCATTTAGAAGGGGTAGAAAAAGTAGTAGAAAAAGAAGGGGAGGAGGAGGAAGTGGGAGAGCAATATATCAAGCTCTTTTGTCTGCTGCACACTTCAGCGACGCAGAACACAGTGCCGAGCACAAGAACAACAACAACAACAATAACGAGTGGCAGCTAAAAAAGGCCAAATAACAAAACTGGCACAACTGACAGCAGCAACATCAACAACAACAGCCTGCAGTGCACTGCAAAAAAACATGTCGCCAATTGCCTTTCTAAAAAAAAATGAAGCAAGCCTTTTATGTACTTTCACAACAACAACAACAAAATACTGTAATAAATACAACAAAACAAATTAAATGAAAACCAGCCCAAACTTGAAAAATCAAAAACGGCGACAGAGAGAAAGATTTAATGACAACAACAACAAACCGCAACAGGCAAAACACACTCAAGAGAGAGAGTGTGCAGACTGAGAGCTGAGATCAATTACAGCAGCTGCAGTGCAAGTGCAAGTGAGAGCGCTTAATGCGTGCCTGTGCGTGTACTCCCTCAACATGTTGCTCAACAGTGGCATATCTGCATCTCTATTTCGCTAATCGATATAAATATATCGAATATCAGTAATATATCGAAATTGCTTTGTTTATATAAAGCTTTGTTGTTGCTATTGTAGCCTGATGTTGTTGTTCGCGCGTTTTATTCATTTGTGCAATTGCTTTGCACACTTGATTGCACGCAGCTGCGACTGCGACTGCAATGACGCCAATAAACTCACGCGCAGAGCCTTAGCAACAACTAAACAGATGAACAGTGTTGCCAGATGACTTGAGTGAAAAAAGGCTAGAAAAGAAGCTGAATGACTTCATATAATTGGGTATTCAAAAAGGCCAGATTTGAAGGGACAAGATAAAAAAGCTAAATGCCGGAGTGTTTGCTATTAAAAACCAGCTAGAATAATATAGAACTAAACGCAACTATTGAACCTAAAAAGAAAGCCAGATTTGAAGGCAAAAATTTGAGTTGACAACACTGCAACAGACTCTCACGCGCGCACTATCATCTTCGCTCTCTTTGTCTACTCTCACTCTCACTCCGCCTCTCTCTGATGCCTATGCCTGCGTTTGATTAGTTTTTGTTGTTATGATTGCTAAGTGCATTAACAGCAGCTGCGCCAGCAGCAGAAAAAACAACAACAATAACAGCAGAATCACAATTACAAATTAAATGCAAACATGGAAGAAAGCAAAGCAAAGCAAAAAAGGCAAATAAAAATGCATTTCAAGAGCTTTTTCTTTTCTTTTCTTGCATTTCTTTGGTTTTTATTGCGATTTTCACTATACAAATGCAATTTAAATTTAAATTGCGCGGATTTACGCCAGCATGATTTTTAAGAGTTTCAACAAACAGCAACAACAAGTGCAATAAACGTAAATGAGGTAAAAGCAGTGCAAACACACGCAGACATACACACACGAGTGCTCTCATGCACGTAGCCCAAGTGGGGGAGGGTTTTTTTGGGTGACATCTCTCTCTCTCTATGCAGATGTGCATGCGTGCATATGTATGTGTGTGTTTGACAGCAAGTGTTGGTCTCACTGTATGCATGTGTGGGTGAGTAAGTGATAGTCAGTCTGTGTGTGGGAGAGTGTGACTATATCTGTGCGTGTGACAGTCTCTATGAGAGTGCGTGCATGTGTGTGTGCTGCATATGCAAGTGATGCGCTGCGCTGCTCCTCTGCTGCTGCGAAAGCTTCACTGACAACGCGCATTTGGCTTTTGATGCGTTGCCGCCGTCGCGTCGTTGCTGCGTTGCTTTTGCATCTCTCCCTCTCTCTCTCTTGCTCTTTTGATCATTTTGCATGCAGTTGACAAGACAAGACAGCAAAATTGCATAAAATGCAACACACATAAAGGGAAAACGTGGTGAAAGTTTCTATTTTTAGGCTGCTCCAACAACAACAACAATTCGCATAATGAGTGAGTGAGAATGAGTGTGTGTGAATACACTCAAATGATTTCTACATATGCATGTGATCTCTATAAGATTTATAGCGAGCCCCTTCCCCTCCCTCTGCCCACCCTTCCACAGCCTCTGTAGCCACTCAAGCGCACGCCAAAATGTTGACGTACGACGTCGACAGCGCTGCCAGCTTAGAGGTCGCAGCGTCCGTTCGCCGCGCTCAGTCTCTCTGCCCACTTTAGACGGCGTCCTTCAAGCGAACGTTAGAAGTGAACGACAGCGACGGCGACGACGCGACGTCAACTGCAATGACCTAAAGTAACCCAATGTAGAAGGCGAACAGCAACTGCAGCAGCAGCAGCGACAGCGCCGGCGACGGAGGCAGCGAGAACAGAAACAGCAAACTGCGGCGAGTATTGCACAATGCAAGAGAGGAGGCGTGAAGAGAGGACGTTGAAGAGAGGCGGGTGAAGAGCGACGGAAATGGGCGACGACGCTAGTTGCTCCATGAGTGTCTCTGTCTCTCTGTGTGTGTGTGCTTTGAGTGTGGGCGTGACGCGACGCTTTGGCAGCTGCAAAAGCTGAAGCGCGACTTCTAACAATGCAGCAGCAGCGACAGCAACAACAACAACAAGTTTAAGGCACACATAAGTCACCTGGTTGGCAGCACTTGACACTCCCTTTCTCTTCTTCTACTTCTTCTTCTTTGTTTTTCTTTCCTTTCGCGCGACTCCTTGCCAGCCACAGGGGCCAATCGCGCATTGCAATTCACATGATATTTTTATAAAACTGACATCTCTCTCTTTGTTGTTGTTGTTATTGCAGACAACTTCAATTGAGGTCAACACTTGGCAAACGACGGCGGCGACGACGACTGCAACTAATAGTCGCCAAGAGAGGGAGAGAGATGGAGAGAGACAGGGGAGAGAGGAAGGGAGAAGAACAGCAGGGACAAGTCAAACAAGTCATTTTAGAACTGGAACAACCAGAGCAGCAACAACATTCACAACATCAACAACAACAACATTCTGACGCACATTCGATGCGTGTCTGTTGCAAGTCAGAACTGGACGAACTGCATTTATCTATATCATTTACGCGTGAAACGTCGAATGCAATTTACATATTGCTATCGCAAGTTATCGATAACTGCTATAAATCACACATTTTATCGATGCAATCAACAGTTCTACACCTCTTGCGAGACAAATTAGATTAGAGAGACTCTCGCTGCATGGAAATTCCTAACGGTATTTGTTGAAGAATCTTCTATTCAATAATATAATATCACTATTGAACTCTTTATCGATGTCTTAAATGGTGCGATAACTATTGAAACCTCTTGTATTAACCAAGTACTCACAGTATACTCAGTTTTTACTGTTTCTTTCTTTATTTCGACTAGAAACTTAACGGATTTTTGATTATTAAAGGCATTTTCAGCTTAATATCATAATAAAACTGTTTATCGCACTGCTAAATGGTGCGATAACTATCGGAATCGTTTATATTTACCACATTATTACAGTATACTCAATCTTTACTGTTTCTTTCTTTATTTCGACTAGGAACTTAAGTGATTTTCTATTATCGAAGACATTTTCAGCTTAATATCATGATCAAACTGTTTATCGGACTTT
The DNA here is from genome assembly GCA_018904025.1 of Zaprionus vittiger. NCBI lineage: Eukaryota > Metazoa > Arthropoda > Insecta > Diptera > Drosophilidae > Zaprionus > Zaprionus vittiger. The sequence continues at coordinate 939,105 of JAEIFQ010001142.1, read as the reverse complement.
TAAATGTTGCGATAACTATCGAAATCGTTTATTTTAAACAAGTACTCACAGTATACTCAGTTTTTACTGTTTCTTTCTTTATTTCGATTTGGATTTTTGATTATTAAAGGCATGAAACAAGCAGATTTATTCGTTTCTACCTTATATCATACCTCAACTGGATGAATAAGTCTAGAAATCATATATTTAATGCAATTATAGTAATTTAATAAACGATTTACTTGTTTTTAAAGATTTATTTATCATTTATTAATACTATCGACTCTGATTTTTATACTTTCATAAATTTTTTCATTATTTAAATACAAAAAGTCTTTAGATTTTCAATTCAATTTGTTTCACTTGACTGAATTTAATCGATAATTTACTTTATCGATAAATTTTACCAATTCCACAATATTCTTTCTTTCTGTTTAGAGAGATTCTTTGCTCATTTAGATGGCAAACGAAAAGGTTTTGTCGATAAAAATCTTCATAATTACAGCTGAAAAAGCGTATTTACTGCTAATCGGATAATTCAGCCTTTTTTTCTCTTCTTTCATGGGAACCAAATTCATTTTATTTCTCAGCGCCCACACACACACACACCCCATATGTGCCCCAGAGGGCCCAAAGCGAAAGCATTAAAAAAAGGAAAATCCAGTGAAAAAGCCAACAAAAGTGAACGATTCAAAGCCAGTTTTCGTTTTTCCGGCGACGTAATTTAAATGCAAATAAAAAAGTATCTAAGCCAAATGGAAAGGGGTGTACCAGGGGCGCAGGGCTGCCTAAAAAGGCAGAAATAAAAACAGAGAGAGATAGAGAGAGGGATAGAAAAAAAGAGAGAGAGGGCAGGGCGGGAAAAGCGTGTCAATTTTATTGGCCAAATGCAGGGAAAACAGCTAGAAAACTCAAATGAAAAGCGCAAGCAGAGAGAAGAAGAGGGAAATGGAGGAGAATGGAGAGTGTAGAAGGAGAAGCAGGCTAGCAAAGCGGAGCCATAAACTGAAATGAAATCGCAAATTGCCTTTCGAGCGTTAAACAGAGAGAAAAAAGATGAAAAACAACGACATCAACAACAACATGACTTTAAGATTATTGATTCGCATTCCATTGATTTGCCTCGTTCGAATTGAAAAAAACTGCTGCATGGCAAACTGAAACCCGCAGCCAACGAGGCAAATTGCCAAGCTTGTGCCCCTCTTCCATCCCCCCCTCTCCTTGCACGCCACTGGCACAGACACACCCCCCTAGTTGGACTAAAGTTGGTCATAACCGAATCGAATTGCAAATGCAGAATGACGTAAATTGGTTTAGTTCACAATATGATTATATCAGATACAATATGCATGTGTATGTGCCACACAGATATAGTCACATATACATATATATACATAGTTCTGCATAGATATTTCACCTTGGCTTTAGCACTGTTCGTAAGACAGCAAAATAAACAAGAACAAATACAAGTATATTATGCTTTGTTGATCGAAATGGGTATATTCAGTTTATAGAAATGTTATTAATGGTATATATAGTTATATATAGTACATTTTGTATATACATCTGTATAATATCTGGCTGAAATTGTTAAAATATTGAAAATATAGCCATAATGCAGTTGTTTCAGTAACTCAATTCAACATAACCTTAAAGGTTTATTAAAAAGACAGGAGTTTAAAGGGGATTGTAACATTTTAGTTTGATATTTTAGATACAGATTGATAATCTTTAACCTGTTTATCGATTAGAGAGGATAGTCATATATAGTATACATAGTCTATTATAGGTCAGTATAATATAGTCATGTACTATATACTATTCAACATAACCTTAAAAGTTTGTTTAAAAGACAGTAATTTTATGAGCACTGTAATTTTCTTTGAGAGTTTAGATACAGATTGATTATCTTTAACCATTTTATATAGTTGTCATATATAGTATACATATTACAGTACATTGTAGTCATATATTACTTAATATAACCTTAAAATGTTGTTAAAAAAATAGTATCTTTATGAGGACTGTCTTTTTTTTTTAGATTTTAGATACATATTAATAATCTTTAACCATTTTATGGCTTTAAGGCATTCACATTCACATATTTTTCGATTTTCCCCCATTTACAAAAATCAACATGAATATAAAAATGCAATTTCATTAAAGAAGTGCATACAAAAACCTTTACCACATTAAAATATAGAAAACCTCAGCAATTTGCAGGTGTTTTCTTAATGTGTTTGTTAATAATCGCAATGGTTTTTACTATTTTTTGAAGATATTTATCTACATGGCATGCATGTTCATGCATGTCCACTGCATGTGGGTTTATTTGTTTGTTGAGTGAGTGCAACGACATTAGAGTCGCCTCTACCCTTATACCACACTATGCAGTTTGGTCACCACCACAACGACGACCAACAGTCACCCTACTCCACACTACCCCTCCTCCAACCCCCCCGACACACTCATATACACGGCGGCGGCGCTGTGGGTTTCCCACTGTGTAAACGAACGAAATTTGTGTCGTGTCGAGTGCTTTACAGCAACAACAATAATAACAACAACAATAATAACAAACTTAGACAACGTTGCATTTTGCATGACTGCGGTGAGGTTTTAATATCCTGTAATCAAAGCCTGCCGCCCCATGGGGTATATTGCTTTATTGACTTCTCATGACAGCATGCAATTGAAGAAAGCACTTTGCATGACGTGCAAGAGGGTGTTATATGACACTCTTATTAAACTGTTTGTGAGGGGTATAACATGGGTATATATGACTAGTGTTTAGATTTATTATATTGGATAACCAGAAAGTAGAGATTGATAAGGATTAGGTTACTTTAAGTACTTTTAAGTAGGAAATTTAAGTATATTTAAAGTATTGCGCAGTCTTCTTCATGTGTATTTGCTGTAAGTACAAGGTATTCTCTTTTTATTATGATTAGAAAAGATTTCTTTGTTGATTTCGGGTAAGTAAACTGAGAAGTTGATAAAGAATTTATCATTCAGCTGCCTTTATGTCTTTAACTTGCTTCAAATTGATTTGTTTTGATCATCCTTAAAGTTTGGCTGTCTTCTTACATTACTTTTTGGAAATACAGTGTTTTTATATGTATTTAGACTAGCATATAAACTAATAACTCCCTTTTACGTTCAGTAAAAACTGCTAAAATATGTAATAAGTGTTACTTTATGTCAAGTTAGGTTTAACTGAGTATACTACACACTCTTCTACTTACATTACATCTTAAAATAACAGATCTTCTCTTTAAGGGTAAAGAAAGGTAAAGATTTCTTTACTTAAACCAAACTTACACCTCTTTGCTTATACTACCCACTTCATGTGCTCTACTACTTCATTAAATTACAAGGTATTATCACTCTCTCTCTCTCTCTCTCTCTCTCCCTCCTTCTCTGCTTCTACATATGCCGCGTCTTGTCGTCTCTGGTTGCCGTGGCTTTTGCCATTTGCTGGCCGCAAATATTTGTAATGCATAAATGCAATTTTCGGCTTAACATTTAAAGTGCTTAGCGGGGGGGGGCAGAAGGGGGTGAGATGGGGAAGGAAGGTATAGAAAGAGGGAGGTATAGAGAGAGAAGGAGTTGAAGAGAGAAAGAGGTGTAGAGTGTTTTGTTGTAGGGTTTGCTGTCTGGCGAGATAAGCAAAAATATGCAAACAAAACAAAACTGAAACTTAATTCATTTCATTAATTGAATGCAAAGTGACAGAGATGGAGATAAGAAGAGAGAGAGAGAGAGAGAGAGGGAGATATGGAAAGAGCGACTATATCTCTAAAGATTTTAAAGTTCGCTCAGCTTTTTATATACGCTGCTTGTCAGAGAGACTCCCGTTGATAAGTAGACCCCTCCAGCTGTCGTTGATAATGATGATTGCAATGTGAGGTTGCTTGATTGTGGTTGCCTTTGTGGGCCGCGTGGGCGTGGCTGCACGAGTTTCCAACTGCACATTATCAAGCCAATAAAATCTCAGTAAGAGGTTAATTAGGCTGAAATTAGGAGTAGCATCTGTATACCCCCCATTCCCCTCTCTCCCTCTCTCTCTCCCTTACACACGCGTCGAATGCTCTGAATAATTCAGTTACAGTAGCCTCGTTTTGAAACACTAATATAATCGCTTTAAATATGGATCGATGCAACGAGGCGTTGCCTGCTCTAAAATGAAAAGGGGCGTGTGCAGTTGAGGGGGCTGTGCGGGGGGGGGTCGAGGGAGAGCCGGGGCGTGTCAGCGTCTAGGTAAAGCAATTGGCACGCTTTTACATTGAGCTAGGCACGTCAGAAGGCAGTGAGAGAGTGAAGTAGTCGACTTAATGATACCCTGTAATGGGAATGAAGTTTGTAAAGAAACTTTTATGCATATAAACGAAGTAAATCTGCAAAAATGAGGTTATGTTAGTGCCCCTTTTGATACAGACATGATATAGAGATACCCTGTAATGGGGATTTAATAATTAAATTTCTTTATACTCATATAAAGGAAGTAAATATGCATAAATGAGGTTATGTTACTGTCTCTTTTATCATATAGTTGACTTTAAGATACCCTGTAATATGGGTAAAGTAAGTAAAGAACCTTTTATGCATATAAACTAGATAAATTTATATAAATGAGGTTATGTTAGTGGCCTTTTTGATATTAACAGAGTAAATCTTTATAAATGAGGTTATGTAACTGTCTCCTATATGCCACGGATGACTTAATGATACCCTGTAATGACATACAAATAAAGTAAAGAACCTTTTATGCATGTAAACGAAGTAAATATGCATAAATGAGGTTATGTTAGTGTCTCTTTTATCATATAGTTGAATTAAATATACCCTGTAATGTGGGTGAAGTAAGTAAAGAACCTTTTATGCATATAAACAAGATAAATTTATATAAATGAGGTTATGTTACTGTCTCCTATGTCACATAAGTGACTTAAAGATATCATATTATGCAATGAAATAAATAAAGAACCTTTTATGCATATAAACGCAGTAAATCTTTATAAATGACTCTCAAATCTTGCCCTTTCATATCAAAAAACTTGCACACAATATAGTCTAAACTACCCTCTTGACTTTCTCTCTCGACTACAGGGTATTCTGCATTTGATATGTGAAGTGTTCTGCTGCTGCTGCTGCTATACGCATCGACCCGTTTGGCAATATTCCCAATTACCCAATTTATTTGCCGAGTGTCTCCAGCTGTTTTTCATTCAATTTTTCAATTTTTCATTAGTTTACGTTTGCCCCACTGAAGGTGAAATTCAGTACAAGAAGAAGAAGAAGAGAGAGAGAAACTATAATAATAAAAATGCAATAATAACAAAATGTGTTTCATTTCAAGAAAGAAAGAAGGAATAAACATCAAATGTTACGAGCTGCAAAATGCCAAAGCCAAAAGTTCAAAGAACTCTGAAAAAGAGGCACAGGTGCAAGAGAGGGAGATGAGGGCAGAGAGAGGGGCAGAGAGGTAGTTGAACGTATCCTGCATGGAAAAACAGTTCAACGGAAATGAAAACTGCAAGTTTTGTCGGACCGCATAATTTACAAGCTAAAAAAAAAGAAAGAGAGAAAAACCTGAAAAATATTTGCGAAAAACACGCACGAAGAGCTGGAGAGAAAGGAGATGGAAGAGGTGGAGGGAGAGAGGAAGAGAGTGTGAGCAGGAGTAAAGCTTGGTATATATAAAAACCTTATCGAGTGACCGCACTGTAGTAAAATATCACATAAATTAACTAAGGGGAAAATCGAGCGAAAACTTTATGAATGAGACGCGTCAGTAAAGGCAGCGAAGAGTAGGAGAAGGGAGTAGAAGAAGAGGGTGTAGAGGAAGAGAGAGTAGAAGTAGAGAGAGTAGAAGTAGAGAGAGTAGAAGAAGAGGGAGTAGAAGAAGAGGGTGTAGAAGAAGAGGGGGACATGCACAGCAGATGAGGCAACAGTCACGTAGAGCTCTCACATTCAATGGGGACTAACTGCGACTTGTTTCCCTGCTGTGCTAGTCAGTCAAAACAAAACATTAAAAGCTTGTCAAGGACAGCGAAAGCAGGCAGAAGAGGGACGAGAAAGGGGGCAGGGGGAGTAGAAGGGTGCTAGACTAAGGGGAAAATCCCAGCAAGCGTTTCCCAGTTGTGGAAAACCCAATCACAGGCAATAAAATACATGAAATATGGCATGTGATATATACTATATCTGTATATGGCTTATAATGTGGGGTTATTATGATGAAATATCAGACAATCTTCTAGGATATTCCCCCTTTTTATTATGTGCTCTTCCATTTCATGACTTTGCTGTCTTTCTTTTTGCTTTTTATGCAATTTTTACTGACCAAAAAAGAAGGTAATGAACGAGTTTGATGATGATGATGATGAAGACGACGTCATTGTTGATGGATGGATGAGTAAGGGCTGAAGTTGGAGTGAGGGTTGGGCCTGTGGGGCAACTTGAGGTTACTAACTAATGTATGTATGTGTGTGTGTGTGTGTGTATGTGTGTTTGGGTTATGTTTGCAACACATTTGCCAAACGGAATTGCCGAAATGACTAATAAGGCCAACGAAATAAGCAAAATACAAAACATTTCAAGTAGGCAGCGAGAGACAAACAAACCACAACAACAACAGCAACAACAACAACAACAACAACTCACACAACAACAACAAATCGCAGCAAATGAAATGAGTCAGAAAAGCAGATGAAAGCCAGAGAGGGGAGCAGAAGCAGCAGGAGCAGAGCTTTGCAAAGTGCTTTGAGTACAACAAACATAGCGCAGGAAGGGGCAGCCAGACAAGGGGTAGGAGGCAGGGGGCAGGGACAGGGGCAGCAGTAGCAACAACGGGCCAGTGAAACTCACTTGGCGTCACGCGGCGTCATCGAGTGGGCCGAGCCGAGTAGAGCGTCGAGCAGTGGCAGCGTTTGGCGCCGTCGACAGCTTTTCAATTTTGTGGGTTGACAGTTCGCCGGCGTCGCTGTCTACTGCTCAAAGCCCCCTCTCCCCTCTGCCCCCTTCTTCTGCCACTGTCCTAGCATGGCCAGACCCCTTTCTGCCCCTTTCACTGTCTCTCTTTCTTGCTGTCTACTGCTCAGCCCCTTTCTGCTCTGCATCTCTGTCTCCTGGCACCTCTGCTGCCTCTTCCGGGCTGTCTACTGCTCAGTCCCCTCTCCCTCTTTCTAGCTATCTCCTCTCTCTCAGTCTGCTTTACTATCTCCTGTTAGCCCCCCCTACCGACGTCTTCGCACTGTCTGCTGCCTGCCAAAACACAGTGGCAGCCCACACAGACAGAGGCAGCAGAGAGAGGGAGACCAGAACGAAAGGCTACCTTCGGCATATCAAAGGTTCTATACACTTGTAGGTTTACTATATGCTCCGATCGTTCTTATACAAGTTATATATAATGTTGCAGAATTTAATTGTATTGTGTATATTCAATATTATATCTCTAAGTTCAGTTATTTCTAACATCAGAACTGCTTCTCATACAAAAACCTTTATTTTGAACGATTGTTTCTATGGCAGCTATATGTTATAGTGCTTCGATTTTGATTAAATTTAATGTGCATATTCTATATATAGAAAAAATCAGGTGTAGTAAATTTGGTTATAATATCTTGACAAATAACAAAGATCGGCCGATAGTTTGTATGGCAGCTATACGATATATCGGTCAGATCCAGCTCGTTCGGACTTATATACAGCATGCAGATATAGGAAGCATGTGTGCCAAGTTTCATTGCGATAGCTTAAAAACTGAGAGACTAATTTGCGTTAGAACTGACGGACACACAGATATACGGACAGACGGACAGTGCTTTTTCAATTACTCTGTTGATGCTGTTACAGAATATGAATATATACTTTATAGGGTCAAAGATATCTGCTAAGGTACGTTGCCCAACTCGTGGCCAAAATTAATATCTACCTTCAGTTAGGGTATAAAAATAGAAACAGTTTAGGAGAGATAGGGAGAAACAGGGTTAGGTTTATGTGCCAACAGGAGCAGTTTGAGGAAAGACTCTTTCTTAATAGTAGGGGGCCAGGGGCACCCTGTATACTCCTCCGCCCCCTCTCTGGCATTACTCGCATAGCTTAGCAAAGTCTTTGCAATTAATTTAATAATATTTTATATATACGAGGGTCGTTTGATAAGTCCGTGACTTTTTGAATAAAATATATTTTTTTCGTCAAAGAAGCGTTTTATTTCTCAACATAATCTCCTTTTAGCTCTATACATTTAGTCCAGCGTTTTTCCAATTTTTTTATTCCTTCCAAATAATAGGTTTTCTCAAGGCCCTCAAAATAGTCGTTTGTTTCTGTGATGACCTCTTCATTTGACCCGAATCTCTTACCGCCGAGCCATTTCTTCATGTTTGGAAACAAAAAATAGTCACAGGGGGCTAAATCTGGAGAATATGCTGGATGGGGTAGCAGTTCGTAGCCCAATTTATGAAATTTTGCCATGCTGACTACACACGTGTGCACCCGTGCATTGTCCTGATGGAACAGCACTTTTTTTTCGCCAAATGCGGTCGTTTCTGCTTCAAATCAATATCGAATCTGTCCAAAAGCTCTGAATAATATTCGCCGGTGATCGTTTTACCCTTTTCAAGGTAATCGATGTGAATGATACCTTGTGCATCCCAAAAAACTGTGGCCATGACCTTGTTGGCCGACAGACCCACCTTGGCCTTCTTTGGTGCACGTTCACCCGGAGAAACCCACTGTCTTGATTGTTCTTTGGTCTCTGGTGTGGTGTGGTGGATCCATGTTTCGTCTACGGTAACGAAACGGCGCAAAAATTCGTTTGGATTGCGGTTGAACATCGCCAAACACTCCTTTGAAATGGTCACACGGTTGCGCTTATGGTCGTGTGTGAGCAATCGCGGCACCCATCGCGCGGAAAGCTTTTTCATGTCCAAATATTCATGTAAAATGTGATGTACCCGTTCAGTTGAGATGCCTACAGCCTCAGCTACCTCACGCACTTTCATTCTCCGATCATCCAATATCATTCCATGGATTTTGTCGACGATTTCTGGCATGACGACCTCTTTTGGGCGACCTGAACGTTCGGCATCACTTGTACTGGTACGACCACAACGGAACTCAGTAAACCATTTCTTAACCATTGAAATTGATGGTGCAGAGTCCCCATAATATTTATCAAGTCTTTCCTTGGTTTCGGTGATGGATTTTTTACGCAAAAAATAATGCTTAATTAGCACACGAAATTCACTTTTTTCCATTTTCGTTAAAATTCACGAGATCGTCTGCTTTCAATGCCTATAAAACGCAAACCAAAAAATGCAGCTTTCTCAAAATTTTACAGTCAGCTGTTAATCGATAACTGCTGACAGGAGCAGTGTTGTATTTAGAGCAGGTGCGCGGCAAATACAAAAAGTCACGGACTTATCAAACGACCCTCGTATATTTTTGTTGTTCAGTACAAAATGCTTCAATTAATCTCGAGCACTTTTTGCCAACTAATTAATAATTTGTTATTTCTCTTGTTGTTGTTATTGTTGTAAACATCGATTAGATTTGCGGAATGTCGCAGAGCATTAAACAAATTTAATGAGTTTCGAACACGAAACGTAGCTGCCGAGAGAGTTTACACTGAGAGAAATATGAAAACAAAAAGTGTAATTAATAATGAAGCGATTTGTTAATCTGCGATTTCCATTAACTTTTTGAGATAGCGTATTTAGAGCTAAATAGCTACGATTATTAAATTATAACTGCATGAATCATTTTATATCTCGACTTTCTTCTATAAAGAGAGAAAAGAGAGAGAGAGAGAGAGAGTTTGCAGTATTATCATATCATTCTTATTCAGCTTTTTGTTTCATATACAAAGTATTATGAACTAATGATCATGATATATTGCATCTCTTACTTGATTATAGTTATTATTTGCTTCATTATAATCTCGTGTTTGCTTGAAAGTTAAACCCCTAATCAATTTAAACTACTCTTATAGTTTGCTTGTCTATTAGATTCTACTATAGAGATTGAAATATCATTAATGATTCTGTTAATGATTCATTTTATAGTTATTCTCTTTATCAGTTTTGCTTTCTTCAAGTTTGAAACTTGATATATCAACAATATCATTGTACAGTGTTATTATAATTACTTAATCATTCTTTGTTCTTAATACTCTTTATTATTTCGTTATTTAAGATAGAAATATCATTATTATCATTGTATACTCTTTTTAAAATACGTGAATGATTTATTTTATATTAATTTTCTTCTTTATTTGAATTTTCTTCAAGTTTCCAGTCTAAACATCATTGTAGATGTTATTACAAAACCTAAATCATTATTTGATCGTAGTTCTCTTTACTTTATCATTGTTTAATACTGAAATATCGTTCTAAATCAGTTTATCTCTTATTTCCTCAACTTTAAAGCATAAAGCTCAACAGTTTGCGTATTTGAGTGTATATTATCATCATATAATGCATTTAATATAATATATTATCATATATTATAGGTATTCCCACATTGATTGATTGATCATAGTTATTATTTGCTCGATTAGAAACTCGTGTCTATTCAAACTCAACCCCTAATCAATTCTCCAGCCTTTCTATTTTATTTCTATATATATTATATGTATCTACCTTGTGTTTCTACATTTATCTACATTTATATAGATTCCCCTGGGTGTATTGTAAAATAATCAGCCTGCCTCGTTCCAAAATAGAATCTCACGCAAAGTTCTAATCAGAAAAGCGTCGCAAAGTAAATTTCCATTTTCATTTCCATATGCCACGACAACAACAACAACAACGAACTGCCCTACTCAGCGGTCAACAACTGTGAAAAATGCGTGCAAGAGAGAGAGAGAGAGAAGGAGAGAGAGAAGGTGAAGGAGGAAGTAGAAGGAAGCAAAGTGAACAAATATTTTCAGCTTAATTACGAATATGCAATGGCAAACAAGAAAAACAAAAACAACAACGACAAAGGAAACACGGAAACAAATAACACCTCAGCGATTGTTGTGGAGGAGAAGAAGAAGAGGTGGAAGAAGCAGGGGAGAGAGGGAAGAAGAAGAATGAAGCGCCCGCTGAGGTGAAAAGTGGGCGAAAAATGTTTTCGAAAATAAACGACACACTTAACTTAAATTTAATAATAAGCCAAGCATATATTTTGAATATGCCAAAAAAGAATGAAAAACAAAAAGAAAAGACAGAGGAAAATACAAAGAAAAGAGAAGAGGAAGAGAGAGAGGGGGGGGAAGAGTGCAATATATGAACAGGCAACAAAGTTTGTTGCTGCTGCATTTTATGAACGCCTTCCAACACGAGAATTTAACACAAATTGCAGCGAATTCGCTGTGAGGCAGGCAGCAAAAGAGTGACACAAGAGAGAGGAAGACAGGGAGAAGAGAGAGAGGTAGAAGAGAGGTAGGGAGAGTCAGAGAGGTGGGGAAGTGATGGCTGCAATCAGCGGGACATTTGTGTCGCATAACTTTGCCGTGTTTTTATTTAAAAATTATTCAGGTTTTTCTATGCGACAAAGAATTAAAGCAGAGACAGACAGACAGGCAGGTGGACTAGCAGATACGCTGTAAATATTTTTAAATGAATATTAATATCTTAGAGCTATTACTAAAGGCAGCTAGAACTAGCTAGAATAAAGAAGTGCTGTCAGGCAGTGTGAGTTGTCAGTAAACCTTACTTGGGGGCTAGAAGATACCCTGTTAAACTGTTAATAAATGGTATTTACTTCTCTCTCTCTCTCTCTTTTTTCATGAAGTGCCAACTTGAAGTTCGTGCTCTGCGTAAAAGAAAGGCATCTATCAGGTTTTATAAACTAAATCTCCAATCCCATCTTAATTTACAGGATATCTCTCTCTTTCTCTCTCTGTTTCTCTGCATAAATTAAGCAGTCTTTAGCTGCACGCTCGATTTAATATTGGGGCGTGTAAAATGCATAAATTATATACACAGAGAAAAGACCCGAAAGATCATAAAAGAAATATTTAGAAATGTTTAGAAAACATAATTTATGCCAAAATGTCTTTAAAGATGAAAAAGCTAAAACGCAACTCGGAAATCGTTTAGAGTTCGAATGATGGCAACCTTCAACACCTTACCAATCCAACTATATAAATAACTATACATATATCCGCATTTTATGTTGTTTCCAAGCTAAAAACAAACAAAAGAAGCCAAAGAACTTGTGCAAATAAAGCTAAAAAAAAAAAAAAAAAACAAAAAGTTTTTTGTTTTTTAAATTCACATGGAAATGTCAAAATAATTCGATAAACTAACAACTAAAGCAGCAACAACTAAAGCAGAAACAATAACAACAACAACAACTAAAGCAGAAACAACAACAATCTAGCTTGGGCAACTTTAGCTTGAAAACTTGTTTAGCTGCAAAACTTAATTAAAGCCCCAACAGCAACAAATAACAATTTTTAGCATTAGTCATCACGGCTGCAGCAAAGTCGCTGTCGCAGTCGCCGTCGCAGTCGAAGTCAACGCTGGCAGCACCACCTGTAGAAAGCGAGCAACAACAACAACAAAAAGCGCTAAACAGTCCAATAAGAAAATAATTGCAAGCACGAGTTGGCAGTGAGAGAGGGACAGAGACAGTGTGGGTGGAAGCTCATAAGAGAGTGGAAGAGAGAGAGAGAGCGGGAGCGGGTGCTAAGCCTCAGTGTTAAGCCTGCTTGCCCCTGGCACACACAGAGCAAAGATAACGGAACAAACAAAAACGTTAAGCTTAGCTCAGGCAGAGCGCAGACAGCAGAGCTTCCTTTTGCGCTCTTTGCCTTTGTTTGCTCTCTTTGCCTGCCTGCCTGCCTGTCTATCTCTCTGTGTGTGTGCGTGTCTGTGTGCTGCCAAAGGATTAAGGCGACTGCGGTGTGCATTGAGGCGCATGCAAATAAAGAGAGAGGGAGTAAAGAGAGGGGGACTAAAGAGAGGGGCAGTAATGAGAGAGGGAGTGTGAACAGAGGCAGAGTGAGCATTGGGAGAGCGACAGCATGAAGACAGGCAATGTGGGAGGGAGAGGCAGACTGTGCGTCGCAACGCCACTGTGACGTTGACGTCAACAGCGACGGCGACAGCGACGCCCGCGCAATTTGCACAGTGTTGTTGCTGTTGCTGTTCACTTTGTTGTTGTCGTATTTCTCAATTGACTTTCTATAATTGCGTTTAATGTGTTGTGACGGAGCCGCACTCGCAATTACCCTACATACGCCCACTCAGCGCCCCTCCCTCCCTCTGTTTACCAACGCGTTTGCTTGTTGTGCAACTTGGTAATTCTATTTTTGTTCACTTGTCTTTTTATCGCACATTTCGCTGCACACAAGATTTACGTTGCCCCACCCCCTGCCTTTCTCTTCCACCCTATCACTTTGATATTATATTTAATTCGATTCTATTTTGCACCTTTTTCTTCTGTTGTTATTATTGCTGCCTTTGCGTAATCTACACAGTGCGCTAGATGGCGCCACTCGAATGTTCGTGATGGATCTCAAATTTCCTTTTCCATTCCCAAAACGTTTCATTCACTTCCTTTCACAGCGTCATAACGGCACTCTGCCTTTGTGTGTGTGTGTTTACTGTACTTTGCTTTGCGTTTCGTTGTCACTCGTTTGGTCGCTGCATTTGCGCTTGGGAATTGTCCATTAACACTTGTTAACCCAATTTAGATTCAATTTCCATAGACTGTAGCAAGAGGGAGGGATAGGGAGAGCTGTAGCTATGCCCTGCATTGTCACACACACACACACACACAGAGAGACTACGTGCAGCAGCAACAAGAACATAACAAGTGACAAGCGCAGCCAACTTCAAGGCTTAACATACAAGAGCAAGAGAGGGACAGAGTGATAGAGAGTGTGCAGTGCAGTGCTGGGAGAGAGATTGAGCGCGTGAGAGTGGCTCAAAATTGAGCGCAGCAGCAGCAGATCACTAAGTGAGTGAATGAGCGAACGAATGAGAGAGCGAGAGGCAACTCGAATATGCTGGCAAAATATTTTCACTGCGACGCTTCTTTGCATTGCATTGTTGTTGTTATTTTTATGAGCTTCTGCTGCTGCTTCTTCTGACCTCCATACAACATCAACAGCGACGCCCCGAGGGTCGTACATGAAGTTGGAGTTGGTGCAGTAGCAGCAGAGGTAGCGGCACAGGCAGCGGCAGAGGCAGCTGGAGGCCGGTGCTCAATTAAAAAGCAGCCCAAAAATAAAAGCAACAATGTACACACAGTCTCTCTCTCTCTCTCTCTCTGTGTGCGTGTCTGTGTGTACAAGTAATTGCGATCGTTGTGCAAGTGTGACAACAACAACAATAACAACATCGAAAACGGGTTCTCATCAAACTGGTTCACCCGAAAAAAAACACAAATATATAAGCTTAAATCAATGGATATATACAGAGAGACATGCTATATAAGGCAGATGAGGAGGAGAAGGGGGCAAGGGGGGTGTAGAGGGGGCCCACACACGTCAACTGCTTTTTGAAAGTAATCAGCCCTGAGATTGTAGAGTTCTATCATTAATAACACTACCAAAGATGCACATAAAGCATCAGATATCATTAATATATAATGATAAATCAAAAACAACAATAAAAAACTCACGCTTATTATTCCGAGTTAGTTCGGACTTAGGTTACAGTGGGATGTATAAGTGTTTGCTTACCTGAAAAATAAAGAGAAAACATTCAATTAATTACAAATTAATACAAATTGCATATATTATACAGTTATATATAGTATATATATAGATTGAGCAATATAATAGAACGATTTACATGGCCCACAAAATTGTTTACATTATTTTCCCATTTTGTATAAACAAATAACAATTTCTGTGCGGGTCTAGCACAGCCTATCAATCATATATTGTATATATATAGGGGTTGCTCTATATATATGCTATATACGATATATATGTATACGTGTGTTTGGGCAGACATTTCTAGGCCCAAATAAAAGTGAAAACTGACAGAGTGAGGCCACAGCCACAGCGCACATCATTCAATTGGATTTCGCTGAAAAATGTCAAAAATAAATGCGAAAAATTCACTTGAGAAATGCGATTAATTCATTGACAGACTAGTGGCATATCCTGTAAAGTGAGCTTGCTTATAGTTACTTTTTATTTTGTTAATAGAATACATACTATGATTACTGTATGAATAAGTAAGTAATTTGTTTATTATGATAACTCTACATTTTCGCAGTCTACAATTCTCCAATTCTCCACTTTCTACTGCTACTTGTCTAATTTTTAACTCTTGAGCTAGGAACTTTGCCTTTGCAGATGTAATTCTCCATTTCTACATTATAAACCATCAGAAACTTTCTATTTCTAACTCTCCATTCTTAAACTTAATACTCTTCAATGGTCTTGCTCTTCCACACTCTTTACTCTTCAAATGAATAATTCTACAACTCTCCATTCTACACTCTTCAACTCTACAACTCTCCATACTACTCTTCACAACTCTGCACCTTTCGAAAGTGTACTCCAAAACTCTTCACTCGATTTCTAATTTACCACTTCTCTCTTCTCCAATTTTCCACTTTCCAACCCTAAACTCTCCAGTCTACAGCTATTTATTCTACACTTCTACGCTCTGCAAATCTCTATTCATCAATAGTCTACTCTAAAACTCTCCCCTCGACTACTCTCTACTCTACAGTTTATCCTTTCTCTAACTTTCCACTCTTCAACGCCTTTTTCCTCCAACTCTCTACTCTAAAACTCTCCACTCTAAAACTCCTCCACTCTACAACTCTCCCCTCTACAACTCTCCACCCTACAACTCTCCACTCTACAACTCTCCACTCTACATCTCTCCACTCTACAACTCTCCACTCTACAACTCTGCTCTATTCTCCACTCCTTAACTCCTCATTCAAAACCTCTTTACTCTACAACTCTCTTCTACTCTACACTCTACAACTCCTTCACTCTACCCTACTACTTTCTACTCTCTCCACTCTACAGCTCTCCAACAAATTCCGCTGCTACCCTTTGAACTAATCCACTCTATGACTGTGCATACCCTTTGTAGTTGTGTCACTAAGCTACGCAACAGAAAAAGTTCTATCTCCGTCTCTTTCTGTCGCGCACTCATTGAAATTTTATACACACATTGTGTGTGTGACTGTGCGTGTGTGCGTATGTGTGTGTGTGTGTAAGGGGCAGCTGCTCTGTATCTCACAGATACGCGGCACACACACAGACACAACATGTTTAGCAACACACACATTTGCATAGAGTTATGCGAGGCACAGCTGGTGTAAGCTCACACACACACACACTTATGCACTAACACACACATACACACTCACACACACACAGGCACACACTTACACACACACACACACACTCGCTGTGTTACCTTTAGCACTCGCCCACTTGGCATGGCCTTCCCTTAACCTTAGTTAAGCGCAGCTCAGCTTAGCTTGAATAGATCGAGGTCTCCCTCTCTCTCTCTCTTGTATATGACTAAATAATAGCAGAAAAACAGCTAACAAAAAAAGCCGCTAACAAATTGCGTATATGGCCGAAAAAAGTCGTAATAAATTGAGCTCCATGTTATTTATGACCTTTATCGATAGTATCAACAAACACAGACAAACCATTTACAACTCTAGTCTGAATCGCTGCATGGATCGATCGAATCGAGTACCCCCTTACACCTTTCCCCTTCTCTCCCCCCTCCCTCCTTCTTCTCTGCCTCTTTGTTGCACTTTTATTTTGCCAATTAACTCTTCACACGCGGGTCGGTCGTTAGCTTCTGCTTTTTTCCCATTTACATTTCCCCATTTTCATTTTCATTTCCATTTCGAGTTCAAATTCGAATTCGATATATTGGAATTTCT
The DNA here is from genome assembly GCA_018904025.1 of Zaprionus vittiger. Classification (NCBI taxonomy): domain Eukaryota; kingdom Metazoa; phylum Arthropoda; class Insecta; order Diptera; family Drosophilidae; genus Zaprionus; species Zaprionus vittiger. The sequence continues at coordinate 922,251 of JAEIFQ010001142.1, read as the reverse complement.
GTAGTCGTGTCAACTTGAATGCTACGTGATGTCTACACATGAATATTTCATTTACATTTACGTTCCAAATTTACAAGTTCTTCAAGCAGACACACACACACATAGTATACACATGTGTGTGTGTGTGTGTGTCTGCCAAGTAGATATGAGCAACAGAAATAAGTTTTGAGACTAAAAAACTAATTCAAAACTCGCGTAGCTACGCAGGCAGCGACTTTGATTGACATATGGAGAGCTTGACATGCCCCCCTGCCCTTCTCTAGCGCTCTCCCACCTCACTCTCTGTCGTTCCCTGTCGCTTGCTGTGTGGGCGTATGCAGAGAGTATGTCTTTGATGTAAGTTTAGTCAGGAAGCAGAAGGAGATGAGTAGAGCAGAGCTGTGGCACAAGAAAAAGGCAGGTAGAGACACAAGAAGGGGTGTAGGGAAGGTAAAGAGGGAGTGTATAGGTAGACAGAGGTGCAGAAGAGATAGAAAGAGGTGTAGAAGAGGTAGAAAGAGCTGCAGAAGAGGCAAAAGGAAGACAGCGAGAAGTAGAACATGCAAGTGTAGCTGAAAGAAGTCTGCACAGCAAAGCTTCTTGTTGCTAACTGTAAAAAATGGCGACACCAGTTATACCTGTATATGCAAGGCATGTGTGTATGTGTGTGTGTGTGTGTGTGTGTGTCCCTGGTGAAATTGCAACAGCAGCTTGGCTGCTTTGGCTTGTGCAGCTGTCTAACTCCTTTCACCCACTCAGGCAGGGCCGCTGGAGATTACAAATTGTTGATCTCTTGGCAATTTGTTGCTCAAGATTTATGGGAGAAAGTACAAAGAAAAGAAAGAAGAGTAGATGAAGAAACGGCAAGCAGAAGAATCGAGTGCAGCAACAACTTTCTAGAAGTGCTAAATGAAGATACAAAAGTATCTAAAGCAAGGCAAGTAAATAAATAGTTTGCCTCCCCTTCTCTCCCTCTTTATCTCCTTCCCACACCCTCCCTCTCTTATCTACTGTCAACATATTGGGGAAAAATAAATACTTAACGACTTCATGGAAAAACTATTTAATTAACACGCAAAATGACCACAAAGGGGGAAGGGAAAGAAGAAAGAAGAACGAAGAAGGGACTGTGGGCCAAAGCAGTGAAAACTAACACATTTTAGCGGTTTTCAAGCTTATCGAGCCAGTTTATTTTTATACACAGCCCGCACCTAAAATGAAGAAGAAGAAGAACAACAACAACAATGAAACAGTTCCAAAAGTATTTAAGCGTATTATCACGATAAACACAGAGCTGCAAAGAACAGGAACGAGCAAAACAGTCGGCAAAAAAACACAACGCAGAAACAAAAAGAAAGAAGAAAAAAGAAAAGAAAGAAATCATAAATAAATAAAATAAACGCTTCGATGACGACAACAAAAAGAGGAAGAACGAGAGGGAGAGAGAGAGAGGGAGAGAGAGAGAGAGGGAGAGGGAAGTAGGGAGAAAAACACATTTTTATAAGTCGCAATAAGCGAAAAAAGCAAATAAAAATAAAATGAAAAGCAAAAAGGCAAAGCAGAAGGAGAAGAAGACGAAGCAGAAGGAGAAGAAATAAAAGCCAGCAGACTGAGGCAGACAATTGGGGTGGTAATTGACTGAAGAAGGCGCCCCGAAAAAAGAATAACAAGAATACATACATATATCGTCAAAGTAGATGCACATGTGTGTGTGTGTGTATCTGTGTAAATATGTGCACAGTGTTGTGTCAGATACTCCTTATTCAATTTGTTTGGCTTCGCTGTGAAGTTGTCAGGAAAAAAAAACAAAAAGTATCTTTGAGCTACAAAAGTATCTTTGAGCTACAAAAGTATCTTTGAGATACAAAAGTATCTTTGAGATACAAAAGTATCTTTGAGATACAAAGTAAATTTGAGCTACAAAAGTATCTTTGAGCTACAAAAGTATCCATAACATACAAAAGTATCCATAAGATACAAAAGTATCTTTGAGCTACAAAAGTATCTTTAAGCTGAACAATGAATGAAAATGATGTTGAATTCAATTGCAGCACAATTTGCTAGTCTAAGCAAAGTATCTTTAAGATACAAATGTATCCACAAGTTTATTGCCAAATGAAATTGAAAAAAGATCGTAAAAAAACAGACGAAACTTGTTGTGTTTATCCTTGAAAAATATCTTACAGATACAATTGTATCTTTTGGATGAAAACAGGCAAAGTTTGAATGAAAAACTTGTACAAAGCAGACTAAACAATGCTGCATTTGTGTATCTTACAGATACAAATGTATCTACACGTGCTAAAGAGACTAAATATGAATGAAATGAACTGAAATTTAGTGTAAAATCTTTATGGATCATATAGAACGAAAGTAAAAAAGCAAAAACACATGCGAGCCTCAACTAAAGGTACAAACTTACAACGCAAATAGAACTGATACCCCTAACACACTCGTAATAAACTCATATAACGAAAAAAAAGCGAAAACAACAACGAAAAGTAGAAGGAAAGAATGAAAGACAACAATAGAACTAGTGCTATCAGTTGGCCAAAAGAAAAAAGAGTCAAGGCAAGACAAATAAAAACATCAACAAGCTGAAAGGCCCGCAAAACAGACATGTCTAAACTTGTACAAGTAATCGGAGAATCGACTGGAGAGAGAGAGAAGTGAAGAGAGAAGGAGAGAGAGGAGTATATAATAGGGAAACAAAAATACTAGGCAGTGGGAATGATAAGCGGGCGCGTTTTCACACGCGCCTCTATCACAAAGGGGCAGGGGAATGAAGGAGGGGAAGGGGAGGGGAGGTGGTCAATTCAACGAATTCACAATTGAAGCTCAGTGACAAAAAAACCACAACAAGAACAACAACAACGAGGAGGAGGGGAGAATCAAGGGAGGAAGAAGAAAAACCACAAAAGAGAACGACACAATTTCGCATGGTTTCTCATCGCGTTTTATTGTTTGATTATCAATCGAGTGCGACACAAGTCGAGCAGAAGAATAAAATACATACATATATGCCCCCCTCCCCTCCCCCACTGCACCTTGCTTCCCTCTTCCCTTGATAAGGTCGCAAGTGGAGAATGCACATGGCAACAACAATGGATAATGCTGCTATAGTAATCCCAATAATAAATTGGCAGCTCAGCACCTTGTCTGCCATTGTCGATAACGATAACTGGCTTATTACCTATCGAGAAACGACCTAATAAACCTTTTAATTGAATGAAAACTGTAGTAAATATGTAACATATACATTCCAATTTATATCATCTATCTATATCCATATATATACATAGTCTCGTCCCCCTTTACGTGACAATATTGTTGACAACTTTCTCAGCGCAGACACTGCGCTATCACTTTGCACAGACAATCGAATCGCATTGCCAAGAAAAAGATTAAACCTATTCAATCAGTCGGGGCTCTCTGTCTCTGTCTGTCTGTGACTTTTGTGCAGGCGCTATAAATAATATTCCTGCAAACAGCTGATGAAATCATCTATAGCAAATGCATCAGCAACGGAATCTTTCGACTAATTTAAAGAGAAAAATATAACGAAGGGAGTTTCAAATTCCAAATACTTTATTGCAGAACTATGAAACACCTTAGAGAAGTAACTCAATCGAAAGGAGAGAGAGAGAGAGAGAGTAACTAAATTGACATAGATTCCTTGTATATGGGGAAGACTGTAAACTATAAAAGGTTGCCATTACCATGAGCTCTTCGTTGAAGACTGGACTATTTGATACCCCGGGCCCTTAGCAAGGCTGACCTTTCTCAAATTGTGTCTATTTCAAATGGTAAATATTTCGCTTAACATTTCTATAACTATAATTTGTTAAGTTTAGTTCATTCTATTCTAGCTCAAAGAATCTCAGAGAATATATTATTTAACATTTCATTCTATTTTTTATAGTATCCCTAATGAAACATGATCCCCGAGGGCTTGCACAACTATGCCACAATCCTTTTGGCATCATTTTGATACTTATTCTACATTACTTTTAGCTTTAGCTTTTACTTCTAGCAGAGCTTTATCTATTTTAAGCCTGAATTACTAATAATGAAACCTAAAAACTTGCATGATCTCAGCTCTCAGATATCCTAGACTATTTCTGAATGTATTTCCAATTGTTCTGCATACTCAATAGTATAATCAAAGTTTAATCTATTTCAGCTTAAATTCTAAATAGTTTCAAATGGAACTTTGAAAGATCTCAAGGAAAAACTAAACTTTAGAATCCCTGAACAATTTCCAGCGCTGTTTTATATTGAAATATGTTTAAAATACAATATCTACAATGTCTTGAGCATAGTTTTTTCTCTTACAAGTGAAACTTTGTAACATCTCGAGAAATATCTAGATTTAAGATTCCTTTTCTATCTTATCCTTAAGGATAAACATTCTACAATCCCATGAGGATAGTTTAATCAATGGTACTCACCTTTTTCACGCTTACGCTTGCTGTTGCTGCTGCTGCCCGCTGCTGCAGACTTGCTCAACGATTGCTGGGCTTGAAGATGATCCAGTTGCTGTTGTTGCTGCTGCTTGATGATCACGCTGCGCTGACGCGTCTGTTGTGTCTGTGGGTCCAGGTAAACGATGGGCTTGATATCGCAACTGATGCCGATGCTAACCTGATCGATTTGGGGCTTTACATCCACATCTGCTGCTGCTGCTGCAGCGGCTGCATAGATGCCTCGCTGGCGCTGACGCTGTCCCTGACTATAGAACTGTTGTTGTCCTTGTTGTTGTCCTGCCGGAACGAGACCGGGACCGGCAACGACGGCGTAGTCGACGACGAAATCGGACGCGTGCGATAAATGCGACGTTTTCATTGGCGCATGCGAATTAATTGGACAATCCTCTGTGGCTCTCTCTAATCTCTATATCTAACTATCTCTCTTCCTCTCTCTGTCTGTCTCTCTCTTACTCTCTCTCTCTGTCTGTCTCTCTCTTTCTTGCTCTTGCGCTTCTTTGTTGTTGCTATGCGCCTCGTTTGGCTTTGCAATTTGTTGCAACCTCGTTTCGCTTGTGTCTTCTCTCTGTTGTTGCTTCTTCTTCTTCTCGTTCTTCTTCGTCTTCTTCTTCTTGTATTATTCGCCTTTTGCTTGCGCTTTGTGTTTATTCAAATTCGCTTCTAATTGGATTTGATTAGATTCGCTTGTTGTTGTTGTTCTTTTCTCCAAGTTTCGATATTCCTTCTTACAATTTAGTTTACTGTACAAAAGTTACCGTTATTATGCAAATGAAAACGTCATCAAAACGTTAATTCTGTTCCGTTTCAAGATCGTAGAAGATTTTTACTTGTTTTTATTACAATTGAAGATGATTAAAAGACATAAACAATTTACTATGTCGAAGTTAAAGGGAGAATCTGCAAGTAGAGAGAAGAAAATTTAGTTAGAAAATTGATTTTAAATGGAATTATTTAATTATATATAAAGATTCTTTATAAAGCTGGAGATATGGCTGATGTTATTGAGATTCAGATGGGAAATTGATGAAAAATTATAAAGATTACTTGTTAAACTAGAGCTAACGATGGGAATAGGAAACATTATGACTTAGATGAGAGATTAGAAGGGGCTACAAAACAATATAGAAGGTATTAGAAAGACAATCAAAGAAAGATTAATGAAAATATCAAGAATATTTCTTGTAAAAGCGCAGATAATTAAAAGAAACCTTAAATATGTTCTTTCAGTTTAATTACAAGAGGTTTACAAACGTTAAAAGTGTTATGGAAAGGAGTTTAAAGAGGTTACTTTGCATTATTTATAAGAAATCCACTTTAAAGCTATATAAACCCATGGTTTTAGTTAAGTAAGACAACAAATTCTTATCGAATCAAGAGACATCAATATATTTATAATATAAAAAAAGGGAATTACTTTAAAGAATAAACAGTATGCCCTAGAAAACTAAAGATCCCCACAGTATCATCAAGTATTTTGCCATCAGAACATTGCATATGAATGAAAAGACTCTTGAAATCCATTAAAATTATGTATATAGGGTCTGCAATTGTTGTTGTTATTGTCTATGCACTAGAGCTGGAGAAACATCGATGTTTTCTGAGGTTTTTTATATTTATTTTATATATGAAACATCGATGTTTATCTATGTAACATCGATGTTTCATCAGCTTTACTACGCACTGTTGTTATATGCTTTTTTCCCTCTCAATAGATTTCAAGTTTCATTAGCAAAACATAGCAACAAATTGTATTTCTCATTAATGTTGTTTTCTCTCTCTCTCTAACTTCTTCTTCCTCTACCTTTCTCTCTCTCTTTTGCTTGTCGAAAATTTCCATTGAAACCTTCTATGCAAACAAACAACAACAATTATTATCGCTGGCCAGACGTAGCGAATTAGCCAATTTTGGTTGAGTTTTGTTTTTGTTTTTATTTTTGATATCTTTTGTGAGGGCTTTTTTGCGTGTTTGTGCGTGCGTGCATACCTCTCTTTCTCTCTCTCTCTGTCTGCCTGGCTTGCTGTTGCTTTGTTTTGTCTGTTCTTACTACGCAAAAACTATAAAAATATTCGACAACAACAGAACGAGAAGAAGAAGCAGAGCGAAGGCAAAACAACGAAATAACACATTTTTGTAGATTACGCACAAACACACACATACACAGACAGGCACACACAGACACAAATACAGGCACACACGTACAGGGACACAGGCACCCAAACAGACACACATATACAGGCACACACATACACAGGCACGTCTCTGTTTTCTACGCACTTTGTGGCTGTTCTTCTTGAATTTGGCCAATTGGCAACTTTCGTTTGAAGTACGCGTACCTGTGCGTATGTATACGTATGTATGTGTGTCTGCATGTTGTTTGTGTGTGTATGTATGTGTATTTGTGCGTGTGTGTTAAAAACAAAATTAACAACTTGTTGGGCTGGCAAGCAGGCAAAAATAAAATAATGAATAAGTGCAAAGAGTGTGAGAAAAACAACAACAAAATTAAAGCAAACAAAAAGCCGGTTCTCACACACACACACACAAACAGAAGCACAAAGTCTCTGCAGAAGGCAAGAAAAAGTTACAAAGATGCTGCCAACGTCGCTGTCATTAAGAGAGAGAAGAGAGAGTGAGCGCGAGAAGGAGTTGCAGCTGCCGATTTGTTATGTGAAAAGGCAAAGAGAGAGAGAGTAAGGAGAGAGGGAGTGCAAAGAGGGAGAGCGGGTTAGACTGGGAGAGCGGGCGCTGCTGGCAGGCAAAACATAACAAACACACAGACACACACAGACACACACGCACACATGCACACAGACATAACACATGGCAGGGACAGCAGAGAGAGAGAGAGAGCGCACGCCGCGCAGTTAGCGTCGCAGTCGAAACAAGTTTGTGCTTTTGCTTTGCTTTTGTTTTGTCTTTGAATTTGTTTGTTTTTGCTTCGTTTTTGCTGCTGCTTTGGCTTTACTTTGGTTTTATTTTGTTTTTGCTTGTGCTTTTGCTGTGTTTTTATTATTGTTTTTATTGTTATTAAACTGACTGTGCGCAGCAACAAACAACAACAATAATATTAATAAAATGTTGTATATAAATAAATTGCATTTGTTGTTTTGCCAATTGCGACACTTTTGTTTTTGTTTTAACACACACAGAGAGAGGGAGAGAGAGTAATAGAGAGAGAGGTGTGTATTTCTTCTATTTGTTATTGTCTTTAATACATTTATTAATGAATTGTTATTAAATCTGTTACACCTGCAGCTGCTCGTTCTTAAAGTTGTTAATTGTTTTTCCTTTTTTACTTTTAACTGCCGCGTGCAACGTCTGTTAACGCCGCCGTCTGCTGAGACTCTGCCACGCCACGCAGCAAACTGTGCCGCAGCTGCTACAGCTGGCAGGCAGACAGGCAGCAGCAGCACCGGCAGCGACAGCGACGTCGACGTCAACAGCGCTGGCTTTCGCCGTTGGGTTTTGCCCAGGCGCCTGCGCAAGCGCCCGCAGCGCACGCTGTGTGAGCCGCTCTCTTCCCTCTGTATCCCCTCTCTTCTACACTCTGCCTGCCTCTGCTTACTCCCCTCTCTTCTACACTCTGCCTGCCTCTGCTCACTCCTCTCTCTTACCCCCTGTCTCCCTCTCTTAACCTACAGCACAGGCTCTGCCCGGGGGATTCGCGAAATCGTCGCTTTGCTGACGTGGGCGCGCCACCTTGGGGCGTCTATAGGGAGGGGAGGGAGGTGGTTGAGCAGGGGGTAGGCGTGGCAGCAGGGTGGCAGCCTGCTTATTTCAACAGACACGTAAGGATTTACGTAGTCTCGGGTAGTGGATTACGAGCGCGTCAGAAATAGTTTCTTTTGCACAATCAACAAGAAGCAACAGCAAAGCAAAGCAGGCAGAGTAGCAGGCAGAGGGGGGTGCAAAGGGTAGAGGGGGAAAGGGGCAACTGTGTATATGTTAGGTGGTGCAGACAATTTAGGTAGGGGTAGGTCGAGATAGTCGGACAGAGCCGCGAAACTTGCGTCGTGGGCAGACTTAATTTTCACACACAAACACACACGCATACAAAGGCACACACGCACACACAGATTCACACGCACACACACACGCATACATACATGTATTGCTTGTGCGTGTGTTGCATATATTTTTAGCTCAGCAAATGGCACAGTTACAGTTTTTAAAGGCCCTGAGGGAGGGTGTTCTTAGTAGGGGTATCCACTTTGGGCTAGGAGGGTTAACTAGTAGCTTAGCATATGGCTAACATATGCAACTAAGTGTGTGTGTGTGTGTGTGGGTTTGGGGCAAGAAAACTTGGCAAAAACCAAAAGGAAATGAGCCAAAGGATTCACTTGAATTGCCTTTGCAAGCAAGTCGAAAAATATCAGCTGAGGGAGAGAGAGAGTAGAATATCTTTCCTATGCTAAATATTCTACTATATTATGATACCAAACTAGGGGCATAAGTTTAGAGAATAATAAGAAAACAAAGCTTAAAATGAAATACACAATTTGTATACTCTATATCATATGGAATGATAATGGCTTCTATATATATAACTAGCTATTTATAATATATATTTATCTCTTATAGAACGATGATAGTTTCTGTATACATAGGCAACTATTCATATATCTATGTATTTAGTTTAAGTTAAAACCTTGCAGAGTTGGGGAATACGAGGCTCAGGTTTTATTCATAAAAGATATAGAGAATAAGATTAACATATCAAAACGAGAGAGTTCAAAATCCTATACAATATATTCTTCCTTTCTGCAAGATATTGGGAGAAAGAAGCAGAGAAATTCCACAAATGAATTCCCAACAAGAAAGACTTATTTTCAAGATTATATTCATACCCTTTGACCATTGAAAATGATCAGAAAAGGGTCAACTTTGTGCAAATGTATGTAACACGCAGAAGGAGGCGTGGCAAGCCCCATAAAGTATATAATTCTTACTCAGCATATCTAGTTTTGCCTTAGTTTATTCTACTTGGGAAGTTAGGGCATCTACTTCCCTTATGTTCCTTCTATGGAACCCTGTTTTGTGCCTTCTGTGCAGCAGTTCCTGTTCATTTGAAACAGCTAGTCAAGAATAGATCTTCTTATTCAGTTAACCTTTGGTCTGCCTACTCATCTGAATCCTTGAGGGATTTCACTCTAGTGCCAGCCTGACAATGCTACTTTCAATCTTTGCATCTTTCAATATTATAAAACCATTATATTCTCTCCAAATTAAGATTCTTTATAAGATCCGAGATCAAGTACACTCTCTAAGGTCTCAGCCTGTCTCTCTGCCGTACGTCTAATCAGCTTCACAACATATTTATAGCACTTTCGATAGGCAAAAGCTACAATCGAAAGATCATTGTGTGTTTTAATTCAGTGCGAAACGGAGTATTTTAAATATTTTGTAAGCCTAACAAAATGCGGCAAGTTTTAGTTATACTTCTTCTTCTCTGGCTGAGCAGAACTAAACCAGGACTAACTGTGAATACAGTAACAGATCAGGTAAGAAGAATTCAAATGGCAAACTTCAGTTAGTATAAAGAAAGCTAATATTCCTTACAGTCTTCTGGTCCTCAACTGAAAGATGAGTGCGGGCTGTATGCCCATCGTGTAGTGCAACCAATGTTTGCATATTTTGAACATTTTAAACAGAAGATTAATGCGTATGACTCGAGTATGGAAAACAAAGCTGAGCAAATAAATAAACTAGAAGCAAAAGTAACAGAACTTCGTGTGGAAATTGCAAGTTGCACAGCCAAGAATGAAATAATAGAGTTACTAAAAGACAAGAACAAATCCAATGTAGAACTTATTGAATTCTTAAAGCAACAAATCGATTCGCTAACTAAATTAATAGAGATGAAGAGGAGCAACTCAAGTATAGATAGTTCCATGGCAGCCGTAGTCACAGAGCTGGGAAAACTTAATGAACAGATAAAAGAGCTCAATGTTAATGCCAACTGTGATAATGAAATGAAAAGATACAAAACACAGTTAAAAACTCAACAAGATACAATTGCATTAAGAGATCAACAAATTCTGCAATTAGAAACTGAATTGGCAAGGCAAAAAGAATTGTCCGAATTGAGAAATAAGAATGCAAAGAGTTGCCTTGATGTAGATTCAACGGGGGTGTATAATATGACCCTTAGAAATGACTATAGAATAGAGATACTATGTAACTTTGATATTGCAGGCCCTGGTTGGACTATCATACAACAAAGGATTAAGGGCGAAGTAGATTTCTACAGAAATTGGACAGAATATGTGAACGGATTTGGTTCCTTCTGGGCAGGAGATTTCTTTGTGGGCCTCGAGAACATATATAGATTAACCAACGATCAACCCCACGAACTTTATATCTACTTGAAAGAATTTAATGGCAGCACCTTCTTTGCTAGATATGATGAGTTTGTCATATCGGGTGTAGAGGATCAATACAGACTTAGCAAGGTAGCGGGATTCACAGGGAATACAACAGATCAATTCAGTTCCCATCAAAATATGACATTCGCAACTTATGATCATGGAAATGGTGTATATATTAATATTAATTGTGCAGTTATCCTACATTCTGGCTGGTGGCATAACTTTCTTGGTTCCAGGTAACTGTCTTTTATTCTAGTTTAACATTATTTAATGGGATTTCTTTCTTTACAGCAATTTGAATGGCAAATATGTTGCAAATGAAGAGCCAAGTTTAGTGCGTATTTATTGGAATTATCATGGAGCAGCACTGAAGGAAGTTAGATTGATGATACGCCCTAAGGGAGTCTGAACATCACATATGTATGTACTATATATAATATATATTGGATGAGTGCATAAGTTCGTGCCCGATTCCGCTGGATGCCCTTCGAATCGTTTGAGAAGTTTGAAGTTCCATTTATTGTTTTCAGTTTTTCTAAATATATGTTAACCTAACTTTTCAAGAATAACTTCTATGTTTATTATTTTATTGCATTGCAAGTTGAAGTATAGAAAGATATTATAGTCAGCTAACCTAATGTTAAAGCAGAAGTTTGTACGTTTAATACGACGCTGTAAAACACAGTTGACAAGTTTTATTAGCCATTTGTATGGGCGGTGGGCGTGATATATAATATATGTTATACACTTTATCAGTGTATGATATACAGTAAACTATATGCCAAATTTGATGTCTCTAACCACAATAATAGCTGAGATATGCGTGTTCATACAGACAGAAAAAGGAATATGTGACAGACAGATGTATATTTTATGATAGGAATCAATATCTAGATATAGAGAGAGAGTAGGAGCTACCATAAGACATATATATAGTATTGGGCAGAGGAAGCACTGTAGGGATTAATTGTAAGATAGAGATATAGAGAGAGACAGAGAGAAAGAGAGGGAGATCTCTATACCTATACCTCTATACCTATAAGGCATAAGCACCCTATAGTTACTATCTATACTAAACACTCCCTCTTCACACCCCCCTTCATTTACTTTAAACAACAAACTAAAATCTGTTTTAACTAGCTTTGCAACACTTTGAGGCAGTTGCAAGTGGCAGCATGTGACAACAACAACAAGAACAACAACACACGTTTTTCAGCTGCCAATTAGTGTAGCAAGTTTGTAATCTCATTGACCAGTTACGAACAGCTGTCGCTTGTCAGCCTGCGGTTACTTCAATTTCACTTCGCATACCCTACACGGACACCCTTATCACCCCTCACCCCCCCCCATCACTTCATCATTCCTCTCTTCTTTCCACCATACACACACACACATGTGGCGACAATCAGTGGCAGCGCTGTCAACGTTGACGACTAATTGACAAGTTTTTTGGGGCAGCCAAAGCAGAAGAGGGGAGGGGGAGGCAAAGAGAGAGGGAGGGAGACATTGCATGCTTATTAGCAGAAGAAGCCGCAAGAAGCCAAAAATTAAAGTTGTGCAACAAATTTCATTTGGTTTATGCCTTTAAAACGTATAAAAAAGGCAAAGGCAAAAGTAAAAACAAAAACAAAAACACGCCAAGGCAGCGACGTCGACGCAGCAGCAGCGAGTGTTTTCAGTATCCTTCGCATGAATGGCAAAAAAAAGCTCTCACGCTCTCTTTTTATTCGCAGCACGCTCTCTCACATTAACACTCAATGGCAGGCAAGAGAGAGGGCGAGGGAGGGAGGTAGGTAGGAGAGAGAAGGTACGCTCTCTCTTTAGCTCAGCAGCACCGGCGACGCTGGCGGCATTTTCTTTGATAATTCTGTTGATGACGCAGCGCAGGACCCTCACACACACACGCGCACCCTCGGCTTCCTTTCCAACAACAATTGCACTCAAGATAAATGTGAATGAATGAACAATAACAACTACAAGAACAAGAACAACAAGGAGGCAATTTACCCGCATACGCCGCCATATGGAAACCTCCAGCAACGTTGACACTTTTCCAACACTAATGAAAACAAATGAATAAATAAAAGAAATTCTAAAGAAGGCGCAGAAGGGGGCGGGGTAGAGGCAGATGTCGCGAAAACAAAAGCCAACAACGAAATAAATTATGAACAAATATTAAACAAGTTAAAAATGCAATTTAAAACGTGTGTGTGTGTGTGTGTGTATTGCTTGCTCACTCGCACTCACACGCACACAGCTACGTGCGCTACTTTGAGTTCATCGTTTTCAATTCATTTTGAGTTTCTCTCGTTTGTTGCTGCTGCTGCTTCTTCTTCTTCATCGTTAACAATAACGAAAACACACTCAAACACGCATCAGAGCAAGAGAGAGAGAGAGAGAGAGCACACATTACTCAACGTGCATGTACACGCGCGTTTTATGGCATTTTGCAAGTGTATAAGTATATATGTATGCATGTGTGTGTCTGTGCTTACTTTTCATTATTTTGTTGTTTTGATGTTGGGCGAAAGAGAAGCAAAAACCTAAAGGGGGGAGAAAAAAAACGGCATTCACACTGCGCGGAAACACTTTGGCCGCATTACGTTTTGAACTCAAACTCAAATTGAGAGAATTATAGAAAGTGTAATTGAATTTTTGTTAATTTAACAACAACACTCGCCATGTTTCTGTTTCACTCACGCACACACGCACGCATGAATCACATAAACGAGTAAAACTTTTTCACAATTTTTCACACGAGCCCGAAGCGACGAGGGCCTTTTTGGAACGTCCGCGTTGTTCAGAGAGTTTTAGTAGACTAGATGAGACAGCAGACAATGTGACCGAATGAGCGCACTGCAGAAAATACCAGCAAAATACTAAATACCAAAGCGGGCATTAATCGATAAGAAATGTTAAGTATCGCATGAGTGTGACCGCAGCTGTAAAGAGCTATCGCGCGCATTTTGAATTCAAATCGATAATCATTTTGATTAAATTGTATATTTAATTTGATTTTATAGCTAAATTAACAACATTATATACATAGTAAAATGACTAGAATTGTGGAATGTCGCTAAAGAAAAGCACAAGGCACAAGGCCTGCCTCCTCCGTGGGCGTGTCCACGCCAGCTTCCTCCTACATTGTGCTGTCCAGCATGTCCACCAAGCGCTTTATCTCACGACTACAAGAAGGGGAGTAGGATAATCGATTAATGTATCGATAATTCGCAGTTTCACTTACATGCGTTGGCTAAGCTGCTCGGTGGGTTTCATGGATTTGGAGATCTCTTCGGTCTTTGCCAGCAATTGGTACTGGCACTTGATATTGGCGTCCAGTGCGTCGGTGAGCTTCTTTACCGCATTCTTATGCACCTCCACGTTATCGGCGGTTATCGATGAGATCGAGTGCAGCAGATTACCTAAATTCTCGACCAGATTATCCACCGAGGTGGCCAGATATTGTGCCTCCAGTTCAATGTCACTCAGCACATTGCCATCCACCTCCGGAACATTGCGAGATTGGAGAAATCTCGAGATGGGCGCCGCTGAGGTGGAGGGCGTGGTGTGCTCCGAACTGGCGCCGTAGTCGGTGGCGCTGATGGTGGTGGCACGCAGCTTGGACTCCAGATTGTGTGCCACAAAGTGCCGCATGCCACCGCTGGTGCTGCTGGTTGCGCCGTCGCCCTCGAGCTCATAGGGAAATGCTGCAAGGGAGGGAATTGGAATGAATTGGAAGATGAGCATAAAGAGGGGGAGGCGGGGGATACCTACATGATTGCAGTGACTTGGGTCGACCGCTGGCTGCCTTGTGCGTAGCCTCGCCGGAGCTGTCCTTGCTGTTGCTGTTGCTCTGCTCCTCCTCCTCGTCGTCATCCTCATCGTCTTCTTCGTCGTTCTCCTCCTCCCCGGAGTCAAGATTCACATAGCTCTCGCTACCCAGTGTTGGAGGTTTTCCTCCCGCTGTGGGTGTTATATCCTGCAGCACATGCTCCGGCACGGGACCAGCATATTGTGCCAGAAAGGGAATCTCCGAGTAGGACGCGGGCGTCGCCCCACAACGCGACTGCGCTGCCCTGTTTTGCACTGCGCTGGACTCCTCGCCGTCGCCCTCTTCCGCGTAGCCGTAGCGCGGCCTTATGGGAATGTCCTGACTGCGACGCGACATGCTGTGGTTGCAATTATTTATATATTATAGTAATAAATTATTTATTTTAACAACAATTACACTTTTGTTTTCTTAAACTCTGAAGTCAGTGCAGCTGTACAGTTCAGTGTCAAAACTATCGATGCCTGCGCTGCATTTAACAGCGGACAACAGCAATCGATAGCTGAGCTGCATTTAACAGTGGACTGTTAACTTGCAGTGTGCGTTTAACAGCGCGTAGAGTTTTGCGCAATTTTTGCAGTGCAATTAACAGTCAGCAGATATATAATATTATTATATTATTTATTTATTACCTTATCTGGCCTTGCAACAAGTCAGACCTCTTGTAATTGTCATTAATAAACATTTCAAACCATCCACTTGAACTGCAACTGTAGCTTTCGATAACAAACAGCGCTTCGATATATCGCATACATTACCCACAACCCGATGAACATCCCTAATTTTGCCATAAACAAAAACAACGTCGAGCGGTTCAGACGCGTGCGGACGGTTTCGCGTCGCCCTGTGTTTCAGTGTTGTTGTGTCCAATTCAAACAAATGGTCGCCGACGCGTGTACGTAAAACAAAGTGTTAAATATTTGTGTGTTTTAACATATTCATGTTCATTTTGTGCAGTTAACAATTAACAGCACGCAGCGTATGTTCAATTTTATTTCGATGAAAATCGCCGTTAATACAAAATCGTTTTCTTCTTGTATGCGTCGTCGTCGTCTGTGTGTGCGTGCGTATTAGTGTATGTGTGTAAAGTGCATGTGCACGGAAATAAAGTGCCGCAAGAGAGAGAGGAATACAAATGTTTTCTCTCCATTCGATAAATAAAGCAATTAACGCACAAAGTGTTTAATAAATGTGCAAAAAAGGATAAAACAAACACACATGCAAAAAAAAAACCGACGACTGCGGTGCGTGCACTTGTGTCTGTGTATGCGTGAGGGCGACAAATTCGCTCAGTGTGTGTGAGTGTGTGAGAGAGCACAAACGAAGAAGAGGAAGCACCAATAGAGCAAACCTTCGTTTTGTGTTTGCACTGTTTTTGGATTTGATTTTGCTGCCCGGGGTTCAAATTCCAATTGCGATTCCAATTTAAATTTGCTTTGCCAAGTTGCGCATGCGTCGCTGCCGACGCTGCCTTTAAGCCCGTGTGTGTGTGAGATAAATAAAAGCATTTAGGATCGTCTGCCCAACAAAACAACAACGATAAAACAATAATCGAAAAAGGTAACAAACACTTGCTAAAAAGAATCAACATGAGAATTGCCTTTGCTCTCTCTCTCCCTCTCTCTCTGTCTTCTTTTCTTTCTTTTGCTTGTGCTCTTCCGACTGCAAACTTCATTTACTGCTGATGCATGCGTGTTTGTATGTGTGTGTTTGTGTTGAGTGTAGTTTGCCTGTTACTCTTTTCTCTGTCCATTTGGTTCTTTGGCTTTTCTTTTCTATTCTTTGCTGCGGCCAAGTTTTTTTCTTCTTTTTGTTCTGACTGCTTTGCCAGTTACGCTTATTCGCTTGTTTTGTGCTTTACGTCATTGTCTTGGCATTCGCTTGGCCACAGCCGCCGTCGTTGCCGTTGCTGTTGCTGCCTCAGCTGACGTCGCTGCTCTGCTGCTGCAATTCATTTCTAACCTGCAATAAATAATATTTTATTTCTCTATGCTGCTTCTTCATCTTTTTCTTGGCCTTCCTCGCTTCTTCAATAAGTTTTGCTCCATTTCTTTTTCAATTTTCATTTCGTATTACACATACAGACACACTTACACGTGTGCCTTTGCTATCTACCGTTATGTTTCGATTGCGATTTCGTAATAACTTCGAATTCGACTGCGATAATATTTGTGCGCTCTCTCGTACACACACACACAGTGAGAGTAGAGTGCTCTGCCAGTGTATGTGTGTGTGTGCATAACTGTGCAACGACAGCAGGCGACGGCAGCGTCGGCATCGCTGCTGCTGTGCGTGGGTTGCGCTTTATTTATCACTCTTTCTATCAGCACCGCCGTCGATTGATGTAAAAGCTGAAATAGAAAGAGAAGGCGAAGGGGAGTAGACACGTGACTAAAAAGGAATGTGCAATTTTGAACGTGCTTGGACTTGCATAGAATTAGAATTTGCTGGAAACTGATAATGCAAACTGATTGCACAGTCTCTCCTCCTCCTTTCCTCCTACCCCTGCTCTCATTTTCTTCACTCCTCTTTGCATGTTTTGACAGCTGACCCGAAGTGCGTAAACATTTTGCTGATAATTAACTTATGCTGTCTTCCCCCTCTCTCTCTCTCACTTAACTCTACTGCACTCACCCACATCACTTCACACATATGTACGTACATACACGCACACTTCAATTGAGTTCAGAAAGGCTCTCTTAACTTGTGTTTACAGCTGCTCTTCAATATTGTTGTTGTTTATTTGTATTATTTTGCATGCCTGCATCGTTTGTCAACAGAGGGCGACACTGAGAGTTGTTTAGAGTCTGCACCTCTTCCTCTCTCACTCCCTCTCACTGCAATTTTACATTGGCAACGCTTTTCTTTTTTGATTGCCATTCATTCTTGCCCTTTTCGGCGTCTCTCCACACATACTTCAACTGTTCATTGTTGTTGCTATTGTTGTTGTTGTTGTTGTTATCTTTTATGGCACTTTCATAGGGGCCGCCTCGCATTTGACCTGCTGACCCAGCAGAGGCAAAGCTTTTTAAAGATTCGTTTACGTTTTGCGGAGATTTTGGCAAAAGTGCAAAAGTTACATGTGAAGAGAGTGAAGGAGTAAAGGGAGAGGGGAGTGAGAGGGTGTGTGGGGAGTTAGCTAGGGAGTGTGAGTGCGGAAGGGAGAGGATGCAGAGACAGACACAGAGAGAGAGTGAGTTGAAGGCGATGCCCTGCAGCAGATTAAGAGGACGCATTTGCATTTGGGAGGGAAGGGATATCCTCCCTGCCAATTCGTGGCAACTCTAATTGAGGAAATTTATATTATTATACCTCTTACACCAATGCAATGGGGTATGCATTGGGTAGAAGGAAGTTATAACTTTGGACAAACTGAACTCCGACTCCATTAAGTCTGTGTGTCTGACTATTTGTCTGTATGAACAGCGAAATCTCAGAGACTAGAAGAGCTACGTTTATCAAATTTGAAGATAATATATCTATACCCATGGAGTTGGTTTAAGAATCTGATCCAATCCCCCTGGCATACCCGTTAATCGTTAAAATATGCACAGAAAGCTTAAAATTATAGCTAGAATAATATATTCTACTATACAGAAAGGTGGATAGTGGCTGGTGATTGAATGATTTAATAAATGGACTGTATAACAATTTATATCTTGCCCGATCTCATGTTAACTCTATACTTTTGTGTGCAGGCGTTAACAGAGAAATGTTAGTGCTAATGTTAATGTTGTGAACAGAAAATGTATGTGAATTCCTAGAGATGAGAGTAACTGACAGAGTTTCCTCTGTGCCCCTACAGTGGGTATGTAATAGTCGAGCATATTGAACTATAGCTTGACTGTTTTCTTTTTAGTTGATCCCAAACAGGGGCAGCCTCACGAGACGCCCAACTTAATCTTGGCAAGAAACTGCAATATGCAATGCAACTACAACTCCATCTTGACCTCCGTCTGGAATTGCCCCTTCACCTCCCTTTACAAGTGCCTCCTCAACTCCTTCTACAACTGCCCCTTCACCTCTCTCTACAACTGCCCCGTGCATCTCTAGCTTCAACTCCATTTCGAACTCCCTCTGCAACTGCCTTTCCAACTTAATCTCGTGGCTGGTCATGTGCGTGGCCAATTTAAGTGCCGAGCTTGGAGTACGCCCCATTTTGGGGGCGAGATAAGCGTGTTAATAGCTCATTAGCCTCTCAGTTCAGCAAGGCTATTACCGCAATGTGTGCAGCTAAAACGTAAAATTGCCTAAGAAATTAACGAGTTTCGGGTGTGGGAGAGACACCTGAGACACCTACCTGTCCCCCCCCTAAACACTCAGGCGGCACTATGTAAAAGCCTATTGAACTCATCAGTGGGCAGTGCAGGGAGAAGGGGGAGGGAGGAGTAAAGAAGAGAAGAGAGAGTGTAGAGCGAGCTCATCATCAATGAAAACAGGAAGTCGTAATGTCTCAAAGAAGAAACTAATTGCAATTACGATTACGAGTCGAACTGGCACTCGAAGTTCGAACTCAAATTCGAATTCGACTTCGAGAGAGTTATCTTTGATTTACTTAGAGTATTGAGAAAGCTAAGCGGAAAGATGACGAGAAAGAATCGAAAGTGGAGGGGGAGAAAAATCAACATGACTTTAAGAAATGCAATCAGAACATTTTCAATTTGGGTCAGTGAATTAAACAGATGAATAAGAAGTACCGCAATGAATGAATAAATTCCAAAATGAATACATGCTAGATTCCTATGCTTTTTGCTTATAATCTGTGTAGAGATAATATGAGAAAAAAAAACTATTCGATTTTGTTTGCTTGGCTGGCGATATAAGCGATGCATGACTCATCGCGTTTTTAGAGTACCCGTTGAATATGTCTGAGTACTTGGAAGTAACTGTATAAAATGCAGTAATAAATTCCGCAACATTTACTTAACAATGCACGCACGAATCATGTGTGTGTGTGTGTGTGTGTGTATGAATACATCCATCAGCATTAGCAATCTATCCAGCTCTACTTCCCCTACTCCCTTTCCTTCTCCTTCTTTATACACTGTTTTGTTTACATTCAATTTGAGTGCGCATCAATTTTTGAGGAAATTGTTAAACATTTCGATGAACACCAACTGACAGCCTCCTTTCCTCCTTCCCTCCTCCCCCCTTCCTCTCCCACTACTTCTCTGCCAGCACTTAAGAATTTTGCAATTATATCGACAGCAGAAAACTATGAACTCTGCTCGTTATTGTTGTTGTTGTTGTAGTGCCGAACTGTGTGCCAATATAGTTGACCTCCTTTTTTTTTCTTTTGATTTTGTTTACAACGTTTCGCGCACAGTGGGAAAAATCAAACTATTTTTTCGTGCAAGGTGTAAAATGAAAAGCAAAACGTTTAGTTAAAGTTGTTGCTGTGGTTTATGTTTTGCTCTGTGTGGCGCAACATTTGACCCACCTTTTAGCCATGTTTTCCTGCTCCCCTCCTTCATTATTTCTTTTTAAGATTTTCACACATTTTCCGTTTTGTTTTGATTGCTTTATTTGATGCGTTTTCGCTTTTGCCATTTGTGTTGATTGATGCCTGCGATATCATTATTATTATTAACATCATCAGCATCATCATCATCAGCATCGACTGAGGCATCAACATCAGCATCGACTTCATTCATAATCATCATTATTAACTCAATTCCCGGGTTCGAAAATGAATTTGTGGGTTCAACTTTTACTTTTTTTTCTTTTTCTTTGATCATTTCGACAATTTTGTTGTAGTTTTCCTTGAGGGTTTTCCTTTAGTTTTGTCTGCAGTTATGTTTGCTTATGCTCCTTGGCATTTTGTGTGTCAAACGGAGTCTTGTGTCCCTCCTCCTTCTCTTTCTTCTTCTCTTAACAATGTCCGCATTGTTTGCAGCTTATTAATTTTTAGCAAAAGGTTTTTTATTTCTTATCTGCATTTCCGTATCGCTTTGGCTTTTCATTTTCGGCACGCATAGGAAGAGTAGTTTAGAGTTGGAGAGTATCCGAAAGTTTTGGGTAAACTATTGGTGGGGAGCTATTAAAAGAGTTGATATTATTGCTGAATATTTGAGTATAGAATAAAACCTTATACATTGTCTAGTTGTGCCTTATAATTAACTTGTAAATCTATAATTTCAATGAAATAACTTAGAAGATAAATGATTTATCATATGAAATAGTGAATGAAAATCTATTAAAACAATGTATTGCATAGTTACACTGAAATTGTTTATTATATTTAGCTAGTTTTACTTGGATATCCTCAAAAATACATAAAATACCATAGGAAATAGTACATATTATTGATAAAGATTGTAGTATATACTAAAACATAATGTGCTCTTTAGTTAGGCAGTATGACTTGCTTATATTTCTGTAGAAACTTTCAAAATAAATGGAAAAACATTATAAATAGCTTATATAATTGGTGAAGACTTTGGTATGGTAAATCAAAATATATTGGATAGTTATGCAGCATAATCTCGTTATATTTCTATAGATTCACTTAGATATTTTTAAAGAGAAATAATCTACTATAAGTAATAGTTTATATTATTGGTAAAGATAAGTATATTAGAATTTAGTATATGTTGGATAGTTATGCAGCATAATGTGATTATATTTTTACATATTCACTTAGATATCTTTCAAAATAAATACCTGAAAAAAAGTTAAAACTCCTGGCAAATTATGTGCCGTAAAATGTACTTATATTTCCAAAGACTACCCCAGTTATCCACAAAAACATCTTTCATACCATTTCCATTAATCACAACTTTACTTAGGGTATCCAATTGCCAGTAACACTCATTGCAGCTGCACTTGCGATACGCCAGGTGGCGCATTTCGCGAGTTTCACTGCTTGCGTGCAAGTCGAGCAGGAGCAGAAGGAGGCAGGGAAGGAGGCAGAGCAGTAGGCAGGGAAGGAGGAGAAAAAGAAGAGGACAAGGAGGAGTCCAAGGAGTAGTGTCGGCAGTAGTTGTAGTAGCCAAAGTAGGCGTGGCTAGCAAGCACTCTCTGTGTGTGTGACTCGCCTACAAATTGTGTCAAACGATCTGTGGCGCGTAGATAACTCTCTGCCACTGAGGGGCGGCTAAGTCAATCGACAAACTGGAATTAATTATCATCGCAGTGCGCATCCAAAAGATACAAAAGCCAAGCCCCAATCGGTTCGAACTCAAGCTTGAAACTATTTATAACGCTTTGCTGTTTGTGCTGCTGCTGCTCGCCTTCTGCATATGAAATTAACCTTGAAATGTATTAAAAAACGTATCAAAATAAATGTGAAAACCGGTTAACAATAACACTTTTCGTCTCCCTTTTCAACTGCTATTCGTATAGTTTTATTTTTTGCATAATTCACGAACGCATTCGCGCTGTGTAATTCAAGTTCCGTCAATAGAGTTGTGTGTGATTCTTAAGTAGCTTTTGTCGTTAAATGAAAATGTTTATAAGATTACGGATTGAAGCCTAATGCCATGAGTGATTTACATTGGAATGCGTTGCGAAGGTTCTCGAGCTGTCAAAATGCATGAGCTAAGACTGAAATTCCTTGAATTGAGTTTATAAATTAGTTGAGTACTCAATAGGTAGCTGGAATATTAAATTGGAATGATTCATTACATGAATTATTCAACAAATCCCTCAATCTTAAAGATTCTTTACAAAAATGAGAGTTCTGGGTTAGTTCTAAGCAATTCTGTAATTTAAAATGATACAGAAGCTGAAATACATAGGGAAGATTCTGCAGATGAAAAGAGTTGCAAGATTCTAGTGAAGTTACATGATTTATATATATATACATATATATATTGAAGCATTTATTCGTGAGATACCGGCCGAAATGTTGGAAAGAGTATGCCAAAATTGGACTAAGCGGATGGAGCATTTGAGGCGCACTCACGCTTAGCATTTGTATGAAACATTCCAAACATTCAATTATATGGACCGTACAATCGATTCAAATAAAGATTTCATGCATTTCTCTCAATTTTATGTGTTTTCTTTTTTGAATAACTTCCTATAGCTCTTAAAAAATCAACATTTATAATGAAAGATAACTTTAATTACTGTATAAATCCCTGAATTTCTTAGATTCTTAACCAAATAATGATAGTTCTGCGTTAGTTCTAGGCAATTCTATAATTTGAAGTTATAAAGTAGCAGAGTTGCGCCATAAGTAGCTGAAGTCCATTAAGAAATAGAGAGAGACTAGCCAGTTCAATAATAAAATACATTACTTGACATGATATAATAGTTGATTTACACAATAAATAACCAACATTAAAAGATCTCTCGCCAAAGTAAGGATAGTTCTGTATAGTAGCAACTGTATTCTTTCTCTGCTTAAAACTTCCCCAATAAATACTGAAATTTAAACAATTTATAGCGCTTCTCTGGGGGAACTGCCGCCTCGTTAGCCTTATAGGCAGTGTACGCACGTGACGTTGCTGCTTTCTCACAATTCTGGCAATGTTTTGTGTGTTGCCCAATTCGGCATTGGGGTCAAGCATTTAAATAATTCCCCCAAAAACCATTTGGGACACGTTGCAAGTTGCAGTTGTTGCACGTTGCAGATGTTGCAGTTGTTGCAGTTGCGAAAAAACGTTTGTCAAATAGTTTTCAATTAGCGTTGAAATGTTTTTTCGCCGTATGGCATGCCCCAAGGGGGGTCCAGCTCAGCTGTGTGTATGTGTGTGGAGAATTTGAAGCATTAATCGACGTCATTAATAAACCTCAAGTGGCAGCAGCTAGTAACTGCAAAAAGATACAAATGTATCTGCATTCTGCACTTACTGCCACTTGCAACGTCTCTCTGTTGCATGCCACAACTGCCTGGAAGAGCGCCAGAGCCGCAGCGACACTTGCATTTTTCATCGTGCTTATCTTTAGAATGTGCAACTATTTTCGTATCTCTTTTCTATCTGGGGAATGCGTTGCAACGTCTAAATGTATCTGTCTATCTGTATCTGTATCTGTGCGAGTGTGTGTGTGTGTGCTTGCTCGGGATATGCATCTTTATTTTTCTTGAATTAGGCACGCTGTCACTGCGACTGGGGGAATGAGAACTGGCATTTGCCGCCGCCATGTATCTTGTAGATACATTTCAAAGCAGCCTCTGCTAAAAATAACAACGCAAAGCCCTTCCATTCCATCCATTTCAAACCCAGGGGCAGCAGCAGCTAGTGAAACAACAACTGCAACAGGAGCTGCAACAACTAGAAGAAGAGCAGCTACAACTACAACAACTATGCATATGTAGCTGGGGGCAAGCAGACATTGCCGTGATCCATTTATAATATGAATCTGTTGCACTTTGGGCTGCTCAATTTGTGGGGCGGCAGCATCATCAGTTCTCTTGCTGTTCTGCTGCTCCTCATAATCATCATCACAGGCTCCCTCTCTCTTTCCCTCATCTAGCGCCTATTAATTGCCAACTGATCTTTGCCTTCCCCCTGTCTATAATATTCTCTATCTCCTCGTATTTCTTTATATACATATCTCTCTCTTTATATCCCCTCTCATGCTATATATCTCTCTCTCTCTCCCTCTCTCTCTCCCTCTCTCTTTCTCTCTCTCTTCCCTCTTTCTTTAAAACTTAAAGTTTTGTTTTTCTTGCTCGTTCTTCAAACTGTTCTTCTGTTTTTCTTAGGGGGATTATTTAAAAATAGTGGGAATATTGCAGATAAAGCAAGGCAGATTCGTCATGAAGTTCAACAAGGGATCACGTTGTTATACCCTTGCAGAGGGTGTATTAGTTTTTGCAGGGAGTATGCAACTTAGTATATATATTCTGAATCAGAATGAACCGAGAAGTCGAACTATCCATGTCTGTATGTCTCTCAGTTTAAGAGTTATCTTGATGACACTTGGCACACATGCTACTCATTGTTGCACGTTGTATATAAGTCGGAACGAATCGGAACAGACCGATATATCGTATGGCTGTCATATAAACTATCGGTCGATCTTTCTTATTTGTCAAGATATTGTAAGCAAATTTACTACATCTGACTTTTTCTATATATAGAATATGCATATAAAATTTCATCGAAATCGGACCACTATAACATATAGCTGCCATAGGAACAATCGGCTGAAATGGAGGTGTTTGTATGAAGAAGAGTAAAGAGTGTTAAGAAATAATTTAACTTATGAAAGTGAGACACAATATTGAATATACACAATCTCATATAACTCTGCAACATTATATATATAACAATCGGAGAAGATAAGAATCGGCAAGGGTATAGAACATGCAGCATGCCAAAGGCAGCATTTCTTCCTCGTTTTTTTCAACTCTTCCGCAAGAAGTCAAAGGAGTCAAGTTGTTTTTGATTTACTGCACCGCATAACGGGGCACACTTTGGAATGCGTTGCATTCTGTGGTGACCATAAGTTGCACTCTGCCCCCCTCATATCATGCTGCAAGAGTCAAGAATTCATTTAATGAGCTCACAAGTTATCAAAGAAATTTCATTATCGATGCCACTTGTGGAGTGTTATTGACTTTTCCTTTTGTGTAGCAGATACTTGAGATACTTGGCTGACTATAAAAAGTAAAAGTCGCCAAAGAAACATGACCTTTAGTAGGTTGTCGCCAGACAATCGACCCTGCTCTCGCTGTGGCTGCTGCTGCTGCTGTGTCCAACTTGCAAATTTATCAAATTCCCACACGAGAAATGGATGCTTCCCCTGCTGCCCTTCCCCCCACTGACTGGCAATGCTGACTGTCAAAATTTTTGGTAAAGACAGAAGAAAAGCCTTGCCCCATTGTTATTGTTATTGTTCATTGTTGTTTCTCTCTTCACACGCTTTATTTACAGGGTATACGAGTAGATAGTTTAATATATATTTACAGCATTCAATATATATTCCTCCCCCTGCTCATTCTTTATTCTGCTGTATTTGTCTACAGGGTATATGCAGTGTACAGTCTGCTCTCCTCCCCCCCTCAGCGAAAGTCGTCGCATAATAGACAACGTCATGGAGTGTCTCTCTGGGCTGGAGTTGCAGTTGCAGTCTGTGCTCCTTGCTACAGTTTCTGTGCCCTGTGTGTGTGTGTGATTTAATGCGCGACTTTTTCGGCAGCTTTGGCTGCCCACGGGCTGTGCAACATTTGCATATCGCATGCACCATCGCATCGTAGCAAATAAAAATTTATGCAATTAAGCAAATCAGACGACGACGACGATGAGGACGGAGACGAAGCGATAACGGGCCTGATCCTGGCCAGAAAAGTCCACGAGCTTATCGCGCCAAAACAATCTGTAATGGAAAGTAGGAGTGTAGGGGGTGGAGGAGGGAGAGGAGGTAGAGTAGTAGCTGCTGCTGCTGCTGTTGGCCACGTAGTGGGGGCGTCACTCACATGGTGGGGCTACGTATCGATAGTTATCGTTATCGCTCCTGCAGCGCCATCATAAATTCAACTTTAGTCAGGCCAAGGGGGCGAGAGTGCGCGCATTTGTTTGCCTGCTTTGTCATGTGCATAAGAGAGACACGCCTCCTAACTGGCGGTAAACTCTTAACTGGAGCTTGCCACATGCTGTAGCCTGCAACATGGCGCAGGAGTCGCTGCGCGTCTATCAATTCTTCACTTCACTTTCATTTGCTGTAGGTTTGCTTTTTATCTAACTTGTGCTTTGTGGGTGTTTTGGGGCATTTTGTAGTCGCTGTTGTTGCTGTTAATTTGCCTGTCCGCCATGTGAAAGTTTTGCATGCCACAAATTGCGCGAACGTGTGAATTGTGAGGGAGATGTGGCAAGTGGCAAGGCAGGTAGCAGGTGGCAGGTTGTGCCAAGAGGGTTCAACATTCATTTTCATTTTTAGGTGATTATCCTTTTTAACGAATTGACCAGCAAACAACACAAGCCACAAGCAACAACAATAACAACAACTAGATACACTTAACAACAACAACAGTAACAACAACAATAATAACAACAACAATAATAACAACAACAACTAGCTACACTTAACAACAAACAACAACAGCACCTTTTATAATCATAATAATAAAAAAGAAAAACACTTTTCCATCATCCCATTCACAGTCCATAAATCGTCTAAATGAGGCTTTCAATCTTCCAGTGGAGGCAATTGAAAGGAATTGCAGCCTGCGAAAAGCTTTTTAACTGCATGTCCGCTTAAGGGGGGTTTAGATTGGATACATTTTAGTACATATTGAATATGCCTGTAAACATTTCTGGGCTTGTTTTTCTAACATTGCAAAAAGGTTATAATCATTATGGTCTAGTGTTTGTAATGTACTGAAGGAGACAATTTCGAACCCATAAAGTATATAGAATATATTATATATAGTATATTCTGTATCATGGATTACTTATGTCCGTTAAAAGGTCTAAATACCCTCACCGTTGAAGAGGTTTATTGATGATACAATTCTATGCTGTTCTCAGCATTGTTTTCACTTGTTTACTGTATTATAAACTATTGCCAATAAATCTTTATTATTATTATATCATTCTGAAGTATTTTTCGCAGTTTAATGCTTCAGATTTTCCCCTATATCTTGCTAGTCATTAAATTCTACTCAATTTTCATTGCTTGCTTCATGCACTTTGCTCTTTTCAATTCTTCTAAACTTTGCAATTCAATATCTGCAAAAGGTTTCTCCCTTTTGACCTGCAGATTTAAAGCTGCGCAATCGCATTCAGTTTACAATCGAGTAATGTCTTAATTCCCAAGAAGTGGACACACCCATTACAACAACAACAACAACAACGACAGCAACAACAACAACGAGAGCAAAGTCAACACTGTCAATACAAAAGAATTTAATTGTATTTTATTTTTATTTTTATTTCGACTTTTTAGTTTCCCACCCAACGTGTTGCTTTTAGCAGCTCGAGAATTTGGACACATTTTAAAGCTAGCTGCTAAATCAGTTGAGTTGGTTGGAGAGAGGGGAAGGTAGGAGGGGGGGGGCGTGGCAAGAGTGTTGCATTGGGGCACATAAAAACAGACGTTAGCTGCGATCTTTGTGACATTTTGTGACATTTAAATTGAAACATTAATCGCAGTGTGGGGGGTAGGGAGGGACGGAGTGGTGGGCCCTGTTGCATGCCACATTCGTGCAGCAAATGTGCAGCGTGTTAAGTGGGTCAAAAATGCCATGGCTAAAATCAAAAGTTCTGCGCATAAATTATTGGAATGAATAAAAAGAGATGCCGATGTCGATATGTATTTTCATTGCTGCCTGAGAAAGTGTAACCCAAATAAATTGGCAGAGAGGCAGAGGGAGAGACAGGGAGAGAGGGAGAGGAACAGGGAGAGAGAGGGGGAGAGAAGGAGAACTGTGTTGTTGTCCTACTTATGCAATCGCAGCAGCAGCTCGCGCACTTTCCAAAAGTGTTCGCCGCAGGCAGAGGGCCTGCCCAGGTCGACAACGGCTCAGGCAATCGAGGCAATCTTGGACAATCCTGAGAGTGCGCCAGTGGGAAACCAAAGACTGGAATTATTGCATATCTCAAAGGGGGCACAAGAGGTAGAGGGGTAGGAGGTGAGGGAGACTCACTTTGATTTGAGTCTGTTGTTGATATTTGCATTTGGCCAAGAGCAGCCTAACAATAATTTAGCCAAGGGGGCTGAAGTAGTAAAAACTGCAACAACAACAACTGCAGCAGCAACAATAACAATAGCCAATACAACAACAACAACAACTGCAGCAGCAACAGCAGCAGCTCTGTGCACAGCAAAGCAATTAGCACTGTCCATAAATGGCCAAGAGAGTTGGTTTACCTGGGAAATTGTTAAGCTCTGGGTGGCTGAAGAACCGTTACGCAACATAGTGTTTTTCCTAACTTTTCTTATGACAAAAAACCTGTGGAATATACACCTTTCTCCCCTCTCCCTTCTCCTCCTCTTCTCTCTCTGTGTGTCTTAAGATCTTTGCTGCAATAAAGCGCACAATTTATGTTGCTGCTAATCACCGTTGCGCCTCGGGGATGACTCTTCAACTTCAACTTGACCACTTTGCAGTTATTATGTGCTAACTCTGATAATGATTATCCTTCTCTCAGTCTGTACGATCTCTGCTCGATTTACCCAATGCCTTGGGGTGTGTTTTGCAGCTAGACAAGATGATCAGCACTGTGGAGAAAGGTAAATTGCTTGAGCTTGGCTTGATGACAGTGTTGGATAGGCATATACAGTGGAACAGAGTTCTTAAGTGAAGTTTAGAGTAGTAGTATAACTTTGTGTAAGCAGAAAACAGTTCAAAACAGGCAACGCTGATCACATAAAGGAAGTTTCTTCGGTTTTCTGTCCGTATGAGCACGTAGATCTCT
Organism: Zaprionus vittiger; assembly: GCA_018904025.1. NCBI lineage: Eukaryota > Metazoa > Arthropoda > Insecta > Diptera > Drosophilidae > Zaprionus > Zaprionus vittiger. Next base: position 893,275 of record JAEIFQ010001142.1, on the reverse strand, counting down.
GGCACTATTAGAACTAGAGTTGTCAAATTTGGTGACAATGTGTCTAACAATTGCAGGCAGGTTTTAGATATATTTGAATGTGGCCACGCCCCCTTGCACCTCCTTAAACCAAATTTAACTGCCTTGTAGGCGTATTTCTAAAGATATAGCGACCCAATTGTGTATATGTACAACAATTATCAATAGAAAATATAAATAAAAGTTCAAAACAGGCAACTCTGAGGCAATTAAGTGAGTTTCTTTGGTTTTCTGTCCGTATGAGCACGTAAATCTCTGGCACTATTAGAGCTAGAGTTATCAAATTTGGTGACAATGTGTCTTACAATTGCAGGCAGGTTTTAGATATATTTGAATGAGGCCACGCCCCCTTGCACCTCCTTAAACCAAATTTAACTGCCTTGTAGGCGTATTTCTAAAGATATAGCGACCCAATTGTGTATATGTACAATAATTATCAATAGAAAATATAAATAAAAGTTTAAAACAGGCAACTCTGAGGCAATTAAGTGAGTTTCTTTGGTTTTCTGTCTGTATGAACACGTAGATCTCTGGCACTATGAGAGGTAGAGTTGTTAAATTTGGTGACAATGTGTCTTACAATTGCAGGAAGCTAAAGTATGTTTTAGAATGTAGCCACGCCTCCTTGCGCCCCTCATAAATCGTATAAAACTGAATTGTAGGCGTAATTCTAAAGCTAGAACAATTAAATTTGGTATATACAACAATTAACAGCATATGGATTATAACTACAAATTTAATAAAATTTGTATAGTTAACATGAAAGTTATTTAAGAAACACTGCATGGTATATCACAGTCGTGCATGCTTTCTTACTTGTTTTATACTAAATAACTGCCAAAGTTAGCTGGAATTCGCTTATTACTTTTATTGCACTATTCTGCAGGAATTTCTATAATTTTTTAAGACTTTGATCATTTACGAGTCTTTTCAAAAGCATTCTTTGCTACACCATCTGTCTATCCTCTCTCTCTCTCTCTCTCTCTCTTTCTTTCTTATTCCTTTTCTCTGTTTGATTGTGTCGATAATTTATGGTTGCCAGATACTTTCATTTATCTTGAATTGCATGTAATGAGATCACTCTCAGTGCGATCAATTGAAAAGATTCGCTTGCAAATGAGTGTGGAGAAAGAGGAAGAGAGAGAGGGAGAGAGAGATAGAGATAGAGGGAGAGGGAGATGGAAAGTATAAATGCATGCTAGCATCATCAGTCATAGCAGACGATACGGATTCGCATTAAGATAAGCAGCAGCAGCAGCAGCGTCTTGATTATGCAATCATCTGTGGCCGCAAACGTAGACGCTTCTGCTGCTCTACCTCTCTCTCTCTCTACCTATCTCGCTCACTCTCTTGGTGCACAGCTGGCTATGCTGTCCAGCGTGTGTGTGTGTGTGTGTATGATGCATTGCATGTCCAGGAAATGAGGTGAATGCCTTCTTAGGCGACAAACGGAACAAGAGCGCATAAACAGAGGAAGAAGTGGCAAAGAAAGGCAAGGAGGAAGAGAGGGAAAGAGGAGGAGGATTAAAGGGGGGGTAGGGAAGTGGGTGCCAAAGTGCAGCAGCGTAATCGATATATTTTCAGGGACGTTGTTGTTACTCTTCAGTCTACAGTCTCTGCTGTTGTTGTAGCTGTTTTGCTTGTATCTTTAGCTGCGTTTCAGTTTCAGTTTTGCGTGGCCTGCATATGTTGACTGTATGTGTCTGACTGCATGTGTGTGTGACTGTATGTGTGTGAGTGTGTGTGTGCTGCATGCGGTACAATTTTGTGCTCATTCGCTCAATGAACGCATATTGTCCAGCGGTTTTAGAGGGGGTTGGGTGTGTTTAAACTGCAGCAGGGTGGTACGAGCAGGAGAGAGGGAGGTGGACTGTGTAGAGGAGAGTAAGGTGGACTGTAGAGGGGTGTAGAGAGAGCTGTAGAGGGGTGTAACAACTTTGGTGGTGAGTCACAATTTGTAGAACACATTTGCCAGCTTGCAAAGCACATGTGTGTCTCTCTCTCTCTCTCTCCCTCCCTCCCCTTATGCTGCTGCTACCTCTCTTAGTCTTCCTCTACTTCTTACCTTCTTCCACTCTCAGTCTTCCTCTCTCTCCTTCCCCTCTTTGTGTTCTCAATTAAAGCCAAAGCGAAGCCACATCAATCCCACAACCGACGTACAATTAGCGATAAGTGCGTATGCAGTACGGAGAGGAGAGAGAGAGGCAAGAAGAGGAAGGGAAGAGAGCTCTAAAATACTATAGATGTCATATCGATAAGATAAGCTTGTCGTGAAATTAATTTGCTGAAAGTTCCCTTGCCCCAATCAGTTCCAATAATTGATAATACTTATGGTACTCATAAGCAAACGATAGTGTTATCTTAATAACATTATTTGTCACAGGCTGAGTCAATCGATAGACGTCTTATCGATATGGCAATCTAGCAAGAATTGCATAGAACAAAACTAGCTAGTTGTGTAGACCCCATGTTGGCAGACTATTAAGGGGTATACACAAATTGGCCAAGTGTCTAAAAGTGTCAATAAATTGTTGACTGTGTCACGTTTTGAGTGTGCGAATGTCTGCGAGAGTGTGTCCCAGAGTGTGTCCCAGAGTGTGTGCCAGTGTGTGTGCCAGTGTGTGTGCCAGTGAGTGTGCAAGTGTGTGTGTATGTATGTGTGTGTGTGTGTCTTTAGTGTATGTTTCTGTGTCTCATTGTGTGTTGTTTTGTATGTTTTCTTTGCTGTTCATTTGTTGCTGCCAACTGAATTATAGCCAAGTCTTCAAGCGTCGCCAAGAGTTGCTTGTTTATGCTGCATGCCTCATGTGGCTTGTCGTTGTTGTTGCTGTGTTGTTTTGCGGCTTATCTGCAGCATGTTTTAATGAGTTTTCATGTTCTTTTTGTGGCTATATTGACAAACTGTAAATTAATGTCGCCGCGAAGCATTTGCAAAGCAGCCAAAGCACTAAACCAATTTAGCATTTAAGCCATCATCAAGAGAGGGGAAGGCAGGGAAAGAGAGGGAGAGGGAGACACACAATAAGCTTGCAATTAGAGCCATTGAACCGCAGTAGAGAGAGAGACAGCAAGACAGAGAGGCAGACAGATAGAGAGGCAGCTGGATAAACTCAACTTTATGCTAGTCAATCCATCAATTGTCACATTTGTCGGGCTTAATAAGTTTGGCTTGGCATGCAGAGGCTCAATTTATGTCTTAGAGTCTTTGAGGGGAGGGTTAGGAGTGGGGTGGGGAACTTGAGGATTACAAGCAATGGAGGTTAAGTGGAACATGGGTTGGGTTTCGTGTGACGTAGATGATTTATGTTGCAGTACACTGGGACAGCAAATATTTGCCAAAAGAATAGTGAGATACTTAACCTACTGCCTGGGAATGCTAAAGAGAGGGAGAGAAGAGACTGTAGATCTAATATATAATCTAAAATATAATATTAAGATTTATACAGAGAGAGAATAAACTTAAGATAATAAAATATAGTAAAGAGAGTCACACACACAGAGAAAAGAGACAAAATGTTTTGAATATTACGAGGGTCGTTTGATAAGTCCGTGACTTTTTGAATAAAATATATTTTTTTCGTCAAAGAAGCGTTTTATTTCTCAACATAATCTCCTTTTAGCTCTATACATTTAGTCCAGCGTTTTTCCAATTTTTTTATTCCTTCCAAATAATAGGTTTTCTCAAGGCCCTCAAAATAGTCGTTTGTTTCTGTGATGACCTCTTCATTTGACCCGAATCTCTTACCGCCGAGCCATTTCTTCATGTTTGGAAACAAAAAATAGTCACAGGGGGCTAAATCTGGAGAATATGCTGGATGGGGTAGCAGTTCGTAGCCCAATTTATGAAATTTTGCCATGCTGACTACACACGTGTGCACCCGTGCATTGTCCTGATGGAACAGCACTTTTTTTTTCGCCAAATGCGGTCGTTTCTGCTTCAAATCAATATCGAATCTGTCCAAAAGCTCTGAATAATATTCGCCGGTGATCGTTTTACCCTTTTCAAGGTAATCGATGTGAATGATACCTTGTGCATCCCAAAAAACTGTGGCCATGACCTTGTTGGCCGACAGACCCACCTTGGCCTTCTTTGGTGCACGTTCACCCGGAGAAACCCACTGTCTTGATTGTTCTTTGGTCTCTGGTGTGGTGTGGTGGATCCATGTTTCGTCTACGGTAACGAAACGGCGCAAAAATTCGTTTGGATTGCGGTTGAACATCGCCAAACACTCCTTTGAAATGGTCACACGGTTGCGCTTATGGTCGTGTGTGAGCAATCGCGGCACCCATCGCGCGGAAAGCTTTTTCATGTCCAAATATTCATGTAAAATGTGATGTACCCGTTCAGTTGAGATGCCTACAGCCTCAGCTACCTCACGCACTTTCATTCTCCGATCATCCAATATCATTCCATGGATTTTGTCGACGATTTCTGGCATGACGACCTCTTTTGGGCGACCTGAACGTTCGGCATCACTTGTACTGGTACGACCACAACGGAACTCAGTAAACCATTTCTTAACCATTGAAATTGATGGTGCAGAGTCCCCATAATATTTATCAAGTCTTTCCTTGGTTTCGGTGATGGATTTTTTACGCAAAAAATAATGCTTAATTAGCACACGAAATTCACTTTTTTCCATTTTCGTTAAAATTCACGAGATCGTCTGCTTTCAATGCCTATAAAACGCAAACCAAAAAACGCAGCTTTCTCAAAATTTTACAGTCAGCTGTTAATCGATAACTGCTGACAGGAGCAGTGTTGTATTTAGAGCAGGTGCGCGGCAAATACAAAAAGTCACGGACTTATCAAACGACCCTCGTATTATTATAATTGTATAATATAAAGAGAATCTTGCATAAATCATATAATATCAACAGAGACACAGATAGTTTTGTTCTAATTCGAGACCGGTCAATTGGCCGCCTAGATCGTGCGATTTAACGCCTTTAGACTATTTTCTTGTGGGGCTATGTTAAATCGAATGTCTATAGAGACAAGCCCGCTTCAATTGTCGCATAGGAGGGAAACATTGAAGCATTAATTCGAGAGATACCAACCGAAATGTTGGAAAGAGTGTGCCAAAATTGGACTAATTGAGGCAAATGAACCATTTGAGGCGCAGTCACGCTCAACATTTGCATGACATAATCTTCAAAAATTTCATACATTTCTCTGTATTTTATGTTTTTTTTTCAAAACTTTTCTATAGCTCTTAAAAAATCAACCTTTATATCATATAAAATCAACAGTTATACAGATAGTTTTGTTCTTATTCTAATAATCATATAATAATAATATTCTAGTTATACATTCAATTACTAATCACCTCTTTCTTTTTCTATCTTTACAGGTATGTAGAGCACACAATATCACAATGATTATGGTAAGATTAAATGATGACTGGAAAAGAGTTTAGTGGGAAAAGAGTTTAGCAAGTGGCAAAGAGTCTGTAGATTGAAAGAGTACATGGAATGGGGTCACAACATGCTCTCTTTTTACATGTTTGACACACCTAAACTAAATTTCCAGTTCCTGGAAGCTTTTCTTTTTAGAGAGTGCGACGTGATTGTAGCTGGATCAGGCGTGGCTTTTCGGGCAACAGGTGGCGCCACGCCGAAGCACTCCTTTTCCTCTCACACAAACACACCTCCCTCTCTCTCGTCTCTCTTCCCAATCTCTTCCCTCCTTCTCCCCTCTCGCTCTCTCTCTCTCTCTTATTTGCCTCACACCTTGCACTGATTTCCTTGGCTTTAATTACAAAAGTGGACGACCAAGTTGACCAACGTCATTGGCCCACATTCGCATCATGTGAGAGAGTGTGTTGTGAGTCTGTGTGTAGTGTGGAGTGTGTGTGTAGTGTGTGTGTAGTGTGTGTGTAGTGTGTGTGTAGTGTGTGTGTAGTGTGTGTGTGTGTCCCCCACGGCGATGCGTTGGCTTGTTATTGCAGAAGGTGCGTGAATTGCCGGTTCCGTTGATTACCATCGCACACAACGTCATTTGGCCTCCTCTTCCCTCACTCCTCACTTCAGTTGCAGCTCTGGAAGGTTAATCGACAAGAGAGTTTCATATATATGATTGTCTATAGGTCAGTATCGGAGCATGTAGAAAGCAAAGCGCCCCACGCATGCCGGATATGCCGTATATGATAATCGTTATCGCATGTAGATTACTGACCAAGTTTATGGCAACGGGAAGCATAAACTGTGAGCTTGAATTACACTGTGCAACATGTGATTGCATTATTAATGAACTTGTCTATAGTGGGAGTGCAGTGGGAGTCTCTGTCTCTCTCTCTCTCTCTCTCTCTGTTTCTAGTATTTTCCCCTACATAAGTCGACAGCGTGTCATGTGTCAGGTGTTTGAACGACTCCAGGGCAGGGCAAACGAATCAGTTTCAACAACTACGCAGAGCTGTGTCTGTCTGTATATCGAATATCGGGTTTTTTGGTTTTTCGTAAAGCAAAAAAAAAAAAGTAATTTTCTGTGGGGATGGCCGACGACGATGTTCATTTTGATGCCGTCGATTCGGGGGCATCGAAAACATTCCCCATGCAATGCTCAGCATTGCGCAAGAACGGACATGTCATGCTGAAGGGACGTCCCTGCAAGATAGTCGATATGTCCACCTCGAAGACGGGCAAACATGGTCATGCCAAGGTGCATTTGGTTGGCATTGATATATTTACTCAGAAGAAATATGAAGATATATGTCCATCGACGCATAACATGGATGTGCCGCATGTTAAACGTGAGGATTATCAACTGACCGATATCAGTGATGATGGTTTCGTTGCTCTAATGTCGGATAATGGTGAGATACGTGAAGATCTCAAGGTACCCGAGGGGGAATTGGGTGGTTTCTTGCGCACTGAATTCGGTGATGGCAAAGAGTTGCTATGCACTGTTCTGGCTGCCTGTGGGGAGGAGTGTGTCATTGCCATGAAGCCCAATTCGGGATTGGATAAGTGAGAGACCGACAAAGAAAAAGAATGTAAAGAGCAGAGATGCAGTAAGAGGAGAGTGAAGGTTGAAAAGGTTGACAAATAAAAATAAAAACTATAAAAACACTACAATTTGTATGGCAAGGCATTGTAGATTGTAATTGCTCTATGTTTCTAATATATTTGTAGATATAAACTATGAGTTATGCACTTTATATGATAATAAAATTATGTTGGTCAGCATGAAAGTGATAGAAGAATGCTTGAAGACTGCATTTCTAGACTCAATTATGAATCTAATGTTATACTGTCAGCTTATAAATGATTTCTATTTTATTTCATAAGAAATTTAACATTGAACTTCAGTTTTTATTGATTGATCTACGCTTTGTTTTGATCTTTTTTCTTTGATGCCCGCATTGCATTCGTCTCGACTCATTTATCATCATAATTTGATACGAGTCCATCGAATTAATGAGATCTCATTAGGTTGGACGCGCCCAGAGAGCACCGTGTGGAGTGTCGCTAATTATGATAAAGATTCCCATTTCCATTTACAATTTACCAACTCCCTTTCCCATTCTCAGGTATTTCCAGACAGCAGACCCAACAATTAGGCTCCATTTGCCCGTTGTTGCCGTTGCTGTTGTTGCTGCATCGTTCGTTTTCTTTAAACGTCTTTTTCCATTTGCATTTTCATTAATTTTTCACATCGCATCGCGTTGCGGGAAATATCTGTTGCCTCAGGGGAAGAGGAGGAGGAGCAGAAGGAGTAGTATGAGGAGGAGGAGGCTGTGCATCAGGCGTCTTGTTGCTCCACCTATTGCTGTCGGCGTCTGCCTCGTTTCCATTTGACTGGCAGGCAGCTTGTTTTGCTTCCTTGTTTGCCGTTTGCATTGCCAATCGATGACTTCAAAAATGCATTTGCATTGCGCCTGCAGAAGACTTCGACAGGCAGTCACTCACTCACATTCACTCATACTTACTTACGCGGGCACTTAGACTAACTCATATTTATACCAACTTACATTTACACTAACTCATACTCAGACTAACTTACAGTTAAAGTAACTCACATTTACTCTAACTTACATTTATAGTAACTTATACTTTAATTAACTTACACTTACACTAACTTACATTCATAGTAATTCATACTTATACTAACTTACATTCATAGTAACTTATACTCATACGGATTAACACTGACATTTAAACATATTTACTTTAACTTCTATATAAACTAACTTACACTCATACAAACTCACATTTATACCTTTTCACATTCATACAAATCACACTTACTTATATTTACCTAAACAGTCACTCACTTACACTCCTTCACTCACTTCTTTACGGATTAATTCATTCAATACTGAAACATAAACAAATCCATATTCAAACCAACTTACATTTACAGTAACTAACATTCATACTAAGTCACACTTAAAGTAATCCACAGTTAAACTAATTTACATTCATAATTACTTATACTCATAATAACTTACATTAAAACCAATTCACATTCATACTAACTCACACTTATTCTACCTTATACTCATACTTATACTAACTCACATTAACAAGAATTCCCCTATTCACTCCCTCCATAACTTACATTCATACTTATACTCATATTTACTTACATTTATACCAATTCACATTCAAACAACTCACACTTACTCTACCTTATACTCACACTAACCCACACTTATACTAACTTACATTCATAGTAACTCATACTCATACAAACTCATACTCATACAAACTCATACTCACACAAACTCTTACTTATATTAACTCACACTCTCTTACATTCCCTCACACTCACACTCCCTCACACTCACTTAAACTCCCTCTCACTCACTTCTTTACTGATTCATTCATTGAACTCAAGTCATTCATTCAAATTTTGTAACTGTTCGTTGTTTTGTGCCTGCCAATTTGACATTTCTGTCAAGCTGTCGCACATTTGCCTGTCCCACCTCAGTCTCGTGTTGCTCCTGCTCCCCACCGCCGTTCCCCCTCTCTCTCCCTCAACTTGCTTCAATTTGCCTATCTGTGGGTGTGTTGACTGCTTCCAGCTAGTTTTGGCAGTGCGTGGCTTAAAGCTTACAACTCCCTCCTCCTCTCTCTCTCTTCGTCCCAATTGAAAATGTTGTCAAGTCTGTTAACAAATGCAATAAATTTAGTAATACAATTTAATACGTTGCTGGCACTTGGCAAAGGATTTGCTTACAAAACGTTGCGAGGGGACACACCTTGAATAAGTATCTTACTGTGGGAATGAATCAACCAAATTGTCTGAGAAATACGCCCGGTCCGAGATATGATGTCATATAGCGCGCCGCCTTGAGGGCGACAAGAACTTTGGCAAAACGTTTGCAGAAATTCAATTAGCAGGCAGGGCAGAAAGGGAGGGAGAGAATCAGATAGAGAAGGAGACAGTGCAAGACAGAGAGAGAGGGAGTAGGCAGAGAGGGAATTATGAATAACAAACAGAAAAGCAAAACGTGCCCGCATAAATTTACGAATTGAAAATGTTTCCCAACTTTGTCGTATGTGAGAATTGATAGGGAGTGTGCACTCCTGAGGGGGGGGTTATAAAATGATCTAGCTAAGCGCTAAGTAAATAAAGGCATTACGAAATATTGGGGGGAGTTGAGAGCAATTGGTTAAGCTTGATTGATAAATACATAGGGTGTGTGGGATAAACAAAAAGAGAGGAATTAACTGAGAGAATTGGAGAATGAAAAAGGAAATTTGTAGAGTATTTTGTAGGGGAAGTGCTGAACAATTTGTACTGCGGGCTCTTGATGTTAGCAGAGCTATAGGGTAGATGTTTTGTACGGGTAAAGTGAGCTGAGATAGTGTGAGAAATGAGATATGTGATATGTTCTTGGGGAAACACTTATGCATTTGTAGGCCAGGCTCTTGATGTTATCATAGCTATAAGATAAATGCAGTCAGAGTGTTGGGGAACAATTGAGAGAGGATGAGATAAGAAAGCAATGATATATTCTACGTTGTTGGTATTATCATAGTTATAAGAGAGATGCAGTCAAAGTATGTGAACAGGGAAACAACAACTAGAAAGGATGAAGAAGCAAACTAAAAAAAATTCTCATCTATAGACAGTGAAGAGATACAATAATATCAGAGCTATAAAACTGATGCTTATAGAGTAAAGTATAGATGGGAAATAATAGGAAAGACTTGAAGAGATTTGAGAAACTGTGGTACATTTCTTCTACATAATGTTGTTCAATTCTTAGTGCAGCTTCAATTCATCTGTATATCATGCAAACTATAAGATATATTCTCATAGAGCATACAAAATTCGTTGCTTAGACCTTGTCTATTATAGCTCTATTTCCATTTCTCTGCAATCAACTTCAACTTGCTGCATCTCCCACACTTGCTGTCGCCTGTTTTTGACATTTAATAAGCAGCTATTTGCTGCCTTGTGACGTTTGACTGACTTGTGCATTAAAATGGTTGCCACGCCCCCACTCCAGAAGGGGGGCGGGCTGCATAAACTGACAACTAATTGTTATTGATTTTGGCTTTGCATGTGCAATGCACAAAGTAAACAAACTTTGCCAATGCACTTGGTCTATATGAGGAAGGTGGAGGAGGAGGTGCCCCCGCCCCCGACTGTCTTTGCATGTTATTTTAAGAGCGCAGTGCAAGTTTTCCCATATGTTTAACATGTGTACATATTGCTATGACAATGAACTACAAGGAAAAACAATTTTCCATAGTCTGGGAGGGGGAGGAAAAAGCAGAACCCTCGCTTGGGCTGCCGTTGCACTTGACCTCGGGCTTCGAGACTGTGTACGGTCTCTCACTCTGTCTGCCTTTTATGATTTATCTTGCCTCTCACATAGGCTTTATAGTTTCCTCTCTTTCCCTCTTCTTCCCTCTCTCTACCTCCTCCCTTTTCCTCCTTTACTCACCCTGCCATTGTCGGCTGTCAGTCAATCAACAAGCAACTTGCCAGCGACTCCTTCTCCAGCTCTGCTGCTCTTCCTCTTTCTCTCTCTCTGGCATTGGCATTGGCACCGCCCAACTCCTCTCCTCCCCCTCTTCCCTCCCCCCTTGCTGTCTGCACTATGTGCATATCTATCTATCCAAATGTAATTACACGCTTTAATATGTCGGCTGGCGGTCGAGGGCGTGTCCATTATTCAGCAGTTTTTTTTTTCATATCGCAGTGCAACGTCGACTGCGCGTCGAGTTTGGGGGGGCTGGGGCCCCCCAGTTTGGGCTGGGGCGTGAATGCGTGCATCATGTGGCAAGCGCAGTCATGGATATGTTCGGTTTTTTTTTGTACCGTTATTTACACATAAACATAATGCAAGTACCGATAATATCTAACGGTCAGCAGGTAAACAGACACGCCCCCCCTTAGGTGTGCTTTCAATTAGAACAACATTTGTAATCGACAAAGGTGACAGTGTGTTTCGGCCTTAATTACTCTATTTGCCTATGCTGAGTTTGTTTTTATTGTATTGATGTAACTTTCTATTTTGTTAGATCGATTGGACACTCTGGGGAATACTGTGTGCTTGAGATCTTTAAGATGTGGAGGGGAGAGAAACAATTGACAGGGAGAAGGAGGGAAAGGAGATTTAGGCTTCAGCTGTCAGCACATGTAAATAAAGTCTCTCCTAGAAGTCTGCATATGTTATGAAAATAGTGCAGCAAGAAATTTGGAGCCTGGGAAAGGAAGGGACTGTTGTGAAAAGTGGCAACGTTGCTGAAAACGTGCAACATGGCAGTATAAAAAAAATTTTGTCGAATAACATTCTTTTTAAGTTGAATCTTTGCATGTTTAAAGCCCTAAATGATTGAATATTATGTTAATAGATATTATGATATAGATATGATATGATATAGATATGATATGATATAGATATGATATGATATAGATATGATATGATATAGATATGATATGATATATTATGATACACATACAAAGCTACAATATATCGATATATTCCGACTTAAACTGAAGCCGTTCTTTGTCCATATTCATCTACAATAAATAAGATATATTTGTTGTAGTTTGTTCAATTTTGGATAGTTCTTGTTGAAACCACATGTGATGCAAGTCAAGCTCTTGCATTTTGGCAAAGAAATTCAATAATTTGCAAGTGTTGTTCGTTTGTAAGACGATTCATGGTTAAATTATAGACCAAACTGTAGATGTTTGACAGTTATACTAAACACGAAACTTGTGTCAGCTATTAAAAACAGTGTTGCCAAAGAGATAATAGTTAATAAATCACCCTTTAATTTGTTGGTAACCTTGTTAGATTAAGATCAAACAAAACGATGTACCAACACTTATTGTAATCTACATTGATTATCATAATAAAAACATCTGACTACAATATAATCTATCTATAATATCTTTATATGTTTAGTTAGATTTTATACAGTATAGTATAAAATATGTTATATATCTCCCCCCTTTAACTGCAACTATCTTTTATCTCCTCATCAATCTTCCTCAACTTTATTTGACACCTTGGCATTTTGATATAGAGTTTTCTGCAGGTTGCTTAATTTTTGCTTGAGTTTCTTTCAGGCCTCTTAAGAGTGTTAATGCCAGCACGGGCTGCTTTTCTGATCTTGCGATAAGCTTTGGGTTAATTTGAAACGTTTTTTTAAATTAATTGTTGCACCTTTTGACTTGAGTTTCAGTTTCAGGTTGCAGGTTTGCAGGTTGCGTGAGGCAATTAAAGAGATTTATGCCGCAAGTGGCCACCCTCTCTATAGGGCCCGGACTAGGGGGGGATATGTGCGTGTGACCCCCTGCCACCTACTGAGGTGCACTCAATCGAAGTAAATGGGTTAAGAAAGAGGTGTGCGTGAGTGTGCGTAGGTTTCGCACCAGATAAACGCGTTGCCAGAGAGTCGCCTTATAGTATATTGGGGTCATTGGAAAGTTGGGTTGTATTTTATCTGCTTGAGAAATGTGTGACTTGTGGGCCACAGACAGACCATAACCTGCCTGCCTGCCAGGCGACAAGAGGTGTTGATGGATGAGTCTTGTGGCAGGTGGAGTTGCAAGAAAGGTGGAGTGAGTGGAGTATGCACTGATATGAGGAGAAATTTCCAAGGAAGCAGGTCAAGAAGTTGAAGTAGTACATGCTGATAAGACTGGAGTTCTAACGAGTGAAAAAGGGGGTCGAGTTGCTATGGTAATATGTGCTTAAGTTATTAAGCATAAAGAAGAAGTGAAACAAAGACAGTATAACGTATGCTGATAAGAAATAACTATAGAATTGAAGAAGAAACTGTAGTTAAGCTAGATTACACTGATATGACAGTGCCCTATTAACCTAAAAAAGGGTCTGTAGATCAGTTAGTATATGCTGATAATATAAAGCTCTACAAAGAATTAAAATTAGGGAAGTATAAGTTGTTAAGAAAGAGTTTAACACGCTTGAAGTGTATCTGTATTTAATATAATACATGTTGATATATATAAAAAAAAAGATTATAAAAAGATCGAAGAAGAAAGGCAAATTAAAGTATTATATGCAGCTATAGATGTGAATGATTGATAGATACTCAAAATAATGACTTTTTAGTTCTATTAGACCTAAAGGAGTTGGAGAAGTAAAGTCAGTATATGCTTATAAAAGAATCCCTTAATGGGATTGTACAATAGGTGTAGTAGAACAGACAGAGTCATAAATTGATAGTTATATTAATTAATCGAAAGAGTGTTGCAATTGTTCAAAGAAGTAAGTAATGATCATACATAAGAATACCCTATGTCAAGTATACTTCTGCTAAATAGCTGTATACTCTGTCTGTCTCTTCTGTCTGTCTGTCTCTTCTGTCTGTGTGTCTCTTCTGTCTGTCTATTCTTTCTGTCTGTCTGTCTGTCCGTCTTATCTGTCTGAATGTCCACTATCTGTCTGTCTGTCTGTCTCTTCTGTCTGTCTCTTCTGTCTATCTCTTCTGTCTATTTCTTCTGTCTATATCTTCTGTCTGTTTCTTCTGTCTGTCTGTCTCTTCTGTCTATCTCTTTTGCCTGTTTGTTCTTTCTGTCTGTCTCATCTGTCTCATCAGTATGTTCGCTATCTGTCTGTCTGTCTGTCTACCTGTCTGTCTATCTGTCTGTTCTATCTGTCTATCTATCTATCTCTCTGTCCTTCCTTTAATCACTCTATTGCATTACATTAATGAGAACGATCTATAACGATCACTAGACAACTTTGAAGCTAAGGTCAGTTCCGCTGTTAGACTCCCCATACCAAGGTGCTAACCTTTATAGCTATCTATGTATCTCACTCTATTTCTCCCTGTCTCTCTGTCTGTCTCTGCCTGCAACTGTCTATCTCTATCTGTTTATTATGATCTCTATCTCTCTTTCTGGTCTTCTTCATGCTTTGCATTCTCTGTCTTGTTTAACTTTTGGGCCAAGTCTATTAAAACGACTCTGGCAGGCTAATGAAATTTGAAATGACAACCTCAAAAACTGAAAATTCATATGCTAATTGCGTGCCAAGTGCGTTGCATGCCAGACGGAACGACCCTCAAGCCGAAGGGGGGGGGAAAGGGAGAGTCTATTGAAATATGAAATGATATTGGGTAACAGATAAACAAATAAAACAGTCGAGCAAACATCAACTTGAAAAGGTGAGGGTGGCGAGGAGTAGGAGGGAGGGAAAGAAGGGGAATCAATCGAGTCGTAAATCACAAGCATGGATTGTGGATTGTGTGTGTGGACCGTGTGTGGACGCTGTAGACAGTGGCGAGTGGCGTCCACGCTGTGCACGCTTTGTTGGCAGTTTACAAGGGAACTGCACGCGTTTTAATTGCAACATGTGTTGGTGGGAGAGGGAGGGGAAGGGGGGAAGAGGAAAAGAGATAGCAGATGCCTGGGGCGCACTTTTTACTCGAAGAGAGTGTGGAGTGTGGAGTGTGTGTGTGTGTGTGTATGCGGAGGCGTGCGTGCGCTCAATGAGCTCATGGAGGGGGCTCTCAATGGGGGCATGCCTCATAAATAAAAACTCGCACAGTAAACAATGTTGCGACAGTTAAACGAAAACGTGGGGCAGATGGAGAGAGGGGGAGGGGACTGAGCAGACTATTAAACACAATTGAAGCGCCACAAGCAAGAGGGGTGAGGCAGTGGGAGAAGAGGAGGATGGAGTGGATCCAATAGATGTCGGCGCAGTCGGTATAAGTCTTCATTAGGCGCCTGCGCAGCATATAAGAAAGAGAGGGGACTGTGTGATATGAAAGAGACTGCATGCTAGAGAGACAGACTGTTGCTGAAAAGTGGCAACGCTGTAGAAATGTGGCAATGCTGCTGAATAACGATAACACTGTGAAAACTATTGAAAACCTTAATGATTTTATTGAGGCAAGAGATAAGAAGGTGTTTGTGAGAAAGGGGGGTATAGAAGAAACAGTACTGCAGAGTGGCAACGCTGCTGAAGAGTGGCAACGTTGCATACTGTATGACGTTCTGTGCAAAACTTTATACAGATTTTAATCATTTTATTCGCCTAGAAAAGGCAGCAAGAGTGTGGGAAAGTGAGGTACTGTAAGTAAAAGGAAGTAACGCCACTGAAAATTGGCAACGTTGCTGAAAAACGGCAACATAGCATACAGCATGTGATTCTCTATAATAATATCAAAAACGTAATGATTTTATTGAAGCCTTGGTACTGTGGGAAATGGAGAGGGACGGGTATTACTTTTTGAAAAGCGGCAACATTGCTGAAAAGTGGCAACGTTGCTCAAAAGTGCGTGATTCTCTGTGAAAAACTTAATGATTTTATCGACATGTTTGCATCCTTTACTTCGCATTATTTTCGTCGTTTCTCATTTCCCTCTATCTCTATCTTTCCCTCCAAAAAGGAAATTCATTTTCACTGACCAAGTTTTTTTTTGTAGTTTCGGAATTCGCTGGGAATGGCAAGCAGGAAAGGTTGAGTGCGCATTTCCCCTTCGAAGGGGTTTTACAAGTTTTTCTCTCTCTTGCTTCTGCCTACATTAAATTAGTTTTTCTTTTGCGATATTAAGTATTTAGTTTGTTGTTGTAGTTACAGGAGAAGAAGGAGGAGGAAACTAGTTTTGCTTGTGGCAATTGAGACATAACTGTAAGTTTAATGCGCATTAACATTTTCCTTGGGAATTATGTCAGTCGGTTTCCTTAACTCTCAAATTGGTAGTTAAGATGGGGAGAGAAATGGGTATGAGAGAGTGTAGGGTATGTGGGAGGAACTTACTAAGGGGAATATGCAGTAGTTAAGATGGGGAGAGAAATGGGTAGGGTATGTGGGAGGAGCTTACTAGGGGGAATATGCAGTACATTCATTATAATGTTGCACAAATTTTATTGTTTGTTAATATGAGAAATAACTTAAGGCAGATCGGACTTATAACGATGTTCAGACTATGCTTAACTATGGGAAAATCTCGAAATTAAATGGGAATAAATGGGCAATAATAAGCAAAGATTGTACGATGATATAGGGGGTCAGTTGTGGAGTATTGACGAACTGTTATTTATTGAACTGTTAAAAATTCCAATATGTTTTGAGCAGCTTAATGCCTGAAAGCTTTTAACTGCGATAAGGCTTGGAAAGTAACGTTAATTAACAGTGGGAAAACTTTTGGTATATACCAAATAAAATTGTCAAATCTACCGCAAAAGAAATTCCTTCAAGTATTTGCAATTAATTTGCTTGAGAGATAAGAAAAGCCAAAAGAAACAAACAAGAAATCTACAGTTGAGTGAGCTCGACTAAGAAATACCCGCTAGCCAACTGATCAAAACGATATCTTTAATATATGCAACTTCTATTTTGTGTTGCATACTTTGCAGGGTTTGGAAATTAGTAGCTCTTTAAAATGATATCTTAAATAACTTCTATGTTTATTATACGATTGAAATCAAATTTTCAGTAATTATTTGAGCTTTGTTAGTTGTTGTGTTTACCAAAAATGAAATGTGCTGCGTTTAAATTACACTTGGTATTTGGTTTTTATCGATTTACGGAGGCAGAAAGAGGCGTGGCTAAATTTTAAAACTGACTTGAATTGCGTGTAACATATTGATATCAAATTTGGTAATTCTAGCAGTTCTATTCTCTGAGATCCGGGTTTTCATACGGAAGAACAGACAGTCAGACAGACATACATGGCTATATCCAGTCGTCTGTTGATGTTGACTAAGAATATATATATTTTGTAGAGTTACATACACTCTCGTTTGGCACAAAATTATAATACCCTATAGTTAGTGGGTATAAACATTTTCCACATCTTTCCCTTTCGCTTCTGCACTTGATCCGCTTTAAATGAGCGAGGCTTGTTAGGCGGGCTGCCAAATTAATTAAATTGCCTGTTAAATGTGGCAACAACAACTACAATAACAACGATTGCAACAACAACAGCAACAGCAATCAGACTCTGCAGTCATGATGTCGCTTTAAAAACGTCATTAACATTAACATTAAGCTAACCCCAGCGAGACAACTACGACGACGACGACGACGATAGACTTTTCACCTTGGCCCCGGCTGCAATTTTCCAATAGCCTCAGCAACAACAACAACAACAACAGCAATAACAAAAACAATAGCAGCAACAGCGAGACGAGACAGACAGAAAAATCAACTCATTAAAGCTGTGAGAGACGCGGAGAGAGAGTTGAGAAATGACTAGAGATTGAGTGGGAGTAAGAGGGAGGGAGGGAGGTAGGGATGGAGAGATGTGTACAGGCAGGTAGACAGCAGAGTGGGTGGTATAGTGGGGCAGTGTGAGGGAGGGGCAGGCAAATCAATGCGGGTGTTGTCCGTGTGGCCAGCGCACATTCACTTGTCTACATGGCGCCGAAACAGAAGCAAATGCACCAGACATGTCATGTGGAAGGGGGAGTGAAGGAGGGAGGGAAAGAGGAGGGAGAGTAAAGTAGGGGAAGAGCTGGGAAAAGTTGTAGGACGAGGAGGAAGCAGACAGGGTAGGGGGAAATAGATTAGTAAGCAGGAGAGAAGGTGGAAAATTGGAGAAGAAGTAAAGAAGAGGGGCATATGTTGGCAGAAGGTGGAACAGGAGGCGAGGCAAGTGGCATGTGAAGGCCGCTAGTGAAGAAGGATGGTGAAGGAGCAGACGAAGTAGGGGACAATGCCATGTGAAGACAGTTACAGGGTATAGCACGCAGAGGAAAGCGGCTTGTAGAGGCAGGCAGAGATGCAAACGCCATGTGGGGGGCAGCAAGAGGAAAGAGAGCAGAGGAAAACGATGTGTGGAGGCGTGAGGTGGCAGAAGAAGCAGAGGAAAGTGACGGAAGGAAGAGGAGGAGAGGCAAATTACGAGTGGAAATGGTAAGAGAAGGCAATATGGAGACAGTGGAAGGAGAGACAGGCGCCATCAGGAGGTAATGAAAGGAGAAGTAGCAGGGAGGTTATGGAAGGAAAAGTAGCAGAGGAAAGTGTCTTATAGAGGCGGGACGAAGAGCAGGAGATTCAAAATTCAAGTGAAGGCGGTAAGAGCAGAGGAAGACATATGGGGAGACGGCAGGGGGAAAGGCACACTTAAAATGCAGGCGGCATTCGGAGGAGGAGTAGAGACAAACGGCATGTGGAGGTGGAGGCGTCGTTGGTCAAGTTGCAAATGCAGAAGGCAGCAACGATGTAGGAGGCGTCACTTGGCTACTGTCTGCATATCCGCTCTTCCCCTGTCCAACTTCCCAACTGTCTTCCCTTCCCCCTCTTCTCTACTTGTCTGTTGTCACAGTGTCCGTTGTTGTCTCCTGTTTGCAGACAACGAACGAGAGTATGTGGAAATTGTGTGGCAAATGCAGCAGCCGCGTTGCTGCTGTTTGTAGCTATTGTAGCTTGTTTTTGGCCGTTTTCCATTAGGCAAAATGAAATTTATATCATGTAATTTGCTAGACAGGCAACTCCCACGTAATCCAAGTGGCGGCGCCTCGCCTGCATTGACATTTCCACATTTGGGAAAGCCAAGGCAAGGCGACAGTGAAACTTACAAGCTGTGGCAGGCTAAGCAAGTTCTCTCTGCTGTTGTTGTTGCTGGTGTTGCCACCTGCTGCAAATAACTGCAATTTGTATTGCTACTCTTGGCTGCTTCTAACGGTTGATCGTTCTCACATTTTCACCTGCCTAGCTGAAAAAGATTTCTCCCATCAGCCCAAAAAGTCTTGACAAATTAATAAACAAGACAAGTGGACGAGGTGAAGTCCGCTGCCCCCTCTTCCCTCTACTTAGCAAGTGTGCAACATGTGTGCAGACATGTGTATGTGGAGCTACCACTCCCTCTCCCCCTTCTCTCTCTTCTATCTTCTCAGTCATTTGTCAGCCTCGCGGCGATTGCTGCAAATTGCATTCTTAATGGATGTTGCCCCTCAGAGAGAGGGTGAGAAAGAGAGGGAGAGAGAGAGAGAGACGGGCAAAAGTTGCTATGCAAATGACTCGCACAGTTCCAAATTTAAGTGCTGTCTGTGTGTGTGTGGGACTTGACTGCACTTTCTTTATCGGTCTATCATCTGGACTTCCTTTTTTGCTTGGGAAAGTCATTTTCATCATACCTAAAGTTTCAGTTTGATTTCTCAACAATGTTTTCATTAATTTAAATGCAGAAAAATACAAATAAAAAACGTTTTTATTTACTCAATCTCTATTTTTTTATTTTAAATCAATTAGGTCAGTGACAATTATTATATTATATAAATCTACAACTGTTTAATAATAATATGAAATGTAGAACATATCGAAGAAATACTCTAATAAACTCTTTCTACTCTCTTTTTCAGACTTCTAACACACATAACATGATCAAAACTCAACAGATTTTCATTTGGTAAGTTGATTTATTATTGATATGAATCCTTTATGGTATCTACAAATCGATTAGACTAGACAAGCTAAGTCTGCAAATTGAATTTCAAACAATTTTTAACTTGAAAGCAAGAAATAATCAAAATGTAACCTATTTGCATATGATATTTCAACCTATTCAGCAAGAACTTTATCAAAAATCAACCGTTTTAATCGATTGTCTATACAGACAAGTCCGCTTCATTTGACTCATTGGAGGACATGATTGGAATAATCTTCAAACATTCAATTATATGCACTATCGATTTAAATAAACATTTCATGCATTTCTCCAAATTGTATGTGTTTTTTCTTTGAAAAACTTTCCTATAGCTCTTAAAAAAACACCCTTTATAAAATACCAAATGTTCAGCTGAACACATCTGCCGATACATCCTTTCCCTTTTGAATACTGTTCACTTCACTTATCATGGCTCAGTTGGAACACAGTTTTAACTGTCATTAATAAATACTTAAAGACTTTCATTGCGCCTGAAAAATTCAAATTCAAATTGAAATCTCAACTGATTTTGATTTCGCTCTGAAAAATATGAAGAAAATACTTTTTATCTTTGTTTTTTTTTTCTACTGTTTTCTTCTTTAATTACCTGGACAATTAACAATGCAAATTGCACTAGAGAAACGCCACCTGGCGGCGGTCGTTGAACGTGTGTGTGTGTGTGTGTGTGTGTGTGTGTTTGGACACGCCATTTTAACAAGTAGCAAAGAGAAAAAGAGACAAACAACAACAAAAAATACTAAGTAAAATACCAAAGTGTTATATTTAACAAAGAAACAAATGAACAAACTATTTGCCTTGTTGTTGTTATTGTTGTTGTTGTTGCAATAATAACGTGTTAAATTTTCACGTGGAGTATTTGGAATACTTATCGCTGTTTGCAGCAAAGACGCCCCCACTCAGGCACACACACACACACAGTACACACACGCACAACCAAAGAAGACTAGACTGACCCCGACACAAAGTGTTGCTAATTAAAATGCAAAGCAAATGTTTACGACATTTTGGTAGAGGCTAATTTTAGGGGTAACTGCAGCAGACTGACAACAACAACAGTAACATACTGACAACAACAACATGCCGACAACAACAACAACATGCCGGCAACAACAACAACAATTGCTACACGGCGACAATTTTCTAAACTCGTCGACAGCACGCGATGGCCGCGAATTTTGTCCAGTCAAAGTCAAAGCAAAGTTGCATGTTAGAAGCCCATAAAGAGGAGCAGGCGCTACCCATGCCCCATGACATTTGCTTGCCACATGCCACATGCCACATGTGTCTATCCAGTGGGAGAGTCGGCAGCTGTTTTCGTTTGTCTAGTCTAAAATAAAGGGAAATAGAAAAGAAAATGGGACAAATGAAAGATAAGACACAAGAGGGGGGCAGGTAGGCAAGAGCAGAGGGAAGGGAGTAGAGGCAGTTGAAGGAGGAAAGAATAGGGAGAAGGAGGGAAGGAGTAGGATTAATGAGTAGGGAGCAGGAGGTTAGAGGGAATAGAGAAACTAACTTACTCACTCAATCAATAATTAAATTATAGTTTTTTGTTGGTGAAACTTTAGTGCATATGTTTATCACTCTCTATGTGCCTTCTCCTTCTCCTCCTCCCCCCTTCTCTCTGCTCTATTCTCCAGCACTCTTCATCGTTATCTGATGAAACTTAACCCCCATGATTAGTCGCAGATTATCCAGCAATAACTGAGCTGAGCTTCGGCACTCTCATTGCCACGTCGCGTGGTTTGGCCCAGTGCCTTTTTGACTTGTTGTGAAAGTACGTTAACAAGAAAACTATTGAAGAGTGTGCTCGACTGTTTTATACCCACTACACAGAGCTTCAACTGTACACACAGTAAAGTTATTTCATAAATAACTTCTATGTTCGTTATACGATTGCAAGCAAATTTACAGCACTCATTTAGATGATGATTTTTATTTATATAAACCAAAAATGAATGCGATAGTTTTAAAATTGAGCTTGCTATTTGATTTTTATTGATTTACGGGGTCGGCAGGAGGCGTGGTCACATTCTAAAACATACTTTATCTGAGTGCAATAATAAGACACATTGTCAACAGATTTTATAACTCTAGGTTGTATAGTCTCAGAGATATAGGCGTTCATACAGACAGAAAAGCGAAGAAAAGGCTGTTATGGCTTTACAGAAGCCTTCTTCTGATATATAGATTTTCGCTTGCCACAGAGTGATAATAACCTTCTACTATACTATAAAAATAAGCTGTCTAGCATTAAAATTACGCTTACAATTAGGTTTTTATTGATTTTCCGGGGCGTTAGGAGGCGTGGCTCAATTCTAAACTGAAGTTTATCTGCGCGTAATATTAAGACATAGACGTCAACTAATTTGATGGCTCTACTCCTCATAGTATCTGAGATATAGAAGTTCATACAGACAGAAAATCGAAGAAAAGGCTGTTATGGCTTCACAGAAACCTTTTTCTGTCTTTCTTCTACATTTTCAATTGTTATAAAGTCATAATACCCTACTCTGCAGTGTTTAGTGGATATAGAAATGCATATTTTGTGCTGTGCAGCTGTTGCTGCTGAACAAATATCTCAGTTATATATAGACAATATGGAGATCTTTAGCTGGCCACCTGAGGCGACATGTGGCATGGCTGTGCGCACTGTTGCTGCTGCTGCTGCTGCTGCGACTGGTTGCATGTCATTTTCTGACCGGTATCTCAATAATTCATACGCAATTGTATTGAACAATAAATTAATCACACGAACGAAAGCGCCAACAATGAACTGTGCATGTGTGTGTGTGTGTGTGTGTGTGCCACAATATGTAGTATATGCAACATTTGTGTGTAGTATCTATTCATATTCATTCATTCATCTGCCGCTCTTTCGATTGCATTTGCAAATGAATAAATATTGATATAGCGTGGCGGGGAAAATTAAAAGCCAATTTTCCTCAAATCGAACGTGTTTCTCTTGTTGTTTTTCTGCTCGGCAAAAGTCAATTAATCATTAAAGAAAATAATACTATGGCCGATGTTCGTTGTGCATGCAGCATGCGGTGCTTGTTATCGTTGTTGTTGCACAGGAAACATCGTTTGGTTCAGTTGTTACTCTGTCTGTCTGTCCGTCTGTCTAACAAGTAAAAGTAACAAAAAGAAGCAGCCAATATGTTGCACAATTAAGCGACATTTGAACAGATGCCATTGAGACATTCCAATTGCAACTGCAACTGCAACAACAACTGCAGACTTGACTCCATTTACTCCAGTCTGCGCTAGTAGATAATATATCTATCTTGCCCTCTTTCTCTCCCTCTAAAGTTCCTTGAGCTAGCGAAACTAGTTTGCAGCTATTTTAATTGCAATCTCTCATAAAGTCTCGACCCATGACTCAGTCAATCATGCGGTCAATCTGTCAGTCAGTCAGTCAAGTTGCAAGAAGGAAAAGAAAAAAACAAACACGCCAAAGAAAAGAAAAAAAAGCTGTTTTTCGTGTCCAGTTTTATTGCTCGCACGCCTTGAATGCGCGTCGAGGACTTTTATATAACCAAACGACCTAAAAACTGACAGAGAGTGGGCGAGTGGGAGAAGAGAAATAGTGGAAAAATAGTTAAATTATTGCAGGGAAATATTTGAGGAAACTTGATTTGTAGAGGATTAAAGTGGAGCTTGGGGTAAACAAGAGATTCTCACGTTGAGAAGGCGCTAGAATATGTGTAGATACATTATTACATTACATTACATGAGAGTGGATGGAGAAGATAAGATAGAATCAACTAGAAAGATACAAATGATGGACAATATAGATGCAATCAAAATAAGATTTATATTAATTGACAGAAGAAAAGAAGCAGAGGGAAAGAAATATTAAGATATTTACATGTAAGGAATATTATATATATATTATATTATTTATACATAAGGAAGATAGACCTTTTGAATAGCAACAACAACTTATAAATCAATAGAATAGAATATAGATGAATATTCTAAGAATACCTACTCCCTGTCAATTCATATATCAAACTCAATTGCCACAAACTATTTCAACTATCATGCCAGCCAGACAAGTCATGTAATGTATTTAATGCCCAATTTGAAATACGTTATACACTTTATTGATCTCTTCATTCAATCATTGCACAGTTAAAGAAAGTCAACTACGTTTTGCTTGCTATAAAACTGATGACTTTATAGCAAAGAAATTGAAAGTGAATTTTGTGCTGTGCAATCAAATCGGGCATCTAATTGTCGCATGTCTATATGCACATACATATATATCTATATACAGCACACACACACACACGCACAGTGGAGCGCAACGCAGCGTGATGTGCTTTTAATTGAATCAAGCTAAAAGAGCATAACATGGCCAGAAAGAAAAGCGTTAATAAAGCTGTAAACATATCAATTACCACAACATTTCAATGCGTTTTTCTGCCATGGCCCAATTATGCGCACTAATATGGTTCTCTCTTGCCATCTCACTCCCACTCTATGTACGTCTCTCTCTCTCTCTCTCTCTGTTTCTCTTTCTTGCCTCTGCTTCCTCTTTGAGCCATTGTTTGCTGTGCCGCATTGACAACTTGAAGATTTATCTGTTGACAGCGACTTCAAGCTTAAACTAAAGAGGGACTAGAGTGGGCGGGCAGTGAGAAGGGGGGGGGGACTGTAGAAGGCAGTTGCTGAGTCACTTTTTCTCTCTCTCCCCCCCCCTCTCGTTACCCCTTTCTTTCCCTCTCTTTCTCAACTTGTCGCCTGCCATTTTATCAAAACGAATCTGTGGCATTTCATTTGCTGCCGCCGCCGTTGCTGCTGCTGCTGTTGCAGCCCACACATCTTCAGCTTGCAGCAAAGATATTTTATCTGCTAGAGGAATGTATGAGTGTGTGTGTGTGT
The DNA here is from genome assembly GCA_018904025.1 of Zaprionus vittiger. Taxonomy (NCBI): domain Eukaryota; kingdom Metazoa; phylum Arthropoda; class Insecta; order Diptera; family Drosophilidae; genus Zaprionus; species Zaprionus vittiger. The sequence continues at coordinate 868,528 of JAEIFQ010001142.1, read as the reverse complement.
GTGCCAGTCTGTGTGTGTGTGTGTCTATTGCATTGTTAGTGCTTCGCTGCGGACTTTCGTTTGTCGTCTGTTTCTGTCTGTTTGTCGTCGCTGTCGTCGTTGTCTTTCCTGAAAGTGAATCTTAAATATTTCTTGATTATGTGCAACCATGTGCTGCATGCAACACACAGCGCCGCCTGCTGCTGCACCCAAACAAAGCCAGCGTTATTGCCTTAAAGCAGAATTCGCATATCGGGCGCGATTCAATGCAATGTAACAAGGTCATGTGAGAGAGTCGCTGCGCCTGCCTCTTCTCCCTTCCCCCCCCTGTCTCTAACAATTGTTGTTGTTTGGACTTCTTTCCCTCCTCCCCCCTCTCTCTCATCTTTCTTCTTCTCTTCTCTGCCACTGCTGCTGCTGTTCATATCTCTTTGGCAGCATCTTTGGCGCTCATTTGGTGTCTCTTTTGCTTTGGTTTTCATTATTTGTTTTTATTATTGTTGTCTTCTTTTTTTTTTGTTTTGTTTCTTGTCCAACTCTTTTGCGTTTTCATACGTCTTTCCTTTCGGCCAACGCATTTCACTTTCTACTGCATTTTCAATGCATTTCTTTCTCTCTCTCTCTCTCTCTCTCTTCTCTCTCTCTCTGTCTCTGCAACAAGTGTGCCGCGTGCTGTGGCACTTGAACAACTTTGACTTTTCTTCTTGACGCGCTTTTCACTTTCATTAGCGCGTTTTTGGCATTTCCTTTTTCACTGCCCCCTGCCTTCCTTCCTCTTCCTTCTTCGTTTTTTTTATTTGCTTTAACTGACCATGAAATAACATATTTATTTCGTTTCATTTCCATTTCATGCCGTTTCCCACCGTCGGCACTTCTACTTGTCACTCATATATCATTTTCTTTACTCAGATTTCGAGTGTGTGTTTTCTCAGTCTGTCAACTTCTTCTGCTTCTTCTACTTGGTTTGCCTTTCAAACTTTGTGCTTTGATTTTCATTTGTTGTTGCCCCCCTTTTCCCTCTGCCCCTCTTTAAACACCTGACAGAATTGCGTTGTGTTTGTTCCGTGTTCTAAGGCATGAGGATTGGATTACATGATGTACATGTAAGCAGAAGAAAACTTAGGAGGCAGCATATGAAGAGGGGAATAAGCAGGGGGAGGTAGGGAGAAAGAAAAAAAAGTGGATCAAAGGTGGTGAGAAAGGAAGGGAACACATCAAGTGCTGAGGCGCTGAGATTTCTGTTGCCTGTGAAAGTCGATGCCATTATACAAGTTCAAGAAGGTGTGAAAGAAGAACAAATGAAAGATTTGTTAAGATATCAACGGATTATATTCCCTATGTGAAGGGATTTTATATGTAGTACTGTAACTGTTGGCATATTTAACTGAACACAAAACTCTAGTGCAATACTTTAGTTTTTGAATATATTAATAGAAGAACTCATTCTCTTTCTAGACTGTGCCATGGAGAGCTATAAATAAACTATATGAACTGCTTAAGAAACTTTCTCATAAAAAAATGAGTTCAGCTTAATTCAGTAATCTTTTATAAAGTTCTATGAAGGTTTAAGTTTTGTGTTGTCTCTCAAAGAACTTATTTCATATAAGAACTTTTCTTAGATCTACAAGTTTGTACTTGGTAAGATTATATTTCGCCTTATAAATCGGTAAACATATAAAAGAACTTTTCTAAAACTCATTGAAATAATTTAAGCAAGATCAAATGGAAGAATGCGTTCAATATATGATAGCATTAAGCTAGAACTCATTAAAAGTCTTAGAGAAAGAATAAATAAATGAATTTTTCTTAATTCCTTAAGCTTGCTGATTTATCTCATCGCTGTAAACAAAATTTTAACTCTCTATAATTTTATTCAGTTGTTATCATTACATTATAAGGCTCTTCAACACTCTACAAGTTGCCTAAACCTCTTGAACTACTTTCAAAATGCGCTCTAACTCTTGAACCCGCAATCATCTCATTGACAGCAACTAATTAGCTGTAGAAACACTTGAACTAATCAACCTACTCCATTTCACACAGTGATCTCATGAAGTATTCAATCTACCTACTTTATTCACAAATGATTTTCCCACACACAAACACACACACACACACACACACAGATACACACGCACCTCTATTTGGGTATTCACTTTCCACCCGCATATGACAACAAAAATTGCCAAAGAGTGAACAAAATAATGAGAATTTTGTGCGAAAGCTTTTCGGAATTGAATTTCCATCGGGAAAGGGAACCAATTATCGCCCCAAGTTGTTGTTGTTGTTGTTGTTGTTGACGTCTCCAATTGGCCATTACTGAACTGTGTTTTGCTGCGGGTTACCATCCAACTTTGGCCAATTGACGACGATGGATCAACACGAGGGGAACCCAAACGACGACGACGACGATCCAAGCTTCGAGCTTCGAGTTCGAGTTGTTTGTGCCCATTTCCGACTTCAACTTGACCACAAGCTAAGAGCGAGAGTGAGTGAGGGGAGTACAGAGTGGAGGGGGGGGGTTAAGGTGAGTACCCCTCTTCCTACCCCTGCTCTGACTCTCCTGCCTCCTCTTTCTTCTTTTTTTGTAAAGTAAATCGCCGTTCATTTGTTTTTCAGCGCGTTGTGTTCGTGCAAATTTCGCTGAGATTTCAGTTTTATTGCCAACTTTTTTGTAGAGTGTTTCGTCGGGTGTACCCCTTGCCATAATATTTATAGGGTGCCCTCCTCGCTGATGTAATACAAAATTTGTTTTCCTTTAATCATGTTCGATCATGAAATCAAAGTCAGTTTTAATTATAACTTTAATGGGCTTATTATTATTTATAAATTGGCAGCAACATCAGATCTGGCTTTACAGGGTATCGCGAATTCGTTGCAATATCTTTTCTTTTCTTTTTTTTTGCAGTTTTTCGTTGCCTTCACAAATTGGCCGTAAATGATATTTTCACAACTCGCATCGATCGTCGGCCCCGCAGGCGTCTACTAACTTCCCCTCTTGCCTTGCCTTTGCTTTGCTTCTGCCTCCTTCTCCTCTTCCTCCTGCTTCTCGTCTTCTCCTCTGCCTCCTTCTTTCGTGGCCCCCCCTTGACAAGTGAGAGAGTTCGTTGAGGTTAATATGGCCAATAAATTGTTAAGGCGATTTCTTGCCCGATGATTCCTGCTGCTGATGCTTTATGGGGCATATTTCTTTTTCGGGTCGATTTCTGTGTATATTTTTCCTCTCTCCCCCTCCTCTCTCTCTCCCTCCCTCCCTCTCTCTCTCTCTCTCTCTGATTCGCCTAACGGCAATCGAACGACGAAAGAAATATTGAAATTTGCGCTAAAATTGTTTTCAATTTCAACAATTTGCGAGCATTTTTCATGTTTAGTGCAAATATAATTAATGATAATGAATTGTTATGGACATGGATAGGCGCATGGATCGGGGGCCAGTGTGCTGTGCTGCCCACCATGGGCATCCATGGGGTTACAGTTTCGTAGCTAAAGCTGTGCGCATTTCCCGAGACGCCCACCTCAATGGAAATGTGCAGAGAAATGTCGGGGGGAAAATGTCGTGCGACGTTTTCTGTGCATGCATATCCTGTATACGATGTAGGATGTATGTTGTAGGGTATATTAGGCTGGTAAGGAAAGTGAATTTGAGATGGTAAGGGGTGTATTGAGTTGAGAAGAGAGTATCAGAAGTGTAGGAGAACATGTAGAGCTTGATCTGATGGCAAATATGTCACTAGAACGTCTGGCTGAGGCAAAGCAGAGCTAGAACATGTTTAATATAAAAGTATCTCAAAGGTACAAAAGTATCTCAAAGATACAAAAGTATCTCCAAGATACAAAAGTATCTCAAAGATACAAAAGTATTTCAAAGATCCAAAACTATCTCAAAGATCCAAAACTATCTCAAAGATACAAAAGTATCTCCAAGATACAAAAGTATCTCAAAGATACAAAAGTATTTCAAAGATCCAAAACTATCTCAAAGATCCAAAACTATCTCAAAGATACAAAACTATCTCAAAGATACAAAAGTATCTCAAATATACAAAAGTATCTCAAAGATGCAAAAGTATCTCAAAGATGCAAAAGTATCTCAAAGATACAAAACTATCCGAAAGATACAAAAGTATCCGAAAGATACAAAACTATCCCAAAGATACAAAAGTATCTCAAGTTACAAACCTGTGCAAAACTACAACTTGTAGTCTAATCTGAAGTCAAATATTAAATAGACTTCCCTGCAGCATTATTACACGTGGTTCTACTGTATGCCCCTTTACGCAAAAAGCATCTACCAAAGTATCTTATAAATACACAATCTTGAAATATTGTCAATAAACACAAGCCTTGAATTGTCTTGGCTCCATTCTACACGCAGGGTGTATCAAGATAGAAATGTAACTTAAAGACACACCACTTTGCTAGACTATTTCAAGTTCTAAGTGCCTCTGTGCGTGGCAGAGTATCTTCACGTCCAGCCAGCCCTGTTCTCTTACCTTTATCTCTTGGGAAGCACTTGCAAATTATGTTTAAGCTTATTTTGGTGTATTTTTTTATTGCTCTCTCCATCTCTCCCTCTCTCTGACTCTCCTTCTCTCCCTCTCTCTCATTTCTTGTGGGAGTTGGAATTGGAGTTGTGGCCGCGTTGATTTATCACTCGAGCTGTGCGAGAGCGAAAGGTTGCCATAAAAATGTTGCTAAACAAATGTTGACGCAGTCAATGCAGCACAAACCACACACACACATACACACACACACACACAACCACATCAACTGAGTGGAGAGGTAAAAGTTTTCCTCGCTTCACTTTTTATGCCTTGTTTCAAGTTTTTCTTTATTTATTTTACCTTTTTATTTGTGTGTTTCTTTCGTTATGCAATTTCGGCCCAAGTGCTAATAAAATCAGTTAACAATTTTCATTTGTTGTCATTTGTCAAATTGGAAACCAGTTGTTGTTGTTGTTGTTGTTGCTGTTGTTGTCGTTCGATATCTTGCAACGCGCAAATTTGCACATAATTTTCAGCATATTTGTTTTGAACACGCGCTATTCGCATTTATCGAAAGTAAATTGAAAGTCAATTGTCGCGTTAGGCTCCTTTCAATGCAGGTTACCACACTCTCTATCCCTCTCTCTCTCTCTCTCTCTCTCTCTCTCTCTCTCTCTCTCTCTCTCTCTCTTTCTCTGTCTGTTTCTCTCTTCTCTTGATCACTTTTCACATTCGTTTTTCCTGCTTCAACTTTGTCATTAGCTGTAAACCTCATAAATGTTGCCTAGTCTGCGGTTTATAATGGATACAAATGATTATGTTGATGATGATGTGAAGATTGCTTCGCACTTGACATTGGTGTAGTAAATTGGGGATTGCAATGGAGATTGAATTATTGGAAAATGCATGTAGGTAGGTCAAGGCAGTTGAAATTAAAGGGGAGCTAGATTAAAAGCAGAGAATGTGAAAAGGAAGGAAGAAAATAAAGTCGGTCTGTTAGAATCAGTAAAAAATCTATAGTTGAAAGTTTTCTGAATGAAATCATTGCTTGTATAACTTACACCATATCCCAACTTAATATTATCCCAATTGTAAACCCAAAAAGGCATGTTCCATCTGTTAAAATACGCCTGCAAATTCAATTTTATGGTTTTACGTAGGCGGAAGAGGGCGTGATCAAGTTTTCAAGCCAACTTTAGCTGCGTGCAGTAGTTAGACATATTGTCACCAAATTTGGTAGCTCTAGCACTTATAATCCCTGAGATATAAGTGTTCATACAGACACAGATGAGGAAAAATTACTGTTATGAGGTCGTAAATGCGTCCATATATGCCTTTACAGTGTTACAATACCATTCACAAAGTTATAATACCTTTCTTCTTAATAGAAAGTGTATAAAATTGATATAATATTGAATTACCATGCAATAGGTCGAATCAGTTGATCAGTTGATATGCAATCACAATCAAAGCTCACTATCAGTCTCTATTGGTTATCAGTATAATATATAATCGTATTTCCGTTGCAAATATAACTTCCCCTGCCCTGCCTTATCTAACAAGTGTAAAGAAAGTGATATATTTATTGTATTATTCAACAATAGGTTAAAAATAGGTCGTTTTGATTTAGCATGCATACAATTGTAACTCATTCTCAACTTCAAAGATGCCTAAGCTCATTATTTGTAGGTTTTTCCTTTTGAATGTCTCTCTCTCTCTCTCTGTAGTTCACCCAGTTTCCAACGACTTTAAAGATATATCACTCCTTGCCACATTCCTGGGCCACAGTAGCAGCTCCACACAGTAATCAGCGCTGGCTGTCGCATCTATTTCATAATTTATGTGCGAGAGAGGGAAACTGCTAATTTGGTAGCTTGTTTTTTGGGTTACAACTTGGGAACGTGTGCGCGGCTACCAGGCGTTATTTACAGCCCCGCCACCTGTCGACGAGGGGCCGTAACAAACGACTTCCCTTTGACAGCAGTTGTGGGTGAAGAGAGAGAGGCGTGGTCAATCTATGGCTGCCAATTAAGTTAGTTGCATTAGCTAGCTTGCCTCGGCAATCATTCCCACTCGCTCTGCCCCTCTCTTTCCCCTCTTCCTTCCCTTTCTTCTCCCTGCTTCTTTCTCTATATTTTAAAATAGACAAAAAATGCCAAAACAAGCGCGCAGAACAAATGGAAACTTGTTCGAACACGACACATTTATCATACATACATAAGAGTGGGTAGAGGGGTAGAGAGAGGGGCAGGGAAAGGGAGGCGTGGCTGTATATGGGACCCCAAAAATGTTTATAACTTGTAAACAAATTTGCGCTGTACAAAAAAAAAACAAAAACGAATAGACTCAAGGAGCGATTAGCGGCGACCACTTTGGAGCGGGTGAGTTGTCAACAAGAGAGGGCAGTGAAAAGAGGGAAGTAGTAGGAGAAGGGGAAGAGGTGGAGGAGCAAGAAGAGGGGGAGGTAGAGAAGGTGGCACAGGTCCAGCTCGACCGACTGCTGCTGCTGCTGCTTTTGCATGTTTAACATTTGTCCACACTGTAGACTGGCGATAACTTTCGTTTCTGCAGAGTCCCCCCAACTACGATACGAGGCTGGTGCAATTCTCTAATTGCTCTGCACCACCCGAAAAACCAAAAGCAACAATAACATGCACCACAGCGTTGCCTTTGTCTTTGTCTATCCCTGTCTCTGTGCCCCTGTTTGTCCCACTCTGCTGTAGCCAGATTTGGCCTGCTCTCTGCCCTGGTCTGCTCTGCTTTGGTCTGTTGGACCTTTTCTCGCTTTGTTTCGTGTCCATGTTTTATGTCGCCACAATTGCAACACAGCATAAGTTGCAACCTGCCTGCAGCTTTTGCATATGTGGCAAACAAGGAAGGGAAACATAATGCAAATGTTTTCATTCTCTATTTGACATTTTGGGCGAGTAAGAGACTCTCTAGACTGTGGGGATAATTAGCTAAGGGAAGGCAGAAGTAAGATGAGTAATGAAAGAGAGGTAGAGAAGGAGCGGGAGACAGACAAAGATATAGAGAAGATAAAGACTAAAGAGAAAAGAGATGAGAGAGAGAGAGAAGAGGAAAGAATGTAGAAAATAATATTAAGAGAACTTTTGCTTCATCTGATATATTCTTTATCCTTACCTCACCTTACCCAAAGATCACATTCATAGGGCTCTATAGAGCATCCTTAGAGTCTCCTTTGCCTACTTTGTCCACTTGCCCCACATGCAGCCTGCTCTCTAACAGTGTCAGGCAAAAGTATTTGCAACACAGACAGACAGAGAGCGACCGACCACATGCAGCAAATTAACAATTCATTGTCTGTGGTGGCATAGCCTCAGCCGCAGCTTGGCCCGCTTTAGCCTGCTCCACTTATGTGTGGCAGGCAGCCACAAGTTGTCGCTCTTTGCGCTCTTGTTGTGGCAGTTGTTGTCGTTGTCGTTGTCGCTTTTGTTGTGGTTGCTTTGCGGTTGAGGTTGACATGCCGCTTGAACCTCGGCAAATGCCAGTGCACCCCCAGCTTCCCCTTCTTCCCCCTCTCTAGACTGCTACATGCACCTCCTTCTCCCCATTTCCTACTCTTTATTTTGCTTAGAGTTTTCTGATTGGACTGTCTGTCTGTTTTTTAACAACAAGTCAATATGGTTATTGTTATTGTCATTGGCAAGGCAGTGCGCCTGCAATTTGGCAATTGCAACTGCAACTACAAGTTGCAACGTGTGCCCAACTCTGGCACAACATGTTGCCAGGCAGTTAACAATTCATTAGGTGTTGCTCAGTTTGTTGTTGCTGTTGCTGTCTTGGCTTGCAACCGGCTAATAATTTATGGCATGTTGCCCCTTGAGGCAGCAGCAACAACAACTTGAGTTTCGATTGGTCAACTTGGCCAAATGCAGCGCTAAAGATTCTTGGAAGAATTTACAGTGCACACCCGGCTGCAGACTGTTCGGGCAACGACTGTAGATAAATCATAATTTATGCAACCATTTGCAACGGTCTCGGAAACGGAATGTTGCATGCTGCTGCTGCTGCTGCTGTCATAAATTGTCAACTCTGGCCAAGAGCTGAGTCATGATAGGTATGAGAGCAGTGCGATAAGTGGAACGATATATATGTATATATGTATATATAGATATGCTGATATAATATACTATATATACCATACAACATATTGACAAGCCATGGCTAATTGCAATTGCGATATCCCACTGTGTTATCTGTCTTCGTGTTGCAGCTAATCTAATCTAAGTTGAAACGAGTAAAGTTCACGCTGTGGGACACTTTATACTCAGTTCTCATAGTTGAGAAGGTTACTATAAATTTATAGCAAGCGAAACAGGCAAAAGGAGGTACCTCTGACTCCATTAGAGCCATTTTTCTGCCTCGCTGTGCGTATGAGCGTCTATAACTCAGAGACTTTAACAGCTAGAGCTATCAAATTTGTGGAGTATAGCAACAAGTGCTGCACATAGATAAAGCAATATATATAATATAGCCACGCCCTTTTACGCCCCCATAAATCAATAAAAATGGCATAGATAGTGTTATTTTAATGCTAGATCATTCATTTTTGGCTTATACAATAATTATCAACATGAAAATAATGCCTGAAAATGAAGTTTTGATCAATTAATAAACATTAAAGTTATTCAGTAACTTCTTCTACAATGCGTACAGTTAAAACTTTGTTAACTGGGTATAAAACAGTCAAGCATACCCCACTTTAACTTTCTAACTTGTTCTAGTATATACTGTATCTATACACATCCGATACGATAGGATTGTTTATTATTATAAAGTGAGATCAAAGATCTGTTTTCATATGAAAACGAAAGTTTGTTTAGGCTTTCCTCTCTCTTCTTTTTCTATTCAGTTCTATTGTGTAAGAGACAAACAAACACAACACGCTGAGGAATGTCGGGAAAATTGGTCTAAGGGGTGGGGGGTCTTATCTCAGTGTATAGGTCGTGCATACTAATATAAACTCTTTTTTTTTTGGGGAACTTGACTTCATTTTGTTGTTAATTTTTTTGTTTACTTTTTTTCTTTTGTGGTTTTTGGCCAAATATTTGATGTCATTTTTTTCTTCTTTATGCTTCTCATTTTGTTTCCTCCCGCTTAGCTTTATCTGAGTTTTTTTCGCTTCGTTTTGTTTATTAATTACGTGTGTGTGAGAGTGTGTGTGTGTGTCTGTTATGGGCTTTTTTTATGTGTGTACTGTGTGTGGAACATGTTTGGCATAAAAGTTGGGCCTTTTCCTGGAATTAAGTCGTTTATTACCGCACATCGCATAAGAGCGCTTTGGTTCCAGTGTCTTATGCAACACACACACAGAGACACACACACAGACAATGTCGCACTCTCTGACAGGGGGACAGGTGTTCCGACCCCTTCGGTTGCGACCTCTGAAGATACGATGCTGCATGAAGCATGCTCGACGACTTTGAATGACTGACGAGGCGAAAGGTTAAGTTGGTAAGGGGCTTTGGGGCTATCGGTCGTTTTGCATAGAGTTGTAAGAGTTTTGTCCGCTCTTGTCCACTATCTTCATTATTATTAATTGATTGTTAATTTGGTTTAGAGTGTGAATGGTTTTTGAGAGAGTTTTATAAGTCTATTAAACAATGTTATTAGTTGGGTTTTAATAGATGTAAAATGGGTTTTAAATAGGTTTTAAATATATATAAAATAGGTTTATAATAGGTCTTAAATAAGTTTTAAATGAAATAGGTTGTAAAAAGGTCTAAAATAGGTTGTAAATAGGTCTAAAATAGGTTCAAAATAGGTCTAAAATAAAATCAAAATAGCTCTAAACAAGGTTTTAAATAGGTCTTAAATAGGTTGTAAATAGGTCTAGAAGAGGTCTGAAATAAGTTCAAAATAGGTCTAAAATAGGTTTAAAATAGGTATAAAATAGGTCTAAATTAAGGGAAAGTGTAAGGTAGGCTTTGCACATCAAGTAGATTGATGAACATACAAAAAATAGACAAAAGAATGACTTAGATAAGTAGATTGTGGAGTATAATAATTCATTATAACTTGTTGATAGTTATAAAAGCTAGATAAGGTAAATAAATAGATAGTTAGATTGTTGCATGAGCGAATCATTCATAATTATTTGATACTTCAAATAGTTTTTGTGATTAATTGAATATTATTTAGTTATATTATGAACTAATGAATTGGCAGTTGACAATGGATAAGAATAAAAGGTTCAATGTCTGAAAATAATAATACAGCAAACTTTGAACATATTAAAATTAAATTAAAACAGTTATATTTGCCGTAAATTCTATCGAGTTAATAATTCAATGAAGAAACCTAAGAGATAAAATAATACTTCACCTATTCTATGATGATAAAAGTTATTGGGAATACTTTATGTTGTTAACTTCATAATTGATGCTTTATGTTAGTAACTTTTGATTTGATTTACAGCCTATGAATACAGCAGCCATTGTTAAATACTTGAATTCCAATTAAATGTTTAAAGTTGTTTAGGAATTCATAAAATATAAAGTTCTTGTTTGATTTATTGCTCTATAAATATTATTACCAGACACTTCTTGAGCATTCCATAGATCAATTAACTCCCACAATAAGAATAATAAACAGAATACTTCAAACTAAAGACTTCTTCACTGATTTATAGCACACTAAATGCGCCTTAAATATACCAAATAAAATACCAAATATACCAAAAGCTGCTAATGTATTTATATAATAATACCAAAGTTAGTTCATTAAACTTTTAATGATATCATAAAAGCTATAGAGCGCACAAAAGTCAAGCCCTGAAATTGTGTTTAATAATGAGTCACAGCCTGCAGACACATATGTGAAAGAATCAGGGAGAGAAGGAGATAGAGAGAGAGAGAGGTAAGGAGAGAAGAGTGCCACAAATGGGCTGTGGCGAGGTAGCAAAACACGGGTGTCTCCCCTCATGCAAATAATTCGATTTGCATGCACGACAAGCAACTGCAGAGAGAGAGAGGAGGGGGATAGAGGGGGCAAAGAGAGGGCAGAGGTGTAAGAGAGGAAGTTAAAGAGGAAGTAGTGGGCAGGGGAAGGGGCAGGGAGAGGGAGCTATGCTGGCATACAGGAACTGTGCTCACACTCTCGACTATTGTCGAGTGACTAACCCGAAGTGTATTTCAAGCTGTTAAGGTGCTCCACGAGGCAGTCGGTAGTGCAGGCTCTACACACACTCTGCACCTCTCTCTCCCCTTCCCCCTCTCTCTCTTACTCTTTCTGCAATTCATTTGGCAACTCGCAACATTTTCCGCGACGCGTGGGTTGCAACAACAGCAGCAGCAGAGGCAGCGGCAGCGGCAGTTAAAGTTTTCGCTTTCGCTTGACCAAAATCACGTTGCAACAACTTCAAGTCGAGAATCAAGCAAAGGCAAAAAGTGCAAGTTGCAGGAGGGAGGAGGAGGAAAAGGAGTAGAGGGGGAGGTTGGCCCCTGGGGCTGTGTGAGGTGCTTAGGTTTTAGCTTACGGCTTCAAACTCCTACAATTATAATGGCTGCAAAACAACAACAACTACAACAACAATAGCAACAATAACAAACTTTACTGCTTTTAGCATCGATTTGTGTGTCGCGGCACGCCTCCTTTCCTGCCCCCTTTGCCACTTCCTCTCTCTCTCTCTCTTCCTGGCTTGTTTTGCAGTCTTTACTCAACTCTTTTTATGTGCCTCTACTTCCATCTTCTTCTGCCTCTTCTCTATCCTCAGCTTTGTCGAAGTTTTAAGTGAAGTTTATACACGATTTATTGTTTTATGATTCACATACTTTAATTATATATCGTTAAATGTTATGCATAGCAAGTAACTTATTAGATATCTGTAGCTATTGCCTTTGGTATCTTTATATTATATACAATCTATTTGTAAATCTGTTGTATACTGCAGATATTCATCGTGTACATCTAAATCTTGTTCTATAGGTATACTTACAATATTTACTGCTTATTTTATAAGCCTCTTTCGTATAAGTATTGAATCATAGATCGTATGCTGTCATATTTCTTTATATGCCATGATGAGATATAAAGGTATCCGCATTATCAATCTTTGTATTTTTATAAGTGTTTCAATTCCTTATAACATTCTATATATCTCAGTCTTTCAGAAGAAGATCGCCCTAAATATGTAGAATTCTTGTAGAACTCCTGTAACCCTTCAGTTCTATCAATTTTACACACTTACAGAGTGTAATTGTAGTATTCATATCATCATATTATAGTAATATTCAATATATATTACTTCTCTTTCCATTTTGTCTATTAAAATGCACTTTTGATCTTCTCAATCTCTGTAGATTTCAGTCGAACAAAGTCAGCTCTGTTTGAATATTTCAAAGACCTCTTTAAGTAACATATCCCTCTAGTTCTATCTTGCCCACTCACCCAAAGGGTGTACTGCCCATGCTATCTATATAATAGTACCTTATATCTATAAATATTATAATACCCCATATACCATATATTAATCTGTATAATAATACCACATCTTTAACTTACAAACGTGCATCATCTTTCTATATACTTTTTAAGAGTATCTTTACCACTTTAGATGCCAGTCTTTAGTTCGTTTCCTGCTATACCAAACTGGTTCTTAGTTTTACTATTAATATAAGCCTTCCATTCTCTATAAAACTTAAGATCACACTCTTTCAAGGCATTAGTTCTCTCCCAAACTTGCCAAAGAGCTCTTAAACTCATCTAATTCATCAGTTCAATACATCTTCCACCTTAACCTCACACAGGGTATATCTCAGTGTCGCCAACTCAATTCCAGTTATCGTAATTGGTGTTATACCCCTTGTTGTTGTTATTGCTGCTGTTATTATAACTGCGGCTACCTCACATACTATATCTCTTAAGTGGCCTGGCCACAAAGCCAATTTGGGACTGTCTGTCGGGTAGCTGCGATTTGCATACGAATATGGCCCACAAGTGTTTCGCGACTAATTTCGCATGAAAATTTGATTGTTTGGCGATTAGAATCGTGTTCATTGTTTCGACTATGAAACGAAAGAGTTCCCTCTGCCCCTGCCACACCCGTCTGGCTGTCTGTCTGTCACGCCCCCTCCTCGCTCTGTCTGACCAATGACCGTGGCAAGTGTTTGTTTGTTTGCGCCTTTTTGGGAATTAAGTAATACTCGTGATTATTATTGTAAGAGGTTTTCTTGTTGTTGTTGTACCTCTTTTATTTTGGGTCTCTAGTTTTCGCCTTTATTCGTGTAATTATATATATATGCAGTTGTCAGTTGTTGTAGCCCGACTTTAATTGCCATTTACAGTTGTTGTGGGTGTGATTTGAGATATGAGACCAAAGAGGCAGATACTTGTATATGATATATAAGGTCTCTTGCGAGTTGTGAAGTTCTTTGTGCAATTAGTGCACTCATGAATAAACAAATGAGTGCATGAATGAGTGTTGCAAGAGCTGTGCAAATTAGCTGTCGATTAAAGAGGGCAAAACTTGCATTCAACTTGATCTGCAACTATTCCCGGTTTGTGTTTGTAATGGGAATGAGTAACATTCGCTGTTCATTCATTATATTTGTATATTAAGTATATATGTATATACATTTATACTATATAGTATATGCACAGTTTACTCATCTAGTTTATAGAGCTGAGATTACCGGAAATGATCTTTTATACAAAAGAAACTTGCAATTAATTAATGTGACTCAATTATAGAATCATTTTATAGTTGAACTGTATATAAAGTAGGTAGAGGGGTACTGTATTGAATGTTATTTATGTTTGAACTGAGAGAACTTGGCTAGCACTAGGCAAACCTGTTAGAAAGAAGCAGGTATACATATATTTAGTATTATATCATGCTATAGTTAAGTTTGATGAGTAATTTATAGAGTTTAACTTAGGTTTCTGAACTGAATTAATATATATATATGTTATGCTCTTTTCTGTTAGCTTAACCAACCAATTAACTGCCTGCAACTGTTAGACAGAGAAGTACATATATATATCTAAGAATATATAGTGCTATATACAGGTTTGATAAGTAATTGATTGTGATTAACTTTGGTCTTTGAACTGCATCTCTTTATAGCTATAATATGCTCCTTTTTCCCAGCAAGTATAGTCTAAACTAGTAGCTAAATTTACCAATGTATCGATACATCTGGTATTATATAGTGTTATAGTTCTGATGAGTAAGGCATCTAGTGCAATTTAGGTTTCTGAGTTGAATCTCTCTATAAATGTTATGTGCTCTTTTCAAAGCCAGAAACAGAAGCTAAACAAATCCAAGAGAAAGAATGAAAATAACATTGATAAATCTAACTATATAAAGTTCTCTAGGCAAGTTTGTTGAGTACCTGCACATAGATATCTCAGCTCTAACTCTTTATAACTATATCAAATATTACACATACCAATTAACCACCTTAAACTCTTGTTTATAATGTAATATAATATATTAAAATATCATAATTAGTTAAACATTTAATTAATATACAATTTAGCTTTATTAAATTCATTTTGCACACCAAACTAATCAACCCTCTCTCTCTCTTCTCTCTCTCTCTTTTAATTACAGTGAAATGAACAATTAAAAACACGAAATTTCTTTTAACAAATTAAACGATAATTTTGCATAAAAAGCGAAACGGAAGGAAGGAAGAAAGAGCTTAAAAAAAACGAAACTGAAGACGAAAACAGAAAACGAAACGAACGAACGTCAGGAACTGTTGCTGCTCCCCCCCCCCCCTGTAGCCAAAACAGCGTAACGTGGCCCAAAAATAGCGCGGCAACATGCAAATGCAACATGACGAATAACAACAACAAAGCAGAGTTTAAGCAAATTAATTAAATTAACATACACATGGAAATCGGAACCAAAAAAACAATTAGCATGATGATGATGACAAAGGAGAAAGAAGGGGCAGCAGCCATGCAACATGTAAATGAGGCAGGAGATGGAGGAGAAACACAGAGAGAGCAGGCAGATGGAGCAGGAGGAGAAGCAGCAGAGGCAGTGGCAGAGGTGGAGGCAGAGAAGAAGGCAGAGAAGGAGACACAGAAGCAGACAAAGCAAGAGTCCGAGTCAGTGCCAAAGGGGGAGGCAAAGGCAGCAGCAACTGTTGCTGCCACTGCAGCTCAGTCAACTGCGCTGCCAACTGCAACTGCGACGTCATTAAGCAACCAAGAGACTGAAAAAGCGGCCATGAAAAAGTGCGTTGGTGTAGGCAATGTTGTGCATGTTGTTCTAACAGCCGGAAGCAGCAACAACAACAACAGCAACAGCAGCAACACCAGCAACAACAACAACTTTAACACCTTACACAATGAAACAACAACAACAATTGTTACAAAAACAAACACACAGACAATGCGACTGGAGGAGGATGCAGTTGCATTTGTAATGCCAGCGGCAGCAGCAGCAGCAGCCGCTTTGCTTGCCACACGCAGCAACAGCAGCAACAACAAGGGCAACAACAGCAACAGCAAATCAGCCAGCAGCAGCCGCAGCAGTTCGCTGAGAAAGCAGCGCAGAGGCAGCGCAGCTGCTGTTGCTGCTGCTGCACAGGCAATGAGCAGCGAGAGAAGCGCTGGCAGAGGCAGCAGCAGCAACAACAGCAACAGCAGAGGAGGAGCCGGTGGCAGCGGTAATGCCGGCGTTGATATGAAGACATCGCAATCGATGACCTCGCTGCCGGCAGATGAGCTGCTGCAGGAGCGACGTGATGTCATACAGGCCAAGCTGCATTTGGAGCGACCCTACAACAGTCTCAAGGTGAGTGAGAGGAGGAGAGGAAGGGAGAGAGATGGGGAAAAAGAGAGCAGAGTAGAGGGAGAGATAGGGGATAGAAGGGAGTGGGAAGTAAGAGAGGTATAGGGAAG
Source organism: Zaprionus vittiger (assembly GCA_018904025.1). Classification (NCBI taxonomy): domain Eukaryota; kingdom Metazoa; phylum Arthropoda; class Insecta; order Diptera; family Drosophilidae; genus Zaprionus; species Zaprionus vittiger. The sequence goes on along the minus strand of JAEIFQ010001142.1, from coordinate 852,182 downwards.
AGGAGAGAGAAGTGTGGAGAGAGTAGTGTAGGAGAAGGTGGAGGGAGCTTAGGTAGAAGAAGGTAAAGGAGCGAGGAGCAGGTTGCAAGTGAGGGAACAGGTGCTGCACAGTGGGACAAGGCGCTGAAATTGGGCATGAGAAGGAAACGAGAGGGAATAAGGTCAATAAGGAAGAGGTCAAGGGAAGACGAAGAAGAAGAAGAAGTAGTGGGAGCTGAAGTAAGGGAAGATTAGATAGAGATAGTGTGGAAGAAGTCAGGCAAATGTAAAGAAAGGAATGAGCTGAAGTAAGGGAAGAGAAAGTACTGAAAGAAATGATAGAGGGAAAAGGGAAAATAAGTATGGGAAGATATGGGAAAGAGTGTTAGGAGAGTTGTGGGAGTTAGGGAAGAAGACGTAAAGAGTTGAGGGAAAGAAAAAGTAGAAGAGTTGAGGGAGTAAGGAGTTGGAGAGTATTAGAAGAGGTGCAGGCAGGGGAAAATGACGAAGAAGTGTAGGGAAGATGGAGTAAGCGGAGAGAAGATAGAGAAGTATGTGCTGGTAAGGGCAAGAGATGCTTCCTTTAAGGTTGTAAAGGGAAAGTAGGGGAGTAAGAAAAGTGAAAAGAGTACTAGACAGACCCTAAGCAAGGCGTGTAAAGGCGTGTAGTGCACTAGGGCAACTACCAGGCACCCCTGCCTGTCGAGCAAAAAAAGGTTTTTAAAACGGCATTCGTTTTACACAATTAAATTCCTGTAGTAAAAACAAATACATTCATTTGAATGCTTTAGACTTTTAAGCAAAGTAATCAAACTAGGGGAGAAGTTAGTCACACCTACGGCCTACCACAAGACCATCGCTACGGCCCTGGTTGTGGACAGAGGAAAGAACAGATAGTAATATAAGGTAGGGGAAAAGAAGATAGTCAAAGAAGTGAGGCACAGAGAAGGAAATCAGTTAACACCTCCATGAAGTAGGCGAAGATGAACTAGGGGAAGATAGAATTAAATGAAGAGGAGGTAAGATAATGGAAAGAAAGTAGAGGAGCTGCAGTTTAGAAAGTTAGGGAAGGAGAGCAGGAGAAGTGAAGAAAACTCAAGAAGATGAGCTGGGAAGATGAAGTAAGGGAAGAAAAGATAGAGAAGAAGGTGTGTTGGGATGGGCAAGAGATGCTCTAGTAAAGGTAAGAGAGTGAAGCTAGGAGAGTTAGAAGAAGGAAGAATGAAAGCTAGAAAGGTGCAGTAAGAGAAGAGAAGATAGTCAGAGAAGTAGCAGTAGGGAGGGGAATCAGTTAACACCTCCATAAAGCAGGCGAAGCTGAAGCAGGGGGAAATAAAGTTAATTGAAGAGAAGGTAAGGCAATGGGCAAGAGAGGGAGGGGAGCTGCTGAGGTGGTGCCTGCCTTAACATGGTCATATCTTGTATGACAAACTTTGCCGTTAGCATCTGCAAGAATTCTGCTTCTAGAACAAGTTCTAGCTTGTTTACCAGTTCTAGTTCCAATTCCAGTTCCAGTTCTACTGCCACTGCCAACGGAAATTGCTTTAATAAATTATTAATAAAAACATATCTGCATTATTAGCATGTCATAAATGCCCCCCTGTAAATTGAGGCATATAACGGTCTATCAAATTTGCAACAAGTCTCTCAAGTGGTTGCTTGTTGAAAGAACTCTCTGTTCTTTCATATTCTCTACAGAGATAATGCTGACTCAGCGGGTCAACTTGATATGAGGGGAAAGAAACGTGCGATTTGACAAGTCACAGAGACGTGCTATATATAAAGGTTGGGCAGAAAGAATTAAACAGCTGAAAATAATTCATTTTACTTAAATAATTCATTAATTTTTAAGAATTATTATTTGTTATAATATTTTGTTGCATTTTTAAAAAATTTGTATTCATTTTAAATGATTTAGAGAATTTAAATCATTGTTTGTGCTTTGTTTTCTTTAGATATAGCTAGATCTGGTTATTTATCACGCTGTAAAGTATGCACAGTGGTATAGAAATGGAGTTGTTTTGATAAAAAACTATTGTAACTTATTGTAATTTGGTCAAGAGTTTGAAAATGTGGCAGCCAAAGTGCCTTAAGTTTTCTTATCTTCAATTTATTATTTACGTCATATATACGAGTATTATATATTATATTACGTCAAATGTGATTTTTAAACATCTTGTGATCTCAGCTATCTTTCTATATTTGATTCGATGATAGTTAAGAGCAATTTAATGCATTTTTCGTTATTCTCGAAAGTGATCGCAGTTTTTAGGTATCATTTTTTGGGTATCGTCTTTTAAACTCCCACCTTCACGAATAAAATTGTTAGCACAGATATTTATAGCTGTAAATGATAGAAAATAGTACCCATAAACAGTGTCCATCTCTGTTTTTGTTTGACTAGGTTTATTGCCCTTGAGTTGAAAACAAATATATAGGAAGACTGTACGCTATTCAAATTGTTATTTTAAAGAAAAGCACAGACATTGATTAAGTTAATCAATTGCTCCACGATAACTGTAGTTCCAATGTGGCTGAAAATTTGGCGAGTACAAATCAAAATAATACAAACTAATAATTTTAACTAATGTCGGGGTTCCCCTTCATGGTCAGGCTGGTAATTTATACAGCCCTTTTTTTTTTTTTTTTTTTCTTTTAACTCCTAGTGGAGCATAGGGCCTCAGATAAGGCTTTCCATCTTCTTCTATTGTACAGCCCTAATATATTGTTATTCTTTTGTCATAATGCACACTTCACTAGCTCTCTTCCGTTATAACGATGCAAGAGGGGGGTGTATTTATTAGTTAAGGTGGAACTCACTGCAAAGTCAATTTGTAAATTGGAAATTAATATATTTATTAAAACTGTTTTGGAATTTCAAATATTTCTTGCACATTTCACACGCTCCAATTAAAGAAAACGCGCAAAGAAACGAGTTGATTTCTCAGTTGGAATTCACAATATGGTATTCTAACGGTAAACTGCAGCAGGCGTATGCAAATTATTACAGCAGCAGCAGCTGAGGCAGAAATGCCAGTCACAGTGGGCAGCAAGGTAGACTGGAGAGAGGAGAGCAGACGAAAGAGTGAAGGGGGAGAGAGTGGGGCAGCTGCTCAGTGAATTGTGAGAAGGAGCAGAGAGAGAGGAAGAGAGGGGTAGTGGGCGTGGCAGCTGCTGATTGAATTGACTTAATTACAGTTGACTTGCTGCCACTGTGCAGGCAGGGAGGGGAATTTATAAATTTCCCCTTTCCACAGGAATTTCCTTCTCTCTCTCTCTCCCTCTCTCTCACGTCGGCAACAAATCAAAAATTCATTAATTAATTGCGCGCGCTTTGCAATTTAGAGCGGTTAACCGGTTTGAAGAGTGTGCAGAGGGGGGTGGGGGGCAAGCGGGTATACATGACGACGCTTGTGTTTCGCGCCAAAAATGGTTAAGCATATTACGGCCTGACCATATGTGGGCTCAAGCTTAAATTACTTATTTATTAACAACATTTAACTCTATTTCCCTCCTTCTCTCTCTTGCAGAAAAACAACAACAACAACAGTGGCAGCAACAACAACAACAACAAGATGCACCGCTATTCATGGGGCAGCGGACACAGTCACAGCAGCTCCACGAGTTTGCACAGCAGCGCCACCCTTGGGCTGGGCTCGTCAGGCAAAGACGACCTCTGGGCGGCCATACAAACAAACTATAATTATATTATGGACACAAACCTTTTGGATACCTGCAAAGAGGCAAGGTTTGAGATTGAGGAGGCGCAGCCAAGTTCACGTGAAGCTAAGTTTCAGGGCAGTCAGCTGCATGTAAGTAGAGGAGAGTCTGCACAGTGGCGACAGCTGGTGTGCAGTAGTGGCAAGTAGTGCACTAAAGCATTGCCTGCTTTTGTGCGGCGCTGGTTTAGCCAGTACACACACCACACGCTGATCGCCGTAGCAATTTAATTTTTTACATTTTAATTAAATTAAATTTTACCTGTACTCCCTTAGATCTTGGATGAAACACAGCGTCCGGAGGGTCTGTGCGAGGATCCCAAGGAGTTGCGTCGTTGGCTGCGCGATATGGAAAATAAATTGGAGAATTCACCAACAATTTCGGAGCTGACTTTGTATTCGATTTCGGAGTTGCAGCGCCATCTAGCAGTGCACTCGGTAAGTTTGAACTAAAGTCTTCTGCGCAATTTGTAGCATAGTTTGCAGCGCAGTCTGTTAGACTCGCTTTTTTCGCTGACCTGCCGCTTTTTTGGTGGCAAAGGGGCGATTTTGCAAAGGGGGACTTCTTAAAAAATTAAGAGAAACTGAAAAAAACGTTAAGAATTTTTGAGCTGTCTTCTGGGCGGGCTGTGCACCTTGAAAATTTGTTCTGCGAAGAGAATAAACAAAGGAACAGATTGAAAAAAGCTACAAGTCGCTTTTTGCTGCGGTTTGGCCACAATTTTGAATTGAAAATTGATAAAAACTGCCGTTATTCCACATGAAGCAGAGCTCCTCTTCCAAGACACGATCCTTTTTGTGTCCTGGATGACAGCACTAGGACACTGCTTGGTCCTGCTTGCACGATCCCATTTGTGTCCTGGATGACAGCATTATGATAAGCAGGACTCTGCTTGGACCTGCTTGCATGATCCCATCAGTGTTGCTAGATCAGCTTTTTCCCGCCAAATCAGCGGAACAAAGTTGAAAATATTGTTCTATCTAGCTTTATTTTAATCTCCTTTAGCTTTTCTTCACACATAAACACAAATAATTATTTGGGCCCACTGTGCCTTGGTAAAGAGAACCAGGAACGAGTAGATATTGTTTAATTATCAGCCAAATTTCCCTTCATATCTGCCCTGCGATTTGCAGCTGCGTTTTCAAATGAAACTTTCCCAAATAAAAGGCAGAAAGAAAACCCGTTGTTAAAGATATTTAATGACGATAACAAGCCGCACATAAGGCGTAGACAAATCAGCTGGTAAAAGTGTAACGAGGCAACAGCAGAAATAAAAATATTACACGCATTTTTATGGACTGCACTTTTAATTTCATTCGCGCGCGATGACTTTTGATTTTGTTTTCTTTACATTGCGTGCTGCCAGAGTTGCCGCCCCAGAGCAAAGATTGTGTAATCCGAAAAACGCACAGGAAACAAGGGAAACAATGTTGCCTTTTCTTCTCTTTTCTTTTCTTTTCTTTTCTTGTTTTTTCTTTCTTTTGTTTGTGCTGAAAGTGAAAATTGCTGGCAAGAAAATCAAAAGTGAAGCCAAATATAAAAAAGGGGGGGCAATTGCAGCAGCAACTTTAGTTGTTGTTGTTGGTGTGCATTGATAACCTCTGGCGGGTTGTAGAAGTGGACGACACTCGAGTTGAGTCGACTCGAGGTGGCAACAAGCGTCAAGCTTTTCTCTTGCAACACCTTCGAGGAGTCTGCAAATCTCTTTGAATGTGTTTTTCTCTTTCGTTTTTAGGGGGATTATTATCTCAACAATACACACGTGTGTGTGTGTGTGCGAGTGTGTGTGTGTGTGTTGCGTGGCTTTGGGCTTGGAAGTTATGTAAGAAATGCTTGTGAGTGAGAAAAATACTCAGTGTGAGTTATTTTGCACAGACCTAGGCGCGAATCTAAGACGGAAGAGCTGCTTAAGCCTTTGGGCTTGGCTCGGACATGGCTTGACTTGACTTGGACATGCCTGGACATGATTGAACATGACCATGACAGCTGAAGATGGCGCTTGCAGTGATTGGGGGACTGAAAGATGGATTGAAGGGGGCAGAGGGGCTGGAGAGAGGAGCAGAGAGGCATAATGTGTGAATAGTGTGAGGTGTATAACGGCACTTGTACTGTATAAGAAAGTATAGGAGCAGAACAAAGGAATATGAAATGGTGTGAAAGAATTTCATAAGAAATCTACAGTAGAATGTACTAAATGCTGGTGTATATTTATATTTAATTAAATATGCAAGAGATCTTCTAAATATTGTTTAATGTACCAATTTTTGTACTCTTTATTCATCTAACTTGATGTCTGTCCAATCATTTCATTATCATTATTATCCATGTCTGTCTATTTATGTTAATGTCCAAATATGTATCTATCTATATGTCTATTTATATGTCTATCTATCTATCTATCTTTATATCTGTCTAAGCTTTCTAAACATTCTATCTATTTGCCAAAAGTTCAATTTTTCTATGCAGATATCCGTTTATAAACATATCCTATCTACCGTTCTATCATTCATCACATTCTTTCTGCCTATTCCTTCAGTGCATTTATCTGTACTGTATATTCTTTCTTTTTATCGGTATATCTTTCTAGCAGAACATCCATTTATATGTCTGTCTACACATAGCATATTAACCTATCCTTTTGAAAGGTCTATCAGTCACCTATCTCTCTATAAGATCTATCTCTCTATAGGATCTATCTATATATTTGTATATTTGTTTACTTGTATATTCTATATGTTTAGGATAGACCTTTAGTGCATCTATGTCTATCCATATGTCTGTATTTTAATCTATCCTCTCTCTCATTTCTGATCTATCCATCTGTCCATTTATGCTGTTAATTACAACTGCTATTCATAGATATCAATAGATCTATGTATACTGTTTATTATTGTCATCTATCTATACCTTTTGCTTATTATCAGCTCTGTTTATTATGTTCGATTTGGATATGTACCTTACTTTCTATCATTTCTATCTATCTATCACCATATCTATCCAATTTGTACTACATATCCATCTTTCTATTGATCTAAACCATCAATCTCTCCCTGCTATCCCTATCCCATTTGCTTGTTAACTCTTATATATATCTATCTTTCATTGTTTTACCCCCTCCCTCTCTCTCTATCTATCTCTTTCACCACATCTGCCTATCTTATCTACTCCAAAATAAGCGTTGTTTGACAAAATTGTTGTGCGCTTTTTCATTGTGTGTGTCTGTTTTTCTCAGCTCGCTAATTGAAAATTCCATTAAAGTGCAGTTGCTGGAATTTTGCTGCCTCATGCAACATACACAGCAGCTACAGCTACAACTACAACTACAGCTACACCTACAACATTAACTAAGCTGGCCCCCCCTTCTGCCAATCATCCTTCCATTCCCTCTGGTCCCCCTCTATCACTTCTATTGTGATCTAAGCCAGCTGCTGCTGCTATTTGCAATTCGCATTGGGCCACGAGCCAAATGAAAGTAAACAACAAGCAAAGCAAAACAACAACAACAGCAACAACAACAGGCAAACACAACAGGCAACAACAACAAGCACAACAGGGAACAACAACATTAGGCGACAGTTTTCTATGTGGGCTGCTTCATTGGCCAAAAAGTGCAATCACCTTCCCGCCTTGCCACCGTTTTGCTCCATAGATTTACGACAATTGTTTTGTCACGTCGTCGATTGGGGAATTGAGCAGAGAAGGAGATAGAAAGAGAGAGAGAGAGGGAGAGAAAAGGGGGTGTAAGAGAGGCAAAGAGGGAGCTCAGAGTCGAGCTGAACAGCAGCCCAAAATGTCAATTGCCCAAAATGGTTAAACATATTTTCAATAAGTTGTTAGGCGTTTGTCTCTGTCGTTTTTCTCCCTCACTCTGTGTGCCCCTCTCTCTGTGTTCCCCTCTCTCCCTTCTACTCTCTCTCTCTCTCCTCCTCTCTCTTTTCTTCTTTATTTGGTACCTCCACTTGCTACGCAGTCTGCAGTTCAATAGATCGCGGCCAAATGGAAAGGAAGATAGACAAAAGGCGTCGCCAATGAAAGAGTTTCCTCCCAGCGGAAATGTTCCTTAGCTGGGAAATGTTGTGCTGAATTTCTAGCGGTTTTTTTTTACATTTTAATTGCTAAAGGTTCTGTAGAAAGCAGCGGTAAACTTTAAAGGAACTTTAAGGAAGAATAAGTTAAAGCAGAGCAACAAAAAGTGGAAGAAACAAGAAAAGAAAAGAAAAGAAGCTAAAAAAAGAGTTGCACCAAGAAGATTTCAGAGTTGCATCAGTTAAACAGCAAGTATAGAGCCTACCTTTAATCTAATTTTACAGGGTATGTGCAGCCAGCTTATTTTGTTTTCTTGCATTGAAAAGTGAAGGTGGCGCAATGCAGCTGAGATTAAAGACAGACAGACTGGCTAAACTGGGAACAGGGAACTCTGTTATAGATTGGGAAGTATATAGAGAGGATAGAAGGGGGTACTCTGCACGGGGGTATACTGTGTGTAGACTGGTGTAACCTAATGACAATGACAATTGATTATGCGGGTTCCAGTTTTGGTTGCCCAGGCCCAGGAAATGTTCGACTTGTGGCCATAATAACTTCAGCTGCGACCAATTCGATTTGAATCTGAACAGTTTTTGTTGTTGCCAGTTGTTCAATTCCAATTCTACTCACTAAACATTGTTGTTGTTGTTGTTGCTAGTGTTGTTGTTGTTGTTGTTATTGGCAATCTCTGCTCGATTTGCATAACAATTGCTGCACAGTTCGCGAACCTTTCGCTGCCCGTTGGCCAGTCTGCCCAGCGGGGTTGTCCCACATGGACCCAACTTATCTTTCTTTCTCTCTCCCTCTCTTTCTCTCTCTCTACTCCCCCTTTCCGACAATAAAACATAAACGAATTAGCTGGAAAATCGTTTGGCGCGATTTGATGCACTTTGTTTTAGCTGCAGGCGGGCAGAAATAGAGTCTGAAATCGATTAAGTGAGGTTAAGTATTGAATATATGAGGGTTTAGGAAGGTAAAGGGAAATAAGTGAGGTTATGTGAGGTAAATATAGAGAATATATAAGGAAAGTGAGGTTAGGCAAGAGATTAATAGAATAGAATGATGGTTTAGGGGGAGGAAATGAGAGATAAGTGAGGTTAGGTAAGGTAGACAGTATATATGGCGAAAAGTGAGGTTAGATAAAGTACTAGAAGGGAATACAAACAAAAGTGAGGTTATGTAAAGTAGTTTTAAGGAATATAGTGCAAAAAGTGAGGTTGGGGAAAGGTATTAATAAATTAGAATGATTATTTATGGGCTAGAAGAGAGATAAGTGAGGTTAAGGACGATAAAGAGAGAATTTATTGAAGAAATTAAGGTTAGCTATGGTATTAGTAGGGGATGTAAATAAATACAAGGACATGTAAGGTATTTCTAGGTAATAAATGGCGAAAAGTGAGGTTAGGGAAGGTTTTTAAAGAACTGTACTTTTTACAGGTATGAAAGGAGGAAGAACCTACCAGAGAAGGGCAAGACTGTATCTATACTTAAGGAAGTACCTACCAGAGAGGGAATATAGTAATAGTAATGAAGCACTAGAGATCTTATATAGAAATGATCATTTTAGAGCACCTTTTTGACAGACCAAAATCTTAATTTCAATATGAGAACTTCAACTACAGTTCAATCCCGCTTTAGACCTACCTTAAAAAAGTTTTTACGTCACTCTCTCTCTTTACTCTTCCATTTTTTTTCGTCTCGTCATCACACACTCAACCTAATCAATCAAAATTCATTTACAACGCATAATTAGCGCAACAACACAAATATTTCTTTAGGTGGAACTCAAAACTCTTCTAACTTCAAACAATTTAAGGCAATTGCAATCTTCCAAAGACCTTTCCCTCTATCTCTTTCTCTTCAAACTTGAAACATTGAAGAATCTCGCACAGGAGAAAGAAGAGAAAGAGACAGAGAGAGACAGGTAGTTGAGTGTGATGGAAGTGGGTGTGTGTTTTGATATCCAATCTCAAGTGGAGAGTTTCACTTTTTTTTCAAACACTGTTAATCGCATTGTTATTATTAATGCCACATTTCATGATTTAAATTAACAATTAAAGTTGTTAATTAACAAAATGAAAACAAGCTACAGCAGCAACAACTACAACTACAACTTGACTGTGGCAACACCCCCTCCTTAATAATAATAACAATTTATCAAAGTCTTGCGGGCATTTCTCGAAATTTGTTTCTATGCGGACCGACCGCAACAAAAGGTAAGAAAAAAAAACTACAGCCACAACTTGAGGCCTGATGGAAATGAAAAGAAAATGAAGTCATTACCACAGACAACAAGAAACGAGAAAAAACTCTGGCGACCAAACCCCCCAAAGAAACAAAAAACCAAAGCTCTTAACCCAAACTGCGTCATATGTGAGCAAATCGTTGGATTTCGTCATCGAGCAATAATCGACAAAGTCGAAGTTGGAAGTAAAAAGTCAAATATTATTTATGGGCGACATAATTGCATTAGAAAACGATTGTATTGTACTCTGCTAGACTGTGTAATACCCTGTCAAAGTGAGTAAGAGTGAAAGTGCTTGAGTAAGGTATGAAAAACTTAAAAAAATTGGAAATAATTTGAATATTTTCCACAATTTAAGTTGGAATTTGTTTAAAAAGTGGGTTTCATACTAATTTTGAGTTGCCTAATCGATATAGAACAAAATAGGGGGTTTATTTAAAAAAAAAAAATTTCGAAAATTTTGTAAGGGGTAGGTATGGAAAAAGTAGCAAAAAAAATTAATTCTGTAAATCGACAATATTTTGATGCACAATCAATATAGGATCAATAACAAGCATACAATGACTTACCAAAGTAAAATCGGTTGAGTTTTGAGGAAGTTATGAGAATTTTAGGTCTATAAATAGGTTAAAATTGGTTTTTTCCATATGAAAATTATCAAATTTTCTAAAATTATTAAATTTTGAATTTGATTTCATTTAAGGGTCAAAACGCTTAAATAAAATGACAAACTAAAGTAAAACAGGTTGAGTTTTGAGAAAGTTATTAGTATTTAAGGTCTATAAATAGGTTAAAATAGGTAATAAAATAGGTTTTCCAAACGGAATTTGATTTTCTAAAATCAAATTTTTAACAGATTTCATTTAATGGTGCAAAGAGAAGTTTAGAGTCTGAGTTTATGGAAAGTTATGTGTGAAAAGTTATAACAAAAAGTGTAATGTACACAGAGCTAATATACCCGCTTTTCAATTACTTATCCAGTGAGTGCGGTCATAAAAATATGTCTATCATAAATCGCAGGCTGTAAAATGCAATAGCTAAAAAAAAAACTAAGGCCAAAGCTGCAGCTAAAGCTTAAGCTGATAATAAGCTGGAATAACTGACTGACTGAGAGGAGCCCGCACATAAAACTCACTTTCAAGGAGGCACAATTTATTTTCGATATCGTTTTCAATCGATTTTTCTTGGTAAAATGTGAAATTTCACGTACGACGACGAAGTGAGCGCAATATTGCCTGCCAAAGGGAAAGGCCGGTTGAAAATGTCGCCATTTAATTGGGCTTCAATGCAAGAAGAAGGGTTTATGGTTAAAGGGGGGAGGGCAGTAGTGTCCCAGGAGGGGGGGAGGGAGGTTACCAGAGCTGATTAATGAACACAATAATTCATTTTTCGCCACCTTGTTAACGGCTTTGCAAGAGTTTTTCTCACTCTCGTGGTGAAAATTAAGTTTATGAAATGGCCCATAAAATGATAGAGAAGAAAAAGAAGATATAAGAAAGACAGAAAGAAGAAAAAGAAGCAGCAGAAGAGGCGGCTATATATGACAAGTGTAAATTGCAAATTTTTGTGGGAGATGATGATGAAGATGATTATAGGCCCCTGGTAGGGTTATAAACGTGGCTAAACTTGATATATGACACTTTGGCGTTACAAAAGAAACACTCTAAACTACTGTTAAAGAAAGTATCTGAGTGTGAGTGTGTGTGTGTTGGGGGAAAACTGTTTGCTGACCCACTAAACAGAGACCCGCGCCGAGACTGCGTACTTAGTCGAGGTTTACGATTCTACGCAGACAAAGAGCTATAAATGAAAATTTGTCAGCTAACTTAATAACTTTCGTGGGTATGACAATGAAATTCAGCATGTACCATCTTCAATACTAGACAAAGGTAGAGATAAGTCAAGGGTTCTTAAGATTTTGAACTGCAGTTCTTAGTTTAGCTTCGTTTTAAACACTGTGTCGAGGTTTGTCTTATCCCTACTTGAGTAAAACAGTCTCAACTCTTTATACCTTGAGCTTCACTACGATCCATAGCTATATTAACTTTATATGGCGCATCTATCATCTACTTTAACTATAGAAAACCAGTAGCTCAACTTGCTGAATCAATCTAACATTATACCATACTCGTTTATCAATCTAACACCTTTCCAAACGTATACATTATCTAAATGCTTAACCAACCTATAAATACCTCATCTATGTATGATAATCTTCTATATAATGAAGCAATCTCGCATTGCCCCTAATTGCCCCGCACTTTAGCTTTGGCTCTAGCCTCGAGTGATTTGTCAGTTCATTAAGTTGACTTTCTGTTTCCGTTTCTGTTTCTATTCTTCCGATTGTTTTGCTATATAAGATACTTGTCGCGTGCCAAATTGACAACAGAAACACGTTGACTTCTTCACAACAAGTTGGTTGATTTTCAAGCTAAATCATTTACAATATGTACCGCCTTGTGAGTAGTTAAACCTTGTAGGGTATTCTCGAATTTATGTTTCCTTATTCTCCTGCAGCTTATTGTGCTCCTTCTTGGTTTGACTGCCTTTGCAGCAGCAGCTCCTGGCTATGTGGAACAGCATCATGTGTTGTTGCATGCAACACCTGTTGTGGCTGTGAAGCACGTCGCCATTGCTCCTGTCGTGCCTGTAGTTAAGACTATTGTGCCTGTCGTGCCCGTCGTAAAGACAGTCGTGCCTGTTGTAAAGACTATCGTGCCTGTTGCTTCCGTCGTTCCTGTTGTGAAGAGCTACGTTCCTGTGCATCATGTGAAGACTTATGCCATTGCTGCCTCTCCTTACGCACATTATTATCATGGTTAGACAATGTTTTGAAATTAAAATAAACTGAAAGCTGGAAAGATTTGATAGATATCTTTAATCTGTATAGAGCTTTAAGCTATTGTATTATTCTCTGTTTTCCAAAGTTATAACTAGATTAACCATAATATAATAGCAAATTTGCTGATTGCTCAAGCTTTTGTTAGCTCATAAAATTCTTCACACCAAACAGAGAAGTGCTGAGAAAAGAGAAGATAAACACAACAGGCAAATACCCTGTTATTGAATTGAAGAGTATATATAGTTAACTTGATTATACCAGTCTATATAAAGAGTACCCTTAACTGAATACGAAGTATAGACTGAGCTAACTAGCACAACCGATATATACACTATACTACCCTGTTGAGTAAGACTAATTTGGTTACTTCAACCTATTTCCTACCTACCTATCCTCTACTGACTTAGAAGTGTAGACTGATCTAACTAGTTGGCTTAGCTAATTCTGTTCTTCTCTGAACTCTAGTTAAGTTCTTCCCCTGAACTCTATTTAAGTTCTTCTCAGAACTCTAGTTTAGTTCTACTCAGCACCTATATGCCCTCCTTAGAATCCCCTCTAATGACCATAGGGTATCATTATGCAAATCTAGCACAAATATTTCTACTGCTTCTTCTACGTCTTTGATCTTTGCTAGCAAATGTTTTTGTGTTTTGCTTCCTCTTCTTCGTTGTTTTCGTCTTGTTTTCTCACTTTGCTGCCGCATTTGAGCGTCAAATGATAAAAGCCAAATGCAATTGGCAATTGCGCGTTCCATGCACAGTCGGCAATAAGTCGATAGTCTATATAGTCTGTAGATAGTCTTCAAGCTTATAAGTCTGTGGATGCAATAGAGTTCTCAGCACCTGTGTGTAATGTGTTGGTGCTATGCGAGTGGCAGGCACCATTGGAAAACCATTTGGACAAGCTGAGAAATGCATGGAGAGAGATAGAGAGAGAGAGAGAAAGGAATAGAGATGGAAGAATGAGGTAGAGAGGTAAGGAAGGAGGTAGAAAGAGTGAGGCAGGTAGAACTTAAAGTAGAGAGCGTGAACTGACAACTGATTGAAATTGATTATTGCAACACTTGCTGGACGGGCGAGATGTGCACTGAGAGAAAAGAAAGACAGAGAGATTGGGTTCTAGTTATATGGAGAATCTAGGTGTGTTTTGGTAGATAATGAGAAGGGAGAAAAGTGAGAGAAAGATTGTTATAGTAGTATAAGAATCAAAATATCTGAAACATAGGGAAGAAAACTACAGCTGTTGATTCTGTATAATGTGCTATATATTCTTGTACATAAGAACGAACTAAGAGGTTGAGAAAGATAGTAGTAACTGATGGAAATAAAATTGAAAGGAATAGAAGGGAACGATTTTGTATTTATAAACATATTTTCATATATTGGCATTATATGCTTAGTTGGAAGTATATATTCTGGAACATAAGGATGAGATGGGCAATTTAAGACTGTCTTATGCTGTATCTATGATTTTATCATATTGAACGCTCTTTCTTTTCCTAGTTTTTAGAATTTATAGTTATATTTGTTAGTTTGTATTCATTTAAGAATCTTTTTGGGATTATATTCTTGTCACTAGATAAGTTTATAAGTTACTTACTCTCATTTTATTCAATTAACTTCATCTATTTCAATCTTCAATATAATCCCATTCTCTATTATCATTATATGGCGTATCTACTATATAATACAATTGTGTTTCTTTTTCTTAACTTTGTATCTGTTCTCTCAGTGTATTCTAAACAAATGCAGTGCGAATTTGCAATGAATGAGGCAAACACTTCCCTCAGAGTTGACCCAAATTAGCAGGCCTCAGACAACCTCAGCGCTGTTGCTGTCTCACTAACACTCTCTATATCTCTTTCCATCTCTCAGACTGTTGCTGTTTAGCTTATGCTTTTTATGTTTCTCACACTTTTGCTGCCTCTCTACGCTATTCTCCTTTGCATTTCCTGGCAAACAAAAAATCTAAAGAAATTTATGTGTTTTTGTTTTTAGGTGATTCCAGAATTGTTAGCAACAATTTAAGCGGGTTGCCTAAATGACAAAGCAATCTTTACCCCCTTTAGTCTACCTATCTCTCCTCTCTCTCTCTCTGCTGCTCTATGTCTCTATCTTTCCTCCTTACTCTCTCTCTCTCTTCAAACCAACTTTCAGCTTGTGTTTTATGCACACATTTTCCCCTGACTAAAGTGTATTTTATTGTCTCATGTTGCCAATTGTTGCTACTTTTGTTGTTGCTATTATTATTGTTGTTGTTGTGGTTACTATTGCTGTTGTTGTTGTTGCTATTGCCTGCTTGCTTAGTTGGCTTTTGGCTTGTTAACGCTTTTTATTGCCGCGTCCATTTGGCGTTAGGTTTTTCGGCCTCTCTTGTAGCTGCCGCTTTATAAGTCTATTTGTCGTGGTCGCTTCATGCAGATGTATCTGTCAGATACATTCATTAGCCAAGCTGCCTACCCTCTCTCTCTCTGCTCCACTACTCTTCCTCTCTCTCTGTCTCTTTCTGCCTGCCTGCCTGCTGATTTATGCCCATTTGGCAACATAATCTTGGCCAGCTACGCTATTTAGACATTTCCTCTCGTGCTGTTTTGTTTGTTGTTGTCACCCTACTTTGCTGCGCGGAGAGGGGGGAGGGGAGGAGTGACTCCTTCTCCTCCTACTGTTATTCCACTTATGCTTCCTCTACTTCTTCTCCTACTATTTATACCCGTTATCCATAGGGTAGCAGGGTATTATAACTTTGAGCCAACTGTCTGTCTGTCCCTATGAACACCTAGATCTCAGCAAATATTAAAGCTAGAGCTTCTAAATTTTGTGACAATATGTGTTATTATTGCAAGTTTTTTTTGGCATCGGAACACGCCCCTTTCCGCCCACGTAAATGGTTAAAAACCGAATGCCAAGCATCATTTTAATGCAGCACAGTTCATTTTTGTTGAGCACAATGACTATGAAAGTATAAATGATTTCTGAAAATTTGGTTGTGATTGGATTATTGACTTGGAAGTTATTTAAGAAATAATTTAAGTAGTTACTGATTTCCAAGCCCTGCAAAGTATGCAACACAAAATAAAAGTTATATATATATACTAGGAAATATATTTTTCTTTTATCTTTTATTTTTATTATTAAGTCATACATGCCCTGCAAAATATGCAACACAAAATAAAAGTTATATATTTATGTTAGGAAATGTTTTGGTTGTTGATTAGTGGGTATAACACAGTCGAGCACACTCAACTATAGCTGTCATGCTGGTTTGCCCCTCTTCTACTTCTTTTCCCTCTCTTCCTACACACCTCCCCCTCTCCTCCCCCTCTCCTCCCCCTCTCCACCTCCTGCTCTTTGTCTTATTTTCTGCACACTTGCCTCAAATTGTGTTTTTTTGTTTTTTGGGTTAATTAAAATAACCAGGCAAATGAGCAGTTAGTTAGCCAAGTCTAGTTTTGACAGGAGAAGCAGGGAGTGGGAGGGGAAGGGGGCGGAAGACGTATGTAGTAGAAGGCCTGCCGAGTGGGTCAGCTGCAGCACGACGTGTGAACATGTCTGTGGCAAATTAAAGCTACAACAAGAAGCAACATGACTACACTTCAAGCCAAGCCAGGCTGCTCTTGCTGCTCATCTCGTTATGACTATGAATATGCAATGGGGTCTATGATGAGATCGGTTATTCCCCTTCATCTCTCCCTCCTCTCCCTACTCCCCACCTTAGTTAAGCAATTGCAGGCAGTGAAGGCGCGCCGTCGCAATTAGTTAGCCCTCTGCAGCTGGCGTTGGCAATTTTGGCACGTTATCAACGCTGCTAAAAACTCGTTTTCCACACCCAATGGGCTGCAGTAACCTCCTCCCTTCTACCTGCCCCCTCTTCCACCCTCTCTTTGCTGCCTTGTTTCGTGATTGTTTTAACAAACTTGCGAGTGCAGTGAGATTCTATTCTGGAACTGGTTCGCGCTGTCAACTCGATCATCATCTTGATCGGCTTCTGCTGCTTTTCGTATAAGGGAAAAACTTGTCGACCAGGCCGGCCGACGTTGCGCGTTTCCTTTGCTTTCGTGGAAAGCGGGCAGCACACAAAAGAATCTCTTGCATTTCCTTGGGAAATATTTGTGGCATTTGCAACGTGCTGCAATTCTTCCTGCTCCGGTTCAGCGTCTCTCTCTCTCTCTGCTCTCACTGTGATCTACTTTGGCCAAAGCAGGAGACAGTAGCTGCAGCTGGCTGGCTGTGCCACAAAACGTTGCAGGAAATCCGATTTGTGTGTGTGGTAAAAGTTGTTGCACTTAACTAAGCCAAAACGGCGACATTGTGCGGGGCTTCTTGGTGTGAAATCTAAGCAATTGTTGCAGTTGTTGTGGGTGTTTGTGCAGCCTATTGTGGTTTGCCTTTTCCGGTTGTAACTAATGTTTATCGACAGCTTACATAACCTCAGGTCACTGCCTTGGGGGTGGAAGAAAGTTGCCAACGAGGGAAAGAGGTAGAAGAGAGACACAGACAAAAAGAGAGAGAGAGAGTGGAGAGAAAAGTAAACATGCAGTAAACTCCTTTAAAATGCGATTACAGAGCTGTGATTTGTTGTGACCTTCAAGCGTGCTACTTAACAGGGTCAGCAAATGAAGAAGAGTACTCTATACTTAACTTGGGTTTTATTTCAGGTTTTATAGAGCTTAGTTTGTCTAGAGTAGATGCAAGTCTTAGCACTTTAGATAGGTGTGAGTATTTTCTTATAAGTTTTGCAATCTTTTTTTATATGAAATTGTTTAGTTCTTATCAAAATTAGTGATAATGTTAACTGTACTTTGAATCTTTATATCTAAGAGAGCCTTAACTCACACAGACAGCAGGAATTTCAAGTCTTTAAGAAGACTTTATGCAGACTCCATCATGGAATATTGTTGAGTTCTTCTTTATAACTATAATGATGATGATAATAATGCACTTATGTTCAGATAAAAGAGTCTTTTAACTTTATATAGTACATTGTTCTGTTATTTCACAAGACTTTCTTATATTTATGTTATAAAACAGTTTGTAGTTCTTATAAAACAGTTTGTAGTTCCTATGATTATACATTGATAATATTCCTATGATTTACATTGATTTGTAGATGAAAAACTCTTCAAACTTTTGATGGAAGTGCCGTCCACAGTTTTCAGAGTTGTATACGATTTACTCACTGTTTTACTCTTTCTGTATAACTGTGGGAGTATTAAAACTTCTGTATTTTCCAAGAATTGCACTTAGATATTGTGTATTATTAGATGAATGAGTTGTTTTAGTTAAGATAGCGAAGTTATTCAAGGTTTAAAGAGATTTCCTCTCATTCTTTTACTGTTAATCGTATCTTAAATGATAATTAATACAGATCTTAATGTTTATAATGATTACATACTGCTATATATGATTACATACTGCTCATTTCCCTAAAGTAGATATTGAGTAGGTTTGCCTAGTTAGTATTTGCTTAATCTCTTCTTAACATATTCATTTGCCTGCACCAATATAATATCATCATATCATATTTGCAACGTTTGAACACTTGAACTACTCATTGAAGTCAGCTGCACCTTCTCACCTTCTTCAGGCTACCCCTCTGTCTCTCTCTCTAACTCTTTTTATCTACTTCTTTTGCTCTCTCTTTCCCCCTTTCTCCCAGGTCCCACTCCTCTTCTTCTATGATCACTTTGATTCATTAATCATGCGCACTTGTTGCCCCGCCAGGCTGTAAACGATAGTTTCACTCTGTAAGATCATAACCCCCCCTCACAGTCACCCACTAGTCTTACCTCTACGCTCTTCCCTGTCTTCCCCTCACTCTCCTCTCCTTCTCCTCACTGCTGCCTCTTGTGTTAAGCTTCTCTTCAGTCACTACACGTAATGTCTTCTGCCTTAAGTATTCGGCTTGCGAGTAGGAGGTTCGCGCCTGCCAACTGCCGTTATGCGTTGCAATCGTTGCAGTCATTGCAGCTGTGCAACACACAGTCTGCCTCTGCCGACGCCACTTGGTTGCGTGGGTGGCCGTGTGGCAGCGTTGGCTGCGCGCTCATCTCATTGTCAGTCGGAGGTGCAAGCAGCAGCAGCAGACTGAGCTGAGCTGAGGCGCTGCTTCATTAACACTCTGCAGTTTTGTCGGCGCTTTGTGAGTCGCTTTGCCATTTTGACACTCAACACGCTGAACTTCAAAGCGCTGCGATTAATCTTGCCAAGGAGTAAAGGCAAGGCACAGAGGAGGTAGAGAGAGGGGGATAGAGACACAGAGAGAGAGAGAGGGAGATTGGCAGAGGGAGCCATGTAAGAGAGATTCTGGGTTGGCATGGAAAGCCGGTAAGATTTGCAAGGTTTCTTGCAGTTGGTCGACAGACAAGTAAAGGGAACACAGTTTCACTGCCAGGTACAGTGGGTGAAATTGGTTAAATATTGCATATAATGTGCTAAGATATATAACCAACACTCTGTTTATCTATATTTATCTTCATCTCTCTCTTTCAATGTCCCTCTGCAAGTCTATCCTTGCTTATCTCTCCTTCTTTACTGGCCTACTTGTATCTCTCTCTTTTCTTCTGTGTCTCCTTGTCTTCATATTTTTATATACATTATTTCTTTGTCTCTTTCTAAGTTTCTTTCTATTCTTCAACTGCTGTTTGTCTTTATTGCCTTCTAAGTTTATTTTTATATTCTTCCTACTTTTGTATCTCTCCCTCTATCTTTTTAGATAGCTTCTTCTCCCATATCTCTGTCACTTACAGTTTCTCTCCCACTCTCCCATCTCTCTCTCCTTTTATCACTCCCTCTTTATCTCTCGTTTCTATACCCTTCTACCTCTCTCTCTTTCCTTGTCTTTCATTACCTGCTTCAAACTTCTGCACACTCCGCACAATTCACAATTTTTGCTCTATTCTGCCCACTGTGCAAGCCAAGGAGCCGCTCATAAATCAACGCCTGAGCAACTGTGGGCGTTGCCAGAGTCCATTAGAAGCTTACGCAGGCGCAGCTGTCGCAACTTCAGCTCCCTCTCTCTCTACCCTCTCTCTGTCCCTTTCTCTCTCTCTCTCTCTCACACAATCTGCTACTTAGGAGGTTTCTCTCAGCTGCAGCAGCCACAATTGGTTGCAACAACGCAGGCGTCGAGTGATTTGCTATTTTCATATTGTTCCAGATTAACGTTTTGTTTGCCACTTTATCGCTCTTGTCCAATGTCGCTGTTGTTGTTGTTGTTGCTGCAGTTGTTGTTGTTGTTATTTCTCTTGGAGATTGGCCAGTCCATGCTTTGTGGAGCAGTGGGTCAGGCATCGAGTCAGACTGTGCAAAAAAACTCATTGAAGTGCGAACAAATTCTATGGAAAATTGTTTATTGTGTTGCAAGTTGATTGAAAGCAATTTGGCATGCCAGATACATAGATCGACGGATCAGTGACGGCGATAAGGGCGTGTAATCCATAAAGCCGCGACGGTGTTCAGATCTTAAGATCTGTTCAGGTTGAATGGTTCAAAAGTTCACTGAATATGCATTGTTCATTAACAGAGAGGGAGGGGAGAGACGGAGTAACAATTGTGTGTGGATTGAGTGATTGCACAGTGGTGTGAAATTATTATGTTATATTGTCAAAACTTCAGTTATGTATAGGTTTAGCTTTGGTTTCTTATCTATACAATGTACAGTGGTTCTATGTAAGTTGCAATGGAGTTTAAACTTCTGTTATATAGCTTCTGTTCATAGGTTTTTACTTAGGTTTCTTAAAGTTGTGAATAGTTTAAATATGTGTAAGTTTAGATTAGGTTTCTTTTGTATAATTATGTATAGTGGAACCATATGTAATATAATAAAATTTTAGTTACTTATAGGTTAGGTTTCTTTTCTGTTTGGCTACTCAACCTAAAGTTGTTAATAGATTATATTTTTCAATTCGTTTTCTAAAGTTTCCTACAGAGCTCCATTGATATTATTCTTTACAAAGTTCCTTAACATTTAGATCTATATATGATTTATATTCCTCTGCAAATTTCTCAAGTTTCACAATGATTTAACTTTGATTTCTTATACATAAAGTTGCTAAGTTTAAAGTTATATATACGAGGGTCGTTTGATAAGTCCGTGACTTTTTGTATTTGCCGCGCACCTGCTCTAAATACAACACTGCTCCTGTCAGCAGTTATCGATTAACAGCTGACTGTAAAATTTTGAGAAAGCTGCGTTTTTTGGTTTGCGTTTTATAGGCATTGAAAGCTGACGATCTCGTGAATTTTAACGAAAATGGAAAAAAGTGAATTTCGTGTGCTAATTAAGCATTATTTTTTGCGTAAAAAATCCATCACCGAAACCAAGGAAAGACTTGATAAATATTATGGGGACTCTGCACCATCAATTTCAATGGTTAAGAAATGGTTTACTGAGTTCCGTTGTGGTCGTACCAGTACAAGTGATGCCGAACGTTCAGGTCGCCCAAAAGAGGTCGTCATGCCAGAAATCGTCGACAAAATCCATGGAATGATATTGGATGATCGGAGAATGAAAGTGCGTGAGGTAGCTGAGGCTGTAGGCATCTCAACTGAACGGGTACATCACATTTTACATGAATATTTGGACATGAAAAAGCTTTCCGCGCGATGGGTGCCGCGATTGCTCACACACGACCATAAGCGCAACCGTGTGACCATTTCAAAGGAGTGTTTGGCGATGTTCAACCGCAATCCAAACGAATTTTTGCGCCGTTTCGTTACCGTAGACGAAACATGGATCCACCACACCACACCAGAGACCAAAGAACAATCAAGACAGTGGGTTTCTCCGGGTGAACGTGCACCAAAGAAGGCCAAGGTGGGTCTGTCGGCCAACAAGGTCATGGCCACAGTTTTTTGGGATGCACAAGGTATCATTCACATCGATTACCTTGAAAAGGGTAAAACGATCACCGGCGAATATTATTCAGAGCTTTTGGACAGATTCGATATTGATTTGAAGCAGAAACGACCGCATTTGGCGAAAAAAAAAGTGCTGTTCCATCAGGACAATGCACGGGTGCACACGTGTGTAGTCAGCATGGCAAAATTTCATAAATTGGGCTACGAACTGCTACCCCATCCAGCATATTCTCCAGATTTAGCCCCCTGTGACTATTTTTTGTTTCCAAACATGAAGAAATGGCTCGGCGGTAAGAGATTCGGGTCAAATGAAGAGGTCATCACAGAAACAAACGACTATTTTGAGGGCCTTGAGAAAACCTATTATTTGGAAGGAATAAAAAAATTGGAAAAACGCTGGACTAAATGTATAGAGCTAAAAGGAGATTATGTTGAGAAATAAAACGCTTCTTTGACGAAAAAAATATATTTTATTCAAAAAGTCACGGACTTATCAAACGACCCTCGTAATTTATAGATTATTCTTAAATTTTTTCAAGTTTCTCAGAGGTTTAGCTTTGTTTTCTTGTTTCTTTGTTGAACCAAAAGTTCTATATACATATTTTATATATTATTTTCAAATTTCTTCCAGTTTCTCAGAGGGTTAGCTTTGTTTTCTTATACACATACTTGTCTTACTTACAAATCTACATATTTCGAAAATTATGCTCAAGTTTTTTCAAGTTCCTCGTTGATTGAAACTAAGTTATCTTATGCATAAAGTTGCTTATATTATAACTCCACATAATGTATAAATTATACTTAAATTTTCTTAAGTTTCAGTTTTATATATATTTAATATATATATTTTTTATATTTTTATATTTATAATTCTCTGTTTATAAAGTTCCTGATACTTTATAACTTTACTCATTTCTCTTGCAATTTTGTGCAATAAATTTCCATGTTTCCTTTTAAATTAACCTACATTACGAAGTACCATAAAAATCACAGTACAATTTCTATAATGGGGTATCCAGCTGCTGTTGCTATTTGCCGGCTAATGCAGATATCAGAATGAAGAGAGAGAAGGCCTTGCTCTATTGACCATCTTAACTCTATTTATGGGCGCAATTACCTTAACTGTGGGCATTAAACAACTTTAATGTAATTTCACACTTTATGACTTGCGTTCTATGCACTATAATTTCTAGCAATATCAATGACTATCTCCCCCTCTTTTCCTACCTCTCTCTTCCTCTCTCTTTGCTCTAGATATTATGCAATTCTCGTTGTGCTTCTGCTTCGTTTCGTGGCATATTCTCATTATCAAATTACAATCGTTGCCTTCTTCTCTCTCTGCGTGTTTGACTCAGTTTGGTTCGTTCTTTCTTGCTTGTTGTAAACATTTCGATTCTGTTTGCAAGTTGCCTTTCATCTATCGCCATAACTTGGCCATAACTTTCCCAACCACGCAAACACGCGGCTGCGGTTTGATTATTATTTTTATTGGCCAAGCGGGAACCGTAGCGAACTGAAGAGAGTTGGAGAGATGGCATCCTCCTTTGCAGTCGCCCCCTTTCTACAGTCCCCTTTCTTCTGCTCCTGCTGTAGCCTCCTCCTTGTACTTCTTCTTCTTCAGCTGCAGTCTTCTGCTGCTTCTCCTCGTCTGCTGCTGCTGTTTCTACTGCTCCCCTGCCAGCCTCAGCTCCTTCAGTCTCCTCTCTCTCTCTACTCTCCTCCAGCTTCACCTCTTTCTGCCTCTCTCTCCCTCTTTGCTTTTGGCATTTTTGTGTTCATGTTTTATCTGTTGACTGTTTTGCTCCTGTGGCGGAGGCAGCCACACAAGAGATACGCGGAGAGAGAGAGAGAGAAAGGGGAGAAGAAATTGTCTAGAGGAAAATGCGGAAAATTGTTGTGCCTCGAAATGGAAAACTTTACGACAGTGCAACGCATGCGTTGCGCTTATCAATTGTCGCATCGCAGCGAGCAAGCGAAAGAGAGCGTTGGAAAGAGAAGGAGAAGAGAGAGAGAGAGGGACGAGTGCAGAGAGAGAGGGCAACTGGGCAACTCTAGTCGCACTCGCGTGCAAGCGAAAGAACTTGGAAAGTTTTTTGCAGATCTATTTATTTATTTATTTATTTAGCTTTTCTTCTCTGCAGGCAATTCACTTTTCTATTTATCATGCGAGAGACTTGGGGAAAATCTGGGGGGGAAAATTAAAGTTATTGTTGCAGTCAGAAGAAAGCTGGAAGAATTGCAAGAGTGAGAACGAGAGAGAGGGGGGCTTGGAAAGTGAACGAGTAGAGAAAGAAGTAGAAGAAAAAAGAGCTGAAAGTCAACGATAGAAATCTCATAAAATCTGTCATAAATGTTTTGGTGGGGGGGCAATTAGAAGAGAACTAACTGGGTGGGATGATGCAGAGAATGTGAGAGGGAGAGAGAAGGAGAGGGAGAGAAGGAGAGTGAGATAAGGAGAAGTAGAGTTCAGCTTTGATTGTCTGCTGTGTGGGCGATGGAAAGCCAAAGCAAGTCAACCTCAGCTAAGCAATTGTGGAACTTTTCTTGAACTGTTTTGCCTGCCAACAATTAGAGAAGAGAAAGAGAAGCAGAGATACAGATTAAAGACAGAAGAGTGAGAGAGAGAGCAGAGTTAGAGAAGTTCAATTAAACGTCGCTGCGGAAATCGTGCATAGACTATATTTATCAATCACCATTATTCTAACTGTTTCACGACGTTACCCGTTCGTTATGTGTTTATAAGGAAGGCGACCTCGAACTGAACTCGGAACGAACCAAAGAAGAAGAAGAATCAGAAGCAGTAGTCATAATACAGACGCAGTGCGGAAAGAGAGCGAAACAGAGGCAGATGAAGAGGGGAAAGAGAGAGAGGGAGAGGAAGCAAAGGAAGAAGGCGAGAGAAAAGTTCATGGCGGCAGTTCAGTAGAACGCGAATTGGCTTAGACAAACGCTAGCTGGGCAATGGGGCACCGCCTTACAAGCACCCCCCCTGCCCCTACCCCTGCTCCTTGCCTGTCCCCCTCTTGCTGTTGCATGCCACAATGAACTCGCAACTTTTAACTGTTTTCGCAGTCGTCTGTTTGCGATTTGTGAAAGCTTCTTCGCGCGCTGCGACCGAGGAAAATGAGTTTGCGACTTCAGCGCTGGTTTTGCTTCCTTGTGGTCGTCACGGTTAGACGGTAGCCTCAACTGCCTAGTTGTTCTTGTTGTTGTTGTTGTTGTTGTTGCTATTGTTGTTGTAGTGAAATGGCCAAAACAGTTCTCTCTGTGCAAACAATGCATAAATTGTGTCCAAGCTGGGGCGACATTTGCACAGAGGCGAACTGGAAAGTAGTTCAAATTCTCCCGCAGTTATGCAAATATTGCCAAAATGCAAAGAACTGCAGAGAGTTCTTCCCCCGCTCCCCCCTCTCTCTCTCTCTCCCACTCGCTTGCCCCCTGCTGTGGCATTGCCTAATTAACTATGGCTTGCAAATTGCCTGCGCTCTATGACGAGGAGGAAGGAGGGAAAGAAAACAATCAATAAATTATGGAAAGAAAGAGAAGATTAGATCACAGCGCGACAAATGTTCATCGTAGATATATTTTATAAGCACAACTCTTTAACGCACATTCTTCTACTTTAAACATCTCTCTAACTCTCTCTCTCCTTCTCTCTCTCTGTCTTGCAGGTAAGCAACTTTTATGCCGCAGCTGATCAAAGTTTCGATTTGGTTTGCTTTGCTTTGGTTTTATAGCCACGTAAGTAGCACGATCGTAAATCAGGCAACATCTGCACGACGGATGAGCGGATTATGGCGGAAATTGGAGAAGGAAGGGAGGGGGAAGAGAGAGAGAGAGAGAGGTGGGGGAGATGTGGAGGCCTCGCTCTAACTTCGATGATGTCAATATTATTGCGTAAAGCGCAATGAAATGCCTGAGATGTGTTGATAAACTTGGGAAAGAATTGTGAAATGTGCGAAGAGAGTGTGAAGGGAAAGGGATAAAGAAGAGAAAAAGGCTCGAAGAAAAGGGTAAAGGTAGAGAGAGAACAAACAGAAGAAAGAGTAGATCAAAGAAGAGAGAAGAAGAAAGAAGAGAGAAGAAAAATAAGAGAGAAGAAGAAATAAGAGAGAAGAAGAAACAAGAGAGAAGTGAGAAGAAAGAGACAAGAGAAGAAAAAGAAGAAAGAGAAGAGAGAAGAAAGAGAAGAAAGAGAAGAAAGAGAAGAGAGAAGAAAGAGAAGAGAGAAGAAAGAGAAGAGAGAAGAAAGAAGAAAGAGAAGAGAGAACAAAGAGAAGAGAGAAGAAAGAGAAGAGAAAAGAAAGAGAAGAGAGAAGATAGAGAAGAGAGAAGAAAGAAAAGAGAGAAGAAAGAGAAGAGAGAAGAAAGAGAAGAGAGAAGAAAGAGAAGAGAGAAGAAAGAGAAGAGAGAAAAAAGAAAAGAGAGAAAAAAGAGAAGAAAGAGGAGAGAGAAGAAAGAGAAGAGAGAAGAGAGAAGAAAGAGAAGAGAGTAGAAAGAAAAGAGAGAAGAAAGACAAGAGAGAAGAAAGCGAAGAGAGAAGAAAGAGAAGAGAGAAGAAAGAGAAGAGAGAAGAAAGAGAAGAGAGAAGAAAGAGAAGAGAGAAGAAAGATAAGAGAGTAGAAAGAGAAGAGAGAGGAAAGAGAAGAGAGAAGAAAGAAAAGAGAGATGAAAGAGAAGAGAGAAGAAAGAGACGAGAGAAGAGAGATGAAAGAGAAGAGAGAAGAAAGAGAAGAGAGAAGAAAGAGAAGAGAGAAGAAAGAGAAGAGAGAAGAAAAGAAGAGAGAAAAAGAAAGAAGAAGAAAGTAGAAGACTGAAGAAGAGAGTAGAAGAAAACGATTAATAAAGACAGTAGAAAAAGAAGAACAAGACTGCAGAGAGAGAGAGAGAGAGTAAAAGTCAAGGATAATAAACAATAATCAATTCACAATGATCTGCTCCAATTTATGCAGAATTTATTGCCACAACTTTTCTTGCAGTCACAATCTGCAGTCTCTCTCTTCTGTCTTCTCCACCCTCTCTTCTCTGTAGACATGTCTCATTTCTTCACGTCTTTTGTAAACGGGGCCAAAACAAATTGATCTGACAAATGTTTGAAAATACATCAAAGTTTAACGAGGGAAGAGGGAAAATCTTTTCGATTTGAGTTGATGGCGGCAAATTTGCCATAAAACCTTTTTGGTTATCGATAATTTTACGCATTTTTTGTATAAATTAATGCGGGATAGTGTTCGGAAAGGGGTGTGGGGGGAGGGAGAAGACTTGGACATCGATGAAGCGAGCGAGCGAGCTTTCAATGGGCCCACAAAATTGTGTGCAATGTTGGACAAGATGAATAATTGGAGCTTGTTATGAAATTTACATAAATTTGATTACAATCGTGGAAGAGAGGGGGAACAAAGGGAGACAAGGGGAATAAGGGGGTATTCTACAAGGTATATGGTATGTAAACAGAGTCTTTGTAGAGGGCCTGCTTTGTAGAGGGTCTTTGCTTGTTTTGACAGCTGCGTTTTTGGGGTACCCCGTTCTCGATTGTGGATGATCATTTGTCAAATTTCTGGGTTTATTTTTAAGGTTATTTCTTTCCTCTTCTTCTACTGCGCTGTCACCGCAGGCAGGCAGGTCTGTCTATAAGGTTTTGTGCTCAGTTTCCTTGCATAACAGAGCAGCTTTACTTTTTGCTATGATATGATTAATTTGCACACATAATACGAGGGGGAGAGAGAGACTGTGGATATTAAAATATCATTACTTATGCAAAGAAAAAAGAGAGATGAGTAAATTGAATGAATTTCGTGGTTTGGATTGATGTGGCCGCAGGTCAAGTGCGAGATAGGAAAGAGTTTTGTCTTTGCTAAACAGTTGAACAGTTACTCTGCGTAGATATTACAATATATCTATAACTGATTCACACCTCCAGAGTCAAGGAACTGCATCTGTAGAAATGCCTCTGCGGGGTCGTGAGAATGTTACGTGCCTCAAGGCATTTCCTATACAAATGTTAATGCGTGAAATTCTTGGCGCACAGCAGCAGCAACAACAACAACAACAAAAAGAACGAGCAATTTAGCACCCACATAGGCGGAAGATACAGAAGCAGATGTAGTTGAAGATACATGTTTAGTGGCAGTTGCAGATACAGATACATATGCAGTTGCAGATACAGATGCAGTTGAAGATGCAGATACATGTGCAGATGCAGTTGAAGATACATGTTTAGTAGCAGTTGCAGTTGCCGATACAAATGCAGTTGCAGAAAGAGATACATATGCAGTGGCAGCTACAGACGCAGCTAAAGATACATGTGTAGTTAAAGATACATATGCAGTGTCAGCTATAGGTTCATTTGCTACTCACAGATACATTGTGGTTTGGCAATTAACAACTAACGGCCTACGCAGCGTAGGGTCATAAAAGGTGGTCCAAGTGCAAAGGCAGCGCAACACATGTTGATGAACTTCAGCAACACACACAGCTTATTGCCAACATAAGGCAACACTAAGTATGTTGCCAAGCCAAGACAACACTATGAATGTTGCTCAGTCAAGTCAACACACAGCATGTTGCCAAGTCAGGCAATGCAGAGCATGTTGCCAATGCTAGAATGTTGCGAAGCCAAGGCAGAGCACGGCATGTTGACAAGACAGAGCAGCACAGAGCATGTTGCTAGTGCATGGCAACATTGAATATTTTGGCAAGGCAACGCGCAGCGTGTTGCAAAGCATACCACACCAGCAACACAAATATTTTGCCAAATTGTATACTGAACATGTTGCATTGCACTCTACATAATGCCAAACATCACAGAACATGTTGCCAGGCAATACACGACATGTTGCCAATCAATACTCTACATGTAACTAAGCTGCATACAGTGCATGTTTACAAGCCAAGGCAACTTAGTTGATGTTGCCAACCAGCATACTGCATGTGGCCAAGCAATACTCTACATGTTGCCATGCCATACTCTACATGTTGCACAGCCATAAATGTTGCGCAGTTGCTGTCAAACAAGTTCGAATCGAACCAAACAGAGTACAGTGCGCGCTCTCCTGCTCGCTCGCACTCTGCCGCTCGCTCTCTTTCTCTCTTGCCTGCCTGCCTTGCCTTGCCTGTGTTGTATCTGACGGATACGCAAACGCGCAGATAAACGCGCGCGCCGCCACAAGCAAAATGTATCTGCGCATTGAGCGACGGCCTCAGTAACACGCGAGCGCTAAACAAATGCAAACGTCGCCACGCACACAGAGAGACGTCTCTGCCCAAAAAAGCAACGCGCGCGCGTCTTCCAACAATAATTGAAACAAATAAATAAAGTAAAATATTATATATAATATTTTTGTATCTATAAACAACATTTATTTTGAAAAACACGTGTTTATAAATTGGAAATTAATTTATAACCTACAAAGAGAAAAAGAAAAATAAATTGTGAATGCATTTTATGCCGGCAAACAAACTGTGGATATATAAAGCTGAATGAGAATAAGACAAACGCCAGCATAAAAATTCCGTCGAAACACACTCAACACACATACAGATACACATACACATACACATGCAGAGCAAACGTTCTCATAGATACACATGATAATAAACTCTGTAGAAAAGTGCATGAAATTATTCGAAACGACGTGAGTGTGTGAACGAGTGTGTGCTACTCGTGTGTATGTGTGTGTATTTGTTCTTACCCCAACTTCATTTCGCTTCGTTACGTATGTGTGTGTGTGCTGCGCGTGTGTGTGTATCTGTGTGTCTCACTGCAGCTGTAAACGTAGCGCGCAAACAACAACAACAACAAAAAGGTAAACTACCTACTTTGCCTCTCGCTGCCTTTTGCGAAGAAGAGCAGCCGCAAAAGTGTACGAAAAACATACCGAAAATACGCAACAACAACAAGAAAAAGAAGCAGAGACACAGCAACAACAAGAGACACAACAACAACAACTAGGGAAACAACAACAAGAGACAGACACAGCAAGAACAACAAGAGGAGAAGATCCAAGCAGAGGAAGCAGAACATATCGTATAAGCAAAGAGCCTGTAGAGTACAATATCTCAGTCAGCTCTGTTCTCCACTGCCGCTCTCTGCTCTGATTTACGGCCTCTTGAGCACTTCCTCTTCATCGGCATCTCTGTCTGTTCCTCCTCTCATCCTTCGTCGCAGCTTGTGGATACTTCATTTCATTTAAAACTGTCTGTTTTGGTTTTTAGGCAAACAGAAATCTTTACTTGGTATGTCACTGTCTCTCCCTCTCTCCCTCTCTCTCTGTGTCTCGCGCTCTGTCTCTTTTACACACTATATACTATATATATGTATATTCATATTCTACGTTAATTTTCTGTTCATTTAGCAGTTTTTTGCATGTGCTTTTGTGGGTTTTTCTTTGCGCGTTTCTTGAGTTTTTCGTACATATATCATTATTTTTTTTAGTTCGCTAATAACTCGACGCGTGAGTGTGCTATATATACTATATATATATATGTGTGTGTGTGTGTGTGCCCCTTCTGTATGCCAGATCTTTATAAAAATCGTCTACTTTTAATTATAAAAGTGACACACACACAGTTGAGATACATTTTGTATCTTTTATAGTTCTTTTTGTCTGTTTTGAAGTGGCATTTTGACAAAGTCTACACACTTTGAGATACTCTTGATACTTTTGCAGTTGTGGTTGTAGTTTAAATTAAAACTAATTGGCAAAACTCACTTGAACAACTGTCTGAATATTCTCAAATTACGCGACAACATTAATCAGTGTCGAAGGCAAAAAAAAAACATAATCTGAAATTCAATAAATCCGAATTGTTAAAAACTTCTTCCTCAACTTCAACTTCGCATATGGTATGAAAATTGATTTACACTCTCCATATATAATGTGTTAAATGCGCTCTCTGCGTAATTGGCGAGTTGTTGAAAGCCGCAGGTTAACCCTTAGCTTGATCGCAATCAACCCCAGTAACAACAACAATAACAATAACATCTCAGTTGCTTTTGGCTTGGCGTGTTTTGGTTTTTTCCATTTCGAGCATTGTCACCATCTGCCTTGGCGTGTAAATTTGCAACATCCTGTTGCACATTGACAGGCAGCAGCAATAACATTTCCTATGCGTATCCTGGCAAAGGCAGCCCTGCAACCCTCTGTAGAGCGGGAGGGGGAAGCGTCTTGCAGCTGTTGAAAGACTTTGACAGATACAGAAACAGATATAATTTGCAGAGCTAAAGATACAGATACAGCTGAAGATACAGCTGCAGGGGCAGTTAAAGATAGAGATACAGATGGAGGCACAGCTAAAGATATACCTATACTTAAAGATACAGATACATATACAGTTAAAGATACAAAGACAACTACAGATACAAAACTGCACAGCTTTTTGGGTTGTGACGCGAGAGAGACGCTTCGCTTTGGCTTCGCTTCGATTCGTTTCGTTTTTAGGTTTGCGTGTTTGCCAAGAGCCTTGCGAGGGTTGCTTCAATTCATTGTGGTAGTTGTTGTTGGTACAACAAAGCGCAGCAATTAAAGTTGATGGTTGCAACAACAACAAGAACAACAAGAAAAGCAACAGCAACCTGCAGGCTGCTTGTGGTTTATACCCTTAGTTGGTATGAGCTGTGTGTGGGGTATAACTGTTTTTATTGGAATATTTGTCAAGGACAGTAGTTTGTAGAGGGAGAGAGAGAGAGAGATAAAGGAATAGAGTAATGTATATATAGAGTAATATAGATATATGTATAGAAAGAGAGAGAGAGAGGTACAGCTATGGGCGTATAATTGGCACAAAAAAAATTTTCATTTCAGTTTGTTTCTTTTCATCAACATTTAATAAAATAAAATTGTTTTTTATACGTAAATTTTTTTGTGCCAATTATCCGCCCATAGCTGTATATAGATATACTATAGAAAGGTATATGGATATGGATATACAGATATTGACAGAGAGGCATTCGTGTAGATGTAGAGAAAGAGGCATAAATATATAGATATAATGAAGTAGAAAGATTGATGGAAGAAAGGCAGTTGCACAGAAGTTACACACAACGAGTAGGAGTATTCTATACTCTAAAGAATTACTGAATCATATTGTGTATGATATGAATAATAAACTAAATTCTTATAGCATTTCTTTTTATCTCTAGAATTTCAAATCTAAATCTAAATCCGAATTTTTAGACTGTGCAGAGTATGCAGCTGGTTATGCCTAGTTCAAGCCAGATCTAAAAGAGATAGTTTATCTTTATATAATTTCACACGAACTCAAGGATTGTCCAGTTATCTCTTGAACTCTAGCACACTCTTCTTTCTTCTTAGTCCGATCTATAACAGATAGTTGATCTATAAATATACTTAATTAGGCATAACCTAATCTAATATATACTTAAAGATAGTCAGCTTATCTACGCTAGAACTCTACTCTTGCTTCTCTCTTCCTTCTGTGTGTGTGTGCACAACATGCGGTTGTTTCCCAGGTGCGCTACTAGGTCTTTCCCCCCTCTGTCTATATCTTCTATCTCTCTCTGCTCTTCTCGCCTAATTTCTACTTATCGGTGGTTGCTTTAGCTCTTCAACAAATTTTAATCAAACGTTTCTATTCTACGCATTCAATAAGTGTGTGACGAGTGTTGATAGAGAGCACCCTCTTCCTCCTTCTGCAGCACCCCTGCTTTATGCGTTTCATCGATTATTTTATTGCCTCATTCACCCACCCACATTCACAACATGCAGCTGGACATGCCCGCATAGTGTGTGTGTGTAGAGTCGTAATTGTTATGAGAATCTGTCTCTCACCCTGCGCTGCTAAGCCTG
This sequence comes from Zaprionus vittiger, assembly GCA_018904025.1. Taxonomy (NCBI): domain Eukaryota; kingdom Metazoa; phylum Arthropoda; class Insecta; order Diptera; family Drosophilidae; genus Zaprionus; species Zaprionus vittiger. The sequence goes on along the minus strand of JAEIFQ010001142.1, from coordinate 819,704 downwards.
AACTTGTCACTTGTGCCACAAGTTGTTGCACTCTGTGCCTGGGCAAACCTAAACTCAACAACAACATCTCCCCCTCCTTCCTCTGTCAACTCTCTGCTCATTCCAGTTACATTTTCCCCTCTTCCTCTCTCTACATCTTCCCCTCTCTTCATTTCACATGTTCTTCTGGCTTGGCAAACAAGACACATTTTCATTTGGATTTGGTTTGGTTTGGTTTGGTTTTATCGCGGCGCTTCCTTTTCTTGCTGTTGCGTCTTCCACCTTTTTTTGGCTTGTGCCTTCCTGTCTTCCTTCTCTCTTCTTCTTCATCTTTATTCTTTACGTTCTACACTAATTTTCGGCCTTTACCTTTTCGTCTTTATCAGCTGCTGTTTATCGCAACGTTTCTTATTGAATTTTGGCTCAGCCTGTCGCGCTGCTCAGTCTCCCCCTCTCTCTCTGTTTCTTCCTCTCTCTCTCTCTCTCTTCCACTTTTTGCACGACAAACTCGTGCTACGTGCAGCTTCTGTGTCTTTCAGTCTGTCTGGGGCCGCAGGTTTGCAGTCAAGCGAACGAGCGAATTGATTTCGTTAAGTTAACAACAAAACTTGTTTGTGTTTTGGGCACAAAACTTGTTTTAAGGACGTTCTACAGTTCAGGGCAAGATGGGGAACGGGGGTAGATCAGGGGTAGCTCCGGGGGCAGCTGAGCAAGAAGAACCAACAGCATTTGCATCGCAGCGCAGCTTGCGTTATGCGTAAGTTTTTATGACTCACATTTTTTCCATCTTGTCCCGCAGGCCCAAAAGATTTATGACCTAAGCCAAGTGGCTTTTATTTAAATTCTTAATGGGAATGTTGAAGGCAGCAGAAGTAGAAGTCTCTTTCAATATACGAAATGGCAGTTCTACAAGCTGAAAGATTTTATAATTAAATAACTAGGAATAGCTTTAAACTCCTTCTTATTTTATTCTCTGAATCCTTTTAGTGTATGTAATGTTAAAGCTAGCAGAAGTAGAAGTCTCTTTCGATATATGAAATGACAGTTCTACAAGCTAAAAGATTTCTTATTTAAATAACTTAAAGCAGCTTTAAACTGTTCTTCAATTGTTTTCCATAACTTCTTTTAGTGTATACTATGGAATGATCTAAATGGGTGTAGAATAATGTGAAGTATCCTGTTTTATATAAAGTAAATGAAGTAGCTATCTCTAGGGGAAATAAATGTTGAAGAATATGAAAGAGTTGCCTGAAGGAGCAGTATCTTTCTCTATGAGCTATTTAGATTATACTAACTAAAACATTTGCCATATTTATAACTAGAAAGAACTTCAATCCCTGCCTTAAACTTCACTACCAAACTCTGTAAATAATTTGTATACACGTTTACTTTGATCTTGCAGGCAGAATAAGTATATTTAGTTAAAGAAAAAGTTCTAGATTGATGAAGAATTGATTGAAGAAAAGTTATCTCTCTGCATTCAATTAAAAACTTCCACAAGGCAAAATATTTTTCATATTCAGATCTGCAACCTTCTACAAACTTGAAGAAGACGTATCTTTCTATATAAGTTATAAAAATTCGACTTGTGAAACATTTGCCATATTTATAACTAGAAAGAACTTCAATTTTAGCCTCAAACTTCATTACCAAACTCTGTTTACTATTTATATATATGATCACTTTAATCTTGCAGGCAGTATAAGTATCTTTAGTTGAAGAAAGAAGTTCTAGATTTACAAAGAATTAATTGAAGAAAAGTTATTTCTCTGCCTTCAATTAAAAACTTCCACAAAGTCAAAAGATTTCTTATATTAAGATCTGCAACCTTAAACAAACTTTCATTTTATCTTAATTCCAAACACCTTTAGTTGAAGAAGAAGTTCTAGATTAACAGTCACTCTTCCTTCAATAATAAACTTCCACAAAGTCAAAAGATTTCTCATTTAAAGATCTGCAACCTTGTACAAACTTCCCTTTTATCTTAATTCCAAACACCTTCAGCGATCGTTTCGATCTGCCTTCAAATTGCAGTTGATTATGATGCGTGAACAAGTCTTATATCTTCTTGCTGTCATGGTGTTGAAGATATTTCGCATATGCCTTGAAAGTTTGCAGATTCAATTAAGGCATAAGAAGATGCCTGTCGCCTCAGCCTCAAGCCCCTTCCCCTTCCCCCCCCCCTGCGTTGATTGCTGTCTCCTAGAATGACAAACACGTATTCACATTTGGCTGTCAGCTTTGTTGCCACATGCAGCCAGCCTCCGCTTGCCACGTGCCGACCCCTTTGTGCCCCTTTTGCATGGTATAAGTACCTTCTAGTGCCCATGGCAGCTGCACATGCCGTACGTACGTACGTTACTCCTTCCCTTCCCCCCTTGGCAAAACTCATTTGCAGCAAGAGAATTTTCCAGAGTTTTTCCAGCTGCAAGCTGCGCGAAAAGTGCAAGCTCTAATAAATGCAAACGTAATCATAAAAGTAAATGAAAATAAATGCGAAGAATACCGCAGCAATAAAAACAAATGTTAAAATAAAGATGCAGCAGGAAGAAGGAGAGGGAGCACGAGTGAGTGAGAGAGAAAGAGAGATGGAGATGGAGGCAGCAGGAAAATCATTAAGTTGCATCTTCAGTTTTTATGATCAGCAGCACAAGGCAAACCAGTAAAAAAAGAGAGAGAAGACTGAGCAAAAGATCAACAGGAGTCTGCAGAGAAAGAGAGAGGGAGAGAGAGAGAGAGGGAGTGGGGTAGAGAGGGAGAGTGTGGGGTAGAGAGAGACCGAGAGAGAGAGGGCGGCAGAGCCAAGGCGAAAATGGCTATAACTGCTGAACGTTTCGCTGGTTTGCGTTTAATTCTTGTCGATTTCAGCTTGGAAAAGGCTAAATTGTAAATTTGTGATTAGTGCTGACAAGCCACTTAGTCAGACTAAATTTACAGGGTATCTGTACCTATAAATGCAGTTCATAAATGTAAATCAAGTCAATTTCGTGGCAATTTCTCCCTCAAATCATGCACAAATCTCCACTAAACCGATAGATTAACTTAACAATCGATTTGAAGAGGTAGAGAGAGAGGGAGGGAGAGAGAGAGAAAGACAATCTAATCGTAATTTTTCCTTGGGCTTGGCTAAGCATCAAAAATCATTGACATTGAAAATGTCTGCATAGAAATTTCATCTTACAAATTTGCAATTGAAAAGTGAAATGCACAAGGAAAAGCGCTGGCAAAATTGCTGCTGGAAAAAGCTACAAATCAAATTAATAATCATGTGTCTTCGGCTTCACTTGAACAAACGCTTAAGCTTCCTTTCTTCCTCTCCTTTTTCTCCTCCCCCAATGAAACAACTCGTGCCCCATTCCAAATTGTTGCCAGACGCCCCCACACAGCATCGAAGTGAGCTTGCCTACGAATTCGATCGGAATTTGCACGTAATTTCAGTATATTTATGTGAGTTTTAATGGCACACAGTCAGTGCAGGTGCTTGCAGTAGGGAATATGGTATATAGTGAAGCGAAAGAAGGCAAGAAGACTGCAGTGGAGTGAAAATATGAAATCTTCCTCTATAAAAACGAGAGGATCTCTGGAAGTTGCGGTGCTAGAGTCATGAAATTTGACATCTAGCTTCCTTAACACTCATACCCTCGGGATTCATTACTAGAGTTACAGTATAGGGTATACACAAGTCGTGCTGGTGGTTGCAGTAGGGTATATACAGCGAAAGAGGGGAAGTAGAAAGGAAATGCCAAATCTTCTTCTATAAAAACGAGAGGATCTCTAGAAGTAGCAGCACTAGAGTCATGAAATTTGGCATGCAGCTTGTTTAAAACTCATACCCTCGGGATTTATTACTACAGTTACACTGCAGGGTATACACTAGTCGTTTACCCTACTTTTTCTTTTGCCTTTTTCGTTTTCTACTGCCATAAGTGCTGGCAATTCGGAACGAGCTCATTATGGCGGGGTAATGAGTTTTTCTATGCTGTTTTCCCCCGTCAATTATTGGTGAAATATTGGCGGAAAATAGCAGGAGGAAAAGTAATGCAGAATTCAAAGATTTTGGCAGCAGGAAGGGGGTAGGGGGAGGGGGCGTAGTCAACGCTCTAATAAGATTTGTAAGTGCATTAAAATCGAATTATATTACAAGCGAAACGTGATGTTTGCATTAAGGTTTGATTGAAAACAAATGTGCTCATTATAAATTGTATATGAGGAGATTATAAAGAGCTTAAGGTTCATTAGAACTAATATATAATAAAAGATATGCATGGAATTAGATCTATATATATATATAGATAGCTGGAAATATGTATAGATACATTAAGCCAAGCTAATCGTTTGGTTTAGCTTGACAAATGTTTGATTTGGAAAGTTAACAAAGCCCTCGAAGGTTTTCTTGATTATGGAACATTAATCATAGTTGTAGATGTTCTTGTTAGTATTGTTGTTGTTGTTGTTGTCCAGCAGCTGTTGTAGGTTTAGCAATAGTTTAAATAGCCTTGGGATTGGTTTGAGTTGGCTGCTGTAATTAGTAAAAAAAATAGAAAAGGAAGATCGTTGAAGAAGTAAACTAGTTTGCCACGACACACACAAGATGTTGATAAGTTGGACAGCTGGCAACATGGCTGTCGCACAACATTGGCAACATGTTGCAAGGGGCGACAAGTGTGTCGACGAGTTGTGGGGGATTAGAAGCGGGGACTCCACGTAGTTGGAGTTGTAGTCAAAGTCGTCATGCGCTGTGGCGGCGTGTCGTGTCGAGTCGAGTGTGTCGACTGCTACGAATCGAATTGTATGTGAGTGTGTGTTGGTGTGTATGTATGTGTCTGGTGTGTGTGAAGTGTGTTGAGTGTTGGGCAATGAGCAGCAACAGCAACGCGTTCTCGCAATTCCAGGGAAAACAGCTGAATGAGGCGAACGTGCAACGTGTTGCAGCTGCCTGCCTGCCTCTGTGTGCGACTCCTTTCGAGTCCAGGCCAAGGCAAAAGTGCCGGACAGTTGTCGGTGGTGCTCTGGATTTATAGCCGCGACGTCGCGACGTAACTACCCCCCTACCTCTTTACTACACACACTCTCTACTGCTGCCCTCCCTTTGCCCCCTTTTGTGGTGTTCTCATGTGGCACTGGGAACGTTTGGCGAGGCAACTTGAACGCGCCTTAACTGCAGGTCAATGGCATCTTCTCTTTACAGCAAATGTTGCCTTGTTGTTGTTGTTGTTGTACACCTTCTTCTTGTTGTTGTTGCTGCTGCTATAGTTGTTATTGTTGCTGCTGTTCTTGTTGTTGTTCTCATTGCATTGGCAGTTGTAAAACAACGAAGCGCGAATTATTATTTCAGCGAAGCGAAATAGAAAATGTTGTAATAATAAACTGGCCACAGCGAGAGAGAGAAGGAGAGAGGGACTGAGAGGGAGAGAGTGTGTGCAAGAGTGAGACAGCAACAGCTAGTGGTCTGTCGGAACTAAACTAGAAGCAAGCCAAGCCCCAAAGTCAGTTACTCTTACCTACACAGTCTGGTCTAGCCTAGCCTAGCCTAGCCCATGTGTTGATTGGCACCACAACAACAACAGCAACTAAAACAACAACAACAATCAAGACAACAACAACAGCAGCTTACAAGCTTACATCACATCAAGACAAACATTTCCGTTAGCTTCAAAAGCACACGCAAGCCCAAAAAAAAAGCAGAGAAACCTTCCCTCTTTGATTCTTGGAAAGCAAATTAACTATTTTGATGCGTCTTTAGGTTGAGCTTTAATTGCAAAATTGTTAGTAAGCTTATACAGCTACAGGCCTTTGGGATACAGATACATGATTTTAGATACGGATAGAAGTCTGAAGAAAAAGATATTAACTTGAAGATGCACAAACAAACTTATAGCTTACATTACTGATACAAGTGTTTTGAATATAGATACAGGGTTATGGATGCAGATAGGCTTAAGTTATAGATATAATTACAGTTTAAGGTACAGATACAGTCCTTAAGACACAGATAAAATGCTTTGGATATAGATACAATTCCTAAGACACAGAAGAAAGTCTGATATAAGCTTAATGATCATTTGTCTATGATTATAGTAACAGAAGCAAACATATTTGATACAGATACAAACGTATAAATACAGATAGCCTTCAGATACAGATATAGATACAGTTAAAAGATGCAGATACAGGCCTATAGATACAGATAGAATCCTCAAGATACAGATTAAGCTCTGATATAAGCTCAATGATCCTTTGTCTATCAATTTACTAACACAACCAAATATATTTGATACAGATACAAACATATAGATACAGTTAGAAGCCTTTAGATACATATATGTACATGTAGTTGCAGCTACCAAACTTACAGATACATATAGAAGTTAATATATGCAGCTATAACATTAGTTATAGACAAATATATACATAGATGAACACACATTTAAAGCTATTACAGCAGCTATATATACTTTCAGAGCTACCCCAACAGTTAGAGATACATATATAAAGTTAGATACACAGCCAGAGCTACAGATAGAGTTACATTTACAGCTAGCTCTACAGCTAGAGTGGCAGATGAAGTTACAGATACAAAGATACGCTATACAGCTAGCTATGCAATTACAGTTATTGCCTAGTTGGAGTTCGAGAGTTGCCTTTGAGAGTTATTTGTTGCGTTCTTTAGTGATAAATTACTTACAATTTGTATCTAATCAGTTGACACTGTGCTTGCTCTTCCTCTTGTTGTTGTTGTTGTTGTTGGGGGAAAGTGACGCTTCATCGCCGACTGCACTTAATGAGTCAATTAACGTTTATCTCTCTCTGTCTCTGTCTCTTCCCCGATTGTCAGACTGATTTCTATCTGAGCAACGCAATTGAATACGCGCTGCATTGAAGCTTAAGTTTTAATTGTAGTTCGAGAGTGGGAGGAAGGGGGAGAGGGAGAGAATTGCGAGTGGAGGCTCAGTGCGTTCTGTTTGTCATCTGATAAGGCCGTGAGTAGGAAACTGTTAAATTTACAGATAATTGCAACTTATTATTAACTTTATAAGTTGGCATATTTATAAACGTGCTTAAAACGTACAGAGAGATAACGGAGAGACGAAGAGGAAGCAGGTGAAAGAGATAGCAAACAGATGAAGAGGAAGAAAGACAGAGATTGTGAATGAAATGAGAATGAAATATAACATAAAAAAATGAGGGAAAGGTTGAGAATGAGAATAAATAAATGGAGATCATAGTGATAATTATTTGAGTATTTTTTGTAGGTAAAAGTTTCACTAAAACTGTCAGCTATCGAGCCAAGATAATGCTGACTTTCATTTGATATTTCAATATATAAAACAATATATAAGAATGTCAGATATCGAGTCAAGATACAGCTGACTTTCAGTGGATATTTTATTTTATTAAGCAATGAACATGAACTTGATTGACTTTTCTAGCTTGTTTCCCTCTCAAATTCTCACTCTGCCTTTCAAATTTTCTTTTGTTTTGCCAAAGAACCATTACTATACCCTGTCATTCTTTGATTATGACATATAGACTGACGTAGATATTCGAAAATCTGTCAAAATATACAAGCAAAGAAATGGAAATGGGCATAGGCAGCCCGACATTACTCGTAGTTCTCTTTGTTAGTCAATCTTTGTGGTCTCTTTTTATACCCTTCGACCATTGAAAATGGTCAAAAAAGGGTATACTAACTTTGTGCAAATGTATGTAACAGGCAGAAGGAGGCGTGGCAGACCCCATAAAGTATATATATTCTTGCTCAGGATCACTAGCCGAGTCGATTGAGCCATGTCTGTCTGTCTGGATGTCCGGATGTCCGGATGTCCGGATGACCAGATGAACACACAGATCTCAGCTATTATAAGAGCTAGAGATACAAAATTCGGCATGAACATTTCTGTGTAGCCGGCGCAGATCAAGTTTATTTCAAATGTTGGGTGCCACGCCCACCGCCCCCGCAAATCAATAATTTAATTTTTGAACTCAATTTGTAAGCGTTGTATTAAAGATAAAACTTTCTGACTTTAACATTTACTAAGCTGATAGTTATATCTACTTATTCTCTAAATTGCAATCCAATCGGACAATAAACACAAAAGTTATTCAAGAAAGTATGAGCATAAAACCAAGTGCTTGTGTCAGCTAACAAGGGAGGCAGGCGAGCGCGAAGCGCGATCGCCATCTATCGAGAATAATTTCAAATCATGTGCATATGTATATGTCTACATACATAGGAACATAGGTCGAAGGGTATTCCACTGTCGCGTGCCGCGCGACTGTTGCTTTTCTTACTGGTTTTTTTTATTTATTTACCATAAATTTCACTTTCGGCCAAACACATTTCTTTGCTTGAGTTCAGTTTGGGTTTTCGGTTGGCTTGTTTCTCAGTACACTGCAGTTAATTGGTTTATCACGCACACGACTTGCACTTGGCACCACTTTGCGAGGGGGGAAGCTTAGGGAAGGAGGTACCTGTTAGTGTAGCTGGTACTCTCGTGCTATACTTATATGAACATATGAAAAACACTTTCATTTCAGTCTCTCTTGCAGCCGCCATACAGAAACGAAAGTGGCCCTTTGGCTTTGCTCTGCTTGGCTTGTGATTTTCATAAGCGATAAGGAAAAGCCAAAGAAACAGTTATAAAGCAGGCGCGATGAGGTAACACAACTAAAAAGCTGCCAATTTGGTTTGAGTCGGTGACAGGCTGTGTACGCCACACTCTCTCTCTCTCTCTCTCTGTCCCCCTCTCTCTCTCTCTGTCTTTCTCTCCACTTATTATCACATCAACTACTGCAGCTGGGCCTGTCCGAAAAGTAACTGAATTGCTTTAATTGATACCCTTGCTATATATAATGCATATAATTCAGTAAACTGCAGGCCCTTTCAACTTGTGTGCGAAGGTATTTTTTAACCACAGCTTGTACATATGATATGAAAGGCTTTATGCCTTTGAATGCACTTGCAGCACTTGGTTACTTTGTAAGGTTTCAAAGTGGACTTTGCAGAGCATAAAGAAGGTAGCGACCGTTCTGAAATTAGTTGTACATTCTACTTCAATTAAACCTAACATAATCAATCTATTTGAGTGTTATAAATTATAGGAAACACCTTATCAAACTGCAGTACTTCTACTTCTTGTTTGTAAATACACTACCAAGAGTATAAAGATTTCGGCTTCTTAAGCTTGATTCTCCTGATTCTTTCTACATTCTTGCAACTCCCCAAGTAATTGATAGCTCATAAAACCTTCAAGTTACTTTTGTTTATTTCAATTTCAATTTTGATCCTCTGCTGCAGCTTCTGCACGTTGCTCATGATGCTCTGCTGCTGCCCCCACACTCTTTTTAGAGGCAACATATCAATTTGCCACTGACGCGCAACCACGAAACAAAGAGAAACCAGTAAGAAAAGCAACAGTCGCGCAGCACGCGACAGTGGGATACCCTTCGACCTATGTTCCTATGTATGTAGACATATACATATGCACATACTTTGAAATTATTCTCGACAGATGGCGCTCGCGCTTCGCGCTCGCCGCCTCCCTTGTTAGCTGACACAAGCACTTGGTTTTATGCTCATACTTTCTTAAATAACTTCCGTGTTTATTGACCGATCGGATTACAATTTTGAGAATACGTAGATATTTCATTCAGTTTATTATATGTTAAAGTCAGAAAGTTGTATCTTTTATACAGCGCTTATAAATTAAGTTAAAAAATTAAATTATTAATTTGCGGGGGCGGTGGGCGTGGCATCCAACATTTGAAATAAACTTGATCTGCGCCGGCTACACAGAAATGTTCATGCCAAATTTGGTAACTCTAGCTCTTATAATAGCTGAGATCTGTGTGTTCATCTGGTCATCCGGACATCCGGACATCCGGACAGACAGACAGACATGGCTCAATTGACTCGGCTAGTGATCCTGAGCAAGAATATATATACTTTATGGGGTCTGCCACGCCTCCTTCTGCCTGTTACATACATTTGCACAAAGTTAGTATACCCTTTTTTGACCATTTTCAATGGTCGAAGGGTATAAAAAAAAATAAAAGAAAGACAACGTTGTTTGTTGTTGTTTTATGCTTCTTCTGCTTCAGCTTCTTCTCCTGCTTCTTCTTCTGGCTTGTCATAAGGCTGACAAGTTTCTTTTGCGTGTTGCCAAAGCCTTAGCAAAGCAAGCAGAGAGTAAGTAAGAGAGAGTGTAGTTGACTATGGTATACTCTGCAAACTATAATTATGTGATAATATGAAAGGTTTTTCGAGATGTAGTAATGGGAACATTGTAAATTGAGTGTATTCATAATATTTGAATGGCAAATCAATGTAGAATCAATACAATTAAGAAATTGTTAAGCCAGAACTAAATCTATTGAATTTTGAAAGAGTTTTAAGTGTTGGAAAACATGAAAATACTTAAAAAATCATTTATTTTTTTTGATAATTTCCACAATTTTGCTTTAAAATTGTTTTGGTTTCGATTTTAATACTTATTATGAGTAGCTTTATTGATTTGAAACAAAAACTGAAGTTGTAAATTTTTGGAAAAAAATTTGAAAATTTTGTAAGGGGTAGGTATGGAAAATATAGCCTAAAAATGATATCCATTAATTCTTTAATATTTTGCTGCTCAATCAATTTGGCATCAAAACCATAAACAAAATATCATTCATAAAGAAATTCGCTTTATTTTTGTTGAAGTTATGAGTGTTTAAAGTCAAAATATGCCGTAGATACCCATTAACTTGATATACCCTACCATGGCAGGCAGTGACATCTTTCGCTTGCAATCTGTGTTTGTGCTTGTCTCTTTCGCTGTCTCTGGCCCCCTGCTGCGATTGCATTTTGCATAATTTTTGAGCTGTAAATGAAACAAAGACATCATCGATATCAAATGCCACTCCAGAAAAAAAGAGAGGGAGAGGGAGGGAGGGAGAAGGAGAAGAGAGAGACAGGCCTCACAGACCTCAGGCTCAACTCCAGACATGGCGGCAAAACTGTTTGGCTTCCCCCAAGTGACTTGAAGACTTGGCAGCTTGCGGCAGCCAAAGCAAGACACAGGCAACATGCAACATGCAACAGCAACAACAACAAACAAAGGCAACATTTGCCTACTATGATGTCTGCATTATGTAGCAATTCATAAGCCATTTTTTATTTCTGGGTCAAAATGCAGCTTACCAGGAGGTTTTTTATGTGTGTCTTTCTAGCTGTTTTTTGTAGCCTTTTTAATTGATTTTAAAGCAGCGATTAAGCCAAACAGGCCTGGCTAAGTGCATTGCCAAATATTTTTGCGAGTATCATAGCTCAATTAGTTGTTGTTCCAGTTGCGCCAGAGAGAGACTCGACACACCTCAAGAGCCCCCCCCCTCGGTAGACACAATCTAGCTAGATTCGTGTGTAGTTTGGTGCATGTTATTATTATTATTATTATTGTAAGGGAGTCTCACAGCAGAGAAGGGGAGAGGCACTGCGACCAGAATGATCTTTTGTACCTATAATGCTCTCCCTATCATGACAAAAGCTGTTCTGCTTCTCTGATGAAGCATAACAGGTCTTTTGTCGAGGAACGGACAATGTGCTCGGGAACTGCGGTTTCCACGTGCAGATGTTTCCTCCTAATCCATACCAAGGCTGGACAATCACACAGGATGTGTTTTGTGGTTTCGTCGTCCTCTTTACAGAGCCTGCATTCTGCATCCGAGGACAGACGCATTTTTTTGAGGTGATAGTTCACCAAGTGGTGTCCACTAAGGTAGCCGACAAGGAGATAGAGATCTCTCCGAGAGAGTAGGTTCGTTCTTCGTTTAATCGAGGGATTCGTAAGCTCTCTAGCCTGCCTCATCCCTGGTTGAAAGAACCAGTAGCGTTCGGTCAGCCTATTCGCCCATGTTTTCACAAGGGATGAAATAGTTGACCACCCCACGCCGCAGAAGGGTTCGGGGCCATGCAGAGGGGCTGATGACCCCGCCCTCGCTAGCTCATCCGCTAGCTCGTTGCCCTGGAAACCAGAGTGTCCAGGTACCCATAGAAGGGTAACTTTGTTTCTGTTGGAAAGCCTCTGGAGGCAGTTCCAACAGTCGGCCACCATACGTGAACCTATTCTTTTTGAGGAGAGGGCTAGTATGGCAGCTTGGCTGTCCGAGAAGATGTAGATGTTCGCTCCTCTGATCCCCTTCTCAAGGATAAGACGACAGCAGAACTCGATGGCATGAACCTCGGATTGAAAAACCGTGGGCCACTTGCCCATAGCAATCGAGGTTTTGGAGTTGGGACCATGTATCCCAGCTCCAACTCCCTGATCAGTCTTTGACCCATCAGTATACCAGTGTATACCATGAGGGTCGCTGATGGGGTTGCCAGCATCCCAGTCCCTCCGGTCCGGGATGAGAGTTCTGAATTTTGCACCAAAGAAGAGTTCCTTGGTCATAGAATCTGATCTAGAGCAGATCTCTAAGCCAGGAATGTCTTTGATAAGTCTAGCATGCCCCGATTCGGTAGCTAGAAGCCCAGATTGAAGCTTGATTCTAAGAAGACTCATAGCGGCGACTTCTTGTATTTGAATGTGCAGCGGAGTCAAATTTAAAATTGATTCCATTGCTGCTGTGGGACAGGTGCGAAGTGCACCCGTCAAAGACAGGCAAAGCAGCCTATGCAGTTTAGTGCATTTGCTGATGGCAGTGACCTGCGTAACCTTAGGCCACCACACAATGGCAGCGTAGGTGACGATGGGTCTTACCATCATCTCAAATAACCACCTAATGGTGCAGGATTTGAGACCCCAGATCCTACCAAAGAATCTTCTGCAGGCCCACATGGCATGAGTTGCCTTTGATAGGGTGTTGTTTAGATGGGAGTTCCAGTTCAGTCTTTTATCAAGAGTTACCCCTAGATATTTAACCTCGCTGGAAAGTCCCACGGGAGAGCCGCCAATGTGCAATTGACCTATGTCAACGAGATGGCGCTTAGTGAAGGGAACGATAATTGCCTTTTGTGGATTGATGCTCAGACCTACATCTACGCACCATCTACTCACCGTGTTCAGAGCAGATTGCATCAGCTCTGTCACGGTGTTGGCAAAGTTCCCATTCACTATGAGCGCCAGGTCGTCAGCGTAGCCGATTGCTTCCACGCCCTGTTCCGCAAGAATACTCAGTTGGTGCATGTTAAGGAAAAAACTCTGATCATTAATAACAAAACGGAGCGGAAAATCTGTGAAAATTCAGGCGGGGCTGCTGTGGGATTTATTTCTTGTTCGTGTTCGATTTTTCCAATTAACGCCCAAGCTGTGAAAATATTTATTTTCGATATTCAATAATGATGAAGAAAAAAAAAAAAGACTGAGAAACGCATTAACACAACACAGGCAACGGGGCGGCTGCGCAATAAAACTCGCGCTGGCTACCGTGTGTAGAAGGAGGGGGAGAAGGGGGGTAGTGTATTGATGGATAGCAAGATGAATGAATGGCTTGAATGAATGTTGAATGCGTTGCCTGAATTTGGTCAGCCTGAGCTGCAAGCACAATTCATATTGACTGTGGCGGCTTCTTTTTGATTTGCGGCTAAAATGAAAAAGAAAACAGGGGAAAAACTTTTGGAAATGCAATAAATGAAAGTGATGGCAAAATGTGAAGAGAGAGAGAGATGAGGTGGGGTAGCATTCCCCATTGCTGCTTAATTGCAACCTCGCCAATCAAATTGATTTTCATTATCAATGCATTTGAGAGAGTTGCAAATTGTTGGGATTGTTTGAGAAGAAACGAAAACTGCGAGAGGTTTAAGACAGGGAAAATGTTGGGGAGTGTATGAAATGTTTGTTTGTGAAAACTTGCTGGGGAAAGACGGACGAAATGAAGTGAGTGGGATGAATTTAGAATGAAGAATGAGCAATGTTAGTTAGAGGAAGCAGAACTGAGAAGAAGAAAGAGGTCGATAGGAAGACAGTCAGAGTTGTGTATATGAGATCTAGCTGAAGAGGGCAGAGCAGAAATGAGTGGGGGGAATTTAGAAGGAGTAACAAGAAATTAGAGAATGAAGGGATGTCAGAGGAAGATTAACTAAGAGGAAGAAGAGAGGTCGGTAGGAAGAAAGTCCGAACAGGGTGTAGATTAGGAGAGAAAGAACATTAAAGGCGGTGCTTTTATACTCTTATTCCCTTCTTTTAGAACAAAGAACTTAAGTTTTATATACAAAACCCCTCTTAAAACCCAGATCACTTTCAGATTGAAAAGAAGTTAAACCGTGGCACGTATATCTCTATCTCAAAACATGGCATAATTAAGCCGCATGAATCATGCCAGTTACGAGAGAGAGAACAAACTAAACAAACTCAACCAAACAATAGACAAAACTCTGTTTTAATTGTGGGCGTTTCTGCTGGCTGCACAATCGTATTATACTTACCATATCATCATTAGCTGAGCACAGCAGTTTCTCTCCCTCTCTCTCCTCCCCCATTAAACAGAGTTTTTCTATTAACAATTTGCTGCGACGCGTCGACGTACAAATTAAATTAAATTTGTATAAAATTTATGCCATTGCATTCTCATAAAACTTGAAGGAGAAGGAGAGCAATAAAAACAAAAGATCACATAAAATGCTACTCAACTTTGGAGTGACTGCTTCCCCTCTCTAACCTCCTCTTTCCCACTTCTTAATGGACACTTTATGACCTTAGTTCGGACTTTGATTTTGTTGTTTTTGTGTATGTGTGTGTGTGTGTCAAGCACAAAGTTCAAGACTTTTGTGTGCTAGTTGACAAAGTTTTATGACACTCTACAAAATAAAAGCAAACAAAAAAAAACAAAAGCAAAAAAACTCATAAAATTCTATAATAATTTTCTCTATTCTTCTTTTTCTCTTTGCAGGTAAGCAAAATTATAAAAGAAACAGTTGAAAAAGTACCGAAAAAAATACAAAACGACTTGTTAAATTACTGTGAGTATTACGTGTAATTGTGTGTAATTAGACGACACTCTGAACATGTTTGGAATACCCTGTAAATATGTAGTGGTATAAGGAATGTTAATAAATGGGATAAATAAAAAAAACATATGTTAGGAAAGGCAAACAAGGATAAGATTGATTTTGTAGTAGTCCTGTGCATGATTAAATTCGTAATTTATCGATTTCTTACAATTGGATTCAAAAAAGTATCAATTAAATCAATGCAAAATGTCTGAGATTAATTTTGTTTTATTTTTTTAGTTATTACTCAATAAAAAGATGTCGATTTCTTTTAAATTGTATTGATTTTGTGCATAAATCAAAAGAATGCATTTTATCGAAATTTAAATCGACGTATTCACATCTCTATTTAATTGAAAGTGTAACAAATAGCGCTTCCAGGGTATCTGCCTGTGCAGCATGCAATTGTTTAGCCTTTTCTCGTTTAAAACCGCAAACAAAATTCCATGAAAACAATTTTGTATATACATATATTTTTGTGGCTTAAATGCTTATCGATAGGCGGCTCAGTTATGACTATCGACTCTTGTCTGCCTTTTTGGTTTTAACAAATTTGTGTGCACATTATTGTGATTATATGTTGGTCAGCCAGGCAGGCTGGGAGGGAGGGAGGTAGGGGAAGGGGGCAATTGTCTGCATTGCGCTGCGTGTTCCAAATGAGATCGACGATCGCTTTTTGCCAAATCCCGCCACAGAAAGTTGCACAAGTTGCAGACACACTCTGAGAGAGACACTCGAATATATATACACTCAATGCACTTTACCTAGGACGGAACTCGAGCGGAATTCCAGTGTGGTAAAATGCATAATGAATGGGAGGGGGAGGGGGGACCTCTAAAAATCTAATTAGACAACAAAAAAAACAAAAAATAAAGGCATTGTTATTACTCGCCTCGAAGCGGTTATGGTCATAAAAAAAAGAAGATAAAGAAATTGACGGTAGAACCGTGTGGGGTTTCTTTTTGAAAGTCGGCTCAGTTCCGGGCAATGTATATCGCGTTTTGCAAATGAAACAATAAAATCGAGAGAGGTGGTAGGCAGAGGGGGGCAGGAACTGTGCCTCAACACGCGCACTTGTAGTTGAGTTGCTGTTGTTGTTGTTGCTTTGGCCGTAAATGGCTGATGAGGCCAACTTAATTATACCGTTAGATAGATCTCTTTCTTTTGGCCAACACGTTTTTTTTTTTTAGCTCATTTGCAAATTGCGGCATTTTCAAAAGGGTACTGCAAAGATAGGTATGGAGAAGGGTGGACGGGTGGAGTGAAGAGAGAGAGGTGTAGAGAGAGGGGTAAGGTGGAAGAGGTAGCAAGGCAAATTGTGCCATTTCAAGCGCACTTGAAGAGGCTTAAAGAGAGCAAGAGAAAGAGGAGGAGGCAGAAGAGAAGCTTGTCTAATTTATGTGACAGCTCTGCGAGAATTCGTGTAGAATATTTAAGACGTAGAAGAGTGAGAGAGAGAGAGAGAGGGAGAGAGCAATTCTGCTATATAGCGAAATGAACTAATTGCGTGATAATGTACTGGAAGTAACGGCACTTCAATGCGTAATTAACTTATCTCTAAATCAACAAATTTGGTATATAACAATAATATTAACAATGACAATACTATAATATATAAAATGTGCTTGTACTCGGAGAAAATCGCTTGGGCAGCACCTGTCGTTGGTCACATACGCCCACAAATGTGTATTATACCTTTCAGTTCCGTCATTGCTAATGTGCGCCTTATTATACCATGATATACGACATTGCAATTGGGGGTGCATGCAGACATTAGACAGGAAGGGTGGCAGGGAGAGGAAATGTCATTAAGTGACCATATGGCTTAGGTTTCTAGGCTATTTTCACTGAGTTGCCTAGGCGATATTACAAATAAACAAACAGAGAGAGAGAGAGAGCAAAAAAGAGAGAGGGAGGTAAAGACAGAGACAGTGAGAGGCAGATATATTTATTTATAAATTTGTATATGAGTTCATAATTCAAAAGTTAAGCTCGGCACTTAAATAATGTCGAAAAATGTATAACCGGAAACCGCAAAGCAAGATGCGTAACGAATGACAGTGGCATGGAAATGGGTTTAGTTTTTTTTTTGTAGAATTATCTACTGGTATTACCCCCAAACTATATTCACTAACTGCAGCAACAATTAACCCAGTTTACATTTGCTTTTTTTTCGGCTACAAAACTCACATTAAATTTGTGTTGAATAAAAGTTGAAAAACTTGTAGAAAAAACGTGAAATTCATGGTGTAATATTTGAAGTGTAGCAAATATGTGAATCACTTTAGTATGGGAAATACTTCTATACTACAAGGGGGGTCTAGAAGCAAGTCAAGTGTGTGTGTGAGTGGTGTGTGCTCTCTGGCACATGCTGTTCCCATTTTCATTTCTATGCTTCCCCTTTCTAACATTTCAATTTGCCTGTTCCCCTCTCTCTCTCTCTCTCCCTTGCTGCGTTCCAGTGACTGATCTTGTACTTGCCGCACTATAAAAAAAACTCATAACTCTAAAAACAATTTCCTTTTATAGTTCTGTCTCTCTCTCCCCCTCTCTCTCTCTCTCTCTCTCACATTGTTGCGATTCTAATGTAGTTTTCACTTGTGCCATGCAAGAGTTCATTGGCGCCGCCTTTCGAGACAGAGAGAGAGATAGATTGTGGAAGGGGGGGGGCGGGTACAACGCCCCCAACTCAAAGAGACAAATATGAAGAAGAAGAAAAAAGGCTCGTTTGACGCTCGTGACCTTCAATGGCCACAGTCAAGTCGAGTCTATTGTGAATGGCTGAGGATGCCGACACGCAGACGCAGACGAGAGTAGCCAAGAGGCGTTTCGGTCTGTCTGTCTCGCTTCCTCTCTCCCCTTCCTTCTCTCCCTCTTCCTGCTGTCACCCTCAACGGAAGCCATTGCCAGGCATTTCTGCTGTAGTCAACACTTTGTAACGGCTCTTCTGCCAGCATATTGCGTAGTCTTTGGCAACTTGCAACTTGCTGCATGTTGTTGTTACCCCTTCCCTCCCCTACTACTGCTCCCTTTGCGTTTTGCATTTTGCAGCTGAGATGTCTTGATGCTGATAACCCCGTAGCCAAAAAAACCGCATGGTAAAAGTGACAGATGCATAAGGAAAAGAAACAACAACAACAACAAAGACGACAACAACTGCAGAAAGCAATGAAATGTTTTTTATACTCAGTACTTATGGGGTAATAAAAGGGTATTATGTGTTTGTAAATATAAGTGGAGAATGCATGGAGAAGTTAAATTGCAGAAAGAAGATTCAGCAGAAGTTGATTAGATATATTCTATGAGGATTTCAAGCATTGAGAGACTCTTATATTTTATATACGCAGTAAGAATATTGGCTATATAACGCATACTTCAGTTATTATGGGCATTTTATAATATTTTATAAGCTATATACAGTTTTATACTTGAAATCATTCAAACCAACAAGTTTCATTAGGTTTTCAGGGTGAATATTGAAAGTATAAAGGGATTGGTTATCTATTGATCGTATTTTGAGGATACGCTCTTTGAAAGATTCTTTTATCAACATTTTTTGAAATATTGTAGTGTTTTCTTTTGATATATATTAATTTCTATCCCTCAATCTATTGATTTATAAGGTTTCTTGTTGAATATAAGTTCTATATATATTCCTATGGCTTGTCAGTCAGTTTCAACAGGATTCCTTATTAAATAGTAAAGATACGAACTTGTTTGGTAACTTTTAATATCAATAACAACTTCATTATCAACTTCTTTTTGCTTTATATAAGGTTCTTTCTTCTTGAACTACATATTCTGCAAGTTTTAACTGTATTCTCTAGTAAACAATTAAGATGCAAACGAATTGCGTATCTTTTCTTACTTCTTAACTCTTTGCGGAGTATCTTCTAGTTAATATCACGCGACTATTGCCTCTCCGTGCAGCTAGTCCTCTCCCACTGGTATCTCTGTTTGTCTGTCTCTCTGCCTTTCTGTCTGTCTGTCCATCGTGTCTCCCTCGCAAGTTGCCGTTTGTTGTTGCAGCTTATCGCTGTGGGGCCATCTGTGCGGGGCCAACAGAGCCGTAAAGAAATTAATTCGCCTAACCCTGTCGACACCTAACACAAGGTTGAGCTTGGCTACAACTACACCCACAAGACAGAGCTGCATGCCACACACACACACACACACACACACACCCGATTAGTCTTTTATTTGAAATGAAGAAGACGCTAGTTGAGGCTTTCACTCTGCTCTCTGGTCTATTCTGAAAGGGGAAAAAAGAGGAGAAGGGAACTGTAGGCCACCCGCATCAATTTCGTGCCTTGCACTTTTGGCTGACTTATGCAAATTTTGTCACAGTGCAAGGGGGAGGGGAGAATAGACTAGGGGTTAACGGCTAACGATGATGATGACTACTGAAGGCCTCCTCAAAGTCAAGACAAGTCAAGTCGCTGTCTAATTATGCAAATCGGCTTAGTGGCAATGTGCATGGACAACGTGCTGCCCCCAAAAAGGAAGCCCAAAAAAAGCCAACTTGGCCAATTGCTCACATTGGGAGGCGGCCTCGCCCTCGAGCTGGGAACCCGAGGGATCTTTGGGAATCATTGTTGGGGGCGCCTTCATTTTCTGCATAATTGACGAGCGTCATTTTCATTTGGCGTCGATCAAACGTTGGCAAAGAGCCCGGAAATTCCGCGGCAAACTATGCGAATATTTTGCAGCATAAAGCGTTGCATGCCACATTAAAATAAGTTAAGACGTGAGTGTGGCAGTGTGTGTGTGGCAGTGTGTGCGTGTGTGTGTTTGTGTGGAAATTTGCGGAAATGCAAAACGAAATATTTTCTTGCAGCGAGTGTGAAAAACTTGAAAATGTTTCATGTCCGTTTGGGTGAATAAACAAAAGCAAAAGAAAACAGAGAGGGGGAGGGTGAAGGAGGGAGGAGGAGTAGGCATAGAAGGGGGAGGAGTAAGCATAGAAGGGGAAGGATTAGGAGTAGAAGGGGAAAGTGGACTAGAAGGAGGAAGTGGAGTAGCAGTTGGAACTGGCAGTTGCCAGCGCTGCAGAACTGCATTGTTCCGCTCGAACGGTCACTCAAGGCACTGAGAGAAAATTGTATGTAAGAAAGTGAGAAAGACAAGTAGAATTTGCAAATAAATAAAGTCAGCTAGAGTTTCTTGCAGTGCATAAAAAGACTGTCGAAAGGCAAAATACAAAAGTAAGTTTCCACTTCATCAAGTCAGCTCCCAATTCTACACAGTGCACTGCATTAAAGACTGTGTGAGAAAGGGAAGCATGTATACATCTTTACATATATACAATCCATACATCTTAATTTCTCTCAGTGTGCCGCTTAACATCTCCGCATCAACTACCAATTTCCCACAGTGTAACACGCAACTTCGCTGTGTGCGTGGCAAACATTTTTCTCACTGCGTAAATTGCAAGCTGCCTGCCTCAAGTTGCAAGTTACCTGCCTTAAGTTGCAAATTCCCAGTTCCTTTCTCTCCCTTCTCTTCCTTCTTCCCCGTTGACAGAGTTCTTGTTGGGGTGGGCGTGGCAAGTTCTTGGGTTAATAGCTTGCCCTACGTACTTGCAAAGTTGTGCAAGTGATTGCTGTTGCCACTTGCACAAGGTATTTGCATGCAGCACAGGCTGCAACTGTGCTGGCACCTCCACTGACATTTGCCCCGCCACATTTCGACTGAGATTCCCTATAATTCACTTGATTGCTAGGCTCTCTGCTGTTGCCAACGCCGTCTAGTTTGGCAATAGAACAACGAATTAGCCGAAACTAAGTGGCCGCCAGTTGCACATTATGTTAGCTACTGAATTGCCACAGTGAGTTGTGCCCCCAAAGAGTTGAACCAAAGAGCTGCATCAGTGTTGCCCCAGTGTTGCCTGGTTAACTAGCCAGCGCACACGCTTGCGCAATTTCCACTAATAATCTCTAGGAAACGACGATGACGGGACGACGACGACACGCTTTGCTTTTCACACTCCTTGTCAATGATTGGCGATCTGCAGCCTCAGTGCAAAGCCAATTGCTTCCGGTTGAGTGAGAGGAAGAGAGGGAGAAGGAGGGAGGAGGACAGACTGTAGACTCTTGAGTTAAAGAAGGAGTGAGGAGAAACTGTACCTCTTACTCTTGTACCTCCTCTCGTACCTCCTCTTGTACCTTCTCCTCTTGTACCTCTGCCTCTTATACCTCCTTCTCCTATACCTCCTTCTTCTATACTTCTTCCTGATATACCTCCTTCTCCTATACCTCCTCCTTTTGTACCTCTTCTTGTACCTCCTTATTGTATACCTCCTTCTCCCATACCTTCTTCTCCTATACCTTCTTCTCATATACCTCCTTCTCATATACCTCCTCCTGCTGTACCTCCTCCTCTTGTACCTCCTCCTCTTGTACCTCTGCCTTTTATACCTCCTTTTCCTATACCTCCTTTTCCTATACCTCCTCCTGATATACCTCCTTTTCCTTAACCTCCTCCTGATATACCTCCTCCTACTCCTATACCTCTTCATCTTGTACCTCCTCCATCTATATCTCCTCCTCCTTTACCTACTCCTGCTATACCTCCTCCCTCTCCTTCTCCTCCCCCTACTACCTCCCACTGTCATTGCTGAGAATCTCTCGAACGTGACCAGGCGGAGGCAAATTGGACAATACAAATCTCCACAGCAATTCCAATTCGTATTCCCCAATTCGAATTGGAGTCTCTCTGCTGCAATTACCTCTGCAAATTTGCACGCGCACAATTGCAATTAGAGTTGCCTCTAACTGTAAAAATGGGCGTGGTTACTTTGGTGTTGCCAACTGCGTTTGCTTAAATTGCAGTGCTGTCAACATGACCAACACCACCTGCTGCTCACCTGTCTGCAAAACTTACTTGGCCTGAGTTGAGTTTTCTTTTGAAATTTTTGTTTACAGTAATCGCTTTTTCCGGTTTCACTTGTGTTAATTAAATTTAGTCGTAGCAAATGCTACGTATTATAAATTAAAGCAGGCAATTTTCAATTAAAACTCATGTTGGCAACTCTGGCAACTAATTTTCTTTCGGGGTGTAGCGCACAATTTGCTGCCTTAAACTAAACGAATTGTGGGCGTACTTTGCTGTCTCTAAAACTCTTCCTGTCTCCCCTCTCTCTCTCCCTCTTTCTGTGTGTTCGTTCTACAACTCTTGCAGCTTTCTAGGCTGTGCAGAGAAAGCTCATCATCATTACAAATCTTGGTTCGAACTGTGCCCAAACTGACTCTGCCGCTGCCGCTGCCTCTGCCTCAGCCTAGTCACATATCGCAGTTGGCGCATCTATTACAATTTTGTTTATCGCGATGCTCTTGAATTACCAATAACCCAAAGAGCAGGAGGAGGAGGAGTGGGTAATCCTCTCTAGCCCCCAATCGAACTAACTTTGATGAGGCAAGGCAAATAAAAATGATGAGTTTTTTCCCGTTTTGGGTGCGGCTTTTGTTCGTCTTCGTCTTTGGCTTTGGCTTTGTCTTTGTCTTTGTCTTAAATCGATTGCTCTCTCTCTCAAGTTGAAGGCGCCAATAATCTTAAAATTTAACTGCCTTTAACTGCATTCAATATGTTTAGTCAGCTTTGGTTAGTCTATAAGAAAGTCTTTGCTACGTTTTATATTTACTAAGCTCTTCATACGAAGTTCCCTTGTAAACTCATCGAGCATCGTCAAGTGCGCAAGATTGAATCGGATGCGAGAAGAAATCGTCACGCGAGGCAACAAATGACACAGTCATGGAAGACTCAGGCTTCTCTCCTTCTCCCACTTCTCCTCCTTCATCCCATGTTGTTGAAAACTTTATTACGATATTAACACATTCGACTCGTAGACATGGCGAGGGGAGAGAGGAAAGCAAAGATTAATACTTTGTATCCTGTCTTAAGTTTTGTTTCTTCCTCTTTCTATTGATGCAATTCCCTTGCTGTGCGTGGGTATACGATATATGTTTAGGGAATCCCAAGTGTATTGTGTGTGTGTGTTTGTGTGTCTATGTGCCTTGTGCCGTTCCCTGTGGGTTTTAGAGCTTCTTCTTTCTTTTGAAAATCATTTAAAAATAATTAAGCTCATGTTGTTTTCTTTCAATTGCGCCCACGATTTGTTGTAGACTCCCTCTTCAAATGATTTTGTTTCAGAAATTTCTTGACATTAATCTCGGGTTTAGGGTTACAAAACACAGCACACAAGCTGCAGCAGCTCAGCGTGGGCGAGGAAGTTCGATCACTCGGATCGTAAATCAAAATGTGCAACGGAAGTGCAGGAAATACAGTTTGAAATGAGAGAAGTCTCTTTGTTACACACGCACACGTACGATCTCTTTGTTACACATTACGATATTGAATTACAAGCGGGATTTATTGATTTTTAACGCATGCTTTATTATTGTTTTCAAGTCGTTAAGTATTAATGGGAGCTGAGGGAAGAAGAAAGGGTTATTGGGAAACCCTCATGGGTGTGGTGATTGGTAACAAGTTCGTTATTGAAGTGAGCCCTGTATGAGTGTGAGTAAGTTGAGAGATCAGTTAAGCTATAATTGAAAATAGAAGTCGGAGTTTGGTAGTGCTAAAGGGTCTTTGCAGTCAATAATATTGTACTAATAATGAATAAATATTGAAATTAATGAATAATGAAATTTTGATGGGAATGTTAAAGGTAAAAGTAAAACATTTGTAGAATATAGAATACATACATAATGAGAATAATAATGAAAATATTAATGGCAATAATAACGAGAATAAAAATGGTAGAAGTAGTGAAAATAGTAATGCAAACAATAATGAGAATAAAAATAAAGAAAATATGCAGAATTATAATTAAAATGACAATAATAATGCGTTAAAAATGGTATTGGTAATGAAATAAATATAATAATAATAAAAATAATAATGATATTAATAATGAAAATATTAATGAAAATAATAATGAGAATAATAATTAGAATAATAATGAGAATAATAATGAATATAAATTAATGAGAACAACAATTAAATTTATAATGAAAACTACAATGAAAATAATAATATTATAATAATAATAATGAAAACAATAAGGCACGATATTAATAATGAAATCACATTAAATATAATGAGATAAATAAGAATAATTATAATGAGAATATTTATCAAACATCTAACGAGATAAATATTGCCAATAATGATGATAATTATAATGAGAATAGCAATAAAAGTAATTCCCTTAGCATACATTCATTACAAAATGTGATTTACGACAGCACATTCATTAGTTGAAACTCTGATTCATTAGTTGTTGCAGCTGCAGTTGTGTTATTGTTGTTGCTGTTGTAGTTGTTGCTGCTGCCGCCTTTGACATGTGTCCAGAGTTGAGATGACAACATGAATTTAAATTGCCACAGTCGGCGCACACCTTTGACTCTCATTTGGTGAGCTGACAAAAAGCGCTAAACGTGGCCACAAATGGACGTGCAACAACAACAGCAGCAGCAGCAGCAGGCACTGTGGCGTGCAAATTAGCTAACAAATCGTTTGCAACATGTTGCCGCGCAGCATGTTGCTGACTGCAGGCGGGCACTCTGCTGCATTCGAATGGGGCAAATTGGCAATTGGAATGGCAATTTCCAAAGTTGGCAATTGTTGTTGTTGTAATTGTAGTTGTCTCTGCTTCTTGTAGTTATAATTTATGACTTTTAATTTGCCACTTGTGCAAGATTTATGGCAAAACTCGAAAATTGAAATGCAATCAAAAATATTATGTTAACCTCTGACACTGTCGACAAAAGTATAGAAACAACAACAAATTGAAAAACCAGCGGGCTGCATAAATCAGTTATGGGGACGACAGTTTGTGCCCGCCTTGTGGCGCCCTTTGTGGCAGCAACAGCAGCAGCAGCAACTAAAACTGGAGGTACTGAACTTCAGTAAAGAGAAAAGCAAAAATTGATTGACAAACCATGAAATTGCATTTTCTTTTTTCACAATTTGTAATGGAATTTTGTGCCAGTGCTTGGAAAGTTGCTGAACTCTGAACTCCCTGACTGCCTGCCTGGGAGCGTGGCGTCCTTTTGGCTGCACTGAGATCCTGTGCAGCTCAAGAAACAATGGAAATTGTTGGCTTATCAAGCATTGCGCATTGATCTCCAGCTGAGTAGCTCAACTGAAACTGATCAAAACAGAGTTTGGCGTAGACATGACAACATAACTTGGTAGACCTCCCTCCTGTTTGGTATTCCCTCTCTATTCCCTCTTGAACCTCCCCCTAGCCTTGCCACATGCCACCCAGGCGCAAATGCATTTCCTATTTGCGGCCTTGGCTTCCTTCCTTCCTCGTCTTGTGGCAAATTTAGCCATTTTTTTTTTTGTTTCTTAGCCATTGTTTGCATAAACATTTTGCAGTTGCTGTTCAGCTTCTTCTTCTTCTGCTTCGACGCCTTGTTCGGCGTATTTATTTGCACGCTTCCATGAAGTCTTAGCCTGCTCTGTGTAGCTCTCTTGCTACTCCCCTGGCTACCCCACTAGGCCTGCTCTAGGCCTGCTCTGTGTCTCCCTCTTAGCCTCCTCTAGTTTCCTCTCTCTTGCCTTGCTTCTGATGTCTTTGTTGCAGTCGTTGAAGCACAACAAATGCTCAAAAATAAACATTCGAAAACGTGCTGTGCATGAGGAAAAACGGCAAATGGAAAATGCAATGCAGAATTGAACAGAAGCCGAGAAAAGAGTTAACAAAGTTGCCACAAAGATTGCCAACAACAATGTATAATAGTACGTGGGAAACTTAAGAATTTATGGCTACAATTAGTAAGCCAAGAGTTTATAGCGCCACATACAGAACTGACCTCTAAGAACTCCACATACAACGTAGCTTGCATAGTATATTAGCTTCAGTTTGATTTATTCATGTCATGCACTTCTCTTATCTTATCAACTTCTCTTCTCTATCTCTGTACTGTACTCATTCATTATATTATATAGATGGCTTTATTAGCACACTTAATGCCATAATTTATGGCACTAATTAATGCACTGCGCTTCAGTTTTTCCACTCCAAAGTGGGCCAACTATATATACTGTATATATATGCTTTATCGATTCGTTGTTATCGCCTCTGGCATCAACTGTGTCAACAAAGCTATCGAAAGCACTTTTCTAACATACAACTCCCAATTTTCCTGCTCTATTTGTCTCTCTCTTTTGCACTGCCCTTCCTTCTCTTTCTTCCCTCCTTATCTCTCTTTCTAGTTCTAGTTCCCCCATTGAAATTTTGTCGCGTGTCTCTCGTTTCCTCTCACCCCAAAACTACTCTCAACATGTCATGCACCAATGCCACATGCATAGAGCCAGAAAATTGGGTGAAAATCTTATTTCATTTCCCTTCCCCTCCCTCCTTTCTTCCCCTACCCTTACTCATTCTCGAGTCAACAATTTTCTGTCCATACATAAATTGTTTTCATGACTAGAAAAAGCTTTTCTCGTTGCCTTTTTCAATTAGCATAACAAACTATGTCTCGTTTGGTAGAGTTCCCCTCTCTTTCCCACTGCCCCCCCCCCTCTACAGAGTCAACACCCACTCTAGAAATTCAAATACGGCGCCCATTTTTGGTATGGAAGAACTTGGGGGGAACTTGAAGCATAGTTTTCCATATCGGGCAATAGATTTTCTCATGTTGTTGTGGTTTGTTTTCCTCTTGTTGTTGCCTGTCACTTTTTTGGAAGATTTTTTGTTGGGTTTGTTGTGGGTTGCGTGTTGTTGTGGCATGTGTGGATTAATCGGGAAAGAGGGAGATGGAGGGGAACAGAGGGGAACTGCCAAGTGTGTCCAAACATTTCACTTGAGAAGGCAAAAACCCAAACAAATCATCGATTCTGTCGCGCGCCCCTATATAAACATAAATTATATATTTATAAGCCAGTTCCACATAGAGAGAGAGAGAACTGTCAATTCTACATTTTCACTAACTTTTCTTCTCTTTCTTCTCTTCTCTTTCTAGGTAAGAATCATTATCCACATGTAGATCTGTCTTGGGCTCTTGTCTTTGCACATGTTGCGTAAGTTTATTCAGCTTCAGGCAGCCTGTTTATTTTGCTTAGTTTTTGGTTTAACTTCCGCAATTATAAATGCCATTTCTCATATGGAGGGAATGACTAACTCTACCCTGTCTCTCCCCCTTCACTCTCTTTTCTCTTTCCCACCTTGCGTGCAGTTTTCAATTTATCTTTTTGGCCGCGGAAAACTCATTGCAATGTGCAATCAATAAAAGTTGAAACCAATATTGTTGTAATGCCAACAAATGTGCAAACATGTAGAGTATATAACGGTTTATATAGTGAGTTATATAGTGTATTATAAAGAGAGTGCCAACTGTAGTTAAGGATGCATAAGCTACGCTTTCACTCAAACAAACTCATCATCATTTGCTGTGTGTATTTTGTGTGATTGATTGCCAAATGCAGTTGAGTCAAGAGTTGCCATATCTACTTTAAATCGTTGTAGATACGAGTATATATATTTATAGTCTACATATGAGTCAATTTAGTACGTGATTTGTTGCCATATATTGCTGAGTGCACTATAAACACGTTAAAACTCTTTATAGACTAAACACAAATTGAGAGAGTTGTCAATGAACTTTGCAAGTTTTTTACCAACTACAGTTTTTTGCTCCATTTAATTTTAATTTTTTTTTTCCAGTGTTCTCTTAGTTTTAATTTGAATTGAGACTATCTCTATATGTTCTTTTTTTCACTTTCTTTATGTGTTACTATAGTTATTCTTTTCTAGTTAATTTCTAAAGTGAAAAGAGATGAACAAGTCGAAGTTTCTTTGTTGAACTTGAAACTTTTTCAATGAAGCTTTTGCTCAGTTAAACTTTCTTTTTTGTTCTTTAGAATTTCCCAGTCTTTAGTTAACTTGAACTGTTTCTGCTTTATATATATTTTGTTTGTTTCCACTCTTCTCTTTTGTTTATCTCTTTCAATTCTTGCCTCTCTTTACCTTCCCTGTTTTCCCTTATAATACTTTCCTTATTTAATTTCACATTGACTTTTCTTCTTTAGAACTTACCGAACCTTCAATCGTGCTGCTTAGAGTTTCTTTCTCAATATTCTCGCTCTCTTCTGCACTTGTTTCTGTCCTTCTTTCTCTCTCCCTCCCCCCTCCTTCTTTCTCTCTTTCATCTCCATTTCTTGCCCCTTTCAATTAGCTAATTACGCCTGCTAAACGTTGCCAACTAATCTGTTCAGCGCGATAACTTTTATTATTAGCCACCAAGCCGATCATCATCATCTTCATCAGCATTAGAGAGAGATGGAGAAAGAGAGGGAGAGAATAGCCTGCAATTACTTTGATAAAGCCCGAGCCCTGTGCAGCACAGCTTGTCGTTGTGTCTTGTAAACAGCGGACAGCAAATGCTTTGAAGAAAGATGCGCCTCGATTGCAGGGCAGATCAGACTCCCCCCTCCCCTCTCCTCTTCTTCCCTTTCCCTTTCCCTCTCTCCTCTCTCTCCTCTCTCTCTCTCTTCTCTTCCCTCTCTCTCTCTGTCTCTATGTCACCCCTTTGAACTGCTGCTGTCAGTTTGTGCATCTGCTCAGCGATTGCATTCGACAACTCTCGACAGTCGATTCGAGTTGGCTTGTCCGGCCTGGCATTACCAATATTGGCAAAACAATTCGTTGTTGTTGCTGCTGTTGTTGTTGTTGCTGTTGTTGTTGTTGTTGAACTTTTTGCCCGGCAAAAGACAATCTGCGTCTCTGTCTGGCCGTCTGTCTATCTTCCGGCAATGTTACAATGTGTTTTTTGTTGCATCAGTTTCAGTTTTGTTCGAGCTGTCATTGATTTTAGCCTTTTTCTAGCTGCAGTTGTAGCTGTCAATCTCTAGCTGGCTGGCGATTTGCAGCTGATATGTCAGCGAGAAAAGGTTTGACAGAGGAAAAAGAAGAGATAGAGCGAGAGAGAGTAAGAGAGAGATAGTAGAAAGAGAGCGAGAGCGGAAGCTGTCAGATGTTGCAATTGAGTCACCACGATCGAGAGAAGATTGAGAGGGGAAAAGCAAGAGAAAGAGGGGAAGAGGGGGAGTGGGGGTCATGTAACTATCACCTCGTAAGGGGGGCAACACCTCCACAGACCCGGCACGTCTGCCCCAGAGCTGTTGCTCTCTACCCTACACCTTCACGATCATATTTGTTGCTCGATTGGGGCAACGATTTATACGTGACGTTGCAGCGAGGCAGGGATTATCATAAAATCGTCACGTGATAAATTTGCTTTTGGGTGAAAATTGAAAAACACACTTGCAACTTCATTTCCATGCAACATGCACGAGATGCAAATGCATGTGCCCCCATGTTGTTGCTGCTGTTGCTGACTTTCTAATGCCACCAACTGTTGCAAGCAGCGCGCGAATAAAAAGGGTGCGAGGTGTTTGTGAATATTTGTCATACTGCTAAATTGTTACGGTTATGATGTATGATGATTGCAGCTCGTTGAGAGTCTGTGCCACATGCCACATGCCACTTACAAAGGCGACAACATAATCCCAGATGAGCTGATGACGCACTATCGGAAGCAGCGCGTCCTTCTCTCTCTCTCCTCGTTGCAAATTGTCGTTTGGCAAATTGCTAATAAAGTTGCCAACTGCGTTGCCAACTGTCTGTCTGCCTGTTCGACTTCGCGTTGCCAATAAAATTGGTTTTTATTCAAATTTTTATGAACTTGAATTGCAGCCGCACTTGAAGGTGTTGCAGTTGTGTTTGTGTGTGTGTGTGTGCGATCGTTTGACTTCGTTATGCGACCCATTGTCGTAGGCCACTGTGCACAGAAGGATCTGTTAAACTTTCACTGGTCAGCGACGTTGAATTGAGTGTGAATTGTATTCGCCGCAATTTTATTGCAGTTTATAGATCAATTTAAATTGAATTGCAGCGAAAGTTGAATTGGGAAGTCTATAAGGAAATTTAACTGGGGCTGGAAAGAGATTTAAGGTTCAGTTGGAAGAGAATTCTGCTAACTTTACAATTGTTATTTGTATGGTTACTTTTGTATTAAAATATAACAATCGGAAACAAAAGGGTTCTATAGTTGTAGATCACAGTTCAAAGAGGAACGATCGATGATCACTGATCAATATGGTACGAACGAGGATCACAGTTCTATGAGGAACAATCGGTTATCACATATTAATAATGAACGATAATAGATCATAAATCGATGGGGAAAAATAGAAGATCACAGCTCAATGAGATCAACGATATTTGATTAAATATCGATAAGGAACCATCTTAGATGAGGGATCGATGACGAACGATTGTAGCTAAGAGTTCAATAACGATTGGGGATACAATTACAGTATATTGAAATTATAATAAACAAAGGGATTACTTACTTACCAACCCATAATCTCTAATAGATCATTGATCGCAGAGCGTACTTGTGTATTTGATTGTAGATGACAGATCAATGGGAATCTAATGTTGATCACAGTTCAATGAGGAGTGAGCTCAGATCACAGTTCAATGAGGAAAGTTTGAGGATCACAGATGGATCAATGAGGAACGATCTCGCATGAGAGATCGCTGAGCAACGCCAGTAGATTAGAGATCAATGACGATTAAGGATACATACATTGAAGTTACAATAAACAAATTGGTTTTCTTGCTTACTTTCCTTACAAACCTTTAATTTGTGATCTGATTACTGATCGTAGATGACAGTTCAATTAGAATCCAATGTAGATCACAGTGCAATAAGGAACGATTGTAGAGAACAGTTCAATGAGCAGCAATATCAATGAGGAACAGTCGTTGCATACAGTTCAATAAGAAACGATCGTCAATAAGTGATCCAGAAGATTGCAGATATTAATATATGATGATATTCAAAGTATAATTACTAAAGGCTTGTTAACTAACTTCACTTTTAATTTACTTAGTTACCTTAATCTGTGATCAGTGATCTACAGCGATCACAGATGGTGGCTGCTTCCCATGCTTGCCTTATAGTCCTCAATCTCTTTTATTTCTCACTCTTACCAAGTTTGCAGTTCAATGTACGCTAGACAATTGAACATTAAGCACGCTTTGCTAGTCTTTTGCCCCTGTTGCGGTCTCTTTCTTTCTTTTCATTGGATCTCTTTCACCATAGCCATAGCCACAGTACACAGCACACAGCACATGCCATCCGAGACGAAAAATTCCCGGTAGACATAACACAAGATATTCGATGTGAAATGCTATTGAACCCAGCCCACATTATTAACGCCCCAGCCAGGTAGGCAGACACACACACACAGAGAGGGAGAGATATACAGCTAGAGTGGGGGAGAAGGAGAGAGAGAGAGGGAGTAATAGGAAAAGAAATATTTATATTTGCGATTAAATGGGCTTTAAATAATGTCGCACTGGGGGTTGGAGAGCTGCACAAATTGCTGTTGGTAGCAAATCACGTACAGGAAAGTGTTGCCCACAATGGGCAGGAGGCAGTACCCGGGTCCGAGAGTGCCGAGTCAAGTCCGGGCCAAAGATTCGCTGACTGAGATTGCGCCCCCCAAACATGAGTTTAGTGTTGGGTCACTGGACTTTTACTTTGCTTGATCGTTGATCCCTTTTGAAGAGGGGGATGTGGATGTGCCTCCTTATGCACTTTCTTCTGGGCAGCGGGAGGAGGGAAAATCAATTTTTTACACCAAAAACTTGGTGATCGAATCGTGGCCAGCAAGTGCAGTCACACACACACACACAGACAGACACACACCTCACCTACACACACATGTCATCCTCGTCGAACGGCGTTGATTGTCGTTTATCTTGGGGAAGTGCCTGGACAGACTGTGCCTGGGGGAGCCGTGTATGATGGCCTGACAAGCTGCTGCTGCTGCTGTTGCTGCTGTTGTTGTTGTTGTTGTTGTTGCTGACCCCACTGTGTGACCCCAGTGTGCACACAGCTACAGCTCTGTGTGAGTTATGAACCCGTTCGCCTCTTAATGAGTTACACAGCCTGTCGCCGAGGGCAGCCGTAGGCAGGAGGCGGCACACTACAACTACGACAGTACCCTGGACTGACTTATGCATTTTGTGGTTATGTTTTGATTTTGTAGCTTCTGGGCATGATGTGCCGCCCCCTCTCCCTCTCCCTCTCCCATGCTGCTGCTCCTGCTCCTGCTTCTGCTCTTCCTACAAATTGAGGTGTCGTAATTGTTGGCAAAAAATGTGGATGTCGATGTGGATTCACTTTTGGCTGTTTGTTGTTCATCTCCACCTGCTGATAGTGAAAGTCAACTGCACAAAAGCTTTTCCATTGTCTTCACTTGTTGTAGTTGTTGTTGTTGTTGTTGCCAGGCTTTTGTCTTTGTTTTCATTTGCCCCCGGATAGTTTGAAACCAAAAACTCATTTGCAATGTTAACGAAATGACCAAAAAAAAAATAAATATAATTTATAGTTTGTAATTGCGTTCAAATCTTTGTTTATAGCATAGTTAGCAGAGGATTGTAGACTGCGCTACATAATATATTTGTTTCTCTTTATAGATCCCAGTCAGTGTTATTTGGCCAGGGTATTTATGCGTCACAATTTGCCACAAAGACAACAACTTTTACTTTTTCCTGAGCGCATTTAACAATTATTTATTTTATTTTATTTCTCTCAATGTTTTTACATATATTTTTGGGTAATTACAATCGAGGCAATTGTATATGTATGTACAACTCTCTTTGTGGCCACTTAATTTGCCAATTGTGGGTTTTCAATTATAGTCTTGGTCTTGCTTTTTTTTTGTTGTTCGTTCGTTCCCAGTGCCGCGCCCCCAATTTGCAACTTGTCATGGCAAGACAGTGAAGCGTAATGCGAGACGCCCCAAGATGCTGCTGCAACTTGCCTCGACTTGAGGTCAAACGGGAGAGGGTTCAATGAAAATTAAAGATCATCTCCATCTTTCTCTCTCTCTCTCTCTGTGTAAACTGGACGCTCGTTTGATGATGATAGACAATTGAGAAATGGCATAAAAGGGGTGTGTACTATGGTATTTTGCATGGAGATTAACTTTATTAGTTAACCATTTATGGCTTGTTTGGCACTAGATAATGGTGGGGCAGGTTAAGCCAACAAAGGATTTGTTAACCTATAAAGAAGCTGTTTAAGTATTTGAACCCTAGGGGTTCCTTCTGTCTAACAACTGATCTTGATAAGTTAGAGAAAACTCATCAAACTGTTCTCAAATAAACCATTCTTAGGTTAGAGCTTTGGTTTCCCCACTTTCCATCATTACATTAATGTTTTCAAGCATTTCTCATTTACACAGCAAGGTTTAAGTGTTCCTAAGGTCCTTGTCTGAACCGTTCTCACGTTGTGGATTTACAGTACCCACCTGGTTAGACTACTACAATATAATGTTTGCAAGCTGTTCTCAGATGTGCCTAAAACTAAACCGTTCTCAGATTGAGTTTGAAGTTTTCCCCTGAACCTAGCCCAAACTATTCTCAGGTTAACTGTTCCAGGTTGACTGTTCTCAGATTGACTGTTCTCAGGTTGACTGTTCTCAGGTTGTCTGTTCTCAGGTTGACTGTTCTCAGATTAACTGTTCTCAGATTAACTGTACTCGGATTAAATGTTCTTAGATTAACTGTTCTCAGATTAATTGTTCTCAGATTAATCTGTGCTCAGATTAAATGTTCTCAGGTTGACTGTTGTCAGATTGACTGTTCTGAGAACATTCAGGTTAACTCCTTTTACAATTCCACAAAACGACCCTCGGTACCCACCTTCTCTACCTTCTCTACTAAACTGACCTTGATGGAAACAAAGAGAGAGAAAACTCATTAAAGTGTTCTCAGATAAAGCGTTCACATGTTGGGGATGTACTGTACCCAGCTGGTGAGACTAGAACTGTTCTCAAATGAGTCTTAAACTAAATCGTTCTCTGATTGAGTTTGAAGTATTCCCAAGGTCTCAGGTTAACTGTTCTCCGGTTAAACTCTTCCCACAATCCCACAAAACGACCCTCGGTACCTATTGTGCTCTGCCTTCTCCACTCAACTGACCTTGATTGAAACAAAGAGTAGACCCAACTCAGATGCACAAAAGACTCGATTTGATTTTGGCCTTCAAATGGTTACTCTGCAATTGCAGTTAATAACGCGTAATCCAACTCGAAATCGCTTACTATAATTGCCCAATTTGAGTTGTACGCTAATTAAGCAAATGCATCGTTAACGTTGAATCATTTTCATCACATTTTCCGCTGCCATCCATCGTTTGTCATAAGTTGTGAAAATACATGTGAAAATGTCGCATAAGTTTCCCCTCCAGTTTATGCGGCCAGTTAAGTCGCTGTTTACCAATTTGGTAAGCTAAATCAATCATGAACATATGCTACGCCATTAACAATGGATTTGAAATCGGATTTGGATTTGTGACAAGGAAAGAGAGGAGAGAGAAGACTGCGATCTTTCCTCAATAATTCAAAATATGCTTAGCTTTCTATCGATGCTTATAGAGGGTTTACATTTTGCCAACATCTTGCTCGTCTTTGTTGACCTTCCTTCGATACCACTTGAGGAGGGTACTTCATACTCAAGACTATCGGATTACCAAAACAAGTCCGTGTCCAAGATCACTTCACACACCTCTCGAGTGGGGCTAGCCATATGTGTGTGGGACTATAAAAAGAGCAGCGACAAAATGACCCAAAACATCAACTCTTTGACAAGGTCATCAGAGGGAGAAGGAAAAAGAGAGAGAGAGAGAGAGGGCTCTGGAAAAGTCTTTTCATTCAATTGAGATTTTCTCCAAACCTACCCTGGCAATTAAAACGATATTTTGTGGTCAATGTACTCCGTATTCGAGATCCCGAAAAACTTTTGGGCTAACGACTTGTTAATTGTGCAATAAATAGAAAGCGGAAAGCCAAAGACGATGAAAAACAAAGCCCGTTTGAAGTAACTGTAGCTCTAACCGAGATGTTGTAATAATTGAAATTTAATGCCGACCACAGAGAGCAGAAGAAAGAAAGACAGAGGGCAGGAGAAAGCGACTAAGGATCTGAAGAGTATTAAATAACAATCAATGCAATCAAAGTGAAGAACACTCGCAAAGTTAAGCTCCGTAGAGTCTTAAGATTAATCCGTCTTTAAAAATTACTTTACGTTGCATTTTGGTTCAAGAAAAACTCGACAAAAATTATCTGAACAGTTAAAGCCGACAATTTCATAATCAGTTTAAGCATTAAAAGGCATGTAACATGTTTTTAATGAGACCACAGCAAGCCAAGAAAGGGGTGGGGGGGGCCAAGAAAGAAAAACTTCAAAACTTCAGACGAAACTTGTTCTCTGTCGCCTCCGCCAGAGCTGAGAGTCGAGAGCCAGACAAGACCATACTAGACCATATGCCATATGGCATATATGTATGTACAACCTTAGCCAGCGACCAAGCCGAGTGGACCACATGGGGGACGACAGCAGCGCACCGCATCTTTAAGAAGAACGTGACGCCAACAAAAGCCGGCATCATCGACTACGTCGAGTTCTTATCGTGCGACAGACAGACAGACAGATAGACAGACCGACCGGACCAAGCTTGGTTACGAACGTGACACTCGAACGTGATTATGTCAACCGTGTCGCGTTGTCGTCTCTTGCTCATATCTACTCCCCTGTCCCCTGTTCTGTCTGATATGTTACTCAATAGGCCGTGTCGGGCTTTAACTGTGCTGCGACCTGACTTTGCTCTCTCTCTTTCGCATTCCTAGAACGGTTTATAGAATTATTTCTGCTCTTCTCCTGTTTTTGGGTTTCGTCTGCTCTTTTTTTTACTTTAATTCCCAGTGCATTTACGCGCAGCACGTTGCATTGACATCATTTCAGGTGTTGTTTGTATTGTTATCTAGGTCAGCAGATTGCTCATTTGCAGCTGACACTGGGGGGCAGTTCCAGAGAGCTCACGCACAAACTCCCAGACAGATTAGGTGTGTGCATTGCTTTTAACACCCAACAAAAGACAGCTAAAGTTTTCATTGCAGTCATTTCCTTTGTGTTGTGTACCCTGTAATTGGGAAAAGGTTGCATGGGGGATGTGCAGTAGGGTGTAGAGAGAGTCTTAGCTCGTGAAAGGTCTACCAATAAAGCTAGTAATATTGAAAAAATGATCTTTCATAGAGCTTTTAACGTTTCTGCGAGATACCATATTAAAAGATCTCCCATAAAGTAAGAAAGATCTTCTCGAGAGCATGAACTTCATAGAGATAGCATGATAGAGCAAGCAAGATCACTTGTAGAGGTAGAAAGATCTTCGACAGAGCAATCAAGATCACTCGTAGGGCTAGAAAGATCTTTAATAGATCGAGCAAGATCAGAGAGCTAGAAATATCTTCCATAGAGCTGGAAAGATCTTCCATAGAGCTGGAAAGATCTTCCATAGAGCTAGAAAGATCTTCGACAGAGCAATCAAGATTACTTGTAGATCCAAAAAGATCTTTCATAGGCAAGCACGATCATTCGAAGAGCTAGAAAGATAGATCTTCCATAGATCTAGAAAGATTTTCTTTGGAGCCACTAAAAACTTTCTTATTCTTTATAGCAATATTTCCTTTTTATCAAGAATGATCTTACAGACATCTAACAAGATCACTTAACTTCTCTCAAACTCTAAAGGGTATCTTTCAGTTTCATACACTTCATCTAACATGAGGTTATGCTACATATTTTCTCACACCTCTGTTGCAAGTGTCAATTTCGTTGTATGTTTTCGTCTCTTTCCGCTTGTCATTTGTCATTTGTCGTGTCAATAGATCGAGAGGGAGAAGGAGAAAGGGTGGAAGAGGAAAAGAGAGAGAGAGAGATCTCTGTCACAACTCCCCCAAACCACGACCTAATGTTGTCCAGGTAATTAGAGTCGCAACTTGCTGTTGTTGTTAGAGTTCGTTCGTTTGCTTTCAGTGCTTGATGAGTTGCTCGCTCAAATTAGTTTGACTCGCGATCTGATTTTTGATATTCTCCCCGTCTATTTTGGTTCTATTTCGATTTGGAACTGTTCCAAAATGTCGTGACTATTTCACATAGAATGAAAAAATGTTGCGCGCGTTCCAATTTATGTGACAACTTGGAGACATTTTTCTCGTCTTCCTCTTCGTCTCGACTGCTGGTTCGTTGACCAGGAAAAGGAACTGCGGAAATTCTTTCGATTTGAATTCGCCAAAAATAATGTAGTATCTTAAGCCAGTTTAATGCGATACTATAACTTTAAGCGTGACTTTCATTTGCGAATGATATTTATGAGATACTTTCTTAGTCACGATGAGAGCACAGAACGAGGGAACTTGAGATTGTGTCTGTGTTTTTGTAATGCTACAAATGATTCATAGGCAAACGAAGAAACATAAGAAACAGAATTACAGAACTGGGCGGCGGTGGAGAGATCTACACCCCCCACTTCCTTCCCTCTTGCCACTGCCAACATGTCTGGGGGGGCGATAAAAATTTAAAAAACGCGGTCGAGGTCACGTACTGACATTTTCGTTAATCTTTGTTGTGGTTGTTGCTATTGTAGTTCCCATTGTTGTTGTTGCCACTGCTAGTTAATTGTTGTTGCTGCTGTTGCTGCTGCTGGGCGGGATTGCTCAACCTCATCGTCGCTCTATAGACAACAAATTCTGAGTCAACGAACCTCACCAAGAGATCTGGCGATATTATAGCAATACGTGCCCAGTATTTGGTTTATAAATAGACAACGCACATTAGAACAAACTATTTTCTTCTTTTTTTTTGCCCAGACCACACTTACAACATTTGCAAGAAACGCACAAAACAGAGAGAGAGAGAGATAGAGAGAGAGAGGGGCAGATAGAGACAAGAGAGAACGCGTGAAAAGCGTATGCGAATAAGCAACGCCAACAAATGTGCGTCATGCTGAGGCGCAGCAGTTTGTGTGTGTATTTATCTCAGTGTGTGTGTGTTGCAATTGCCTTTGCCACAGCGAATTTAAATGCCCAACACACACACACACGTAGCTCCAATTAGCATTTGTAGTCAAGAAAACTCATTTCTCATGCGGCGCCAGCTGGAAAAAATTGCTCGAGTTTTTCATAATTTATACAAACACACTAATCATAATCAGTGGAAAGGGTCTCTTCTATAAGTTATGAGTGTAAAAATGCTTAGAACGTGATTAGGATTATAGTCGAGAGCAGGGTAATTGGGCGTGCTATGTTGATAAAGTGCTGACAAGGGCTATATGTTGTGGAATACTCAGGAGACTCATCAAAGCAAAGTCAATGAGTATAGATGATAAAAGTAGAAGTGCCAGTTGTTTTCTATAGCTGATCAAGCTGATGATACTCTTCATGGTTTTTCTACTAAGTTCTACTAAGAGATTTAAAGAGATATCTGTAGTGAATAATACAATAATATACACGGTTGATCTGTGGAATATAGAGAATGATATAGAGTATAACTTCTGTCTTGAGTAATCATCAAAAACTCTTAAATATAATATATGGTTTCTAGGTTTTGCAGATATAAAGATGATATAGAAATAGACCAGTGATACAGATGATATATAATAATTTATTAAAAATTTTGATATAGTTTCTTATTCTTGAATGTATCTTTGCTGGAGCATACCTTTAGTAATGTCTTATGGTTTTTTGGTATTGGAGAAAAAATCAGCTAAGATATCTTCAAGAACAAGAAACTATATCATGGCATATAATATATATTATATATTATCTATATCTATATCGTCTAGAACAAGAAGCTATATCATTATTCTTAATGGTATATATTATATAATATCTATATCTATATAGTCTATTATAGATATAGATTATAGATACATATTATTTATATCTATATCGTCTATTATAGATACAGATAATATATAATATATAATATACTATATGCCATTAAGATTAATGATATATATAGTTTCATGTTCTTGAAGGTATCTTAACTGATTTCTTCGCTGATTAATACAATGATTTTCTTCATTGTTTTACTTATTTTCTTGGTGATAAAGATAATCAAATAAAGATAAAAATAATTAATGACTATCTATATATATTCTTGTTCTTAACTAATTGTACATGCTTATACAGCTTCTACATTCTTCTCTCTATCTAAAAGAACTACCAACTGTGCTTCATCAGCTGCAATTCAACTAGTCAAGCTCTTTTTTTAACCATTCTGCGCCCACTGTGCCTTCACTTTTCGTCGGTCATAACTTCTGGGCCGGCACACGCGGCTCTCTACTACTAATACTGCCAGTACTCCTCCAATATCTTGCCCCCTTGCACTCCCCTGCCTTCATTGCTGTCTGCGCTCGCTGCTGCTGCTGCTGCTGCTCGAGTGTCTCAAAGTCTCAATTGTAATCACAACAGTGCGGAACATCTCAAGTTCAGTCGCAGATTAGTCACGAACTTTTTGCATAAAAAAATTCTGGCTCATATTTTGTTGTTCTCTGCCTGCTGTTGTTGTTGTTGCTGTTGTTGCAACTCTTCAGGTGGGTGGGTTGCTGTGTTGCCGGCGTGGTGAGCGTGTGCAAAATGCATTAAGAGGCTCGCCAAATTGCCAAGACCAAGAGTCGTGCAAAGATTGGGAGTGGTGTGGCAGCCACAAGCCGCATGCCCCCAAGGCACATGCTGCACACACACACAGCCTCCACTCCAGCACTCGAAAAAGCCAAACTTAAGGCCCGACTTAAACAAAGAGAAAGGCGTTGCTGCTGCTCGATGTGGCAGCCACATTGTGTGTGTCTGTGTCTGTGTCTGTGCCTGTGCTTGCCTCGTGGTCGACTTCAGTTGTTGTTGCTCGCACTCTCCTCTTCAGTCAGTTCGGTAATGAGCCGCAACTATCGCAAATAAGCAGCCGCTTTTGGCTGGCCACACCCACCCGCCGCCGCCTCCACACACACACACACCTGCCCAGCTGTGCTGCCTCAAGAACCTAAGCTAAGTTGATTTTTATTTGCCCAAACGGGCCAAGCCTCCAAACTATTGCCCCCCCCCCCCCCTCTGCCTACCTCTTTCCTTCTACCTTCCTTTACTTCTTTACCTCTTCTTGTTTCTTTAGTCTTTCCCAAAATGTTCTGCCTTGTCTCATAATTAGATATAATGATAAAAATCATAATGCAAACAATTTTTAAGCTTGCGCTTTGTAATGATGCTGAAAATGGAAAATTGTCTGTGCGGAAAATTCCTGCACAGCATTTTTGTGTTCCTTTTGTCGATAATATTGAAAATGTGTTTGCTTTAGCTCGTTTAAATATTTATCCAAACGAGCAACGTTGATCGTTCTGGGGTTCAGGTCAAAACTATTGAACTGCAAGAGGAAGTATTCTATGTTCTATGGTGGGAAATATTGGCAGAGTCTGCGCATAGGAAATGAGCAATTTGTGGGGTATAGATGTGATGAAAGGAGAGAATATAGAATAGAGAATATTATATGATAGAATATAGAATACAGATTATTATACGAGGGTCGTTTGATAAGTCCGTGACTTTTTGTATTTGCCGCGCACCTGCTCTAAATACAACACTGCTCCTGTCAGCAGTTATCGATTAACAGCTGACTGTAAAATTTTGAGAAAGCTGCATTTTTTGGTTTGCGTTTTATAGGCATTGAAAGCAGACGATCTCGTGAATTTTAACGAAAATGGAAAAAAGTGAATTTCGTGTGCTAATTAAGCATTATTTTTTGCGTAAAAAATCCATCACCGAAACCAAGGAAAGACTTGATAAATATTATGGGGACTCTGCACCATCAATTTCAATGGTTAAGAAATGGTTTACTGAGTTCCGTTGTGGTCGTACCAGTACAAGTGATGCCGAACGTTCAGGTCGCCCAAAAGAGGTCGTCATGCCAGAAATCGTCGACAAAATCCATGGAATGATATTGGATGATCGGAGAATGAAAGTGCGTGAGGTAGCTGAGGCTGTAGGCATCTCAACTGAACGGGTACATCACATTTTACATGAATATTTGGACATGAAAAAGCTTTCCGCGCAATGGGTGCCGCGATTGCTCACACACGACCATAAGCGCAACCGTGTGACCAT
The DNA here is from genome assembly GCA_018904025.1 of Zaprionus vittiger. Taxonomy (NCBI): domain Eukaryota; kingdom Metazoa; phylum Arthropoda; class Insecta; order Diptera; family Drosophilidae; genus Zaprionus; species Zaprionus vittiger. The sequence goes on along the minus strand of JAEIFQ010001142.1, from coordinate 778,738 downwards.
TTCAAAGGAGTGTTTGGCGATGTTCAACCGCAATCCAAACGAATTTTTGCGCCGTTTCGTTACCGTAGACGAAACATGGATCCACCACACCACACCAGAGACCAAAGAACAATCAAGACAGTGGGTTTCTCCGGGTGAACGTGCACCAAAGAAGGCCAAGGTGGGTCTGTCGGCCAACAAGGTCATGGCCACAGTTTTTTGGGATGCACAAGGTATCATTCACATCGATTACCTTGAAAAGGGTAAAACGATCACCGGCGAATATTATTCAGAGCTTTTGGACAGATTCGATATTGATTTGAAGCAGAAACGACCGCATTTGGCGAAAAAAAAGTGCTGTTCCATCAGGACAATGCACGGGTGCACACGTGTGTAGTCAGCATGGCAAAATTTCATAAATTGGGCTACGAACTGCTACCCCATCCAGCATATTCTCCAGATTTAGCCCCCTGTGACTATTTTTTGTTTCCAAACATGAAGAAATGGCTCGGCGGTAAGAGATTCGGGTCAAATGAAGAGGTCATCACAGAAACAAACGACTATTTTGAGGGCCTTGAGAAAACCTATTATTTGGAAGGAATAAAAAAATTGGAAAAACGCTGGACTAAATGTATAGAGCTAAAAGGAGATTATGTTGAGAAATAAAACGCTTCTTTGACGAAAAAAATATATTTTATTCAAAAAGTCACGGACTTATCAAACGACCCTCGTATGAGAGAATATAGAATAGAGATTATTATATGTTGGTAAGGTGAAGGCTTTGGCTTGTATTAACTTGATGTAGTCAATCTGTAAGGATACACAGACTTTGTTAAAGATTGCCAAGTATAATAAAACTGCAAGATATCTAAAGAGTTTAATTTATCTAGTAAATCCAATTACAATTAAAAATGTATATCAATCTTGTTTGTGTTTAAAATTTCTTAAAGGTCATAAACTAATTATATTTAACTTTGAAGCAATATCTAGAAACCTTTTGATTTAATCAATACATAAAGATTATATTGATTTCTTTTTATCGTAGTCCAAATCCCACAAGTCTATTAGCCTAGTCTATTGATAGATCTTATGAAAATCTCGTTTGTAGTTTAACTTGATTGCCTTGTCTGCAAATTTCTCGTTCAAGCAGTAAAGCTTTCTTTCTTATAAGTGTCTTTAGTTATGGAAACTTCTTAGTCTATTGTTCTTATAACCATGTGTAAAGGTCTCTTAATATACAATATCATTATGTATACAACTCACTTTGTCATAATAGAACGTCACCTGTCTAGATATATCGTGATATATTCAATACCCTTCTTTACATATATATATATATATAAATTCAATACTTCTTTAAATCTCCCTTGATCGTAGTGAAATCTTGTTCAACATTTGACCTTATTAAGTTATTTAGAAATCTCTTTATAATTCATACTTCAAAACCTTCTTCTATTGACATTGACATTGCCTGAGGAGATCTTCAGTTGTAGCCCAATTTAACTTGCAGTTAAAAAAGCAAAAACAACAACTGCAGCTTGCTGTCAACTTTCTATAAAACGCTGAAGACTTTCCCATAAATCTTCATTTGACGCTTGAGCAGAAACAAATCATTCTGTCGCGCTCAGCCGGAGCTGGGCACACTTTGGCCCAAAGGAGTCGATCTTGGCTGAGTGTCTGTCTGTCTCTATGTCTCTCTGTCTGCCTGTCTGTCTCTCTGTCTGTTTGGCAGCAGCAGCTGCTGTCGAATTGTGTTTGCCAAATGTCAAAAATGTCGATGGCAATCATTTTCATAAGCTCACGAAGCGCCCCAAACTGCAGAGCGAGGGGCGCATCGAAACTATGCGACATTGCCAACGCTGCTGACATTTCAATTTGTTCACAAAAAGGCAAAGAGAGAGAGGGGAGAGGGAGGAAGGGAGTTAGAGAGTGTGTTGAAGGGGGTAAAGGGTAATGAGCAACAGGTGAAAATTGAAATTTATGACGTCGAGGGACACAGTCCAGCAAACAGGTGTGCAACGTGCTTCCATCATATTTATCGATTTCCAATGCTGCCACATGCCACAAAGACAGTGTGGCTGAGGTTGCAGGCAATGTTGTTGCTGTTGTTGAGGTTGCTTAGGTTGTTGTTGTTGCTGTTTACTTTGTCCATGATGCAAGAGTTCATTGGGGTTAAACTGTTGTATGAAGATCAATGTACGATTACCAAGCAAAGGCACCACACATGTGTCTGTATGTGTCTGTGTGTCTGTGTCTGTCTGTGTGTGTGTCATTGTGCTGCATTTGGGGTCTGCCACGCCCCATTGCTCCTCCCCCTTCAACTCTGACCGCTGCGTGTCAATTACCTTGTAATTATTTATCCACACAATGCGCAAAAAAGTTTTCTTCGCTTTTGATAAATTGAATATCGCACGCGCAATGCGGAAAGCCTTCTTTGCCGCCAATTGGCAAACATTTATCGATTAATCTTCAAAACAATGCTGTGTCTGTCTATGTGTGTGTGTGTTGAAGACGGCATCGAGCTTATGCAATGTGTGGGATTTGACCTTTTGTGCAGCTTTGTTTGTTGCAGACGGCGATGACAAATGAGTGATGAAAATCTAAGACAATGTTGCTGCCCATAAACGGAAATTGCAATATGATGATGTGCAGAGCGTAACCAGAGAGAAGTTAATACACTGCGAGAAATTCAAAGAAAGTATTGAAATGTTGTGGGACTAAGTAAAGGGTGATTTTTTAAGAGCTATAGGAAAGTACTTCAAATAAAAACACATAAAATTTAGAGAAATGTATGAAATCTTTATTTGAATCGATAGTACGTTGCGTATAATTGAATGTTTGTAGATTATTTCATGCATATGTTGAACGTGACTGCGCCTCAAATGTTCCAACCGCTTAGTCCAATTTAAATAAATATAAGAAAATTGATTGATAATTCTATAACAATTTAGATTCATGTACAATTTGAAAAAAAGGTTAGGAAAGTCGATCACAAGTGCTCTTGGGCTATAAGTTTATATAAATTAAGTCAAGTTTAACCTTACACACAGGCAAAAATTCTTAGGCAATACAATAGTCATAAAGGATTGAATATAGATTGGAAAAGGGATAGGCAAGCAGCTGGAAACTATACTTAGATTATTATCTTCTAAAGTTTAAACTAGTTCATTATTTTACACTGCTTAAAAAGAACAGTAAAATTAAATAATGATAAAGAATGAAGCAAAGATTAAAGTATGTATAAAAAGTAGCTAGAAATACTCCCAAACTTACTCTAAATTTGCTGCAGTCTCTTTCTATTCAATAACTTCACCATTTCTCTCAGTGCACGTTGCTGAGGTGCAGTCAAGTTATTGGAGTTCTAGGCAGAAGATTGTCTGCAGTCTCCAGTCTGCAGTCCTCTGTCTACAGTGCCTTGTCTTCACTCTACTGTCTTCACTCCACTGTCTGTGCTGCACCTAGAGCAGAGTAGCAGAGTTGCGCTGGCAGAGCACAACCCACTCTAAAGTTTTGCAGCTGACAACTTCATCGACTGCGCCTGATTGGGCAGGGGCCGCGCAAGTCACATTGCGTATACGTTGTGTGTGCGCTTTCCAATTGAGTCTTTTGCACATGTCACGCAGATTTACATTTCATTTAACTAATGCTCTCCTTCTCTTTCTCCTTTCTCTGTCTCTTTCTCCAGGTGTTGTACCATGAAATCGTATCACACGCTCGAGTTGTAAGCGCCTGCATACGTGCCGCCTCCGAAAGGGAACGTGAACAATCGCAGTCACAGTCACAGTCACAGTTGCAGTCACAGCAACCCGCTTCTCTTAATAGCAACTGCTCCAGTGAGTCCACTAGTGAATCGGTGACCAAATCGAATAGTCTTAGCAGTGGCTTTGCCTCCGATGCGCCACCATTGAACACAAGCAGCAAAGGCAACGCAGCAGGAGCAGGAGCAGCTGGAGGAGGAGGAGGATCAGCTGCAGGAGCAACTGGAGCACACTCTCGTAAGGGTGAAGGCAATTTGGAACGTTTGCGAGATCGTTATCATCTGCTCTATCTGAAGGCCTTTGAGCTACAGCTCTGTCTGGACAATCTACTACGCAAACGCAGCTCCACAGCGGTAAGTCTACAGAATGAATTTGTCTATATAATTTGATATAAAAAGTGTGATTTTTTAAGAGCTATAGGAAAGTTTTTCAAAACAAAAACACAAAAAATTCAGAGAAATGCATGAAATGTTTATTTGTATCGATAGTACGGTGCATATAATTGAATTTTTGAAGATTATTTTATGCAAATGTTGAGCGTGACTGCGCCGCAAATGGTTCATTTGCCTCAATTAGTTCAATTTTGGCATACTCTTTCCAACATTTCGAAAGGTATCTCACGAATAAATGCTTCAATGCGTCAATTGAAGCCGGCTTGTCTGTATAGATATTAGATTTAACATAGTCCCACAGCTTATCGGATTAAGGGATTATTTTACTAATGTGGAGTATTGCTATCGAGTAAACCATTTTATTGAGTGTGGCACAATGAAGAATTGAGAGGATGGAGAGAGAACCTAAAGAGAAGAATAGATAGTAGAGAAATGTCATGGCAACAGAAGACAGTGACAGTTTGCCGACCAAAGAGCAGGGTTCTGTCTAATCAATCTCGTAAAATTAATACATTGCCACTGTCTACGAGTTTCCTTAAGTTATAGACAATTTAATCCATTACGCCCCAACATATTTATAGGAATTATTTGAGCTTAAGTTGGGCTGCAAGCTGCGCGCTTTTCCGCTTGAATTCTTGGAAAACTCAAAGCGTAGCAAAATGCACATTTTGCCATTGGCGCCGCTTTCATTTTTTCCCTGAGTTTGCTTTTGGCATTGACTTTGGCTCTGTCTGCCTTTTGTGTCCGCCTCTCAACCAATTGCGGGCATTTCTAATTACGAAAAGTGTCTCCAAGTCGTTGATTTAATTAATACATTTGGTGAAAATGCCGACAATGTGACGGAAAGTGACCACTGTACACACAGAAGACGCCTCTTCTGCTTCAACTGCATTAGCAATTTCTCTACTTGATGAGAAGCGGCTTTCTGTGCGGTAAATTGTTTGCTGTTTAGTTGGTTAATTAAATTATTTATCAAAGTGAAGCTACAGAAGAGAGAGAGACAGAGAGAGGTGTAGACAGAGAGAGTAAGTGAGAGAGAGAGAGAGAGAGAAGAAGCAACAGCAAGGTATAGGATGCGACAAAAGTTATGATAGAAACTAGGATGAGTTGCCAGAAGAGAATTCTGAAATGGCAGCTTTGAGAGCAGAGAATGAACTTATAAATCTCTATATTTATACTATACTTATCTTGAATCTTAACTCAGTTATCTTTAATCTATAAACTGCACTGTTATATAGATGTCTATAATCCCATAATTTAGCTCAGCTTACATATCTTTGCTTACTCTACATATCATATAATTATTTCTACTCTCTTTCTTCTTAATAGCAGTGCTTGCTATCATAATTCTTCAGTCTTCTCTTCCTTACATTCTTTCCTCGTGTTAGATACCATCTATAGATAACTATGCACTTTCTTGCCTTAGCACATGTTCCTTTCTCCTCCTTTCATTCTCTGTTGCCTTTCTCATTCTTGTGAGCTTTCTTTGTTTTTAAGCCCACACGCTACTCTAGCCTGATCTTCTCCAGTTAACTCTAGTCTCTCTGTGCAGGCAGTAGAGTAGTCTTCTACTCTAGTTTTCTACATCATTCTTCACTCGCCTGCTCCTCTTCTTTACTCTAGCCTAGGCTAGGCTCTGTTGCCTGGTCTACTCTTTACTTTACTCTCTATTATTCTTTGTGCTCCTCCTCTCTCTTGCTTCACTCCTCTCTCTTCCTTCTCTCTTTTCTCTACACTTCGCCCTGCTCCTCTCTCCCTCTCTCTCTCTTCCTTCATCTCTCTACACTTTTCACTGCTCCTCTCCCTCTCTACACTTCCCTTCTATGCATCCCACTCACTTGACATGGCTTTGCAGTGAAAGTTTTCTTTTCCTATAATCACATTGACCCAGTTATCTGTGTGTCTACTCCCCTCTCTCTGTCTCTCTCCCTCTCTCTCTCTGTCTCTCTCACTCTGCTCTGATTTGTGCCAGTTTTAATGCACTTCCTGGTTTGCTAAAGTTCTGATTCCCTTGCCGTCGGCATCTGTACAAGTAATTGCAATCGTTTTGTATAGAGCAAAACGCTCGGTAACAACATTTTAATTGTGTATAATTTGAGTGAGGCTGATGCAGACAGAGAGGTAGGGAAGAGCAGCAGAGAGAGAGAGAGGGAGAGAGAGAGTGGGAGAAGTGGGGAGCTGCCTAAGTGCAGCGAGCTTCCGACTCGTGCCAGCCCCAGCTCCAACTCGAGTCTTGTGTCGTAATTCATGCAAGGCACGCACTCTGCCCCGCCCACCGGGCCTAGCAGGCAGGCAGCCCCCTCCCCCCCCCCTCTCACTGGTCAAAGACGCCGCCGCCTCTGACCCACACAGAGCAAACTTGGCTGCCCTCTTAGCCAGAGCTGTTGCTGCCTGCTGCTGCCTGTCATGGCTGCTGCCTGCTGCCTGAGGCTCTAGAGCAGTTCATGATGCTGCTGCTGCCGCATTTAAACCGCTTCATTTTGACGTTGCTTTTCTCTCTCTCTCACTCTGCTGAAGAAACAATTTCATTTTGTTGCCACACGCTGATGCAACAATTTGCATTTGGTTAGCCAGCGGGCAGGAGTTGTGTTGCTTGCACCAAGATCGAGAGCAGAGACTTGCAACTTGCAAGCGAGCTGCAACGAATTTTGCCGCCTCTGCGTGGTGCCTTTATAATTTGCAACACTTTTTTGGCCATAGATTTGCCCCACATGTTGCAGCAGCACATGTTGCAACACGTTGCAATAGTTGCGCGTAATTATCAAATGTCAAATGTGATCATTAATTAGGCTCACTGCCAACGCCAACATCCATTAGCAGTTGCAGCAACAGAGTGTAAAGACAAATTATTACACAAGGCATTGCCTGAAGGGGGTGTAGGAAGAGGGGGGCGGGGTGAGGTGGTAGTAGAGGGGGTGGGGGTTCAGCTGCTGCAAGTAAAAGTGAAATTTATGCGACCCATCGCAATAAACTTGGCCCAGAGGTCGCCAGCAAAGCAAAAGTCTCTTCAACTTGGAACTTGCAACAGCTGCTGCTGCTGCCTCCGCTGCCGTTGCTGCTGCTGCTGCTGCCACCAATGGAAAGTGGCCAACGAAGGAGAGACGTACAAAAAAATGAGCACAACAAATGAAAATAAACCAAATCAAATTTACGACGTGCCCAGCGAGACGATGCGATCGCAGAGACGACTCTGTAGACTCCTACATAAAATGCATAACCAGCGAATGCATTTTGCCCTGCCCTCCCTCTCTCTCTCTCCCCTCTTCTCTGCCTCTTTCTTCCCGCTTCCTACCGCCAACAATTTCGTGGCCACATGCGATAAACAAATGCAGTTTGCAGACGAATTACATTGATTATACTTGATTATTATATTTGATTTTTTTGTGGCCCCTCTCAGCTTTGTCTTGCCTTGTTTATTCTTGTGCACAAGAGAGAGAGAGAGGGAGAGACAGTAAAGAGAGGGGGAGGGGAGATATGTACAATATTTGTTTATGGAGGCCAATGCACCTTTTGATTGATTCATCAACAGTTCAGTTCGGTTGAAGGCCAAGCAAGGGTAGACAAGCGAAAGTGTTGAAAGAGTTGACCAGCTGGCAGCAGCTGTATAGAGAGCAGATCAGCTTGTACTGCAGTTCTCTGTGGGTTCAAGTTAAGGGGAATTTACATTATAACAAAGTAAATTGTTTAAACATGAAGATCAGTTAAAGGAATTCGCTTTAATTTATACTAAATGTGCGAATTTGGAATGTAGATCAGTGAAAAGTGAAGATCAGTAAGAAATTTGGCGGTAAGAAACTATTATTATAACAGATCTTGGCAGTAGATCAGTTGGTTCAAGTTTAAGGCAGAGTATACCATAGATGGAAAAATAACTGTAGATCAAATGGGGAAGCCGGCATAATAACTTGGACTTCAGGAAAAGATCAGTTGCAGCTGAAGATCAGTCAGTTCAGGTTCAAGAAACATATCTAGTTGGTTTAAGTTAAGGGAAAGTGAATATAGATTAAAATCTAAAGATCAGTTGGGGAAGTCTAAGAAGAAGATCAATTGCAAGTTGCAGTAGAAAATCAGGAAGATCGGCATAAGAAACTGACTTCAAGAAGATCAGTTACAGCTGAAGATCAGTAAGTTCAGGTTTAAGGAACAGATCTTGGCAGTATAATAGTTCGTTTAAGATTAGGGGGAAGCATAGACTGATTAAGAACTGGGGAAGTCGAAGAAGAAGATCCATTGCAAGTTGCAGTAGGAAATCAAGAAGATCAGCATAAGAAACTGAGTTCAGGAAGATCAGTTAAATTTCTTGGCAGTATATAAGTTTATTTAAGATTAGGGGAAAGTATAGACAGATTAAGAACTGAAGATCAGTTCGAAGGCTTAAGGAACAAGGTTATAGTAAAGTACATCAAAGTACTGTATATCAATGAATGTAGAGATGAACTGTTATAGATATTTCTTCTACTAAGAGTATATCTCTATAATGTACTTGATTGATCACCTACTTTACTTTAAACCTATGAGAATTTTCTATTAAGAACTCTACATTTTAAAATCAATTTAACTTCCAACAGCTTCTCTTGTTTCTCACTAAATTTATAGCCATAATTCAGCTACCGTTTAGCCGCTGTACTATACAATATCATATGCTAATTTATGCATCACATGTATGTTATTTATATAGTTCAGTATGCAGATCAGTCTCTCGTTGAGTTGCAAATTAGTTAGACACGTTTTACCACGACGTTTATCAACACTCCAGCAGCCTCAACCTCAAGCAGCTCGAACAATGGCGCAGCTAATTGGAGATCACTCCCAAAGTCAACCAATTAATGTCGATCAAATTGTGAAAAGAAAAGTTTAAACATTTATGAATTTAATTGCCAATCGCAGTCGCCGCCGCGGTGCACATCAATCAAAGCGTTGAGCATGAATCAAGCACAGTAAACGGGGACGAGGCACGGTCCCAAATCGCAATGAAATCAAAATGGAAAGAAACAAAAAACAGAAACCGAAACTGAAAAAATGCAAATTTCGGGGTTGTGGTCCAAAAAATATCTATGTACGATATATAATAAATAGTTTAGTTAGCGGGTTTGTTGTTGCCACAGCGAGGCACGAAAATGAACGAATGCGCGTGGCATAAAAATTGACGTGCAACAAATGTAGCGCGTTATGGACAAGATATATCGGCACAAATCGGAACTGTATTTGCATGTTGAACAGTTACAAATTGTGACTATTTAATTTGCAACAGTGTGTGTGTGTGTGTTGGTGTGTGCAACAGCGTGTGTGTGTGTGTGTGTGTGTATGTGGCAAGCCCGGAAGATGCAAAATGCTGCAAATTAAATCACAATAATTATGTAAATTTTTTGCGCTGTGCCTCGTCCGGGGCGTGCCACCCACAAGTGTGCAACGCGGAAGCCGCACACACACACACATGCCATGCCACATGCCACATCTGGCTAAACAATGCTTAAGTTTCACTTTCCAAGGCCGCGTCGCCAAAGCTTAAGCCGCAACCAAATCTCTTTCGGGCCAAAGTAATTACCGCCTCTCCTGGCCGAGTCTCACTTTCGATTTGGCGTTTGGTAATTAGCCGCCAGCAACAACAACAACTCAAACCGTTACCAAAATACCTCATGTAATTGGAAATAGTTGTTGTTGTTGTTGTTGCAAATGATCGTGTGCGGTTTTAGCAGGCAAATTGGGTGGGTTTTTGTGAGAAATTGTTTTATAATGCGGCCCCACATCCCCAAAAACAGCAGGCAAGACATACAGCAGCAACTGTTGCTGGTGCTGCTGCTGCCAGTGTTGCTGCTGCTGCAACCGTTAGTTGATCTACTTTTTTGTGCAACTTGCAACCTGCTGCCGTCTTTGCTCTTCTGTTCACAGTCCTCGCCATCCTCTTCTGGCTCATTTTCAATTACTCACGTAATGTGTGTGTGTGTGGAGTGTGCACTGTTGTTTGTGGTGTGTGTGTGAGTTGAGGTGTGTTGTGTGTGTGTGTGTGTGTGTGAGTGTGCCTCACCATGTGCCATTTATTGTTCATTATTCTGCACATTGAATCGACATGGAGGCAAGTCGAGGCGAGTCAAGTCGATCCGAGGCGAGGATATTAATGCAACTTGAATGCATTTTGATTATAAATAATCACCCGATATTGCTTTACCAAACAGCTTGAAACTTGAAATGCTAATGGCAACTCTGACAACTCTGAACGGTGGCGAAAATGCATTATGAATTTGTCAAGAAGAGGAAGAAAAAAGTGCAGTTTTTTTTCAAGTAATTTGTTTGAAAGGAAAATTGATTTTTATAGAGGTTGAACACTACGTTAAAAATAGGTTTAAAGAAGGTGAAAATAGGTCGAAAATAGGTTAAAAATTAGATTGGAAATTAGGTTAAAAATAAGTCGAAAATAGGTTGAAGATAGGTGGAAAATAGGTCGAAAATTATAAGAAATAATTAAATAATTGAGAAGTTCCTTAAAAAGAGTCTTTAAATTGTACAGACACCTTAAGTTATTATTATTTATATATTTAATTAATTTAAAGTCAAATTAATACAGTCAACTGAATTAGATACAAAGAATTATTTAAAAAATCAATTTGAAATAATCAGGCATTAAGTTTAAGCTTACAAAATTTTAAGGTAATTATATTTAAAATTAATTTAATTTCTTTGAGTTTAATTTAATTTAATTTAAGCTGGGATAAACAAATACCGATCCAACATTTGTTGCAGAGAATTGGGGAAAACCCAGAAAAACCCAATCAGATGAGAAGAGTTAATAATTAGCTAAATATGTTGTCCAGTTCGCCTTGCAACAAAATATACTTTTAAAAAATGTTGAAAATAGGTTTAAAAGAAACGTTAAAAATAGGCTAAAAATAGGATACAAATAAGTCCAAAAAATACCAAAAATATGTTTTAAAAAAAGGTTGAAAATAGGTCGAAAAAGGTTAAATACAGGTCGAAAATATGCCGAAAATTATTGTAAGAAATTGAGAAGTTCAATATAAAGAGGCTTTAAACTGTAGAGAAACCTTAAGTGATTATCAGTTATTCATATATATTGTTCAGTTCGCCATGCAACGAAATAGATTTATTGCGGATTTTATAAAGTTCCAAATCACCATCCATATATAAAGAAAAACCCTAGAGATAGTAATAAGTTTTGTTAATTTCTCGCTATAAAAAGTGAAAGATCAAAAGTTTTACATTCGATAATTATTCAGTCAAATTACCGCAGGCAACTCCATAGAAAATCAGAGCGAAAGCAAAGCTCTAAATAAATATTATAACTATGTTATTTTCGATCGTTATATGATGTTTTTTTTCCGATTTTGATTTGCTTATAAAATGCACATTTCCCCTGCATGATTAATTGCTAAGCAAATAACAATGGGAATCCCGAGGCAGCACGACGAGCAACGAGGCGGATGAAATGCAATAAAAAATTGAGATCAGAATGAAAACAAAACAGAGAAGTAAAAGCAGCAGAAGCAGCAGCAGAAGCAGCAGCAGAAGCAGCAGCAGCAGCATCAGCAGCAGAGGTTGTAGCAGCAGAGGTTGTAGCAGCAGCAACAAGAGCAGCAGTAGAGGCAGCAACAGAGGCATCAACAGCAACATCAACATGGCCAAATTGCTTCATTGTGGCAGCAGTTGGTAAACACACACACACACACGTCTTCCAATATCCAATTGCTATAATCTCAACAAGACAACAACAACAACAACTGGAGAAGAAAGAAAGACAGCAAGAAAGACGAGCACAAGTCAAACGAGATGGGAAATTACAATGCAAAAGCCAAAAGCAAAATGTAAACAAAAAGCGCAACTGAGGGCAATGCGAGCAGCAGCAGCAGCAGCAGCCAACAGCAATGCACAGCAGCAGCAACAACTAGCAACATGTTGTCAACGCGTTAAACACACACACACACGCACACACACACACCGTCTACAGTCTCACATAAATCACAGCTTAGCATAAAAAACAATGCAACTTCAAAGGGGAACAGACTGCAGAGGCAGTGAAAGGGGGGATGGCGGAAGAGGGGGTGAGCAGGATAAACCTCCTCCTACTGCCGTCAATATTTTGCTGACATTTTCACAAATGTCAATCGATGACTTTTGTTTGTGTGGCAAGCATTGTTGCCAAATGTTGCCATAAATCAGCAACAGCAGCAGCCTCAGCAACGACAGCAACACCTTAAATTCAAATTAAAGAAGTGCAACAGCAGCAGCAGACACAGCAGCAACATGCCCCATCAACAACCTGCAAATTATGAGCAATTGCTGCGTGGGCGACAATTGTCGCCTTCTGTCTGTCTGTGCAGCAGACAGCAGCACCTACACAGCAGCAGCAGCAGCAACACCCACACAGCAGCAACAGCAGCTCCCCTGTAATGTTGCAGCAACATGTTGCTGACAGACATACTGCTGTGTGGAACATATTAGGGTCCTAACAAGAATTTGCCAGACATGCTGGGCAAAAATATTGTCGCTGCCAAAGGAAGCAACTGTTGCTGCTTTGCTAAATTTAGCATCTAATGCGATTTGTAATATTTGCGCTAAATTGTGGACAATGTGTGTGTGTGTGCAGCTGCTGCTGCTGCCTGAAATTGCTGCTGTACCAGGAAATGTTTTGTGCGCAGCAGCAACAATGAAAGTAATCATATTGCTGCTGCTGCTGGCTGTGCTGTTATTGTTGTTGTTGCTGCTGCTGCTGCTGCTGCAACTGAGCTTTGCATGTTGCTGCTTCGTTTGTTTGCTGTTTGTGCTTCTCTTTTTGTCTTCTTTTTCATATGACTGAGGAAGTTTGTCATGTTGTTCATGTTGCTGCTGTCGTCCCCTGCTGTAGACTGTCAACTGTTTGCTGCTGCTGCTGTTGCTGTTGTGTCTGTCGATTTTTTCTTCGCGCTTCGTGTTTAAATTCCTCGAATGTCGCGTTGCTAACGAATGATTTAATGCATAATGCTGGAATTATTGCTCGGAATTGTGTATAGTTTTTGAAATGATTCAGTAAATGTTGAAGATATTTATGGGAATTATGTAATATTTAGAACAGATTGAATATGGTAATTAAATGTGAAGCGAGACAATGGCAACTGTCATATCTAGATATTGTTTGAATTGAAGTCGTGAGTACACTGAGAAAAAGTCAAGAAAACTAATGAAGGAATGACAATAAAGGTATTTTGTGATATGTTTATAGAAATAAAACAACTATGTACTTGTAAATATGAATATATACTTGTAGGGAGCAACTGTTGCTGCTTTGCTAAATTTAGCATCTAATGCGATTTGTAATATTTGCGCTAAATTGTAGACAATGTGTGTGTGTGTGCAGCATGTCAAATCAATGTGATAATGGAGCTAGACTATTAGAATTGTTAGTTCTATAAATTGTAATAAAGTAACTACTGAAAAACTCTGAAATAAAAACACTTAAAGTTGCAGAGGAATGTCGAAGAAATACTTTAAAGTCTTTAAAAGATTTTTAATAGTTCTACAACATGTGAATATGGTATATTGAAATACTGCTAGAAGATAATTTGTAATAGATCTTTAAATGCAGCGCTACATAAAGAACTGTTAGATGTAGACTTTATAATTCAACTCGTGAGCACACTGACAAAATAAACCCATTAAAAACGTTAAAGAATTAAAGACAGACATTACCAGAAAGTGCTTAAAATAATTTGCCTCTATTCTAATACTCCATTCTACGCCATAACAAATGAATATTATATGTAAAAGAGAAGTGCAACAATGAGAACTGTTAGATCTAAAAAAAAGCTCATAAAATTGTGGAAGAATGTTAGAAGAGAACTACCAGAAAGTACTTAACATATCTTGAAAAGTTTCATAACAACTACATAACAATAAAAGCTAATATGGTTGCAAAGAAACCCCTCTTATTTCGAGTGTACACAACTATCGATTCATATTCATGCAACCCATGACAATTTTCAGTTGCAGCGCACGTTTTTCTTATATTTTTTATTGCACGATATAATTATACGCCCCAAGTTTATATGTTAATTACAGTACGGGACTACCCCCACGTCTCCGACTCCCCCCCTTAGCCACCTACATCTGCCTCTCTATCGATGACATGAAAGTGTTTAGTGATAATTAAATGTTGGCGTGTGAGAAATTTATAATGAAACCTCATGACGAACAAAGAGCTCATAAAATATGTGTGTGTAAGAAATACAGTAGTCAAAACTGAAGTAGGGGGAAATGGGAAAGAGGGAAAATATAGTTAGGAAAATGCATTTTCCCACACACAAGAAAACAAACTTATCGGACTTATCGGAGTTCTTGGTAAGGTGCAACTGAGAAATGAGAAGTGACACGAGAATTTGTGAAGTGACTGAGTGAGAGATTGCGTGCAGTCGATCTTCTTGTTATAGTTGCTGAAGTTGTTGTTGTTGCTGTTGTTGTTGTTGCTGTTTGCTTGTCGTATATGTTGCAGATGGAGCGATAAGCTTGCTGGGGCCCCTAGGGCAAGCCCTAATGATAGAGCAGGGAGCAAGGGCAGGCAGGCGAAAGTTACCTGCAAATGAGGTGTTAAGCTGCCAACGCCATTGCCAACGTCACGTGTCCAGCTGCAGCAAAGCCACGCCCACTGCCTGCCCTCCCTTTGACAGTCTACTCTGCGTCTCTCTCTCTCTCTCTCTCTGGCTTCGCATGAAGTGCGTTGTGCGATAAACTTGAACTTAATTTTCTACGAAAGGCAACAGCAAGAGGAACTACAGCAGCAACAACAGAGAGTACAACATCAGGGACTACAACAACAACAACTGATACAACAAACTGACTTACAACACCCGCCGATGAAGCGACGTTGAAAGTGGATGAAGGCGTTGCCATCATCAAGAGAGTCTTCGAGAGTCTTCTTGCCTGCATCTTTCAGACCCCGACTCAATGCATACATATTTTGCATAATAAGTTCATAAATCGAGTAGAGAAAGAAGAAGCAGTTGAAGCTGAGTGGAGTGCAGTGGAAGAAGAAGAAGCTGTGGGCAGTAAAGAAAGAAAGAAAAGAATTCAAGTTAAGAAAGTAAGGCAAGAAAGAGAAGACCTGAGAGTTGAAGCTGCCCAAGAGAGAAAGAAGTATCAAAGAAAGAAGTATTTGAAAAAGAATTGAATATTATTAAATCTACTACACACTTAACTAGAAATGAACTGCATCTAATACAAATTTAACTATCTTATACAATCAAAAGAACTGAAATCTTTGTAGACTAACAAAATCAGTCATGTTCAAACATGATGCAACGTGTTGATTGCATTTCCAAATCATTTTAACAGCTTTACTCCGTTTCGAATGCGAAGAAAAGGTTTAACGGCTGCTGTCGGGTTTTATTGGATTATCGCTTTACTGTCATGTTTCTTCCCCCCCTCCCGCTCTCACTCTTCCAGTTAACGACTCTTATCTAGTTTAGCCAGCGTTACAAATGCGGGTGCTATGTTAATTTTGTTGGGTATAGAAGAGTAGAAAGTGAAATTCCAGTTAGTTTTAGATTTGGTATAAAGATGGAAACTGTTTATAGACTCAGCTACAATCTGTTTATCATTAAGCATGTTGTGTAGTGTCCAGCTGAAGGTGCCACTTGAATTCCGCCTGCTAAGGGGTGTTCTCTCTTTCTTCAAAGAAACATTTGAAGATGATGTCTTGTTTTAGTCTAAACAAAGCCATCAAAAGGCGCTTTGCAGCTTCTCAAGGCACCATAAATCATTTCAGTTTTTATAGAGTTCGCTTGGAATATGTGTGTCGGAAGAATGAAAAGTAGAAGACGAAGAAGAAGAAGAAGCAACCGCAGACGACCTTCGAAAGGGGCCTCGTTAGAGAATTCTTGAGCTGATTACGCAAAACAATCCATGAGAAACGAGTAAAGCATAAAAAACATAGCATTCAATTGATGAGGTAATAATGGTATTTTATGCTAGTTTTTAATGAACTAAGAAATTTTCGGCACAGCATGTAATGGTCTGTGAAGGGAGAGGAATAGAGAGAGGGGGAGAGAGAGAGGGGCAATCAACGCGTCAAGGTCAAATGAGGTTAAGATGCCACAACAAGTTGCTTTCCCTCCAAAAAAAAAAGAAATAGCTTAACACTTGTGTACATTTTTCAAGGGGGCGTCAAGGCCCGCCCCCGCTACATGAGATGAGTACGCGCCACAACACTATCTCCCCTTCTGCCACCCTCTCTTGCTCTCTATCTTGCCCCTTCACCTCCCACTCCCCACCCACATGATGTGTGCGCGCTTTGGTTTTCATTTGGTTTTATTTTGGATTATCTGTCATCTGTCTGGCCAACACAACACAGCGTGTCTGTCTGTCTGTCCGCCTGTCCGTCTGTCTGTCTGTTTTCCTTTTTATTTTCCGTCTGTTTGTCTGGCTCTTGGCCCGTGCAATTGAAAGCAATTATAACATATGTGAAGAAGGAAGCTCGAATCATGGCAGACATGGCATGGCCCGATGCGATACGATGCGAAGCTAAGCGAAGCGATGCCTTGTTACGTGATGTGTTGAAAACCCAATGGGAAAATTGTGGAAATTGTGGAAACAGTGCGACGACTGACCAACGGTTGAGCAACATTTCTCTCTCCCCTCTCCCTTACTCCTTCTCTCTCTCTTTCTCTTCAGATCTGAATCAAGTTGGCCAATTAAAAAACTGAAATTCATATTGGCCACAATCATAATAATAATAATAATAAGTGGCGAGTTTAATTGCCAAGGCAGTCTTGGGGGATACCCTGTAAAGATGTTTATCGTAGCGAGTAAGACAGCACTCTCTGTCTCTCTTACTTTAGGCTACTCTCCTTTGATGAACTATATCTTCTACTTTATGAAGTATAGAGTTAAATTTCTTCCTCTGAAAGTTTAGACTTTCTATTGTAGGTATCTTGTCAGTATATTAGACAATCTAGACTGCCTGTTTCTATTACTCCCACTGTTGTACTCTATATATCTACATATATCTATATATATATATACCTACATCTATATTTCTATATCTCTACATATCTGCGACCTTTCACTCTCACTTTGTAAACTTTTACTGCCCACAAAAGAATAAGAAGATCTTAACTGCATTTTTGTCTAGGAGAATACCCTATTGTATCGCTCTAACAGCTTAATCAGCTGTACTTTCTTTCTACAAGCACCTTTTTCTTTAATTGCAATCAGTCTGGGCGAATACCCTGCAACATATATTTGCTGTCACACTCTAATACCTTATAAAGTTTTACTTCCTTTGCTGTAGTACCTCTTTATATTGGTTTTTAGTTACTTGGTACCCTCCAGTGTATCTTAACTGTTTCATTCTTTTTCTTCACAAAGAGTTCATACTTTTACTCCCACTACAAGAAATGGCAACTCATGTTGTTGTTGTTATTAATGCTAATCAAACCATCAAACAGAGACTCATCATTCTTTTCTCTTTCTCTCTCTCTGTGTCTCTTGTAGAACGGTTTGGATGAGGACGACGACGATACCGAAGACGATTCATTTGGCTACGAAGGCGAGGAGGTCGTCAGCGTCGGCGTTAGTGTTAGCGGTGGCGACGTTGCCACCGAGGACGATCTAAACGAGGCATGCTCCGATTTGGATCTTGAATGCGAGACGAGCCAAGCACCGAGGCACAATTCGACCGAAGTCTTTCAACGCTGTCAGGTAGCTGCAATACAGATAGGCTACCACAACGGGCACGAGGAGGAAGAGGAGGATCAGCTGCGCGATTGTATCGCAACCCAAAAGGTAAGCGATGAAAGAGAGAGAGAGAGAGAAGGAGATAGAGAGAGAGAAGGAGAGATCTCTCTCCATTTGCATATGCCAAGTTTTGTGCGTTTGTTAGTTACCTTCTCTTGTTCTTCTTGTTGTTATTGTTCTTGTTATTTCTATTGCGTATGTTGTGTTGTATGTATTGTTGTTGTTAGCTAGAATTGTGCATGCCTTCTACAGTATTGTCAACTTTCCCAAACCTAACCAGCTCCTAAAATTGAAGCAAACTTAACCTCAATCTTTGGAACCAAATTTGAATATGTTCGCGATCAAATCTAACCTCAAAACTCGTTCCTGTGAAAACCTAACCTCCAAATAAGCTAGCCGATCAAATGTAACCTACAAATTTGAAGAAGTTCCCGATCAAACGTTACCTACAACTAAAAATACGTTCTCTCGATCACACCTAACCTACAAATTTGAATAGGTTCCCCAGCAAACATAACCTACAAATTTTAAAAGGATTATAATTCCTTCAAATTGAATATGTTCGCGATCAAATCAAACCTCAAAACACTTTACTGCGCAAACCTAACCTCCAAATAACCTCACCGATCAAATGTAACCTACAAATTTGAATACGTTTGTGATCAAACGTAACCTACAAATTCAAATTGGTTCCCCATTAAACCAAACCTGCAATTTTGATTAGGATCCTGATCAAATCTAACCTCCAAATTGAATACGTTCTCCCGCTCAGTTAACCTCAAACAAACACCTCCCAAAACCTAACCAAAAAATGCATTCCTAATCACACCTAACCTACAAATTTGAATAGGTTCCCAACCAAAGCAAATACGTTCTCCTGATGAAAGCTAACCTTAAAATACGTTCCGTACCAAACCTAATCTTCAAATTTGAATAGTTTCCCGAAACCTAACCTATAAATATGAATAGGTTCCCCAACAAACCTAACCTGCACTTTTGAATACATTCTCCCTATGAAACCTAAACTCAAAATTTGAATATGTCCCACAAGTTGGCAGCACTGCAGCAGCAGCTACATCTGTGTGTGTGCGTGTACGTGTGCTTGTGTGCGTGAACTCTTGACCCCTTAACCCCCTCTTGCCTGCCACAGCATTTGCCTAACCAACTTTTTGTCTCACACACACACTCACATCAAACTTGCCTGCCTGCCTCCGCTTGTCTGTGCTGTCTGTCTGTCTGTCCTGTCAGCCTGGTGACGAGGCCGACATCGACGAGGAGGCCGACGAAGAGGAGGAGTACGAGTACAGGGACGGGAACGGGAACGGGGACATTGACGGCGACGTTGTTGACGCAGCGATTGCCAAACGCGCCGCTGCCTGGCGCCACTCAAAGCCTTCGTCGCACCATCACAATTCATCTGGCTGTGCCACGCTCACCGATTTCGAAGCCGATTCCGAGAGCAGCGATCTGGAGCAGGTGCAACAGTTGCAGCAGCAACGACGAGCAGCAGCAAATCATTACCAGCTGCTGCAGCGACGGTTTCTACAAGAAATGTCACAGCAGCAACATCAGCAACAGGGGAATCACAGCAGCAACTCCACGCCCAATTTGTCAAATTTGTCGCTGCTGCAGACGCGACACGGCAACAGCAACAGCAACAAAATGTTGCCACCATCACAGGGTCATCATCATCATCATCATGGCCATCATGGCCATCATAGGAGTGCAAAGAGCAAGAGCATCGCTGTTGCTGTCATCACTCCGAATACGCACAATCATAATTATCATAATGGTCACCATCATGTCGGTCTGGAACTAAATAAATCGCCAACGCTGTCGCTGCGTAAGATGGCTACGACTACGACGACGTCGACTACTACGCCAACAGCGCTGTCGCACCGCAGTCACAATACAGCAGACACCTCCACCAAGTTCAATCGTTCCAATCGCAAGTCCAAGAATTGTGCTATATTCTATTTCAAGCATCTGGATACGGATAATGAGACGACCAGTGGCGCTGGCACTGATACAGCCGGTGCTGGGGAGGGGGAGGAGTTGGAGTTGGAGAAGGGGGAGCGTGAACATTCCGAGCATGTAAGTACCGTTATCAGCAGCTGTATGTGTGTTGGTGGTGGTACTGAAGAAAGAACTATCGAACTGTCGCTATCGATTGCAACATTGGGGCAGAAACTTCATGGACAACATTTGCAGATATCTACAAAGAAATTCATATACAATATTATTATGATATATATATAAATAACATATATATAATATCTTATAAATCTACCTTCGCTTCATAACATTCGCATGTTCATTTTTATAAACTTAACTAACTAATTAACATATTGTAAAATAGTCTTTTTGGCATGTCTAATACAATTTCATAATTAACTCTTTTGCTACCTTCGCATTATGAAGTTTTCTATAAAGTATATTGTCTAATTATGCCATCATCATTAATCATCCCAACGCACGTCAAGTGGCATACGAAGCCCTCAGGGGGGGATGAATCGCTTGAACTATGTCGGATGTCGCAGAGTTCTTTAGGTTTTTTGAAAGTTTCGTCTGGGGAAACATAAAATAATTAATAAAATTCAATTTTATTTGAGTCATTTGAAATGGGAAACTCGGCTTGAGACTATAGAATTCAATTTACTTTGTATAGAATTGATTTATAAAGGCAGAAAAGAAGAAGAACCTTTAGATAGATATAGAAAACATGTGACTCACTTCAAGTATTTCAGGCTGGGATATTGAGGAAACTTTGATCAGCATAAGATTCTTTTATGAGATCTTACTTTGATAGATAGATGATTATTGTGAAAAGATGATTTAGATAGGGAGGATGTAGATAGTTCATGCAGATGGATGGTACAGACAGAAACCAGATATCGTTTCTATATAATATATATAATATATATAATATATATAATATATAATATAATACAGAAAGAATGTACTGACAGATATATCAATAACAATATGATATGATAGAACAATATGATATGATAGATAAAAGTCCTCAAAACTGTCAATTAATCGTTAATAATAAAAGGTTCTCTAATAATTAATTGAATAACTTCAAGGATTTCAAATTTGGTGGAATTCAAGAACCTTTATATATAAAATAATACTAGAGTTTTCTCTTCTCTTCTTGCTGGTTTTCAAGAACCTTTATATATCATATAATGTGGAAGGTTTCTCTTCTCTTTTTGCTGCACCGAGAGAAACGATCTATAGAGTTCTTGTCAGCCTAGAGATCACCTAATAAAGTTGCCACCCAACAATGTTGTCGCTTACAGTGTCAGCCTTAAGTCAAGTCAAGTTGCTGGCATTGCTGTTTGCTGCTGCTGTCATTGTTGTTGTTGCTGCTGCTGTAGCAGGAGACAATTGACAAGTGCATTGGCAGCAGCAGCAACAGCAGCAACATCAACATAGGCAAAAAGCCTAAGGTCGCCACCGACAACAAACCAAACGGAACGTCGGGCGAGCATTAATATAAATTGCAAACAAAGAGAAAACGACAGCAGCAGCAGCAACAACTGTTTTTGTTGTTGTTGCAAGGCATTTGATTGAGGGCGGCACGACGGCAACTCCTCCAAGCAACAGCAGCGGCAGCAGCAGCAGCAGCCTGGCCACGGCCAGAGACAACTGCGCGAACCTTTCCGCGAGATTTCTGCGCATTCATGCGACTAGGCAACACCAGCAACAATTTGTAGCTACAATTGTTGTTGTCGTTGCTAGTGTTGCTGTTGCTGTTGCTGTTGTAGCTGCAACAATTTGCCATTTTGCGCAAGTAACGCTAATTAAACTTCATTTTCTACTACTTCATCTTCTCATCTTCATGTTGCATCTTGCATCTCGCATGTTGCCTTCTTCTACTTTGGCTTGCGTCTTCATCGTCAGCCCACACAACAACAACTGCAACAGCAGCAACAGCAATAACTATTTGCATTTGCTGTTGTTATTGTTGTTGTTGTTGTTGCTTCTTTTGATTTTAGTTTTCCTTAGTAACTTGAGTGTTTTTCCCTTTCTGCAGATACTTAAATCGGCTGATGCCTCAACAGATGAAGACGACGACGAGGGCTGGCTATATACGGCAGCAACAGCAGCAACAGTAACAACCACAACTGTTGCAGTTGAAACAGCAACAACAACTGTTGATGGTCTGCAATCGGCTGCTGTCTCATCGACAACAACAACATCAGCAGCAGCAACACCCAGCGACGACTCTGATAAGGAGAACAAGGAGACATTGGTGACCACCACCACAGCAACAGCAGTAGCAACAGCAACAGCAACAACTGCTGCTGGTGGGAGTGGCAGCAGCAGCAACTACGACAGCAGCAGCGCCTGCTCCTCGTCCAATTCAAACGGTGTCCACACAGAGACCTCAGCAACCTCGCGAGTTACCCAAATGCAGCGCAACGTTGCCGTCTGCGTTGGCGTCGGCACTGGCAGCAACAACAGCAATAACAACAACAACAGCAACAACGTCAATGTTGTCGTCAGCGCTGTCAGCAACATGGACATGCAGCAATTGCAGCAGAATGGCAACAGCAGCAACAGCGTCAGCGATGGCAGCAACAACACAAGACACATCATTAGCAACAATTGCTACAAACAACTGCAAAGCGACAACAACAACAGTGCCCAACAGCAGCAACTGTTGAATGTCAGCAACAACAACAATAACAATAATAATAACAACAACAAACTGGAGAACGCTGATGAGGCACTTGTTGCTGATAAGGCAAATGGAAATGCAGCGCAGGTGAGTCAAGATATTGCCATGGAAATAATGATGGTACTATATCGTATGTATGTATGTATATGAAGTAGTGAAGGGGCTCTGAGAATGACAAGGTTAAAGGGGCAAGTGAACTGATTAAGAATGGGAAAAAAGGGTATATACAGTTAGTGGAGTTGGTGTAACTCGCTACAGATATAATTTATTTAGATATTACTCGTAAAAGAGTTACTCTATCTATCTGAACTTCCAGATCGCATAAATTGGTTGAAAATCATGCGATTTTGCTTTGGAGTGACATTTTGTTAAGGCTTTTGCCTCTAAATTGAGGCAAATCGATAAATTTATTCAGTTTTAGTATAAAAATCGTCTTTAAAGTGAACACTGCGCAAAATTTCATAAAATAACGAAATTAAACCTATTTTCAGCGACCTATTTCACCAAATTTCTTTCATAACTATGTGAACTGATTAAGAATAAGCAAAAAGGTTATATACAGTTTGTTTTATTATTATAAGTCGCTACAGTTATAACCTCTTCAGATGATACAAGTACCACTCTTGATTTCTACATCTATCTGAACTTCCACATCGCATAATTTGGTTAAAAATCATGCGATTTTGCTTTGGAATAACATTTTATTGGTGGCGTTGGCTCTAAATTGATGCTACATCTAAATATACACGACTTAAAAAATTTATTTTTTTCAAAATTTTTTCAACATTTTTTCATACCTACCCCTTACAAAAATTTCAAAATTTTTGAAAAAATTAAAATCTTTGTTTTTTGGCTCAAATCGATAAAGCTAATCAGTTTTAGTATAAAAGTCGTCTTTAAAGTGAATTTTGCGCTATATTTTTTAAAATAATGAAAATAAACCTATTTTTGTCGACCTATTTTACCAAATTTCTTTCATAACTTTGTCAAAACTCAACCGATTTCCATGAGTTATAACTTTTTGTACATGGTTTCAAATAAAGCTTGAGTTTGCATTTAAATATTTGGCTTTTTTGAAAACCACTACACTTTCCATACGCTTTACAGAGTTTTAAAAATTTTTAAAAAATTAAAATTTTAGTTTTTTATCTAGAATCGATTTAATAATCAAAATGTAGTACGAAAATTGGTTTTTAAATATGTTTCTAGTAAAATTGTGGAAATAATAAATATTATTTTAAAGCTGACAGGGTTTTTTAGCTTTATAAAGCCAATCATTATATGCAGAGTATATCTTCGTCGAATGACAGCCCCTTCTGCGACCTTCCTTTAATTAAATTCTAAGCAACCAAATGTCAAATGTTGCATGATCATGTGGCATAATAATAAGCTGAGCTAAGCTCAAGCTAAGCCAAGAATTCAATGTCTAATCTTTCATCGCACTTGGCCCGTCCATTATTATGGTCTGATTGATCAGCTAATAAGCTTCGAGCCGAGCTCTTTGCATGCACCATGGCTCGCTGAGAACGCTCTCAAGTGTTTGCCCTGCCATTTATAGACCACAATCCTGCGCCCGAATACGACGAGCTCTTAGACATGCCACAACAGCAACAACCACTACAGCACAGAGTGAGACATGGTCGAAGTACGAGTTTCCCACAGCTTCAGTCTCCACTCGATGCCATCGACAGACTCAACGACTGTCTGTCTGTCTCTCTGTCTGTCTGTTCCTCTCTCTGTCTGTCTGCCTCTGTGACTTGTGTCAATAAAACTCAGGTTTTGTTTGCCGTGCAACACTGTTGCAACTTTGTTTGCCATTAGCCCAAATCGAAGGAGGCAGACGAAGAGAGAGAGAGTGAGTGCAGGAGATCTTTAAGAGGGACGCCTTTTCAATAAATGGCTACCGCCTCGATTGCTGCTCCAGCTTCAGCTGCACAGGCAGCTCCGTCTGCCTTCCGTTCAACTGATGATTAAGCAGTTGGGTTAATGAAAGCGAATCATGCAGCAAGCCGAGCCGCAGCAGCAGCAGCAACGGCAGCTGCCATTCAAAATTGCCCCATGCACTCGATCCCGACTACTGCGCTGGGTCTGCTTCAACTGACAGGGAGACAGACAGGGAGACAGACAGAGAGGCAGACAGGGAGACAGAGAGCGACTGTCAGTCGCCTGTGACAGACAGACGAACTGTCGATAGTCCAGGAAAACTCTCGGTCTGGTGAAGGAAATTGAGCAGCGCACGTCAAAAATGGGAAAGTACGAAATTAACTAAAAACGTGTGATTTATTTCTTCATTGCGAGACAAAAAAAGCAAAGCAAAGCAAAGCACAAATGGCAATCGAAAGGGACGACAGACAAATGCAACAGCAACTGCAACTGCAACGAGGACACGTTCGACTGGCCAAGATTTATGAGGGGGAAAAGAGTCTTTGGGATTGGGCAAATGGGAAATGGTATGAAAAGGAAACCGTAGAGTAGCAGGAAAAGCTACTCTCGGTGGCCTCTCATTGATTATGAGACGTTTGCTTTACTCTCTTTTTCCCTTTTTAATTAAAATGCAACTGTGTTTTCCCTTTTTCCTCATTTTCTTCTCATTTTCATTTTTCAGCTGCTGTCAATGAGTAACGGCAACAACAACAACAACAACTGTAGTTACTATAGTCGCGCCGATATCTGCAACATCAGCGTTTGGCCCAGCGAAATGATGATGAGCAATGGCCATCCAGCAGCAGCAACAGTTGCAGCTGGGCAGTTGCAACAGCATGGCCAACATCATCGTCATTTGCCACCACGTTCGCCAGCCAAGTCGACCAAGTCGCAGGCGAGCAGCAGCAATGCCACCATGTCGCCATCGAAGGTGAGTCTATCGAAGATCTTTATATCAAGTATTGGGGAGTATATCGAGAGTATAGCGGAAGCATTTCCTGCATGAGTGACTTCTTAGTCGGCTTTCTCTAGCGCAAGTCTAGCGACAGAGAAGAGTTTACCACGCTGACAAAACTTATTATGATTTATAAGAGATTGATGCACTGAAAGAAATGGCAGAGAATGAAAGATGTGAAGAAATGAATGTGTTGTAAATAGACAAAAGTGGAAGGAGTAGATGGAAATCTTTACATGAGAATACTTTAGTTGCTGTGCAGATCAGTACTCCTTGTACTTAAGATCGATTGGATTACTAAGCGAGATGTAGACAAAAAACAGATTTATCATGATCAAGGTGTCCAGCTTTAGTCAACAGGGAGACTGGCGATTAATATTAAGGTTTACTGTAGGTTGAATAAAATATTACTTATTCCCTGACAAACGATCTTTCAGAACATTCAAGAAGTCGAGTAGCTTTTGTCTTTTTAGGAGGATCACAGGCACAAAAGATCCACCATAATCAAGTTGTTCCATCTTTCCTCTACAAGATTCGCTTTTACTGAAGAAAAGGAAGAAAGATTTATATAGAAAGTAAGATAGATAAACCATATTGTATATATTCAACGAATTCGGTCAGCTTAACTGTAAGAATTCTAAATAAACTACTTAAAATACCCTAAAAACTGTGTATACTCTATATAGCAATACTCACTCAACTTACAAAGTAATCATTTGAGTAGCTCATCAAACCTACTCAATTTACTATCAATATTCTCATTCTTTCTCTCAGTGTACCGCCCACGAATTTGCACAAAATTTCCCTTTCAACACGACACCCGCACGAAATATTCACGGCTTTTGCAATTTGTCAATCTTATGAGAGCAGAGCAGACATTGCGTGTCGCACGTTCACACAACCATGACCATGGTCAGCCTAAAGATACCATATACCATACTATATTGATCTGTGTGCGTGTGTGTGTGTGTGCGTGCCGGCTTGCCTTTGTTGTAGAGTTGTCGCTCTCATGGTTTCAGTTTCGCTTGAAATGCATACGATCGATGGATCGATACGATTCGATACAGCGAATCAACTCAACAACAGCTCCAGCACGGTGGTCCATGTTGGCCTGCCTGCCTGCCGGGCTATGTGTGTGCGATGCGGTGCGTGTGGCTCAATTCGCCTCAAATTTCTCTATATATATTTTTCTCTTTTTCGTGTCAATTTGCTGGTAAAACATGTTCCCCAAACATGTCAACCTCCCCCCTTTTCCCGTTGGATCAAGCGACAAGTTGCCACGTCTAATGGGAGCTGTAAATGCTTCCATTTTCGTCAATATCAGGTAGTTCATTTTTGGTGCTGTGCAATTTGTGTGAAAACAGCGGGTGGAAATCATCAGGAATTGGGGGAAATGTCATGAAAACTTGTTGATGTTGGCATACATATATGTTGTGTAATTGTTGTGATTTTATAGATGTATACAATTTGTTTCTCTTACTGTTACGGAAGTTCTTTTACTGCCAGAAATATTAATTATACTTAGTTTGGTATGTTTCCTTCTCTATAAGTTGAGTCTATAATTTGCATATGACAACCTTGTCTCTCTTTTTTGAAAGGGTCTTTCTATGAATATATATGAATTCTAGGCTGTTCTTTCTCTCTTCAATCTCTTTTATGTTATGAGTAGTTGATATTTTAAGATGCAATCGAGTTTTCTTAGGACTTCAGTAAATAATCTTAAATTCCCTACCGCCTCTCCCTATTCTCAACATTGCATATCGCCTCTTTCTGTAATATTTAACATTGCATATTGGCTCAAACAAGTTTGATTTTTGTAAAATTCCGTCCTTTTCCTTCGCCTCTCTCTGTGATTCTCAACATTAGCTCAAACAAGTTTTATTTTTGTAAAATTCCGTCCTTTTCCTTCGCCTCTCTCTGTGATTCTCAACATTGCATATTGGCTCAAACAAGTTTGATTTTTTCTTATTCCGTCCTTTTGCTACGCCTCTCTCTGAGATTCTCAATACTAAATAATATCTCCGTTCTCTGTGATTCTCAACATTCCGTATTCATTCTATTTTCTGTCCTCTTCCTACCGCCTCTCTTGGTGATTCTCAGCATTCTCCTGCCACACTCTCCAACAAGTTAGCAAGTTCCATCGTTGGCAGTCGGCAATTATCGGCAGGCTGGACTGGACATGTCATCAATGTCTGGTTTGGTTACCCAACATGTTTGGCTTCACGACACTCTCACTTTTGGCTCTGCCTTTGCCTCTGCCAACGGCAACATGTTGCACTGCAGCTGCCTCTGCCTCACGTCTGTGCGTCATTTGCATTTGTCGCTGACAAACTGAGTCGCATGCCCCTTCCCAACTTCCTGCACCCTCTGCTCTCTCATCCTCTATCTGTCTCCCTGCACGCAGTTTTCACTGCCATCCACCCGAGGGCATCGTCTGCAACGTCGAGTGCGTCGTGCCTTGTGCAACTCGTGCCTTGATTTATTGAGAGTGAAATTTGCCAAAGCTTTGATTAATATTGACAAATAATTTGCTTTACTTTTTATTGATTATTTTGTTGCGTATGCACTCGCCCAGTGCAGATACAAGTCTCTCGCGATAAGCAAACGATCAAGAGAGGGTGGAAGGGGGGGAGGTAAAAACACGACACTGATAAGCTCATCGAATCGATGACGTACATGAAAATCAAATCGCAAAGCGACAAATTATTATTATATATTTCTCTATACGAAACTTATCTAATCTCGGCACGGCGCTGAATGTCGCAAATTGCCACGAAATTGACTTGTTGAACAGTATCGACAAAAGGTAATAGAAATATAATAGAAATACAGTGTGTATATATGTACTCGTATATAGGAAAGCTCGGTAGAATCGTGCAAACAGTCGATGATCGATGAATGCAATGATCGATAGATCACACGACAAGTTTGCGAATATTATGCGATATTTTCTATAGAGTATTACCGGCTTTTTATCTTATCGAATTTGCAAACTTCCCCCAAGCCCGGCCAGGCCAGGCCACTCCCCCTTCCCTCTCCTCTCTCATTCCCCCACCTGGCATTATCAAACTGCTGTCAGACATGGCTTTAGCTTTCAGTAGGTTTCGCGACGTCGCGGCTAACGGACGCAACCGGGCAAAAAAATAAAGATATAGATACAGCTAACAGCTACAGCTACAGATACATTTACATAGATACAAAGTTACAGTTACAGATACACACACACACACAAGCCAAAAACGTAACAAACAATTGTCGCTCAACAATAGAAAGCCAGCATTGTTAGTGTTATTATTGTTGTCTTTGGGTTTCGCGTAATTTGCATTTAACTAATAAAAAAAAAAGAAACAATAAACAGTGTAATTAAGTCCGCGCAGTGCATGTCAAACCGTAGACACAGTGTGAGCACAGTGTGTGCAGAGTGCGATTAACTAACAGCGGCGATTCGCGAATTTGCGATTTGCGTGTGCGTGTCGCAGTGCAATTACATTTTTTAACTCTTTTTTGGGGCCATTAAGAAAAGGCACAACTCGACTATTGTCAAGGCCCCGCTCCTACTACTATAAGAGTTGCAAATTTCAATAGTTAGGGATGGGCGCGTGAGGCGTGGAGGAGGACGGTCGTGTGTGTGTCTGTGCATGTTATCAGGTAACGTCACTGGGTTCGGGTATACAAATGTATAAATGTTGTCTAAAGGAATATATGCGTGTGGAATGATATCGAATGTGGGTGGAAGTCGAATAGATATCGCTTACTATCGTCTAGGGAGTTTCCTTTTGGAACTTTGTACTGTTGCCTTATAGAAATTATATATAGATTAGGTATGCAATAATATCGCAACGATAAATATCGTCTAGGGAGTTTCTTTTTGAATGGTATGATATATTTTGGCATCAATATGAATGTACGTCTACTGACTATCGTTAACTCATTTATGGAGGATGTAATTGGGAAAAATATTGCATATTCTTAAGCTTAAGCCTTACCAATTAAGACAACGTGATGAGGAAAATTCTTATGGTTTAAAAAACTATCGCATAGAGATTTAAGGAAGTCTTTTACCTTTTGTAATTTATCGTTTCCTTTGATAAGCTATTACCACGCTGCATTATGCACTATGATACGATGATAATGATAAAAGTACGAAACATTATCCAATTGTGATAAGGGACAGCTCAAAAATTATTCGTTACTATCGTATATGGGTATTCCAAATGAAAACTATTGACTAGGGTCACCAGGTAACACTGTAAATGTCTGTTGTGTATAAAAATACTATCGTTAAATAAATAAACTATCGTAATAAAGCTTTCTTTTCTATCCCTTTGCCACATTTAGTTATCAAGACCTTGACATTAGTTAAAGTTGCCTTCAACAAAGGTTTCCCCTCTGCAAAACTATCGCTTAACTGCACTATTACTTCAAACACTACCATCTCTAGCTATGCCCGGCATTGTATCCAGTTTTCTTAATTGGCCGATGGCCAAACAAAAAGCCAAACTCATATAATTGCTTTTAATTATCGCAAACGCCCAATCGCAACGTAGTCCCCTTTCAGCGAAGTCCACTTGTAACTGTTGTTGTTGTTGTTGCTCTTGTTGTTGTTGCAGTTGCTCTTGTTGCAGCTTCCAAACGTAAAACGTCGACATTTTCACTGGCAACATTTGTGAAAATTGTTTCCGTTTGCGCTTTGACAAGCACTGTACATGGAGTAAGGCGCTGCTCAAACTGTATCTATCGTGCCCGCAGGAAACTGTTAATTAAATTAAGCTAAAAGATTAGCCATAAAACCGCCAAAGCATTCATGTTCGCCAACAGACAGACAGACAGACGAAAGTGTGATAAAAACCTCAGAGAAATAAAAAGAAACCTATAGATAAACATGTTATATACTTGTCGGGGGATTATCGTATCGTTTGACTCTTACGATATACGTAATGATCATGACAGCAGAGATATGTGGACAGCAGGCTGTCGAGTTGAGTCACCTCTCTGTCTCTCTGTCTCTATCTCTTTCTGTCTGACAGTTCGTACCTTGAAATTGTTTAATGTTGCAACTAAACAATTTGCAATTAACAATTTCAGTTTGTTTGTTTTGATTGAGCAAAAGGTTAACCCAAAAACTTATGCCCCTATTAGGTAACTGACATTATCAACGCTTGACTGACACTGCTATCGACTTCCCTACCAAGTTCTAATTGCATTGAGCAATCCAAGTTGATTTTGTCAAATTAACATTGGGCGAGGTTGCCTAATTTGATAGGGAAAATATCTTGAGACCTTTAGAACTTTTTTATATTGAAAAAGTATGACTGGAATGTATTGAAGAGTACTTTCAACCATTGATTTTAGTAAATATTATTTTATACTTGACTATAGAAGTCCATACTGTATCTGTGCCTCTCTCTGAGATTCTCAAAAAAGTTAGCTTGATGTATTAGAAGCTACGCCTCTCTCTGAGATTCTCAAAGACGTAAGGTAGATGTAGTCGAAGATAACTTTGTAAATTTAAGCAACTTCTTGCATGTATTTTTCCCATAATTTCTATTCCAACAAGTCTTCTACCCAGTTGCCTACTTACAGGGTATATACAAAGTCTTAGATCATTTCTATACATACAAATTAATTCGGTTTAGTGTTTTGATTGACACAGCCAAGATAAGCGCTAAGAAAGAATGAAAGAAAAAAGAAAATGCAAATAGAAATAAAGATAAAAAAGCGTTGAATGAGTGTGTATGAATAAGCATGTACTCATACTGCACCGTATGAATGTATTCACAGAGGTGATAAGGGAACTCCCTCATAGAGAGAGAGAGAAGTGTTGAGTGAGCTGATAAGTTTGACACTGTAAAACAAATTGCATTACCAGACTCTCTCTCGCGCTCTGACTCTGACTTCCACTTCCTCCCACTCTACCTCTTCCCACTCTCCACTCTCTCTTCCCCCTTTTCCCCGTCTCTCTCCCCCTCTCTCCAGCATGCGTCACACAAGAGACGCGAGTGACCTAAGCGCAGCATTTCAATTCGCCATGCTCATTAATGTTTCTCTTTCTCTTCTCTCGCTCTCTCACAGGGCAAGGTCTCGCATGATTCAATCAAGCAGCTTGTACTCGAGGCAGAGCATTTGGTGCGCGACGCTCAGGAGGCAGCGTTGAAGACGCCAACGAAGCAGAAACATTCCATCATCACAATTTCCTCGACAGTGAAGAAGCGCGAACTGACCATGCCGGGTCCCATCAAGCAGCGCGTCGAGGTAGCAGATTGCAGATACCTTTCTATAGATACCTTTACTAACTATCTCCCTCTCTCTCTCTACCCCACAGGAATGGCTGGAGCATCAGCCCTCGACACCACAGTTGCTGACCACACATCGCAGCTTTCACGCACAGCTGGAGGTGCCCTCGGCCAAGCCGGATGATTGTGAAGCCTCAGGAGAGGCATCCGAGACGGATTCATTGCCACAGCCAGCAAGTGCAGTCATTTGTCCTGGTTCAGATTCATCCGAAGGATTCACAGACTCAATTGCCACTTGCATGCAGACCAGCACGAACTCCTATGGCAACTCCACAGAGCTCATTGGAGGTTCAGCGGAGCCCATTGGGCAACCAGCTACTCCACTGGGCTATGGCAGCAGCAATCAGAGTCTGAATTTAAAGATTGTCAAGCGTCAGCAGACGCGACGCAAGTCGGAACGACCCTGGTCCGTGTCGTGTCTCTCCCAGTTGACCACAGATGGTGGACACCAGTTGACACACACCATCAGCGCCGTGGTGGGACAAAGTTCACCACCTGGACTGGCCAGCCATTCGATAAGCGAGAGTGCTTTGGATTCACTCTCACCAGGACCGCGCCCACGTGCTGCATCCTCATCTGGAACAGGCAGCAATGCTGCAAGGAAGGCAGACAGCAAGGGATCGCTGCGTCGCCGACGTGCGAGGAAGAAGCGCATGTCAGCTGCCTCGGCTGGTCGTAAATCTGATTCCGGTTCGGAGGCACATTGCGATCTCACACAGACACTGATGAAGTCATGTGAATCGATGTCCTCGCAGCAATTGCAAGAGTTCACCAACGCCTTGTTGAGCATACAGAAGAGCAGCGCATCGGGTAGTCCCAAATCGGAGACTGCCGCTGGCTCTGGCGAGGGGGAGGGGGAGTGCTCGTCACAGTTGATGGTGCCCAAGTTCCGTGTGGGCTCTTTTACCACAGCTGCCCTCATGGCCAGTGAGACTAGGCTGGGTGCCTTGGCAGCCCTTTCCAATTACATGCACGAGGATGAACAGCAAGCAGGTGAGCAGAGAGGGAGAGGGGAGAGCGAGGGAACTCTTTAGGGGAAAAAGGTGTTTGAAGCGATGTTGTATGATATCATGCCCGGCTCTTATCTCTGTATTTTTTGTTTGTACCTTATACAATTAATCAGCAAAATGCTTAGAAATGAGTTAGGAGTCATCGTTATGAACAGAATTATACTATAGTATAATATATACTAATATAAAAGTATACTAATAGATAGAGTATATTGTACTATAGTATCTATCGAATAATGGAAGTAGAATCGAGTTATGTTATACTACAGTAACATATAGTGGAAGTAGAATCGAGTATATTATAGTATACTATCATATAATAGAGTTCTTATCGACTGGAAGCTGTTTCTATAGCAAGATCTCTTTATAAGTAGCAAAGAACTCTACTTTGATAGGAATTATACTATATAATGAGAATAGAATCAATAAACTATGGGAATATTATAGATAGAATATCATATAGCATAGCTACAATCAATTGGCAACTGATTTGCTGCTGTGAAATATTATATTAGCATGTATAGGAGTGAATTTTACTATATAGAGTATTAGATCATATAATATACTAACAATTTATAGGTGTATTAGAGAAACAATATCATATTAAAGTACTCTAATCAATTAGAAGCTGATTTACTGTAGATTTAATTTCTAAAACAGACTTCTGCTGAAAATCTTTAAAATTACTCCATGATGAACAGTTTATATTGTAAATAGGCGCCTTCTTCCCATACAAGATAGCTTCAAACACTTTCTATACATAACTATCTATCTATGTCTATACTTAACACTCTTGTCATATCGATTCTATATGTAAATCTTTCTCTCACAAGCACGCACGCCCGTACCCAGGCCAAAAGGTACCACAAAATGCACCCCAAAGCATGCCCCAACTAATTTCCTCAATGCAACCATATCTGAAATACCCTACTATATATTATTATATATCATTTTCTTCTATACAGAACTCAGCACTGAGGATCATCATAGCAGCATTTCGGAAACCGCTTGGGACAACTATCAAGAGAAATACAATTCAGAGAATTATTCCGAGGGTTTTGATTCGGATGCAGCGCGTCGTCTCTTGGAATTTGGCGATGACTATCGGTGTGTAGACAGAGAGAGAGATAGAGAGAACGAGAAAGAGAGGGAAAGAGTGTACTCTGACCTTGTCTGGGTTTATTTATAGTTTGCTCATAAATAATGTGAAAAATCGTTCTACTTTGCAGCAATTTCATTGATTCACAATCGGATTGCTGCAGTTCTCTGTCGGCTGCCAACAATTTGGATTCGTTTTCGCCACCGCGCATGGATTCACTGCAGCAGCACGAGCTAAAGGCATTGCAATTGAATCAGGATACGATCAGCAGCAGCGTCGATCACGCACGCCGTCAACGGGCATTGGAACTGCAGTACGAGCGACGCCGCAAGACGCTCGAGGTGCGACGCAAGTCGTGTCAAGGTGAGATATATTGAGATACCTTCTCTAGAAGATTCACTTGCTAATCTCTTCTATCTTCCTTCCTTGCAGACATGTCTGAGTCCACGCAGCAACAGGAGCAACAGCAGCATCAGCAACAATTGCAGCTGCAACAGCAACAGCCGCAATCTGCCGTCATTTCCGCCAATCTTTCCTCCTCGGCCATCGCGCTGATGACACCCAAGAATACAACGAACGTGCCCCCGACAATGTCACGCAATGCGGATTCAGTTGGACGCAAACTGGAGTTCGGTGGCGGCGGAGGTGCCTGTGGCATGAGTCATTCGGCACAATCGCTGCTGCTGCGTCGCACCTCGGAGAGTGACACCTCGACACATCGTCGTCGTCGCACAGTGACCGCAGATGAGCGTCGGCGCTCGTCCAGGAATCTGGAGAAGTGCATTAAGCTCATACCAGCCACATCTTCCTCGAGTGGTGATGACTCTGAGGATGGTGAGCAGGAGATGCGTTCGCTGTTGCAACAGAGTCGCGACAGACTCGAGGATACGCGTGCACTCAAGATACGCTGTCATCTGCTGCGCCCAGAGGATTATGTAAGTGAAGAGAGGAAGAAACTGTTCCTTCTACTTGAGATGTGACTTCACTTGAACTGTACCTCATTCTTGACTGCATGATTGTTGTCTATTCTTAAATTATGGTTCCACTTAAACTGTTTCCTTCTCTTGATATATGACTATATTTAGTGTTCCTTTATCTCCATTATTACTGTTTGCTCAACTTAAAATATGACTCCTTATAAACGTTACTTCCTCATAAGTAATGACTGCATATAGACTATTCCCTTTTCTTGAGGTGTGGCTGTATATAAACTGTTCCTTTATATGCCTCCCCCTGACATATGACTTCTTTAAACTCCTAGAGATGACTCATGTGCCTTCCTCTTTAGTTGTATCTCCCTTCAAACTGTTCCCTCTTCTTGACATATAACTCAATACAAATTGTTCCCTTTTCTTGACCTATGAATCCATATATGCTGTTCCTTTTGAAGACTATTTTAACTGTTCTATTCTGCTGATATATGACTACACTTAAACTGTTCCTTTCGCTGTCATAACTGTTCCCCTTACTTGAAATATGAGTTCACCTTAAACTGCTCCTTCGTCTTGAGTTGTGACAGCATATAAACTGTTCTTTCATATCAAAATCGTTCCCTCCCTTGAGAGTTAACCCTTGTCCCTCCCCCCCCCCTAACTTATACCTCCATTTAAACTGTTTCCTTCTTTTGAGATATGACTATATAAATTGTTACTTCATCCTATTAAAACTCTTCCCTCAATTCAAGATATAACTCCTTAAAAACCTTACTACCTCATGACAGCATATAGACTGTTCCTTCTTCATAATATATGTCTCCATACAAACTGTTCCCATTTCTTGAGATCAGACTATATAAATTGTTCCTTCCTTCATGAGACATCTTCTTGAGATGTGACACCATATAAACCTTTCCTTCATCATCATTTAAACTGTTCCCTCCCCTTGAATATCACAAGTTCCTCAACTTTTACCTCCTTTTAAACTGTTCCCTTCTCTTGAGATATGACTAAACTGTTCCTTCTCTTCTCCCGCCATTGCAGCACGAGATCATCAACACTTGCCGCGACAACATACGCTGCCTGGAGGCCGTGCTAAAGGGTCCGCCTGGCACGGTGCTATCGACCCATTGCTCCGGCCAGACAAAAGGTGAGTCCACAGAACGCTCAGTCCGGCTCATAGTGCGCCGCTTGGCCGCCAATGCATCTGCTTCTGCTGCCGCTGCTGCTGCTGCTGCATCCTCTTCCTCCACCTCCGCCTGCATAGTTACCTTGCAGCCCGTGCAGGAGTGCAAGTGTGCGGCGATCACACGCTTTGTGGCGCGGATCATTGAGTTTGTGATGGATGCGAGCAATCTGCTGGAGCATTTCTCGCTCTATCGCTTCCTGGCGGGCACATTGAGATCCCTCTATGCTCTGGTGAATCGCCCAATGGGGCGACTAGAGCGTTTGTTTGGTGGTCTCAGGGGGCTGCTCTGAAAGAGCAGTGGCTCTCAAACTGTGCACAGTTGCCTTAATTTGCCAAGCGAAGTACAAAGAAAGAAAGAACCAGAAGAAGAAGCAGCAGTTAAAGAAGAAACAGCTTTCAAAGCTCTTTTAATATTTTGTATTATTTTCATTTATTATTTTTCTCTGTATTATTTTGTATTTTTATTACTTTTAATTAATTTTGTTTTTGCATTTGACAAAAAACAACGCGCATTTTCGAATTTTTCATATACATTTATACATTTTGCATTTTGTTAAAGAGAATATTTAAAAAAAAAAAAATATATTATTTATTTTTTTCGAGCATTTATTTTTCATTTTGCCAAATAAAATTGCCGTTTTTTATATACAAAAAATGAAAAAAAAAAAACACCAAAGCATTTCAAATGTTGTTTATGCAGAATTTTGTTTGTAGTTATACTGATACTGATATAATAATCATATAATGGTGTTACTGTGCTCTCTTAACTCTCTTTTAATCGTTTAATATCGTATGTTAATTACTTATTTTGTGCTTGTGTTTTTGTCAAATGTTTAACCAAAATTAATTTTAGTTTAGTTTTGTTAGCCTGTTTTTGTTTACTATTCATTGCATTATCATAATTGTAATCAAGTCATCTTAACTATCGGCTTAACTATCGCACGAGCTGGCAATGAGGTGAAGGCGGCACTCAAACTGTAAACTCTTATATCGTAACTGGCTTTGCTTGCAGTTTGGTAGCCCTGTTGGCGCACAGTTGTTGAGCCACTGTGTCTTGGCTAAAGGCGTAAAAGAACATTTATATTTAAGTTTCAGCTGTGTGAAAGGGTTGGGGGAGGGGCATATGAAATGAAATTGAATTATGAGAGATTATATATATTCAAAATTAGCACCAAAATAATTTTTGGCAGCTGACGTCATTTTCAGGCGCACAGCGAAACAGAACAATTTATTTGAATTTCATTTAGAATTGATGTGCAGAAGCAATGTCAATGTGCTTATAAAACTGTAGAAGAGAATTAATTCTATACAAAATCGTCGCTAGAGGGCGTGCTGCTAGTAGTCAATGTCAAACTGCAGCTTAACTTGTGCTTGTGTGTAAGGTTATGTGTGTGTAAGCCTGTGTTTGTCTATGTAGTTTGACAAGCACTGCACTGCACTGTGCTGTCGTCATTAGACGTCGTTGTTGTTGTTGCTCTGTTATCGCCATCATCTACTTTTGAAAATGACGTCGTGTATGCTCTGCCCTGCTCTCTTGACGCCTGCGTCGTCTTGCCGAATGCTCTCATCGTGGTCGCTTTGTTGTTGTTGCTGCTGTGCGACTTCGTTGAGCTGCCGAAACTAATGAGTGAGTCCAGCACACACACACACACACACATGCACTGACATTGCGTGTGAAGCCAAGTTCAAAAGTTCGCTCTCTCGTCTGCCTGCGTTGTGCTCTCTCTCGTTTACCTAGACTGCGCTCTCTCGTCTGTCTTTGCTCTCTCTCGTGTGTCGTCCGAAAGCTGCTGCGCCAAAAACAATTAAAGCGACCGTCGTCGTCGTCGACGTTGACGTCTCAGTTCATTTTCAGCGTGCGTTCCATGCGGTTCTCTTTCTCATCGTCCGTCGTTGTCCGTTCTGCGTCGTTGCTGACGCTGCTTTTAACTGTTGTTTTAATTGTGCTTCCGCGGACTCTTTAAGAACTCACAACTTTGTTTTATATAGTGTAGTACCCCCTTATACTTAATTGTTAACTCAACTGTGATAGCAACAACAACAATAGAACAAAACGGGAATCTCAACAAGAACAACAACAAACCTCAGTCGCGTGTTTTATGCTGTATAAGAGAGTGCGCACAACAATATAAGAGCACGCGTCATGCTCTTTTTGTTTACCTTATAAATTTTAAATAAATCTCAGACAGAAGAAAAGTTGCCCATTGTGTGTGTTGAAAGTAAACAAATTAAAATGTTTCAAAACGCAAATTGATTACGAAAATTGATTTCAAGTGGCGCCGCCTGGCGGTAGCAAGGGCAGCTGCCCTAAAGTGGGTCACAGTCAAGCGCCGCCGCTAAGGGTTGCCGGGCACAAAGAGAGTGCGAAAGAGAGAGAGAGAGATAGAGTGATAAATTGTGTGAGACAGTGATAAAGCTTGCAGTACAATGGGCAAAGTAAGTGTCGCAGTGCAGACAGATGTCTATGGAATGCTCTCGGCCAGCTCATCGGCCTCCACCTCTCGCTCCTCATCTCAGCAAGGTAAATACGCACACACACATATATACAAACACACACAGATGAGACACACATATGTACAGATGAGCCCGTTATGTGCCTAACTTATGCTAGAGAGTAAATAGAGACTACGAAAACTTATCGCCACAAATTGGGAAACAGGTGTAAACGATGTTGTGAAGAAGAAGAAGCAGGAGAAGAAGCAGCAGAAGATGTAGGTAAAGCGGGAGACAACAAAGATCGGTAGATAAAGTGAAAACACATAAAAACAGCTAATTGGACACGAAACTTACGAAACAGAAGTAAAGAAAAACAAAATTTGTTGAAACTGATAGCAAATAATGACAGAGTGTGGATCAGTCTGTATATATTTCTTTATATGGAATGAGTGTATCGATTGAGAGCGGAAATATCTTTATATTGAACTGGGAACGAGTGTGGTTATCTTTATTTTTTGTAGTCTCTACAGCATCTCACGCATTACGCATATTGTTTTCTTTTTTAAAGGGGGTACTTATGGCTAAAGTACCAGACCACAGACAGCACTTAAGCGATGATAAATTTATGATATCATTAAAACGATATAGTGCAAAATAATGAGATTATGTAATGTTTGAAGTGAGATAAAGATGGTATAATAATAGCAAAAGACTTGTTGGAGTAAACATCAGACAGAGTACAGGTTGAATGAGCTGAAATAGGGAAAGATTACTTGGAAATTGAGTCAAATATGCAATAAAATTATACCACTTATAAGTAGTTCCTTTTTTAATAGTGTTGAATGCATAATCTTCATTCAGTTTTGAATCATTCATTATACTTCATTTATGCAAACGAGTCTCAGTTAACAGCTCGTTCACTCTTTATTCCATTTGTAAGTTATCTTAACTTCAAAATGAATTCAAATGCTTTCCATTTATGAGTGTATCCATTGTACTTATTAACATGTTGCATTCTTCTTTCTTCTACTCAAGCAAACGAGTCTCATTTAAAAACTCGTTCACTCTCAATTCCATTTGCAAGTTATCGTAACTTCAAAGTGCAATCAAATACTTATAGAAATACTCTCTATTCATGAGTGTATTCACTGTACACTGTTGAACATGTTGCATGGCAACTGTAGACAGTGCTTCATTCTTTGCAAACGAGGCTCAATTAAAAACTGGATCACTTGGAAGTGCACTCACAAGTTATTTATCTGCCTCAATCGTTGCCTCACTCTGTTGCGCTGTGTTGCATCTTCAATTACCTGTGCAACTCTGTGTGTGCTGCATTTGTGCCACATTGAACTGTCGACCGACTTCGTCTGCCACTTGCCACTTGTTGTTGCCTGGCCAAATTGGGTTGAATACGTCTCCTTTCCTTCCTTCTTCTCCTCTCTTCTCTGTCTATTGCATTGCTAATTATGTTTTGCCACCATCCATGCAGTGTGGGGGGAAGGGAGAAGGGGCACACATTGTTGCATTTTCAGGGCGCTGCATTATGTAGAAACTATACAAGCTATTCATATATTCTTCTATCTCTCCGGCCCTCCCTCTCTCTCTCTTTCTCTGTGTCATATTCGCATTCATGCCTGGCTTGGCACTCTCATTAACGGTATTCCCACTGTGCTTTTATGGTCAATTGTAAAGCGCGTTCCGCTTTTGAAGTTTTACGAGTTTGAGAGTGAGACAGAGAGAGATAGAGAGGGAAAGAGACAGCTGTTGGCAACCGGAACACGCTTCAAACAGAAACGTCATCATATCAAGTTCTAAGCCTCGTTTAAATTGAGCAAATTTCTCGCTCTTATCGAACTTGCTGTGACGTCATGCTATATATACATAAGTTAGAAGAAATGAAATACAATGTTGTTGCTAAGCTCCCTTCTTGTTATTGTTGTTGTTGCTTTGCCCTCATTTGTGGTTGACCTTGAATACTCTTGAATATGTTTAATTATTAAGAAACTGAAATCAAAGTCGCGATGAAACTGAAATTGAACTTTGAGAAAAGGTTTCTAGTTTCGTTTTTGTGGTTTCTACTTGACTTGAACCGAACACACCTTTAACAAATATAATAAATGTAATCTTCTTCCATTTAAAGTAAAGCAGAATTGTCATTGCATTTATGACTACTGTAAGGGGCGTGTCTGTCTCTCTTTGCGCACCACTTTGCATTTGCAATGAAGCAGAAAACAAACGGCTAACTGGGGTTAATGACTCCTCATAAATATCTCTTTATATTTTTCACAGCTCTGTGCTAATCAGATCTTAATAATTCGCATATTTCACATAGTTTTTCACGGCTTTTTAAATACCTCGACAAGCTTAGTTAGTTGTTTGTTTATTTATAAACTTTTCTCTCACATTTGTCATCATCGTCAGCGCGTCATCTATAATTATTCAAGATTATTATTTAATTTCTTTTTCCTTGTTTTTTTTTGCCAAATTTCTTGAGCTTTGACCTGCCAACTCTGCGCTTACCTCATCGACTGAATGTGTTTGTGCAGTGTAAACAAATAGAGATGTTTATAGGGTTTCGTTTACATTAAAGTAGATAGACATTGCGGGTTATTATAGTGCCTGGAACCGCCCACTTTGGCACACCCTTTT
This sequence comes from Zaprionus vittiger, assembly GCA_018904025.1. Classification (NCBI taxonomy): domain Eukaryota; kingdom Metazoa; phylum Arthropoda; class Insecta; order Diptera; family Drosophilidae; genus Zaprionus; species Zaprionus vittiger. The sequence continues at coordinate 737,711 of JAEIFQ010001142.1, read as the reverse complement.
TGTCCCCTTTATGACTGCTAGACACGCAGGCCACACACACACAGTTCCTTGAGCTCAATTCCCTCGGGAGAATGTCTGAAGAAGGCATGTCTAAGGCAACTGCAGTTGGGATAGGCTAAAGTTATAATAGAAAAGGGAAAGGGGGAAAGGGAAGTTTTAAATAAAATCCTTTGGTAGCAAGCAGATAGACAGGAATTGCTCTTTCTGTTGTATTTGAAAGTAATCCTTTTTGTTTCATATTTTTAGGTATGCCTTTTTTATATAGGCTGATTTTTTAAGAGCTATAAAAAAGTTTTTAAAAAAAAAACACATAAAATTCAGAGAAATGCGTAAAATGTTTATTTGAATCGATAGTACGGTGCATATAATTGAATGTTTGTAGATTATTTAATGCAAATGTTGAGTGTGACCGTGCCTCAAATGCTCCATTCGCTTAGTCCAATTTTGGCATACTCTTTTCAACATTTCGGCATCCGGTATCTCACGAATAAATGCTTCAATGTTGTCCTCCAATGCATCAATTAAAGCGGGCTGGTCTGTATAGACATTGCATTTAACATATGTAGTATGTATAATCTGTTCAGGTATACTCTTTGCTATGATATTTATAGTAACTGATAAAGGGATTATTAGTTATTCTATTTTTAGGATCTTCATTTTGTTATGATATTTGTAGTTATTGCTTTTCTATGTGTATATTTCTTAGATACATATGTATCTATATTATAGTTTTATTATAAGCTGATTAATCTACGAGATGAGTAGAAAATAACCTTTCTCAAATCCATACATATCTACAAGAAAAACTCTCTTATTCTAATATAGTTTATCTGTATATATGGTGTATATAAAGGAACTGTAGCATGAGTAAAGCATCTTCTTTATATGTTTTATACTTTTTGAAACTCGGAATCTTATCAGACAGTTCTTTAAAGTCAGGTCATTGTACTCATATATTATATACACAATATATTGAATAAAATTTGCACAACTGCAGCTGACATAAAAAGTTGCAGATAGGAGGAGAAGTAGAAAGTAAGGGCGAGGGAGGAAAGCAGAAAGAAGGAGAGGGAGAAAAGGAAGGAAAGAGACACAGAGATGTACAGAAAGTAAGAGTGAGCAAGCGTAGCTGACAGAGAGAGTGAGAGTGATGAGCAAAGATTTGGTGGAAAGTGTTCCCAGGCAGACGTCACTTGCTATTCTTTTGGCAAGTGCAGGGAAAAATGTTGGCTGAGAAAATCTGAGAAAGACGCTTTTCCGCCCACATAAAATATTGCCAACTTGTTGAGTGTGTTGGCAATACATACATACACATACAGATATACACTCTGGCTACACACACACACACACACGTCAATGCCCTTGCACAGTTGTGGTTTTATGGCCACAGTTGCAGTTTATTATGATTGTTTTTTTTGTTGTTTTTCTTTTTTTTTGTTGTTTTTCTTTTGCATTTGCATATTTTGGTTTTTCTCTACTCGCTGTTTTCGTTTTTTCATCTCTGTTTTCTGTTTTCTTTTTGCGTGTCGAAATGTAAACAATTTTTGTTCAATTTCACTTGGCAGCCAACAATGGGTTAAGTGAGGGCAGGGAAGAGTGTATGTGTGTTGGGGGAGGGAGGCAAGTGAGGAGCTTAGCAGATGCACAGTAGCCGGAAGAGATTTCTCTCTGTTGATCTGCCGCTGTCTCGAGCTCTCTGCCTTCCCCTTCCCCTTCTCTCCCTCTTCCTCTCTGCCATTAGAATTCAATTTGTGGCAATCTGCGAGATTGGCAATTAATTTGCTGATTAAAGTGAAAGTCTCTGGGCAATGGCCAAACCCCAACAACAACAACAAGGAGTAGCAGCAACAACAGTAGCAACAACAACAACATCAGTAACAACTGCAGCAACAACAACATCAGCTATGCAATTTTCATTTCTCCTAATGGCTAATCAATTTTATATGCACTTTTTTGCTACGCCTCTTGCCACGCCCCGCCATCATTAAGTCAGTTATACAGCAGCAGATTATTAAATGCAACGATCACTAGCAAAGAGAGAGAGAGGGAGAGTGAGAGACTGCCCCCTTCCCTCCTATATCAGGTTGTTCTCCCCTCTCCCATCTCTCATTGATAACGTCTTCCTGCCTTGAACAAGTTGTGCAATCTCTTGGCGAAGGATTACGAGTTGGAAAGTGCGTAGATGTTGCAGCAACAAAAAATCATCTAATGCACCTCTAGCTTGATCTAGCTAGGCTGCACTCCCTCCTTCTCTCTCTCTACCTCCCTCCCTCCCACTCGTTGCGCTCGAGCTACGCTTGTGGGTTGGGCTGAAGTCTACACTCGGTAGTCTCCAACACTCTCAACTGCAGTCTCTCCATGCAGCCAAGTTCAGTCAACCAGTTTCAGTTTGTTCGCCAACAAGTTCGGTTCGCTTGAGTTTAGCTTGGGGAATCTGTCTTTAAACTTGGCTTAGTGCGTTTTTTTCTGCTCTTATCACTATCATCTCATCATCATTGCTTGGCATCATCCACCTTGCGCGTATTTGGAGTGAAAGTAATTGCAGTCGACGCATTTACAAGTCAATTAGCAAACGATAGAAGACAAAGTCCAATATCAATTGTGTTTATATATTGAGTAAGTTTGATTTGTTTGCTTGCTTAAAGTGTGTGTTCTGTCTGTTCTGCCTTCGCACACAGGCCTGACATATATAAATATCGTGTTGCCAGACATTATATATCAATAGAGAGAGAGAGAGAGATACATATACCATATGCCAGTCCGCCCAGTGTCAAGTTTAGAAACTGCCCACAAAGCTTGCAGTTTTGTCTGCAGCCTCAAAGAGAAGGCAGTGTGCGAGAACTGAAGGTGATGTCGGACTGGCAGATACTCTGTAAGGAAATATAAAGATGAAAGCAAGACTGTGGAGAGAGAGAGAGAGGGAGAGTCTAAAGATACTCTGTGAAGAGTATAATAAAATCGCTGTAAAAAGAAGGAAAATAAAGAAATAAAGAAAGAGAAACGATGTAGGAAGTGTGTCTAAAAAATACTCTGTAAAGAATATGTGCAAGATGTGACAGGAAGATAACCTGAAATTATGTATATAGTATCAAGCAAGTATCATGCAAGTCAAAAAAGAGGATAGATGCATGAGGTTTGTCTTAAAAATGCTCTATAAAGAGTTAAGAGAATATAGATGATGAGAATATAGGCATGTGTGTCTTAGAAATACTCTATAAAGAGTTAAGACAATATAGATGATGTTCTAGAGAGTAGAGTTGTGAATTAAAGAACAGTTTACAACAAGAAATTATCTTGGGAAATACTCTCTGAAGTTGCTAAAGAAGTAAAGAACTATGAAATTAAAAGAAAAGTGTAAAAGATTGTCGGAGATGATATTAGTTAACACTCTTTGTAGAGGTATACTAGACGAAGACTGTTAAAGATGTGTAAGTGCTTAAAGCATCTTCAAAACAATTACAATGTGTCAGAAAGTAAAGAGTTGTGAGTAGCAGATACTCTGCTTTTATATCTTATAAGATAGCAACTTAGCAAATACTCTGTAAAGCGTTGAGTGATAAATTTAATAGAAAAAGTGATCTATTCGGTTTCTCTTGCTTTGCGAAATTCATTAATTATCATCTTCTTGTTTTGCACAAGTAGAAGATTGTTAATTCATTGGAAACCTGAACATTTAAATGATTAATTATGTTGTGCAAATCTTAGCAAATTTTATAATTAGCTAGTTAATAATATACCATTTATTCCATGTGCCTACACCATTATGTTAGGCATGATATTCCAATATGATTTAAATCTTAATTTATATTTATTTTGACATTAAGTTTGTACTTTATTTGGCTATTTTTAGCTCTTCCTTTAGCTGATTTAATATAATTTATATGGCACGTTCAAGTATTTTAAACCTAACTTGACTTTCTTTGCCAACTTGTGAGTCAACTACCCTTTAAATTGTCATTACAGGGTATATGTTAGCTATGCCTTTTGGGGCGTTGCTCTGCAAAGTAATTTGTAAACTGCAATTGAAAAACGCAGCTCCCACTCGCATAGACACACACACACACTTGCCACACACACACACACACACACACTTGCCACACACACACACACACACACACTTGCCACACACACATATACACAGCAAGGCACACACTCATGTATAAATGCATACACACTCACACATACCCTCTTCTTTCCTCCCTTTCCCCTTTACAAACTCCACTCAAGCGTTTATAGCAAAACTTTTCTATTTTCTTCAGCCTTTTTTTTCGTTTAGCTTGTTTTCACTTTTTAGCTATTTTACAACCCCCAAAAAGGGCTGCCACAAATGCAGCAACGAAATGCGGGAATCACAGACACCAAATGTGAATTCGTGTTGGCTTTCTCTCACTTTTGTTTATGCACTATTTAACTTAATGTTTTTGTTGTTGTTTATTGTTTATTGCAGATCTGTTGGTTGAATGGGAGGATTTGCTTAGCTGGAGCGAGAATGCAGCGTCGGCACGCAAATTGCAGCAGGAGATGAGTGCGCTGAAGCATACGCTCTGTCGTCTGGGTGATCAAACTGCACCAGAGCTGCTCGATACAGAGCCGGCCATACAAATTGCCGTTGAGGCATTGAAGGTGAGTGTGCAGCAGAGAGAGAGAGAGAGAGAGGAAGAGGGAGAGAGAGGGAGAGCACTAACTAATCATTACACTTTGTATTGCAGCACGAGCAGAGCCAGTTGAGCAGCTATCGCACCAATATGTTGCGCCTCAATGCCTCCGTTCATAGTTGGCTGACACGCCAGGAGCGTCGACTGCAACAGGAGCTACAACAACAGCAACAACAACAACAGGAGTCCGAACAACTACAAGAGAAGCTAAAGCAGGAGCAGGAGCAGGAGCAGGAGCTGGAGCAAGAGCAAGAGCAGCCTGAGACAGCAGACACTGGCACAGGCGTTGCTGTGGCCATAACTGTCACCGATAGCAATGGCAATCAGGTGATGGAGGCCTCCACTGGCACGACCAGCTGGGATGTGCATAGTCTGCTCAGTGCGGAGCAGGAGTTCCATAAGCATCTCAAGGATGAAGTGAGCGACATGTACAGCGCATGGGATGAGGCAGATGCCAGGTAAGTTTCCCCCCCCCTCCCCTCTCAAGTGCATACCCCAAACTAATTCGCTTCTTCCGTTCCTGGCAGAATCAACTCGCAGTTGGATATGCTAACCAATTCATTGATTGCCTGGCGTCAACTCGAGTGTGGACTAAGTGAATTCCAGCTGGCATTGGGTCAGGATCGTGGCACATTGAAGGGACTGGAAGGTGCACTGGATAAGGGACAAGCAACGCCCGTGGAGCTGGCACAGAATGTCAAACTGGTTGCCAAACTGTTGTCGGAGAAGGTGAATGTCAGTCAGGAGCAACTGTTGGCCGTGCAACAGCATCTGGATCCCAATCATATCTATCACATTGCCAAGTTTACTGCCTCGAATGGTTCCCTTTCGGACTCGGGCATCTCTGATGGCGGCGCCACCTCGGATGGTGGTCTATCGGAGCGTGAGCGCCGTCTGGGTGTGCTGCGTCGTCTGGCCAAGCAATTGGAACTGGCACTGGCACCTGGCAGTGCTGCCATGCGCTCCATTGCTGCCCGCATGGAGAGCGCCGAGGCGGAACTGAAGCAACTGCAGAATACTTGCCGTGACTTGATTGTGCGCACAGCTGCATCGCATCAGCAGAAGCAGCAGCAGGCAGAGATGCAGCAGCAGCAGCAGCAGAAGTTGTCGGAGCAACAGTTGCCAGCCCCCTTGGCCAATGGACACGTGAAGCATGCACCGCAAACGCCAAGCAAGCGCAGAAACGCGCGTAAAACGCGTGCAGCCACTGAGAAGCAACAGCAGCAGAAGCTGCGCAAGGAGCAGGAGCAGCAGGTGGTGGAGCAACTGCAGCGTATAGTGGCCTCTGGTGGAGGTGGTGGAGATGGTGATCCCTCTGAGGATCCCAGCACTGAGGCTGCACTGCTCGACAGCTCAGAGGATGAGGATGCTGTGGGTGCAGAGAAATCGTCGCCTCATCGCGGTTGGGCGTGGCGCATTGCCAGGGCTGCAGTCCCAATGCAATTGGCGCTGTTCACCTTCTTCTGTGCCGCCTGCATGATGCAACCCAATTGCTGTGACAATCTCAATAATTTGTCTATGAGTTTTACGCCTCAGCTGCGCTATATACGCGGCCCGCCTCCAATTTGAGCGGCGCGAGTGCGCGAGTGGCGTTTTAAAACGCGCTCGCGTTTTTAAGTAGGCATCATTCAAGTAATTTACGAGATATGAAAGTACGTTAAGTGATCAGTAAACCAGCACCAGCTGCATATGGTATAGTTAACCTAACCATGGCTGGCACACAGGGGCAGCAAACCCCCAAGGGGGGAGGGGAAGAAAGCCAATCCTCCAGCATAGCCCCTGAGCGACGCGTTTTTAAACGCGCGCTCGCGATTAAAGTGCGTGCGTCGCGCGCGACTTTGCCTGAAGTGCGTGCGATGAATATCGTAAAATCGTCTAGAGATTTTCGATTGTTTATTTTATACTGAGAGGCACTTAGTTTGTTTTAACGCAACGCGAGTTATACTTAAGATAATACTTTGATCGATTTGATTTGATTTGATTTGATATGTTTTTGGTATATAGTGCATTATCTTAGGCGAGAGATTTAGTTGCGATTCTGTTTTATACTGAGAGAAGCGTTTAAAATTAAGTGCAAAACACACAAGTTTAAGCTCAACTATAGCGAGATTAAGAGTGCGAACAAAAGGATCTAAACACGATCTACGCATGCCTGGAATACCTTATGTACTTAGAGAGAGAGTGAGAGAGAGGGAGAGAAGGAGAGAGGCATGACACAGCAGCTCCAGTTAATAGATATATCGTATATCGTTAATCGATTTTGATTTTGTGCGACTTTTCTGTTTGAAAAACACGTCAAGTGCCTGCAAAGAGAAACAGAAAGCATGAAGAGTGAAGAGAGCGAAGCATATCGAGAGAGAAGGCAACAATAGCGAATCAGAAGCTAAGCCAGACTTATAAAGAAGGAAAGAGAGAGAGAGAGAGTGAGAGAGAGACCCAACGCAAGGGGGGCAAAACAAACCTTAAACACCTTGAGAGAGTTTCTATTTTTATACGCAAAACAATTTATACAGATCAAGAAACTATATATGTATGTTATGAGGAACGCGCTCTATTTAATCAGTTTTATGTCTATTATATTAATAGGGTCAAAGTTCAGCAAGCAAAACAACGAAAACCTGCAAAAAATTAAATATTTATACAATACTGAGAAGAGAGAGAAAGAGAGAGAGAGAACTCTATCCGTACTATACTACTTACTATATATATTTATAGGTTATATATCTGATGCAGTTGCTAAACCATGTTTAGATTGTACTTTACTTTACTTTACTTACTACTTTGGCAAGATAACTAAATTATACCATACAAGTCTATGCAATAAGTTTCTAATATCATTTTGTGTGCGTTTTTCAATTTTTGAATGCAAAAGAAAAAAAAACAAACAACAAAAAAAAAAACTATATGAAAAGCAAAAAAATAAAAAGTATTACAGAGGCGAAGTGCGGTTGTTTACTATACTATATATATACTATATATGAAATGGAATCAGCTTGGGTAAGTTGTAAGGATCTGCATACAGATACAGAGATATATACAATATGAAACTAGACGAATGGATATATCATTTAATGTAGACGTTTAAAAGATATAACAAATGAAACTTTGGACTCGGATATGTCGATCATATCATGATTGATTATCTTGCAATGTGCACTTGAGTAATGCAAAATAGCAAAAGAAGGATAGACAAAGCATAATAACAGAGAACGTGCAAATTTTGGTGGAATTTGCAGTCTCGTTACTGAGTTTCATTTATATTATCGATGCGTCTTTGCATTTTGCGAAGAACAACTTGACAGCTGGGTTTTTCCGCTTTTTTTGTTTTTGTTTTATTTGGCTATGTTTAAATATGAATTTTATATTTTTGTTGATGCTAATTAGTTCATAATTCTTTATCCAATAATATAAAAAAGAAAAAAATGAAGAAACCCCTAATTATGTTAATGAAAAACTACTTTAAACGGAAATATTCATTGCATTTTTCCTATTGCAAAGAATTAGTTGACACACTGTATGTTTGTTAATATAAAATGTGATGTCATTAGATTGGTTACTTCGATTATACATATCTTATTAAGTATGTCTTTATAAAGGGCTTTGGCAGTCACGTTTAAAACTCACATCGATAGTTGATGCTCTACAGTTTATTTGCTAAGTTAAAGCTACAGATCAATCGAATTTTATATTAAAACTGAGAAAAAAAAGTGAAATACTAAGTACCCTCACATGATATAAGGCAACTGCAGCTAACAATTCATACTCATCTATCCTTTTCACCCTTCCCCTCCCTCATTCCTTGTTCACATTGAAGTTCTTGGACTCTACTATGGAATCTGAGGATAGATCAGCCACCAATTGCTGATATACTCCCTCGGGCACGACTGTACCCACTATTTTCTTATTGTCATCCGACTTGACGCGTATTACTTGAATCTTGCGACCATCCTTCTCGATAATGAGTGCAATGCGATCCCAGATGGGCAACATGAGGCCTGAGAGTACGTGGTAGGTGCGCACACGCAATCCCACGCCGCACTTGAGCCCAAAGGGACAGCGACGATTCCAATAGATGTGGGAGCACATGCGCAGGCACTGACTGTACTGCGTGTCCCAGAATTGCTGCACTGCCTCCGGCGAGGCCTTCTTATAGCGTGTGCTTATGGAACTCAGTGTCTCGGGACGCACTTGTGGGCCCGTGTTGGCTCTGTAGATCTTCATGCTGATCTTGCTGGGATCGCTTTCGTTTTTCTCCGACGGTGCATTCAGGCAGAGTATGGCGCAGTTGTTGTTGTTGCGCTCCTGTTTGAACATGTAGAAGCCTTCGTGCTCGTTGCGCACCTCCTTCTTGTATCTGCCGGAGAGAGAGAATGATCAGTGAGAGGATAAGAGTTAAGAGAGATTCCCTCAACTCACTTGGACAGCGCCATTTCGAAGGACATGCCCCGCACCACCTGCATGGTGTGGAGCTCTGTCGCCGCTGTGCCCGTTGCATGCTTCCTGATGAAGCGTATCAGCTTGATCGTGGTCACATTCGATCCATGTGCATCCAGATCGAGTATGCCCAGATCAAAGTGTCCTGCACGCTTCATCTGAAAGATCAGCGAGTACATTTTGTTGAGGAAGAACTTGAAGAGCACGTTCTGCACCTCAACACGGCAGCCGAGTATGCGATTGAGGAACTTGGGTATATTATTGCTATCCTTCTCCACGACAAAGATCTGCTGGCCCTTGTTGTCCTCCGTGACACTGAGCAACCCTACGCCAGAGAGTGCCACACAGCAGTCGAAACAGAAATCGCCCTTGTACATGGGAGGCATGTGCACAGTCTCCAGTGGCTTCTCCCCCGTGATCTGTTGCAGCACACTCTCCAGGGCACTGCGTCCAATGTTGTTATCGATATTGAACTTGGATAGATCGCGTGCATCTGTCGCTCTGCGATCGCCCTGGGTGAGTGCGCCTAGACTCTCCAATCGTTTGGCAACTGTGGCCGCAAAGCGACTCTCTCCCCCCAGATCGGAGATGAGGAACACATACTCTGGTGCATTCGCCTGATTCGATCGATGTGTGCGTCCAAATTGTTGTATGGCACGATCGGCACTCCAGGGTAGCTCCAGCGTGATGTGCAGCCTTCTGCGCTGTATGGAGAGACGACGATCGCTTTGCAGCGAGATGCCACTGGATGCTGCCTCCGAGATGATCGCCACATGTTTGATATCCTCCATGAAGCGCTGCTTCTCCCGATAGTTGACCAGATCCATTGTGGTCTCCGCCTCGCCGCGTTGCTCATAGCGATATGAGTTCTCCGCTGTCTTGATTACCCTCCCACGTCGTCCCGTCATCTCTGCCACCACCTTGGTGCCCAGCTTGGAGATGATCTTGTCGAGGGTGTTGGGTGGCATACGCCTGCCCAAGTGTTCGATCTTGTCCAGCAGCTTCTCACGCACCGTAATGCAACGTTCCACATCGCGTTCGGTGATCTTTGTGGGTTGCGGTTTGCCGCCGCTATCGAAGATCTGACGCTGCTCCTCATCGCCGTTCTTGTTGTTCATGTTGTTGTAAAGATGCTGTAGGATGCGCTCCTGCATGGTGATCTTTTCTGTGGAGAGAAGGTGATGTTTAAAGAGGGTGTGGAGGTAGAAAGGAAAGAGGGTAGTCCCTGTTTCTACATACCCTTGTCTGGCTTGGGAGGACGACCGCGTCGCTTGCGTCCCGACTTGATGCGTTCCTCATCGTCTTCGCCATCGTTCCAATTGTCGCACAGCTCGATATCGCTTTCGCCTCCATCCACATCCATTTCGTCGTCGGACCAGTCCGACATGAGGCGCACCCTCTTGGCATTGGGGGGTTTGGAACGCGCCTCCGGCTCGAAGGTGCCAGTGTTGAGTAGCTTGTAGAGCGACTCGCGTGTGGGTGCTGGAAAGTATTTCTCCACAAACGATTGCACGATCATCTTCGAGGTGGACACAAAGTTGGTTAGCTCGCCCTGATACAGCTCCAGATGTTCGAGGGTTCTGGACTCCCCCGTCGATTGCAGGCCTATGACCACCGCCTTGCCCTGCCTGGCTGCCTCCCTGACCATCTTCACCACATGGCTCACCTTGGAGGCAATGCAAAGGTTCTTGAAGAACCTCTGATGTGCCGACCAGAACTGGCAGGTGATGATCTTCTGCACACGATTCTCGATGCACATGAGGCGACACGCCTTGATGAACTTCTCATTGATCTCGGCCCACAGCTCGGCTGAGTGATTGTACAGTTTGTGGAAGTCCCTGGACATGGGCACCTCCTCAATGCGAAAGCTGACCTCCTTGAAGCTCAGCTGTCGTGCAATATACGATCCCCTCAGCTTCATGTCCATTGCCACAATCTCCATGGCACCAATGCCACGTTTCTCCACCGTATTGACAAACTTGAAGAACTCCGAGTAGGAGGTGCCTTGTCCCCACAAACCCAGCCGCACCATATACGCCATATTGCGTGGCTCCGATGCACCCGTCGCCGAGGCATAGACCACACGTGCCATGGGCAACAGTTGCTGCAGTTCCAGCACAGTGGTGCCTGTCTTCGTGGACTTGCCGGCATTCATGAGACTCAAGTTCTTGGCCTTGTGGCACTCATCGAGCACAATGACACCATCAAAGTCCGATCCCAGCCAGTTGATCAGCTGTCGCAGTCGTGTATTGTACTTGGGATTCGCATTGGCAGACTCCCCAATCAGTGCCGTGTAGGTGCAGAAGATGACGCCCTTCTTGAAGTATTCGTTCTCCTCCGAACTGATGCGACTGTACTTGAACTTACTCATGGAGGCCACCTTGAGGTGCTTGCTTGCTCCGATATCGAGTAGATCTCGCTCTGCATCGAACTTCAGATCATTCGATACGGATATCCAGAGTGCACGCTTGCGACCTCGCAGATAGTTCTCATAGATAATCGCCGCGATGGTGCGCCCCTTGCCCACGCCGGCACCGTCGCCCAGCAGGAAGCCAGCACGTTGGCCACACGGCAGATACTGCTCGTGTGCCTGGCAAGCGTAGATCACTGCCTCCAGCTGGAGGGCACTTATGCGATCCGAGTTCTTCACCTTATCTGGCAGGGCCAACTCGTACGTGATGTCGGGCAACTCCACCGAGGAGAGCGTGGCAGTTTCCACCACCGGATCCGGATGGCGCGAGCCTCCCTTCAGTTTGCTGGGCCAGTAGGAGGAGTATGTGTCCGCCACCCCGATTTCCTCGAAGTCAACTTCATCATCCTCCACCAGGGAGGGCTGCATTGGTGGCGCCTCACGTCGCACCTGCGGCGGACGCACCTGATTGCTGCCCAAGTCGTTCTTCATGGGATTCAACGTTGTCTTCGTCATGTGGCTCTGTGCCACGTTGCGTATGTGATGGGATTGGGAGACACCACCAGGCGCGTTGCTCTTGGAGTTTATGAAGTCTGTCAGCGTCTTGGGGAAACCTGTCGGCACCTGTGGCTGCCCAGGATTGGCCAGATACATGTGGCGCGGCATGCCGGGGTTCCTATAGCGATCATTCAACTGCGAGTTGACGACCATCCTGTAGGAATTCGCGCCGAGTTGCAGCTTGGCCTGTGCCTGTGCCATCTTCAGCTGCTGCATGGCATAGTTGGATGACGTGAACTTCTGCATAGGAGTGCCGTCCATGGATTTCTGTAGCGAGAACTTCAGGGAATCCCCCATGGAGCGTGGCTTGTACAATATTCTACCAGCTGTCTGGTGGTGCATTGCCCGCTGATGATGTTGTTGCTGTTGCTGCAGCAGCAACTGCTGCAGTTGTTGTTGCTGCTGCTGCTGCTGCAATTTGGGATCAGGTTCCGCCTCCGGCTCGGGCTCAACCATGGGCAGCGAGTCGAGTTCCTCCTGCAACCGCGCATCGATCTGTGCATCTTTCTCATCTTTCTGGGTAGGCACTGGCGTGGTATTTGTCGGTGGATTCAGCTCTATCAGTGGCAACGCATCGAGCTCATTCATTAGCTTGCTACTCGGATCATTCTCCAGGTCCGACAACAGCTCGGAGAGCGATGGCTTCAGTAGTTCTGCCTCGACAAGCGGCTGCTGTGCGCCGACTCCTCCCTCGCCGCCCTCGAAGGAAAAATTCGACTTGCTGTCAAAATCGAAATCCATTTTGAGAAGTTTTAGAAAGAACTCGATCAACGGAAATTAATCGAATTACAATTCCTTAACGCATTCTCGAAGATTTGTTTCTCAAGACTCTTCTTTGAACTGTTTTTTCTTAATTCTTTCACTTTTTTTTAGTACAATTTCAACTGTCTAGATTGAGGTCACTTTAGTTAGTAACTGACGTCTTGGCTTCTTCCAAATCCGGATGGTTTTTTTGACACTTGTGTTACGAAAAGTGTTGTACAGTTTCGATAAAAAGCTGCCCGTCAGTGTTGGTAGATTTCCCTAGAATTTATCGATAAAGGGATTCACACTAGAGTAGAGCATGGGCATGGACTGTCATTTCTCGGCACGATCCAGCACGACACGAAAATTAAATTTTTCAACACGCACGATCAAAAATTTTCCCAACACGACCCAACATGGTTTTTCCTTTTTTCTTTTACTTTTTTTTATTTGCAGGGTGTACGATATATTATAATATAACAACCATATACTGAATAAACACATCACATAAATGAGAATTTGAATTAAATGAAGTTCCATTTTAGTTTAACTTTGGTAAAATATAATAATAAAATAATAAAAAATAATAATAAAATAATAAAAAAAATAAAAAATAATAATAAAATAATAATAATATAATGCTATATTTTGTAGCTTTTTTCGCATTGTTTTTAGCCTTTTTTTAGACATAAGTTGACAGCGCTGTTGAAAAATGTATACGAGAGTTTTTCATAGGTTCATTCATTTTTTAAAAGTTTGAAATTTAGTATGGCTTGACAGGATTTTTTATTTTTCTATTTTTCGTATTTTTATATGTTTTTGGCATATACGCGGGTCATGCATCTTGAGCACCGTGGCGTGGATTGTGACTAAGATCATTTAAGAGGCGCATCTTCTCAGAACTCGGTCAACTGCATTGAAAGTTCAGCTTGAAAATGGCCGAAAATACTAATAGAAAGTCGAAGGGAGGACAAACGCCAAGGAGTAGCACGAGCAAAACCTGTGCGGTACGATATCCGAAGCCATTCACGAAGCAAGACACGGCACTGGCATTTGATAAAAAACGCTTCGGTAAGAATCAATATGTGGAGCCACCTGAGCCTCCAAATCGAATATCGATGCGACCTTCTGAGTTAGCAACAGCTGACCCACGAGTCACTCTACGTTATCACGAGCCAATAAAGACGACTAGACAACCATCACGCGCCATCGCGGTGGCGAAAGAGTGAAGGAATCGTAGCCATTCAGTGAACAAATAAACCCCACCTGAAAGCACCCACTCCCGATCGTCCCTCTATGTATTCAATAATTTATGATGTACCAAATAACTCTACAAAAATCATTAAAGACTTGTGACGTAGAATGCCATAGAACCTATAGGCCGATTTTTATTATTTATTTTCAAGATATCTAAACCATACTTTAAGATGATGATAAAATTGATCAGATAAATGGCTTAGCCATTGTAAAAGAGGTCGTAGACAGTCACAGAAGTAGTACCTCGCACTGGCTGGGACGAAAAGGGCTATAGATTAATGTTGTGTTGCTTACTTTTAGGTGCGCTATGAAAATCGGGTTCTCTTTAAATTATATCTCTAATAACTTCTATGTTTATGGTGCGATCGTAACCAAATTTTCAGAAATCATTTAAGCATCGATTGGTATTATGTTTTTTAAAAAATAAATTGTCCTACATTTAAATTACGCTTAGAACTCTGTTTTTATCGATTAACGGAGACGTAAAGGGGTGTATTTAAATTATAAAACACACTTGAACTGCGTGCAATACTAAGAAATATTGAGACCAAATTTGGTACCCCTAGCTCATAAGGTCTCTGAGAGCTAGGTGTTCATAAGGACGTACAGACAGTTGGCACAAAGATATAATATCCTATGGCTAGCGGGTATAAAAACAGCTGACAGCTTGTTACAATTCCGATAAAAAGCTGTCATTAAAAATCCAAATTTCTAATATTTTTTTGTATTCCAAATTAATTTTGTTTTTTATATATATTATTATTTAAATGTTATTCGCTATCACTTTTGGCCATGCATCCTGTAGTCCGTGAATTGCATTGAGCACCTCCAACTTGTTTGTAGTTTCTTTTCCGAATTGGTCAGATGCAGTTGAGATGACTTGGATCAATGGAAGGAAAAATGGAACCCAAACAAAGTGCCCTCATTAAGAATTGGCAGGAGAAAGCCTCAAGGCGGCGTGAAAATGACGCTTGGCGTGCTGGAGTACCAACTGCCAATGATCACAACAATCTCAGACCACAGGAAGTCTCCAAGAAACCCAGACGCAATTCCGATGAGTTGGAGGTCAAAAGTGAAAGGACATCGGCACGACCATCGATGCGTGCCAGCCAGATGCGCACATCCGATGACAACGTGGTTCTGCAATATCATCCACCAATTACAACGGTGCACTTTCAGTGCCTCAGCCAAGAGGGCGAAACCAGGATTGAATTTTCGAAAAAATCTGAAAAGTAGCTACCGAATATATCATCATATTTGATACCAAACCATTTGGCAAATAATGATGTTTTCTTGGAAATACTTTTTTGGTATTTTTATAGTTTCAATAAAAGTTGTTAGTTGTACAGCTTCAAAGCGAATTCCAGCCGCAAAAATAAACTTGAGTTAGCTAAAAATATGAGTACGAGTATTACAAAGATAGGTAGATAGGTACATATGTTATACTAAACACGGAAAACATACAGACAAAGCTCTAGTTGAAGTAAAGTGAAGAGCTGAAACTGTCTTCGATCATGTAGTAAGTCTTGCGTTGAACACTGTTGATCAAAGTTGCCTTCTTTGTGAAACATGTGTGTGTTCAAGCCTGCTTCTTGTCTTTTGACAAGTATTGTTCTTACTTTGGCAGTCATTTTTTTGGGTTCAGAACGACTTCTAATCGAAATAATGACCATGAGTTGGCTTAAAATACTCTCAGTTTCAATACAACTTTATTTTAAATTAAATTAATATTTATCACTATCGTGCCAAGTGAATAGGCAAAGGGGGAAACAAACAATAAACCCAGCAAAGTATATATAAACTTGTCTGTATGAACTCCTAAATCTCAGGTATTATAAAAGCTAGTGGGATACCCTTCGACCTATGTTCCGGTGTAGTTTAACTTGTTAAATTCATACACATATTCATATGCACATGCTTCCAAATTATTCCCGATAGATGGCGCTCGCCCGCCTCCTCTGTTAGCTGACACAAGCACTTGGAGTTATGCTCATACTTTCTTTAATAACTTCTGTGTTTATTGTCCGATCGGAATGCAATTTGGAGAATAGATAGATATTTCATTCAGCTTAGTAAATGTTAAAATCAGAAAGTTGTATCTTTTATACAGCGCTTAAAAATTTACTTCAAAAATTAAATTATTGATTTGCGGGGGCGCTGGGCGTGGCACCTAAAATTTGAAATAAACTTGGTCAGCGTATAGTATACAGAAATCTGCCTGCCAAATTTGGTATCTCTAGCTTTTTTAATGGCTGAGATCTGTGTGCTTACACAGACAGACAGACAGACAGACAGACAGACAGACAGACAGACAGACAGGCAGGCAGACAGACGGACAGACATGGCTCAATCCAGTCGGCTAGTGATACTAAGTAAGAATATATATACTTTATGAGGTCTGCCACGCCTCCTTCTGCCTGTTACATTTGCACAAAGTTAGTATACCCTTTTTTGACCATTTTCAATGGTCGCAAGGTATAAAAATATCGAATTGCAAGCTTAATTTAAAAGCTAACAGGTTCATTTATGGCGGTTAATATAGTTATGAGCAAATGTTTAAGGGATTGAATGGATGTGATAAATAAATAAAATAATAAATATAAATAAATAATAATAATGTTAGTGTAAGAATTGCTTCTTATTCTTATCTCATATATCGTGTTATAAAGTGTGCATCCCTTCAAACTTCAGAGCTGAAAAGGAAGTCTGTCTCATATCATTTCTAATTCCAACACAAATCTGTTGATTCTGTCAGAATTTAAGAAATATAAAAATTGTGTTTTTTTTTTATTTTTTAAGTGTCTGTGTGTTTTGCATTGCCTTGAAATAGACGAGAATCATAATGCCCACAAAGAGTCGAGGGTCAAGGACACCCAAGAGGCGGGCAAGTCGCCGAGCCGGCAGCGAGGCGGAGCTGGAGAGGCAACAGGAGCAGCCGGTGATTGTAAAGTACTTCCCGCCAGCAGAGCGAGACCATGTGGATGCCACCGTCATACAGACCGTCGGCCTGGTTAATTTACGTTTCCATAGGCCCGTAATTCATAGGGGGCTAAGGCAATTCAGATACTGGAGCAGAAGTGAATCGCAATAAAAACCTCAAACACTCAAAACATAATCCAATAATGGGTAATTCGCATTATTCACACTCTCGGAAAATGCATTTTCCTCGAGAGTTCTCATCAATAATCTATGAACGCCAGGGGAAACTTCTGCAAGGGTTGTTCAGCTTTTCCATGACAACTTTACTCTTTTTGGGGTTTCAGTTAGTTTGTTTTTTTTTGTTGATTTTTTTCTTTCTTATTAATATGGTGTCCTGGTGCTGGTTGTGGTTCTATCCGCACCTTATCGCGCCCTCACAATCTGCAATTCGTATGTAACGTGTACGTCTGTTGACGAAGATGAATCTTTGCGAAATGAAGCGCGTTCCCGCCGCAAAGGCACCCACAACCAAGTAAACTGCGAGTGTGCGAGTGTGTGAGAGGGTGTCTGTGTGTGTGTGTGGGCAGCTCAGCTTGGTATATAAGTGCGCAGTGCAGCCAATCAGCGCTCAAGTTGGTACATAGAAAACAATTCCCCTGCTGTTGTGTGTCTGTATAGTTTACTCACTCTAACACACTGCGCTAGCCGTTGGAGTTGAACTGCCTGCGCTGCTCTTGGGTTAGAGTTGTATAGAGCGCTATCCTTGTCTAGCCTGCACTCACTTAGCCGTGACACAAACCACTGTTAGGGCCACTGTTAAGCCAGCAATATTGAATAATAGAACATTTTAAAGGGTTTTTGGAAATATGTTGGAATATGTTTAAAATAAAACTGCATTTGTGTGGAAAGTTTAAGAGTTTTAGAGAGTATTATTTATTACTCTTTGTTTTAAGACGACTTTATCAAGTAAAGTTATTATTTTTTAGCTTCGGAAATGTTAAAAATGTGCTTAACTTCTTGAGTCTATTCAAGTATTCGCTGGAGGAATAGAATAGGTTTGCAAGGTTCCATTATCATTATTATTTTGTACTGCTTTTTTGTTAATTTAGTGTACCCTCTGTTGAGCTTAGAGCTCCCTATGCAGTGCAGTTATTGTTAGGAAATCTATTCTAATGTCAACTTAGTTAAAAACAATTCTCAGTCAATGAATAATTAAGCGATTAATTGCGATACTTAGTGCAAATGCTTTAAAAACAACTACTGCTAAAGGGTGCCAAGTCAATTTCCGCTAACTGCAATGAAGAAGTTGGAATTCTCTGGAGATTGTCACGCCTATTTCTCATATGACAAGTGCTCATTAATCATACAGTCAAAGAGTTGTTGACTGCCAGAGTTGCTCAGGCCAAGGCATGAATTCAACCCTCTAAAAGAGATGGTTAATAATTACCAGACTATCTGCCCCTTGTCACTAATAGAACGCCCTATGTCAGCAAGGGGCGTGGCAACTGTTCGCGTGCCAAAGCGGAAGTGTTTCTAAAATTAAATTCACATAATATTTCTTTATTTTTAAAGAGAACTGCAAGAAAAGAAAGGAAATGTTGAGGATAATCAAGAGGGGAAAGAAGGACAGGTAAGGGGAGTGCAATGAGGAATCTATTCTATTTCAAGTATACCAAAATATGAACTGCCTTGTTGCAACCTCTGTGCAGCTGTACTACGCTTACAGTGCTGATCAAATTTATAGAAACACACCCCGTTTGTTTGCCGCCCACTGTAGCATAGTCCGTGCCTAATCCATTCATTAAACTTTGTGATTACGCTGACCACAGTACAAAAGGGGGAGGGGGGGAGGCAGAGGGTGACTGGCAAGGACACACACACGCCCATGTTTAACTGTACCCCCTGCCCCCCTACACCCCTTATGGCTATTTCTGGTATTGCTGGCAGCTGAGGCTGCTCAGCCGAGTGAATAAACTGACTGCTGACAGGCTCATTAAATGCCGCATTCAACTTGGCCCTGACCAGTTGAGGATGTAGTGGGAGGGGGAGGAGGCAGAGGGGGAATAAGGAAGGGGAAGGGGGGTGCAGGCCAGAGGATTGTGGTATTAGAATGGGCTACGCTCTGTCCATGTTTGCTCTGGCCAAGGGCCAAAGTCAACACGTCGAATTGAATGCCTCAAATGAAGCACTCACTCTTCCCCCCTCCCCCCGCTCTTTACCCATCCCTGGCCTGCCTGCAAGTGCCACGCCTACAATAGAATAAGGCTAATTTCAGCAGCTTTAAATTCGTAGAGAAAAAACTTCATAAATAATGCGGGGAAAATTGTTAGAAATTGCCAAAACAATTTATGTTGACATTATCTCAAGAGACATTTCTCTCTCAGTCTGTCTCTCTCTCCCCTCGCACTGCTGAGAATGATTAATTACCACAGCGAACTGGGCATATTTGAATATGAAAAGCGATAAGCAGCTTGTGATAAGTGGTAATGTTGAGGAAAATATGAGGAAAAATGCGAGCTGAAGTTTTCCCGCTATTGCTCCCCAGTTGACAATAAACCTGGCGAGGACTTTAATGAACTCGGGCATTTCATCATTTCCGGGCTAGATTTGCAGAGTGCAGGCAGTAGAAATAGATAGAGCAGTGTAGAGAGAGAGAGAGAGAAAGAGAGAGAGAGAGAGAGACAGTTCAGAGGGAAACTGTCTCTGTTTGTTTGCTTAGTTGACATTTGGGATTCCAATTGATTTGCACTGAAATTCTCTTTTTTTTCTGTTTGCTTTGCTGATTTTCGCATTTTGGGTTTTCTATTTGCGAATTTTCCAAATGAAAATCCCTGTGCGAAATGTATTCAAATTGCCACAGAAGGCGAGAGAGAGAGAGAGAGGGAGAGAGTAGAGTATTGACACTTGATTTGCATTTATAATTTCTACGTGATTTCAGTTTTGGCATCTCCGAATTGACTAAAATAATTCCGCATTCTTTTTGCTTTTGTTATCTCTTGCATCTCTCTTTCTTCCCTCTCTTCCTTCCTTCTCATTTTCTTCTGCTTTCTCGACATATTGCGCATGGAAAATCGAGAAAGTGCTGCGGGCTGTTTTCACCAGAAAATAATCTTTTTAAGCCGAAAACAAATTACAAAAACAAAAAAAAAATAGGCTGGAAATAAAGGAAGGGGGAGCTCTCTATAATTTCTACCCATTTTCCAATTTTTACATACTTTTTTTCGCTTTCGCCTGCTTTGCATATTCTCCGCAGCGAGGGTTGCCAGCAACGTTTCCACTCTCTCTGTCTCTCCTGCTCTCCTTCTCTTAACAAATTATAATGTATTGAGAA
The DNA here is from genome assembly GCA_018904025.1 of Zaprionus vittiger. Taxonomy (NCBI): domain Eukaryota; kingdom Metazoa; phylum Arthropoda; class Insecta; order Diptera; family Drosophilidae; genus Zaprionus; species Zaprionus vittiger. Next base: position 717,403 of record JAEIFQ010001142.1, on the reverse strand, counting down.
TTGACAGAATTATGTAATGAATAGAAAATTATGTAAATTACACAGTGCAGCAGTTCCATTTAATGCTTCGACCTTTTCTCTCTCTCTTTGGGTTAAGAAGGGCCACATAATCGAAGGAAAAAATCGAATTCCCATTTTATTGGCAGGTCGTAAGACCCGCAACCCACAATAAAAGGTAGAGAGGGGAAGAGGGTGAGCTGTGAAAGGCGAGGCTAATGTGTAGATAAGCAAATAAAATGCAATGATAATGTTATGAGTAAGAGAAGGTAGCTTAAAGTCGCCTGGAAGTTGCTTTAAATTTTGAGGTACAAATGTCTAATACCTGGGGTAAAATGGGGACAAGTACAAAGAGGTGTATTCATTCTGTGCAGGAACTTATAAGGTGACAATACATACTCTAAGAGTATCTTTTATGAGCTTTACTTGCTTGTGTATGTGTATAGAAAAGGACAATCTAAACTGTAGAGATAAGGACAATTACTTCTGGAAAAATGCTAGAATTTATAAAGAAAACAGGGCTTATATTAAGCTCAAAAGGGGTACAATAGATCTGTTAGGATGCGCTACATTTGCAATTAATATATAATAATAATATCTCTATATTATAGCAATCTCTGAAGCAACTTTTAAGCAGTCAAAACTCCACTCTACAGCCGTAAACTTAATCTCTCTTTCAACTCTTGCCCGTTCTTCTCACTCTGATGCCTTCTGTTGCAGGATTAATTACCTGGCTCCATTGCAGTAGGCGCCTTCTTGCTGCAAGGTGTCAGCTTGTGAAGCCTACGTGCCAGGCAAGAGCCAACTAGTTTTTACACTGCCACAGCACCCACTGCCTTCCCCTTCGCCCCTCAAAAACTAATTAGCATCTGCAGAGTGACGCAAACTTCAAACTTTTTGCGCTGCAAGTTTTCACAGGGTAGCAGAAAGCCAGGCAGAGGTAGAACGACTGGGAAGGGGTAGAGGGTAGTGCGAGGGAGTCATGTCATGATACCTGGTTGAAAAAAACTTTACCCAAGTAGTAAGTTGTCATCATAAGAAGCAAAGCCTGACTGGGCGAAGGCTTATCGAAGGAAGCAACTGAGCTGAGGCAGGGCAGGAGAAGGGCAGGGGCAGAGGCAAGAGCTTGTGAGGCAGCAGAGGTGGTAGAGGCAGAGTCAGCCTCACCGTTTGATGCTCGTAACATGAGATTTAATATTTAATCGAGAAAGATATCTGCAGTCTGTCCCATGTTCATTTGCATTCGTGACCAAACCGAGTTGACAGCAGAGAGAGGGAGAGAGGAAGAGGAAGGCAGAGAGAGAAAGGAAGGGAGGCAGAGCAAGAGAGAGAGAGAGAGAGAGGGAAGCGCATCACGCGACGCGAATCGAACATATTTTAAAGACGGCACAGAGGCTTCTTCTCATAACTTCATGTCATGTGTTGTCGCGCGGGACTAAAGAGCGAAATTATGATGTCCGCATTGAGGTATTTCAGCCAGAAGCTGTCGCCGTACCTCTACTCTCTGCCCCCTCTCCCCGCTCCACATCTTCATCTTCCTCCTGCTCTTGCTGCGCTTCTTGCTCGTCTGCTGTGCGTCATCATCTGTTTTGGCCTAATGGAAGACAAACATTTTATGGCTGCCTCAAGAAGTCACGGCCTGGCGTTGACCTTACACCGGACTGTGCTGCGCTCTACCCCACCCCTCTCTCTCTCTCTCCCCTCATCCTTCTCCCTTCTCCCTGTTCCCCTCCCTCCTCCTCCTTCCTCTTTTTCGCTCATTCAATTACATTTTTGCGCACAGTCAGCACTAAAGGGACCTCATAAAGCGTCAAAAATTTCAGCAAATGAGCAGCCTGCCCTCCTCACTCCTCACTCCCCCCTCTCGCTCACTCTCTGGCCCTCTCACTCTCTCTCTGACTCTCTGTTGCCCTTCATTAGAAACTGCTCCCGTGGGTATTGGGAACTCTGCGCGTCCAAATCGATGAGCGACCACACATGAAACTTCACTCGACGCCATCAAAGTGTCTCTGCCTCTATTAAAACTGACAGTTGTTGCCGGACAACTCCGGGACAGACCCCAAGCAGGCCCTCCTCACTGCCATACCTTATGCAATCCTCCAAGTGTTGACTGTTCCATGCTGTTGCAATTCCAAATTGCTGACCAACACATTTCCCACAGGAAAAGCAATACAAACATTTGCCACCAGCGGCCAAAACAGCACGAAACTGAAGGAACTTCCTTCCGGTAGTGCTCTATAAGGAAGCTGTGCTAGCAGAGGAATTGTTTTGGAAAAGTTATAAGTTATTTCTGAATATTAGTAAAGGTTTTAAGAGAGAGCAGGCAGGCAAGCTGAGAAATAGAGGAGTTTCTTCAGGTAGTGCTCTACAGGGAAGGTGTTTTAGAACTTAAACTGTCTGGGTAAAGTTCTTAGAGACTAAACTCCCTTTCGTTCTATACGGAAGGTGCTTAAGAAGTTGATTTGTAAAGTAAAAGTTTTTAGATATTTTTAGAAATTATAAAGTTCCTTCTGGTAGTGCTCTATAAGGAATGTGTTCTAGAAGAGGAATTGTTTTGGATAAGTTATGAGTTACTTGTGAATATTGGTAAAGGTTTTAAGAGGGAGCAGGCTGATTATTTGAGCTGTTGGAAGAAAGCTGATAAATAAAGGCGTTTCTTTAGGTAGTTTCCTACAGGGATGGTGATCTAGAACTTGAACTGTCTGGGTAAAGTTCTTAGAGACTAAACTCCCTTTCTGTAGTGCTAAATACGGAAGGGGCTTAAGAAGACGAATAGTAAGGTATAAGATCTGATATATTTCTTGAAATTTGTGAATCTTTTCAGAGAAAGAGAAAGAAATATGTATACCTAAATAAGACCTACTGGGTTATCTAATATTATAAAATATTATATTGTATAAATATGATTACCTTCTTTATAGTCCCTTAATCCTCAAAATGTTCTCTGTTTCTTCTCAAGTAATCCTTTAACCTCTCGCTCTATTTCTTGAAGGTGCTGTGCAAATTTCCTCACGTTCTCACCATTGCGGGATTAACTAATTTTGTCCTGTAATTTCCAAGACGAAGCCGAAGAAGACGAAACTTCTGCAGAGCAAGTTGCTCCTGCTCTCATATCTCTCACTTAACTCTTTCGTTTCGTGGAGTTTTCGCTTCGTCACGCCTCGAATTGCACATAAAAAAGGGAAAACGCAGGGAAATTTTTTACGATTTTTCTATGCAAATTACAGTTTAGGAAAGGGGAGGAAAGAGAAGAAGGTGGGCTGCTACTGGGTGCGTTTTTTTGGGATACATATTTCTGCTTTTTTTTGCATTTCTTTTCGTCGTTTATTTTTGGGTTTTTCTTTTCGCAGGTGGATGATTTTACGATGCATTTTATGGACTGAGAAATGTTTTTCATTTGCAGCGAATGCAACGAAATGAAATGAATTTACCCAGAGTGCCATAAATTAGTGAAAAGTCAATTAGAATTCGTTACAAGACAAAAGAAATTAAATGGAAATGCTGCTGGAAAATCTCTAACTGAAGAGGGGATGGAAGTGTGGGGCTGTGCTCCACACACATAAACATACACATCCATACACAGAGGTACAGCTACACACATTAACTGTGATAATAACGTAGCAAACTTAACCCTAATAAGGCACAAATGGGAACAATTCTATTTCATTATGCAAATTTGCGGGGGGACACAAAGAAAGCAGAGATAAGCCAACTGTGAGCCATAAAATATGTCATATTTTTGGCCAAATGTTGCAGCAGCACGCCAGCATTATTACAATAAACGTATTCGGCATGGTCCCAGCCAGGACCAACTCTTCTCATATGGGACAGATAACGACAACATTGGGGGGGGACTGTAATTAACCCATTCGCCTGTGAGGCGAGTCGAGTCGAAAGTGGCGTGAAAACATTTGCCACGAGGTACACAAAGGATATACTCACATACACATAAACTCAAATACAGATACAGACACATATACAGTGTACATACATGCACATACTCCCTTCCTACCTCCCCCAATGTGAGTCCCTGTCGCGCTCGACTCGACTCGAGTTAATGCTCTGCAAATTGACACTTGGCACGGCCGAAGAAGCAAGAGCTGAGCATGGAGGACACTTGGAGTCCATCACAAAGTGATGAATGTGCAACTTCCTGTGGAGCGTCCGAAACTTCTTCTATGTCCGGGTGCGTAAATTGGATTGCATATCATTATTTTGCACTTGTCTGAGCAAATTTTCACACTTGCCAGTGGAAAGGCAAGGAAAGGCAAGGAAAGAATAGGAAAGGATAATTTATGCGCCTTGTCAGCGGGCAAGTTTCGCCAAAAGCTTTTGATGGACATTCCAGCAAGTGTCCTGGGACCCTGCTATTCTTTTCTTCTGCTCTTTCAACTGCAATTGAACGAAATCCAATAAATAAAACTCAACATTGAGTTCTGCTTCTGCTTCTCTTTCTCTGCCTCCTTCCTCGTGAGTTGGCACTGCTTCATGTGTGTAAGATAATATTTGTCCGGACGTTAATCAAAGCGAAGCGACGAGCAACCCTCCACATAACGACCCTAGACCCCAACTTGGTTCAATTGTTCTGCCCAAACTGGAATACCTTTGCGAAAAACTGCAATTTTTCACTTGTGCTTTGGCTAATTTGGCTTAAAGTTCGCAAACTTCTTCTGCATGAAATTTCTTATAAGTTTGCTCAACAAATTATTAACGATAACTGTTTTTCGCTTAGTGTAGTCAGATTTATTTTAAATATCTTTGGTATACCTTTTTGAAAAACTGAAATTTCTCCACTGTTCCTCAAACAATCGTACTTAAATTTCGCAAATATATTCATTACAATATAATCTATCAATTGGAATAGAAAACAAGTACTTATGCTTGATTTTTTGCTTAGTATGGTTCATTTTACTTAAGGCACCTTGCGAATACCTTTATAAGAATTGATATTTCAGGACTTAGGTTTGGCACATTGCTCTAATATTTTGCAGACTGGTCTATTTTAATCTAATCTATAAGTTGCCCAAGACTCAGTCAACTATATCCACTTTTCGCTGAGTGTAGCTCCTTATTTGTAGACAGCCTTGCAACACCTTCTTAAAAAACTGCTATTCCTTGTCTCAACTCTGCCAAATTCAGCTGAAATTTCGCACACTTCTTGATCTCCATCTTATCTATCAGTGTCTGAGTCAAAGTTCAATCAATTACCTTCGCTTTTCGCTTAGTGTACTTTGTTGAAAACAATAAAAACACGATTCCTGACTTCAATTAACATAAAAAAGCGATTTATTTGCTTAGGCCTCGAACCAAGATTAATGGAGTTTCTCCCCTCTCCCTCTCTTGCTCTCTCTCTCTCTCTTGCTCTCTCTTACCCGCTCTTGACTTCAGGTCAGGTGTCAAAGTTTAAATGCCTGCTGCTGCGGCATTTAATTGGGCGTGCCAAGGACCTGGCTATAATTAATATGCTAATAAAATGCCGCCTTGACAGCTGAACAAGAACTTTTGACAGCCCTACAACACTTCCCCCTTCTTGCAGCCCTCCCCTCTCTCTCAGCACGCCTCCCCCTGTTGCTGGCTGTGGAATGCTGCGCAATAAACTGCTCGACTGGCATTCCTGGCCGCACATATTGAGGCTGGCTGTAAATCATGATTATCTTTTTATTGCTGACATTTGCGGCAGCTTTATGAACTTTTTTCGATGCTCGAAATGTACTTCAGCAAGGGGGCGTGGCAGCTCAATTCAAGAGCGCAAGCTAACGAGATTTGCAATGCCCTCTAATGGCTTCGCATTTTTATTGGGGGTCAGGGAAAAAGAGAACGTTGCATACCTTGAGGCGCACTCGACCAGACTTGGCCCGGACTAAAGGCCAAAGGACATTCCAATCGCATGCCAAGCGTTGATAAAAATCGTGCTACACGTTAATCCAGTGACAGCAATTCGAACAGCAGCAGGACATCTTCACAAGTTCCACAAACTGCCAAAGATTAGTGAGAGAGAGAGGGGAAGAGAGAGAGAGAGAATGCGCCGAAATGGACGTCCTGTCGTTTGCCGGGCTCAAAGTGCCATCCGTACGACAATGCAACATTACAATAATGTGCACTTTTATGGACAGCTAACGGCTGCAGATGCCATAAACGCATTATCCAACGCACATCACGGGAATGCCAATGTCGCATATGAAGGCGGAACGAGTGAAGGAGGTGCTAAACTTAAAGAGCATTGGAGAAGAAACTTATCTCAAGGGGAATAAGGTGAGTAAACAGCTTAAGTATGTTCGATTTGTAAGCTTAGTTCGACATTCAATGAGTATTCTTTGCAGATCTTGAAAATGAGTGGAGATAACATTGTGAAGTTTAGTATGTAAGCAAACCTAAGTATAACTAACTAAATTGTATATTGAAATATTAAAATATGGCTTACTGATAAGTTTGATTTAAAGAGAAAACCAAAATGTTTGCTTTGAAAACTTTGTGAATGAGTTAAGAAATGTAAGTCAAGATATATATGTCAGATGTATGTCCCAGTTTTATTTTCTCATAGATTATCATGTTAATTTTAAAGAAATTTCATTTTAATTCAACTTTAAAATATTTTGTAGAACAAGCAACAACTTCTCTTGGTTAAAACTCTTTTCCCTTTCTCCATTCGTAGTTCCCAGGGCAATAAAAGCTAATCTGACATCCAAACTCGCATTAGCCGCGTGAGTCATGACTTTTCAACCTGGTGACCACAAATCTCCACCAAAAGCAACAGTTAAGCTCCCACACACACACACACACACACAGAGAACAGGCGCCATAAATAAGGCTAGAGGACAAAGGAACCATCTAAATTAATTATTTATAGGTTAGGAGACCCAAGCGAACTGCAATTGGGCTGAATAATAAAACGATTTGCAAGTCCGAACTGAACATGAATTATGTGCGGTAGCAGCGAGAAATATTGCAGAGATAAGATACGAACAGGAGAGTTACGACTTAGGAGTTTAAATTATGAAGGTAGCAATGTAGAAACGACCTAAAGTTGCTCTTAAAGAGCAACAAGGAACAAGGAAGGTACTGCAGGAACTTATACTTGCTCTGAACAAGAAAGGTACTGCCGGAACTTTTTCTTGCTCTGAACAAGGAAGGTACTGCAGGAACTTCTACTTCCTCTGAACAAGAAATGAACTGCAGGAACTTTTTCTTTCTCTGAACAAGGAAGGTACTGCAGTAACTTCCTCTTGCTCTGAACAAGAAAGGTACAGCAGGAACTTCTTCTTGCTCTGAACAAGGAAGGTACTGTAGAAACTTCCTCTGCTACATTTTGAATGGAAGTTAATCTAATTTAAAGAGCTACGCGACACCCCATTCCCCTAGAGTTTCCCCGCGGCTGCGCTACCCACCAATTATATTAATACAGTTACTCGAATTTATAACTGAAAAGAGGAGGAGGAAGGAGGGTAGCTGCTGCTGCCTTCTTGGGGTAGGAAAAAGTGTCGCCAAATTGAATTTGCATAATTTTGAAAGCCCGACTGCGGCCTGCAAGTGGCTAAGTGCGTCGGGCATATTGAGGGTCTGTCGGAATCGGAATGGAAATGATGTTTTTGATTTTGATTATGCAAATTTAAGTGTCGCAACAATGTTGCTCATTGGAGCAAGAAGACGTTGACGCTCCATGAACTCAGTACACAGAAATACCATATCTTTTAACAATCAGTTCCAGTTCGCAAAGTTTACCATGTTAATTACAAAGTGCTGTGGGCAGGGGGTACTGGGATATACCCTATGTAAGCTAGCTCAATCTTAGTTTAAGATTTGCTCAAGTTCTAATTGAATGCGGCGACCCTCAGTTGACCTCAAGTGGACTCTGGCGACAGTTTTCTGAGCACCCTCTCGTATATTGGACTGTACTCCGATATTAATCCATGATTTTCATATAAATTACTTCATTAGCAAAGCGCAAATATGTTCATATAAATAGTTTGCTGGGGAAAGTGTTGACATCATCGCTGGCAACGACTTCAATTGTTTGCGGTCTCAAGTGAATGCGAAATGCTCTGAGAGTCCTTGAAGTGGCTTAACTAGAAGAGGCTTTAAGATTTGTATGTGGCCCATAAAGGAACTTCTTTCCTGCTCTGCCTTTTGTGGGTCAGCAAATCTTTTTCATTGTCAGTAAATTTCTAATGCATTTTCATGACATTCTTGAACTTAGCAGCCGAGAAAAACAGTTTGCATTCGCTTTGACAGATTTGCACAAATATTTCTAGCCTCTCCCTTCTCTCTCCCTCCTTCTCTCTCTGTCTTGCTCTTTCTCTCCAGGGTCGCATCTTGGGCACGAGCACGTTTTATTCGAATTTGAACGGTAATAATCGATCCCTGTGGCACTTTTGAAAAAGGAAAAGAACTTAAATCCGATTCAGCATGTCGCTTGGGGGATTGTATAGAGGTTCGAGCAAGGACCTTAAAGTGTAGCTTAAAGTTGGAATCAGCTACGGGAATTAAGTCTGTGCTCCTTTGACTTCTGAATGTATGCAAATCCTGCAGGATTAAAAACAAATCCACTCAAAATTGAATACGATTAAAGGCGAAATTGACCTCAGGCTGACCATGTGTAGTGCTCAGGCTATCCTCTCTCTCTCTCTCTTTCTCTCTCTCAGCATACTGAGCTGTGAAAGTCAGCGCCCGCAGCAGGCACGAGAGAAGGAGGAGGGTGCTACCCCTTTGTACGGTTTATCATTGTTGTAGCAACATTTTAAAATCGAATTTCAAAAGGGTGAAGAGCTAAGGGAGAGAGGGTAGAGAGGTAGAGAGAGAGGAGGGTCCTGCTCATCTCTTGCTCTTGCAAAACACACCACAATTGCCTTTGCCTTGGCCTTTTTTATTGTCATGCAACAATTTTGCGAAGGGTTGCACAGTAGTAGGTAGCAGGGTAGCAGGAGGAGGGGGGCAGCAGTACCGGCTGAAGGGTGCGCTCTCAAAACATAATTACGTGCATGTAAACAATAATTTAATTTCACACTAATGCAACAACAATTTGTGGGCTGATTGCGGGTTTTGTTTAACGATAGCACATGTGGCATGCCCCACACACAGACCTGCCAAGGTGTAGGGTATCTGCCCGCCTGCATTGATTGCCTTTTTGTGGCAATTTAAGAATTGACCCTCATATGGCATCACAATCCTTTTGGCCCGATCAATAAATTATGTCAAAAGCAAAAGAAATCTTGTGACAATTTGACTTGAATTTGAAGACAGTGCGGGGAGGGGGATAGAGAGGAGAGGGAGGGGAGATGGTACGAGTACTGCTTGTGGCAACTGTGCAGAGACATGTGGGCGTGGCGTGGCAAGACGAGCTGCCAGAAAAAGCAAAAAGAATTTCAATTGAAAGTCAGTCGAATGTGGAAAATGAGCAAGACTAGGGTAAAGGAGGTGAGCAGAAGAGGGTGAAGAGGGGAAGACTCAGAGAGGGGGAAGGAAAGTGCACAGTTGAAGTCTTTACAATACAAGTCAATAGTTTATCCATCACAATCAGCGGCAGGGAATCGCTTCTGCTTGAATTAAGCTAAATGAAGGAGGAGGAATCATGAGGAGGAAGCAAAGAAGATGAAGGCGAGAAGAAGCAAGCAAAGGAGAAGGAAGTGAGGAGAAGGAAGCAATGCAGGAGGAAGTAAGAGAAGGGGGAGAAAAGAAGGCATCAAGAGAAGGAAGCAAAGTTGGCAAGCAGCCATCAGGATGTTCATTAGGTTCGCTGCATTCGGTTATTAAATCGAGATATCGCAGTGGCAAGTTAAAGAAGTAGTAGAGGAAGAAGAAGAGAAGGGACGAGGGGAAGAGGAGTGGGAGAAGAAGGTGGAGAAGGGGCAGAAGAAGTGGGAATAAAGAAAGAATTAAGCCTAGTTTGATGAATAATACATGAAACGGTTAATAGAAGTGCATGTTGCCGGGATTAAATGATTATCTAGACTCGCTTCAGCACTCACTCTATGTCTGCCTGCCTCACTCCGCCTCACTCTGCCCCACTCTGCCTCACTCTGCCTCACTCTGCCTCGCCCTTCCTTACTCCCTTTCCACTGCTTTCCCTTCATTTAATACCTATTGACTGACCCCAAAGCAATGTTCACAGCTCTCTCTCTCTCCGTTGTAATTACCCTGAGCAGAGATGTGCACTCTGTGCAGGGTGTTAATCAGTCGAGCCACCGGAACCAGTTGCCAGTTGCTGGAACTTTGCAAAATGATTTACTGCCTGGCAATATTGCGCCAAAAATATATTTGCGCAAATTAGTGGCAACTGTCGTCGCTGCCTTCGTCGTCGCCTTCGTCGTCGTTGTATTTGCGCAATTCATCAGGCCGCAAATTGTTGTCCAGCTACAGCTCCAACTGTGTGTAACCGGATGCGGCAAGGAATACCCCCCTCTGCATGCCCCCCTGACGACATCAGCATACGTAATCCAATGAAACGAATGCTTTATTGGCCTAATGGAGCTGACGAGGGGCAGCCAGTGGATGCAGGGTGAAGGAGGAGGATGGACAGAGAGGACTCTCTCTCTCCAGGGTATTCGAAAGTGTATCGAAATGAAAAAGGACAATTTAATTTAATTTGCCCAAGCGCAGATATGCAGAAAGGATGTGCCCAGAACGCGGCCATAATTCACACTTGTGGCCAGGCAGAAACACACACACACAACACGTGCTCCACATGTGAAGGTGGGGTCAAAAGGGGGGTGCCATTGCAGCTGAAGCTTAATTTATGGCCACTAATTACATTGCTGATAAATTTAATTTCGAATTATGATTGGGAAGAACGGACAGAGAACAGAACGTTGCTGGAATTTTATAATCCGACAGCCGAACATTAAGCGGCGTTTCCCCTCTACTTCCTACCCCCTTTGCAACTCCCCCTTATGCCACCTCCCCCTCGACATGTCGGCAATAAAAAGATAATCCTGATTTACTGACAGCATCAACATTTTTCGAATGCCATCAATCCGCATACTTATGTCGCGCACTTTATTACATTTTCCACACTCCCTGCCCCTGCTTGCCTTACTCACCCCCTGCCTGAACTTGTTATACATTTTATTAGCATATTAATTATGCGAAAAGTCTCTGAAAACTTCTTCTTCAAATTGCACTGCGGCAATTAAATGCTCCAACGACCATTTCAAGTTTGACACCTTTGCAAGGGGGAGGAGAGACCCAGGAGAGAGGGAGAGAGAGGGAGGTTGCTTCACCTGTTGGCATTTTGGGGTGGAAATCTCATTAATCTTTGTTCGCGCTGTAAACACAGATAAATCTCTTTTTTATGTTAATTGAGAAAAGTTTGCGAGAGAAACATTTGTTTTCCCATTTCTTTCTTTATTGGTTTGACTTTTGCTGAATTTTCTGCATTATTTCAGTGTTTCTGCTATTGATTTCATTAAAAAAAGTAATTAAAATGTCATTGTATGGGGCTGGATATGTAATATAGGTCTGTCTATGTATGTGTGTGTGTGTGTCAGCTGAGGGAATTGTGCTGCCTCCCAAGCGGGCGGTAAACTAATTTGTATAAACTAATTGAGAGATTTGTGCGGGGCAGCAACTTTATTTTATGACGTGTCTCTCATTAGCAATAAAAGCGAAAAACTCCCACACACACTGGCACAACACACACACTCGCACACACACATATACACTGGCACACACACACTGCAGCACACACATGCTCATAATGGGCAATAAAATTTGGCTGATTTGCTAAATACTCAATGCAATTGAGGAGAGTACTTAGTGAGGGGGGAGAGAGAGAAGAAGAGGGGAAAGAAAACTCATTAATGTGGCTACTAATTGCAGGTTTTAAGCGTCATATAATTAGAAACATATACAAATAATATATAAAGACAAAGTTTCCCTCATTAAACTGTGAATCTTGGCTTTTGATAGATATTTAGTAATGGAAATATCTCTTTATTTACCACAATTTATGTTGTTATAGTTGAGGAACTCTTTAAACTCTGTTATTCAGATAGTCATTATTCAATCATAGCAACTTATGCAAAGAGATGATTACTATGGAACCTTATTGAAATGCATATAAAGCCTATTTGAATCGTGCTTAGTAAACTCTGTTTTCAAGATTGAAATAGATGTTTAACTGTATAAACATTTATCTCTATATATTTATCCAATACAGCAATGTAAATAAAGCTAGTTTAGATTGTACCTTAAAAAGATATGCCCACTTAACTCTTTCACAGATATTTAAAGATAGGAACTATATAGAAATGTATACAAAGATTCCCTTTTTAAATTCCTTTACTAAGCTTTTACTCATTGATCATCGGGAAAGACAAAGAAATAAATACAGAATATACTTTAAATTGGAATCATAAAGCCCATTATATATTCTCTCTAATTACTACACATAGATAGTTTAATAAAAACAATACAAGAAGACACTCCTCAATCCTTAAACTCCTGTAAGCAGATCTTTAATAAGTTCCACCTCAAGCTGAGTAAATGAATGAATGCGAGTCCCTTTGTATCTTTGCATTTATGGACTAATAGATAATGGAACTTTTGAAATTGTTTTGCAGACACAGTGTCTCCAACTGTATAACTCCTGCCCGACTAATTGCTCTGCATGAGAGAGAGAGACAGAGAGAAAGGGAGAGAGAGAGTGTGAGAGAGCTACCTTGTTATCTCTCTGGGTCCCATATGAGAAGGTTGCTTGGTCCGTGGCGAATGGGTTAACGGTTTGCGGTAATTGCGGTGCAGCATTCTGTTAAAATATGACATATTTTATGGCTCACTGTGCTATCTGGCTCTCCATCTCCCTCCCACTCCATCTCTCTGTCTCTCTCGTGTGTAATTTGCATTGCAGGCTAAGAGAAACTCCAACGCAAATGGAATAGAATAGCTTCCATTTGTACTTTATTAGGGTTAAGTGCGGTCCCAAAACGGAATACAGTTACTAAAGAGACGTAGAGAGAAACAGAGAGAGAGAGAGAAAGAGAGAGAAAGAAAGAGGGAGAGTAAGAGAGGTAGATTGAGAAGAAAGAGAACTCTGCTCGTTCGCCTTGTCTGATTGATTTCCTTTCGTTTTTGCGCTTCTTTCCCTTTTCAAATTGCAAAATATGCGCGGAATTTCTTGTACTCGCGGTATGAGAATCTTTTTAGTTGGCGTCTTTTGGCTGGTAAAAAGCTGAAATATATCTGTGCGAGGCTTTTTGTCCGCCTGTCTGAGCGATGCAGGCCGCAGCAGTTGCTTTTGTGCTACTTTTGACGAACGCTAAAAGCGTGTTCGGGCTCTGCTGGGAAGGTGAGTGGGGATGCAGGGGAGAGCAGGCAGGTGAATCGGGACATATTGCAAGTATACCCGATAAATTAAATCAAATTTTTGACATTTTTGTGCATGTTTAACGCGTGCAAGGAGTGCGGCCTCAAGAATATGTGAAAGAAAGGCAAAGTTACGCAGTTTTTATGGGGCGTTAGATTGGGAATCATGAGAATGAAGAGTCTGTCCAAGGACTGTGGGTTCTACGAGTGCATATATGGAGAATATAGGGAGAACATCTTCAAGTTTGTATAACTTACTTTTATGATAGAGTAAAGATCTTCTAGTTTGGTATAGTTAATCAGTATACTTTTTGATAATTGATAGAAGATTCTCACTTTAAACTAAAGTTCCTTGTACATCTCTTATCATGCACTTTACATCTCTTGTCTGTCATCTCTTTCAGGCATTTTATTAAGCAAAGATAGTAAGAAAGTGTTTAGATAGATAACTATATTATTTACAAGATTCTTCACTCCTTGTTAAAGACAATTTTGTCTCTCATCTCTCTTCATTCACATCTCACTTTCTTCTCTCTTTCCAGACTTGTTTCTCTGTTCCTGTATCTCTGTCTCTTCCCTCTTCCTCACCCACTACACACCTTATATTCTTATCTACAATCATCTGCACTTTCATCTCAATTGTAGTTGTGCTTCCTCATCGAATGATTCTGTTCGCACCAACGCTCTGACGCCTTCGGCATCCGTCTGCCGTCTTCCTTCTTCCTTCTTCCTTCTTAGCTTGAAGCTGAGGCTGAGACTGAGCTTTCTGATTATCCCCAGAGCGCAGGCTTTCATGTGTGTCATCGGAAATTGCTTTGGCAATTTCTTAACTCGTTCCTCCTGCCACACCCCTCCCTGGCAATCCATAACCTCCGCCCCTGGGCACAACCAGCGCTAACACGCCTCATCATTGCCATCGCACGCGCTAATAAACTGAAACTCCTCGAGTAACCCTTGCCTAGAAGCGGGAAGTGGGGTGAGTAGGGGGGAAAGGGGTGTCTCTAAGTCGTATCTGGCCATGTCATCGCTCAAATAAATGTGAAAATGCTAATTTAACCCTTTTTATTATTCATAGTCTTCCACTTGGTCGAGCCTCGTCTTGTAGTCGCGATTCGGCTTATCTTTGTGCATGATAAATTCCCGCTCTAGTTCCTTGGGGGAATTAGAATAGTCTAGTCTCCGTCTTCTTCTTCTTCCTCTTATATTTCTATTTCTTCTCGCCTCGTGACAATGTTGCAGTCTTGGTTATTAAGACATTTGTCAGCCTAATGTCGGTCCATTTAGTTAAGTTATTAAGACTCGCATCGTGGCATCAACTAATGAAATTCCTTTTCCTCGTTTTCGGCGAGAAAATCCAACGGAAATTCGACCCCCCTTCCCTTCCCGCATTGACATATCCCTAATAGCGTCGCACACGCCTCTCTGCCACAACACGTGCCACTGCTGCCTCACGGCGCTTGCAACCACAAAATATCTTCAAGTTTTTGCCTCGAATTTCATGTGAATTACAAGTGAATCGAATGAATCAAACGAATGCCAAACATCGACAGCGACGCGTGTGTGTCAATCAATTCGAATCTATTGTGAATAATTTACTTATGACGTTTCGCAACATTGACAAGTTTATTGAATCTAATTCGGGCTTTTAGCCCAACATTTGTGGGAAAGAGGAAGGAGAGGAATATAAAATATAATATATGTATGTGTATATTGATGGATTCATATGGTTACTAGTATATGATAAAGTAGTCCGATTCTTATAAAAGTTGGTTGAGACTTCAAGAAGATATACAAATTGAAGTAATACACCTTTCAGTGGGATAACTTGAAAACTATATAGTTTAGATAGATTCTTGCTTCACCTGCTAGCTTTTACGCATAAAGGGTGATTTTTAAAGAGCTATAGGAAAGTTTTTCAATAAAAAACATATATAATTCAAAGAAATGCATGAAATCTTTATTTGAATCGGTAGTACGGTGCATATAAGTGAATGCTTGAAATTATTAAATGCAAATTTTGAAGCGTGACTGTGCCTCAAATGAAGTCCATCCGCTTAGTCTAATTTTGGCATACTCTTTTTAACATTTCGGCCGGTATCTCAATGTTGTCCTCCAATTCATGGTTAAATTATAAAACAAATTGAAGATGTTTGACAGTCATATAAAACACGAAACGAGCGTCAGCTGTTAAAACAAGTGTTGCCAAAAAGATAATAGCTAAAAAATCAAGTGAAGTTTGTTGAGGAAGAGAAGATATACAAATTTATGTACTGAGACTTTCAGAGGGATTGCTTGAAAACTATATTGTTTATATATATAGTTTATTTGTTAGCTTTTATGCAGGATTATAAAATATTGTAGATACTTAAGTTTAAGTATTGAAAGTTTTGTTTTGATATCTTAAGTAATACAGTTTTCCTCTTGGTTTTCTACATGATTTAAGTTTTGCTACTATCATACGAGCTATCTAAGATCAGTAATGAATACTAGGAAATTCAGAGCAAAACTCAATGCAGAATGCTTGAAAAGAACGGGCTACACTAGATTATATATCTCCATCTCGAATATATCTCGAATAGATCTAGATCATATCATGATTAATTGGATTTAACATAGATAAATTGTCAATAAACTGACAATATATTCCAGCAACTTCTGCGAATGCAAGTCTTTAGCTGAAATCGATATTAATTGCGTTCTAAATCAAATCAACTGGGCCACTTAGTTGGCCTGAAGTCTTAAACTGAAGCCTGGAACTGTGAGAGGAGGCAAGAAGGGAGCTGAGAGGCTGTTCCACTTCATTTGTCGGCGCGCGATGCCTACAAGGATTGCCCATTAAAAATGTTAATTAGTTGCACAAACATTGCGCATCGGTGATTGCGAATGAGGCGAGGGTGAGGAAGGTGAGGAGGGTGAGGAGTGTGTGGAATTTGGAAGACACACGACCAGGAACCAGGCCCGGGAAGAGGCCCGAGAAGACGCGCCGACATCGCGTGTATGCAAATTGAATGCGCTGTGCCGGACCCGGTTTGAGGTGTCCCCAATTGAATGGCAATTAAGATAAATGTTCGCAGCATGTCCGCACTTAAGGCGAATACAACTTTGAATAGTACGAACGAGTACCTGCCTCAGACAGCCTGACGCTGTACGCGCTTAAAGTGTTTCAGTTGCAAGGAAAAGCTAATAATTATTAACTAATTTCTTTGACACTTTGAACTTTAAGTCTGCCAGAGCAGTCTCCCCCCTCTTTCCCTCTTATCCCTCTTCTTCTCTCCACCTCAGCCACTCCGCATCTAAGTCAGCTACCGCATCCAATTGGAAATGCTCGTCACGTTTGCGACGGCGGCGTCTGAGTAAAAATCGATAGAAATGCGACCGAACCGGACAGAGGCCAAGGCAGGCGGCAAAACAGCTGCTGCATCCCTGTCCCCCCCTGTCCACCTCCCTCTCATACACCCACGCACACCCAGCTAACGGTGCATTGAACCAAAAGCCTAAGCAATGAACTCTTTTTCCTTAAGGCTTTTCATTCTTTCCCCCTGAAAATGAGTTCCATTAATTTTCGTAAATCTTTCTGCAAAGCGTTGCGAAATATTTTTATAATTTTTGGACTTTTGATAAATCACAACATTTCTAACTTGTCGCGTCATTTGTCACTGGCAAAGTGCATATTGGGAACTCTCTCCCTCTCCCTCTCTCTCTCTCTCTCTCTCTCCCTCCCTTTCTCTGTCTACATATGTGGGTTGTTCCTCTGGGGTCAACTGTGCGACACTTTCGTCATGGGCGAACATAACAAATGACCTTTCTTTCGCTCTGAGGGCCAAGATGAGTTATGGTTCGCATTGTCTTGGCATCGGAAACGATTGGGGAACGTACCAAATGCGCCCCAGAGAGTAGGGTATTAAGTTAAACTAATATGCTCACACACGTTTGCGTTGCTCAATCCTTTGATATAAAGCTGATTAGCTTAAGGTAAACAGCATCAGATTTGCGACAGATTTCAAGCGTAACCAATATAAATGATAAAGGGAAAGTAAATTAATGGAACAGTATAAAGGATATACGACAACTATCAACTGGAATTGAAAGTTATCATTAAGAGAACTTCTTAAAGTTGCAGTAACTTTCTTCTTCATCAACCTCAACTTGATATGCTTGATATAAACTCCAGTCTGCATGATATATGATCTGTTATTTGTTTGGAAAACAAATGCGTAGGGCATAATTTGCAACCTGCTTCTAATTGTGCTGACAATTTTTATGGCTGTCATATAAAATATTGGAATATTATGCAGAAATAATGGGCCAAGTGTGTTGCGCTTTCCATCTGCTACCAGAAACGGGAGTAGCTTTTATCAAGAAATTAGACCGTGAAATAAAGCAAGCACACACAGAGGGAACTTCAATTTATTGGCAGTAATAAATCATAGTCGACATAACTGAGATACGAGCAGAAGGTTAACCTTGAGACGGAGACAGGGGGATGCTAAGGGGAGTTACTCTCGGAGAGAGAGGGAGAGAGAGAGAGAGTTTCCTGCTCGGACAACAGTTTGACTTCCTGTTCTACTGATAACTTCTTCGATCCGAAACGTATTAATGAAAAAGACGAGTGCCCAAAGTGTTTTCATGTTATTCAACTTGTTTCATTCATAAAAGAAAAACTCAAGGAATATTTTAAAATGTTAGGCACGTGCAACGCGTCGTGCTATTTGCCGTGGAAGTTGATAGCATCTCGGAGCGAGGAAGAAACGAAGGAATCATAAATGAAACAGAATTTAAGATAGAAATTAGATGAAACAACAGGCCCAAGGTGCGGGCGTATCTCGCGAGAAATGTGAATGAAAAGTTTTTTCTCTGTTTCTCTTTTTTTTGGGTTTGGAGAAATTCAGAGCGCGTGCGAGATTGAAATCGCGCTGGAAACCGAGACTTGTTAATTGTCGCGCACACAAATTGAATGAAACGCTGTAGAGATGGCTTCATTCATGGAGAATTTCCTGGTAAACAGGTAGTGGAGGAGGGAAGATCTTTAAGAGATCTTCTTAGTGAACTGTTGATCAGTTTCAGTGGCAGCGGATATCGTATATTGAGGAAGTCGTAATCAATAAGGGACTATCAAGAGAAGGAACATCTTTTCTAGAAATTTCAGTAAGCAAATGCATCACATGGAGTTAGGAAATTGTAACTAGAGTTGGCACTGTCTTATAATAAATGAAATGAATCTACATTTACAGTTTAAATTGAGAATCTTAAGAACTGTAATGCAGATATACTGGATGCATGGTTAGAACTCTTTCAATCTTTTAAAAATTCGATAGTTTCCTAAGAATCCTATCTCCTCTTTATATTACTTCCTTTCCAAGATTCACTTAACCCTTTCATAACTCATTAAATAAACCAAACTGTGACGTATATCTTAGAAATATTGGCACAGCTCCCTGGTGGACTCCTCCTCGTGGCATCTCCATTTCAATTACATGCCAAGTTTGGCAAAAAATGCGTGGCGGCTCAGAGAGTTTCCATAAATTAAAATAGAATTCCACGTATGATCGCCTAGCATCCTTATAAGCTGATCGCCGTGCCCGAACCATTTAGGGATCTTTGGCCTGCCTCGCTGTCGGCGCGTTGACTGATGCAACGCTGAAGCTGAAGGCAGCAACTGCTGCAACTACTGCCGACGATGGACACGTGCCTTGTGCCGCAGTGTTCTGTAATTTAAATTTAAATTTCCTTTTTTAATTGCATTCAATTAGTGATTGCAACTGCATTTGGATCGCAAACTCGACTCGGGCGCGCTGTCAATCAATCGCCACAGCAGGAGCTAATAGACTGTCATAATGCTTGTCAAATGGCATTAGATGAGGGAAAGGAAAGTTCTTGGATGGTTAAAGGTACAGTTGAAGGTATTTGAAAAGGGGTTTTCAGTAAAGTTCCTGAGTTCATTTAATTTAAGTTCATTTCTTTAAAAGTGTCTCATTTCTGTGCTTGTTCTTTACATTGTTGTTGTTTTTGTGTTGGGTTGTTTCATTCTATATGCCTTATAAGGTGCTGAGCATGTTTTTGCCTGCGCTTGTGTAATGTGACTAATTGGAACTCGGCAGCAACTCGGATTGTTGCTCATTGTTCGACATAATTACCCAGCACTTGGGCAACTTGTGCCACATCCCGACAACTTTTGCAAAGTGACTTTGATGTTGTCATCATCTGGCATCGGAAACTGCATTACAAATCAGTTCAGACATTAATAAACTGTAGACTAGAGGAGAACTGCAGGTTCTTAAGGTGTTCAGGTAGTGCTGGGTAGTGCAAGGTAGTGCACTGTAGTGCAGGTTATTGCAGGGAAGTGCAGGGTAGTCCAAGTTAGAGAAGGGTAGTGCTTGGTAGTGCAGGGTATGCTTTTAAATAGACTAGAGGAGAACTGCAGATTCCTTAAGGTGTTCAGGTAGTGCGAGGTAGTGTGAGGTAGTGCAGAGTAGTGCAGGGCAGTGCAGGGTAGTGCTGGGTGTACAAGGTAGTGCTGGTACAGACATTAAGAAACTGTAGACTAGAGGAGAACTGTATCTTCTAGTGCAGGGTAGTGCTGGCTGTGCAGGGTAGTGCTAGCACACACATTAATAAACTGTAGATTATGGGAGAACTGCATCTTCCTTAAGTTGCTCAGGTAGTGCAGGGAAGTGCAGGGTAGTGCTGGTACAGGTGTCGACTCTCTGCACTGACAGTTTATGAAATTTATGACATTATTGTGACCTTTCCATGGAAAACCTAACGGTACAGAAGGAGGTCCTACTTTCCCAGCCTGTCATAATATTAACAATGCGTCTTTATTAGGTGTAGAATCTTGTCAGAGGCGCCACTTACGTACCTTTCAGATAAGATACTCTTAAAAAGACATTCTCTGTTCACTGATTTTGTTCTTTTTTTACTTTTATTTCTGGCAATATGTTTGAAATTTGTTTCGAATTAACTATTTGAATAATTTGGCAATAGAATTTATGAACAGCTTTTCGAAACGGACTCAGCTGCAACTGAGTTACGGCTGAATTGCGTGCCAAACTCTCCCACAACCTCTCGGCGGCAATTGTCGTAACCCTCCCTGGCATGGAATGCTTATGAAGTGTAGTTCGATTCCTTTGTCAACAATTTAAATGCATTTTTATTGAGATTCATATCGCGAAATCGCAGGCTGTGTGTGCGACTTTGAATTGACTTCAAATTCCCTAAATTATTGCCTACCCTCAGTGCAGAAGGTACACCCAAAGGATCACATGTGCTAGTACCAAACGCAACACCCTCTCCCCGAGCTCACATGCCAATTTCAATCGCAATTCCTGAGACTGTCGTGTATTTTCTGCCTTTCCTTCTGTTCAAGTTTAAAATCGTTTTGGCAACTCGCACGTTTTATGCGAATTTGAACGGTAATAATCGATCCCTGCGGCATTTTAAAAAATAAATCCAAATGCGAATCGCCTGCCTCGACTGCTTTCTCGGGGTTGAAGAAGCAAGTGGGGGAAGTGGAGGGGGCCTGCCTTTGAGTTATTGCACTTGGCTTAGTTGGCAACCCAAGACCAGATCCAAGTCGAAGTCGGGAAGTCGAAGTTTTATGCGTTTCTTATCGGATTTTGATTTGGCAGCCAAATTGCAGTAAATTAAAAAGTGCAAACAAAACACTTTTGATAAGCATGTCGCAAAGTTTATGGCGCTCTTAAAACTGAACACCCAACTCGAAATTCACGAAGGTACTTAATTAGAAAGAGATGCCTGATATGGCAACAGAAAATGTGAAGAATGGCGAATGGAAAATGGAAAAGTGCAAATGAAAACAGATGTTAAGCGACTTTGGCTGTGACACACGTGTCTTTTATATGCCGATTGAAGCTAAGCAGATTGTGAAGTTATCGTAATAGCGAGAATATATAGAGCTCTATTTAAGACTTATAGTGCGCTTACTGCTTTGGCAGCAGTAGGCATGGCAGACCTCTTAAAGAGTATATATTCATGTTCAGTATCAAAATCAAAGGTGATTAAGCGAGTTTAATGTTCGACTGTCTGTGTGAACGCAGTAAACTTAGTTAATATATGAGCTAGAGATACTAAATTTGGTATGTAGGTTTCTGCATATCATATGTAGAATATTAGTATTTAAAATCTTAAATGCAACACCCACATTCCATGTTAATTGATAAATATTGACACCTAATGATATCTAACTAACTAACTTTATTGATATACTTGATATCCTATATATAATGATATATTAACTTATACCATATACCAAAAAACAATCTGCAACCTTTCTCTGTATTAAATCAATTCTATTTTAAATCTGTTCTATCCACTTTTGCCTACTCCTTTAAAGTAAACAAAGATTTAATTACAATAATCCGATTCTCTCACTGTTTATTCAAATAATTAGTACGTATTCCCGGGAACAATAACCAAAGTCAAGGCTAATGAATGTTCTCATCGAGTGGAACTTCCATTCGCATGCAAATTCGCCTTTGTGCACATATCGAAAAAAGGGCAACCCTTCGCAAGGGGTGGCAACCCCTTTTGCTGGTACAAATTAAGGGCAGATGGAGAGGGGAAAGAGGGAGTGAGAGGGCATTGAGTTCTTGCATAATTCCGAAGTGTGTGCAAACAATAATTTAATTTGTCTTCCCCCCTTTGCATGTCTGTTCATGTCTGTCTTCGCCTGCCAGAGTTGTCATTAATGTCGTAATTAAAATACTTGGCACACACACATACACACATACACTGGCACACAGCTAGTGCAAATTGATCACGTTCGATTTGCAATCATATCGAAGATGATGTCGGGATGTAAATCATGATTATCGTTTTATGGCCAACACATGTTTTCATTAAGCGTTCCCAATGATGACAAATGACGTCGTTTGTCCCACTGTGTGTCCAGTTCCAGTTGCCAATTTTCCATAATTTCGCAATTCTGCACACTTGCTGCTGCCACAGTGGGGCAAAGGTCATTGCGATTTGCATAATCTTTGGCCATCAATCACAAATCGCAATGCGGCGAGTCATAACAGCTGCCGCAGTAGAGGGAGGGGGTAGCAAAGAGGGGGGGTAGTAGAGAGAGGTCTGTCAGTAGGGGGGAGGAGGGGAAGGGTAACTGAGCAGGGGTTATACCTCTGCTGGGGTCATAAAAATCTGCTGTTCTTTGGGCTAATTAAAGCGCACAAAAAACGTCGCCAAATGTTGCCAAGTTCAACGATTCGCAACGAAGAAAAGAGTGAAAAGGGGGGTGGTAAAAGGGGTTGGGGAAGGAAGAAAGGGTTAACCCAATTAGCATTAATTGGTCATTGAAAGCCCACGAGCGAAACCTGCACGAAATGTTGCCCCAGGGAAGCATAGAATAAAACTAAAGCAGAGTTTTTTTACAGTGGAACATGCTTTAAGGACACTAGAGAGAGAAGAACACTAAAAATAGATAGAGAGAGAGATAGAGAAGGAGCGAGAGAGAGTGTAGTACACAATAATTTGACAAGTCATAATATTGATTGCATTGGCCGCAAGATTTATGGTCACATATGCGATTTGAGGTCCTTCTGCAATGATGAGGGGTTTAGTCTCGATTATGGCCCTGTAATCGAACTCAGGCTCGACAATGTGCGCCATAAATCTTCAGCAACTCTGACTTCGACATCGACATCGGCGTGTTACATTTTAAATCGAAGGAAGATTTATTTGCAGCTACAAGTGTGCAGAGAGAGAGAGAGAGAGAGAGCGCGCTTTGGAACCCTTCTCCCTCTTCAAGCTCAAGTGGAGCATATGTGCGTGTTTTTTTTTCTCGGTTCGCACCCCTAACCTAACCTCACTCAAAGGGTTGCTTAGAGGCTGCGGGTTCGTGCCAGTTGGTCTGCGTTAGTTGAACTAATTTCGTTCATTTTTTTCAACAGTTTTCATTTGCTGCCCGTTCACAGACGATAAATTTAACGCAATTTCTCTGGCCTTTTTTTTAGCTTTTCCTTAGCATTTTCCCCGACGCCTTGGAATTTATGCAAATGTCCGTGAAATAGTCGAATGAAAAAATGCTCGAAATAAAAGAAATTAACAAACATAAAATTAATGTTTGCACCCAACTAAATTCGCAGCCAGGTCGTGTCCGTGCACGTGTTTCCATTTTGCCAGAGTTGCCATTGCTGAAATTGTTTTCCTTTGGCTTTCCTTAAACTGTCAGCGATGTGTGTGCGATAGAGATCGAAGGAGAGAAGAAATAATAGTACTGTGCAAGGAATAGAAATGCACATTGAGCTGCAGAGATTGTTGCCAAGTGGCAATAAGAGTTGCCAGCATTGCCCATTTGCCACGACACTCTGCAGATAATCAGAAGAGAATGAAGGCGATGCAGCAGCAATGTTCATAACGATGATGGGATTACTTCGAATACTTTGGCAATCGATAAATTTGCGATAAACTTAATTGCAGCAGGGGGTCACGATGCACGATGACCAGAGCTAAGCCTATCTCCGTCTCGCTTGCGCTCTGCTAATGACCAGCAAACAGGAAGTTCGTTAGTCCTCACACGGCAAGACGTCGTTGAATTTTTCTTTATTAAATTTTGACTTGTTCGCAGCATTTTCGGGAAATACACAAAATGAGGAAAAATGTGTGAAGGCGTGTGTAATGAATAATGCATGAAATTCAGTCTCAACAAAGCCTTTTATATGTTGCCCGCGAGGGGGAGAGGGAGACAACAACAACAACAGCAGGCAGGCAGTGATTATCTGTCTACAAATGTGTGTGCCTGTGTGCGTGTGCGTCATTAAATGTTCTCCTCCCACTCTCACTCACGCACAACGTGTGTTTGTACTGAATGGTTACAATTACCCAAACCCGAATGCGGGAGAGTTGGACAAATATAGCGTCATAAATACTTGCATGTGTGTGTGTGTGCGTGGGCAAATGCTTTGCTATGCTGTGATCTCTTAGAACGCATTGCCGCTCTCCCGCTCTCATTTCAAATGCATGGGTTACAAAAACAATTGCAACCTTTAAGTGGCGCTCTTACTTAAGCTAACATTTTTGCTCTCTTCACTCATCTTCCTTTCTAACATTGATGCTCTCATTTGCGTCACATGCATATGCAATTTTGGTTACAAGAACAATTGCAGTCTTATAGTGGCGCTCTCTTACTTAAGCAATAATAAGCTTGCTCTCATTTGAATGCATAGGCCTGGCAATGCTCCTATTTCTGATCTCTTCACTCGCACTCCTTTCCTACATTGATGGTCTTATTTGCTTCAAATGCATTTCAGTTTACAGCAACAGTTGCAGCCTTAAAGTGACGCTCTTACTTAAGCTATTATTAGCCTGCTCTCTTCACTCGCCTTCCCTTCTAACATTGCTGCTACTTGCTCTTCAATTAGCCACAGAGCAGGTTCCGCTCATCAACTGAGCGCGCTTTGTTTGCCCAAATTGACTGACACTGATGTTTCCGCCATCTCCCTCCCACTCTCACCCACAACTGACAGCAAACTGACACCAGTCGAACTTTGCTACTCCTCCCACTCACACACACACACATGTTGCCAATGTGGGACGTGGCACAGTGGAACGCACACCCACACACGCCCCATCTACATATGCTTTATTAGTTTAGCCATCCCAGGGGTGGTTCCTGCTAATATTAATTTATTGTCAATGTAGAACCTTTTCTCTTCCTTCTCCTTCTCCTTCTCCCCCTCCCCATGCACAGTGTGCATATCTGGATGAAAAAGGACAATTTAATTTCATTTGCTAGCACAAACGATGCCATTATCAACACTTGTGACCACAGAAAGTCGGTCAGGAGACATGTGTGGAACTGGAAAAGGGGGCAGGAGGGAGGGGCTCTAATTATGGAATGATGAATCTCGCCACTTGGCCAGCAGCAGCAGCAGCAGCACATGTGGCAAGGCGCGAGGAACGGCCACAGTGGCAACCCTGAGGCAACCCTGGCCACTTTCATAATTCATTTTGAATACTTTTCGCTTATCGCTGAGGGAAAGATTTATGTGAGGCACTTTGGTAACTCGATACCTGCGCCGCGAGCACCTCAAGGCTCAACTCCTTATCCGGCTGCAAATGATTTAATGCTCACTTACAGCGCGGCTACTGTGGATGCTGCTCCTGCTCCTCTGCTGCTGCCACAGCTACTGCTCCTGTTCCCAGTGGCGCCATTAAATCTCATTAAAAAGTTGCCCCAGGATGCGAACTGGAGCTGCCACGGACTGTGCCGCAACATGCAAATTACAAATGTTGCCGCACTTCGTCGTGTCGTGCCACAAAGCGGGTGAACTTTTCACGCTTTTCATTCCAGTTGGGAAATTGATGTTGCAACGACTTTTCACTCGACAACAATGTATGTAAGTCCAGGAGAGAGGTGGGAGGGCTGTGCTGCTCATTAGCTATGCATGAAATCGAAATGATGTGGAACGATTCATCGATTCATCGATAGTCATCGATTTGGTGACGAATGTGTCGAACGTTGCCCATTGTTGCTCAGTGCATGCGTCAGCTTAGTTACAATTGGAACTGACTCAACGTCAATTGCGTCTCTCTCTCTCCCCCTCTCTCTCTCTCTCCTTCTATCTGTCTGTCCGGCTTTATAAATGATTAATAAATGTTTTCTTTATTATTAAAAACGCAGCGACAGCACATAAAATCAGCATAATAAATCCACGCACGTTGCCTGCCCCCTCTCCCATTGCCACTCTCTTACTCTCTCGCATTTGTGAGGATACAAAGAGAGCGGCGCTGATAAGGAACGAGAAAGAGAGAGAGAGAGTATTTTGCATTAAAATTTCAGTCACATTTCAAACGAAGAACAAAAAGAAAACGTCAGACAGACAGACAAAAGAGACCGCCCGAAAGTAAATAAGTAAACAAGAGAAGAGAATGAGTGTGTGTGTGTGGGAGAGAGAGTGTGAGCAAGCGAAGGCTTCGCTTTACATAAGCAAATAGAATACAAAGTTTATGTGCAGGCGAGAAAAGGATGGCGTGCTTACATACAGCCAAGCTATGTGCTAGTTCCAAAATATCTATGTGTGTGTGTGTGCATGTAAAGCTCAGTCACGTCCCGCCCATTCACTTGGAAAGTCGATGCTCGATGTGACTGATTACTGCGTCGCTGCCTGCGCTGCTGTTGCTGTTGTTACTGTCATTTGCTGTTGCTGTTACTGCTGCTGTTACTGTTACTGCGCTGCTGCTGTTAATGAGAAACAATGTCTGCCATTTTGGCAATAGATCGAAAGTATTTGCAAAGGGAAAAAGCTTTGAGAGAGAGATGAATGTTGCAGGGAAAGGTCAAGTTGCAGGGGAAAATATGTAGAGATCGTTGAACTGAGTAAGAAGATATAATATAGAGTGTGTACATATATCAATACTACACACAGACTCTTCAGAAATGTCAAAACATATTTAACATATTTATAATACTTGACATATTCAAATTCTAGACTGTTTACACTCCAATTCAATTGAAAGGTTCTTCTTACTCTTCTGAAATGAGTTCGAATTGTAATTGTTGCCTATTAAGTATGTAGGTTGCGTCTCTTCTTTTGAGTTCTCTTCATCATTAGCATATTTAGCTTTACTTTGTTTTGCTGTCTCTCTGCACCTTGCGGTAATTTGTCTGTGAATCAAACAATTGTTGAATTCAAGAAGTCTATTTGGGAAAAAGGTTTATGTAAATAGCGCATAGAACGAGGCCAAGTCGGGGTAGGGGGGCAGGTGAACTCTGCCAGAGATTGCCAGAGATTAGACTAGATTCCCTTGGATTGTTGGATTGTGGACTCGTGTTAATATCATCTTTCATTATTCAGCAGGCACTCGACACTAATCAGGCAAAGTGACTCGGGCATGGGGCACGGGGCACGCAAGGAATTATGCACTTGCCGCAGCCGCAGGAGGAAGCACATAAAACATTTCGCTGCATAATTGAACAAGCAGCAGAGACGGGGGCTAGCAGGGGGCTTGCTGGCAGGACGACGCCAAATGCCAAACGAATTTATGGCAGCACCCGCCCCATATGTCTTTGGAGACTTATTTGTTGTGATGTGTGTGTGTGAGGAAGGCAGGGGGAAGGCAGGGAGGTAGGGTGTAGGGTAGCCAGAGCAATTGTCATCCATGACAAGTTTTGTACTCTGCATTAAATATTTTTATGGCCCTTTGCTTCATTGTTTTATTGTCGAGCAGCTTCATGAATATTTCAAAAATCTACTCAGCACAGCACAGCAACGGGTACTCGAATGAGTACTCGAGTATACGTTGAATACACTCGCATTTTTGCATAGCAAAACTTAATCTTTTTAAGTAAATTCCTGCGCTGAAATTAAAGTACAAGCAGCCAAGAGGGAGACAGGAGGAGAGAGAGAGAGCTGCAGGGAAGGCACTGTAATAGCTAGAAACACACACAAACACACACACGCACTTACAAGTTGCATGCAACGCAGACAGAGCAGTTGACGCAGACAGAGGAAAGAGACAGAGATAGAGACAGAGACAGCGACAGCGACTGAGACAGAGACTAACGTTTCGCGCACGTGACACGCATTTCCAATTGGATTTATGATTTTAATACTTCGTATTTTTTCATAAAGTCGCGCAAGAGAAACAGCTCAAAGAGCTCCTCCAAAGTCTTTGGCTGCTAAATTATGGCAGCTACTGTGGCTGCCTCTTCTTCTGCCTCTTCTCTTCTTCTTCTTCTCCTTGTGGTATGAAATTTCCTAGTTAAGCCGGGCGAGCAAAAGTATTTCAGTTAATGCGAATGGGTTAGCACAGAGCTTGAGGGAATCTGCACGAGGTATGCCATGTTGTAATACACATGCACCACCTCCCTCTTTCCCTTCCCCTCCCCCTCATCAACCACCCCTGGAGACATGCAGGGCAAATATGGCCAGGCCTATTAGTTACAATCCCAAAGAGGTTGCGCCAACAAATAAGCGAACGCACAACAATTATAGGGAATCTCTGGATTATTAAGGAAATTCATACTTAATTGCAGTTCGGGCTTAGAAATAAAATAAATATATAGACAGATATATGATAGAGGAACTCATGTGCATTAGAAAGCAAAGAAATAGGTCTATACTCTGAGTTAATGAGTATTATATACATATAATAAATTAAGTATAGAGATATATGAAGTATAAATAAATGATAGAGGAACTTATGTGCATTAGAAAGATATGATATTGGTCTATACTCTGAGGTATTATGATATATAAATTATACAGCTCTAGAATGATATGTTAAAAGTCAGTAAATATAGAAATCATTAATAATAAAGGGTGATTTTTTAAGAACTGGAGGAAAGTTTTTAAAAAAACATCCATAAAATTGAGATAAATGCATGAAATGTTTATTTGAATCGATAGTAAGGTGCATATAATTTAATGTTTGAAGATTATTTTATGTAAATGTTGACCGTGACTGCACCTTACATAGTCCATCCGCTTAACTTGTCCAATTTTGGCATACTCTTTCTAACATTTCGGCCGGTATCTCACGCATTAAATAGAAGAAGCGCTCTATGAACTTACTTAATAATATATTTCAATAATTTGCAAGCGTTGTTCGTTTGTAAGACGATTCATGGTTAAATTATAGACCAAACTGAAGATGTTTGACAGTGTTACAAAACACTAAACGTGCGTCAGCTGTTTAAACCAGTGTTGCCAAAAAGATAATAGCTAAAAAATCACCCTTAATAAGATTTTATGGTAATCAAACATTCGTGGTATAGGAACTTTCTTGGCTGAGAAAGATATGATATTCTAAAAATCACCTATTGTTTTTATAGTAAAGGAAGTAAAAATAGTCAAATCTATAATCCAATTCTCTGTTAAACTAATAATTATGTATGGACTGGGGTATAAGAAAGCATAACAAGAACTTTAATAACTTTTAATGCCTTTTATCCTCTGAAAATCATCTACAGTATGCATGACATATAGTAGACGAAGCTTCAATTCTTTAAAAATTACTCTATAAGCCAATTCTCAAGTAATCTCTCAACCACATTTGGTATAAGAATCATTACATTTAAGAAAGCTCTGCTATAACTTAATTCCCTTAACCTTTAACCATCTATTGCTGACGTCTTCAGTGTCTAGCTTTATTTTCCCCACACCATCCACAATAGTTTAAACTGTATACCGTATATACTGTATATCTAACTTACAATCTGTCTAATCGTTGCCCTCACATCGAAGCGGTCATAAAATTTGTTAAAGTCAAGAAAAAACCAAAACAAAAACGAAATGAACTCAAAATCAGGGCAAATCTAAACGAGAGCAGCTTTACGTCGCGGTCACTCGGAGGTTTCTCGATGTCTTTCTACAGGTATTGTCAAAGGTAAGAGGAGGACAAAGAGAGGAGGGGGGTCGTTGAGTTTCAGTGGCAGACTTACGCTCAAGTTATGCCGCACCTTATCTCAAATGGGAAATCATTACCGCGTTTTTATTGTTTTACAGTTTGCAGACAAATCACAGATGTTGCTCGACACTGTTGTTGCTGTTGTTGTTGTTGTTGCTTTTAATGTCGCAACTTTTGCTGTAAAAATATTTTAACAACATTTCACGTAATTTCAACAACAAAATAATTACATTTTTAAGTGTACTTACAAAGTATTTCTCACATTTGCAACGTAAACTGAAGAAATCAAGAGAGAGAAAAATGTCAAGTCATGCGAAGAGAGAGAAAGATAGACAAGGAGAGAGGGAGAGAGGGAGAGAGAGAGAAAGAGAGGGAGAGAGAGAGAGAGAGAGAGAATGGGCAAAGGGAGGGATGGAGGGAGAAATAGAAAGAGATGTGTTAGTAAGAGTGTTTGGAATCTCAACTCAACAGAACTTGAAGTTAAAGAACCTATATAGATCGTATTGTGACCTAACTGAAAGAGGAAGGAATAGACGGAGAGAGAGAGAGAATTGAAGGTAAAGTTAGTTGAAGAACCTCCAACTCTACAGAACTCTAAGTAAAATACAAGAAGTGCTACAGTTTCCCAAGGTGAAACTACGCTTTGAGATACAAACTTAACAGTATCCTAACTGAATCGACCTAGATGAAAGTTGTCTAACTTGATACAACTCTATTAGAAGGTAACTAAGTATAAGAATCCCTAACTCTACAGAATTCAAAGTGAAACAGGAAAAAAGACAGAGTATCCCAAAGTGGAATTGCTTTTTGAGGTGCAAACTCAACAAAACTAGTAGAGCAAAAGCCAAGATTGTACAATATCCTAACTATTGAATTGAACTAGATCAAAGTTATCTAACTTATTTCAACTCTATAAAGAAGGAAAGATGTGAGGGGGATCTAAAAGAGAAGAGAGAGATACATTGTAACATCGCTACTTAACGATAAATGTTAATAATCGCATAACATCAAATTAACATCGCATCGCGGGGAGTTGCCAGACAAATTGCACTTTTATTTAAATGTCTCAACGCCCGCGAAACGACAATTGCACTCGCTGAGTAATACGCCGTGAAATTGTCAACTTGCGTGGCCTACAAACGGCACATCCTCTGGACGAGGGGGAGGGACCTTCTTTCTCGATTCGCGACTTGATAAATTTGCAACAATTCCGCACACTCGCCGCCCTCCTCCTCCTCCTCCTCGTTGCTGTGTTTTCCTTTCTCCTGTCTCCGTGTTTTCGCCGCTTTCCTGTTTTCCTTGTCTTTCTGCTTTTTTGTCAACAGTTGCCCGCCGGAAATTGGCGACAGTTGTTGTTTATTGTGCTGCCCGCAGCCACCGTGAAGACATTTTAAAATTTGTAAAACATAAAACCAAATCACAGCAAAGTAGGGGAGGCAACCCTGTGCAAAAAAATAAATTCGCATAATATTTCACACC
The DNA here is from genome assembly GCA_018904025.1 of Zaprionus vittiger. NCBI lineage: Eukaryota > Metazoa > Arthropoda > Insecta > Diptera > Drosophilidae > Zaprionus > Zaprionus vittiger. The sequence goes on along the minus strand of JAEIFQ010001142.1, from coordinate 686,260 downwards.
ATTTATTCCGGAGCTCGAGGCATGTTTTGGGTTTTGTAATCGGCTTGTGCTGTTATCGGGAAGGGGGGCGACAGCTCTCATATAGATAGGCAGTTGGATAGATGGATGGATCGAGACATATGTCCGTTATGGCAAGCAGCCCTCGAAATTTACAGCAATATTTATTAGATATTATTGGATTTTAGAAAATATATATGTTTGAAGCGGTTTATTGATTTTTGCAGTAGTTTTTTTATTGTTTTTGAATATAATATGTTCTTTATAGTTCTTTAGACAGCCACATACCAAATTTCATGACTGTACCTAGCACATTTGCTGAGTTCCTTGAGGTTTATTGAATTTGCAATGGGTTTTTGCTTGTTTTTATACATACTTTACAATATATCTATACTTTATAGTTGTTTAGACACCCTTATACTAAATTTCATAACTGTACTTAGCACATTTGCTGAGTTCCTTGAGGTTAATTGAACTTGCAGCAGAGTTTTCCTTATTTTCAAACATAATTTATTCTTTATAATTATTTAGGACATCAAATACCAAGTTTCATGATTGTACTTATTACAATTTCTGAGTTACTTGAGGTTTATTGAGTTTGCAGTGGGTTTATGCTTGTTTTCGTGCATACTTTACAATATATCTATAATTTATAGTTGTTTAGACAGCCACATACCAAATTTCATGACTGTACCTATTGCAATTGCAGAGTTCCTTAAGCTTGAAGACCCCTAACAAGGCAGTTGGCCTGCTCAAAGGGTTCCCCAGTTCAGTCTGAACTATTTTGCTTGTATAATAAGCCATAAAAAACTCATTAGCCTGAGGTCCAACATGCATTCGACTAATGGAAAGAAAAGTGTCCTGGTTACTTACCTCAAGTCTGAAAAGTTTCGTGCTGAAGATTGTTTCAAGAACTACATTAAACTAGATGCTGCTCTCACATGTCGCCTTTCAATTAGAAATTTGCGCACACTCAGCACTAAAGGGACATGCCCACTACGACCTTCCCTTCCTCTCTCCCCCCGCTCGATTACAAGGAGGAACGTCATAAAGCGTCAGAGAAGAAGGCATTCAAAGTGCGTGACGAGTCGAGTTGCGGCAACGCGGCGAAACAGTTCCCCAGGGTCCTCAGCTGTGACAAAAGTAAACCGAATATAGTAAAAACACAACTAATGGTCAGTGAGGGTTGCAGTAGGAGGTGGGAGAAGAGAGGGGGGGGTTGCTTAGGAGGTCAAAAGTGAATGCGAAACGTGTTGAGAGTTGGTTTATGTAATACATCTTTCAGAACTGGCATAGAACTCTCCTAGCTCTCCCTTTCTTACTCCCCTCCTACTCTCTCTCTCTTCCTGGCTTACTCCTTTGCAATCTCTCCTCCACCCTTTCTCTTCCTCTCCTTCTTTACTGTGGCCAATAAATCGCTTCACTCCGCCGGATAATTGCGCTACAAATTTTCGGTTCCTATAAATAATTAATTTAAATTCTGGTGCAGTTTATTTATCGCATAGCAACCTCGCTCTGATTTGTGACCACTTGCGGTTTCTCTCCATCTCTCTCTCTCGGGGGACAGTGGCAAACAGAAGTCAGTGGACCGTGTCGCAGGGTCATTTAGATGGCAGATTAGTTTTATTGCCCAACTTCTTGCAAATTGTACGCATAATATGCAAATCGTGATGTCGGCCCTGAAAGAACTTTGAATTATTTTAAACTATGATTTACGATTGACGCAATAAGAAAATACTAAAAATACCACTAGGGAAGAGGGAAGGTAAGTGAAGAAGGGTAACTTTTCTATTTCTACCTTTTCTTCTCTCTCTCTCTCCCCCTTCTCTCAATTTGCATATGTTGGCCGGGCGCACTTTGATGTTGTTTGTTTTTGATGATGTGGCACGCCTGGAGAATCTATAACTAGTTGTCTTAGTCGTGTATCAGGCAGCTCTCAGTCGCGGCTCAATCTCGTCTCAGACTCGACTTATCTCTAGAGAAAACAAGGCTAGTTTCGTTGTGCGTCAGTTTTTTATTGCCCCAGATTAGTCAGATTATTGTACACAGCGCAGGCTTTAGCTTTAGCCCGATTTGATTGACCCTGGGACCAAAATTCATATGTGGAAATTTAGCCTGAGGCTACGAGGCGTGCGAACAAGTGAAGGTAATTCGCTTCCTGTGCTCGAGTCGGTAGCCTCGGGCGTAAAACTCTGCATGAAGCGGGGTCTAATGAAGTGGAAGACGTACAGAGGGCGGTACGGAACGAATCTGTAGAAGAAGCTGTGGAAACTCCCCGCCTGGAAGGCAATAACAATATTGTGAACTAAAGCAAAACACTTTGACAGACTGCTGATTAAATAATTACGGGCTAAGACGGGGTAGTTCAGCTGTGGCAGCAGAAAAAGGGGTATCGATTGGTATTGTATATAGTAGAATACTTATTATAATAAGAGAATGTGTATTATAAGAGATTCGACATTAGCCAGAGAGAGAAAGCCGAGGTTTGAGAAAGATTTTAACAAGTTTTGAAAATGAAAGGTTCGAGTATCTCATCAAAGTTCATACTCGATGTAATTATTATATAGAATAGATATTATACATTAGATAGTTCAAGTCAGGAAGAGTTGGAATACTATTCAGCTTAATTCAGCACTAGATTAGCTTGTTATCAAGTTATCAAGCAAGTGCTGGGAGTGCAAACTAGGATACTTTTTTTATTTTTTCAGCTACTGCTACTGGGAACTGTCGCTGTCACTGTTCCCGTCACTGTCGCTGTCACTGGCAATATGACAAATTGAGTTATTCACATCTACATACAAGTTATGCGAGAGAGAGAGAGAGAGGGAGGGGGGCATGGGGAAGGGGTTACTCCAAGGGGGTAACGAGTACTCGTAGCGAATATATTTCATTAGTATTCGTGACGCTGATTGCATTTTAATTAACACGGCGCCAGACCATGGACCTACCTACCTCCCCTCCCCCAGTACCCCTGCTCTCACCTCCCCCCTAACCTCCCCACACACACCTCGCGAACTCGTTTGATTGAATTAAAAGCCGACGCGATCCGAGCACACGAAACCCTCAAACCGAAACCAAAAGCTTAAAGAATCTTTTAATAACTCAATTTGTGTATTTTGTTTGTTGCTCGCCCGCTTATTAAATTGTTAAATTGTTAACAAACTAACCCAGTCAAGCAATTTGTACGTTGAGTGGATTCTAAATTGTCTGTCTGGCAGCATCGGAACTTAACACGCAGATCGTACATATGTATATGGCAGGAAATATGCCAAAAAGTAAACAAATTTGAATGTCGATTAAGTAATTAATATACGTGCATGCGATACACATCATGGGGGACTTTCCGTTGCGCTTCGTTTATGATAGTCTGTCACGAGGTGCTACGTATTGGGAGCAACACAGACAGGGTTGTCACCTCAGTGAGTTTTATCTTTCAACACTCATAACTTTGCCAAAAATCGTGCGATTTTCATTTGGTTTGTCATTTTGTTTATGGTTTTGATATTGAATTTATACTGCATCAACACTTTACCGATTTTTCTTTGTCGTATTTTTGGAACATTTTCCATACCTACCCCTTACAACATTTTCAAAATTTTTTTCAAAAACTTTAGTCTCTAATTTTTACTTTTAAATGATTTAGCTAGTTTAAATTTTTATAAAAATCCCATGAAAAATGTTTTCTGGTGCAAATTGTGGAAAATTAGAAAATATATTGTTTTTTCAAGTGACTTTTTGACCTTAAACACTCTAGAATTATTCATTTTCAAATTTATTGTATATTTTATAACTGTAAATCTTAAACTTTTGCTTTGTATTCATTAAACTTATCAAAATGAGTGTACATATTGATTTCCGAATAGTTTCCGTTTTATATTCTTTAAAATAATGAAAATAAATTGACTCTTTGAATGGATATGGAAACCCTTTTTATGTTATGCTCACAGTACTCTTAACTTCCATTATTATACATAGTATAACTCCTGTGTCTGTCTTCTAGGAATTCCCTATAGCCTCTCCCTGAGAGCGGACAGGCGACAAGGGATGACGCTGAGAACAGCGATGATGATGATGATGATTGTGTGTCGATAACTTGAGAGGTCGCTGGGCGGACGCCAGTTGCTGTTTGTTTACTGTTATTGGACATTGGCAGTTGCCGTTGACCACAACAACAACCAGAAGGAGAAGGATAAGAAGAGTCTAACAGTGAGTACTGTAAATGTTCGAACTGGGAATTTCGAATCGATCATAAAAATAAAATGGAAATTGCTACTTCAATTTATTTGCGCTGCTGGCTGGAAACGCATAAAAGAGTCATGAATTATTAACAGGTATTTGCTAAGGAGTGTCCGACAATGCCAATGTGGTCAATGAACCTGACGAAGTACTGAGAAAAGAGGAAGTACTGTTGGCTAAATCGATATGAAGTTATGTTATAAACAAATATATAAATATATAAAATTTGCTAAACATAAAATGAAGTTAATTGTTTAAATAGGATACTTGATATATAGAAAACTATCTCATATTTTATCTCACAATGTTGTACAACCCCACGCAATCTTCGGGCATCATGTACAATCTTATTTTAAGGGTTTTCCAAAAACATAACCAAGAAACCAATCGATAATGGGCAAACGCCCCTATAGACAATGTTATGCGTATCTTTCAGGTGTTCCTTTTGACACTTTATGAAATTTATGACATTATTGGCCTTCTTTCTTTCTGCTTTCGCTAGAAAGTGAACGCAGCTAACTGTAAATAACCTGCGTCAAGGACACACAGGATAACAAGAGGGCGTGCTACCTGCTAGCCAGGATTGTGTCTGGCGATAAGAACGGCAGAGCCCTGTCCAAATTCTTCTCGCATTATGCTGAGTGATATATTTCTCTATTACATGCAACCGTGAAGCGGCAGCTGAAGATCCGCGAGAGAGATCCCAGAGACCCAGAGACTTTGTCAAAAGCTCAAAGTCGCCGCTGCTCGCCAGATTGTTTATCTACAAAAGCGCGCGAGCCCGCTTTACGAGCATATGACAACCCTAAATCAAAAGCGCCGTCGGCGCATTTCATGCAAAGGCCGCCGCCGCCGCCTCCAGCTCGTCCCGTCTGCCTTTTGGGGCGGAAACTGGCGACGGAGAGAGAGAGAGAAGCCGCATAAATTATCAGGCGGCAGGAATCTAAATTAAATAAAAACAAAAACTGAACAACAACAACAACAAGAGCAACAACAGCTAAAAGAACATTTGACATTTGCCAGCACAAAAATCCTTTAAACACAAACAAAAACGAAAGCGAGTCGATTTTCAATTTAACTAAGCGGGGGAGGAGGGGGTGATGGAGAAGAGGGGATAGGGAGGAGAGGGGAGAGTCAGCAAGGTAAGGCAAAACGCCTTAAGACTGCCAGCGCGGAGCATCTTACAAGGATTCACCATTAAAAATGTTAATTAGTTGCGCAAACATTGCGATTGAGCAGCATCCGCAACTGTTGACAGTGGGACGAAGGCAGTGAATATGCAATTAAATATTCACGTATAATGAGAGAAGTGTTTATGATGGTAAAATATGAAAGTGAGCTGAGCTTATATTACATATAATATAGATGAATATCAGTAGATTCACATTCACTTCAGATGCTGGATTTATTAGAATATGTACCTTCGCAGTCTTTTCATTATTACGAGGGGGGGTGTTATAGCTTGTTAATGTGTAACCAGTTTTTCACTATATTAAAAAGGTAAGCATTAAATATCTTTGATATATTTATGTTTCTTTGACACAGAAGATATTTAAAAAGTATAATTGCCGAATACATATAGTTTTATTTAGATTAAAGAGAATTTTGCATGTTGTACTGATTTAAAGTCAACATTCTTAAACAAAAGGTAGAAATTAAGAAGTTTTTCCTAAATTCAAGTCAAGAACTTATAAAAATGTATTGTTTTAACATATTTTATAGTTAAGATGATGATAAAATACTGAAATGAGGGGTTTTAAATAAGAATCCTATTGTGCACAGTATTTATAATGTAAAACTGTTAAAATTGTAGAGTTTTTTTCAGATTGAGGAGCATTCTTTAGGAATTTCAAGGTAAAAACTCATTAGAATCTAGTTTGTACCATCTTTCCATAGATAAAATGAGGACAAGATGAAGAATGCTAAGCAAGGAACCAATTTCATATTATTCTCAGCTGTTAAAAATAAAATATCGCAACATTGTCAGTTTTACCTCCATTTGTAAGAAGGGAACGTTCAATATTATAAATAAGATTTAAGTCCAATGATCTTACATACTGCCCACTGTGCAGAAATTTGAGAGCGTGGCCGCGTGAGCAGCATCGCGTGCATGCAAATCGGTGTCGGTCGGGATGCGCAGATTGAACGCCAATTAGGATGAATGTTTGGCTTGTGGCGCACGCCGCTTTGCATTCAAACGCCCCACAGTCCATGCCAGACTGCATGACGCCGCGTGCCGCAGAGAGAGACAGAGAGAGAGGGAAGGAGAGAGAGACTGTGAGTAGAAGAGAGCAGAGAACACATCTTGCGTAGCGAGAAGCAGCTCCCTGTCTTGCACGCCGCAGTTAATTGCTAAAAACTGTTCACACGTTCCGCAAATGCGACTTTTGCATACAACACTTGAGGGGGGAGGGGCAGAAGAAGAGGGAGAAGGCGCAGCAGGGAAAGCAGGTGAGGGAGAGGGAGAGGCAGTAGTGTCAGGTGAGGCAGACACAGTTAAAGACGGCCTCACCTAAGCAGCCTGGCGAAGAGGACACGCTGACCAGACGAACTTCCACTTGGTGGCAGATTGTCATGCCGGTCACGTAGTCATCACACAGGGTACACAGGGCGCACAGGGCGCATCTCCTTCACAGCAGGAAATCAATATCCAAACAGGGGCCTGCCTTGGAGAGGAGTCTTCTCTCTCTCTCTCTCTCTCTCTCTCTCTCTCTCTCTCTCTCTCTGAGTCTCTCTCACCATCTCGGGCACTTCCGTTGCATCCCCTACGCGGCGCATTTCTTTTGGAAAGTTTTTCAACTTAGTTTGGACATTACGCATGTAGGCTATGTCGGAGACCCAGTTATGCAAATCCAAACAGAAATCAACGCTCATAAATATCGGTGCGATTCTACGAATCCAACTTTGGAATCGAAGAAGCGTCGTCAGGTGTGCGCTTTAAATGCGCGACAGCAACTGCCGAAATTGTAGGCCCAATACCGGGCAGGGTAGCGCGCAACGAGGTACCGGGTACGTACTACCCAGAGAAAGAGAGAGAGAGGTAGCTTAATATGATAGGCACGTCTTGAAGTCGTCGTGGCAATCCAACAGTTAGCTCGTTAAAGCCCCGACTCAACTTATTTGTTTGTTTCTCCGTTCGTCTCTTCAATTTCCATTCGACTTTCAGCGAATCAATCAAGTCGCTTCACTATATAACGCTATATAGCGTCGGGGAAGGTCTTCAACAACAACTATGGCACATTGTGATCCCAAAGATAAAGCTGTCAAGCGACAGGTGCATAAATCAAGTTCGCATAGTTTCAGTTTCTCATCTCCTCCCTCTCTCTCTCCCTCTCTCTCTCTCTATCTTTCTGACAGTCTTTCCTCTTAAGTTTATAAATTAAAATCGCACGAAATTTCATTAAACTTGCCAGCAGCAGACGAGGCAAAGGGAAAATCAATACTTGTAATCCTGGCGTGAAGCTCTTAGTTCTCTCGGCTTGCCTCGTCTTGGCTTGGCTTGGCTTTCCACTTGGCTTTCCCGCTTTCCGTATGCCCGTCACGTGCCACAAGAGAGACGTTGGCAAAGTTCCCAGCAAATATCCCATCGAGAAGTTTTGTGTACTTTTTAGCACATATTTTGAGTTTGTCTGCCCGCAACGTCGATGCGAGGAATGAGGTGTGTATATGGAAGAGGAGGAGCACCGTCTATATCCAAGCTGAGATTATGACTTATATATTGCCAGTGCAGTGAGGAAGTTTTCTCTGCAGGATGTGTGGCGTGTATACTTTGGATATAGGTAGGTAGATTTGATATATAGTGAGGTAGACCAAAGATACTTAGGTAATACACTGGGATAAGGTGTGATAATGTCTTCTGTATTGCCAGTGCAAAGAATTATCCATATACGATGAGTAGGGCCTAAAGATGGGTTAAGGTTGAAAGATATTGTATAAGGTGAGGTATATCTCCGGGATATCTAAGATAAGGAGTGATTATACCTTTTGTATTACTAATGCAAAGGGTAGATTTTACCTATATGATGTGTAGGGTTTATTGATGGGATAAAGGTTGAAAGACGTAATATAAGGTGTGGTATACAATAGATATGTAAGGTAATTCTAAGACAAGGACTGATTATGACTTATAAATTGCCAGTGCAATGAGACTGTTTTATCTACATGATATGTAGTGCTAATATAATGTGGTAGACCAAAGATATGAAAATATATAGGGAACACAATGGAATAAGTTATGATTATGTCTTCTGTCTTGACATTACAAAGATAAAGCTTTCTCTATATGATATAAAGAGTATATAGAAAAGATAAAGATAATTATAAAGTATTTATGGTTAAGTATATGATAGATATAAAGGTACCTAAGACAATTGCAATGAATAGGTTCTTTCTATATGATGTGTAGAGCATATACATATATGGGGACTAGGCAACTAGGATACACCATATGAAATACGATTGTATATTCATACATATAAGTTTATTCTAAGTCTATCGGCACCCTCCACAGGATATCCATAAGACATTACACACTCTTTGATTGTAAAACAGCTAAAATAGTCTAGACCCCACCAAAATCAAAATATCTATCTGTCTTTAATTCCTTTCTAAACAGAATACTGATATATTACATCGGCACCCTCTACAAACACCTCTTCTAGTTTAGATTAAGTTAGATACAACATCACATCCTTCAGCCAACTTCCATTACTCAATCTTCTGCAACACCTTCTAAGTAGCCACGATTAACTGCCAACTACACGTACTTCTTTCCTTTCTGCAGCTCTGCCCCTTCCACTATTAGCAGTACCGACCTTTGAGAGTACCAACTCAAGTGGATATCGTTTTCATTACAATAAAAGGTCAGCGACGATTCGCCTGCTCAGGGGGCAAGGCCTCATTTTGTGCCACAGCCAGCACGCTCCAAAGTACATTTGCCATGTTTAGAATTAAGACTTTAGAACGAACCGAACCAAACCGAAGACACAGCAGCATCGGAGGCGACCCAAGTCGGGACAAGGCGAGGAGAGGCAAGGCGAGGTGAGGAGAATCGACTGCGAAGCACGCCAAATGCAGCACAGGCGAGTTCTTGGCGTTGTTGTTGCGAGCCAGGCCGAGTCATGTTACTCACGTTCCAAACGAGCTTTTGTCAACTTGTCTAAATGATTTTTGCACACTGTAAACAAGCCGGGACAGTGGGACAGACAGACAGACAGAGAGACAGACAGAGAGACAGACACACAGAGAGACAGACAGAGGGAGATGCTGCTCGTATTGACGTTGACCCTGCACGACTCCCATACAGAAGTTTCAATTGTCCCCAAGTGTGTGTGTGAGTGTATGTGTGTGTGCTAGTGTGTGTGTGTGTGAGTAAAGGATTCTGGCAAGTCGTGTGCAATGTGTGCCGTGCCAAGTAGCCTCAGCCAAAGAGGCTGCTGAATCAGAGGCAAAGAGCCTAAGGCAGAGAAGGAGTACGGTATGAAGAAGGAGTTGAAGAAGGAGAGGAAGAGGAAGAGGGAGATGAAGGAGAGGCAGTGGAAGACTGTTCAGCCTGGTCCGGCACAGACACAGACAGTTCCCCGTGGGAGTCTTTTGTTATTGTTGGCTGATCTTCGATTTTTGTCGTCGATATTGTCGTGTAATCACGAATTTATTTTATTGAAAATCACTTGACAGGTGGCGCCTTATTTAACTAAGTTGTCAGCAGTTTGAGAGAAGGGAATGAGGGACGAGGCAGGGGAGAGAGAGGAGTGCCTGGGACTGAGACTGAGAGACCTGGCAAACTGTGCTTGGGATTAGCTTGTGTGATTTTTGCTTATGCACGCTCTATTGCATTGTATTGTGTGGGGGAGGGGATGAAAGTGAATACAATTCGTGTGGAAGTAAAGCAACTGATGATATATATGCCTTATATAAGGCTGAAGATACGAAGGAAGTAAGAAAGAACAGATTTGAGGAGCTTATTAAAGAGACAATAAGAATTTTAAGTATGTAAGTTTGTATATGAACGTAGAAGAACACTTTAAGTGGGAATATGAATATGTAAAGATATAATATAATATATAATATAAAGTTATATATAATATATATATAAAATTGTAAAGATTCTTCTTAGTTTTCTTGCGTTTCTAGTAAATTATGGTCAAGTTTCAAAGATTCAAAGTATGCCATTTATGTTTCCCAAAAGATCTTTCTCAAATTTCACAATTTCATCAATAATAAAACATTGGAAATCGAGGGAAAAGAAAAGCCGAGTAGGATCCATTAATCTGTAGAACTTTAGGTAATAACTTAAAAATATGATCATATATGGAGATGGCTTTTAAGTTAGATAATCTCCCTTGCTCTTTCTCCATCTTTCTCGTGCATAATTGAATATATTTTATAGACTACATATTGAATAATCTTTGGTATCAAACCAGCATAAAGGTACATCGAATGCCACTTTATATAGTAGTATACAACTTTATATAGTAGTTGACAAATTATTATACATTATTAGCTTCCACTTCATATCGAAAAACTCTCCCCTACCTTCCCCTACTCTCCTGCTACAACCTCAAAAGAAAAACAGCATCTGAAGTTTATTAAGTTTTAACAGTTTAGCAATTCAGCGATTAAATATCAATGCGAATCTCACAAAAAGCGCGAAAAAACAGCAGAGAGTGAAGAAGGAGAAGCAGTTGGAAAAGGGGGAAGGGGGAAGAGAGAAGAGAGACAGCGAGAGAGAGAGTAAAAAGAACCGCAATCGCAGAAATGAGTCCCCAGCAGATTCGCTTATCGCAACACAATTCAATGTGTTGTTGTTGTTGTTGGGGTCTCTACGTCGGCAGCGCAGTCTCCAGAGGATGCTGCCACAGCGAGGCATCCTGGGCTAGAGAGAGAGAAAGAGGGAGAGAGAGAGAGAGGGAGATAGAGCAAGAATTGGCAAGCATGCGAGAGTGAAGTTGCGTATAAGAACAGGTAAGTGGCAGGTGAGGCAGAGGCAGAGACAGAGACAGAGACAGTGGCAAGGGGCAGCTGCCAAGGGGGAGCAGTGCGAGAAGCTGCGAATGCGATTAAGCCAAGTTGTTGTTGTTGTTGTTGCTGTTGTTGCTGTTGTTTGTCTTGCCATAAACATGTGGCAAGTGTTGTTGTTGCTGCTCTGCTGCTGCTGCTGCTCGGAGAGTGTCTGCCGATTTGTGCAACACTTTGATGGCAAAAACAGCAAACGCAAAAACAATAAACAAAGCCAGCTGCCTGCCTGCCTGCTCATGTGTGTGTTTGTGTGTGTGTCTGTGTGTGTTTGTGTGTGTTTGTGTGTGTGTGTGTGGATGCTGCTGCTGCTGCTGCGCTGCCGACCTCAACGCAGCCGGGGCCCGCCTGCCAATTGCTCTCTGAGGCAGTTGGCTGCGCTCACTTGGGGGCTACCAAAACCTGCTCCACCACCATTTGCAGCTTGCAATAAGCTCGACGGCAGCAGCAGCAACAACAACAACAACAACAACAGCAACAACTGCTGCTAGTGGTTGCAGGCAGCGCAGCAGCAGCAGCAGCAGCAGCGTCGATGATGATGATGATGATGTTGAGGCTGCCTGGAACTGAGGCAGAGGCTGCGATTGTTGCTGTTGTTGCTGCTGCTGCTGTTGCTGCTGCTGTTGTTGTTGTTGTTTTTGCTGCTGCTGTTCCTCTTGTTGTTGTTGCTGATGCTGCAGCAGCTCTGAGCTCTGGCAGCGGGCAGCGCGCGTCCGAGGCGAGGCGAGGCAAGAGCCAGCGCCGCGCCAAGCCAGCGCCAATGCGACCATGTTTCCTGATGCGAGGCGATAGTTTATCGCCAATTTTCGTGCCGTGCAGAGGTGAACGCGGACGCAGAGCCCCAAGCAGAGAGTGCCCGAGAAACGAGCGAGAGAAAAAGAGCCGAGAAACGAAACATCAAAACCGAACATAGTCCGAGCCACGAGTTGGTCCTGCTTTGCCGTCGGCTTTGTCATTTGTTTTGGTTTTGCAACTGCTGCCAGTGTGTGCAAGTGTGTGTGCGAGTGTGTGTAAGTGTGTAAGTGTGTGTGTGTGCGTCCTTTGTCGGCCATGCGCGTTAACGGTAAATAATGGCCGCCATCTTGGCGTGAGAGGCCACGACGACATCAAATCAAAGTCAAATCGACTAAAAGATATATATACAAAAGATATAAAGCATATATAGCTTAAAGTTAAAGATATATATAGAAAAGATATAAAGCATATATAGCTTATATACGTGTGCAGTGCCCCGCTTATCGATAAGCGATAAACGATAACCGTATCATCAGATGGAGCATCACAGCAGCGGATTTGTTGCCTCACCCTGGGCTGCGGTGCTGGGGCATCATACGATGGCGTCGGACGCTGGCTTCGCTGCTGCAGCTGCGGCAGCGCATGTCCAGAATGTGGCTGTGGCAGCAGGGCATCCCATGCACAGCCATCATCATCATCATGCACATACGCATCCCCATACGCATGCACATACGCATGCACACTCGCATCCGCATTCGCATCATCATCATCATCATTTGGCTGCCAGCGGAGGGATGCCAATGGATTTGCATGTGCCGCAGGGATTTCCCTACTATAGGTAAATATTGCACAATGATGAGGGGGACAGGGGCACAGGGAGACCCTCACACACACACAGGAAGACACACAGGGCGCCTCACACATGCAGAGAGACAGGGAGATTCTCACAGGCAGACCCCCACAGAGACAGAGAGAATGCAGACGCAGGGAGATGCACAGGGGCAGAAGAGAGAAGAGAAAACTCTTACACACACAGGGAGACCCTCTCCTATACACACAGGGAGACTCACACACACAGGAAGACCCTCTCACAGGCAGTGACAGGTGTCGCCTTGCTGCCTCGTGCCTTGTTTCGTGGGCGTTACCCTAGTCAAATTGTCCTGCCAATGGCGCCTCGTTCAATCTGCACATAGGAAATTATGGTACTTAGCTCCTTACATCGAGTACATAATGGCAATACCCCCCCCAAGGTGTTGTGCGAGTGAGAGGGGGAGAGAGAGAGAGATAGTCGCTGTAGCGACAAAATGAGTGTAAATTGCAAATAGATTGGCGAATAATTGATGGTAAATAAATTATGACTGAGTGAATGGGAGAATGCAATGGGAAATGTTATGGGAAAGAATTAAATAGGAAATTTATTACCTGCCACACTGGAAATATCAGACTGTTGAACTTGTGGTTCTATTCTGATATGAGCTGGGTCTATATTGCTGCCTTCTTTTGGGGATTCTACTCGAATCTACTGAAGTGGGATCTACTGAGGTCGAATCTACTGAGCTAGGTCTACTCCTAATAGGTTTATGTTGAACAGGTTTATTTCGAAAAGGTTAATGTCAAAAAGGTTTATATAGAATAGGTTTATATAGAATTGGTCTATTTCGAATAGGTTTATGTCGAATAGGTCTATTTCAAATTGGTTTATGTTGAATAGGTATATTTGCCGTAGCCCAGAAAACAGGTGAATGAATATCATTGAATAAGTTTATGTATCAGATCTACAGATTCCTTTTATAGTATGTTAGTCTTTTCTTACTTAGGTTTTAAGAAATTACAAGAAGGTATAAAAATTTTCTCTAGTAGTTCTGCTACTCAAAGTTGATGCATTCTTTTCGATATATGCTAAATGTTTCTTAAAGTTTTCTTTAATGAATCAATGGAATGCTAAAGATGTTAATTTAACATTGGTTATCAAGCTCAATTCTTAAAGAGTATTTAAAATGTTAATGTAATATTAGTAAGTAAGCTCCTTGTCTCGAGTTTACATAATATACGTTGGGATCTACTTAAAGATTATCGAGAAGCTTTAAGTGAAGAATTTATTTGCTAAAGGTTTTTATAGGTTTAATCCTAAAGGTTTATATAGGTTTATTCCTCAAATATAATTGTTTTTGTTTCCAGCGAATAACATATATTATATATCTCTTATAATAACATTTTGTGAAGGAATATAACTCAAGCTTTATGAATATGTAATAATAATAAAAAAAGATTTGCTTGTATCATATATAAAGTTATACTTTAGTGAATTGCCAATATTGTCATATAGAATTATTCTCAAAACTATATTTATTCTTTTCTTTACTAAATTTCTGCATGAACATCTCCCTTATTCAAAGAATTAAGTAAAACTGTAGTTAAGCTTCAGCATAACAGAAATTATTTATTAAAATAGCTATTATTCTATTATATTGTATACCCTGTTCCTCTTTATAAACATAACTCATGCAAAGAACTTCTAATAGACGTTTTACTACACCATCTCTCTGCAATATTATAAACATTTATAGCCAGCTCAAATTAGGCTAATACCCATGATTGTTGATAACTATATCTCCCCCACAATCGTTTATCGTTCTCTCAAATTATCGAAAACTTTCGCAATTTGCAGTTTGCAATTTAATTAACCGTCGAAAGAGTTTGGCTAATCCGTTTACCTCATTATGTGGAGCCTTACAATGTTGTCGACTCGTGTCGTGACTATCGAGTTGTTTCGGGCTGTATCGAGTCTCGGTGCTCACCCACAATTGCCCATCGCAATCATCCACTTGCCGAGGCGAACCACCCAATTTCATTTTGAAATTATCAAAAATAAAAGGAAAGCTTCAAGTAGGGAAAGGCTAAAGGAGGCAGGAAGGGAGGAGGTAGAGGTAGGACCGTTACAGAGGTGCCAACATCGATGAAACTCATAATTAAACTAATTGAATTTACGTGACAATAACACTTTGAGTCAAGTACTCCAAGTAGGAGAGAAGGCAGGAGGAGGAGAAGGAGAAGGAGAAGGCGGGGCTGAGCAGGCCAGCGAGAGGAGATTGTCACGAGATGATAAGTTGAGACTGAGCTCTAGACCAGGCTTGCTTCTCTCTTTCTCTCTCTCTTGAGAGAGGTCCGCTTAATGCATGGTTATTTTCAATATCGAAAAATGAAATCGGCATCAAAGAACATTGTGCCGCAACGAAAAGCAAGGCAGGAGGAGGAGTAGGGGCAGAGGGAGAGGCAGAGGAAGAGGTGGAAAGACCGCAGCGAAGACATTCCCATAACAATATGGCGATGGCGATGTAATTCATGAACTGTGATTGGTGGCGCGTCCATTAACTCAGGGCCAGCAAACGCGAACGGACCTCGAATTGAGTTGGAGCTGAAGGTGAGGCCAGACAGGAGGAAACTAAAGTGCAGATGGATGCAGAGGTTTAGAGTCGAGAGGGGCACAAAGCTGCAGACTGAGAGTCAAGCGTAGCCCAGTCGGAGATTGAGCTAAGCCGAGCCCAGACTTGGCTTCCAGTTGAGCTTTAGCTTACCAGGCATAAGACAAGCAGTCGAAGGGACAGAGATCCCAAGTCTGCAACGTCTTAGACCCTGCCTTAGTCTCCGTCTTAGCCCTCTTCCCTGTCTCTGCATCATTTGGCAGGCACTCTCGTTCCTCCCTTCACAGTGTGTCCCTATGCTCATCATACCTACCTTCTCAGTTCTCAATACCCTTCTTAGTTTCCCTCTTAGTTCCGAAATGAGGTCTATCTAAGCCTCTCGTCTTAGACCCCTTCTGAGTCTGCCTTTTTGTCAACTTCCTAACCCCTTTCTACGTCCCTGTCTTAGTCTCAGTTGCTTCCCTTCTTAGTCCACCATCTCAGTCGCCTTCTGAGTGTCCCCACCTCAGTTTCCTTCTGTGTCTAAGTCCCTCTCTTAGTCTCCTTCCTTACCCTCTCTAGAGTTCCACTCCCAGAGTATACCTCGGTCTCCCTCTCAGTCTCTCTCTTCTCTGACTACCTTCTCAATCTCCCTCTTAGTTGCCTTCTCGTCTCACTCTCCCTCTGAGTCTCCAGCTCAGTCTCAATTCCCACTCTTAGTCACTTCATCTCTCCCTCTCTGCCCTCCTTCCCTGCTCCGTCTCTGTCTCTCCCCTCTCTCCTTACTCCTCTCTCCTGCTTCGTCTGCAACACAATCAGCGTCTATCAGCATTTTTCAATTATATCGAAATAGCGTTATCCGTGGCTGGATCGCGTCAGAACGCATAATTACTATAATCACCTGAGTTATTACCTTGGCGAATATTGGCGAAGACATACGAAAACGCCAAAGTAATATTAAAAGCAACAACAACAACAGCAGCAACAACAAGAAGAACAACTGAGACTGCGACTGCGACTGCGACTGAGACTCAACAGAAATCTAAACTGTGATTGTTGTTGCGGCTGCCTGCAGTTGCCCCTTCTCCCCTCTTATCTGCCTTCCTGCCTCTCCTCCTGCTCTACCTCCATACCTCCCTCAACTCCCCCTGCTCCCCTTCGTTGTGCTGCCTCAATTTCATTTTAGTCTTTTTTCCCATTATTTTCATTTTATATTTTTCTTCTCTCTCGCTCTTTTCTCTCTGTGCTTTTCTTTCGCTCAATTCGTTAAAGCTGCGCATTAAAAATTACACTCA
Source organism: Zaprionus vittiger (assembly GCA_018904025.1). Lineage (NCBI taxonomy): Eukaryota > Metazoa > Arthropoda > Insecta > Diptera > Drosophilidae > Zaprionus > Zaprionus vittiger. The sequence continues at coordinate 669,582 of JAEIFQ010001142.1, read as the reverse complement.
GCGAAATGGGGAGCAGCTTCTCAGTCTCTGCTTGCTTTGCAATTGGACAGTCTGTGTGATCTAACTGGAAAATTGCTGGGACGTTTGTTTTTCATTAAGCCGCAATACCGCTTGCCTTGGAGACTCGTCTCCTCCTCGCCGTGGCAGCAGCACGAACGGCATTTTCATTCCACAAAGCGATCGTTGAGGCAGGGAGAGAAAGGTGTGGTGAGGTGTTGAGAGGTGGGTTGTAGTGTGGTGAGCTGGGGTGAAGTCGCCAGCGACAGCGCCACGCAATTTTCCACGGCGTTGCCCCCAAAAAGCTGGTCAGCGTCTTTGTGGTTTCGAGGTCGACGCAGTCAGGGAAAGAGAAGAGACAAGAAGAGAGGGAAGCAGAATGAGAGAGGGGTAGAGAGAGGAGTAGAGAGAGGTGTAGAGAGAGGTAAGCCAGGTAGGGGGGAGAAGGGGGGTAGCGAGATAAAACTGCAGCAGAAAAACCATCATTTCCACAATTTATATTTCGAACGTGATTGGTGGAGTTGCATTGCTTCATAGAGAGCAGGCAGGCAACGGGCGGGGGGAAGGCGAGGGGCGGCCATTAAGAAATTGCAGCAAAGCATAAAGAGCAAAATGAAACCAGCAGCAACAGCAACAGCAACAACAACAGCAACAAAGAAAACAAAACTCAACGCGAGAAAACGAAATAAAATGCTGAAGATTATGAGAGATGATTGCGATTATGTTGGAAGCTCGCGAAATGAGGTTTTCAAGTGAGCCATGTGAGGATACTGTGTAAGTGGGGTAAGGAGAGGGGTTTAGGGGTAGAGGGGAGAGTTGCTCACATACGGTGGGAATGCGGCATATGTGAGTGGAATGAAGACCTGGCAAGGATTGACCTCATGTGAAGCATTTGCAGACAATTGGCAAGTTTCGCAGTAGAAAGCTCCCCAGCTTTGTAATGGCTTTCTTAAGAGAGTGTAGTGTTGGTAAATGTTGTTAGAATTGAGGCAGGTATAAATAAGAGCAGTTATTGTTATAAAGAGCCTGATTTGAAGGCTTTGATGGCGCATAATTGTGAAAAAGTAGTAGTAGTATCTAACAAACCAAAAATAAAGCTGTCTAAGTAAGCTTTACTTCATTACCAAAGCTCTTGCTTTACTCGACTCAACCTAACCTATAATACTAAACTTTACCTAACATGTTTTCAATGTATTTCCATTCACTGCAGTGAATGTAGTGTCTAAGACTTAATTTTGTTTTGACCTTACAGGTCCTTGCTTTCTCTAAACTAACGTAACCCTTCAAAACTGACATTTTTTTAACTGATTATTAAGCTTTTCCTTGCCTCAATTAAACCAAAACTCTTAAGCTGAGGTCTTTATTTTTAAAATTTGTCTATGCACTAGTTTTAAAGCTCTTGCTTTCCCTAACTCAACCTAACCTATAATACTTAACCTTTCTTAACATGTTTTCAATGTATTTTCACTTACTGCAGTAACCGTAGTAACATAAGGTCTTTGCTTTTCTAAACTAACCTAACCCTTCAAAACTGACCTCATTGTTTTAGCGGTATTTCTTTCCTCAAGCAAACCTAACCTAACTTAAGCTCAGGTTTACTTCATTTTTAAGGTCCTTTCTTTCTCTACCTTAAGCTTACTTTTTAAACTGAGACCAAGTTAACCTTTTCTTTCCATGAGCTAACCTATTCCACTAAAACTGAACTTTAACTTATTTCTAAGGTACCTACTTTCTTTGAGCTAACTTAACCTCAAAAACTCAGTGTTTATTAACCGTTCTAAGACCTTGTTCTATCCCTGTACTAACCTAACGCCAAAAAGCCAAGCTTAACTTCATATTCCAAGCTCCTCCTTTCCCTAACTTAATTTCTCTATCTACCCATAAAAGTGTTTATCCCCATTCGCTGTACAGACTTTCCACAATCAAAGCGTAAGCACCTCTGCACCTGCAACTTTCGCCGCACTCACCTGACCACCCTCTGCGTTTGCCCTTTGCCCTGCTTCACCTCCTTCAATCGATCCATCCATGGGTCGATCGTTTTCCTGCTTGCCACATTGATCGGAAGGTGTTACAATAGCCCAGCCCCCAAAGCATTACCAGCTACACTTGCACACGGGAAGTACTCCCAGCTGCAGTACCGAGCACCTTCTTGCTCTACTCCCCTCTCCTCTCTCTCTCTTTCTCTCTCTTTCGCCCAGGTCCAGCCTACGTCACATTCAATTAAATTATGTAAATGAAGCGCAGCTCTGCAGCTTGGCACAAAGTCCGACGACGAAGCTGAAATTGACTTGGCTCAAGCTGACGCTGAGGTTGGGGCGTAGACTGTGGCTGCGGCAAAAGTGGAGGTGGGGGCTAAGGTAGTGCCTTGGTATTGGATACTCCACCCACTGCGCCGGAGGCAGCCGCGTCGCCGACAAGTGGAGTAAATTACAGCGGCGGCTTTGCTTCTTCTCGACGCGGTGGTTTGAAGCTTGATGAGCTTGATGTTCACACAGCCGCCAGGCATGAAGCTATTACACACACACACACACACCAGGCACACACACACACACACCAGGCACACCGTTCAGACACACACAGAGAGACTGGATGTCCTTGCTGCCGGCAAATTCAAAGTGAGCCAACAATTTCATCAACGCCGAGACAAGACGAGGGCAGCACAGTCTGCTCTTGCTGCAAGTGCTTGTGGTAGTTGTTGTTGTTGTTGCTGCTGTTGTTGTTGTTGAGGTAGTTGTTGTTTCTGTTGCTGTTGCTGTAGTCTTCTGGTAGCGCGTAAAATTAATTGAAATTCATGCCGTGTTACAATAACAATGATTAAACGGCACACACATGCTCCACATGAGCTCAGGCCCAGGCCCATTGCCAGTGCCAGTGCCAGGGCTGGCCCTTAAACCTCACCTACCTTACTCCTTCACGCTCTGCCCTTCCCCTCCTTCCCCTCGTCAAGTGCGTACACCTGGCCAGGCTGTCTTTGTCTAACTGCAACTGCAAGTGCCCAACACACCCAAAGTGCAAAAGTACAAATCGCTGTGCGGAATACCAAATGTATCGCAATCGATTGTCTTCATGATTAGCGTGATTCATAAGTCGCTATCGAGCGAACATTGTACAGGGGGGGAGGGGAACACACTGATACGCTCACTTAAGATCGACAAGAAATAAACTGTACAATCGCCACGATCTACAGTTGACCAGTTGCTTTGGAAGAGATCGCTGTGCCTCTGCTTCCTTCATATGTGATCAAATAATTGAGATAAACATTAGCAAGTCCTGAAAGTATCGAACAATCAGGCGGCATATGTAGAAAGATAGAGTTGAACTCCATTTTTATACTCTACTGCAGATGAAATTATATATAATGTATAAGAATCTTGTAGGTGGTTAGAGTAATTTAAGAAAAGCTAAGAGTTTCTTAAATGATTATATGCATTGGACAAATTTAAGTTAGTTCTTTTGTTGTTCTTATAATACATTTATTTGTTAATAGTCCCGACTTTAATCGATACGGAAAAATCTCTAAAATTGACGTAAATATATCAGGAATATATAAAGTTGCGCTCTAGCTAACATGAGAATCTATTATTTCTTAAATATTTTTTATGTTTCCTACCCCAAAACGATTCAAAAACTCTTTTATTGTATTAAATTGATAATCATTTTTGAGTTTTAATTATAATTTCAATGTTTTGAGAAAATTTCAACTTCATTTTATATTTTCCAAGCTAAGAACTTAAGAAAATAAAGGGATTTCAATATATTTAAAATCTGTCTGCATTTTTGTAAGTATTTCTCCAGCGTACAAACTTCCCAAACTTCTTAAAAACCCCGTATACCCTACCCAGTTAGTGTAGAGCCAAAAAGAGTTGTGGGCAGAGCTTTACGCTTTTCGCAAAACTTTGCCAACTTATAAATATGTATGAGAAGTTTCGAAATTGTTGGAATCCCTGCCGACAAGCCACAAAAAACGGGCACACCAACAACAGCAACAACAACAACAAGGAGAACAACAACAAACACACAAGGTCGGTAAGAAGACAGGCGGCGATCGGTCGATGATCGTACAAGTCGATCGTACGCTCGATCGTACTGTCGATCAGTCGAACAGTTCGTCAGTCAGTCAACTCCGACTCGGACTCTGACTTCAAAACCGATCGAATGTTTCCGAGGGCGGAACACCGAGAGAGCGGGGTGGGGGGGATCAAGACGAGGCGCGGAGGGTCGACGCATCGTAGCAGGAAGGCAAAAGGAAGGCAATCATTGATCAGCGGAATTTAGAGCGAAAATTTGATATTAAGGCCAAGAAATCGAAAAAAAAAATTACTTTAAAGAGGAAGCAAAAGAAAGAAAACCAAAAAAAAAATCGTTCGAAATTGTTCAAAATAAAATTAAGCAGAAAGAAAACGCCCCGATATGAGCGCGATCTTCCCCACTTTGACTTTGTACCCCTTGGCCAATTTGCTGAACTTGGAATTGCAGCAGAGACGAGCAACCTCTCTCTACACCTCCCCCCCTTCTCTTGCTGCTGCCACTGCTGTTTCTAGGAGAGACTCTTCAGCGATCTCTGCAGCGTCTCTCGCTTTAATATAAATAATTGTTTCACGGCGACCGCAAAGTGGAGCTGCGACATTACCAGATCACAGATCGTTGATCGCTGATCGTTGATCGTGGTAAGGCGCTCATCTCGCCACTCTTTTGGGCACAATCAATAACGATAGATCAGTCAGCTGGAGAGACGGAGAGAAGAGCAGGGGGGGCCTATGCGGGCAATGCGGGGCCTGTCAACAGGGGCGCGCGTGCGATCAGTGTCGATCGCAGTGACCGCAAATCGCTTTGGGCGCTTTGACAGCATCATTCAAAAGTAAACGCGAGCTGCCGCAGATCTGTTGATCACTAACAACTTACAGTGGGGCAAAGGCAGAGAAAACTCTGTAAGTAATACAATGTTAATATTATTTGACTTTTTCAAGTAGAACAAATAATGAAGAACTTTCGAGTATTCGTACAGTCTTTTATGCAGTAACTTTGTAACTTTCTTTGAGAGAGAACTGTGACAAAGAGTAGTATAATATAATAATATATAATATAATATATATATAATAATAGATATAATATATATTTAATAATAGATATAAGACTGAGAAGAGAAAGTACTCTGGCAAGGATTATAATAGTATAATATAATATAAAAAGGTATCACATAATCAAACTCCATTCTTAGCTAAGCGTTACGCTAAGAAAATGACCTAAGCATAAACTCAAGCATTATTTAACTACTTAAGCGACTGCAGACATAGCCTAACTCTATTTATAAGCTAATAACTTTATAGGACTGAGAAGATAGAGAGCTCTGTCAATGTTTATAATAGTATAATATAATAAAATAATTCATCACATAATCAAATTCTATATCTTACTATTAGTTAGGCTAAGAAACTAACCTAAGCATATACTCAGGCATTATTAAACTACTTAAGCGACTGCAGACATAACCTAACTCTATTTCTATTTTTATAAAATCTTTAAAATACTGAGAAGAGAGAGAACTCTGGCAAAGATAAGAATTACATTATATAATAGAATACATTAGTACATCATCAGCTCACCAAATTCCATACTTAACTTTGAGTTACGCTTAGAAAATGACCTAAGCATATTCTCAGGCATTATAAAATTACTTTAGCTACTACAAACATAACCCAACTCTATTTATAAGTTATATTAACTCGAATTGCTTGAATGCTGCTACAATTTAAGCTACAAAATATGGAATGCACTTGCTGACAACTGCACGAATGTCTTTTTAAGTATGTACAAACATTTGCGCCACACTAGAGAGGGTACAGCCTGAAGAGGGTACCCTCTACTCCTGCCAGTGCATACGTTAATTGGGCCCAGTGTGTATGTGTGTATTGCTATGCCCAGTTAAATGTGCAGATTACACACCTTATTATTATGAAATATGTTCCATAATTATGGCCACTTTGGCTGTGCGCCGTGTTTGAGTTTTGCGTCTGGGACAACCTCTTAATAGTCACTTGGCCTGGCCTTATGTAACGGCCAGTGTCCTCCCTGACTGTCCTCCCAGTCTGTCTATCTGTCCCTCTCTGTCTGTCGCTCTCTGTCTGTCGCTCTCTGTCTGTCTCTCTGTCCCACCCTAGCCCTGTGCCTTATATTGACAATGCGGCGTCTTCTGGCTTGGCGACAACGTTTCAAGACGCGTCGCTGAGCTGTCGATGAACGACGACGACGACGACGATGACGTTGCCAGTCTACAGTCTACCCTCTCTGTCTTCCTCTCCCTCTATGTCCCCCTCTCTCTCCCTCTCTGTGGCTCCTGTTTTCCTCATGCCAATTTATTTATGGTGCGGTACAAGTTTTTACGCACTCAAGTGCTCTGAGACTAATTGGGCACGAAACGCAATCAAAGTGACGACGACAACGTAGCGGGAGGGGACAGTGAGAGAGTGCGGGGGGGGAGGGGGCAGAGAGAGGGAGGATAGACAGCAGAACTGCAGAAAAAGAGCCACAGGTCCAAACGATCGACTCGTATCGCGAATCGATCACTTGAACTTTATAACTGAAGCTGATGAGGCTTTGATTTGTGGCCCGTAGGAAGAACGCATTGTCTGCAGGCCCAGCAGAGCATAGTTCTGCCTGTTCTACTGTTGTTGTAGTTCTTCTTCTTCTTCATGTTGTTGTTGTGGAAAAATAGTTGGGCCATGTTCTACACAATTATCTGTTATTATCAGCGTATGCAGTGCTCCTCTCCTGCCCTTCTCCTGGCAGCGACAATGACATCTCATTGTTGACTCTACCCCAGCACCCTCTTTCCACTCTCTACTCGTGTCCTGCCTATAAAAATAGCTGCCTCTAGAGATGTAATTCAAGCTAGCTCGATCAGTTGTTGAGGGAGAACACGTGTCTTGCTGGGGACAATGAAAACATTGCAGAATCTGCGTGGAAATCAAGGTTGATAAAGTGAAGCAGATACATATATTGAAGCAAGATTTGGAACTGCAAGCTACAGTAAGATTCCTCAGAAAACTGAATGTTTTAATTGCTCTCCAAAGAAGTTAATCACTTCCAATGCTTCCGCTTTGAATGTGGTTCCCAAACGAAGAAGAGCGAAGCAGCCTAAGCAATAATTGGCGGAGCCTAATCGAACTTGACCTACGATCAACAAACCAAAAGCGAAAACGAATCAAAACTGAAGCAAACTTATGAATATTATTACAATTTCGATAATTGCCATGGCTCGTCGTTGCCTCAGCTTCAGAAGAAACGAGGGGGGAACTTGCAACAATTTAGGGTCAGCAGATACGCGAATATGTTGAAAGACGGGCACGAAAAAAACGGGATAACTTAAAAGGATCGCGGCTGGGACAATGATTTACGGGCTGAGGATGACGAAAATTGACGGTTCAGCTGAGAAAGAAGCAGAGAGGGAAAGCAGAGGCGAAAGAGAGGAGTCAGAGAGGGTTTTGCAGAGAGTTAGGAGGGAACAGCAGAGAGGTAAATCAATAAATTTTGGCGCTGACTGATGCACTTGATTATAAAGTCGGCGGGGCTAATGCGCAGCTCGCTTCTCACTGTGGCAACAACGAATGCAATTTGCCACACATATTGTTATTTATTAGACAATTGCGACTTCCTGTTGACCTTGCCACAGGCACAGCAGAGACAGGCAGAGAAAGAGAGAGAGGGAGAGAGAGAGAGAGGGTAGTTATGTGAGTTATGCCCCACTAATCGATCGTCTTTCTTTTCACCACTTGCAGATACCGCGAGGATGCGCTTTGCTGGGGCGACAGGTGAGTTATCTGCCACGCCGCGTCGCACCGTGCAACCGCGTCGATAGTCAACACATTTATCGACTAATTTAATTTATTTGGAAAATGTCGACTTTTTCCCAACGCGCTCGCTTATCGAATATTCAACAGGCCCCGCATGGCTAAATGTATCTGTATCTGTAGCTGCATCTGTAGCTGTATCTTCAGCTGTATCTGTAGCTGTAGCTGCATCTGTATATGTGTATCTGTATCTGTATCTGTATCTGTATCTGTTTCTCTTTCTTCTTCGCAGAAAGTCCATGGAGGAGATCGGCGCTGCTCAGTCCTCGGTGAATGCGCGGTAAGTGTTAATGTTACCGTAAACGATGCTCAGCTACCCCCCTTCCCCTTCCCCTACCCCCCGCACTACCCACTAGGCCCCCACTCTATACACCTGATCCTATGGAGCTGCAGCTTCTCAAGCAGCGCCACTTGGCGACGCATTTGTTAGCATAAAATTATTGAATGCCAAGCGTAGATGTCGTCGCCAACGTCGCCAACGTCGCCAGAGTCGCCAGACGTCAAAGGCGCATGTCGCATCTATGAGATACTCGTCGTACAGTCCAGTCGGCTTAGCAGAAACCGTTGCCGGCAACGTTAATATGTTGCACTAACTGCAGGCATTGCAGCTTGCCCAAGCAGCTTGTCAGGGTATTAGGAAACAGCAATAATATAATATATTATATTAATATACGAGGGTCGTTTGATAAGTCCGTGACTTTTTGAATAAAATATATTTTTTTCGTCAAAGAAGCGTTTTATTTCTCAACATAATCTCCTTTTAGCTCTATACATTTAGTCCAGCGTTTTTCCAATTTTTTTATTCCTTCCAAATAATAGGTTTTCTCAAGGCCCTCAAAATAGTCGTTTGTTTCTGTGATGACCTCTTCATTTGACCCGAATCTCTTACCGCCGAGCCATTTCTTCATGTTTGGAAACAAAAAATAGTCACAGGGGGCTAAATCTGGAGAATATGCTGGATGGGGTAGCAGTTCGTAGCCCAATTTATGAAATTTTGCCATGCTGACTACACACGTGTGCACCCGTGCATTGTCCTGATGGAACAGCACTTTTTTTCGCCAAATGCGGTCGTTTCTGCTTCAAATCAATATCGAATCTGTCCAAAAGCTCTGAATAATATTCGCCGGTGATCGTTTTACCCTTTTCAAGGTAATCGATGTGAATGATACCTTGTGCATCCCAAAAAACTGTGGCCATGACCTTGTTGGCCGACAGACCCACCTTGGCCTTCTTTGGTGCACGTTCACCCGGAGAAACCCACTGTCTTGATTGTTCTTTGGTCTCTGGTGTGGTGTGGTGGATCCATGTTTCGTCTACGGTAACGAAACGGCGCAAAAATTCGTTTGGATTGCGGTTGAACATCGCCAAACACTCCTTTGAAATGGTCACAAATGGTTGCGCTTATGGTCGTGTGTGAGCAATCGCGGCACCCATTGCGCGGAAAGCTTTTTCATGTCCAAATATTCATGTAAAATGTGATGTACCCGTTCAGTTGAGATGCCTACAGCCTCAGCTACCTCACGCACTTTCATTCTCCGATCATCCAATATCATTCCATGGATTTTGTCGACGATTTCTGGCATGACGACCTCTTTTGGGCGACCTGAACGTTCGGCATCACTTGTACTGGTACGACCACAACGGAACTCAGTAAACCATTTCTTAACCATTGAAATTGATGGTGCAGAGTCCCCATAATATTTATCAAGTCTTTCCTTGGTTTCGGTGATGGATTTTTTACGCAAAAAATAATGCTTAATTAGCACACGAAATTCACTTTTTTCCATTTTCGTTAAAATTCACGAGATCGTCTGCTTTCAATGCCTATAAAACGCAAACCAAAAAACGCAGCTTTCTCAAAATTTTACAGTCAGCTGTTAATCGATAACTGCTGACAGGAGCAGTGTTGTATTTAGAGCAGGTGCGCGGCAAATACAAAAAGTCACGGACTTATCAAACGACCCTCGTATAACATAACTTGTCTAAATCAAAAGGTAGAGCTTTTAAACTTTGCAGACCCGTCTCCTATCTATAACTTAAGTTGTATACTGAATTACAGCAAAATGGCATGTGATTTAAGAGATTAAATTTACATCTAATACTCATAACAGACCCATCTCCTAACTAAAACCACAGCTGTGTACTTAATTTCAGCAAAATCGCATGTGATTTAACCATAGTAACAGCAATAATATAATAATATATAGTCATAACATGTTTAAAAAAAAAGGATAGACCTCGTAAACTTTACAGACCTGTCTCTTATCTAAAATCCTATGTGCGTACTAAATTTCAGCAAAATCGCATAAAATTTAAGCATTGTAACAACAATTATACAATAAGATATAATCATAACTTTACTAAAACAAAGGTTATCCCGCTCAAACCTTGCAGTCCGGTCTCCTTACTAAAACCACAGCTGTATACTCAATTTTATACAAATCGCATGTGATTTAACCATTATACACTCTGCTTTTCTAGTTATTGCAGTGTATATCAGCTTCGGCTTGACGCCACTGGTACCCCAGCTACCTTTGCTGTCAGCTGCTGCTGCTGTACGTCTGTTGCTGCTGCTAGTGCTGTTGTCTTGTTCTCGTTGTTATGACATTTTACATTTTTAATGGGAATTCTCACATAAAAAGTACAAATATCGGACTAATTGGATTTATCTCGAGGCTGTCGCGCGTTGTCACACTCTTTTTGCCCATCATGCCCGGCATGGCTTGCCGGAAGATGTAGCCGGGCATCAAACGAATCCTAAGACAACAACGACTTGGCTAGGCCAAGTTTCTAGTCTCGGACTCAGCTCTCCAGGCTTAGCTTGTTGGCAATTAGCGCAGACAGCAGGGGGGAGGCGGGCTGGGGGAGGGAGAAAGAGATTTGATGGGCTACGCACCCAGGCAGAGAGACAGTCCCAATTCTCCAATCCAAAGGCACATACGATTCCAATGAATCGATCAGTAAAAAGAAGAAGCAGAAGAGGAGGCAGAAGAGGAGGCAGAAGAGTGGTGGCTAAAGAGAGGAGGTACAACAACAATGCAACAACAATGCCGCAATGAGGCAAAGTTGCATTGCTTAAATTGATTTCTGCAATTAATTGAACAACGCAAATGACAAACTGCAAAGACAACAACAACAACAATAACAACAAAAACAACTGACAAAAACTCTGCACCACATGCCAGCTCCCTCACCCTCTCCCCGTCGCTTACTCCCTCTCTCTCGGTCCCTCTCTTTCGCAGCATAAAGATGCCTGGAATTCACTTTGTCCTGCACACGCTTTCAGCTCGCTTTAGTTGCGTGAAAGAGATGGAAGATGCTCAGTTTTTGCTCCAATTGCAGTTCGATTTTTTCTCTCTCTCTGTCTCTCTCTCTTTGCTCTCTGTCTCTTTTTGCTCTCTTTGCCCGCTCATCCTGCCAGTTTTTGCGCCAGCAAACTGTCACGGTCAGGGTCGCAGGCTGTTGACTGTTGCCTCTAGACTGCTGTGATATGGCACAGTGGCTCATGGTCTATAGACATTGTTACCTTAGTCTGCCTGTAAAGGAAACTAGGAATTACTAGTTTTACGATTATAAGGCTATAGTCGTACAAGATCCTCTCTCCATATTTTAGAAGCCTTTTTAAGCGTACTTCGCCCACTGCACAGGCCACTATCAACTATCCTGTGTTACTACTTAATATTTTATATCATATAAGGGTACTTCAAATTTGTACTTCTCTATATTTTTACCATCTATTCAAGTTCCTTAGCCATATTCAGCCCACTGTACTGTGCAGGCCGTTGCCAACGCCTCTAAGGAACACCTTAATATATAATTGTCGAGCACTTCTAAGCCCTCTCTCAATATTTATACCCTTCGACCATTGAAAATGGTCAAAAAAGGGTATACTAACTTTGTGCAAATGTATGTAACAGGCAGAAGGAGGCGTCGGAGACCCCATAAAGTATATATATTCTTGCTCAGGATCACAAGCCGAGTCGATTGAGCCATGTCTGTCTGTCTGTCCGTCTGTCCGTCTGTCTGTGTGAACGCACAGATCTCAGCTATTATAAAAGCTAGAGTTACCAAATTTGGCAGAAAGACTCCTGTGTACTATAAGCTGATCAAGTTTATTTCAAATGTTAGGTGCCACGCCCACCGCCCCCGCAAATCAAGAATTTAGTTTTTGAACTTAATTTGTAAGCGCTGTATAAAAGATACAACTTTCTGACTTTCACATATACTAAGCTGAATGAAATATCTACGTACACTCCAAATTGCAATCCGATCGGACAATAAACACAGAAGTTATTTAAGAAAGTATGTGCATAAAACCAAGTGCTTGTATCAGCTAACAAGGGAGGCTGGCGAGCGCAAAGCGCGAGCTCCATCTGTCGGCAATAATTTAAAAGCATATGCATATGTATATGTGTACATACATAGGAACTTAGGTCGAAGGGTATCCCACTGTCGCGTGCAGCGCGACTGTGGCTTTTTCTATTTTTTTACTTCACTTTTTAACTACCCTCTGCCCACTGTGCAGGCCACTGTCAACTATCCTGGTTAAATACTGGAACTACTTACTAACATATATAATTTAAAAGCTCTGCAGAACCTTCTCTCAATATATTTCCCCTCTCCATACTTTCACCAGCTTTTCAACCAACCTCAGCCCACTGTGCCAGCCACTGTGCACTGTCAACTGTCCTCATTGCCTGGCCGCGCTGTCAACAGCGTATGCTGCACTAGATTTACACTCTCCTCCATTGTCGGCACTGTCTGGCGTTGAGGCAGTTGAGGAGGCGGAGGCGGTGGCAGGGGGAGGGGCGTGTCAGGCGGCTTCGGTTTCGGAAGGTGCAAGAATATTAATTATGGATTCCGATCACAACTGCGCACTTTATGTCGCCGCAGTTAGCGCGACGGTTTGGCATGCGAATTATTTGCTAAATACCAGAAAAGTGGATCGAGAAGGGGAAGGGGGAGAGATCAAGGGGAGAGCGATCGAAGTAAAGAACTCGTTGCAGGCAAGTTGGCACTTTTGTTTTGACTGTTTTCAAGCTAATTTATGGCTGAAATAACGGCGACTCAATAAACGAATCGAATTCAACTCGAAACGAGTCAACGATCGTGAACCGATCGATTTCAAACGATCGATCGACAGACAGACTATATGTTCACATCGAGAAGTATCTAAGTAAACAATCAGACAGCGGAATTCAAGCTAAAATTTAGTTATTATTCAAGCTATTTTAATTGGAAAATCATTGCAAATCTTTACAGATTGTTGACGTTTAATTGGGTATAGAAGCTAAAGAAGAATTTGAAAAAGATTTATGGTAACTAGGCTACAATACTTTTATAGCTAGTTTACATGCTTTCTCTCGACTTTTTGTACTCCCTTCTTGAATGAAACTAATTGATTTCGAGTTGAGATCAGACAGCGGAATTCAAGCTACAATTCAGTTATTATTCAAGCTATTTTAATTGGGAAATCATTGCAAATCTATACAGATTGTTTTACGTTTAATTGCGTAAGGTGATATAGAAACTATAGGAGAATTCGAGAAAGATTTATGGTAACTTACCCACAATACTTTTATGGCAAGTTTACATACTTTCTCTCGACTTTTTGCACTCCCTTTTTGAATGAAACTAATTTATTTCGAGTTAAGATAAGAATTCAAGCTAAAATTTAGTTATTATTCAAGCTATTTTAATTGGGAAATCATTGCAAATTTTTACAGATTGTTTTACGTTTAATTGGGTATAGAAACTTAAGGAGAATTTGAAAAAGATTTATGGTAACAAGGCTACTATACTTTTATAGCTAGTTTACCATACATCTTTTCTCTCGACTTTTTGTACTCCCTTCTTGAATGAAACTAATTGATTTCGAGTTTAGATCTCGGCAGTTCATCATATGCTCAACTAGAAGAGGGCAGTACGTTTCTCTCTCTACTCTTTTCTCTCTCTTCTCTCAGGGAAATGTTTCATCAGAAGCACGCACAGCTGCGATAGGAATCTTGTCCAGCTCCCGAGCTGCTTCGTATCCAATTTCTTCAATATACTTTCAGTCTCACTCTCTCTCTCTCTCTCTCAATTGCCTTCTTGCTCTGTTTTATTGCTTAATTGTTTTTGTTTTCTTCTGGATTTGTGGTTTGTTTGTTCTGAATTATGAATCGTTTTGTATGGTGTATAACAGGGTCCCCGAGAACAGTTAGGCTACCTTTCACTGGGCCATAAAAATGCTCAGCCTGACAGATCCTACACGCCCGATAAGGCTGCACATTTCTCTCGAGGAGGAATCATCTCGTTGCGTTATTTTATCACCTGTGTCACTTTTATTGCTTTCTCCCCACCCCCAAAAGCAACAAGATCGTGACAGATCAGCGATCGCGGTTAGTTTATTGCTTCCTCTAACGAAATTGGTAGCTCAACTACAACTAGAAATGGGAATGCAACTGCTTACAATGATATTTCTAATAATATTCCAGCTAAGCATCAGTTGGGAGCAGTTAAGGATCAGTTGGGATCAGTTCTTGTTTAATATTCCTATCAAATGAACACGCCTAGGGAGTTTCATTAATGTAGTTCCTTTATTTCCATATACTAAAGTATTAACTCTATGAAACTGATTTCCCACAACATTGGTAGATCTGCAATAAGAAAGATTCAACTAGTTTCTATACGAAAAGATCTTGTTTTGTAAGAATTTCATCTATAAAATTGCTCTTTGTTCCGTGATTAAACTATTGTTATGCTTCATCAACTGTGTACTGCTACCTTCATTTTCATCCTAGACCCAGAACACTGTTTATCGATTAGTTTATTGATCCAGCTATAATATATTCATATTTTATGCACATTTACCTTTCAAATGATGCCTTTTACCTCAGCTACAGCTACCCATCTCCCCTTGCTACCCTCTTGCTCTCTTTAACAACTTCTACATAAATATATCGATTAATTTATCGCAGTTGTAGGAGTTTCTATAAGGAAACTATATTTCTATTAAGAAATATATATAAAATCAGCTATATCTGCCGTATTCCCACAGCTACCTTATCATATTTCTCCTCCACTCACACCTCCCTCAATTTATCGATTAGTTTATCGATCAATCCAATATATAATTTATGTTTTATATACAGTTACCCTTTAACTAATGCCTATATCCTCAGCTACAGCTGCCCATCTCCCCTTGCTACCATCTTGCTCTCTTTAACAACTTCTACATAAATATATCGATTAATTTATCCCACTTGTAGCAGTTTCTATAAGGAAACTATATTTCTATTAAGAAATATATACAAAATCAGCTATATCTGTCACATTCCCACAGCTACCTTAACATATTTCTCCTGCACTCACGTCTCTCTCTTCAATTATCGATAAGTTAATCGATCGTTAGCGCAGGCGCCTCTGCAACATGTACAGTTTGTTTGATTTGCACTGTGGGCTATTTGAAATGGATGCCTCGTGTGTCCGAGAAAACGTGATGGATAACTGGCAAGTGGTTCTGCCTGTTCCCTCCCTCCCTCTCACTCCCCCTCTTCACCTCTCTCTCTCTCTCTCTCTTACTGAGCACACGCTCTTTGTGGTTCTTCCTGTATGGCGCGTAGGAAGTGTGAGTGAGAGAGAGAGTGGGCGGGTTAGACGGCACAGTGGGCAGCTGATTAGAGAGAGGCACTTACATACGTGCCTCGGCCTCCAGTCGGCGAGCTTCCCATTCATAAAGTCATGCAACAATTGGCGACGGCAACGGCGACGGCGACTCCTGACTGGAATAAACATTCATTTCGTGTGTGTTTTTGAAAAACCAAAGCCGAAACTGAAACTGAAATCAAAATGAAATGAAAACTCAAACTCAAACTGAGACGGAGACGGAGGCAGAGACGGAGGCAGAGACCAAGACTGGTGTCCATCAACAGCCGCAGCACGCACTCGTTGCCGGCGCACGCACCTTTATATGGCCATGGCCAATGGCTCAATGCCTCATCCGACACAGAGTCCAAGTCCGAGTCCGAGTGGGGCAGGCAGGCGCCCCACGCACGCATCGTTGCACGTCCACGTTCACGTCCACATCCACGTCCATGGCCATTGTCCTCGAGGCATCTCTCGCACGCATCAATTTCCGACCTACGCTCTGCACTGTCTGCTCTGCTCTGCTCAGTTCTCTCTCTGCTCTGCTCTGCCGTGGTCTGCTCTCTGTCTGAGCTGTCTGCACGTGGATTCCCTGCGTCGATGCTCGGATACGGAAGTAGCAGAGTTCGCCCAAGCGGAGCCACGTTCACGTTCGATTTTTATGGCCAACTGGCGTTGAATTTTAGTTCCTCATTCATTGTCTACGCCTTCACCTACGCCCCTTTTCTGGCGCCCCTCCTCTCCCCCCTCTCTCGCCACTGTCCCTTCCTGTGGCACTTGGCACGTTTCCTTTTTAAAATTCACAATTGCCGCCGCCAGCGACGCGTAATTGTGGGAGAATTCGCCACGCCGTGTTGTCTGGCTGCGTCTCGCCTTTCCCCTTTCCCCCCTTTGCACTGCTACTCCTTCGGCGCCGCCAAGAAATCGATCACGTTTCTACACATGTTCCAGTTACGTGTTACGTTACGCTGCGCTTACGTAATTTCGCTGTGTTGCAGAGGATGTTGTCGAAAAAAACAACCTGCAAGTCATCGTTGCTGCTCCAATTAGACCCAGCTCGCAGCTCCCAGCTGTCCGCAGTGCACACAGAGCTGAGTGAAAGTGTTCCACTTATCGATTATATTTATCGATTAGCGCAAATTGCTCTATCTGCGTCAAGTTGAACAGGTTAAACTATTTACTAACGGCATATTTGTAATTTAAAGAGACAGTTGTGGGAAAATATATTGTTGGAAAGGTTATTTGGAGAGTTGGGGAATGGAAAGGAATAAAGAGAAGGCAGTGTATAATGATTACAAGGATTTGCAATACGTACAGTTGGGAATGGTACAGAACGAATATGGATGACATGCTAAAGGATAAAGAAGAATATTGAAAATATTGTTATATTTTACAGAGTTCCTTAGTATATTAAGCAAGTTTTCGCAATTAAAGATATTATAATAATATAACACTACATAAAACCGTGTATTTTAAACCAAACTATATGCATTTATTAGTAAAAATCTATTTATGTATTCAATTCACCTTGCTCTCTTCAAATAAAGCTAGATTTACTAGAAATATACCTCATAGAGAACTCAACTCTACCCAAACATTTCTAACTACTCCAAGAGCTTTTGCCAGAACAAAATGGCCGCCATGACTTTCACAACTTTGTGTGTGTGTGTGTGTGTTTGGCGGCCCATTGATGAAATTAAACAATTTCTGGGATTGCTCGAAAATTATTATAAACGCATAATAAAACGAGGCGCAAAAGTAGAATCCAAGCAGAGGCGCTGTCAGAATAATAAATGCCAGTGCCCCCGCTGCCCTTTACCCTCCCTTCGCCCCGCCCCGCCCACGCCACTGCCTGTCAGGCAAACGATTTGTAAACCCCCACGCCCTCTCGAGCCACTCCTCCCTGCCGGGAAATATACCTGTACGAACCTGCATGCTCTTGTTACTCCTGCTCCTGGCAGGGATCGGCATCAGAGCCTGCCCGGGCCTGGCCTGGCCTGGGCCACCATTGGCATTTCAGTCACATACACAAACACACATAAAACGCGTACGACAGACAAGACTCTACTCTCCCAACACGCGAGTGTGAGCGAGAGAGAGAGCGAGAGGCGCAGAAGCCGCTAAACAAATTCCCAAATGTGTAAAGAAGTAAACTAATTGCTGCGCGTGACGCAGCCCCAACAACAAAGCCAAGTATATAAAGCAAGTGCGAGCAAGAGCGCGACAGCGTGCTCCACACACAAGCAGACACTGGCAAGCAGCAAGTGCAAGCGAGAGAGAGAGCTAAGCAGAACCAGTTTTAGTTTACTGCACGTAGACTAACACTCTTGCACACAGAGACACTCTCTCGCACACGCACGCACACACTGCGAGTGAGAGCGAGCGAGCAGCTGCGCTCTTTTACTGCGAACATGCTGTCGCTCTCACTCGCACTCATGTGCATTGTGCTCATTTGGTATGCGCGCTATGTTGATTCCGATTCGACGGCAGTCACGTCCCGCCCATTTGCACGCACACTCATGCAACACCCACACAGACACAACGACAACGACGCAGCGAGAGAGCTTGCGGAGAATTGGAGCGTGAGGCTGCTTAAAATGCTACTGGTGCGCCCTGTACATGACCAAGCGCTGTGTCAGGTGCTCACTAACACACACACACAGGCACGCACACTGGCGCCGCTGTCGCTGTCGCTGTCGCTGCTATCGCTGCTGCTGCTGCTACTGCTGCTCACGTTCGTCGTTGGCCGTCGTTGATGTCGTTTGCCGTTCGGTTAACTTCGTGTCGAGTCAAAGATGTCACCCCCAAAAATTGTCTTGTCGCTCGCACTCGTTCTAACGCATTGGCCTAGCATACAGGGGCACTCACTCGCACACACTGAGAGCGAAAGAGAGTAGTGTGTGAGTCGAGAGAGGGGCAGCGCTGGCGTTTTTTTGCCTTACTTTGGTTTTGTTCGTGACGTGAACGTGACTCTGAATTATTCTGCACGTATTCGTCGCCCGCAACGGACGTACCCAACGTGTAAACACACAACTCTCTCTCGCGTCGCGTCGTAGCATCAACTTACTACACATTACGTTACGTTGCGTTACTACGTTACTGATTCCACCCATCAACTGCAGCAGTTTTCACGTACGCAGGCACGGCCGTGCAACGTATCCGCATCCGCAAAAACCGAGTTGCCGTATCCGTGTACCGTATCTGTATGCCAAGTGTGTGTGTGTGTGTCTCTGTGTGTGCGCTGTGCGTGCGTAATTGGCGCCCATTTGTTTGCAGACCGCGCTACGGTTCCCCACTCCCACTCCGGCTCACACTCCGGCTCTGACTCCGTCTACGGCTGCAACGTGCCAAACGCGTCTGACGTGCTTCCGGCCAAAAGAATTAACTGGCCAAGTCGATTGGCCACGCAGCTAATTTGAATGCCAATCGAAGCTGTCTCCGGCTCCGATTCCGACTCCGGCGTACTCACGTGCTCGCGTTAGTTTGCCGTGCGTGTCCAAGGATAATTGAAGACAGCAACTGACACGTACAGACAGAACAACAACAACAACACGTCCTTAAAGGATGCGTCGTTGAGCTCGCCAAGCCGCCAAGCTCGGCCCGCAAAGTGTGGAAAGTGTGTCGGGAAAAGCGACAGAAAAACCCAAGTGCAATACTGAAAATCATGTGCCAGTGTGACTAGTGTAACCTACAATTATAACTCCCCCCCTCTCCGCACACACCCCCTTACTGTCAGCTCAACTGTATTCAACTCACTCCGAACTCACCTCAAAAAGCGCCATGTTGCCCTATCAGGCCGTTGCCATGGACTATGCCGGTTACCAGCGGCAACCCACGCCGGGTCATCCCGGCAGCCACATGGTCGGCTCCCTGGGCATGTCCGCCGTGCCCTTCACACACTCCTGGATGGTGCCCACACAGGATCTGTGCGGCATGTCGCCGTACAACAAGATGCCCAACCAGCATCAGCCTGGTGCACCAGGCATGCACTCACAACAGCAACCCATCGAACCGGGGTTAGTTGACACGGGGTAAATTACCAAGAACAACAGATTTTAATTCTATTAACTAACATTAACTAAGTGTAGAAAGAGGGAGAGATATAAGGTTAATAATCTTGTAACAAAACAAAGAAACCACACTCAAACTAAGAAAACTTATTATGCTTCATCAAATGAAAAAATTTGTTATTTTATATTGATGAAATATCATTTGGAATATATAATTTGAAAGTATTATATACACGACCTTTCTAATTTATACCTTCAACATAATATACCAAATAGTAATAAATAGTAATAATAGTAAGTAAACTATTGTTAGAAACTTTAATCAGTGTTTCTACAGATAGCTAAATAAATAGCTATTATTTAGTAAATTTGCAATCTACAGTCTAGTAAATGATTCCTAACGAGTGCCCACGAAACTTACTTCAAATACTCTCACAAATATTCACCACTTCAATTCGATATTCCGCCAACTTTAACTATTCCTATTCTTATATTATGATTCTTATTCTTCGAATTCTGTTTAAATAATGTCTGTAGTGTCCAGCACACTAACCGTTATCCCGCTGCGTCTACTGTTTGTATGTGTATCTTATGCCATGACAAAGCAGACAACATAAAACACAAGAACAGAACTGATAAAGATATAACGGTACTTCTCACAGCCCATAAACAATGGCACCGATGTAGTCTTATCCTGCAATGTTGACAGTTTGTTTTCTCTCTCTCTCTTTCTCTCCCTCTGTGTTTATGTGTTAAAACAAAAAAGAAAATAGCTGCAAGGCAAAGGAAAATACTCTTCTTTACCCTTATCGAGATTGAATGATTTTCTAAAACTTTGATTTGCGAAAAATCACAAGAAGAAAACCGCAATAGGCTCGTGTAATCCGCTTAGGGGCTTAATTCGGGTATAAAGTCACTAATCGAATGACAATATTGGTACAGGAATAGAACGTAGGTAGCCTAATTTGTAGGCTGGTACGGCCAATCAAGTGGAAAAGGGTGCGTATAGAGTAAGAGCTTTCTAAGAAGAAAGGTATCGCAGAGCAACAGAGGAAGATATGAGAAAGAAGGAGAACCTTTTATATAGAGCTTTCGCATAAGAAAGGTACTGCAGTGCGAGATATTGAATGATATTAGAGCGAGTACCGAACACTGCGAAGAGAAAGGAAGAGAGATATAAAAGATAGTATCGAATAGGAAAAAAAGTAGAGCTATTGCATAAGGCATAAAGGTACTGCAGGGCAAGAAAGAAAGGTACTTAGGAGAAATTTATGCAAGATAGTATCGAATGGGAAAAAGGTAGAGCTATTGCATAAGAAATCTAGCGCAGGGATATACATTGAAAGATACGATATAACACAGAGCACCGTGTAGCAACGCAAAAGAAAAAAGAGAGAGAAGGGTACCATGTAAATAGGTAAAGCAAAGGATATATACGCAAGAAGAAAAGTAGAGTTTTTTTTCAAAAGTAAAAAGAAGAGAGAGAAAGCAGCTCAATGATGTTTCATCATTTCTTCTCATCTCTTTCTACTCCGTTTCATCACATTTCTTGAGTCCGGTCATTTTCGCTAATGACATGCAATTTACACGCCCGTTTCTCGCCAAATTGCAGCCCCTGTTTCGCAGTTTTTTTCATTGCGCCGTTTTGCGAAATTAAAAAAGGAACCCCGACATCATTTGTCAAGGCGACACCTTCGTGACAAATGCCCAGGGCAGTCACTGCGATAAACGGCAACTAATTTGAATCGTGTTTCTTATTGATTACCCCAAAGATTGATGTCTTTCGCACACTATATCGAATTAGCAGTGCAAGTGGCATTCTTCTATAGGTTCTTTGAACCAGAGGGTTTATTAGGAAACCAGGTAGTGCTGCTTATGCGTAATTGCCAGAGCTGAGAGATGAGCTGCGACAAACTAATTAAAAATGTTTGAGTGAAAGACGAAGAAGAAGCAGAATAAGTTGTTCGGAAAAAAGGCCAAAAACTGGCTTGGCCCGTGGCAGACGCATGTTGTGTGCGGGTTTCTCATTGCGTTGCGTCGGTTTCATTTTAATTATCAACAAAAATATATATATTTTTTATAACCCCAACGAGACCGACGACGTACGACGTAGTCGGCAGATAACTATCGCAGACACACAGCTTGAGGAGGTAATCCCCAAACAGAAACGCTGTCGCTGCAGAAGCTGCCTAAAAAAAGCCGAGACGCGACGCGAGCTGGTGATGAGCGCGTTTACAGATGCCCCACGGACATTAAAATAAATTTAAAAGCCCACAAAATGTTCAAAATGAAGTGGAGTCGCATGCGACAGGCAGCTGCAAGTGAACTCAACACAAGTATACCCTGTAATTTGGACTGTTTAAGCTAGACAAGGGAATAAAAGTTTAAAGCTTGAGTTTCATTTGAAATTCGAGAAATAATTCAACTTTTTGAATTGTTTTTTGAATTATAGAGTTTTATAGAGATATCTGCCAAAGAATATCGCCATTTTCTATCGAATCCGGTATTCAAACACTTATTTCTGCAAAATACAAAGTTTCTAAAGTTGCCCTACACAAACTTCGAAGCTCCTTAAGTATAAAAAAAAGAGAACTCATAATGAATTTGAGGTGTGGAATCACATTAAATTACGAACAATCGCAAATATTCTTAAGAGATATTTAGAAAAGTTAGATATAACTTAGAATAATTTCAATTTCGTGAATAGTTGAATAGTTTTCAGAATTATATAGATTTATAGAGATATCTGCTAGAGAATATCAATATTTTCTATCGAATAAGCTTTCCAAAGACTTCTATCTACAAATTAAAAGTTTCTAAAGTTGCGCTAGACAAACTACGAAGCTCTTTAGGTCTACAACAAGAAAATTCATTGTCAATTTGAGGTTAGAAATCACTTTAAAATGTGAACAATCGCAGAAATTCCTAAGAGATATTTAGAATACTAAGATATACCAAAATTGCTAGATATATAAGGTTGCTTAAGGTATTTCTTATAATATTACACATTGTTTAAACTTTCTTATCCAACTCTGCCGACCAAGTGCCTCCCTAAGCCAATACACCCCATCATTTGTAACGCAGCGCAGTTTCACTACAAGTAGACAACAAGAAAGACCGAAAAACGCGACGACAACAAAGATGACAACAAACTTAAATTATGAAGGCCCAAAACGCCAAGCCAAGTTGCTGTTGCTGTTGCTGTTTCTGGCGAAGATGATGCCCAGATGCGAGTCCGCTGATACCGTGGCCAGTTGCAGTTGCGGCAATCTTTGAGGCAGCGTCTGACGCTGAATGAAAAGTCTGTGCATTAAGGGGAAATAAAGCTGCGAGTCGTCGAAGCGCGGTATCAGGCAGGCGGCATCTGCCACAGTAAATGCAACAAATGTGGCAACTGTGCAACGGGCTGTGGCAACTGCGGTCTCTGCCTCGGACTGTACAAATAGACCTGCCCGAGAGCATAATAAGAACATCAAGTACAATGGAAAATCTGTCGGCAATTTTTCTAGCGATCGCCGTGAGAACAGACAGAGTATCTTCTGCTTCTTCCCTTCTCATCTCTTGTCCCCCCCTTCCCTGCGCATACTCTCTCTGACAAATGTCTGGCAATTTGTTGTCGCCTGACACCATTTCGTCACAAAAGCCAAACAAATTGCCCAATCGCCTGTGCTGACAGCTACGGCGACAGGTGAGACTCACCTCAGCTCGTCTTCGTAGAGCAGGAGGATACTCTGCAGCTTGGCAAGTTGTTGTCAGCCATTCGTCAGTGTCTACTTATTGCTTATATCAATATTTATTGCCATTGCTTTTGTCGCTAATGCTGTCTATTCTTAACTCCCTCTCTCTTTCTTTCAATTGCAGCATTTTGGAGCTACGCAAGGAGAAGTCACGGGATGCAGCGCGCTCGCGTCGCGGCAAAGAGAACTACGAGTTCTATGAGCTGGCCAAGATGCTGCCACTGCCGGCAGCGATCACTAGCCAGCTGGACAAGGCTTCCATAATAAGACTGACCATAAGTTATCTGAAATTGAGAGACTTCTCCGGACACGGAGATCCGCCATGGACGCGCGAGGCATCAAGCAGCAGTAAGCTAAAAAGTGAGTACGAAAATGAAGGTACCTAACCTTAGCAACCTTAGTCTAGAGTAGTATATATTCTTGTTCAGTGTGCCTGTTAAAACCGATTTGGCCTTTTGTGAAGTTAAGAGTTATCAACATTGATTAGGAACGTGTTTAGATCGAGAGCTCACTTGCCTGTAGCTTTTGCTACTTGATGACTTTAGATATATCGACTAAAGGATATATATATTCTTGATCTTTATCTCTTGTTTAACCGATTCTTTCTTAAAGTGCCGATTAAAACCTTTATAATGTTGTCTAACATATATTCTAAAGCAAAGTGTAAAGAAAGTCATATAAAATATGTATATATTCATGATAAATAGGGTCAATAAGCCCGATCTCTAGTTTTTCATGATAATGATTCATCAAAATTAATTGCAGTGCGTCTTTAACTTCACTGATTGTTTGTCTTTGGTTAAACCTAGTTGATAACTTCACATATAGTTCTCTAACACCTTGTGAACCCTACACTACACAGTTTCAATTCTCCTTAACTTCAGTGGCTGCCCTCGCTAGCTTAGCTGATATACCCACTATATGCAACGTATACTTCCTTCTCCAATCGCACCGACACCGCCAGCGCTTATCGGGTCGACTGCAGTGAAATTTCCGAGCTAATTTGCATATAGCGACTGTACTTGGTCGTGGTCGGGTGTAGTGGGTGGGGGAGAAGGTAGAGGGAGAGGTGAAGAGAGGGCAGCCATATTGGCAGCCATTGGCGAAGCGGGGCGTAAAGCAAGACGCCAAGAACGGGCTATAAAAACCGAAAGCAGGAAACACATTTGCCTACATTTCGTAGGAAGGTAGCGAGGGTGAAGGAGGAGGAGGAAGGGGAGGTGTAGGGAGGGAAGGGAGTAAGAGGGTACCCTCTTGACGGGCACTACTTTGGCTCTCGCAGTGAAATCAAAAAATGTTTGTCAACTTTTCTATGGCAGACGAACAACACAAAAAATATTTTTGTTTATGCGCGCGCACCTTAAAAAATGTACGCGACGTCGATTTATTGGTTTTTGGGCTTTTGGCCCACCAAGTGCCGCCTGTCTCTCCCTCTCTCTCCCTCTCCTCCTCTACCCATTCCCTGTCGAAGTCCAAGTCGGCCTCGGGTGCCCGATTTGCATGAAATGTCGCTATTAAGCTTAATTTATTTTATTTGCTGCGCATGCGCAGCCATTTTGACTCACTGTAGTTGTTGTTAATGTTGTTGTTGTTATTGTTGTTGCTGCTGTTATTGTTATTGTTAATGTTGCTCCTCTTGCTGTTGTTGTTGTTGTTGCACACACGTCACAGTTGTTGTCACTCTTGACGACGCAAGGCTTCGTGGAATTTATAGAAGGCCAAGCACAGTAAGACTATATAGCAGACTATATATCAGCCTATATATCGTACTACACAGCTATATAGACAGTTATAGGTATACGTACGCATACGAATATAGACACACTGTCAGCTGCAACAGATAATGGCCCATTAGGCCGATTTTAGCTGTATATCACGGACAATCGCCTCGGGTTTAACGATTAATGGCAGCTTTCACACAATGTTGCTGTAATTAGTTGGGGGAAATTGAGGTAGCATGATGATTAGATCAGATAGTACTAAATATATAATATTGCTACTAAATACTACATGTATATCTAGCATATATCATATAATATACCATATAAAGCTCTCAAATATAGTTGTATTCATGCTAGACTGCCTTAGTCAACATCTTTACTGCGTTATTGTAAAAAATACTCATTTTTTTTGCTTTAAAACTAAAAAACCTTTGTAGATAATGCTGAAATTTGTTGAGAGTGCTTAGGAATATACAATATATCTCTCTGAAATACAGTTGTATTTATGATATAATACTTCAGTGATAATCTTTACTACAATATCAATCAATATCAATAATCTTTACTCAATATACTACAAAATACTTAGTTTTTCTGCATTAAAACTAGAAAACCTCTATAGATAATGGTCAAATTTGTTGACAGTGCTTTGGAATATACCATATATGACTCTCAAATATAGTAGTCTTCACAATACACTATCCTAATAAACTTCTTTACTACAATCAGGCTGCATAAGCAGCTCCAACAGTTGCAGCTGCAAGGCAAGAAAACCTTAAATTACTTTCGAATTTAGCATTGAAAATGCGCTGCAGCCACGTCATGCATCGTCAGTCAAGTTATTGTCACGTCAAAGGCATTCCAAGTGACAACTCGCACAGCTCGACTCGGTTGCCAACTGGGCACGCCCCTTCAGTGGGGGCAGAGGCGTCACTTGGCAACCAACAGTAAGGGAAGTGGCAAGTGTGGCAGGCGGGGAACGGGGGCTAATGCAATGGGCAGCTGGCCAAGCCAAAAAGGTAGACAAGGCACTAAAAAATAATCCAAAATCAATGGGGCGTTATGTATGAGGGTGGAGTGAGATCAGAGAGAAGGGGGGTAGGGGGTTTGGGGCATTGAATTGGATTATTATGCGAAACTAAACCCGAAAAGGCAACAAGCTGCGGGCAATAAAAAGCACTTCAATTTGACCCACACAGCCAAAGGCAGAAACAGAAAAAAAACAGGCAAAAAAATATTATTGAAACGGGGGCGTCGGCGAAGGTCATTAAAGCCCACCCGCAGCCCCTGAACCCCCTGCCCCTGTCGCTGTCCCTCCACCCCTGCCCAGGCAACAGCACATATGGCCAGCGGAAACGGAAACTGTTTGGCAACTTAGCGCGGTGGCAAAGGCAGAGAAATCGCTGGGGACTTGAGGCAGAGCAGGAGACAGAGACAGAGAAGAGCAGGCAGCAAGAGAGGGGAGTGTGTGGGGAAGGGCAGCGTGCTTCACTGTAGCTAAAGCGATTTGCACTTGTGCGAATTATGACCTGAAGTCCGCACTTGGTCAGTCTTGGTCTTGGCTTCTCTTTGGGGTTGCGCCCGCCTTGACCATAATCGTAAAATTCTATAATTGAATTAAATAAATATGCCTTGAATCGAGCATCAGCTGAGAAAATATTATACAGCCAGGGTATTTATGACACTGCGGTTCCGTTATGCTGCTTGTCTCACAGAGAATTATTAGCAGGGTCCGTACAGGAGGGCATCATTTATGTAGCAGTGTGTACAGAGGAAAAGAGCTCTCAGTGAAGTGTGTGTAGAAAGGGGAAATGGAATTGAGTAGGCATAGAGGTGGCAGGGCATTGATTGCAATATTATATCGTTATTGTTAGCTAGACTAGGAAGGCATATGAACAGAAATATCATCTGTGTCTTAAGTTCTATGGATATACAATAATTAAGTTAATACCAATATATTTCAACTGCTTGCTAGTTACAACCATAACTTAAGATAAACTAAACAAAAAATCAGATTATAACAGAAATCTTTAGGGAGTTCCACAGTGTAAATGAAAATTGTAAACTTTAAGTGATAAATAATAATGTTTTCTATAATATCTAACAATATTTCCGTACTTTTGATGATATTTCTTAAGCTATCTGTACGTTTTGAAGAAGGTTTTACTGCTAAAGGCTGATTTGTTAAGAGCTATAGCAAAGTTTTTCAATAAAAAGCACATAAAATGCAGAGAAATGCATGAAATGTTCATTTGAATCGATAGTACGGTGCATATAATTGAATGTTTGAAGATAATTTCATGCAAATGTTGAGCTTAACTGCGCCGCAAATGGTCCATCCGCTTAGTTCAATTTTGGCATACTTTTACCAACATTTCTGTCGAATAAATGCTGCAATGTTGTTCTCCAATGCATCACTTGAAGCGGGCTTATAGACATTCGATTTGACATAGCCCCACAAGAAGTAGTCTAAAGGCGTTAAATCGCACGATTGACCTGTCCCGAATGTGAAATGTTCACCGAACTTGCCTCTCAATAAGTCCATTTGTTACGCGTGCTGTGTGGCATGTGGCACCGTCTTGTTGAAACCACATGTCATGCAAGTCAAGCTCTTGCATTTGATAATAAAATACAATAATTTGCAAGTGTGGTTCGTTTGGTTCGATGATTCATGGTTAAATTATAGACCAAACTGTAGATTTTTGACAGTATTACAAAACACGAAATGTGCGTCAGCTGTTTAAACGAGTGTTGCCAAAAAGATAATAGCTAAAAAATCACCCTTTAGTTACTCCTCACTTTTATTTTAACTGCTACAAAGTTAAACTAACAATTTTGCACATGCGTAAGCATATTTTTGCTGATATTTCTTAAGTTTTGCATAGGTATTGAAAAAGATTTGATCAATAGATAGTTAATTACATTCTCTTAAGTTCCAGAAAGCTCATTGCAACTATAGACAGTCTTAACCCTAGTTATACTCGTTTCAAACCCTACAATACTCTCTGGCTTATTGTTTACCCTCTCACTCATTCATTCATTCACTTATTCGCTTTGTATTCATTTGCAGGTGCAGCCATTCGACGCAGTCCCGCCGTTGATTTGTTCGAGCAACATCAGGGTACCCACATACTGCAGGTAAGTTCCGTGAAGGGAAGGAAAGGGAAGGGGTGTGTGCAGTCAGCCATCTTGTATATATGCTAATTCTTTGTTTGTTTATGCTTCTCCCTCTCTACTTCGCAGTCACTCGACGGCTTTGCATTGGCTGTGGCTGCGGACGGACGCTTCCTGTACATATCGGAGACGGTGTCCATCTACCTGGGCCTGTCGCAGGTGGAGATGACGGGCAGCAGCATATTCGACTACATACATCAAGCGGATCATGCGGAAATTGCCGAGCAGCTGGGACTCAGTTTGACCACAGGTTCAGCGGGAGGTGGAGGCGGCGGTGGCAGTAGTGGCAGTGGCGGCGGCGGCGCTGCTGGTGGTCTGGCATCGCCCACATCGGTTGCCTCCGATGATGGCAGCGGCACACACGGTACGAACAATCCTGATGGTGAGTCCGAGTCCGAGTTAATGCTCCCCCCCCCCCAGTTGTCCTCGAGGCGGCCAGACTGGGTATCCCGGAAAGGAGTTGGAAAGGAAACTCTTAAAGGAAACTCAATTCAACGGGGTATTAATCTCTCTCTCTCTTCCCCCCCTCTCTCTCTCTCTCTCTCTCTCTCTGCTGCAGTTGCCGCCTCCATGACACAGGCCTCCACCAGCGGCTATAAAGGCTACGATCGCAGCTTCTGTGTGCGCATGAAGTCGACACTGACCAAGCGCGGTTGCCACTTCAAATCCTCCGGTTATCGGGTAAGCTTGCGCGCTCTTTCACTCTCTATCTCTAGCTCTCTCTCTCGCACTCTGTTGCAGCTTGCAGGTGTAGAGGCGCCGTGTAGTGTTGTGTGAACATGTAGTGTAGTGTAGTTAGGTTAACAGTCGGTTAACTTTTGGTTATACTGAGTTATCCTAAGTTATCCTCAGTTATCCCCAGTTATCTTTAGTCATCTTGAGTTATCCTTTGTTATCCTGAGTTATCCTTAGTTACACTCGGTTTATTTTTTATCTTTCTCAGTTCTCCCTTTTGTTTTTCTTTTGTTTTTCCTTTGGTCTTCTTCTTTATCATTTATTCTCTTCTGTTTCTTGCCTTATGTAGTACAGCTAACAGTAGACATGCCTGCCTGGTGCGTGGGGGCTAGACTAATCCCTCTCTTTGGTTTGCTGTTAGCAAGGTTATAGTGCCTTAATTACGTATACGTATTACCATATACCATATTCCATATCCATATACCCATATCCACTGCTTATCTACAGGCCAGCGATGCAACGAGCAATTGCAACGGTAACAATAACGCTAACAATGCTAAAAATGTTAAGAATCCGGGCTCAAACTATTCGGTACGTATCAATTGAAATCAGTACAAGGCAACTTATCAAAATTAATAGAAAAAATACTAGAAAATACTAGAAAAATACTAGATATTTTGAATACTGAAACTGTTTAGTTTATGATTTATCTTGAAAAACGATCAATCAGTTTATAAGTTGAACCAATTCTCGGCAAATGCAAAACTGATTTTAGATTGATCAGTATCGAATATGCTATAAACATATATACACTATATACACTTTATATATACACTATATATATGCTATAATACCCTGCACATATCAGGCTCGCAGGGCAAACGCTTCAGCCTCATCAGCAGCAGCTACATAGGCACAGTATCATTCCTCATGCTCATCGTCATCAACTGCAATCGACAGTGGAGCTGGAAGAGGGAGAGAACTCTTCTCTCTCTCTCTCTCTGTCTCTTTATATATTCCTCTCTCTCCTTTTCCCACTCCCCCCCTCTCCTACTCCCTCTGCTGTCGACTGCAGCCTCGCTTTTGCTTAGTTTTATAAACTGCCCTCGCAAGGAGGACCTTTGTCTAATCCTTCCTCTTCTCTGCACTTGCCTTCTGCTCTTTGCAGGTTGTGCTGCTGCTGTGCAAGCTGCGCCCCCAGTACACCTTCTCGCACACCCGCAAATCGCAGCCTCCCCTACTGGGCATGGTCGCCCTGGCCATCGCGCTGCCACCGCCCTCAGTGCATGAGATACGCCTGGAGTGCGACATGTTTGTGACGCGTGTCAACTTCGATCTGCGCGTGGCACACTGTGAACCCAGGTAAGCAACCTCCTACGCCTCTTAGAGAGTTCTCCTTATAAATCTCCCTCTATCACCTTACAGGGTATCCGATCTGCTGGACTACACGCCCGAGGATCTGGTCAACAAGAGTCTCTATTCGCTGTGCCATGCTGAGGATGCCAATCGCCTGCGCAAGAGTCACACAGACCGTGAGTAGTGCAAGAAGGTCTTAAAGAAAGTGATAGCTAGCTAACACTCTCTCTCTCTCTCTGTCACTCCCACAGTTATCGAAAAGGGTCAAGTGCTCACTGGATACTATCGACTGATGAACAAGAGCGGCGGCTATACCTGGCTACAGACCTGCGCCACTGTCGTCTGCAGCACCAAGAATGCGGACGAGCAGAACATTATCTGTGTCAACTATGTTATAAGGTGAGTTAGCAGTGCATAACTTGGTTGATTATAGTCTGATCTGGTGAAGAATTTGCATGATCATAGTTGATAGAGCTAGTTAGCTGTACAATTAATTTCATTAAGCTAACTCCAAGCATAGATGAGTTCCTTGGGTTAGAAAGTGATCTGATGGTAGGAATTTGCCAAAGAAGTTGCAGGCTCAATGTTTATATAGTAAGAAATAAACACACCAAATTTCAGAAAGTTAGCTTTAAGCATAGCTGAGTTACTTGGGTTAGAAACTGTTCTTATGGAAGGAATCTTCCGAAGAAGTTGCAGGATCAGAGCTTACATAGTATGAAGTGAACACACAAAATTTCATTAAGCTAACTCCAAGTATAGCTGAGTTCCTTGGGTTAAAAACTGTTCTAATGGAAGGAATGTTCCGAAGATGTTGCAAAATCATAGCTTATACAGTAAACAGTAAACATACAAAATTTCATTAATCTTGATCCAAGCACAGCTGAGTTCCTTGGGTTAAAAACGGTTCTGATGGATGAATCTTCCGAAGATGTTGCACAATCATAGCTTGAATAGTAAGAAATAAACACACCAAATTTCTTAATGTTAGCTCCAAGCAGAGCTGAGTTCTTTGGGTAAGAAACTGTACTGATTGGCGGAATCTTCCGAAGAAGTTGCACGATCAAAGTTTATAAAGTTATAATTATACACACAAAATTTCATCAAGCTAGCTCCAGGTATAGCTGAGATCCTTGAGTTAGAAACTGTTCTTATGAAAGGAATCTACCAAAGAAGATGCAGAATCGAAGTTTATATAATAAGAAATAAACACACCAAGTTTCATAAAGTTATTTCCAAGCACAGCTGAGTTCCTTGGGTTAGAAACTTGTTCCATGTAGGAATACAGCTTGAACTGCTTAGTAAACCTTCCCTCTCTCTCTCTCTCTCTCTCCATCTCGTTTCAGCAATCGGGAATACGAGAATCTCATTCTAGACTGTTGCCAGCTGGAGCCGAGCGTGGACAGCATCAAGCACGAGGAGGGTCAGGGCAATGACAAGAGCAGTGGCTCACCTGGTGGCGATGCCAACGGCGAGGGCAATGCGCATCTCAGTGCGGGCGACATGAAGCTGGGCCTGAGCTCTCCCAAGACCGATCCGGAGGGACACACTGGCCGTGGACGCAGTGGACGCAGTGCAGCGACAGCACATGGCAGCAATAGTCTCAACAGTCTGGCACTGATCAAGGACAGTCCCACGCCACTGGGTGTGGAGGTGGACGGCGTGCTGCCCACCACAGTGGCCACGCCCGTGCCGACGCCCACGCCCACAAGTGGCAGCACAACGAAGCGCAAGCGCAAGAGCAAAGCAGCGCAGCAGGCAGAGGAGCAGGCAGAGCAACAGCAGCAGCAGCAGCAGCAGGTGGAGCAGCAGCCGCTGAGCAAGTTGCCTGCACTGGAGTCACAGCAAAGGGGGGAGACGCCACGCAGTCGCCTGCCCTCCATTGTAGATGAGCAGCCAGCGGGTGCAGCTGGCGCGGATTCAGCTGTCAAGGATCTGGAGCATGCCATGTCCAAGCATCTGCCCTCCCCCACACCCAACAACAACAACAACAACCAGCCGAGCACAGACTTCAGCGCCGACGCGCTGCTCAAGCAGCAGCAGCAGCAGCAACAACATCAACAGCAGCAGCACGATCCCAACGAGAAGAGCAGCACCATCCAGTGGATTGGCACGCCCTACCAGCAGCCCGCCCCCATGCCGGCCACAGCGCTGCTGCGTCAGTTGCACGCGCATCGGGAGAGCGTCATTCGTGCCACAGCCCGCCAGACGCCCACCGGCGTGGGCGTGTTCTATGGCGAGCAACAGGGCGGGCCACTGCCCACGCCCCCCGGCAGCGAATCCTCGTATGAGAATCAATTCCTGCAGCTGCACTCCACGGCACCCACGGCGACAGCGGTGCCACATCCCGGCGCAAGTGGCCAGAAGGGACCCAACTCGGCAGATGCCTTTACCAATCTGGTGTCCACCTACGGGGGCTACCACAGCACCATTGATTACCACAATGCCATGACGCCGCCCAGTTCGGTGTCGCCGCGGGACAGCAACAACTCGGCGAAGGTGCCTCCCTCGGCGGCGCTGGTGGTGGCCAGCAATGGCGGCTATGCGGACTATGCGGATCCATTGCGGGGTCAATATGCGACGCCTGTGGAGACAGCGCCGCCCACAGCGTTGCCACTGAAGCCGCAGGCCTATTCCGCTGCAATGCATCCGCATGCGGGGCATGCAACAACAACAACTGAGGGTGGAGTGACATACAGCAATCTGGATCAGCCTCAATACTTTGCACCACACTCGAGCTTCCATCTGTACCACAAGGGCAGCCCCGCCAGTGGTTGGTATTCCACACCCTCCTAGGGCGTGCGGGAAGAGCACGGGACGACGCCAGCGTTGCCAGACTGTCAGCACAATACACAGACGGCGCAGCAACAGCAGCAGGAACGTTGGGACTTTGTGGGTGCATTGGGGAAGGTGGCAAGAATGTTCTTTAGCGCGCGCAGAGGCAGCAATTGAAATGGAGGAGCAGAGAAGGACGGAGCAAAGTCAACAGCGCCCGCTGAGCAGAGAACATTACCAACTGAGTAAAAAACAGCATCAGCTGAGCACAACTAATGATACTGCGTGAGAGTAAACGAGATGGCAACAGATCACTTGAGCTGAGAGCAGCTTTAATTCAATATGGCAAGGATGTGCCGTAATGGCAGCTGCAGAGAAGAGAGCAGCATCAGCAGAGAGCAACTAATGAACCAGCTGCTGAGAGTAAAGAAGACAGCAACAGATCGTTGAGCTGAGAGCACTGGAATTCAATTTGGAATTGCCAACTCTTTTGAATATGCCTACCATTTACTGTCTCGCACGCATCCTGCACTGCGCAGAGAGCAAGGCACTCGCAGTAAGAATTGCCAACTCTCTCTTACTTATCTCATACACTCTCCAACATGTAAATAGCAATTTAAAATGCATAAAAAAATACTTTCAAAATTAATTGAAAAAATTCCTCTAAGAATTTGTTTAGTAATTCATTTTTTTCGTCGTCATAAAACAAATGTTAAAACATTCAATGTTGTTAAATAATTTGTAAGCTTGTAAATTATCGAAGAAAAGAAAAATTAATTAATTAAATTAAGAAAATTACGAAAAAGCAGAAGAAAAACGAAAACGAAAATTCTCACACGGCAAACCCATTGAAATTCTATTTAAAATACTCGGCAAATATAATATTAATTAAATTAAATTAAACTTAATTAAATTAAATCAAAATAACGTACTTTAAAACCTCTTCTTGCATTGTGTGCCAGCAACAACAACAACACGACAAAAAAACAAAAAGAAGAAGCATAATAATAAATTATAATTAAAATAATTACAGCTAATTAAATTAATAAATTTACTATAGAATTTAATACTCGTAATCAAAATGCTTATTCCATAATTCTAATTGTTATTAATTATTTAAATTAATTGTACATTTCTAGCAACTAGCATCGATATCGATAACGATAAACGATATGATTAATCTCGGCATACGATTTAGCTATATTTAACATTTTTACAACATATCAAATGCTTCCTCTTCTAGACTAGACGATAACGATAGCGATAACAATAACGATAACAATGCATTCAAGCACACAACTTTTGTATAATCCCGATTTCCATATTCGATATTAAACAGATTTGAGTATATACTCGTATATACTATGTGGAAATACCTCCAAGAGTTCTGCTTGTGTTAAAGAAATCTTCAACTGGCAATGCAAATAAAAACTTATACTCTATGTATGATACTTAAACGAGTCTATCAACATTTTTAGCCATTAAGTGTAATTACATTTTGTATAAACAAATTCCATCAAAGGCTTAAATATTAAATATGATGATCGATAAAAATTCAACATGTTTTTGTTATTCAAGTTGAAACATAAGAAAGGTAAAGGGAATCATGGCGAAATCAATGTATAGATTCGGGTTTTGTTTGTTATATTTCTTAATGAAGTTGTTCTTGATATAGACTATTGTTAGAATAATATATCCTAATCATAATCGGTTCCACTAGGCTCACACATAATCTCCATAGCTCTATAATCTTTATTTTTCTATCCCTTCTCTCTCTTTCGTTCCACTTATATATCTTAGTTTATATTGCGAAACTTAAATCGGATCAACGTATGATTAATACAATACTCTTTGGGGGCGACACATGTCTCATCCTGCACAATGCTGACATCTCTGACAGTTGTCCATCAGACTCTCAGACTGTGTTGTCCATTAGGTTGTCTTGTGATTAACATAAAAAACGCATAAAATTGCAATTTGCCGCATTTGCCGCGCCCAATTCCCTCCCCTACCTACCTTCCTTCTGCGGTCCGTTTGTGTCCATTTCTATTTTTTCTGCCTAAAAGAAACCTTGTTGGGAAGGGAGAAGGGCAAGGGGACTGCAGCGGCGTGTCACATTTTTATGATGGCTTTTTAAGCGCCCCGATTGGGCTGACCATGCCACGATTAATCATCGTCCAAGTGGGGTATATGGACACATAACTCAATTTGTAGCTAGCTTGGGTGTATGCGTGTGTAGGTGTGTGAGGGAGTGTGTGCACAGGTTGACATCTTGTGACCTTCATTCGGCAGGCTTGCGGTCTTTCCTGCCACGAAATGGAAGGTCCTTCTATGTGGGCACCTTTTTCTAAATAACTTCAGCAAATTCTTTGGCTAAGAAAGGTCACTTGAATGTAAAGAAAGTGTAGGGTAATCTAGTAGTGTTCCCCAGTATATACATACATATAAAGAGTTTGCTAAATTGATATTTACTTTAAATGATTCGCATCAAGGAGAGACAGAAAAATTATCCATTGAGTACCTTATTCCGGTAGCTTCAATACAAACTCTATTTCAAATATTGCTAAGGTAAAGTGACGAATTTTCTTTCATGATTAAGATGTGATTCTGAGCTGATGGCAACAATTTTCCAAGGTGCAGTTCCTACTGTGTTGTTGATGCTGCATTAGGGACCTTTTTCTAGGTAACTTTATGAAAGGAAATTGTAGAATTATTGCAGCTACAGAGACTTCGGAATTTCGCAAAAAAAAAAGAAGTTTCCGTTGACGTATTCCCCTTCCGAAATATCCAATTCCATGTTATCTTTATAAACCCGAAACACTTTCTATACCATGCAATACTTTATTCTTTATTTATGCTCTCCTGCATTGAAACTGACAATCGGCGAGGGTGCAGTAGCGATTGTTATTGCCGTCACATCCTCGATAGGACATCTGGAAGCAGCGTTGACTAACCAGATCGAAGTACCACATTCTTGGATTCGCATTGCCACGACAATGTCCCCAACGACTGTGTCCCTCATTCAGGCCACCCACGCAATTCTGAGCACCTGCAGAAGAATAATGTTTATAACTTACAACAGAACAACAACTTAAGTTACTTACGGATAGGAACACTACCGCGACAGGTGCTTTGTGCCTCCGAATGGGCTACATAGAGAGCCAGCAAAGCCAAGAAGAGAATGCACTTCATGCTGAACTACAGTTCAAACTGTTGCAACGCGAAAAAAGCGAGTCTCTTTATATATATAGATATGAGATTCAGAATATATCGGGCATATAATAACATATATCAAGAATATTCATATATAGGCACAACTGTTTTCTGAACGTGATCAACAAGAGAGTTGTGGGCAATCTTTTGTATTTTATTGAATAGTTATAGTTGCGAGCAAATCTTTTTAAATCGGAGTTATATAGAAAGAAACCTTTCGAATTTTGGGCTCTATATAAAAAAAAACATGTACAATCTTTTAATAACTTTACCTTATATCAACTTTTATATCTTTAACTCGATGATTATGTTTTTACAATCATGTTCCATATCATTTATAAGATCTTTCATATTTTTAATCAAGAAACTCGTACTATGTCCGCCTCTCACAGTTTCGCTGACATTCCTGTAGACTGCAGTACCGATTCGTATTGCCCCCACAGCCATGGTAGACCTGGTGCCTGCAGGTTCCTCTTCTCTGATCGTAGTACCACATGTTGGGATTCGAATTTCTGACGCAGTGGGCCATCAAACTGTTCCCCTCACTCTTTTCCCCCTCGCAGGTTAGCCAGACTGCAAAGGTAAGTGGAAGTTAAGATCTGGTTCATATAACTATGGAGCTTTAGCTTTACCATTGAGCACATGTCCACGACAAGCCTGCTGGGCCTGAGTGTGTGCCACATAAAGCCAGGCCAGGCAGGCCAAGATTAACAAGATTCTCATTGTGAAGAAATGAGTGTGAACTGATTTAAAGCTATAGAAATTTGGGTTTATATAGCAACGATTGTATGAATATACTTTATAAATGAAAGAAACAGCTGTTGTTGAGGTTTCAATGGGATGCGAGCTTAAAAAAGGTGAATATACGTATACATATGAGAAATAAAAATAGTAACTGAAAGAGAAATACATATTAAAATAAATATATTCTTATTTTACAATTCTCATATTTCGTTATCTTCTTTATTTCAAAATTTCCTGCCATATCTTTCTTCTTTCCTTCATTCTCTTTGCACACACTTTCGTTCGCAATCCTGCAGATTGCAGTATCGATTCGTATTGCCTCCACAGCCGTAGTAGACCATGTGGACACAGGTTCCGTTCCTTTGCTCGTAGTAGAACATCTCGTTATTGGACTGTCTGTGACAGAGTCGCCCAAAGCGATGGCCTTCATTCCTGGGACCCTCGCAGGTCTTTCTAACTGAGGTGGATTAATTGTGAATATATATGTATATACATATGTATCTCATATATAAGGATATAGCTTACTGGTTCGCACATATCCACGACAAACATTCTGTGCCTGTGTGTGGGCCACATAAAGCCAGGTCAGGCAGGCCAAGAATAAAACGAATCTCATTGTGGGGAAACTTGTTCAAAATGATATATGGAATACGGAATCGAGGGCTTATATAGCAAACAGATCAACAGTTATACGAGTTTAAAAACAGCTGTTGTTGTGGGAAGTTAAATGGGAGTTACGAATTCAATAAAATGTGAAATTATACAGAACATAATAAAAAGAAGAGCAAGAAAAGTAGTAGAAAAAGTAGCAGAGGTTGAAATAGTAGTAGACAAGGTACTAATAAAAAGAGCAAGAAAAGTAGTAGCAGAGGTTAATATAGTAGTAGAAAAAGTACTAGAAACAGTAGCAAAAGAGAGGAAGGGGTAATGTAAAACAGTAGAAATAGTATTGAAATAGAAGTGAAACAGAAGAGAAATCCAAAGAAACTGTAGAAAGTAAAAGTAGTAGACAGAAAATAGCAAAATAGTAGTTAAAATAGTAGTTAGAATAGTGGTTATAGTGATAGTAATAGTAATAATAGTAGTTAAATCAGTAATAAACATTCTTTAATTAACTGTGCAACAATTTTCAAATTTTATTTGAACTTTTTATCCTTTCATATTCGCGATCCTAACGCCTGCAGTGCCTGTTGCAGTCGGCCAGGGTGCAGTGGCGATTGTTGTTGCCGCCACAGCCGAGGAAGGGCATGACCAGGCAGGCGCGTTGGTTGGCGTCCCAGTACCACATTCTGTTGTTCTGATTAGACCGACAGGTGCGTCCGTTCAGATGTCCCGAGTTGCGACCGCCGCGACAGTTGACAGATACTGCAGAAGATCAGAGTGTTGTATATATATTGTTGTGTGTTCATATATAGTATCAGATGTAGGGAAGAATTCCCTGGTTTACTTACGAGGACTTCCGGGACATCTGCCTTGGCCTTGAATGGAGGAGACGTAGAGGGCGAGGCAAGCCAAGAGAAGAATGAATTTCATTGCGAGGAAGTTTTCAAAAACCTTAAACAGTTCCAACTGATTGATCTGGGAAAGTGCCGGCGCTTTTATAGCAAGTCTTCTGTACACAAACTTAATTCATTAACAGCTGTTCCCCAATTTTGTTAATAAAAAACCAAAGCCACAAAAGCGGACGAAAGCTAAATTTAAAATTGTATTCAATGAAACTTTGCAACATGCCATGACGGACGTACATATTTTATACTTTGCCAAAAATAAACACAATAAACAATAATTTGGGATAATTAGTTCTGTAAACGAATTGTAGAGTCAACCATAATAATTTAAAGAACTTTATTTTAAAAGTATTTAATATAGTATGCACATTATATCAACGAGCTGTTGTCAGTGAGCAACAGCATGCACGCATGCTAAGTGCTATGAAACAATAATGGCTACAGCTATCGCACAGTTTGCACATTGGCACATCGCTGTGCAGTCGATGTATCGATTAACTGCGGCTTTAGTAACATATCGTCACAATTTACATCACTAGTTCGTCGCTGCTCGCCTTGGTTCGTTCGGTTTCGGAGAAAGAAAATTAAATTTGTTTTAATTTTTTTGTTAATTTTGTTCGTTATCGAATGCATTAGCCGTTTGCTGTTCATGTGTACAGCAGCCAAAAGAAAACTGAGTACTACTATTTAATTTCAATTTGCGGTTTCATTGTTCAAGTGTTTTTTCTTTTGATTCATTGTTTTCTTTTCAACTTGCGGCCGTGTGTGCGTGTGTGGCGGTGTTATGCATGTGTGTGCGTGAGTTTTAAATACAACAAAAAAACAAAAACAACCAAGGAGCACTGCAACTTACATGTTTGTGCGAGTGTAAAACGAAGTTAATAAGCCAAACAGCAACAAAATATAAGGTACACAAGCGCAGTTCATTTAACTCCTTTCATGTGTGCCTGTTTGTTCATGTGTGTGTGTGTGTGTGTGCATGCTTATCTGCAGCCCGCAGGCTGCCCTTTTGATTAGTATTTTTATAATTCTATCCTCCTTATGCTGGTGGCGCTGTCATCTCACTCGCACCCATACACAATCATTGCCATCTCAAGATGCCGCCTACTCAGCTTTGCTTCGAAATCAAAGTCTACTCACACACACACACACACGCGCATATAAGTACGCACATGCATGCACACAGTTGCAGGCCGCATCCTACAGTAATCCGCGGAGAGGCGAAAGTAAATGTAATGAGGGAACACGCTAAGGGACACAAATACAAACACAGAGATGACTGTGTGTGTGTGTGCAATTAATCATTTTATTGTGTACAAATCATTTAATTAATTAAACTAGTTATCCACTGTGCAGCACTCTGCTTCTTCCTCCCTCTCTCTCTCTCCCTCTACTGTTTGTCTTAAAGCCTTAGCACAGTTTCGAACCTTGTTTGGTTTAGTTCTTGTTGTTGTTTTTGTGCCTTTAATCCCCACTAGGGGCTAGTGGGGCAAACTCGAGTAGAAAATCGTTTAGTAGACAAATTCGTTTCCCTTCTCTTCTTCTTCTTCTTATTTTCGCCCCAAAGCGTTTAACGGTAAAGGCAAAGTGAAGAGCGGCGAGCACATTAAGAATATCGCAAGAAGCGAAGCGTAAACAACCAAGAGACCTACGACTCATTCTCTCTACATGTGTGTGTGTGTTTGTGTGTCTCTGCACGTGTGCGTGTGTGCAGCCCCGGGGCTGTGACTAGGTCTGGGCCTGGGCCTGGGGGCTGTGTGTGGTTGCATGTGAAATATGAACACGAAAATAGCATAAGAATTTGTTGCTGCCTGTCTCGGGGCGGGTCGTCAGAAGCAATAAAAATTAAAAGGCAAACAGCGATAAGCAGGCTGCACTCCCCCCCCCTCCCCACTTCCCACATCCCCTTCGATTCGTGCTGCGTACACATGGTAACCCTGACGCATAACGGTAAAGGGAGCACATAAAACCAAACAAATGCAAATGTTGCATAGAGGGCAGCAGCGAGACAGAGAGAGAGAGACAGCAATATTGATGCGTCTCTGGCACGCCAAATTCAATTCAATTGCGTCTCACTCACAGTCTCCCCCTTCCCCTATCCCTCCCTCCCACTGTTAATTTCGC
Source organism: Zaprionus vittiger (assembly GCA_018904025.1). Classification (NCBI taxonomy): domain Eukaryota; kingdom Metazoa; phylum Arthropoda; class Insecta; order Diptera; family Drosophilidae; genus Zaprionus; species Zaprionus vittiger. The sequence goes on along the minus strand of JAEIFQ010001142.1, from coordinate 629,075 downwards.
TTATCAATTTAAAAGTAATTTTGAGCTTGTGCATCTTTGGGGTTGCCATGCCAGCTGCGAAAATGGAAATGAAAACTCTAATTTTGTTAGCCAGAGTTCAATCAGATTTTCCCCAGAAATGAATGTTTTATTAACCAAGTTAAGATTTGTCCTTTTTGCCCGCTTCACCCTTGATGGGGGTCGTCCATGTGGGGGAAGGAGGGGAGAGGAGAGAGGTACCCGCAGTAAAAGCACTCGCCGTGATGTACCCTAATTGAAATTGAGTGGCAGGCAGAGCAGCAGCACCAGCAGAGAAGAGAAGAGCAGAGCCTTCTACCTACATTCACCTGACAACAGTCCCTCTGTTACCTCCCCCACCTTCCCTTCTCAGCTCCTCTGCTGTCTCACCTTCATTTTACACCCCTTTTTTTCAGCTTTTGTTTGTAATGTGTTCTCAGCTCGTTTCATATTTCGCTTCCTATCGCGACGTTTGACAAGTTCAGCTCAATGTCTGTGGTTTCAATTACGTTGTGGCTTCCACTTCTCTTCCCCCTTCTTCTTCATCATCATCATCTGCTGCTGCTTCTTCTTCTCTCTGCAACCTCTTGAGAGGTCACAGCCAGCCCCATAACTGTTTAGCTAGACGGGTTGACTCATTTCATAGCATAGTTTTCATATCTGCTGCAACTAATCTACGTGACTGACCGCAGAACGTGAGAAGGAGAGAGAGAGAGGGAGCGAGAAGGGGTAGCAGAAGACAGAGACATCGAAGTCATCAAATTTGCGCGTTAGTTGGCAAATTCTCAACCGGTTCGGCAGCGTCACCATCAAAACTTCATTCCCTCTCTCTCTCTCTCTCTCTCTCTCTCTCTCTCTCTCTCTCTCTCTCTCTCTCTCTCTCTCTCTTTCTCTCTTTCTTTCCCTCACTCCCTCCCATTCTTGCGCTGTAACCCGCTTCCAGCATCAGCAGCAGGCAGTAAATTGGATTTGCTTACGTTACAATTTCCCCGCCCCCCTTCCCTTTCTCTCAACTTGCTCAGCGGGTCACGCGAACAATGCGAACAGCAAAAAAGAAAAAAAAAAACATTGCACAGTGGTTCGTAATCTGTGATTTCATTTCCACTTAGATCAGCTGCTAAAGTGAGTGAACATAAGATTCATTTACAGGGAATTCCAATTAGTCAATGTTTGTTTAATATATTTGCAATTTGTGCCCACTGTACTGTGGGCAAAACGGAAGCTGCACGAAACAAACAAAAAGCAAAATCAAATTTGCATGCAACAAAATACATTACTACAATGCAAATGTAGGTGATTGTATATGTGTGCTTGTGTGTGTTTGTGTGTGTGTGTGTGTATGTGTATGTGTATGTGTAATAAGCAAATTTGCGCCATGATTTACTTTATGGCACAGGAACTCTGAATGAGGGAGAGGAGTAGGGGGCAGAGGGACAACCCAAAGTCGGTCAACGAACCAAAAAGTTGTGTTTTTGTTGCCAGGCAGATGTGCGTGTGTGTGTGTGTGTGCCTTTGTTTATGCACTTTAAACAGACTGAGAACTATTATTGTTGTTGTTGCTGTTATTCATTTCGTTTTCAATTAATGAGCAAGCATAAACAATATAAATAATATTGTAATAAAGACACCTTCCCCCACTGGCTCTATTGCCCAGCCAACTCTCCCTCTCCCTCACTCTCTGTTCCCCCCTCCCACTTGCCTTTGCCCATATAGAGAGCGAAGGCAAGCACTCGATATGCGGCGTAGTACAAAAGCCGTCATAACCACAACCAAGTCTATAAGGCTTCCGTTCAAATATGGCCAACAGTCGTCGATGTCGATGTCGATTCTGATGTTGATTCCCTGAAACACTTGACGGCTGCAGGGGCAGACGAGACACTTAAACAAGCAGAGAGAACAAAGAGAATGAGGTACAGTGGGCAGCCAGAGAGCAGAGAAGAGCGAGAGAGAGAGAGAGAGGGAGAGCGTGGTCAGTGGACAGTGGACAGCGTGGTCACTTGTCGTGGGCGTCATTGCTAAAATGACGCAACCATGTTCCGTTTTTGTTGTTGCTCTTGCTTGGTTCCACTGTGCGCTAGACTGTCTGTTCTTCAACCTGTTGAACACAATCTACAAATTTATCGACCCATTACCACAATGAGGTGGGGTTAAGTCTCTCTGTGTGTGTGTGTGTGTGTGTGCCTAACAAATTTGCATTAAATTGCTGATAATGAAGCCTCATAAAATGTGGCCCCCCTCTAAGCTGCTTAGCCACAGCCCACTGTGCAAACACATCTCTCAATGGGGGGGGGGACGCGATTCTAATTGGAAATGATTCAAAAAGAGATCAAACTAAACAGATTAGTTCGGGTTATTGATTACCTCATTGTCAGTTTCAATTCGTAAACACATTCAAATGTTTTATCTACTCCTCTGGCATGGAAATGCCTCAATGATTTGTGTTAATTGAAATAGATATTCTATATTTATAAATCGATCGATTTGTCGTTGGGAACTCATAAACAAGGCAAAGACTTCTCTGTGTGTTATTGCGCACAATTTATTGTACTTGACTTTCTTTTCCCCTCCCCTTTGCCTACTTTCAACTTGTTGGCCCGCGCCAGCCGGAAATTGTGTATTAATATAGAACACGGGCTACAAAAATAACAACAAATAGAAAAAAAACAAATACAAATATCTTTATCTGTCACATGTACGCGAGTGTAGTACACACGCTTATAAAGGCCATAACTAATTGAAACTATACTAAAGCACAACTGACTGTGGGTGTGTGTGTGTGGAGGTGTGTGTGTGTGTGTGGAGGTGTGGGTGTCTGCACTTTGGTTAAGACAAAGAGCAATTGCAGAAAAGAAAGCTGCACAAATTGAGGATCTTGAGGGAAAGAAAGAAAAAGATTTTGTAGAAAAAGAAAACAACTTAATTAGTTTCAGCAATAGATAAAGATCTGTTATAATAATTGGTATTAACAATAGTATATGCATATAATACAATTGTATATATAATACGAGTATATAGTAATAATCGCGTAGATCAATGCAAGTTATAGGAAGAGATCTATATAAATAAGAATACACTACGCACTACGACGAGTCAAGGCAAGTTCCAGGCTTGCCAATACACTTTGTTGTCATTGATTATAGCAATCTCTGGGCATAGTATATAGTATATAGAGATAAAGATCTGTAGTAATAATAATACATATATAATATAACGTAGATTAGAATGATTTCTTCATAAATATGAGAATGATACGCATTTAATTGAATTTCACCTCAAGTTTGTCAACTCTTATATACAGTTATTTGTTGGTTTAGTTCCCACACTCATGGCTAGGGTAATTAAAAACGTATACACCTTATAGAGCTGGCACAATAGAAGCGTGAGGAAAAAAGAGGAAACACAGTTCGATATTTCTAACTAGTTCGTATATCATTTGGTAAAGCTCTTAAGCCAATTACACAGTGCATCAATCATCGAAGAGCTGTACGAGTGGGCCAGTCTTATCTACATACAAACACACACACACACACACACACACACACACACACACAGAGACACCCACACACACACTACGACAAGATTCAATTGCGGGAAAAGACCCAAAGGAAGTGAACGTAGAGCAAGACAATATTAGTCACTCTGCACTTGTCGTTGCTGTTGTCTACAACATGACAATGCAGATGAGTGTGTGCAAGTGTGACTTGTCTATCTATGTATGTGTGTGTATCTGTATGTCTATGTATCTGTGTGTGTGTGTGCGTGAGTGTGTCTTGTTCGCCAGCGCGTGAAAAAATGCGTCGATTGGGGCCTTTAGGGGGTACACACAGTGAAGACCTTTTGGGCCTACCCTGTCATGTGAAGTGTTTTTTCCCGCACTCACTCAGCTAGCCCAAGCAATAACCGAACAAAAGTAAACAATAACAGTAGATGACAGAGTAAAGGTCAAGCCTAGACGAACTGCAGATGTGCTACAAAAAAATTAAATAAATAAATATAAAATATAATAAATTTATTAGCAACAACTTTTTAAAACACTTTATTACAAAGTAATTACAATCTCTCCCTCTCTTTCTTTGTCTTTCTTCACAGCACATAGACCCTGTCAGCAGAGGGTAGCGCATCCATCCAAAGTCTTAGCCATAACGTGAACTCAGACACGTCCAAAGTCAAAAGTCTTGCCATTTTATCGAATAAACAAGAATCAAGTCAACAACTACAACAACTGCCAGCCAAACAGGCGAAGCCAGGGAAGCCTAAAGGAACAACTGGAGCACACACACCTACACACACTCTCCATATACGTTTAGCAAATTAATTGGAGGCAGCAATGGAGCTGGGCCATGTTTGAACGCTTTCGTTTAGGCAACCTGAGCAGAAACTACCGATTACGCGGTGCCTCCACAGAACTGGCGCGCGACAAGAAACAGCAGAGGCAACAATGCGTCACCGTACTGTTCCTAGATGACATCACGCACACCTTTCGGATCGAGGTGAGTCCCCAGCCCTCCCCTTCCCCAACCCCAACCCCAACTGAACTTAGTCAATGCAAACTATGCCTAATTCCCAGCTTGCTCAACTGTCTTGATTTGTAGTTAAGCTCATTGAAATGCGCATAGTAATTAATTAATAATCAACTTGCGAAATTGTGTAAACAATGCAAAGACCCCGTGAAAGTCTATGGGGGAATTTGTCGTGCGTTACGTGCAGAAAGATGAGATGCATTTCAATCTCAATCTCACTTTCATTTCGGCAGTTGGAGGAGCTTGCACTCATCACTTGCACGCACTTAGCTTTGTTTCTTTAACGCAGTTGGATAATTAAGATATCGTACATACAGAGGGGGAGGAATCTAACTACGAAAATGAGTAAGAAACGTAGTCAGTAGTTTGGTGAAACTCATTTTCACTAAATTGTCAAGATAATTAGTGAAAATGACTGGCAGAGATTGCATAGAAATATAGAGAGAAAAGTCGTGGAAATATAGTACAACATTAAGATAGAAGTAACAGAGAAATAAAGATGAGAAATACAAAATACACATTGAGATAGAAGTAAGAGAGAAATAAAGATGAACAGTACATATTAAGATAGATCTGATAAACAGAAAAGAAGGCATAAATAGAACAAAGACCTGCATGCGGTGGCTTATAGCACCGCAAACACCGCAACGTATTGGAATGAATAAGGTATAGTCTTGCATATGATGAATAAGGTATAGTCTTGCATATGATGCCATACTGACAGTCCTCTCTTGCATAGTACCATATCATAAATAAGCACCAAAGATATCAACGATATCATGCATTGTTTTCTGGTGTTTTCTGACCACCGCATGCAGATCTCTCTCTTCTATGTCTTCTTTACTAGATGTCATAGTTATCTTTGCCAGTAATTTTATTATATCTTTAAGTGTTTAATATATATTTATAATTAACACAACTATCTGCATGTCTTGATCTATTCTATATATTTTACAACATTACCTTTTCTTTTTTCTTGCTTGCAGAAACGTGCGAAAGGCTCTGAGCTCTTAGAACAGGTCTTTCAATATCTCGAGCTATCCGAAAGGGACTACTTTGGTCTATTATTTCCACAGAAGCCTGGCGATGTTGTGGTGAGTGCATTAAACTGTGTGATATAGAAAGTGCCTCTATAATTTATGCTTAACTTCTTCTACTCCACCAGAGATGGGTTGACGCACAGAAGCAATTCAAGAAGCAATGCAGCAGCGTCGCGCTCGACAACGATGCCGTTCCATTATTAGAGTTTAGAGTTAAGGTGAGTAACCACTAGATATATTATATAAATCTATATATTATATATTTATATACTGTTTGCCTTCTTCTTGTACAGTTCTTTGTAAGCGACCCGAGCCGTTTGCAGGAGGAGTTCACACGCTATCAGTTCTATCTGCAGATCAAGCGCAACATACTCCATGGCCAGCTGCCTTGCTCCAGCAACACGCAGTGCCTGCTTGCCAGCTACACAGTACAGTGTAAGTAGAGAGTTCAAGATGTACCTCAAACTCCAACTAATCTCTCTCTAAACTCTCTCTCTCCTACTCGCAGCTGAACTGGGCGACTTCAATGCCGTGGAGCATCAGCCGGGGTACCTGAGTGGCCTGCAGTTGTTGGCAGAGCAAAGCCCGGAGGCAGAGCGTAAGATCTGTGAGCTGCACAAGCTGCATCGTGGTCAACTCCCAGCGGATGCAGAATACAATTATCTGGAGCATGGCAAGCGCTTAGAACTGTATGGCATTGATCTGCACAAGGCCACCGACTCGAATGGCAAAGATCTGCAGTTGGGGGTCTCTGCTGTGGGTCTGCTGGTCTTCCAGCATGCACTGCGCGTCAACACATTCTCCTGGAGCAAGATGGTGAAGGTGTCGTTCAAGCGCAAGGATTTCTTTATCCAACTGCGCCGGGAGCCCAGTGAGAGCTATGACACGTTGCTTGGCTTCGGCATGATAAGCCATAAGCATGCGAAGGCATTGTGGAAATCGTGTGTGGAGCATCACAGTTTCTTCCGGCTGAAGAGGCCGCATCGCTTGTCGCGCTTCCTCAACATCAGTCTGGGCAGCAAGTTCTATTACTCGGGTCGCACTGAGTTGCAGGCGGTGCAGGAGTCGAAGCAGCGTGGACGCATACACAAGGTCTTTGTACGCTCCCCCAGCAAGCGACTGCTTGCTGCTGGTCAAGGAGTGGGAGGAGGAGGAGCAGCAGGAAGCTATGCCGATGGTAGTGGACAGCAGAATGGCACTGGCAGCGGCTCCGACAGCACTGCCTCGCACAATGGCAAACCGTCCGCATCCACCATACTGACCATCACAAAAACAAGCCGTCCACATGACACGTCCAAGGTAACGTCCAAACAGGCCGATGCAATGCCACGCAAGGCCTGGGAGCAGCACAGCGATGAGTACGATATACAACTGTAAGTGATAGAAGGGGAATCTCTGCCTGGAATACCTCTTAATGAACTCTTCTCTCTCTCTATCTTTCTCTCCCAGCGATGTTGGCTTCATTGAGCAGTGCACGAGACGCTTTGAGTCGGGCACACCATCGCCCATGCCACCAGCGTATAGCTCCGGCCAGCACAGTCCGCTGCTGCTGCCCACCACCATAGCAGATGCAGTGGGACAAGCGCAACCGGAGAGTGGCAGCGATCTGATCACTATGCGTCTACTGGCAGACGAGCAGGGTCGTTATGGGTTCAATGTAAAAGGTGGCGTAGATCTGGGTCTGCCTGTGCAAGTGTCCAAGGTGGTGCCACACACACCTGCTGATCGTTGTTCGCCACGTGTGTGTGAGGGCGACGAGGTGCTCATGATCAACGGGCGGGATGTGATCGGCCTGCGCCACGAGCAGGTGGTGGCCATGATACGTGATTGCCGGCATCAGTCCAATGGGGAGTTGCTGCTGACAGTGCGACCAAAGCGTTCGGCGCCATTGCTGATGGAGGAGGAGCCTCTGTATCAGTATGTGCCCGAGACAGATGAGATTGGTTCGCATTCGAATCTGCTCGATGGCGATGAGCTCTTCCGACAGAGTCTGTTGCTGCTCAGCGATGGACTTGCGTCGGGGGCACTGCTAGCCCAGTATGAGCTCATGTATCGCAAGAATCCCGACTTGGCCATCACGGAGGCACGCAAACCTGCCAATGCGCCCAAGAATCGCTATCGGGATATATCGCCTTGTAAGTGAATCGGGGAATACTCAAATGAATCATCTATTTAATGTTGTAATCCCTTTTTTAGATGACTGCACTCGGGTGTCGTTGGTCAACTCACTGACTGGGGACTATATCAATGCGAACTATGTAAACATGGAGATACCAGGAGGCGTGGTCAATCGGTATATTGCCACACAGGGACCGCTGGCAAGCACCACCACTGACTTTTGGCGCATGGTGCAGCAGGAGAGCAGTCATCTGCTTGTTATGCTCACCACTGTCATGGAGGCGGGCAGACAGAAGTGTCATCAGTATTGGCCTGTCACGGGAGACGAGCTGCAGCTGGGCGATGGCTTCTCTGTGCGTTGCTTGAGTGAGAAACCGGATGAGACTGGCAGCTTTGTCTTTCGTGAGTTTGTGCTGCGGGATAAGCACGAGCAGCGACACATACATCACATGCAGTACCTTGCCTGGCCCGATCACTGTGTGCCCTCCGATCCTAATCTGTTTCTGGAGTTCACTGAACGTGTGCGTGCCGCACGCAATCGTACACTGTTGCAGGAGATTGAGGAGAGTCTGAAGCAGGTGCGACTGCTCGATGCGGATGCAGATGACAACGGGGGCCTGATGAGCGAGCGCAAGTGTGCGGCCAGCAATGGTGCCACGCCCGAGGATGAAACTCCTGTCTCCACCAGCGTGCATCAGTAAGAGATGCCCCTAAATTGATATCAATTTATAGACTCATGTTTCGTTGCAGATGCATTAGCGCCGCCAATCCGCCCGTGATTGTTCACTGCTCGGCGGGCATTGGACGCACTGGTGTGCTCATCCTAATGGACACCGCCCTGGCGCTAATGGAGGCACACGAGCCTGTCTATCCGCTGGACATTGTGCGCACCATGCGTGATCAACGTGCCTGCATGGTTCAAAATGTGGTATGTGTATGCAGGAATCCTACAGATGCAGATACAATGTAGAGATCTTAAACTAATCCTGCTCCTCCTTGCAGAGTCAATATCGCTTCGTTTGTGAGTGTATTTGTGCCGCCTACATGAAAATCCAGCGCAGCAGTGCAGCCATCCATGACGAGGACGACTAAGAAGCCGCAAACTGCCGCCCCCCCCCAACAAGTTCTACTAGTGGACAATCTATAACATACACATCTTCCTGTCTATATATACACACTATATATATATATATATATATACATATATATATAAAATATCCCGTCTAGCATGACGCCTTTGATTACTCTCAATCAATCTTTATCAATTATTATACATATATATTCTTATTGAATCAATCGTATTGTTAGTACACTCCCGTAGATTATTATTATGTACTATTATCATTATTGTGTCTATATATATCTATCTATCTATATCTAATGTATGTACTCTATTCGTATATCGTAAAATCGACTCTGTATATTCGCATATGGGCAATAATCCACGCAAGTGCTGCTGAAAACTCTAAGGAATCAATTCTAAATTTTACAATACAACAACAACAACAAAGAGAACAAAACTACCTAAAAAAACAAAATACAACAAAATGCTTAAGGCGTTAATTGCATTATTTATTTACCCCAAAGTTGAGACTACAGAGAAATATATATAAATATAATAATAAATTTAAACAAACAAGAATGAGAAGTAAAAACTGTTAGTATTTTAGCACCAAATTAAATTCGTATGTCTATTTATGCTGAGAAAACAGAAATAAAAATTATTATAAATAAATTGCAATGAGGAAACCAATTGAGAAAGTGTTTATGTTATTATTGAGTTTATTTAAATATGTGTAATATAATTAATGTGAATTCTGGTTCTGGTTCTATCAATGCAGCTGGCCATGGAATCTTCATTCATGGAAAATTTATTTGTAAATTTTCTATAAAAATATGTTCAATATTAAAGTTGAATTTTAAAAATCATTTGTAAAAACTATTGAAAAAAAAAAAACAAAATACAAAATGGAAAGCAATGCCAATAAAAACGGATCCATGACTGCCGCAGGCGAGGATGTTGTAGAAGTGGAAGAGACCGAGGACTTTCACGAACTGGAGGAGTTCAACGATGTGGACGATGTGGCCTCGGGCAGCCAGAATGGTTGCCAGAAGAAGGCGCAGCGCTTTGAGCTCAAGAAGTGGGTCGCGCATGCGCATTGGTCATGGGACGTGGCGGTAGATAACTGTGCCATCTGTCGCAATCACATCATGAATCTGTGCATCGAGTGCCAGGCAGATCCCAATGCCAACAAGGACGAGTGCACTGTGGCATGGGGTGAGTGCAATCATGCCTTCCACTATCATTGCATTGCACGCTGGCTGAAGACGCGCCACGTCTGCCCGCTGGACAACAAGGAATGGGTCTACCAAAAATACGGCCACTAACTAAATTCGAAATCAAGTGAAGTCAAGTGTATTTTGTATTTGAATCTTTCTCTCTTTTTTTGGAAATATATATTTTAGTGAATGTGTAAATGAAGAGTGACTAAACTGCAGCCTGCAGTTGCTGCTCCTGCTCTGTGCCGAGCAGCTGTTGCGCTGTGGGCCGTGTGCCAGTGAGCAGCTCCAATTGTGTGAAGAGCGAGTCGCGTTGCTCGGCCAGATTCGCATACTTCTGCTGCAGCTCCTTCTCGCGTTCCATTTGCCGACGCACATCCTCCTGCAGCGACTCCAGGCGACGTGGCACAGCTATGGCCTCCTGCTCGCCCAGAAACCGGAAGGTCGAGAGGGACAGCGAGTTCTGTTCGATCTGTGCATACGTATCCTGCAGCTGTTTGATTAACACCTGAGCACGCGCTTGATATCCGCCCGTAAGAATCTTCAGCTTCTTCTCAATCTTGCCACAGCGTTTGGCCTCCTTGGCCATGTGACGGCGATTCTGTTCCAGTCGCTTCTCTGCCGACTCCAGGCGATCCTTTTTGCTGGCCAAGTTGGCGCGTGTATAACGATGCTGTGAGGGCAAATAGAGCACCTGGCCGAGGCACTCCTGCCACACCTGAGCGTACACATCTAGCGGGAGTTCGCCATGTGCCATGCGCTCCTTAACCACTTCCATTTCATCAGAGAGCATCTTCTTGGCATCGGCCAACTCCTCCTCGGATATCTCCTCATACGGATTGGCCTTGAAGTAGCTCTGCAGTTGCTCCAGCTTGTGCTGCGACTGTCCGGGCACAGGATCCTTTACAGAATCATATACTGAAAGAGAAGAAGTATCAATAAGTGGTTCAGTTGCTCTAGAGCTTCCTTCCTTCCTACTCACGCTGCATGGTGATCATTTCGTGCTTGATCAGCTCCTCCGCCTGCTGTTGCTCGGTTAGATTCTGTTTCTCGGATTGGGGACGCAGAATCTTGGTGTTGACCTCAGTGGGTCGAGGCAGACTGCGTTGAATGACCTGAGAACGCTTTGCCAGTTCACGTTTCCGTTGCGCCTCCTGCTCGGCCAGCAGGCGTGTATCCACATCCGCCTGATCCTCCACTGCAGGCTCTGTGCTCGTCTCCATGGGTTCGCTATCCTCCTGCTCAGGCACCACAATCTCGTAGTCGTTGCGTGGAGCTGGCAACGTGGAAAAACCTTCGCGCAGTGTTGACTTCAGTTGCTTCTGGTAGTTCTTGTACACTGCTGGCGTCTCAGTGACCCCCATGTTCTCCTCCGCATTGATGCTCAGCTTGTCGCGCACATAGGCAGGAGTTGCGGCGCCATTAGCTGCTGCTCCAGTCTTGGCCACAGGCACCAGTGCACCCGAGGCGGGTGTGAGGAAGCCAGCAGGCGTGGCAGCTCCACCGCCTTCACGCTGCGTGCGGAAAGGCGTTGCAATGACTGTGTTGGGCGTGGCAATCGAAGCCGCCTTGGGCAGCACGCTAGAGAAATCGGACTCATGCAGCGGCGTATTGGTTCCTCCCTTCAGCGGTGTCTCTGTGTGCGTGAGCGCCATCATGTTCTGTGCCTCCTGCATAATGCGATCTGTGTAGGGTGCAGGTGTACGCGGCGTGGCCGACACCTGAGGCGTGATGGAGTAGTCCGCGAGCAAAGCATCTGTCGTCTCTATGCCACTCTCGCCGGCAATCTCCTTGGCCATCTCACTAGCACGTCCCAACTTCACCACCTGCTGCAGCTCCATGTCGGAGATCTGCGGCGTGGGCAGCACCAGCTTGGAGCGCTTTCGCTCTGGTTCCATATTCTGCAACATGGCGGTGGGCACCTCGTTCTCCTTGCGCTGCTTGAGCTTCTGTTTGTCACGTTTGCGTTCGCGCTCCTCCTTCTCAGAGCGCAGTTCACCGTCCAGATCCTGTTGCCGCATCTTGTTGAAGTCTGGTTCCTTCTTCTGCAGATGCTCCTCAGATGTGTCATAGAAACCTGCAGCCGGTCGCTTCTCAAAGGGAATCTCTGCGTTGTAATCGATTCCCTTAATGCGCTTGCGATTGCCGCTACCGATGCCAGCGGCACGCAGCTCACGACGCTTCTGCAGCGTGGCCAGGCGTCGTGCCTCCTCCAGCTGCTTCTCACGTGCCTTGCGCTTTGCCTTCTTACCCTGCGTGTTGGCAAGACGGGCACGCGCCTCTGAGAGCATTTCCAGCTCGTCTTCGTCCATGTCTTTGGGATCAGGTCGTGCCGGTTTTGTTTCCGGATTGGGATCAATTTCACCGGGCTTTAGTTTGCGCGGATCGTCCATTGTGTCCTCGCCATCCTCCTTGCGCTGCGCCTGGTCGCTATATCGGATAATGGAGAATGATATTTACAGCACTGCCAAGGTATAAACATTGTTGCACTTACAGTAAGTATTCGTATCGCTCCAGGCACTGTGCTGCAGTGCGTCCAATAATTGGCGCTATGGTGCGCCACTGCGTCGGCATCAGCTTGGCCAGATGCAGCAGCTTCTCATCTTCCTCGCGCGACCATTCGGTCTTCTTGATGCTCGGATCCAACCATTCGTACCAACGCGCCTTGCATTGTTTTGCGGACTTACGATGCAGCAATGAGGCAATACGACTCCATTGATTTTTGCCATATTTCATTACCGCCGCCTTGAGAATCTCATCCTGTAAGGGAAAGCGTGCTTTGTATTATACATGCTGCAAATTTCTTTTCCACTTACCTCTGTGTTGCGCCAAACGCCGCCTTTTATCATTATGCGCGGCATCTTGTTGTTTTTTGTTTAATTCTCGTCAATAAACAACAAATATATATTAAAAACTCTTAAAAGAATATAGTTAGTTTTGCGCTGTCGGCAGCCGCTAGTGCTGTGCCAAAAAACAATTGAAAATATCGATAGCACGGCGGCAACTCTACAGTGGCATCGATGTATTTGTGAGTGGCTTGCCATTTGAGTAATTCAGTGTTAGTTAAGTCATTAACATTATTGATTTATCGATGTATCGATGCTTTTCTATGTAGTATTTTTTGATGATTATCGATAACTTGCTTGCTATCGATGCTTTGCAAATGTTTCGTTGTTGTTGTTGTTATCAGATGTTTTGATATGATATCAGATCAGCGCTTGCCACTGCTTTTTGTCAGCAAATTATAATGCGGAGTTAACAAAATGCAATTCTAAACAATTCCACATGCATTATAACAACATGAACGATGCGGATGTGGCCTTTCCGAGCTTCTATAGCACACTAGGCAACCACCAGGTGAGCACTCTACTCCTGACCGTTGTTGTTGTTTGTTGTCAAGTGAGATGGAACATGCCCCATTCGCTGTTGTTGTTGTTGTTGTTGTTTAGCTACAGCTTCAGCATGCAGAACTGTCGCTGTCCACACCCATCCACTGTCTGGAGCACGATCATTTCACCGGTCTGTTTGACGATGACCAATCCAGCCTGCTGCCAGTGTCAATAACAACAACAACATCATCGGCGTCCACATCAGCCTCGATATCGACATCGCACAAAGATGCTGCTGCTGCTGCTGTCTGCATACCCTTTGTGCAGATCCACACCACCGATCTGCAGCAACAACCGGAGCCAGAGCGTAGCTATCGCAATGGCTTTAGACGCAAGACGGCAGAGATCAAATCCGAAGCGGAGCTCATCAAATCCGAGCTGGCCGAGGCGGCTGCCAAGGAACGCATCAATGCAACGCCCACGCCACCCACTGCGAAGACAATTAGCGGCGATGCTTGCACAGACTTGGCCACACTGGCCACAAGTGCCTGCCTGCACAAGTGCCCCAGCTGCCCGTTCCTGAGTCTTTGCCAGCTCAAGGCACAAACGCACATCGCCAGCTGCTTCGGCGTGGATGCCCAACAGCACTTGCAGTGTCCAGGTGAGTGCAAGTCTCTAGTAATCCAGTCTGGCATGACTTATTCAATCTTCCCCTTCATCTCTTTAGGTTGTGCCAATGTTTTCTACAACATTGACGTGCTCAACTTGCATCTGAGTGCGGATCATCAGCTGGAGCCACAGGAGATCTCCACGCTGACTCTAAATGGAAGTGGCAAGCCCAATGAAACGGGTAACAAGAAGGCGCAACAGGCACAGTCGCTGCAGGAGCCCAAGAGTCGTATCTTTATCAAGAACGTGGATTGCCTGCGGGAACCGCTACGCTTGCAGGAGGAGAATCAACTCAGCGACTTTCTGCCACTGTTGCCCTCCCCGCCAGGCGTTAGCTCCGGCAATATACTAGATCTGCTCAACGTTGTAGAGGTTGTGGAACAGCCGGAGCCAGTTGCTGTTAATCAGAAGCCAGCGGGACAAAAGATTTCCATCAAAAGTGTCGATGTGCTGCGGGAGCCAGCGCTGTTGCCCTACGATTTTCAACAGCAGCTGCCATCGCTGCCCGCGCTAATGATGAGCAGCAGCAGCAGCAACAACAACAACATGCTGGATGTGCCTGTGGTGGATCCAGAGAAGCCGCGTCAGCCCAAGATCTACATACGCAATGTGGACATTCTAAAGGAGCCAATGCTCTTGCCAGGCTTCACCGCCTCCACAGTGAATCGACCCACAGATGTATTCCCAGCTGAGACTCTGCTGACGCCAACAGGACCCGTGGGTTCTTTGCCAGGATTTGAGCCAGCATTGGCACCGCTGGCCAACATGTGCAGTGAGGCATTTAATTTTGAAGCCAGCAACAACTTCAGCGCCTTGGACCTTGACTTTGGTGTGGACTTTGAGCATCAGGTGCCACTGGTAACGGAAGCAACACCTCCGCCGCCACCGCCACCATCAACAGCAGCTACGCAGATCTCGCTGGCCAACGGCGAGCAGCTGGTGGAGCTGGCAGTAGCGCCGCAGAGCGTAGAGCTCAACACGCAGTTGGCAAGTTATCTGCCTGTGGTTGCTCCTCCTCCTGCTGCTGCTGCTGCTACAAAGCAGAAGATCTTCATCAAGAACGTGGACATACTGAAGGCTCCACAACGTGGCACGCTGCATCTGCGCACTGTGGATGAGCTGAATCTGATGAACCGCAATGAGGTGGAGCATCTGATTGTGCCCAATCGGGAGCCACTGCCGATGGAACTGCCACTGCATGCAGCTGCCGCTGGAGCGGCACTGGAGCCATCCCTGGTGGACTTTCATCAGCATGCGCAGCAGGCAGCAGCGGCGCCAACAGCGCTGAGCTACGACGATAGCTACGATCTGGCTGAGGATCTGGAGTGCTGGCCCTGGATGGAGGAGGGAGTGCCGGCGGCAATTGCAACTGTTGACACGGAGCAAGAGGCAGCGCCGCTGGAGCTGCCACACAATGCTGAGGATATGCTAATCAAGGATTACCAACAGTTGTACGCCACGCCAGATGTGTGCACTGCAGTGCCTCCACTGGTGCCAGTGACAGTTTCTCCAGTTGCCCCAGCTGCTCTGACGCCTGTGGACAATCTGAGTTGTCTGCCAGTGCCGCCGCTGGTGCCGCTAGTTGCAGATGCAGCCACTGCTGCTGCCTGCCCCGAGAAGCCTGCGCGCATTTATGTTGCCAACAATTTGCTGCCCGCTGCTGTGGAGCCAACGCTGGCGGCTGGCGGCACCTCAGTGCGTGGTCGACCCTATGGCGCCAAGCAGACGGGACAGAACAAGCGTCGTCCCATGCAGGGCGTGCCACTGAGTGTCGAGGGAGGCAAGTGCACTGTGGACGGTTGCATGTTCCGCTTCAAGTCGCCGGCGACTCTGGACTATCACGGACGTTGCCACAACGGGGCACTGGGCTCAGCTCAACCCATGATCTGCCCGGAGTGCAGATCGACACAGTTCAGCAATTGGAACTGCCTGCACACGCATCTGTGGCGCACACATGAGATCGACATGGAGCTCTACTGCTGTCAGCTGTGCAGCTTCAAGACGCCCATCTACTCGAGGCTGGTGAACACGCACGCCAAGATTCACTCCGAGGAGCGCAACTACAAGTGCACGCAGTGTGGCAAAGGGTTCAAGAACACCAAGCAGCTGAAGAACCATCGTCGGCTGCATCGCACCCAAGGACTGGGCATGGCCAAGCCCAGCAGCAGTGCAGATGAGCTGCTGCCCCCCGAGGCGACAACTGTGCATCGTTGCGAAGACTGCAGCGCGGTCTTCAAGCATCGCAAGACACTGCGCGAGCATCTCTGCAAGCAGCGCAACGAGCAGCCACAGTGCAGTGTCTGCCAGGTGAGTCTGCAGAGAGATCTATGCCAGACTCAGGCACGAAACTAATCCCCTTCTCTTCTCTTCTCTTCTGCAGCGCGTCTTCAGCTCGAAGAGCAGCCTGAAGCTGCACATGCGCAGCCACCAGGCGAACAAGCGCTTCAAGTGCGAGAAGTGTGAGCACGAGGCGAACGACCACAACGCCTTCCGGCGTCATCTTGCCACCCATCGGGAGCCCAAGCGCTATGCGTGTCCACACTGCGACTTTCGTGCCATACAGAGCACAGCATATCGGGTAGATTGAGCATATAGATACTCCTCTATATTCCCCTTTACTAATCTCTTCATCCTCTTCCCTCCACAGATACATCTGCAGAAGCGTCACCCGGAGCAGGAGCTGTCCACCATCATCTACAAGTGCAACGTCTGCAGCTTCTCGAGCATCAATCGCGGCCTGCTGCTGGTCCATCAGGCCAAACATGATGCCGCTCCTCAAGGCGCCGTCGAGTCATCAAAGATCAAAGTGAAGAGCAGTCTTCTCCTGGCACATTCCACGGATATAAGCGAAGTCAAGCAACTGGATGAAGTGGCCTTTGTGCCGCCAGACAGCGCCCAGCTGCTTGCCTAATCCCCATGCGGACTATGCTATATATATATATATCTGTATCTGTACACACACACACAAAGTGCCGGCGTCACAATGCGAAAGAGTTTAGCTTTAAGATCCATTTTATACCAAAATTTCATATACCAATGTTAGTTATGTCTAAGGATCTATACACAAACAAAGAACATATTATTTGTATATATATTCATGTTCTCTGAGCTGTAAATATGTGTATTCTCTTGTTTCTTTGTTTTGCTGCAGTCTGCAGCCACTTAGATTAGTTGATCATGGTGTTGTTATTGTAAATATGTATATCGAACAAAACAATATATATAGAATTCATATATTTAAGCAAAGCTTGCAATGTTCTTATGCTATACTTCCTCCTGCTGTTGGTGATCATCTAAGTATAGATCGAATCGGATTGACTGCACTCGACAACATACCAGGCGCACAGAAAGCAGCAGCAAGTATCTGCAGTTGGGCATGAGCACGTGGCAAGTCATTCTAATAGTTATTTATTATTCTTTTCATCGCACTTCGCAGGTGGTAGGCGCTTGCTGCCGATGCTGTTCACCTGCATGTCGTCTGCTGTGACAAACACAAAGTGTACTCGACTGTGATATATTTATACAATATTATGTGGACGGTTGCTGTGCTTACACTTGCAATCAAATTATGCATGTCAGATAGATTTTTAAAGAGTTACGGCACTAAATTTGGTAGTCGTAGCTCTTATAGTCGCTGAGATCCAGATTTAAATTAGAGGTCTGCATGAGTTCATTCACAGAACTCTAACAATTCAAATGAATTCAAATTAAATTGAATTGATGCGAAGTAGACAATGAAATGAAGTTGTGTGACAGAGCGTAACTCTGGAGTCTCACAGCAGGCTGAGCTGAAATTAAAGGCTAGAATGACTGAGGGCAAAACGGAGTGAAAGATTCAGAAATGTCAACAAGCTGCGAATGTTTCGAATAAGTAGTAAATGTTCTTATACAGTATACAGCAATCGCCCAACTCTTCAGCTGATTTTGTGCGACTGAGTCGAACACGATTGTACTCATTCATTCAAATCAAGTTGGCTATGCATGCCAATTCATAATGAACCTTCTCCATTCGAGTGTGTCATATACGTACAGACAGACTGATATGTCTATATTGAATCTGCTGTTGGTGCTGATAAGGAATATATAAACTTAAAGGGTCGACGCCTTCTACTTAAGACTGTTTCATACATTTTCTGTTGACACAAAGTTATAATACCCATCTACCCTTTGAGTAGTGGGTATAAAAACACAATTAGTGCCCGCGGGTGATGTTTATTTATTGCATTATGAACTTCTTATTATTGACTTCTTGTTTTGTTTCCCTCGACTTGACTAATATATATATATATATATTCCATTCGGCTGGTATTTGCTGTCAGCCAAATAACTCGGGTCGGTTATACAGACGGAAATTCGTATATCAACTGATAATATAATACACTTGGAGGGATCTTTTACGACTTCTTCTGCCTAAGATTTGTATACATTTGCCGAAGAGTTAATATATTGATTTTAAAACATTTCAAGAGCTGCAAGTGTATTTCAGGTTTCCTGGTCTGCAGTCTCTTTATGGTGATAATTATATGTCTGTATAACTATTTTTGTAATCAATCCAAACGGTGTTGCGATTAAGTGATTATAGCAATTCGATTGTCTAACACTTTTGGGGTATTACTTATGCACAAGTGGGTTGTTCCTTGGTGCACGCAACCTTGTGTTGTATGCCTTATAAAAAGACTTGTAATATGTGAAGGATGTGCCTGAAGAAATGAAGAGACTGCTGCGAGTGGTTCAGCGATTGTCGCCTTCAAATGCGGCAGACGGCAGACTGGGATCCATCGAGCTGGACTTGTGGCTTGCCCACTTGGTGGGTCTGCCGCTCTTGGGTCTGAAGCAGGAGACGCGTATGCAGAAGACATTCTTTGCCATATACGGTGGCCTCATGCAATCCGCACTCGTCTGCTATATATGCCTCTTCGAGCTGTACGATCTCTTTCTCAACTGGCACGATCTGGATGCAATGACACAGAATGCAGTGTTGTCACTGACCCACGTGGTCTACTTGCTGAAGGTGAGCAGCTTCAAGCTTCATCCTGGACAATTCCTTGACTTCTTTCTCGTTCATTTAGCTGCTCAACATCTGCTATCACTATGCCAGTCTCAAGCAGATCATCTCCAAGCTGCGCAGCATAACTCGGCAATGTGTGCTGTCCAAGAAGCAGATGGAAGCCTTTCACAAGTCAGAAGTCGAGAGCAAAATGGCCAATCTCATATACTTCAATCTTGTGCTGACCCCTGGCGCCATGGGGCTGATTTGGATTATGATCTGTGAGAGAAAGAGAAGCCTTAAATTATTTGTATGGCATATTATCATTTCATTTTGAATTACCCTCTCAGTTCCGGAGGACTTTGCCGGCAATCTTTTTCCGTATCGAGCAGAGTTGCCACATTTTCTGCCTGCCACTCTCAAACACTTCTATATGGGACTGAGTGTTGCCTTCTCGGCGCTGGCGATCACAACAATTGATACACTGAACGTCCTACTTATGAATCACATCTGCATGCACCTGAAGGTGCTCAATTTGGCCTTCGACGAGCTTCTGGAGCCGAGGGTGGATCCCTACGAGTGGCTGCTCTCCATAGTGAGGTATCACTGTGAGCTAATTGTGTAAGCTGCCTCCATAGTTTATACCCAATACTGTATACAGTATGTCAAGAAACACTTTACACATATATACATAACTTTAGCATGCATATACAGTGTAAAGAGTTACTTGACTCACTGTATGTATAAAGAGTAACTTGACAGACTGTATGTATTCTCCCTTCTCCAGTCTGCGCCAGAAGGTCGAACGCATCTTCAGCCTTCCTGTCATGCTGCAGTTTGTCAGCTCCGTGGTGATTGTTGCCATGACTGCCTTCCAGGTGATTGTCGTGGGAAATGGCTCGAAGAGCTCGATTATTATGGATCTCCTGCTGTGCTGTGTGCTCTGTCAGCTGTTTGTTTACTGTTGGTTCGGCAACGAGGTCTACGAACAGGTTATAACAACAACAAATATTTGAAACAAGCTGTTATCGTTAATCGATTTTTATACGCAGAGCAAAACTCTCTCCATCTCCGGCTTCGGTTGCAGTTGGCACAATTTCGATGGAAAATGCAAGAGAATTCTCTTGATATTCATGATAAATGCGGAACGTCCTTTTCTCTTCACTGCTGGCGGCTTTATGGGTCTTACTTTGCCGAGTTTCACCTATATAATTAGCAAATCGTACTCAATTGTGGCAGTACTCAGGCAAATGTACAGCCGTGCTTAGATAATTTATCAGCCTACCGCCACCGACACACTTGTTTGAATGAGTACGCGCAATACATTGTGCGTGAATAAACTAGAATCACTAAGTATCGAACATGTTAGTGTTAGAATCACCTCAAACAGCGTTAAAGTTGTTTGCACTGGTTTTTTGATCCAGCCGCCCCAGTGCCCGAAGCATTGAGAATAGAGACTTCGGCTGCACGCTCGGCTGGGGCAGCTGCCTGTTCGGCTCTCAGTACAAAAGCGCATAACATCAAAAAACTGCATCAGTCGCACAACGGCTCTCGACGCGGAAACACAAAATTGACTTCAGGCTGCCAGCGCGCTGGCCGAAGCATTTGCCTGTTGACTAACTTCACAAGCAACGCATACATTCATTTGCGAGCTTGTGCATACATAGCACACATACATTGAAACGATGGCTAGCGCATAAAAATATGCCCACGCTCACTGTTTCGCTGTCGTTGTGCGACTGACTCACCAATGAGAGCCGATCGCTCACTCGTGAAACACTTCGGGCCCGGGGGTCATAATAAACCGAAGACCACTGGGCAACTACTTTTCGCTGTTTAAGTATAAGAATATTTTTAAATAGTCAGCAAAAAAATTCATAAATTTCAACAACAATAATCAGGCATTTAGCCGTTTTGACCCTAAATATGTATTAAGCTATCGGGTTTTTTTCCGTTTTCCA
Organism: Zaprionus vittiger; assembly: GCA_018904025.1. NCBI lineage: Eukaryota > Metazoa > Arthropoda > Insecta > Diptera > Drosophilidae > Zaprionus > Zaprionus vittiger. The sequence goes on along the minus strand of JAEIFQ010001142.1, from coordinate 608,174 downwards.
GCACTATCTTCATCATATGCGTCTGCGACGCTGTGTACTTTAGAGGTGTCCAAATATCGATGTTTGGAGACATCGATTTTTCGATATTTTTCACCAAAAATTATTATCGGAAAAAATTAATATTTTTATTTACACTGGAAAATATAAAAAAAACATTTATTTATTGTTAAATTTTGGGTTGTCTTTATATCGGCATAGCGACATTTCTCCGCCGACATATCTCCGCCTAGTACACTTTTCGGGCGGAATTATGTCGCTTTTTTCTGACGGAGCTATGTCGTTTTGCAAACGTCATATCTTCGAGCGGAGGTATGACGTTTTCTAAACGACATTTCTCCGCCGAACTAAAAACGACATAGCGGAGCTATGTCGCTTTGAAACGACATTATTCCGCGCGGAGATATGACGTTTCAAACGACATAACTCCGCGCCACTAAGCAATTTGCACAACAATGTTTGTTGTTGTCTTTGTGGCTAAACGGATCCACGTCTCGCGCAATCATTATCATAATAACTCGGTCAATTTTTTCTTTCTTTGCCAAATTTGACGGGTACTCTGATTTATATTGAGGTATTTAGTCAACCCCGTAGATTGACTCACCGTTTCAACTGTAATTAAATTTGGGTGAATCCTTTTAAGGTGTTCTGTGACGGACCTGAAAACATCGATAGACGAAAACAAATATCGATTTTTCAGAAAATTTTGAAAATATCGATTTATCGATGTTAGCATCGAAATTTCGGCACCTCTAGTGTACTTAACGTAGACTGCGAATTGTTGTTGTTTTACGCGGTTGTTTAACTATTTAGATAAGTTGGCGAATCGCTTTACCTTGTTTGCCTGAGCACAGGTATGTATTGCAAGAATGTTTGTTGTTGTTTGTACTCATTTTGGCAATCGCTGATGTCAGAGTAGCTTGACATGTATTCAAGCAGAAAGACAGGAAGAATGAGAAAGATTCGTGTTCACTATTTGTACGCTTTAAAACATAAATTTTATTCTTCAATTAAAATTTAAATTTGTAGACGAAGAAATTGTCCGAAGTCCGTCTCTTGATAAACAATGAACAAAGGGGAGTATACATGTTGAATTTAATATTCGACTGTTGCTCTTCGCGATAGCACGTCCCAATCCCAGTGTTCTCAGCAAAAATTGGCTTCTTTTTTTTCTTGATCAATTACATTTTTTGAATTAGTTCTTGTGGAACATGAGATCATTTTGCTTTTAAAGTGGTTTAAATAAGGAATTCTGGAACTACCATATGCGGTTGTAAATCTATTAAATAAAAAAGAAGGCGGTAAGAAAGTATGAGATACATAAGTATTCATGTATTCATTGTGTTGTGCCGAGTCACAGAGTTCGTCTGCCTGTGTGAACGCACAGATCTCAGCTATTATAAAAGCTAGAGTTACCAAATTTGGCAGGAAGACTCCTGTGTACCATAATTAATTATTTTCAAAATTCATTAAAAAAAAACTAGTTGCTACCGAGACATAATTCATTCACCTTAATTCATCAAAATTATAGCATTCTGATTTTAATTCCTTATATACGGTTTGGTGTCTTGAATCGCGGTGAACATTTAACATTTAACCTTTAACCAACTCCAACCAAATCATCTTCCATAATTATTTGACGAGTTATTTAAAAATGTTCATAAATTCAATTCAGTTTGAATACAGACGAACAGACAGACACGACTGCATCGACTTGACTTTATATTTAACTATCGTTTAAATTTGATATTGGGAATTATAATGTCTTCCAAATGTGAATGACCTTACTGTCGGGCATATCCGACTGTAGCCTTTGCATGGAATATTTCCACAGCCTAAAAATAAAATTTTCTGAGAAAATCTGTATGCAAATATATATACTTGATGTATGATATAAGCACTTTTGATGTTCTTTCTATCCATTGAAAACTTAAACATTTGTTATGTTTACCAGATGTGTACAGATACAAACAAATACAGGGTGATACAGATACAGTGGATCGCGCCTTGAACATTTTTGAAAAACTGTTACAAACATATTATCGCACGAATAAATATTTAACCTAACCTTTTGTATACATAACCACATAAGATTAAGAAGATAAGCATAATAAAACCTTAAACCGCGTGCGTCTCTAATCGCAGCTACAAAACTATATGGATATGAATATATATATATATATATATATATATATATATATATATATATATATATATGTATATTGTCAGATAAATAACCAGAACCAGCCAAGAACACAAGCGTAAATTTACCCTTCGACCATTGAAAATGGTCACAAAAGGGTATACTAACTTTGTGGTAATGTATGTAACAGGCGGAAGGAGGCGTGGCAGACCCCATAAAGGATATATATTCTTGCTCAGGATCACTAGCCGAGGCGATTTAGCCATGTCTGTCTGTCTGTCCGGATGTCCGGATGACTAGATGAACGCACAGATCTCAGCTACTATGAAAGCTACAGTTACCAAATTTTTTAGGAAGACTTCTGTATACTATACGCTGATCAAGTTTATTTCAAATGTTAGGTGCCACGCCCACCGCCCCCGCAAAGCAATAATTTAATTTTTGAACTCAATTTATAAGCGCTGTATAAAAGATACAACTTTCTGACTATAACATAACATGAAATATCTACGTATTTTCTAAATTGCAATCCGATCGGACCATAAACACAGAAGTTATTTAAGAAAGTGTGGGCTTAAAACCAAGTGCTTCTGTCTGAAATAATTTTAAAGCATGTGCATATGTATAAGTGTATGAATTTAATAAATGATACTACATCGAAACATAGGTCGAAGGGTATCCCACTGTCGCGTGCCGCGCAACTGTTGCTTTTCTTCCTGGTTTTCAAACTAGAATGTCAAACATTTTGTGTGCAATCGGCAAGGAAGTAAATGTAGCGAGTATATGACAGTCGAGCAACCCTTTGCACTTCCTACTTCTGTGCATGATAAAACGACAATTGAGATAATTTCAAAAGTACATATGCTTTTGTGTACTTTAATGGTGAATCATGGAATATGGAATAACATTACATTCATATTTATTCTAGGAACAAACAAAACCAACATGCGATTGAAATTATTACTTGGTCTATTATTAGTAGACTTCGTAATAGCCGCTGATATACCAGGATGTAACTACTTCGATACGGTTGACTTGTCCAAGCACGAAAAGCTTTCGAATGGATCATACATTTATGAGAGCGTGGTAATCCCAGCCGAACAGACTGGAGTATATGACTATGAGGTTCTAGCAAATGGGGCGACGGTGAGTGTTGCACCACACTTGAGAGGATGTGCCTGCAAGGAGGCCACTTGCATACGATTCTGTTGCCACAGGAATCTGTTTCTTGTCCAAGATGAACGTACATGTAGCGGCGACATAGCAACGGCTGTCGACTATGATCCAATAGTGAACATAACCTTAACGAATGGCAGTGTAGTCACAAAGCATGTACTCAATGATTTTGTGGTACAACAAGATCTGCCAGTGCCCTGTTCTGCTCACTTTAGCCTCAATCCGGAAGTGGATGCAGAGTTACAATGGACACTGTTTGAGGTAAGATTTAATAAATGAAGACACATCAGAATACTTGACAACATTATCTATTCCAGGATGGAACACTAAGCTTTGCGAATAAAGTGGTAAGCAAGCAGGAGTACTGTCTGCAGCCTCATCCGTTTGTATCGGAAGTCGATAAGAAAACCAAGTATACTCTAGTTCCCCACGCCTGTCATGATATAGTGCATCCAGATGTAAATGTAGACAATACATGTAGGTGATAATGCTAACATTTTAATTAACCTGATTGCTTACCTGCCTTTTATTGCCTTGCAGTGCGTATCATTTCTATAGTTTGCCTACTGGTAACAAGTTTCACTTACCTCTGGCTCAAGGAACTACGAAATCTTCATGGATTGTGCTTGGTCTGCTACATGCTGAGTCTGATAGTGGCCTTCACATTACTGTTAGCCGACAGCACGAAGGGACAGTGGACTCTCGGTATCTGCCAGGCAAATGGTATATAGAAGATCTGCAAATCTTCAATTCATGCAATTTGCTTAAGCTTGTTCTCTATGCTCAGGTTATATCGGTTACTTTGCCACCATAGCAGCCTTCTTCTGGCTGACTGTGATAAGTTATGATCTGTGGATGAGTTTCCGGGATAACTATCATGTTCAGCATACAGGAATCAAATTCAGATTCCTCATGTATAGCCTCTATGCCTGGGGTTGTTCCTTCATTTTGACCATAATCGTAATGATTATAGATGGTACCCTCGACATGGATGACGAAAACGAAATGTCCTGGATGCCGGGAGTTGGCATCTATTATTGTTGGATCAACAGTGAGTTAATTCAAGCAGCGTCTACAAAATATGTCCACATAATCCATAATTGTAGCTGAAGGCTGGTCTGGACTGTTATATTTCTATGGACCGATGGCAATACAGCTTATTTTCAATACAACCATGTTCATTCTTACGGTAAATTATTTGCAAATCCTTTTGGCACATGCCTACAATTGGTTAATCATACATTTAATCATACATCATTGATTGTGCGCACTTTTGTATATTAATAATCAATGTCTTTTACAGTGGATTCAAATTGTTAAAGTAAAGAAGGAGTTGGATCACATGCAGGGTCGCGACGAGCGTGAAAGTCATGTTGAATCGAATCGTAGAACGTAAGTGAACATTTGTATTATATTTCATTTTCAGAACTCAGTTGTATTCTCTATTATTTACAGTTACGGCTTATTCTTGCGATTATTTGTCATTATGGGCGTTACGTGGACCACGGAAATAATTGGATATCTGGTGTCTGGTAATGATACGCTTAAAACGATCTTCAGACCCTTTGATTATATCAATTGTGGGCACGGTATTGTCATTTTCGTCTTGTTCGTACTGAAGAAAAGGATCTTCAGGCTTATTTCGAATCGGTAAGTTTGTACACTCTCATTGCAGTTTGTTCGTATATAATTTGATATGTCATCGAACCTTTCATCTCCCTTAATCATGTTGTGGTAAAGGATACGAGGTATTAAATCGACAGATGAAGAAGACGGAGAAGAGGAGATCGCTCTACAAACCGTTAACGGAGCTCCTAAAATTGGTCCTAATATTTTGACTTAGGTAAAGCTGATGTTAGCTTCTCTTTGGTTTGTTTTATTCTCTCTTCGCATTGTTGGTTGTAACTGTATTTAATATTTATACTAACTAAGGCTATCCGGCTACCATTTCGCACTGCTTTCTACTCTCGTTCAAACAGTTTGGGTTGATTTTAGTTTTATTTTCTTACTGCTCGTGGTGTTTATGTTTGTCATTAACTTGTAATGTATCTAACAAAAGCTTACTATACAAATCTATCAAATTATATCAAACTCTAATGAGATCTAATGATCTTTCAGGCTGCGATCCAAGCAACGCAACGTATCGAGTCATCAGCTTATGCTGAGCAGCACTCGCGGATCAAAAGCCAGCTACAGCACCGCCAGGAAATATTCAACAACGAAACTTAATGCCTTATAACGCAGCTAGCTCTGTATGTGACTAATTATGAATTTGCCTTATACTAAACAAAACTAAAAGTAACACTGAGAATAACAATAATTGACCATTTATACACTAACTGCATGCTTCATATACACAATAAAGCTTATAAGACGGCCTGTATTGCTGTGATCGACAAAAACACTGAGGAAGTCAGTCGACTGTGCAGTATATTGGTGTTTTACGCAGGTTATGGTAGTTATGTATATATAGATATATACATATATATCAAGACTATAGTGCTGCTTTTATTCTGATTCACAGTCATACAACATTTATAATAATCATTTTTACAATATAAAGAAGTAGAATATGTACATATTTAGATACATATGTATATGTTAATACTTGTACATCTAAACAGAGTTCTTCTTGGCTTGTCTAGCACATTTTGCAGCGAGTTCCACGTTGTACTACAGGTATTCATTGTGGTAAGCGCACTGTACAGATTTACAGATTAAATAGGTTTGAATGCAAAGTAAACAATATTTATTTAATTTCCTAAATTCCTTATCTATTCCCTGACATTGACGCAATAAAAGTATTTTGCGAAAACATATTTAAGAGAGCTTCTATATACAGTCGAGTCCAATATGCGGAATGGAAGAATCCCGAATACTCATAAATGATAAGAAGTTTCCTATTGCGGGTTTTTGAATAAAAATTTTATATTGTGTGGCTTAATTTCGGGATTCCACGAAGCAATTAAGACTATAAATTGTTGGCGAGCATTTTGTATTCAGCTGGCAACAATTTTGGCGGCAATAGCGGAGTTCCAAGAACTGTCAATTGGGAATTCGTTTCTAGTTCTTTAATCTATTCAAACAAACGCCTATTAATTATTCAAACACCCGCCCATGTTTCTTTATACTGTATAGTATAATGAATACCAATACAATAACAAACTGAACTCGCGTGCGTAGTTTTATTAATAACACGACAAAGTTGTTTTATACGATATACATATGTATACAATTTAATAAGCTGGATAATAAAATAAGAGAAGGGGCGAAAACAGAGAGAATCAAAGATCGCGAGAGAGAGAGAAAGTGCAGTTTACGTTGTTACCATGCAGGCGATGTTCTTAAGAACGAATACACAGAGAAACCTTAAATTGCAGAACTTTTGTTCTACCTGGCAAAAGTATATAAAATGCATTTCTTTAGTTTCTTCCGAAACGAACTTGTGCATTATGTTTTAATAATGTCACAGTTTAAAACAATGCAGATTGTTTTCATTAAAATAAATGGGAACATATGTTTCACAGATGGATACATTTTATTGCTATATAAGCTTTCCTTCCGGCACTTACTATATCAGTTCGATCCGAGTAGTGTTTTACAAGCTCCTTCGACATGAAATTCATTCTACTCTTGGCTTGCTTGGCACTCTACGTGGCCGCCACTCAAGGCCAGCGTGGTCGTTGTCGTGGCCGAGTACGAGCGCGTAAGTGTCTGTTGAGAGATTAAGATTGAGTTCACAGCTAATTCTCTATTTCTCTATTTGTATTATAGCGACCTGCACTGGTGGCCGTAACGTGGGACATCGGCGTAATCGCAATTGCCGTAGGAATGCCAATAATAACATGTACTACTTCAATCAGAGGTCAAGGTCCTGCCAACGTATGCGCTACTTGGGCTGTGGTGGCAACAGAAATCGCTACTGCAGTATGAATGAATGCCGCAGGAGGTGCTCACGTCGCGGTCCAGCGCCAGCACCAGCGCCAGAACCAGCGCCAGCACCAGAACCAGCGCCAGCACCAGAGCCAGCACCAGCGCCAGCACCAGCGCCAGCACCAGCGCCAGGACCAGCACCACCGCATGAAGCCCCTACAGAGGCTGCACCGCATGAGTAGTTACGCAACAGATGGAATCAACTGCTGAATAACTAATAATATCCTCCAATAAAGCAACCTACAAAATGAAAACATTTACTTTTAACTATATAGTATTTATAAAGGGGAAAGAGAGAGAGAGAGAGAACTATATAGTATTTATAATTATAGAAGCACCCTCCAATGGGCTAGTTCCTAATATAATTAGTTTAGGTGTAACCTAATATGAGGATAGATCGCAAACTAATTTTAGGTTTAATATTAGAACTTGCCAGAGTTATAATTATTTGCTCATTTCTGAATGCTGTCGGTCGAGCGCCGTCATCTAAATTAGCATAGGTTAATTAGTGGAACAGTAGTGTAGGTCATTTTAGTTCAGCTTATACTTAATCTATATAAGTTTCTCTCTGGCAATACTGTTTACTGCCGGATAAGTTATATTTCAGCTTTATTGCCTGCAGCTGTTTACAGATCCCATTAAGAATCTGGCTATATAAGCACATTTTCTACTCTTACTTACGTATTTGAAACTTTACAACACACTAAAAATGAAACCTTTGTTAATCATTGCCAATCTGGAGCTCTGCCTGGCCAACAACGAAGCGAAAAACAGCGGAAACAGTACTATATATACATTTGAGACCTAATTATACATAGAGTTAATTAATATACATATATATGTACTTCACCATTCTACAGCGAATGCTAACTATGCCAAAAGGATGATCTACCAGCTTAATGTGGACAGGTTGATGAGATACTATGGAAAGCGCAGCAACGTCTAATAGAAGATGACATACTTTGGCTACAGTGGGAACGTAAGCGAACTTTCTAACTAATATCAGACTGTAACTATTCTTCATTTAAGAACAGCTGTCGTTTACTTTCGTTACATTAAACTCAAACTATTTGCTATATAAGCTGAGAGGTTTCCTTAGTTTGAGATGGAAAATGAAACTAGTTTTCTTTATGATTTGCGTGACACTTCTTTATATGGTCCACAGTGACCATGAGGAATGCCGTGGAAAAGACGTTGCCATTGAGATCGACTTTTTAGCGCCCTAGCGCCGAAGCGTTCACTGCATAAACGAAACCCCAAGAACAGAACAAGCGGACAGCGATACGAGGTTAGTGATCGGAACGAACATTCGTCGTTGAACGATCCGAGTGATGACCATGGGCACGTTGGTGTTTCTATGCGCTCTGCGATCATTTCAATGTACAATATGTGTGTATGTACGATACGTACATGTCAAAAGTCTAGCGACCGAAGCACAGTGGGCAAAACTGCTAGAATGACGATTTATTCATAACATCTGAAAACATTTAAATGTGGAAGATTCATTTTCTAAATATAACAAAGTATAATGATGCATTACATACACAACTGTATAATAAATAAATAACAATATAAAATAGATTATAAATATTTATAATAATAATTTATATATATATATTGTATATAGTAAAATAAGCCACAGGTCTGCTGCAACTCATATTTTAAATGTCGGCTTTTAAACATTTTGCTTAGCTTTTCTTTTACATTAATTATCTTTTCATTGCTGAAATATAATATCACCATTAATTGCTCAAAAAGCACTGCCAACTTTTCGGCTGCGAAGCGAACTTTAAGCTTTCGGCTGTTAATTAACAGTGATACTGGACAGCAAATTGAATTTGCCGCTTTGCAGCTGGAAACAAACAAAAGACGGCAGAATTAATTAACCAAAATACGTTGAGTTTAAAAGTCGTTTACTTAATATTGTCATACTGGAAAAAATTTAGTCAAATAAAAAGGGCACGGAAAAAAAAAATAAATTCCAATCATGTTACTTGTCTACTTAAATATTTGGTATGCATTTATGTTCAGAAATATACTAACGACCTCTAAAAAATAGAATACGACTAAAAGAAACATTTTTGAAAGAACCCTAGGAACGAAAACTACAAAGTGCGTGAACAATTTCAGTGCGGCTTTTTTCTTGTCGCTGTTGTTGTCTTGTTGTTACCATGCAGGCGACGTTCTTAAGAACGAATACACAGAGAAACCCTAGAGTGCTGAACTTTTGTTCTACCTTGCAAAAGTATATGAAATGCATTTCTTTAGTTGTTTTGAATTATTCAAAACAAACTTGTGCATTATGTTTTAATAATGACACAATTAAAACAAAGCAGATCGCTTGTTTTCATTGAAATAATTGGGAACATATGTTTCACGGATAAAATGTATTGCTATATAAGCTTTCCTTCCGGCACTCACTTTATCAGTTCGATCCGAGTAGTATCTTACAATCTCCCTCGACATGAAATTCATTCTACTCTTGGCTTGCTTGGCTCTTTTCGTGGCCGCCACTCAAGGCCAGCGTGGTCGTTGTCGTGGCCGAGTACAAGAGCGTAAGTATCTGTTGAGAGATTAAGATTGAGTTTACAGCTAATTCTCTATTTGTATTATAGCGGGTGGCGCGAACTGCACTGGTCCCCGTAACGAGGGAAATCGGCGTAATCGCAATTGCAACAGGAACGCCAATAATAACATGTACTACTTCAATCAGAGGTCAAGGTCCTGCCAACGTATGCGCTACTTGGGCTGTGGTGGCAACAGAAATCGCTACTGCACTTTGGATGAATGCCGTAGGAGGTGCTCACGTCGCGATCCTGACAGAGCAACAACACGGGCAGGACCACCATCACGTGATCCACCTACACGCACTACACCGCAGGAGTAGATACGCAACAGATGACATCAACTGCAGAATAACTAATAATATCTTCCAATAAAGCAACCTACAAAATGAAAACATTTACTTCTAACTAGATGGTGATTTTTTAAGAGCTATAGTTTGTCAAAAGAAAACACATAAAATTGAGAGAAATGCATGAAATGTTTATTTGAATCGATAGTATGGTTACATATAATTTAATGTGTGAAGATTATTTCATCCAAGTGTTGAGCGTAAGTGCGCCTCAAATGGTCCATCCGCATAGTTCAATTTTGGCATACTCTATTCAACATTTGGGCCTGTATCTCACGAATAAATGCTTCAATGTAGTCTTCCAATGCTTCAATTAAAGCGGGCTTGTCTGTATAGACATTAGATTTGACATAGCCCCAAAATAGTCTAAAGGCGTTAGATCGCACGATTGAGCGGTCCCGAATGTGAAATAAAATGCTCACCGAACTCGCCTCTCAATAGGTCAATAGGTTACGCGTGCTGTGTAGCATGTGGCAGCGTCTTGTTGAAACCACATGTCATGCAAGTCAAGCTCTTGCATTTTAGCAAAGAAAAACGTTTTATATCATCTCAGTGTAGCTCTCACCATTCACAGTTATCTTACGATTCGCATCATTATTGAAGAAGTAAGATCCAATGATGGTTATCATGAACACTGTCCGATACAGCTGCCATATGTTCTTCAATTTACACTCTAATGTAAATTTGCTGCAGTGGGTCGATTAAACTGAACATAAAATGGTTTATAGTATTTATAAAGAGGTTGCCTCCTAGGTTAGGTTGGGCTAGTTCCTAATATATGATAATTAGTTTAAAGAGGTTGCCTTCTTATAGGCTAGTTCCTAATATAATTAGTTTAGGTGTAACCTAATATGAGGCTAGATCGCAAACTAATTTTAGGTTTAATATTAGAACTTGCCAGAGTTATAATTATTTGCTCATTTCTGAATGCTGTCGGTCGAGCGCCGTCATCTAAATTAGCATAGGTTAATTAGTGGAACAGTAGTTTAGGTCATTTTAGTTCAGCTTATACTTAATCTATATAAGTTTCTCTCTGGCAATACTGTTTACTGTCGGATAAGTTATATTTCAGCTTTATTGCCTGCAGCTGTTTACAGATCCCATTAAGAATCTGGCTATATAAGCCCATTTTCTACTTGTACTTACGTATTTGAAACTTTACAACACACTCAAAATGAAACCTTTGTTAATCATTGCCAATCTGGAGCTCTGTCTGGCCAACATCGAAGCGAAAAACAGCGGAAACAGTACTATATATACATTTGAGACCTAATTATACATAGAGTTAATTAATATACATATATATGTACTTCACCATTCTACAGCGAATGCTAACTATGCCAAAAGGATGATCTACCAGCTTAATGTGGACAGGTTGATGAGATACTATGGAAAGCGCAGCAACGTCTAATGGAAGATGACATACTTTGGCTACAGTGGGAACATAAGCGAACTTGCTAACTAATATCAGACTGTAACTATTCTTCATTTAGGAACAGCTCTCGTTTACTTTCGTTACATTTAACTCAAACTATTTGCTATATAAGCTGAGAGGTTTCCTTGAATGGTTTTGAGTTGCAAAATGAAACTAGTTTTCTTTATGATTTGCCTGACACTTCTTTATATGGTTTACAGTGACCATGAGGAATGCCGTGGAAAGAAGTTGCCATTGCTTTTGACTTTTTAGTGCACCAGGGCCGAAGCGTTGACTCCATGAACAAAACCCCGTCGTTGAACGATCCGAGTGATGATCAGTCGTTCAACGACAGAGAAACGATGAGCACGTCCGTGTTTCTATGCGCTCTGCGATCATTTCAATGTATGTGTGTATGTACGATACGTACATGTTTAAAGTCTACCGACCGAAGCACAGTGGGCAAAACTGCTTTCATGGCTGCGATTAATTCATAGCATTTGAAAACATTTTAATGAGGAGGATTCATTTTCTATATAGAATAAAATATATTTATGCATCACATACACAACTGTATAATAAATAAATAATAATTTAAAATAGATTATGAATATTTATAACAATAATTGATAAATATATAGTAAAATAAGCTACAGGTCTGCGCTAGTAAGTCTTATTTTGAATATCGGCTTTTAAACCTTTTTTTTAGCTACTCTTTTACATCAACTATCTTTTCATTGCTCAAAAAGCACTGCCAACTTTTCGGCTACTGTAAGCGAAGCGAACTTTAAGCTTTCGGCTGTTAATTAACAGTGATACTGGCCATCAAATTGAATTTGCCGCGTTGCAGCGAATTTCAGCGATGTCAGAAGTTCGCGAACCGCTAAACAAACAACTGGAAACAAACAAAAGACGGCAGAATTAATTAACCAAAAGACGTTGAGTTTAAAAGTTGAAAACCCTAAACTTTACACTCATGTGAAAAAGACAACGCATTACAACTTCTTGGAGAACAAGGAACTACAACAAACTAATTATAATAATAATAAAGTGAGTGCGGGAACTTGTTGCGGGTTTCTTAAATATTTGATCAACAAAATCTTTAATTAACATAGCTGTTTGTGTGTGTGTTTATCTGTGAACTGTGACACTTGATAAGTTTTACGACATCTGTGCGTTTCGGGAATTTCGACTGGTCGAATCAAGGTCGCCGCATTGGGATCTGTTCCATCTGGTGAAGAGCCTTGGGTCCCCAACAGACTGGCGATTATAATGTGATTTTTATGGTTTGCAAGCAGAGCATGCGCTGCCCACAAGCCTTTATTGTGTTTTGTCTCTTCGCTGTTTCTTTTTCCGATCTCTGTATGTATGTATGTAAGTGTGTGTAAGTGCGGGTACTCACCGAATCTGCGAATCTTTGACAATATGTAGTTGCCGGCACTCGAGGCTCAATGCTAAGCCCGAAACCAGTTTTTGGATGAACTCTCGTCGTCTTCGGCAATGCCAGCAATAATTCGGGAATACCATGGAATAATTCCCGCTCCCTGATCCGGCACAGAGGTACCCCGGCCAGGCCTGGGCACGTCTGCATCGTTAACATACACTTGATGGGCTTATTAATAATGAATATGTTTCCACATATGAGTATACTTAATTGTTTTCAAAGCCAAAACAATAATCGGCAATTGTATTTTGTACAATATTTTGATAGCTTTTTTTGATTCAATTCGTAATTCGCAATTTGCTTACAAAATACTCTCAACTAGCCCGCACACAACGTGTTAATCTGTGCGCAGATCGAAGACAGAGAAGAATAACACAAAGAGAGGGACAAAAGACGAATGTAATATATTATCGCATTAACCTATTATATCATAATCGATAATTAAATGACTTTGAGCACGTACCACGGGGCACAAGGTAAATATCGCGTCGTCGTCGCCTTTTTACCATAATTAACAATATAATATACAATATTTAAATCGCGCCCTACGTGTCATTTGAGACGTAGTAAAATATCATAGACAAGTAAAATAGGGAGCTGCAATGAAGTGCAATCGAAACAAGCAAGGTGAAGCCAGGTTGGGTTAGGTCAAAGCTAGGATTCTCTACGGTAGAGTGAAGAAAATAATGTTTACAGTACCTACTATAAATACTATACAATAAATTATGCTCTAAATATGCCCACAAAATACTAAATGTATACGAAGCCATGACTTCAAGGAGATATTGGGAATGAGTCATCACTTATGACAATCCTTCTCAGCTGTTCCTACAAATGCATAACAGTAGGAAAGAGAGTTAAATGAATAACTTTGTAAACAGTACTTACTATTAAAACGAATTAATTAAAATATGTATTATACAAATAACTATATTATAAATATACAGACTATATATGTATGTATATATGTACTAAATGCATTCCGTAGTACACTTCACTTCACTGCATGAGATCTGGGCAGTCTGTTAAGTGAGAAGCTTTGCATGAGACAGTAGTCAAAACAAAACGGTACTTGCTCTCACTCAACTGCTCTTCTCTCTCTCGCAGGTTCCACTTTGCTCACAACTTCGCGTGCTTTGCACAGCTTCCGAGCGGGCTAATTGAATTGCAGGCAATTAAATAGATAAATAGTCAAAATACGAAATAATGCAAAACAAAACACAATAATGAAAACAAAAACAAAACACTCGGAATCACAGCTTGAAACTGTTGTTTGCCTGAGGGCAACATTGTGATTGAGAGCAATTAGCAGCAGCGCAGAGCATCCACTTACGATCCACTTTTCGGGGTTTTGTTTACATTTGCTGTCGATCGTCCATCACCTGCCATGTGGCTTGTGTTGCCCACCCACACACACACACACACACGTTGAGTACAAAGGAACTTTAACAGTATGCGCTGCTGGTAACGTACCCTGCATAACAGTGGGAGCAACTCACAGGTAACAGCCTGCTAACATGGCCAGTTAACAGCGGAGCCAGTTTATCAGTATCATTTTTGCCGTATCCATTTTGTGCTCAGTTCGTGCGAATTCGTCGTACGCGTTGGACGCGTTTCGGTTGAATTGAGAAAGAGAGAAACGTTGATCAATCGAGGGAGTTGTTGATAACTCATTAATAAAATATCATCTGCGTTTTTGCTTTTTTAATTGCTATGATAATATAACCGGTTAACTCGAAGCGCCAAACGTCATCGCAACGCGAACTAGACTCACCCGACAACAGGGAGATCGTTACACGGGAATACCCCGAGACGATCGTCAACATATATTCATATCGTATCGTACGTGTGCAAGTTTCTGATTTCCCATAAAACTGTCTAAATCGAAGTGCATTGCGGCAATTGAGAGCGTGTTTTATGGTATTTCGCTCTTTAGGTTTTCAGGGTGCGTCTACCCAGGGTTTCTCATAAAACACATTCCAGAATTCGCGCAACTTATGCAAAGTGTTCGCTTTTGTCAAGTACGAGTAAAAACAAATGTTTGTTTATAACAAAAAGGAACAACAACAATAAGGAAAACAATAGAAATCAAGTTTCAGTTAAAGAAAGACTCAAAAAAAAAGCCCCAAGTCGGCAAATAGCTGAAAGAGTACCCCAATCAATGGCATTCGACTGTTGAGCTGCCTGTTGCATACGAAATATCTTGAGACTAGCCTGTGTTTGGCTACCAGTTATCAGTTGAACATATAGACAGACAGACAGACAGACAGACAGATATGTCAGCCATATAGCAGAACTCAAATTGAGAAAAGTCTCAAAGTTCCAGTGTTGCCAGAGATCCACAAACAATCAACAATCTTGTCTAGAAGTGAAGACAAACAACTCGATTGAAACATCACGGGAATATAGATATATATACAATAATATATACTATATATACGATTCTAACTGAGCGCACTATTATAAACATTACGTAGGTAAGTGCAACTGGAATGATGAGAGATAACGAATATATTTCTCTAGCTAGATGTGTAATAAACGACGCAGAATAAATAGTTGCGATGTTCCAATTATATGGGGGCGTTGTCGGGTATAAAAATAAAACTGTTGGGTAGGGGGCAAAGCTATTAGCAAATTGTACATTTGCTTTAGATATTTAAAAGCATAATCCCCCATAATATTTCCCTCCACTTCCATGTAGATTACTCAATCTACTTTTAGATGAAAATAACAATTTAATAATGGAATTTTGTAAAAATATTCTGAGGAAACATTTGTTTTATTTTTTTGAATAGCAACAAAAAACTATTCTGAACCAGTAAGCAAAGCAATACCCTGCGACCTATGTTTTGGTGTATGTAGTTTAATTTGTTAAATTCATACACATATACATATGCACATGCTTTAAAATGATTCCCGATAGATGGCGCTAGCGCTTCATGCTCGTCTGCCTACCTTGTTTGCTGACATAAGCACTTTGTTTAAGCTCATACTTTCTTAAATAACTTCTGTGTTTATGGTGCAATCTAAATGAAATTTGAAGAATACGTAGATATTTCATTCAGCTTAGTATATAATAAAGTCAGAAAGTTTTATCTTTTATACAGCGCTTACAAATTCACTTCACGAATTAAATTAGTGATTTGCGGGGGCGGTGGGCGTGGCATCCAACATTTGAAATAAACTTGATCTGCGTCGACTATATAGGAACATTTATGTTAAATTTGGTGTCTCTAGCTTTTATAACAGCTGAGCTCTGTGCGTTCACACAGACAAACAGATAGACAGACAGATAGACAGACAGACAGTGAGACAGAGAAACAGAGGGACATACGGACATGGCTCAATCGACTCGGCTAGTAATACTGAGCAAGAATATATACCATATACTTTATGGAGTCTGCCACGCCTTCTTCTGCCTGTTACATACATACATTAACACAAAGTTAGACTATTTTCCATGGTCGAAGGGTATAACAAGTTTGGAGACTTAATCAATTTCATTAAATCCTAGCCCAAATGAGGCGTTAATTGGTCTACTTCTTCTACAAGTAATCTTTATGGATCGTAAAACTTAATGGATGAGCACGGAGTGTCAGATTTAGGCATACCCCACTGACAGTTCATTGACTGAGCTCGTAATTAGCCAGCCCCAGGATTATTATAAATAATAAAGATCACATTAAGTCGACAGCTTTCAAGTTATACTATATACTATATATATATTGTATATTAAAAATATATATTAAGAGATTTTCAAAGCTGTTTTCCCAAAGTGTTGCGAGCACGTGGAGTAATCGAACACTTGTTGCAGCCTGAGTCATCGGAAGTCGCCAATTAACGGAGAGTGTAGAGTGGAGAGCAAAAACAATAACACTCTACTTAAGCAGTTGTATCCCCCTCTAAAGGGGGAGGGGCATCTGTGGGGGGGTTAACCCACCTTGTGTGTGCGTTATGCCATCACAATTTCAATATTTCTGCTCGATTTTTCTTTCAGTTTTCAGTTTTGCGAGCACTTTCAACTTTCTTGTTTACAATTTGCACATTTGGCTGGCGATTGCCGTTTGCCGATTGTTCATATTATATTTATTGTTTGCCTTCGATTCTGTGTTTATTTCAGGCATTCTTTTTAAAGAGTAGTTCGATTCAGGCACGCCACGACATGTCGTCTTGTGTTTGTAAACAATGAGTCCAGAGGGGGAGCAGATATGGCATGATATAGCATATGATATGGTAGATACATGTTGGCAATAACTATGGGGAATTACTCGTTGTATCTCTCTCTCTCTCTGTACGCAGGTGGCAGCTTAATGAAATTGCATTTTAATTAGCTTAATGCAACACAATGGGAGACCTGCTCCCCCTCTATAAAATTGTCATTTGGTATCATACTAAAAGTAATGCCAGACATTACTTGGCAGTCCTTATCTAGTCTGTAGTCTCTAGTCTCTCTAGTCTGGAAAGCAGCAGGCAAAACAAAACTCTCAAGTGTACAATACATTGCTGTTTTCATTAAAAACAATTGCGTTCGCAGACATATGTTTCTGTGGCACTTGATTGATTTACGTGCCACGGAAAGAGAAACACATTAAACTGCGGGACAGGAAAATATATTTGAAATATTGCAAATCAAGCGACTAGACTAGACTGACTTGGGTAGAGCAACAAGAACTCCTAATCGTAGTGTTTAGGCTAAAAATATCAACAAATACTGGGAAATATATTTAAGGAATTTTCAAAAGAATCAAAAATACGTGAAGTAAACATACAAACAGAGGCGGGAAAGCCTTAGACAAGTCAATGGGCTGCAAAGAATAGCAACAATAACGAGAGAGATCCATAACAATTTGCAAAAAGTATTGTTGAATTTGAAAATAATCTAACACACACACTCTCACACACACACACACACACACTCGTGTGTTGTTTATCTTGCTCACCCCAATCAAGGCGAGGTGGGTTTCCATTTCGTTTTCAGTTTTCAGTTCAAGTTCCTGCTCGACCTTAGTGTGAGCAACGCGGGGCGGCGATAACAACGCGCAGACAGCCCAAGCGAAACCCCAAAATAATAATAATAGTACTATGATAATACTCAGTGAAAGGCAAAATAAAAACATAAACCTCAAGAAGTACGCTATCTAAATAACTTGAGTTATACTATATATAGTTTATATGTGCATATATAGTCGGGCAATTGGCGCGAGAAATCATAAGTGTTGTGTGAGTGCCGAGTGTGTTGTGTTTATACCCTTTAGAGCACTGAAAATTGTCAAAACAGGGTATACTAACTTTGTGCAAATGTATGTAACAAGCAGAAGAAGGCGTGGCAGACCCCATAAAGTATATATATTCTTGCTCAGTATCACTAGCCGAGTCAATTGAGCCTTGTCTGTCTGTGTGAACGCACAGATCTCAGCTATTATAAAAGCTAGAGTTACCAAACTAGGCAGCAAGATTCCTGTATACTCGTCGCAGATCAAGTTTATTTCAAATGTTAGGTGCCACGCCCACCGCCCCCGCAAATCAATAATTTAATTTTTGAACTTAATTTGTAAGCGCTATATAAAAGATACAAATTTCTGACTTTAATATATACTAAGCTGAATGAAATATCTACGTGCAATCCGATCGGACCATAAACACAGAAGTTATTTAAGAAAGTGTTAGCAAAGCACTAAGCGCTTGTGTCAGCTAAAAACGTCGGAGCGAACGCCATCTGTCGGGAATAATTTGAAAGCATGTGCATATGTAAGTGTGTACATACATAGGAACATAGTTCGAAGGGTATCCCACTGTCGTGTGCCGCTCAATTGTTGCTTTTCTTACTGGTTTTATATTCGTTTTGCAGTCGTGATAAACATAAGTGATGGCTTCGCATTAGCATAGGGAAATAACACATACACAGCAGCCGCGATATAAACAAATTGCGCATACGCCGCGTGACACGCTTGATTGTGTTCTATGCATTTTGGCATACATAATAAACAGATACTCCCCCCCCCCCTCTACAACTATTATAGAGCATAATTTATAGTTGTTGTTTGTTGTGATCCAAAGACAACCCGTGAATCAGCGGGAATTACTCAGTTGCGCTGTTATCGGCAGAACCTGAAGCAGGCTCTTGGGATTAATACGAACGGAAGTAGAAGAAAGAAAAACTTAATGAGAAAATGCAGTTCAAGCAGACAAAGATATAGATATAATATTATTTCAATGGCTCATAAAAGTTGACAACATTATGAAAGTGCTTCCAAGAACTGAGACATAAATAGTATTATAATATATGTATATGATATTATATTTTTATCATGTCAAAGTAATATACTATATATGATATTATATCTTTATTTTAATCATGTGCACATTATAATTCAGTTTCCGATCACGCAGCGTCAAGCGCAAATGTATTCGAATATATTCAGTGATCGTTCAGTTCTGGGAACGAGTAAATATGTCTAGTAAATATTCTTTGTTTGCCATTAGCCCTGCTTATGGCATTATCTTATCTCGCTTCCCACTCGCACTTCTCACACACTCTCTTTGTGGTATAGGTGAATTTAATACGCTATTATCGACAGCCCCAGCTGACATTGTCTTATGATATTGAGGATTCTTATGGGGGGGAGACAAAGCAGAGTAGACCGAGACGTGTTCACACCCACGAACACACATTGTTGTGAATCAGCAAACCAGTTGGCAAACACTTGTAGATATTGTGGGATACATGATCAATGTTATAAATCGATCGATGGCGCATCTGTTTCGCCTTTAATCGTGTTTATCCAACAGGCAAAAATGGAGCAAAACAGCTCTCGAACTGTTGCACTTATCATACCCGAAGAGGGGCAGCAAAAGGGGGCACTCAATATATTAAATAAACAACAGAAATGCAACAAAAAGAATAAACAGCGAACAAGAATGAATGAATCGCTTAGCGGAAGTCAAGAGACTTTTATAGATCTGATGAGGAAAGCTGACTTTTTAAGAGCTATAGGAAAGTTTAAAAAAAAAAAAAAAAGAAAAATTCAGAGAGATGCATGAAATGTTTATTTGAATCGATAGTACGGTGCATATAATTGAATGTTTGAAAGTTATTTCATGCAAATGTTGAGCGTGACTGCGCCTCAAATGAAGTCCATCCGCTCTCACGGTAGCGCTCCACCATTCACAGTTAGCTTACGATTCGCATCATCTTTGAGGACGTAAGGTTCAATAACACTGTCCGATACAGCTGCGATAATTTCTTCAGTTCGCACTCTACTCAAACGTGTTGCTGGTTTAATGTCCAACAATGTAAATTTGGTGTGAAATTTAGGTCGATTAGCTGACCATACAATGGAAGAAGAAGCAGGATGAACTTTCTTAACTCGTGCACGCATTTTGATAATAAAATTCAATAATTTGCAAGCGTTGTTCGTTTGTTTCGACAATTCCTGGTTAAATTATAGACCAAACTGAAGATGTTTGACAGTGTTACAAAACACGAAACGTGCGTTAGCTGTTTAAACTAGTGTTGCCAAAAAGATAATAGCTAATAAATCACACTTTATAATTCGTTAATTCGTTCTACTGAGATCTTTCCCACAACAGAGTTGTATTGTATGATTCCATTTGCTATACTTCCCAAGTTTCTTTTAAATATAAAGCCATAACTTTGTGCAGCAGTTTAAATCACTCGAGATATAGCATCTGATATGCCGTATATCCGTATCTGTCTTGCCTCCATTAATGCCTTCAGTCAGTGTGTGCCGAATTATTTGTGGGTAATGCGGAAAATCGTAAAATCAATTCATGAAAATGCTATGCCATAATTCAATTTTATAGCACAATGTGCGTTTATATATTTGGCTGTCAAAAGAGGGGAGTGTATGGGAGGGCAGGACAGGGGGTTCGATTTGTTTTGATTGAAGTGCGTGAACGGGGTTTGTTGAAATTTCAATTGCATACGAAGCGATTAATTATGCTAATTTTGCGCAATATCAATAGACTTTGTCGGGCATTTAATGCGTCTGTTTACCCACGGGACTCATAAATTTAACCATAATTCTAAGGTGTGCACTAACTAACCCCCTCTCCCCCGTTGGCACCCTCGCCAAACTGTCCACATTGATGGGCAAACACACTGTGATCAATGTGTCTATTAAGCGAAAGTCAAATTTCCCTTGCTAGTTGGGGCCCTAATGATGTTGATTCCGATAAGATAATGCGCCCAGCTCGAGCGGGAGGGCAGGCAGCAGGGAAGAGCAGTCGTAGAGGGGCTGGTAATGAATTTATTGCCGCACATTAGCTGCAAACATTGTGGAGTGGGAGTTGTTAAGCCAACCCACGCAGTCGAACGCACTAATAGAGAGAGAGAGGGAGAGAGAGAGAGAGAGAGAGTTAGAGAGGGAGAGGTGAACTTACGTGGATAGCGACTACTTTTCGATGGCATATTGACAGTCGCTGTGGCACTTAGTATCAATTTAAGCGTCGACTTCCCTCAGCACACACACAGCGCTGCCTTGTGTGTGTGTGCTTTGTGATGATTAATGTCCTGCGGTGGCGCCGCGTCGCCTTGCCACTTTTGGCCCAAAACAAACGCAACACGACGCCCCAAGTTGCCCCAAGTTGCCCATTGCATGGCTCAGAGTGCTCAGGGTCATCCTTGTTGTAGTTACGCTCTGTTGTTCTAGCTGTCCCTAGAGAACTTGTTGTCCTAATTGGCTAAAGACAAACTGACGCAATAAATGGCCCAGGCCATGGCAACCTGTTGATAAAGGGAGATTTGAAGCTCGTTAGCTTATAGATATCCCCCTCAAACTGTCTAATCAGCCAGGAATAGAGCCATGAAAGAGATATTGGGTTAACCGAAAAGAAAGCGGTGATCATATGATCATGTACGGTTGATTGTGGTATATTTAACTTGTCTCCAATCTCACGCTCAGTTACATGACGATCCGATTCGATTAAAGCCTTGATAACGTCATCATCAACTGCACTTGGCCGACCTGAACGTGGCTTGTCTTTGAATGAAAAATCTCCCAAACGCAATTCGACAAACCAACTGTGACACTGTGCTTCTTTTAAGGCTTTGTCACCATACACATCACGTAACTTTTTAGCAACCTGAGCTGCCTTTTTTCCTTTACGGAAATACAATAATAAAGTTAAATATGACGAAAATGCTCCTTTGTGGGCTCCATATTAAACTTGCAGCCAAACAAACAAATATAAAGAAAATTACGCTCTTTTTTATTCTAAAGCAAGCTAAAAGTGACAGCTTTAACTGATAACTGACAAAAGATCTAAGAAAGAATGCAATAACAGACTCATAAGCCGTTCAAAAAAATTGTCAAAAAATTGTATAAAAAATCGCTGGTTTCTTTTCGGTCAACCCACTAGATAACCCCCTCAAACTGGCTGATCAGCCAGGAATAGAGTCTTACAAGAGACATATAGCAAACTCATAAGGTAAACCTGCAATCTGTTAACTTCTTTCTTGAAGGAACAAGTTTCATGAGTTTTCTATTCGATTTTATGATTTATTAATAAAATGAATACATATTAAACAAACTTAACCAGGGCCGTACATGCATAGAGTGTGTATTTTGTTCAGAAAACAATTCACAAAATGAAGAAACCTTATGCGATCTTTCTTGATTTTATAGTTATTCAAAAATATATACTTTGGGTGCTCTTATTTATTGATTGACTGATTGATTCATTGCAATTTGTATACAAACTCATAAGGTAAACCTGCCTCCTTCCTCTTCTTTTCAGCATGAAGACACAAATGCATAACAGAGGGGGCCCGCTCTATTGTGGGGTGACGCTCTTGGCCGTCATCTGCCTGGTGCTGTTCCGCCTGCTGCCGGGTAGTCCCTTCGGGGTGTATGCCATGAGTGACGATCGCAGCTATCACGAGAGGAATGGAATACACACAAAGTGCAGCTTCTTCGACACCGTGAATGTGACGGGTTATCCCTACTTTGCGAATGGATCGTACGATTATAATGGCACAATTATACCCAGAGATCATGTCGGCACCTTCGACTACATCTACAAGGATCTGGTGGATCGTGTGGATGTGGCACCTCATGTACGTGGCTGCATCTGTAAGATAAAGCCCTGCATCAACATCTGTTGTCCCTGGGGAGAGATCTACAACCACACGGGGTGTGAGAGGGATACAAATGGTGCGCAGAAATGGCCGGAACCTCTGATGAATGTCACCATGCAGGACGGTACAGTGCAACGTGTCAATATCTACGAGCACTTTGTGGTGCAGAGCTTTCGACCCTGCACCGAGATGTTCTCGCTGGTGCCAGAGCTCTACGACTTCGATGCGTATCAGCTGTTCGACAATGGCACCTTGTTGCGCGAGGACGACAGCTACTACATCTCGAAGAACGAGTTCTGCATGGTGCCCATGAAGATAAACGACACGGATGTTTACTACTCCCTCAATCCCGCCAACTGCGACATGTTTAACGAGAATACCACCGTGAAGATCATCAATGGATTCGGTAGGACCCTGTACTTAGCACTTCTGTTGAGTGTACTACATAATCTGCTTACTCCTTACTCCTTACCTTCTAGCCATGCTCTTCTCGATTCCCTTCATGCTGCTCACCATTGCCGTTTACCTGCTGATACCGGAGCTGCGCAATCAGCACGGCAAGTCCTTGGTCTGCTACCTTATGGGCTTGAGCGTGGGCTACACACTGCTCTCCAGTCTGTTGCTTGTGCACGACCTTAATCCCGATGGTACGGCCTGCAAGACCTTCGGCTACACGGCCTACTTCTTCTTCATGTCCGCCTTCTTCTGGCTGAATGTGATCAGCTTCGATTTGTGGCACAACTTTCGTGGTACACGCGGCATCAATCGTTTCCAGGAGAAGAAACGTTTCCTCTTCTACTCCCTGTACTCGTGGGGCTTTGCTCTGCTCTTCCTGGCCTTCACTGTGACCGCGCAGGAGTACACGAACTGGCCGGACTGGCTGAAGCCCGGCATTGGAGGCGGACAGTTCTGTTGGCTGGACATGACCAACTGGTCGGCCATGCTCTACTTCTTTGGCCCCATTCTGATCATCATTGTGGTGAACACGGTGATGTTTGTGATGACGGCATTCAAGATACACAGCGTGCAGCGAGAGATGGCCAGGATTATAGCACGGGAGGATAGCACAAAGAATCTGCGCACCGAGAAGGACAAGTAAGTCGAAGGCGAAGGCGGACAGTCTTGCGTGTATATTGTAAACTCACCTATGGCAGCAATCCTTTAAGATTCGGACTGTTCCTGCGTCTGTTCCTCATCATGGGTGTCACCTGGTCATCGGAGATCATCTCCTACATTGTGGGCAGCGACAAGAAGTGGTCCAAGATCTTCTACGTCTCGGATCTGTGCAATGCCATGCAGGGATTCCTCATCTTTATGCTCTTTGTGCTGAAGAAGAAGGTTAAGCATCTGATATCAAACAGGTATGTCTCCGCCACGCTCCCTCGCTCTCCTCCTTGTATTGTCCCCCTGCCCCCCTCACAGTCTAGTTCAGTTAATCTAACTGTGTGTGTAAGTCCTTGTACTTGTTATCTCTCTCTGCCTGTGCCTGTGTATGTCCCAACCTGATTGTATCTGACTTCGTTTACCCCCCTTCCGTGAACTTCCTCCTCCTTCACCTTGTAGAACGGTACGCGTGCGCAGTCTGCGCCAGACGGAAAGCGTCACCGTGGCGGGCAGCAGCTTCTCAATGCGGCAACGCTTCATGGATGCCTCCAATCACATACGTAAACTGGTTGTCATACGCAATGCCTTTGCCACCTCCACAAGCGGTGTGCACTCGCATGCGGTCTAGTGAGGTCCAAGTGAGGTACCCCACTCTCTCTTGCTGTTCAGTGTTGTGCCCCCTTCCCCCCCCTTCTGCCTCTCTTGCCTGCTTGCATGCCAGGCTCACTTCTTCACTAAGTTCTCGAGTCCTTAGCAGCCTTGGCTTATATATGTATATATATTGTTCTCTTGTATCTCTCGTTGTCAGACTGCATGCGATATCGCTTGCGCTCAAGAAAAACCGCAACAGAAACAACCTAAACCAACCAAACCAGAACAACAACAATCACAGCAACAACAATCACAGCAACAACAGCCACAAGCATACGCAAACACAAGACATAAACCTAAACGCAAACGTTAACCAAACAACAACAGCAAAACAGCCACAAGAACAACACCAACAAGAACAACAACTACAGCACCAATAGCAACAGCAAAGACGCAAACCCTAAGCCCAGTTACATGATTGGAATGTGTTTGCATACAGTAATAGCAAAGACGCAAACCCTAAGCCTAGTTACGTGATTGGAATGTGTCTGCATACAGTAATAGCAAAGACGCAAACCCTAAGCCTAGTTACATGATTGGAATGTGTTTGCATACAATAACCAGTAACCAGAGTCGCCAGAGGCTAACTACCCCTCCGAAAATTATCAATATATAACCCGACGATCCGTCCATTAATTGTACACGTAATTGTATAACGTATAACGTATAAGCTAACCCATTGAACGTAACATAAACGTAAGCCGTAGCTATAGCTAGACGTATTTAGCCTGCTCATACTACGAGTATATATATATATACATATATACTCGTATATACCATCAAAAAAACAAACATCACATATAGCTTATAGCTTCCATATATACCATATATGTATCGTCGTCAGACTCTCGAAGCAAAAGTCCAGTGGGTCGACTCAGTCGAACTCAACCAACTCCACATCGACGGACATAAATACGCATACGGATAAATTGAAATTGAAGTCACAGGGTGCACAACAAAAGGTCGCAAATGGCATGAGGCCGCCAGGATTAACCGAACGGAATCAAATGCCTAGAACGTAAACCAAATTGGAAAGGTAAACGTTGTAGTGAGAAAGAGAAAGAGAGAAAGAAAGACCGTATATAACCTCAAAAAAAGCGAACACATTTTTCTAATAACAAACTTCTTATATCTGTTATAACTGCATCTATATGTGCAACTATATCTCTGTTATAACTGCAACTATATCTCTGTTAACTGCATCTATATCTGTAGCTGTAGCTGTAGCTGTAGCTGTCTCTGTCTCTCTAACTGTAACTGGTAATCGCATGTTAAATCAATTCAACTATTACTAACACGCGCTGATTTAGCATGAATAACCCACAGAAATTCCAGCTAACCAATCATCATTATATGCGCACTAATTGCCTTGGGTATACTGGGTATACCTGGCACTATCTACATATATATTCTATATATATCTGGCTTTTCATTTTATGTGTTATCAATTGCCACACACTCAATTAGCCACACTCTAATCTATGTATATCTCTCCCCCCTCTCCCCCCTTAGATGCTCGAGTGCGCGCGAGGGAAGCCGTCAACGTCAGAGTCAATACTCCACCAAGACCACATCCAGCAGTGTGGCCAATCTCTCTCTGCACGAGAAGAGCAACTCTGCAGAGAAGCCGCTGGTGGATCAACAGCAGCGCACTACAACTATACGTTGAGCAAGGAGTACCTACTCCCCCCCACCCCCCTTACTTCTACTGCGCTCTAGTCCTTGATGACGTCATTGCGTCGTGCTTAGCATCGAATAGCTGGGAAACAGAGAGAGAGAGAGAGAGAGAGAGAGAAGCCCTCACACCCTCAGCCCGGCAGCCATATTAACATACTATATATTGTAGACTTACAAAAGACACTATACCTACTCCCCCCCCCACTGTAAACTGTAAACTGTTATATCTATGGCATGCATATCTTTCTACATGTGCGTGTGCGTGTGTGTGTGTGTGTGTGTGATTCATAGCTTTATCTCTGTTGATGTTGTCAGCAATCAGATAAAGCTGCTTAGTCATGTAAGCTGCAGTCTTGCGATTTTTCATCAGGGGATCATCTTCAGTGGATCGTGTTGTTGTTTTTTCCATACTCACGCACATACTACGCGTGTATTTGTATATTACTTATGTACTTCGAGTAAATATCATACACTATTTTATGTCAATTTTAAATAAAGCCAGCAAACCAAAGAAATCAAGTAAAATTCATGTTTTTTAATCTGCAAATTTATAAAGTTAATCTTGAAGAAACAAGTTTCATGGCGAGCTCTTGTGCACCCTGTGCACCGCACACCCTATACACGCACCTTTTGCTTGCTTGTTTTTTGATAACGAGCTCGTTTCCCAAGACACAATCCCATGCCGGATGAGTCTGCTCCACTAAGCAGTTCACTGCTGCAATTCGATAAAGACTAACGTCTTTACCGACAACAGGCTCGTTTTTCTTCTTGAAAACTGCTTGTACTTTTGCAAACAGAATTCCGTTTGGTAAGTAGTAAACTACTTGGTAGGCTTGTCAAGAAACGATCACACACACGCACGTTTTAATGAATTACTTTATTTTATTATTTATTGTTCTTTTATATTTAACGAAACAATTTTAAAGGCCTACATCTGACTGTATAGTAACATTACATTAACATTTCCTTTTTTAATTTGATCAAAAGGTGTGTCCTATTTGCAGCCAAATTCATTGAGGGCATGTAAACTTCACACAAAATACTCAGTCCTCTCGACTTTACGACTCATTGATGTGTCTTTGTAATTGTAAATGTAATGTGTTAAAGGAGTACAGCATGCTGAATCTGAATCTGAATCTTGTTTATCGCAAAGTTCTACAAAGGTCTTGAATGTAAACGAGAGATTAAACTTCGGAAAGCTTTTGCGTGTAGCCTTATGAAAAGCTTTCAGCTGGCAATCGAATTATGATCTCGTTCCACATACATACTTATTGAGCTTTTTTGGTTGTTGTTGTACGCCACCCTCAGTAAAACTTTCAGAGAGAGACCGCGTGATTACACACGTTCGCCGCCAAACAAACCAAGCTTATAAAACAACAACAAGCGCAAAGCTTTTCAGAAGAGCAGAAAAGCGTTGTTGTCGTGAGAGCTTTCAGTACGTTTTACATTATACTTGAAATGACGCAGGCGAAACTTTCGGCAGTCTTTGAGATACCATGACGTAGCTTGGACAAAACCTCGTAGCCAGAGCCACGTCCAGCAACACGTTGAGCACAAATACACACGCACAGATAGAGAGAGAGAGAGTGAGAGGAAGTACAGAAGAAGTGCAACAGTTGAGAGTGTGTGTGGCTGAAGAAGAAAGAAGACACTGCGAGAGCTTTGAAAGAATCTAAAGAAGACACACAAAGAGCGTCGATAATTGTGCCAGGCCAGAAAGCACAAGACAACAACGTGCTGCGACAGAGAGAGAGAGACGAAGAGAGCGTGCAGGAGAGAAGGTTATTCAACTCTTCTACAATCTACAGTGGAAAGAAAAGAAGGTGAGTGGAGTAAATAGATTAAAAGACGATTGAATTGAAGAAGAATTACATTGAATGTGTTTGAATTGAAACTGCGACGCGACTGCGACTTTTGCAACATCAGCAGCATTGGAGGAGGGGCGCAGGTAAGCGCCGTTCTGCCAAGAGCTTTTCTACTACGACTGTGAAAGCTTCGCTCACTTCTTGAAACAAGATAAAACTGCAGCCGAAAGCTGCACACACTAGCGAGAGCCAGACAGAGAGGGAGAGGGAGAGAGCAAAAGCTTTTAACCTTTATTTCCCTCTGTCTTTTGCTCGTTTCGCTTGCTCCGCTTTTACTGAG
The DNA here is from genome assembly GCA_018904025.1 of Zaprionus vittiger. Taxonomy (NCBI): domain Eukaryota; kingdom Metazoa; phylum Arthropoda; class Insecta; order Diptera; family Drosophilidae; genus Zaprionus; species Zaprionus vittiger. The sequence goes on along the minus strand of JAEIFQ010001142.1, from coordinate 579,477 downwards.
TTGTATTATTATGCTGAAGCTAAGTAAATGTGTCAATAAGCCGCTTTATAATCGGACGCACACATACAGACATACATACACCCACCCACATAGCAACACTCTAAACAGCTTCCCGTCGTAATCTTGTGCTTTTTATACCCTTGGGAAAGGTGTATACTAAATCTCAGGCAGAAGGAGGCGTGGCAGATCACACAATGTTTATATGTATGTATTTTTAATCTTGTTCAGGATCACAGTCTGTCCGTCGGTTTTGTTTTTGGGAATTCTTCCAACTACGGCAAAGGGTATCTTACAGTCGGGCATCTTTGACTGTAGCTATCGTCTGTTTTCTATTATTAATTTCTTTTTCGGGTATTTCAGCCCTCGCACAATGAGCAATCTACGAATTTGCAAGGCAATGTCGCTGCATCCCAGCGCTAATCTCGCTCTCAATGTCGACGCTAACGTCGCAGCTGCAGTTCACATCAAAGCTGACGCCGACGCCAGCAGTAGCACGAGGATCTGCCTAATGGGTTGCATGGCGACTGCAGCGGAACTGCGACGCTTTCCTGTACACGACGCCAATCGGTGAGTGCGCAAATTTATTACTTCTTTTATTTCCTTCTCCTTCTCTGCCGATCTACATATTGATATTCTCACACACACACACACAGTCTAAGAACCGGTTCAAGTTGGGCTTGTTGCGCAGTACAAATTCTCTAGCATATCGATATGTACAATCGATACACATATCGATACATAAATATGCATACATACATATGTATGTGTGCCTATGTTATCAATTATGTATATACATACTGTACACACAGACACACACCCACACACCTAAGCACATGTAATCTGCTAACCCTAATGCTGCAGGTCTGTGCACGTCTGTCTATTAATTGTACTGCGCACAGTGGGCATATCTTGTTTAGAGCCAGAGCTTTTGCTTGCGACGCCTCCTCCGGCACAGTCAAAGGTTATCGAACTCTCCCGCATCAGCTTCATAGAAAAATTTCAATGCCATGGCAAAATGGCACCAACAACAGCAGCAGAGCAGCAGCAGCACAATAACAACAATAGTACGTGCTTGCATTCGCATTGCAATTATGCGCGCACGTTGTGGGTGTGTGAGGGAAACGGCGACAACATAAGAAGCTGCGTCCCACACAGACACACACACAGAGAGACACACAGATGCGCTCCCCATCGGTTTATTTATAACTCTCTCGTGTTCTGCCTCTCGTTCTCTCGTGCTCTGCCTCTGCCGCTCTCTCACTGTGTTGTGTCTGTCTGTTGTTGTAATGCGTACGGCGCGCTCTGTTGGCCGTGAAGTTTTGTTATTGCAAAAAGTTCTTCTGCGCTGGAGTTGCTGTTGTTGGCATCATAAACGTGGAGTTTAGAGTGGACCTACCTCACCTGATTTCAAAGTGTGTGTGCAATAAAATTTCTTAAATAAATTAATTAAATTGAATGAATGTCAATGCAGTAAACAATCACAATAATAAGATTATTAATTAATTAACAAATGAGTGTGCATCAATAATCAAATGCAGTTTTGGTCAACCCAATTGCTTTGCTTCCCTGCTTGTTGTTGTTCCTGCTGCAATGATGCGATGTGTTAGACAAATAGAGGGTGGGGGAAGTAGAAGCAGCGACGCGGCTTCAGCAGCAGCATTTGCACTCTGCCGGCTCTAGACGACGCGCAGAAAAGTTCCGCACTCCGAGAGAGAGCGAGAGCAGCGAAAGCACCACACAAGCAGAACGGACACACACAGGCACACTCAGACGCAAAGAGAGAGAGAGAGAGACGAGACAGTGCAGCGAGCATAAAAAGCGCTTTTACAGCGACGGCGACGTTGACTGCGACTGCGACATTTGGCGGCCATGCACTGAAACAGAACTTTTCATTAGCAAACTTCGTGCTAGAGAGAACGAGACGGGATCTAATTTGAAAGCTGCAGAGGAAAGCACTGCCAAAAGAACGAAACTTCGTTGCACTTCTTTGCAGTAAACAAAGAACCTGCGAACCGATCGCAACGTGCGCAGTGCGGATTAAACTCGACTCGTTGTTGTGGTTGTTCTTGCTGCTACTGTGGGGTAAATTCTTGGTAAATTACTTAACGAAATGGAAACAGTTATGAGTGAATGAGAAAATGAGAGAATAGAGAAAGCTTTCTCTTAATTGTTGCGCAAATTGCGTAGTTGCTCAGACAGAGCTAAGCTTGCACACAGAGAGAGAGAGAGAGAAAGAGAGAGAGAGGGAGAGAGCAAGGGGAAAACACGGAGAGGAACAACGAGAGGAGAGCGATTAACAGAGCGCAAGGGAGACTGCGAGGAAGAGAGCTGTTACACATACACACAGACATACACTTACACACACACACACATATACACACTGTTTGGCACATGCAATAACTGAACAATCAACAATTGTAATTCCTCCTGCAGCTGCAACTATTGGCTACGCCATTTCGGAGTCTCAGACCAACTGGTGCAGGAACTCGGGGGACTGAAAAAGCTGCGCATCTGCTTCAGGCACTTCTCAGGGCAGCGCAAGGCAGTCATGGCCAAGACGCGCATCAAGACGACGCCGCTGCGGGGACCCAAGCATGATACAATAACAACAACACCAACAACAACAACAACTGTAGCAGTGACAGCAGCGACATCTGTCAAGCCGATGGCGGACAGCACAACCATAGAACTAGTGGAAGTGAGTGCACGATTAATCTATCGATGATAGTCGATAACGATAACATTGTTAATCATTTGCAGAGCTCCTCCTGTCGTGGGGATTCACCGAAGCAGCTAACGCAGCTGGGACAGAAGAGTGTGACCACCATAACACCCGTCCCACAGCGCTCCCATTCGATTTGTTCTTCCTCTTCCGTCTCCAGCGACGTGCAGTCGAGCAGCTCAGACTATGAGGCCAGCATGCCCCTCTCCGCCCTAGTTGATGCCCATGCCAAGCAGCAGAACAGCACAGCAAAAGCAGGTGCAGGAGGAGGTGCAGCCAATGGGCTGGTCAAGAAGCGCAAGCTCTATCTGATTACAGAGAAGTCAGACGAGAAGAACGGCGGCAGCGGAGTGGGGGGAAATGGACCGAAGAGAAAGATGTTTGTTGTGGTGGAGCAGGAGAAGGATACGGCAGCCAAGAAACTTATGATTGTAACCGACAAACCACAGGCGAATCTCACACAGCATTTGGAGAAGTTTCTGCCGGAGATACTCAACTGCATACAGGACAAGGAGCAGGCGCAGGCGCAGGTGAAGTCCAAGCTACAAGTGTCGGTCAAGCAGGAGCCAGTGCATGCCGCCAAGGCGCATCAAGTGGCGCCTCCAAAGGCAGCGCCACAAAAACCACACATTACCTTGCCGCCGAAGAAGAATCCCACCAACTTTGTTAAAGTGGAAGCTGTGCCTGGACTCCATCTACCTGCGAGTGTCTCCGTCTTGCCCGTGGTGGAGCAGGCAGTCAAGGAGTCACCTACGCCGTCGCCGACTGAGACAGAGACTAACATAAACCTCTCTCCCGATTTTCGATTCCTCATGAAGATTCTGCCCAAGCTGGAGCAGCTGCCCGAGCCGCACAAACAGCACGTCAAGCGTTCCATACAGATCTTTGTGGAGGAGAGCTACAGTCACTATGGCAAGAAGGAGTAAGTAGAGAGAGAGAGAGAGAGAGGAGAGAAGGAGAAGAAGGTATGGGAGCAAGTTCACTTATTATTATAGTATTTCCTGCAGAATCAATTTCAACTTTCAACCATTTTAAATTCGTTGTGTAAGACTGACTGCAAAACAAACATATTTTTAAAGTAGTTCTACTAGCACATAAGGACACAAATTTTATCTATACAACCCGTTCGAAGTTGAAAAAACAGGGTATACTTTTTTATGCATTTGTGTAGCCATAAAAGAGCGCAGAAATCTGAATAGTATATAGAATATACGAGAGCTTTTAAGCCAAGAACTGAATGGGGTTAGTTGAGTTTTATTCTTGTTTTCCGCTTTCATGAGAGGGTATTGCTTGCTGCCAGCTATGGCGCCATCTGTTGGCTGTTGCAGCAACACACCACAATTCAGGGCTGCATGAACAAGCAGTTTACATATTGAATCTATAGAAGTAGTCGAATTCTGAACTGGCGCCATCTGTTGTTGGTTGGCAATCAAAATTTACGACTACGTACACCAACACTTTCATAAGTTGCTCTGTTAAGTTTTGGTATAAACATTAGCGCGCTCTGTTAACAGTAACATAACTTAGTTAACAGTTTGAAGTTAAAAAAAACACCAGGAATTATCCTTAAGTTCCCCCCCAAGTAAAGGTGGAAAGATCGTTGAGGCAGTAAAAACAAATGTTTGATTTCTGTTTTAGTATCTTTTGTTTTGCATTGTAATTCCAAAGAACTTTATTTATGTAGTTTGAAAGCATTTTGTTTTACTGTTTTCGGTATTACGTTATAATATATAGTATTAGTAAGTCTAATTCTTGGGTTAGTGTGTGTGTGTGTGTGTGTGTGTGTGTGTGTGTTATTACGTTAATAATAATTAAAATATGTTATGTTAGTCGGGGGAAAGGAGGTTCGCTCAATTTAAAATGTACAATGTTTGATTTTTTCTAGTTGTTGTTGTTGTTGCTGAAAGAATATTAGTTCAAGTTTTGGTGTATTTAATGGTTAATGTTGTTGTTGTTGTTGGATAGTTATAATATAATTACATATATACAAATGGTTCAGTTTTTGGACTAACCAAAGAGAGGACATTTAAAATCTTTGCTCTGTCACATACGATCTAGTAAGAGCTTCTACTGGGGTAGGTCGGGGAAGGGGTCTCCCCTGCCCTGAAATGTGTGCTACAGATTTCACATACACATATACATTCATAGAGTTGCGTTATAAATACTGTATAGTATTAGAGTTCATTTCATTTGCTTTACTTTTTACAACATTTATCGAATTTGCCATATGATCGTACATATACGATATATATATATATATATGTATATATAAATAATTGCAATAATAATGGATAAGCTTCAAGTATGATAGTGTATATATAGTATATATTATATATGGGGTGTATATTGTATATGGTATTGTTAACTACTCGTACATTTCTTGCTTGTGTCCTACGTAATTTCGGGAATTTCCATTAACTTGCTTTAATTGTTGCATATGCTGCGTGTCTTCTGAGTGTGTGTGTGTGTGTGTGTGTCTATGGCTTACATTTGACTCTATATCGAATATCATCAATGAGAAGCAATCACAAAGTTTTCTATATATAATATATGTAGGTATATATGTATGTAATACCGTAGATATTATTATAATTTCATATATGTACACAAGTTTTCTCCATTTAACTTTCACTTTCTCTGTAAGCAAACTACGAATAATATGTGCAGGGCCCCCTCTATCCGAGTTCCACATTCTCAACAGTTCCACACAAGCATGGCATCCTAAAAGTAGGCAATGACATCGATCTATGTGGAAACGGAATGGGAGCCTAAAATGATTACGATTACGATAATCAAGGGACAGCGTGTTCCAATTTGGGGTTTGTTTTGGCAAAGCTTATAGCGTGTTTCATTCTACTCACATTTACATCAAAGTTTACTCGAATATCGTATATGTATTTGTTGTTGCAATTCATTTTCGTTTTTTTGGGGTTTAAAAAACTGTGTCACAATTTCTACAAACAGCCTTTTGTTAAACATGGTAAACGTACATTTATATTATGTTGTTCTTTGTTGTTTTTAGTTACTGAATTAAGTGTGTGTGTTTCACATTATATAATTATGTTGTTTTTACAGCTTCACTTTTACTTTCTTTATAAACCTGAGCGCAATTTTTGTTCTATTAAGAAAACGTTTTTTGTTTTTGCTTTTATTTTAAGTGCTTTCCAAAAGTTGTTTTTAACTTATTGGCATAAAATTTCATTTGTTTTGCAATTGAAATACTCGTTATATTATTTACGCAGTCTGAACAGTCAGTCTGACTGTTAAAGAACTGCCCCAAAAATGATCTATGTATATATTATATAATACTTTCCACTCGAAGGGGAATATTCCAAATGTTTAGTTACCTGTACTTGAATATCTAGACGAGTTCATAGTTATCATGTTCTTTGTTTATTTGCAAATATTGTCCGTACATACACATATATATATAGTATAGATTCATATATATATAGACCGTATACCGTATACTGTATATCGGTTATCGTATATCGTATATAGTGCTAGGTTGTATTGAAAAAAATGCATACATACATACATATGTATATATTTATAGCTATAAATTCTAATGGCAAATGCATTGGGTTTGCGGTTTACTAGACGGCCTGGCACACGAGGGGTGCCACAAAAGTTGTAGAAAACAAAGAAAAGACAAACAAATAAGAAGAGAGAAAATAAAACGAAAAGTTTTCTTTTGGTTTTTTTTTTACAAACAGTTTTACACAATTTTATTTCTCGTAAACATAAACTCGTATATTATTTAGGTATACGTAGGTTCTACTATATATATATTTATATATATAGTTAGCAGATATAGTACTTGGTTTTGTTGAAATACTAATGCAGTTTTCAGTACACTCACGTGTTTTGTTCTCTTAACTAATCTAAACGTAGGCGCAATGTAAATCGATAGAGACTGAAGCCAAATCAGAGTCGACTTTACAATATTCTATATATAGTGTATATTCAAAGATTATATAGTATGTGTGTTCATGTGTGTTCTTTCTGTCGATAGCATGTGTAGGTTGTGCAATGTAATGTACATGTATGTTGATCGATACTATCGCTATACTATCGCATAGGTGTGTGTATTTATATTAGTTGGTTTTGCTTTGTTTGTTAACTAAAATGAACTAGCTCTAAATGGATTATACATAGGTATCTATATCATATAAGTATAAGTATTGGTGGGGTGTTAATGTTATGTACATGGTGCCTACATAAGTCCAAACAATATCTATTCTCATTATCATTATCATTATAATCATAATCATCATGATCATCATCGTTAATTGTAACATTAAATACGTTTCTTGTATGTGATTTTGTATGTGTTAAATGATCTTACTCGCTAATGTGGTTGATAATTTTGCATTGTAGCTTGTGTATGTGTGTGTGTGTGTATGTTCTCTCTATAAAGAAACTAAACGAATATGTCTATCAATGTGTGTGTGTGTGTATTGGGGGTCGCTCTGTGTGTGTGTGTGTGACAATATGTATTTGTAAGAAAAATGTTATTTATAAACAAAAGTAAAAAAATGAAAAGGAAATCGGCTGCTAACGGTAACGGGGTTCTTATTGGACTACCCCCTTAGGAACAATCCTCGTTTCTCACAATTGATTGCCTCATTTCCCGTTAGACTTGAGCTTTTGATTCCTTTTTGCTTTCTTATCATGTTTTTCGTTTTTTTGCTATGAGATCTCCGTGAAAGTTTGAATTCATATTTCTTTTCTCTTCTCTTCATCATCTTCTCGTCCGTTCTCGTTCTCTCTTCCTGATTATCATCTTAATTAGTTAATGCATATATATAGTATATTAACTGTTTATATGTATATATATATATTCGTATAATTTAAAACTACATACATAAGAAAGCAGCACAGTTAAGAGTCGAAGAAGGGGCATGATTCAGTGGGAGTAAGGGGTGGAGGGAGGGAGAGCACAATTCTACAGATTTCGAGAGAACTTGACGTTAGTTTTTTTCTATTACTTTCTAAACATTTTCGAATGAATTGATTGAAATTACAAATACACACATAGAGTTATATATAGAAGTATATCGGTATAGTATATATATATATATATAGAAGTATATATATAGAAGTATATCGGTATAGTATATATAGTCATATATAGTGTTCGCTACGTTGATATAACATACATATACATACGAGTACATTCAAGTAATTCAAGCCAAGTAATTCCGAAACTTGCAAACCTTCTATACGGGGGGGAAATGAGAGAACTCAGTCTTGAATATAGGTATATTTAAGGGGGAGGGGGGGTTTAAATATATATAGATATACCATATATTGATTGGCTTGGATCTTGTGTACTGTTGCTTCAAATACAACGAAAATCAGAAATGGGAAATTAAACTATATTACATGATAAACTAATGCAGCATTAAAGTAGTAAATAAAACTATTTTGAAGTGAGTAAGGCGTTCAAATCGTGGACTCACACACACCCACACACACTCATACTAACGGCATTCGTTGTAATGGTTGTGCGTGTGTGTGTGTGTGTGTGTTAGGGCACAACCTTTAAACGCCGTTGCACATTCACTGGGGGCAGTGTGTCGTCCACTTGTATGAATCCAATCGTCGATAAACATTTCTATATCCATCGATTACAGATTGTAGTCAAAACTAAAGTGTTGTTGTTGTTGTTGTTGCTTACGATTCGTATTGAAATTGTCATTAACTAAGAATTATAATTAGTACAAATAAAATTGATTGATTTATTCCTAGTAATCAGTCCACGGGTAAAATGTTATCGTTATTTCGTTTGCCTTTGTTGCTATACATACATACACATACATATATATAGTATAGAGGACACACATGTATATATATAGCTAAATATACAGTTACACATAGTAGTAGAGTGTGTGCCGAGTAGTAATTTATATTAATTTTGTTAGAAACCAGTTTCAAAATTGAAGCGCAAATATTTATCGAAATTAATTCTACACATAGCAAAAGTCTTCTACTGAGTGTGTGTGTGTGACTGTATGTGTGTGTGTGAGGTAAATTTGGCAAACAAATTCTTTATATATATTGTATATTTATGTGTGTGTGTGAGTGATATAAATATAATTATAATTATATAGTTTAGTTGCTGTTGCAGTTTTTGCCTTCGCTCTGCCTTCGCTTTATTTGTTACAATATTCGCAATATGTTGCATAGTTTTCTCATCCATGACGTCTGTTTAGGGGGGGAGTTGAGTGAGGGGGGACTTGAGTCTAGTGGCTAATTAATTTACATCGATTTAAGCGCTTAACATAAAACATTTCTCGTTTAATTTTCGTATTTTTGTTTTGTTTTTTACTTATTTAGACCAAAAGTTTTTCATAGTTTTCTTTTTGCTTTTCTCGAGCTCAACAAATGTTGCTTTGTTGCCAAAATTTGTGAAAGCTTTACTAGCAAGCTTTCTTTCTTTCGATTTCGATTACTTTGCATATCGATAGTGTTATCGCTTTCTATGTACAGAACTGTTTCCCGCTTAGAGACATCAAGTTAAAACATAAATGTGGAATGGAAATCAATTCTCATCCTGCTGCCCTCAAAAGTGTGCTACATATGTATATATCTGTAGAACTGTAGACTGTTCTCTGTTTTTGCCTGGGAACAGTTCTGTATTATACTCGAAATTTCTGTTTCTGCTGCCCTCAAAAGTGTGCTACATATATTTGTAGAACTGTAGACTGTTCTCTGTTTGCCTGGGAACAGTTCTGTTTCTTTTTCTGTTTTTCTTTTTCTTTTTAGACTAGTTTCAGTTGAGTTACGTTACATTTTGTGTGTTTGTTTTGTTTTTGTTTTTGTTTTTTAGTTGCATTTAGTTCATTTCGGTGGTGGAATGCTTTCACTCTTAAATAGACGAGCGCTACCTAAAAGTATTTGGCGCTTTTCTCTCTAGAAATTGTTGCTGTTGTTGTATTTTGGTTGTTCCTGTTGTTCATGTTGCTGTAGTCGATGCTGTTGCTGTAGCTGTTGCTGTTGCACTTGTTGTTGTTGTTGCTATTGTTGTTGTGTTGCTTTTGATATTTTAGGCAGCAATCGCCTCATTTTGCCGTCATTCCCATTGGTGCGGCGAAGGCGGCAGCTCGGAAGGGTGTGCCACAGTGGAACTGTTTGACAGAATAGAGAATAAAATTATTAGTTTAATTTTTACAAATTTAGTTCCACTTTTAACACATAAAGAATGATAAAGAGAGATAGAGAGAGACAGAGAGAGAGAGAGAGAGAGAGAGAGAAGAAGCACATGCAGAGCTAGCAAACTAATGTATTTACAACATAAAAGATATATGGTATACACAGTATTATAAGAGTAGTTTATATAGTTTAACTAGTGGAAGCATAAAGCACAACAAAAACAAAACAAAACAAATATGAAAACATGAAAAAGAAATAAAAAAACAAACTACAGACTCTATAAAAGTATTTGGAATACCACAAAGAATAATAACAAAAAAATAGAATTGAATTGAAAATTGAATAGAGAAAGTTGTTCAAGCGTTTCGATTTCTTTTCTTCGATTTGTTTTTTGTTTAAAACTACTTTTGACCATTGTCACTGCTGCTCAACTGCACTGATATCATATTAATATCATATATATATAGTATACTATATAAATTTATTTGCAATGTATATTATTTGTTGTTGTTGTTGTTGTTGCTGGCAGTGTTTCTGGAAGGTTCTTAAGTTCTAAACGTGATTATCAAATGCAAAAGGGAGAGAAATCATGAGCATGGGACCTGGAGAGGGGGCTGAGAGTGGAAGAACGGGGAGAGGGGGTAGTGTGGGACTAGATGAAACTGCAGAATTGTGGATTGTATGATGTCATCTTGTTATGTGTGTGTGTGTTTGCTTTGTACGCAATATCATGATTGTAAAGGGTGATTTTTTAGCTATTATCTTTTTGGCTACACTGGCTTAAACAGCTGACGCACGTTTCATGTTTTGGAACACTATCAAACATCTTCAGTTTGGTCTATAATTTAACCACAAACGAACAATGCTTGCAAATTATTGCATTTTATTATCAAAATGCGTGTGCTCTGTTAAGAAAGTTCATCGCGCGAGTCTTCCATTTTATAGTCAGTTTATTCTATTGTGACTAAATTTCGCACCAAATTTACATTGTTGGTCAACATTGCATAAAATAATCTTCAAACATTAAATTATATGCACCGTACTCTTAAATCAAATAAAGATTTCATGCATTTCTCTGAATTTTATGTTTTTTCTTGAAAAACTTTCCTATAGCACTTAAAAAATCACCCTTTATAAGAAAGGAATATATAAAGTAAATTGCACTTTCATTAGCCAGTTGTAATTCTATGTGGGTGTGGGTGTGGGTGTGTGTGTGTGTCTGTGCTTTGTTTAAGGAGTGTCCGAGTGTGGTGGGTTGATTGATATCTTATGCTGTACACAATATGCGAATATATAGTAGTATATATATATATATGGATGTATATAGATTGTATGTATATGAGATATGCAAAACATAAACACAAATTCGATTATGAAGAGAGAGAGAGAGAAATTGAGAGAGAGAGAGAGAGACAGGAATATATTGATGTATATATGCATTGGGTTCTTAGTTCTATATAGTTTTTACGATATTATGATTATAATTATTATGTTTGGCTAGAAATGTCTTTCGTTTGGTTTCTTTTTTTTTGTGTTCTTGTTTTGCTTGCCAATTTGTTGCTTAACTCGGTTTATTTATTCTCTTTTTCACTTCGTTTTTCTTCCATTTTCATATTTGCCGACCAATTTCTGACATTTATAAACAATTCGATAAGTTAGCAGGATATTATTGCCTTGTAACATTTATGTACACAAAATAATCAACCCAAAAACAAAGTTAAAACTAACGAGAACAAAACGAAAAGAGTGGAGTGGGGGGGGGAACGGAAACGATGATGAGTTATATATATATGTATATAAATCGTAATTAAAACTAAGATTATTAACAAGGTTTTATACACATTGCATTTGCATATCGAGTTAAGTGAAATGAAGAGAGACAAAAATAGGTTAAAAAATAGGTCGAAATTAACTTAAATCGATAACGATAACGATAGATTATCTGTATAGTTATAGGATATCAGGATATATATCTTTGCTTTTTATCAACAGACCTAAAATTCGATCGAGATCGCGCTGCTGCCGAGGCCCCCCGAACTGGAGTCGACTTTGGGTTCTTTCATTTCTTTCATTCTTTCATTTCATTCTTTCTGTTTCTTTCTTTCTGCTTTGCTTTGCTTTACGCTCTGCCTTGGCTTTTGTCTTTCTGTTGCTTGGCAGTTCTTGTGACTCTTCTGTGTTTCTTAGCTTTCGTTAATCGGTTTATTGGATATATCTAGGTATATCTATAGTATCTGTATTCTGGTATTTCTTGCTTGCAGTACTTGTTGCGGCAGCAACGTAGCAGCAGCGCAGCAGCAGCAGCAGCAGCAGCAGCAGCGACTGTGGCAGCGGCAGCGACTGTGGCAGCGACTGTGGCAGGAGCAGCAGTGCAAGTTGTGGTATTGGTAGTAGTAGTAGTGGTAGTAGTAGTAGATATTCTCATTCTCATTGGCTTAACAACGCAAATTGAATAGTTAAATTTAATAGAGTTTTTCAATATTAATATCGATGTATCGATAACACACACACACACAAAATCGATAGAAAAAAAAGAGAAACAAAAATTAAAAATATTGTTTAAATATATATTTGATTGTAATAAGAAAAGGGAAAGAACAACATAGAGGAGAGAGAAAGGAAACAGGAAGCACAGTTTCGGACTTGAAGCAGTGACAAAAACAAGTAGAGGACAGAGAGAGAGAGAGAGTGAGAGAGAGAGAGAGAGAGGGAGAGAGAGTATGTGAGACTTGACTCCCAGTTTGAATTTGATTAACTTTTCTTTGGTTTAACCAACAGCAAATCATAGAAAGTAGGACGGGGTAAATAGTAGGCAAGGAGTAACAGAAGACAGACAGTAACAGAGAGATAGAGACAGACAGAGAGAGATAGATAGAGAGAGAGAGAGGAGTTCGTGCAGTTATGTTTATGTTTAGAATGCCAACTGTGACAACTCACCTGGCAAAGCTCTTGAAGGCCGCGCTCTGCGGATTGATGCAGAGTGGCACTCGACCCGTTTGCAGTTGCTCTGCAATGAATTTGTGCATTTCCTCTGCAAAATGATGAAGAGAGAGAGAGAGAGAGAGAGAGAGAGTGTGAGTCTGGTTACAGCTTACACACCCTTTGAGGCTCGTTGCTACTTACCCTTCACCTGCTGCACTGAGGTGAGCTTGCGTTCCCATAAATCATCAAAGGGTTGCCCGGCCGAGGGCTCAAAGTCGGCCGTGTACTGGCGCAGGCCAGCCGAGGTAGTGAAACAGCATTTGCACATGCACGAATGATAGCGCAGACGACCCTCGTCCAGATACGGATGCGCCAGGGCATCTGTCACCGAAATGCGCTTGTCCTGCAGGCAGAGGGAGGAGGGAATTAATAGATGAGCTGAGACTGCAACTGAAGTCTGATTGTCTTACCGGATCGAAGACAAGCATCTGGCAGAGCAAGTGCACGGCCTCGTGCGTGGCATGTGAGCTGAGCGTGTAGAGAACCGAGAAGGAAGGTGGCTTCGGTGCCCGTCGCAGCATGTGTGTGCGTGCACCCTCGCACGCATGCCGCATATCATCCACAGCGGGTGTGCCCAGCAGCTCAGTGATTAGTTCCAGCTGCTGCACCGGATTCTGTGCCTGGAACAGTATACGTCGTCCGAGCAGCTCACCAAAGATGCAGCCCACTGACCACACATCCACAGCAGACGAATAGTGTCGGGCACCCATGAGTATCTCCGGGGCACGATAGTATTGAGTGACCACCTCCTGTGTCATGTGCTTATTCTGATCGGGCTCCTCCACACGCGCCAGTCCAAAGTCACAGATCTTGAGCACACAATTCGAGTTGACCAGCAAGTTGCCCGGCTTGATGTCCCGATGCAGTATCCGTGCCGAGTGCAGATACTTCAAGCCACGCAAGATCTGATAGAGAAACACCTTGATGTGATCTGCAGACAAATGCTGCGGCGACACAATGATCTTGTGCAGATCCGATTGCAGCAGCTCAGTTATCACATAGCTATAGTATAGAGAGAGTGTTAAGGATGCCAACCAGTGTGCACTAGATTCATAATTATCATCATCATCATCATCATCATCATCTGCAGTCCCAGTTTCCTATTTATTCTCTTATTCCTCTTTCCCCTGCCTTCAATTCTTGCTAAACTTTTGCGTTTTTTTGTTTGCTTTCAACTTTTTCAATTAAGTAGTTCGCCTCGTCTTTTTCGGCTGCAACTTTTGCTGCTGAAAATAGAAAATAGATTTTCCAGGCAACAGGCAACGAATGTGATGAAAAAGGATTGCGGCTGCCTCTACACCTGGGGGCTAACAGATGAGCTGAGAGAGAGAGAGTGTGGCAGAAAAAGAGAAGAGAGAAGTAGCTTTCTGGGAGTGTAAGAGAAGAAGGAGCTTTGTGCTTTATAGTAAGAGATGAAGGTGCTTCCTCGAGAGTGTGTAGGAGCTGCCTGCTTTATAGTAATAATCTAACATATCTTGTGGCTGTTAAGAAGAACGCAGAGTCTAAGAGGATGGTGATAAGGCAAGTAAGTTTTTATACAAATCATTTAAACTACTCTGAGCACTGTGTGGGGGGAAGTTCTATAGTAATAATCTTGTTGAACTGGGAGTGTAAGAGGGGGGAAAAAGAGAAGCAAGTTCTCTAGTTGTTTCGTCTCTTGTTTATTCCACTTGGGAACTTCACCAGAGCCTCCACTAGAGCCTCCATTAGAGCCTCCACTAGAGCCTTCAATCGAACCCTGTTTAGTGTTGTCTGTTTAGCTGTGTCCCAGTTTGTGTTCATTTGAGACAGCTTCTGTAGGATAGATCTTCTCTATGTAGCCTTCGGTCTGCCTAGTCGTCTGCCTCCTCGTCTGCATACCCGTTTGTTTCATTGTGTCTCAGGTCGTATTCATTTAGGACAGTTCCTGAAGGATAGATATCCATTTAGCCTTCGGTCTGCCTACTCGTCTTTCTCCTCATCTGCCCACTCGTCTGCTTCATTGGGAATTCCAATCCGTTGCCATACTACTTGGGCTCTTACTGAGAGCGTCCTATCTATTTCCCTATACATTTTCTGTTCCTTATTTGTAGGTGTACTCAGGGCTCACCCGTCACACAAGACAGCTCTACATTAGATATTCTCTTGCAGATATTCTCTTTGGGCAGAATACCCCCCACAGAATGCTCAGGCATAATTGCTGAAGATCTACACCTCTACCATATATTAGTATAAACTTCACACAAGCATTATATAATATAAAGAGAGCTTTGTTCTTCGGTTTAGTTTTCTATTGATAAACTAAAATTCCCTGAGCTGCCAAACTAACTGTGAGTGTAAGACAAAGACAAGAAGAGGAGCAAGTGCTATAGTGCTATAATCTCCAATTGCCTGAGGAAAGAGAAGCAAGTATTAAAGTAATTAACTATCCCTAATATCCCTACAGACTGTTAGAGTTCCCCCATTTCCATTGCAAGTTACTTTTGCATTTTGTTTTTGATTAAAAAGGATACATTTCCTGAAAGAAGTCCAAGTGCGGAGGCTGTAGAATGTCCAGAGCTGACAGCACCTGCAATAAATGAAGAGAGAGAGAGAGAGAGAGAGAGAGAAGAGATGAGTATGTGTATGTGTATGAGAAGGAGGTTAATAAATTAAGCGAACACAATGTAGACGCGCTTTATTGCAAGCGCAGCAGCAGTAACTGGCATTAGCAACATAAATCTTTGAAACAATGCTGCAGCATTACACCCACAACAACAACAACAACAACGAGGAGCAGAAGGAGGAGCTGAGCAGGAGGAGCTGACAGTGAGGAGTGAGTATAGATCATAAATTATGCACTCCAATAAAATATAAATAAAAATCAAGCTCGAAGCGAAGCGCATCAAATGCGCCATTTAGTTGCATGTTAAGTGTCGCTGCCAGGCACTAAAATGCCACAAAGTTCACTCTACAACAACTGCAGCAGCAACAGCAACAACACAGCAGCAGCAGCAGCAGCAACAGCAACAACGTTGACCCGATGCTGAGATACACAACACGCCACTGTCTGCTGCGCTTCGGGGGAGTTGTCTGTATATAAAAAAAAAAGAATAAATAAAAAACGGGACGACGCTTTGCAACATGATGAAGAAGAAGCAGGCAGAAGAAGCAACAGAACTTGATGGACAGCAGAACACAAAGAAGCAACAACAACAACAACTGAGAGACAGACAAGCGTCGACAGAGAGCCCGAAACCTTTTTTGTTGAACAGATTCAGAGTCAGACTCGGACTCAGACTCGAACTCAGTTGCAGAGACTGGCAAAGGGGGAAAAGAGCCTCAGACAAGCGCTGATTTATTTAGCCTGCGGTCCAAATGATGAAGGAACTCGGGGAACTCTTGCCGCTCCCCCCTGCCCCCCTGTACCCTCCTCTGCAGCTGCACCAAACAGTGAGTCAAAGTCAATGGGAAATCACAGGCAACAAATCTAACAACAGAAGCAGGAGCAGCAGGAGGACGGGAGGCAGTGGTAACTGTGTGACACATGTGAGTTGGCAACTTGAACAGTTGATTTGCAATAAATGTTTTAAATGTGATTAAAGTTATCACGCTAGCAGTTAGAGCAGGCAGTATCCAGCAGATACAATTCAACTTCAAGTAAAAAATTAGAAAATCACCTATGAAAATTGGCAAGTTTGCAACTGCGTGAGGCATTAAAAGCAGCAGCAGCAGCAGCAGAGGCAGAGGCAGCAACAAAATGCGTTGCACAATGTTCACAATGTAAGAGACACACACACATTGTTGTTGATATTGTCTGTCTGTCTGTTTTTCTGTCGGCAAAAAGGCCACAAAAAGCCGCACAACAATTTTCACACACACGCACACACACTCGCACAACATACGCAAAAAGTGCCGCCGCTTAAGTGGCAACAGTTTTTTTTTTTTTTTTTGTTTCTGTTCCTGCATTTTTTCTCTCTCTCGGCCTCTTTGAGGGTTTTAGACTTCGCTTCAGCTTCGACGCGTCTTTGGGCATTGTTTTTGCATTTTTATACCCTATTAAACATTGAAAATGGTTAAGCAAGGGTATATCATATACATATATAGCTAGGTGCAGAGGTGTGTAACAGGCAGAAGAAGGCGTGGCAGACTCCTTATATATTCTTGCTTATGCCGACTAGTTGAGTCGATTGAGCCTTGTCAGCACCTCGATATTTCAGTTATTATAAAAGCTAGAGACACAAAATTTGGCATAAAGTTTCTTCTGTAGCATCAGCTGATTTAATTTATTTCAAATCTTAAGTGCCACGCCCACCGCCACCAAAAAACAATAATGAAACTTTTCAATACGATTTATAAGCTTCATATAAAAGATGCAACTTACTGACTTTGACAATTAGTTAGCTGACTATAGTATATATCTCTTCTGCCAATTTCAATCAGATCGGACGATTAGCACAGAAGTTATTCAAGTTAACTTAGTCATGCTACAGTGCAGCCTGCCCCTGTTGGTATGCTTTAGTTCTTGCGGCTGTGCCTATATATGTATGTATGTGTTGTGAATGTGAAAGCAATAAAGTGCAGCAGACTCTGTCTTTAGGTAATGTATTTGTAAAGGTTTTTCAAGACTGTTTGAAGGGTATCTTACAGTTGGGCATGCCCGCCTTCGCCGTTCGTCTGCTTCGTTGTTGTTGTTGTACTTTATTGCAGTTCTGTTAATATATTTTTCAATGACGTTCGGCAGTTGTTGCCTTCGTTGTAATTTAGCGTGTGCATTTGTTGCGGTTTTCACAAGCGAATAAAAAGTAAATTTGCAGTAGCTGCAGATACGCTAATGTATCTTATAGATACAACAAGTAGACACACATAGATACATACATTATATAATGCAATAAGAACTCTTTACAATATACAATATTTTATTGCATGAATACCCCTACTAAGTGTGGCACAAGGTAGCAAATAGAGAGTCGCCTTGCCTGCAGCTAAGTACTGCCTTAAGTTGCCTTGTTTCGTACATAATTTGTTGCAAGTGGCAACAACGTTAGTTGTAGTTGTTGTTGTTGTAGTTGTTGTTGTGCTTGCCACATACTAGTAGTTGCCACTTTAGTCTTGCCGCACGTGCCTCTTGCTGCGGCTAATTAACATTTCTCTCTCTCGAAAAAAACATAAATTTATGCAGTTATATCGAAAGCTTTGGCTACTATCCTTGCCAGAGGGGGGGGGGGAGGAGGTGTAAGGGGCAAGCTATGTATATAGTAAATATTAGCTACACTCTAGTGCAACTAGGCAAGCAACAACAGAGGAAGGGAGAGGGAGAGAGCTGTGCAAACAACTTAGAGTCAGCAACAACTTTCCTGAGGTGGCACAACTAGAAAAGTTGCACACAGCCAAGCAGGCAGCCAGGCAGGCACTTGCAACAGCTGTGGCAACTTTGTGGCAGCCACAGCCAACATAATCAGCAACATCATAGCCCCCCTACCTTACTCCTTCCCCGCTCTACCTTGCTTCCCCTCACCTTTGCCACTTGTCTAGCGCATTTCCAAGAGTTTAAACAAAAGCAAAAGTGTTGTTTAGCTTCTTTCCTCCTTCTCTAGCTACAATTCTAGCTAAATATTGCAAGCAGCTGCTGACAACATTTCTTAGTTCTCTCGTTGTTCTTGTTATGATTGTTGTTGTTGTTGTTGTTGCTTTACTTGTTATTTGCGGACTAATTAAAGCAGCGCAGCCTCAGCTCAGCAGCCACAGCGTCTTTTGTACAACATTTTGTCAGATTTCAGTTGAGGTTTCACTCTTTGTCTCTTGTTGTTGTTGTTGTTGCTGTTGTTGTTGCTGCTGTTGTTGTTGCTGTCTTTGTTTGCTGGCAGACCTTGAGCCTTGGCTGAGAAATCTCTTAGCTCAGATCACATTGCTTGTAAGGCTTTCCAGCTAAATGCGAGCCAGGTGTTTCTAGCTATTTTAAGGCGTGGGATTTGTAGCATTATTTTTTGGGGCAGCTTCTGTTGATCTGTTTAAGTGTATGCCGGAGAAGGGGGGTTCATTTGAAATTGCAATGCAAATTATTCGACAGCTTGTCTGTCTCTGTCTATCTGTCTGTCTGTCTCTTTCCCTGTCAGCTCACAGATCAGATTTGATCAGAGCCAACTCAAGAGAGAGAGATAGGGAAGATAGAGAGAGAAGTCATTCAACGATTTATATGCATTTGTGCGAACTGTAACGCACATTCATCCATTCATCTTAGAGACCTGCTTACTTGACAGTAAAGAGAGGCAAGAAAAGGGGAGAGGGAGTGAGAGGGAAGCAGTTGAAATGAAATTGGCATTTCAATTGCAATTTGTGTGTGCGCCCCCCAAAAAAAGGCAAAATAATAACAAAATTTGCATGCAATTGATGCCAAGGCACATCAAACTCGAAACTCAATCATTTACTTTACTTGAGGGCCCCAACAAATGTGAGGATTAAGAAGAGCAGAAGAAGGGGGAGGGGGAGAGAAAGAGGGAGGCAAATCAAAGCCGACAAACGGCGGCTGCATGTGAGAAATGCTTTTGAAATGTGCGCCACGTACACGTTGCAAAAGCTTTTATTGAAATATTCAAACAGCAACAACAACAACAACAGCAACAAAAATGAGAAGGACAACAACAATGTGAAGAACAACAACAATGTGAAGAACAACAACAATGTGTAGAATAACGACAACAACAACAACAATGAGAGCAACAACAATGAGAGCAACAACAGACGGGGAAAAATGCATAATGGAGCAAACATTTTGCAGCGATTTTGTTATAAAATGTGTGTGTATTGCATACACTCTCTGCACACACATACACACACACATTAAGCAAAAGCAATTGAGACGATTGCCCGTCTTGCTGCTTGTCGCTCACTGTGTGTGTGTGTGAGTGTCTGTTTGAGTTGAGAATTGTTAGAAAATTAATAAAAAACGAGGAAGAAAGGCCAAATTTGGCATGACGGAGGTTCTATACTTTTGCAGTTGCTTATATGCTCCGATTGTTCCTATACTAGTTATATATAAAGGTGCAGAATTGAATGGTATTGAGTATATTCAATATTATGTCTTCTTTTAATTGGCACTGATAAATTAAGTTATTTCTAATATTAGAATTGATCTTCATACAAAAATCTACATTTCGACCGATTGTTCCTATGGCAGCTATATGTTATAAATTGTATGTGCATATTAAAATTATAGATAAAGTTCGATGTAGTAAATTTGGTTGTAATATCTTGACAAATAACAAAAATTGCCCGATAGTTTGTATGACAGCTAAACGATATATCGGTCCGATGTGGCTTCTTACGTTTTACATACAGCGTGCAGCAATAAGAAGCATGTGTTCCAAGTTTCATTAAGATAGCTCTTAAACCCTGAGACTAGCTTGCTGTTCAATAGACGGACTGGTAGACAGGCGAACAGGGCTTGTTCGTTTCCCTTGTTGATACTGATGCAGAATATATATACTTTATGAAGATGTCTTCTAAGCTGCGTTGATTACTTCTGCTCAATATGAATATATGTATACCCTCTGCAAGGTTATAAAGAACAGTTCATTGGGAGAAGTACAGAGAAGGAAGAAGGAGAGAACTCTCACATACCTGCTGCACACTCTATTACATTGTACTACACTGTCTCCACTTCACTCTCATTCTACACACTTCAAGTTACAGACTCTTTACACAACTCCCCCTCCATGTGTCACCCACACACGTGTGTGTGTGTCTGGTCACACCTTTTTAGTCAACTCTCTTTGGGTTGATTGCACTTGTTTGACATGACGACGACGACGACGACGATGTCGAGGGCGCATGTAGGAAATGAAAGTGCAATTGAAACAGGAAACCAAAGCAACAAAAATACAATAACTGAAGACTGAGACAACAGCAACAACAGCAGCAACAACAGCAACAACAAATTGTCGCGCCTCTTTTTTAGCTTTTTCTTTCATAAAACGTTTTGCATATTAATAGAAATTTGCATATTGGGCAAGGTGCTCTGTGAGTGTTGAGAGTGTGTGCTGTGTGTGTGTGTCTGTATCTGTGATGTGTGTGTGTGTTGTGGGAAGTGTCTTCATTAGGGTGTAAATTCGCAATGCAGTCTCTGCTCAGTCTCCTTGCCCCCTCTCTCTCCCCAGCACATGCAAATCCGAAAGTGATTGAAGATGCAACAGAGTCCATGACATTTTCCCATTACAATTCAGCCGTTTTCTGGCTAATAACTTCAACTGACATTTTGTCAAACAATAAATGGTGTAAAATTGATAAATAAATACGAAATAAAGGAGGAGGAGGGGAGAGGAAGTAGAGAACATATAGCGGAATATGCAAAAAATATACAGCTAAATAAATAAAGCCAAATCACCGCAAAGTCACATAAAACTGGCCATAAAATTGCCAGACAAAGCAAGCCATACAATGCAGCTGTCGACCTTACAAACGGCCCCCTGCCCTCTGCCCACTCCCCTCCCTCACCTCAATGTAGCCATGCTTTTATTAATAATTCTAAATGTTATATGAATAATAATATTTTTTCTTTTTTAATTCCACTTTTTTTGCCTGCCTGCCTGCCAAGCTGTCAAAGTTGTTTGGCTTTTATTTTTTGTGGCTTGTGTTGTCCATATGCCTTTTTTTTGTCTGCCCCACTGTCCGACTGTCTGTCCCACTGTCTGTCCCTGTGTCCGTCCCAGTGTCCGTCTGTGTTAACAAATTTGCATGCAACCAAATGTTGGGAGGCAGTTTTCAGTTGGAGGTTTTTGCGCCTTTCGTTCTCCTTCGTATCTTTCATTTTATGTGCATAAAATTTGTTTGTCATAAATTTAGCATGACAGCCTTTTGTGGCCAATGGGGCGTGGCACTCTGGGTGGGCGTTGCAAACCAATAGATAGATATAGATATAGTTTGGCAGCAGCAGCAGCAGCAGCAGTTGCAGTTGCAACTTGGATTGAATATGAATGAGTTAATTAGTGCAATGAATGATTGAATCGCAACTGATGGAAAGACAGACAGACTGATAGTCGAACAGACTCATTGTAGCTAAACATTTATAGGGTATTTTAAAGAGTATATAACCCAAAAGTAAACTAGATTGCACACACTTTCTGGCACTTTAAAATAAACAAATTAACATTTTTTACTCTTAAACGCTTCGCTTAAATTAATGACAATAATTACACTCAGCACATAAACGACACTTGTGCGACACAATGACAACAAGTACAACAAGAACAGCAGAGTACAACTACAACAATAACAACAGCTACTGGACTGCAAGTAGTTGTGACTGGCAACAGGATCAAAGGCAGGGACAGCGACAGCAACGAAGAGAAGCCTGACAGCGTTTGTGTGTTGTAAATATTAAAAAATGTGAAAATATTATTGTTAATATATAAACAGGCAGCAGATGTTGCTGCTGATATGCTTGCTGATACCCTGTACAAATAAAGAGGGAATTCAACGAACTGTGTAGCATATGCAACTGCAACTGAGTCTGACTTTTACAGACAGAGAAAGTTGTAGAAGGACTGTGAACATGAGAACAAGTGCACTGCCTGCTGATACCCTGTGAAATTAAGTTTATATAGGACTAACTGTGAGCAGCTACAACTCTATATATGTAAGTGTCAATTCTACAGCGTGTTTTAAAGACAGACAAAGTGGGAGTACAACAAAGTAAACTACCTGTAAAGTTGTACAAGGACTGTGCACATAAAGAAGTTAACTGTCTGCTGATACCCTGTAAAACTACGTTGATATTTAACTAACTGTTAGCAGCTGAAACTCTAAATTAGACAAATTGTGAGAAGCACAAAGTAAACAGCCTGTAAATACCCTGTAAATGTACGCTTCACAAGTATATACAACTCAATTTGTAGTGTCGCTGTTTGCAGCGTGTTCGACAGACAGACAAGGTTGTACAAACACTGTGTGTGCACACGTTGCGTATGTGTAATATTTGCATGTGCGCAAGTAACAAGTACCATCTCTCCCTCACCCCCCCCCCTGCCCTATCTTGCTTGTTGTCTCTGTCACGCTTGGGGGGTGTAGTGAAACAATAATCGAATTGGATTTTTTAATTAAATTTGTTGTCATAAATGCGAGACGTAATTAAATATAAAGTATTCTTTGCCATGAAAATAAATACATAAAATGGGGCAAAAGAAAATGGAAAATTGGCAAGGGAAAATTGGAAAATAACAGTTAAGTTTTACTTACGTTCTCGTGCTTGAAAAAGCAAAGCATTTTCAGCTCGCGGAATACGCGCTTGGATGAGACCAAAGATTGGAACACATTCGGTAACTTCTTGAGTGCAACGCGGCGTCCATCGCGGGGATCTGTGACGGCCCTGTGGAGAGAAAGAGAGAGAGAGATGGAAGATGAATATATAGTATATAGAGTAATGGCAATGGTAAGTGTGTTGATTATTTGTATGTGTGCTTAGGTATATAAGAAGTCTTGCCCTTTACCCTACACTGAGTGTATTTGCTGTAAGGATTTGATGCGAAAGGAGTTTGAGTTTGAATTTACTTAGCATTAATGTCGCACGAAACAAAAGAGAACAAGTGACAAAGCAGGCAACGCATAGAGAGAAGGAGAGAGAGAGGGAAAAAGGGAGAGAGACGGACAGACAGCAGGCAAACAACGAATGTCGATTGTGTTGTTTGTCGTCTCGCGAAAAGGGTTCAATGAACTTCCTTTCAGACAAGAGCAACGTGCGGCGCTTTGAAGAGGCCTATAAAGCCTAGAAGTATGCAGCAGTTCCCACTCTCTTTCTCCTTCATTTCCCTCTCTTAACACCCTCTCTTACTCCCTTGCTCAATTGATAAATGCTGCAAAATTAGTAAACGCAAAAAGGTCAAACAACAGACGAGACATTGCCCCGTCCCCTCCGGCCTGCTCTATATTTGTTTGGTAAGTGCGTGCTGAGGCGTCACTGCAACAACAACAACGACAACAACAAGTAGAGTGTGGCAACAACATTAGCTTTTAGCTAGCATTTTTATGATGCCATTGGCCATGGCCAAAAAGTGCCAACGTCTGGGGCCAGAGCAAAAACACACGACGGGCGACGTCTTTGTCGCCGTCTGTCTGACTCACTCTACTCTAGTTATGGCCATCTATTTTGCCTGTGCCTGGCTCACACTCTCTCACTCTTCTCTCTCTGCTCTCTTTCTCTATAACTCACTGTCTTTCTCTTTCTATAACTTACTCTGCTTCTCTCTCTCTCTCTCTCTTTCTCTATAACTCTCTCTCCTTCTACTCTCCTTCTTTCACTTCTTATTGCAGTTGAAAAATATTTTTGTTATGGTTACGCAGCATCTTTTGCCATATACCCTGTTCTTTTTTTTCACTTCTCAGACTTCTGTCACCCCTTAAGCAATTCACAAGTTGTTGCCCCTTCCACCCCCCCCTCTTTTCACCCTACACGTTGCCGTTTTTATCTTTTTCTCTTTCGTCGTTCATCTTTCAGCTATGAAAAGTTGCCAGCCGTAAATCTTGCGGGGCCCCCGTAGTTAAGCGTTGAAATTATGGCAAATTGCTCTAGATTGGATTGAATTGCTTTGCGTGCAGATGAGTCATCGTTGTGCCCCTTCCACTCTTCCCCCCACTATTGTGTATTTGTAGTCTACTTGTAGGCGCAGTAGGATCCCCCAAAGGCATTTGCATGTCTAATGGCAGCTTGAAGTGCCTCGTCGTCTGACAGCCTGTTAATGATAATGAGCTGATTATACAAAGTGTCGAACAGACACACTCGGCGAAATTCATTGCTAAACACACGGCAAAGTGTTGCCAGAGTTGGTGGAAAGAGTGAGTAGGAAGTATGCCAAGCAAAGTCTGATTTAATCTCTTTAGTCTTTCCCGCCTCAATCGAACTATATTTATCTGTATATAAGGTTCTTATGCTCCTTCCTTATCTCTCTATAAGGTTCTTATTCTCCTGCTTTATCTTTATATAAGGTTCTTATGCTCCTTCTTTATCTCTCTATAAGGTTCTTATGCTCCTGCTTTAAGTGCGTCATAGTTCATCTCATATTCCTTGCTCGAATTTCACATCTCTCAAGTGTAACTGCGCCATTTTGTGGTTGCCCAAAGACACGACAAGACCTTGAAGTCAAAGTCAAATCGAAGAAAAAGAACACTCACTCACATACACACGCACAACACACACACGCACAACACACACACACACACATGCAGTACACACATTAATATTTTATGTTCATCTATCAAATCTGAACACAAAATAAAAGTAAAGGAAATCAAACAGCGCTGCTTGGGTCAGTTGCCCCTGCACCATACCCCCTTCTCCTCTCTCTACGTACCTCTCTCTCTATGTCTTCCCCTCCCTCTCTATCTGTTTGCCTTTTATGATTATTTTTAGGGCATCAAATTACCAACAAAGAAATCAACTTGAACATACTATGCCCCATGGCAGCGCTGCTCTATCTTCCTCTCTCTCTCTCTCTCTCTCCTTCTGCTTCTGCTTCTCCCTGCACTTTTCACTTGAAATTGGGTTAAACAAATTTTAGAAAAAATTGTGAAAAATGTCTAGAAAAACTAGACAAATAATTCGACTGCTGCTGTCGAGAGACGTTGCTGATAAAATCAGAAGAAGGAGAAGAAGCGGCTGCGATAAAGGTATCAACTTGATGATGGATGACAAATGCAAGGCACATTGCAGGCACACACTGACACACCGACACACACACACACACATACAGGCATACACACTCTCTTGTCTTTTGTCCTTTAATGGAAAATCATTTATCATGTGCGTGTCTTGCAGGGAAAAACATCAACTGCCCTCGAGGGCAGCAGAGTTAAAGAAGAGAAAAAAAGTGCCATAACTAAACGATAATTACCTCGAGCTGCGCTGAGATCACACAGTTTCCCAGCCAGACACTTGAGTTTAGAGTTAGAAGTGTATACCCATCAATTTGTAGGGTCTCTGCTCTGTCTCCCTCTCTCTCTCTGTCTCTCTTTGTCTGTTTCTTCGATTTGTCTCGCTCAATTTGTGCACGCAATGTGAAAAGTGTAGCAAATCGTTGCTAGTTTTGTACGCTTTTGATTGATTCCCCTTGGCAGCAGCGTATTATATAGATAGGTATAAATATATATATTGTATATACTCATAATATATTGTATATATATATATATATAGGCAACTGCCTGTGCATGCTTACAGGGTGTTCATAATCATTAACGCTTCTTTTACTGCTGCACAATTGGAAATTACTTTTTGGTCTCGATACCGCAGTTGCCTTGCCTGCCCTCCTCCTTTGCCTGCTCTCTCCTGCTCTTACTACTTCTACCTTCCCCTCTTACTCTCCCTCTTCCTTCTCCCACTGCCGTCTGTATACCTTTCCTGCCTCCTCTATCGCTCTCAGCTGCGTTTTTCGTGCTCAAGTCGTGCAACACGCGCACAGTCGGCAGCACAGAGGGGAGAGGCAGTCGCAGAGGGCGGCTGTGCTGGCTGCTGCGTGGGCGTGGCAAAATCAAATCAGACAGCAATGTCCGCTTGGCACGTGATAAGCAAAAAAGGAACAAGCTCAAAACGTAACGAAACGAATCGAATCGAATCGAAGGAGAGAGAGAAGGAAAGAGAGAGAGAGAGAAAAGCGAAAAAGTTCAAATTGCCATTTGGCTGTTGGAAAAACTTCTGCACAAGTTTTAGCAGTTTTTGGCTTCATATTTGAATGGATTCTGTTCTCACTGTGTGTGTGTGTGTGTGTGTGTAAACAGACCTCGCCTGCGGGCGCTCTACCTGCCTCCTGCCCCTACCTGCCTCTCTAACGGATTGACCGTTTCAAGCGTCACAGCTGCCTCTTGGTTTCAACACCAAAGCAAATCTCTGCTTAGCCTTTTTTTGCCTCTCTCCCTCCCCTCCCTCTCTCTCTCTCTCTCTCTCTCTTGCTGCTGTTTTTTAAACTCATTTGATTTCTTCAGACATATTTTGCACATGCTTGGCGCATAAACTCATCACCTTCTTTCCTGCAACTTAAACTGTTTCATCATTCCACAAGCTGAGCCTCTTCCTCTGCCTGCCTGCCTGAGGCCTTTAACTTGTGTATAGGCCCCGCCCACTACGCCTACCCATCAGGCAGGCTTCATTGAACTCTACCTCTCTCTCTCTCTCTCTCTCTTTCTCTCTCTCTCCATCTTGCTGTCTTTAAATAATTTTAATCAGCATTTTCTGGGGCGCGGCTTTAAATTGAATTTGCATGAATTTGTTTTTTTTCGCTGCTGTTTTTGTCGCGCGCGCGCGTTTTAAGCCGCCTGCAAAACGCGTGCAACAATTGCCAATTAAATGAAATACACACACACAAGTTTGCAAATGCAAAATCGAAATCAAAAATACTTTGGCTGTTCAATTACTAATTGCAGTCTCACTCGCCTGTGATCGTGACATTTGCTCATTACGTATGCGTATCCTGCGTTAGTTCCTACCCCCCCCCTCTGCCCTACCCTCTGCCTGCCCTCGATGCTGACAGCTAATTCCCAGCAGCAGGCGCCATTGCAAAGGGGGATGATGAGAGTAATGGTTGTGTGGGCGTGGCACAACGCACACTGCGTGTGTAAATTAGTAATTTGCATTGTTGCTGCTGCTGCCCTCCTGTCGCGTCGTCATTTTGATTACCTCTGCCTGTCCTTCTGTTTGCCCTGCTGCCTCTCCATCTCTCTATCTCTCCTTCTGCCTGTCTGTCCTTCTGTCTGCCTCTCCATCTCTCTATCTCTCCTTCTGCCTGTCTCTCCTTCTGTCTGCCCTGCTGCCTCTCCTGTTCTGCTCTCTGTCTCTCCTTCTGTCTGTCCGCCATTTTGACTGTCCCACTGCCTGCCTGCCTGTCCTTCTGTCTCTCCTTCTGTCTGTCTCTCTGTTTGTTTTTCTGTCTATTGAATGTTGTGCTTGCTGACCCCTTTACCAACGCCTTGGAGAGTTTGCTGTAGCAGCTACTTGTGCACAGGGCAAAGGGAGCCAGGCGATAAGGCAGTCAAGAAAGCTGTAGCATAACTTTGCCAGTAATCAATTAACTGCCACAATGGGCAGTGTAACTTAACTAAAAGGGTAGCAAGATAATACCATAAATTATAGAGAGTTTATATTCAAGAACAAGCACATAAACCATGTTATTGTTTTCCAATCAAAGCTGACTTTCTGCATCTTCAGAGTCAATCCCTTTCTCGATGTTAGGCATATAATTTGCTGACTTTCCTTATCTACACATACATTCCATAATATCGAATGCAGACACTCTTTACCTTGCAGACCAGCTGTGAATATTGGTATGGGCTGTTAAGTAGTTTGCATGTCCCCAACATTAATTTTAGATATCCGAGGTTATCCCATCTGTATATAAACTCTTCTAGCCACTGATTCACATCCTGTTGACCAACTTCCAGCAAATGCAGTAACACTATCCTGCACATTGCGTAATGTACAATGGGAGAGAGCCTCCTCATATAACGATTGTGCGCTACTAACACCAACATTGCCTGCACCTTCCTTTTAATCTACTCTTTACTGTACTTTGGGTGTATACTAATACTGGCTGTCTAGGTTTTGTTCACATCCTTCCTTGATAGACTCTCTCTCTCTGTCATATATTGTATAATATATGCTAGTTGCAAAGCTTACATTTGCAACCTTCCTCGCAGCAGTCTATGATGCATGTATGATAGCCTGTTTTACTTATTATTATCTAGTCTTTAATTGAATCGATGTTTAAGCCTATTTTGCTGGCGTATATATATACTTATTCTAATCTAGTCTTTAACTTAATTCTATATTAAACTTCACTCACTGTTGAAGTTCTCTTTCTAGCCCTATTTTGACAACTTTGTCGCCTGTTTTTGTCTCTCAGTCCTTCTCTGCATTGCATGCTGCCAAATGGCGCGTAATTCGCATGTTTTGGGCATTTGAAGCGATTCCAACTGTTATAATTATGGCAATCTATGCCATATACCAGCGGGAGTTAACACACACACACAGGCAGGCACTGCTTATGTATGTGTGTGTGTGCGGGACTAGTGCGACACAATACGCAACATTAATTGCAACATTTCGCTGTTGTTAATTGACAAATAACTAGAAGAGAGGGAGACAGAGAAAAAGAGCTACAGAGAGAGGGAGAGGGAGAGAGCTGGCAATAGTGTGTAGAGCAAAAGAGAATGCTCCCTTTTCCTCTCTTCCTCTCCCTCTCTCTTGCCTTGGGCAACACAATTAAAGCAAATTGAATTTGATTACATAAATTTAAGTATTTAAAAAGTGAATGAAATTCAATTTTCGCAAACTAGTTGAAAAAAAAAAGCAAAAGCAAAGCTAAGTAAACACCTTTCCCCCCCCCTCTCTCTCTCTGCCTGCTAGCCCCCCCTTGAGAGGCAACCATGTGCTGTGTGGCAGCAACCCCTGTGGCAGTGTGGCAGCAGCATTTTGATATCGTCGCTCGTCTGCTTCAATTTATGCGCGTAATCAATTTTACAAATGGCCTGCAGGCAGGTAGGCGTGGCAAAGGGGGGGCGTGCGGGGAGGCGAGGCGAGGGCGAATGAGGAAGAAATAAATTTATGCAATTTAGAATTTGCCAAGTGAGTCTTGGTGTGTGTGTGTGTGTGTGTGTAAGTTGACAAGGCATATGCATGTGTGTGCCTACTCTGTGTGTATGTGTGTGTCTGCCCAGGCAGCAGTCATTGACTTTGCACAGCCCTACACTCAGTGAGAGAGAGAGGGAGAGAGAGAGAGCAGGCGATAGAAGCGACGCGACGACGACTAAAATCAATTAAAACCATTTTGATTGCATACTTCTGGGCGCGCCTAGGCGAATTATGTGCGCCTGCCTAAGCACTGCTACACATCACACTACGGCACACTCTGCAATGGAAAACTACACTCAACTACACACACACACCCACACACACACACCTTGAGTGCACACACACAACCAACAACAACAACAGCTGCAAAAGTTGTGAGAACTCAGCGCAAAAATACTCGCTGCAACTTTAAGCATATTTTACTTTATTCTCATTTTTATGGCAACTGCCTTACTGTGCTATAAACTGCCTGTGCATTTATAGCAAACACTCTAATATATGCATTAAGTTGGCAGCGCAGCTTAAACTAGACTTGCCTCGATTTATAGCGCATATTTAGTATGCAACCAAGCCAAGGCGATTTTCATTATCTTTCTCTTCCCTTCTCTCCTTGTTCTCTCCTTGTTCTCTGCCAATATTTATAGCTCACACTCACAATTTAGCGTAATTTATCCATCAAAATGTGTAGCCAACACATAAACTTGACCGATTTAACGGGGGCAGGCAGCTGCTGCTATAAAGCAAAGCTGACAACAATCAACGATAAAGACGTTGCCCACAATATTTCACTTTAATTTCTTCTTCTTCCCCCCCACCCCCCTTTGGATGCTGCCCTCATTGCTTGTGGCAAATGAGAAATGAAAAATGACAACAGGCGGCAAATTGCAAAGGCATTACATGTAATATTTAAAAAGGGGGCGTGGCTAGGGCGGACAAGGCTGGCTGGCTTTGTGCTTTGAGTAAAAATTGGTAAGAAAATCATGAAAGAGGGAGAGAGAGAGAGGGGAGGGAATTGAGGAAAGAGGAGACACTGCCAGGGGAGAGGAGCACAGCCGGGAGAGAAGGGCACTGCCTGGAGAGAGAGGGTGCACAGGGGGCAGAGGAAGAAGCACTGCCCGTTGAGCCAGGCCCGTCGGGACAGCTTCTCTCTTTTTGGCGCTCTCTCGTCGCCTTCTTTTCATTTGCTATACTATAAAGACATTGGCGATTCTTTCTTTTTTTTAATTGTTTAACGCAAAAAATTGACATAAATTTATGCAACATTTGGCAGCGGCACAGGCACAAGTGAGCAATGGCCGTTGCTGAGCAGGCACAGGCGGAGCAGCGCCTTCTTGCTGCTCCTCCTTCTTCCTCTCTTGTGCTGTGGCCGAAACCATTCTGGTAGCCATAATAAATGAGCACGAACGGACATGCTCGACCTAATTGCCAAGCCCTGCAGAGGAGGAAGAGAGAGAACGTCAGACGCACAAAAGTAGGCAATGCAAATATTTACATTTAGTTGCTACACTGTGAGAAAAAGAAGAAAGGCAACAACTAACTCAATATATATAAAAAAATAAATAAATATATATCAATATCAAAAAGGCAGGCAGGCATTGAAGTGTAAATCGCATTAGTTGCTTTGCCATAAAACAAAAACAAGAAAAAACCTGTGAAAAATCTGCTTAACAAATCTGCGTAGAAGTTTTTTTTTTGATTGCATTTGTTGTTGTTGTTGCTGTTGTTGCGAGTCAAGCTTGAGTGTACTTAGCCCATAAATCACTTTGTTCTATCTCTGCCTGTTAACTGTTGCCCCTTCTTCTCCTTATCCTTCTTCTGCTTCCCTCTTCTTCAGCAAGTTCGAGTATAAGCCCAGTTAGCTTACCTAAAAGGACAAGATTGTGGGGTAGAAAAGGGTTAGTTCAAATTGCTGTTGAGAGGCTGATACAGGGAGGGAGAAGTAGAAAAAGGGGGGGCAAAGGTCGCGGCAAGGATTTAGGCTTAGAGTTAGGGAACTTTGGTAGCTCTTTGGTAACTCGTTGCAGACGCAATTGGAAGGCGCCCTCCCGACACTAAAGCAAATTAAAATACTTGTAAAATGTTCTGCCTGTGTGCATGTCTAAACTGATTGATTATGACACACACACGCGCGAGGATGTTGTGACGCAAATAAAAAACACACGGCAAATATAACAAAAACAAGCTTAACTAAATATAAAGTCGAGTGCGCCTGACAGTAAGATACCCTAAGGTATGCATAACTTGTGTGTTTATGCTGCGCTGTGATTGAAATTTGGTGGAGAGCTAGATAATATATACAGCTAACTATATGTTGAAGTCCGCAAGTTATATGCATTAAATGTCTCTCACAAATCGAACTGCAAAATGTTATTTTTAGTTTATGTAGGCGCTGGGCGTGGCAGGCAACATATGAAATACAACTGAAGGTACATATATAGGAAACTGCATGCCAAATTTGTTGTCTCTAGCTTAGACGAACAAGAACAGGAATATATATACATTTGGCTCTGCCACGCCTTCTACTATCTGTTACATGCATTTGCAGACAGTTAGTATACCCTTTTTTTTAAGCATTATCAATGTGCGCAGGGTATTAAAAATATTTTCGCTGCTTATGTAATGGAAAATTACCAAAAAGAGGCAAAGGCGGCGACAGGACACAGTTGCCAGCAGCACCAGCAGAAGCTCAAAAAAATACATAAACGTGGCAAACAATACTGAATGGAAGAGGGAGAGAGGGGGAGAGAGAGGGCAGAGACAGCACACGGGGCAGAATCTCTCTGGTCATGCATTTGACACATGAAAAACTTTGGCCGAGATATAAATGATGATGGCCTTGAAAGGCAGCACCGCCACAGCGGCAGCGAAGGCAACCTCAGCGTCTCTCTCAGTTGGAGATACAAATGGAAATGAAAATGGTAAATGGAAAATGAAGCAGGCACACACAGTCACAGTATACGCGTGCTACATTTTATGTGGGCGTCGCTACTGCGGCAAAACTAATTTTCATCGTTTGCCCTGACGAAAATAGCCACGCCCACAGCTTTAAGAGCATCATCAGCATTTCTCATCATGCAGCCCCCGTCTCTCTCCTCACTTCTCTCTCTCTCTGCCTGCTTGTCATGCTGTGTTTCTTGCTGGCATTTTGCATGGCCGAGCGATTTCTGGGCACACTGTGTTTGGCATGCCTAATTTAGCTCAACCATCTTCGCATCTGCATGCCACTGAATCCCTTTGGAGTCCCCTCTGACTGTGCCCACATTTGCCTGCAGGCACACAGTCCGAGCTTCACTTTCAAATTAATTATGCGTTAATTATGCAATTATTAGCCAAGGGAAAACGGACAGGGAGAAGAAGCGACGGCAGCTTCTAATGATAATCCCAGGCATCTTCATGCAGCCTTGAAGAAGGCAAAACTTTCACTTGAATCACTGCCTGACAGTTAACCCTTTCTTGCCCCCTTTCTGCTAACCCCTTTTCTTCCTAGCATTGCAACTACTACTTCGTCTTCTTCTCTTGTCTTCTTCTCTTGTCTACTTCTCTTGTCTGTTTCTCTTGTCTTCTTCTCTTGTCTACTTCTTCTCTTGTCTACTTCTTCTCTTGTCTTCATGACAGTCACATAAACAGCAACGGCAATGGCAACTTCTTTTGTCACTTTCCTGGCATTTTATATAGACCTTATACAGCTAGCTAAGCTTCTCAGTTTTCCTGCTTTCCTGCGGAAAAGTTCAAGGTGTGCGCTCATTAAAAATGCGTCAAGTAGGTTACAAAATTCCTGTGGCGTCTGCGAATAATTTGTTAAAATTCAACGCAGTTCAAAAAAGGCGCAGTGGAGACAAACTGACAACAATCAAAGGGAGCATGAAAGGCAGCAGGGAGTGGGGGAGTGACAGGGGAAAAGGAGGAGGAGGAAGAGATATGGAAGGGAAGATACAGAAGACTTACGGTTAAAGCAGAGCACATTTCTCATATGCCAAGCGACAATGAGAGAAAATACAGAAGAAGCGCAGAGAAGAGAGAGGGGAAAAGGCAAAGCAAGAGGGGAAAAGAGAAGGAAAAGAAGGAGAGGGGTGTGGTAAGTAAAAGGAGGAAGCAGATAGAAGAAGGAAACAAGTGGAGAAGGGAGGAAATTGTCAGACAAAGAGATGCGGCGCGATTTTCATAGGAATATAAGAAACTGTAGCCTGCTGGGGGCTGTGGCTGTAAGGGGGTGTATAACTGTGTGTGTGTGTGTGTGTTTGTGTGTGTGTGCAGCGTGTGCCATAAACATGACAAGCTGTCATTGTTTCATTTTCTTGCTGTGCCACAGCTACAGCAGCAGCAGCTTCCCCAACAATAATAAATAAGCAACCGCAAAGTTGCCAAGTTAAAGTTGCTCATACGCCGCGTTGTACTAATAAGTTAATAGCTGGCTCTCTTTCACTTCCACTTGCTGTTCTCTCTCTCTCTATCTATACATAAATATTATTTGCTGTCAGCTTAACGCTCTCCACACACACACACACACACACGTACATGAGGGCCCTGACAAATTGAAAATAAAATAGGATTTTACGGCAAAGTGGCAACGCCTAAAATCCGTGCAACATTTTCGGTCCGACAAATTTATGGCCTCGCTACGTGTGTGTGTGTGTGTGAGTGTGCGCGTGCATGATTGGCAAATTCCAATGGAGAGCAAGAAAAACTCCCGCAATTGTTCAACTTGACTTTGTTTCTCTTTCTCTTTTCCTTTTCTCACATTTTCGACTTTACGTTTTTAATATTTTTAAGAGCCCCACGGCGTTGCCCCACTTTGATTTAGTCGAACAATGGACTCTAGTCAGCTAAGCCAAGCTGAAGGCGCTTGCTATACATCCCTCCCTCCCTCCCTCTCTCTCTGTCTTTCCCTTTGGCGTTCAATAGATTTCTATGGGGGCAAACAAAGGAATTGAAACGATTTGAATAACGTAACATTTTCATACTCGGACGTTTCATTTACTTAACTCAGTTATGACGTGCAACTTGACTTGCAACAATGCCCCAGATAGACAAAGATGGACGGGCAGCTGCAGCAGCAGCAGTTTGTGATAAGCCACGTCAAGGCAGCCTCCGCCTTCGCCTGCAAGACATACTCAATCCTTTATGGGCCAGAGATGCTTCAAGGGATGCCTCAGCTGCCTCATCTGTCTGCCACTGCTGCCTTTGCCACGTGCCTCATATTTATGACAGCCACGCGTGACGCACGCAAAATGTGGCTGCTGCTGCTGCTGCTCGTTTTGGGGGGCTAACAAAGCATATTAGGTTTATATATAATATAAATCAGAATGTGCGCATTATATATACGCATGTCTCTGTTATCGATCCCCCTCCCTGCCTTGTGTTAGCTGAAAACAAGCCATGAATAACGACTCGCAAATTTGTGGACTTGTGTAAAGTCATAAAAAGGTATAGCAAAGATTATAAAGGGTGATTTTTTAGCTATTATCTTTTTTACAACACTGGTTTAACTCTCAAACATCTTCAGTATGATCTAAAATTTAACCACAAACGAAGAACGCTTGCAAATTATTGCATTTCATTATTAAAATGCGTGCTATGTTGAGAAAGTTCATCGCGCGCTTCTTCTTTCATTTGATGGTCAGTTTTATCGACCCGCTGCTCAACATTTGCATGAAATAATCTTCAAACATTCAATTATATGCACCGTACTATCGATTCACATAAAGATTTCATGCATTTCTCAAAATTTTTCTGTATTTATTTGAAAAACTTTCCTCTAGCTCTTAAAAAATCACCCTTTAGAATGGTGTGAGACTATACTCCGTCAAAATCTGTTGACCTAGGCAGCCTGCTGAGTTAAGCTTTGATTATATTTGCTCAAGAGCCAGCGCCATTCATCATCATTTTCTTTAAGAAGAGAGAGAATTGTTGTGAAGCTTAAACCTATCCTAGATTATTTTAATCCCCCCCTTACTTACCCCTGCATATATATGAAATGTCAAATTTAATATTCATTTAATAGTTAGCACAATGAATACACAAAATATCTCATTTTAATATCAGCTTTGTTTGCATTTTGTTTCTTTTTTGAAGCTCTTTATTATGCAGAGCGAAATGTCAATTTCCCTCATAGTTCTCGCATTAGGGACACACCAATTGGAAAGGGGGCATGCCACATATAATATTATTATGAGTGCTGTCTCCCTCTTTTTTTCAATGTATGATTGCTTTGTCTGCTGTTTGTTCTTTTCTATATTTGTTGCTTGTAAATTCAACACGCACATGTCATGATGGACGCAATGATATCAAATGCCCCCGACTCGCATGATAATCACGCGCGAGAATGACAAATCGTAATACAAAGTGCAGCACAACTAACAGATACCCTGCAAACTATAGCTTTAATAGGGCTGCTCTTTACAGCTAATATACCCTGAGTAATTCAACTTGTTCTCCCTGGCGTTACAAGTATTTAAATATGCATAAAACAGCGCACTGAATTCTGACTTTGCTTTTGTTTCTCTCTTTTGTTACTGTTGTTGTTGTTGCTGGAAAAATTTATGGAAATGCCTGTGATTATCATAATGTTTCACACAGTCTGTCTCTGTCTCTCTCTCTCTGTCTGTCTCTCTCTTGCTGTTGCGACATTTTAGTCAGTTGGTCATGAAATGCAATCAAAATGTAAATCGCTGCAGATTTCGCTGACTAATGTTATCATCAAGCAAAGGAACGAAAGAGAGAGAGAGAGGGGGGGAGGGGGTTAGAGCAGGGTCTACAGTGTTGCCTGTACTACAGTGGAGCAGAAGTATTGTACTAAAACCGTGGTCAAACTGTGCTTGCTATGCCATGGTTAATTCTATTATTAATCCAAACACACACATTCCACACTCGATTAAAAGTTGCCTTCTCTTTCTCGATTTGCCTCAGTTGATAAGGTAAACACCCCTTACTATATGTGGGTTATTATTATAATAATAAATATATTTAGAAATATTTGAAATTAAGTTTTGGGCTACGTTGAGTTTGTCGTGCGGCGTGAAATTAACAAACAACTGCGAGAAAATATAAAACTCGAGTTTCTTATTATAGCGTGTGTGTATGCACATATTTAGCTTTACTTAACTTGTTTTTAGAGCCAATTATGCAGATTTACGAGTGATAACAAACACTGAGAGGGGGGTGAGGAGAGAGAGGGGGGAGGGGAGGGGAGGGTAGACAGTAGCCGCTGAAAAAGCAATGAGCTTAGACAGCGCCCCCAAAAAACAAATTGTAATTGCTAAAATGTTTTATAACAAACTTTGACCCTCCCCTGCCCCCCCTACTCCCACCCTCCCTGTCACTGCCTTTTACCTATTTACTTTTTGTGACGCTACGTGACGAGCCACGCCCTCCCTTGTCTACTTCAATTTATTTGCGCGCCAACTTTTCACGCTTGTAAACAATTTGCCGCCAAATGGAGGCAGAGAGAAATAGCTAGAGAGAGTTTCAAGCCAAACTGGCCCTGGCTCCCATAAGCTATAATCAAAACGGAAATGGCAACGCGTTTCCGGCCACCCTTCCCTTAGCAGATACCCCCCCCCCTCTCCTCCTGCTGCCCTCTTTCTGCTTTGCCTGCCTTGTAGCCTGTTTAACCCCTAGTTGACCTTATTTTTCTTGTATTCTTGCAAGCAGCGTAAAAGGAAAAGGCAACACGCGACATTAATTAGCACTGGCCACGCCCACTGCCCACTGGCCGGAGGCAAAAAAGCTGCCTGCCTGATAAGAAAGCACAGAGAGAAAAGCGGCTAACAATGTCACAATCAAAGAGTGTCGCTTGATAAACGCGAGACAAGACAAGACAAGGCAAGAAAAGCAGCCTGGAAAACACATTGGGAAAATTCGCATAGCATTTTCCTTTTTCTTGTTGTTTTGCTGCTGTTTGCTTTGTGGCAGGTTTAGTCAATTTACACGCCAGTTAATTGACAATGGCCAAGAGACAGCGCTGTAGGCAGGCAGTCAGTAGAGGGGGGTACTACTGTACGTATGCGTAATGTGAGCCCAACTGGCCACAAATCTCAAATGTCATGGCGCGCTTGAGTGACATTTGTATTGATTAGTAATGCGATTAATCACGTGTGTTGTGTGTGTGTGTGCTGCATGTGGCACACGAGGCATGTGGCATTATTTAATGACATTACGCATACGCCGTGTATGTAGGCCAAAGTGTTTTTCCGTTTCATTTCATTGCGTTTCTTTTTGTTAACATTTTTAGCATTTTGTTTATTTCTTTGTTGTTTTTTTTATTACATAAGGTGCTACATAAATTACACATGAGTGTGTGTGTGTCTGTTTGCCACAATTTGTGGCATCCCACAAAGTCCAGCAGCAACCAGCAACAGCTAATGAAGCAGAGCCTTTCTCGGCGCATTTTATAGACTCCAACTTCACTTCTGTGCACCGCAGCTGTTGCAACAATTTTCGCAACGATTGAGACTGATAAAAACGCTGCCTGCCTGCCTGCATATAAATCAAACATCTGCTCTGTCTGCTGCTGTTGTTGCTGCTGCTGCTGCTGTTGTTGCGGTCTGCCACCTCCTACTTTCAATTTCAGACAAGGCTCTCACTTCAAATTAGCTGCCTGCCTGCGTCTGCCTCTGTTTGCCTGCTGTTTAGCGTTTAATAAGCAGCAGACGCCAAGGCTGACGTCACACACACACACACACACACACACACACACAGGATGTGACCCCAATCGAAGCCAATTTTAGGGGCAGCAGAAGGCACAAGGCAGAGGCAGAGGGACAGGGAAACATACAAGGAGCACAAGGCACAAAGAGGCAGGAGAAGAAACAAAGCACAGGGTAGTGCCAGGAGAAGGAACAAGGCACAGAGAGGCAGCACAAGCTACTAAAGAAGAGACAGAGAGACACAGAGAGAGAGAGAGAGAGAGAGAAGTACCTGTGGTCTACAGCCAAAGGCACCTCCTGCTGTTCTCTACACATAAAGCTAGTTTACAAAAAACTTTGGCACTTAAGACAAAGCATCCTACTTTATGCTGGCCAATAAATGGCCAGATATGACAGGAATAAGGCGTTGATATTGGCCAGCACAGGGCAGGGCAGTGCCAGCAGATAAAGAAACTAAAACGCATATTGAAAGTAAATGGACAACAGCTGTTGCTGCTGCTGTTGTTGTGGCTGCCTTTGCCTCGACTGTCTCTGCTGCAGCTGACGTAGAGTAATAATAACAACAACAACAATAACAAACACGTTCGACACGTTGTTCGTCTTTGCTCATCATCGTCAGTGCCAACGTAATTATCTAAAGAGCGCGCAGTGACCCAATTTAGCAAACTGATATTATAATGTGGCAGAGTGTGAGAGAGTGTAGGAGTGAGAGAGAGGGAGAGAGGAAGAGGATGAGAGTGAGTGAGCGTGCTATAGCTGGCTGTCAGCTGTGGCTCTTCTTGAACGCTCTCTCTCTCTCTCTCTTCCTGCCAGTCTCTCTCTATATGCCACTCTCCATCTCTATCAAATTCTCTCGCTCTCTGCCATTCCTCGTGTATATTTAATCAACAATAGCGGCGCTGCTAATTAGCTGTAATTGAGTACGACAACAACAAAAGTAGCTATAACTACAACTACTTCTACTTACACACACACACACACTCCACACTCTCAAATTCTTGCACATTTCATATAAAATGTAATATTGCAAATTACATGGCCAATTAATAAGCAAATTATAAGCAGCTGCTGCTGCTGCTGGCTTCACATAACAAGAGAGAGAGTGTGAGAGAGGGAGACTGAGCGCGTGAGAGAGTGTGAAGTTCGAAAAGCGCTTAAACTGTTAATCAGCTGCTGTCTTGAGTGAGTGTGTCAGTGTGTTGTTGCTGTTGCTATTAATAGTCCAAGCATAAGACGTTGTCATGTGTGTGGGAGTAGCATGGCAACATAGTTGATCGCATTGTCTCGCCTGCTCTCTCTTCTCTTGTCTCACTTCCTCCCCCAGCAGCAGCAGCAGCTGTTGCGCCTCAAGTGGTCATTTTGTGGTCACTTTGACACATGGGGATGTAGCTCAGATGGTAGAGCGCTCGCTTAGCATGTGAGAGGTACGGGGATCGATGCCCCGCATCTCCAATTGGTAAATTACTTTTTTAGTTTATTTATTTTTACTTTTTTTATATTTTTTAAATATTTCACTTATTTTAAAAACTTGTATATTTATTATTTATTTAAAATTTTAATATGATTCATTATTCTAATGATTTCTTATGTTTGTTAACTGTTCAATCTGTTCTGCGATTAGAAGTGCCTAAGAAATTATTCGCTGCCTTGGTAGAACCTCTCACCAAAGTCGGGAATCGACTGCTGAGCTGTGTTAAACCTGTCTCCTAGTTGGTTAGGGTGCTAGCAAAGCTTGCTAAGGTATTTTTTCTTGAGTTCCAAAAATGTATTTATTACTGTTCGAATGTGCAGTTCGCTTTGGATGTTTTTCATTCCAAACTTTCTTTGATTGTACTTGCTGTATGCTGTCAATGTTGCTGTTGTTATACATTGCTGCAGTTTTTAGCGTCTAATTTAAAGTGAAATTGAACTTTATTTTGCAGGCACTGGCAAACAACAAAGAAGGGACAGAAAGGAAGCTGGAAAAAGCCGCAGTTGCCGTCAACACTTGACGCAAGGACAAAAGGCCTTAAAAATCAAAATGGACGCAGTGCAGCATTAAACAGAGAGAGGGAGAGAGAGACTGGGAGAAAGAGAGAGAGAGAAAAAGAAATCACGAATGCGTCATAAAAAGTTTGCACATCAAAAGGAAGCGAGGGGAGCAAAGGGAGAGAGAGATCGGGACAGCGGAAATAGATAGAAAAGCGCGGCGGCCATCAGTGGCGGCTACTTTGAGTCCTGGCAGCAAAAAATAAAAAGAATATAAAGAACCAAAGGAAAATGTATATATATAAAATGAGCTACAGAGCTGCTGCTGCTGATGCTGGAAAAAGAGCACTTGAAAATGCAGCAAAAAGTACCAAATGAAGTGGCGGCCAAAAGAGAGAGCGAGATAGGAGAGAGGAGAAGGAAGAGAGAGAGACGCAGCATTGAAGGGTCAGCAGCGTGAAGAACGAACGCTTTTATTGCATTTTAGCCCACTGTGTGTGTGTGTGTGCTGCATGCAACCCCCGTCGGCAGTTGCCTCATTTGCTGATGGATTAGTCAAAGTGCAGCACAGACCACAAGGCGCAGCAGAGGGGGCAAGAGAAGGGGGAGGGGGGGTACAAAGCTCAGGGCCAAAAGGTACTGAATGGCAGCGTCAGGCTTGAGGCAATTTGCTGCACTTCCACATTCAGTTGCACTCGCAGCAGTTGCAACGTTTTTGCATCATTAAAGGCAGCCACAAGTTTCCTTCGCACGCACAGCTCAAAATTTTGATTGATGATTGAATGCAGCAGCAGCAGAAGCAGCCACAGCAGCTCAGCAACTGATGAGCAACAGCTGCTTAATGATCGAAGCAAAAGCAAAGGAAATAATTTCAAGTTTTTTCCCATTTTGCGTTGCTCGTTTCGCTTCGTTTTCTGCTTCTGCTTCTTCTTCTGCTTGCTTTACACACTCCAAAATTGTTTCTCAATCTTGCTAAATTTTCATTTTCCACTTGAAACTTTAACTTGCAACTTGCAACTTGCCCCCAACTACCGTTCATGCATGCCCTGTTTAAAGAGGAGGAGGGCAGGAGAGAGAGGTCTACCAAGTCTGGTGTATCTGCAGTTCGATTCCCATTCTGTATTTCTTTAGTTGCCTTCAAGCAATTTTGGCATAAATTGCCATGGAAATCATTTCAGTTCAAATAATAATAATCGACATACAAAAGTATTTACATTCATATGCACACAAACACACACACACACACACAGGCAAAGAAAAGACACACAACATTTACAATTGGAATTTATTTCGGCTTTTTCTCTCTTGTTGCCAGGTATGACAATAATAAATACCACATATGCAAGAGAGAGAGGGTGAGGAGGGAGAGAGAAGCTTTTTAAATGCTTTACATTTTGGCAGCATGAAATGCAAAAAGAAGCTGAAGCTCAGGCTAAAAAAAAGACGTTTCATTTCATGCCAAAGTTATTTTTAATCATGGCCAAGGCTCAAAATCAACCACAGCTGCGGCCCACGTGAAGCTTAAAGCTTTACACAGAGCAGACCCCCACTGCTGCCACTGCTGTTGCTGTCGACGTCAACTGCGCTTTAAGCTGCCATTTTGCAATTTATTTTTGGGCATTAATTAGGCAGCTGAGGAGTATCTTTGAAAGTACTCAAACTCTTTTTAAGCCCAGTATGGGATACTTTGTAACTAAAGTGGCAATTCAATTAGGGCAGCAAGAAGTAGAAGTTGTTGCAAGTATAGCTGCAGAAATACCAGCACATACTATGCAGTAGTATAAGTTTGTAGTAGTGTAAGTATGCAGTAGTATAATTATGCAGTAATTCAAATATGCAGTAGTTGCTGATATTAATATGCAAATATCAATTAATACTCCGCCAAGTGTAATAGGTATCCCAGTGCATTCTATGCAATAGTATGCAGTAGTTTAAATATGTAGTACAGTAAGTATGCAGCAGTATAAGTATGCAGTAATTCATATACGCAGTAGTTCAACTATGCAGTGGTATAAATCTGCAGGAGTATAAGAAAGCATCTGTTTAAATATGAAGCAGTATAAATGGATCACTGCAGATACTATGCAAATTCTAACCAATTAATAATACTGATAAAAATACCAATAGATACTGCAGTAGTATAAATATAAAATAGTATATACTTGCAGAAGTCCCAATTTGCAGTAGTCTAATTATGCAATAGTATAAATATGCAGTAGTATAAATACTATGCGAATAATAGTATAAATACAGGTAAATACTTTGCAAATAGTTGTACAAATGCAGGTAAATACTAGTATAAATACCAGTCAATACTCTGCAAATAGCAGTGAAAGACTTTACACATTTAAAGAGTTGCTATAACATTTGCATTTTTCACTCTCAATTCCCAATTTTATTTGCTTTAATCTGCAGAGTTTACCATTTACCGTTGACATTAATTACGAAGCGTGCGACGAATGTGTGTGTATTATTTTAGCTGGCTTTACACCATCCCTTCCCTTCCCTCTGCTTTTTACTACTGCTACGTTTGTTCCCTTATTTTCTCTCTTACTTTAATCTCTCCCCTCTCTTCTCTCTCTCTCTCAATTTCAACACATGATTTTTACTTGCATTTATTTTTTTGTTTACTTTGATGCTGCTGTTTGTGCAGTTGCCTTTGTTGTTGTTGTTGCTGTTGATGCTGTTTTTGTTGTTGTTGTTGCTGCTGTTGTTGTTCCTGCCTTTGCCTCTTTTTTTTTTGCCTTTGATAAACTCGCAATTTGAAATGTCAATTGACCTGATCAAATATCAAATATAACTTCCATATAAGCTTCAATTAGAGCAGTGAGTTTACCTTCCTCTCTCCTTCTCCCTCTCTCGCTTTCTTTCATTTTATGCTAAAACATAACTCCATGGTTCATGTCAAGTTGTTGTTGTTGTTATTGTTATCTATAACAGCTGCTGCTGCTGCTGTTGTTGTTGCTGCTGCTGCTTGTTAGCAGTTGCTGTGGCAGCAGCAATTTGGCAACTTAATGCGTTGTTGGCCAAGCAAACCAACAGAAAAAACTTAATAAGCGCCGTCAATTTGGTAACTGAATATGTTGTCTCTTTGTTGTTGCTGTTGGCTGCTTGTTGCTGTTGTTGCTCGCTCAAATGTTGTTAGTTGCTCGCATTTAAATATTTAATTAAGTTTTCAAAGAAACTGTTGAGGCCAGCCGCGTGGGCAGGCACTGTGATTAGCATATCACAACAAACTGTTTGACCAGATGCCGCAACAATAACAGCAACAACAACAACAACAGCAGCAACAACAAGAAGAAGACAAGCTACAAGTTTCGGGCAAAATGTTTTCGGGCAGATAACAGTTAAACCCACCCCAGCCTCTGTCCGCTAACTCTCTTACTCTTTTAGCTGTGCGTATTCAGTTACAGTCTCTCTCTCTCCCTCACTCATTCTCTCTCTCTCTCTTTCTTTCACTCTCTGTTGCTTGCCGCATTCTTGTGGCAGCAGCAGCTCCAGGCAGCTGTGGCTCAAGCTGACTTTGGCTCAAGTGTTGCAATCTTTTGGTTTTTACATCAAGTGTCAAATTATCTCTGCCTCACTCTCACTCTCTCTCTGTAGCTCTCACTCTTCGTTAACAACCACGAGCTGCGGTTTTGGTTTCGTCGCCCACTTAAGGCAACCTTGCTACCCTCTTTCCTACCTTCTCCCTTCCCTCTCTCCTTTCCCGCTCTCTCTCTCATGTTTGCCTAATTAATTAGCAAATTCATTTGAGTGTTAAAATTGTTGACATTTTTAGTTGTAAAGTGCGAGAGAGTGAGAAAGGGAGAATGAGGGAGTGAGCTGCATAGTTATGCAAATGCAGCAAGCAGCGACGCCTGCTGCGCTGCTCTGTGATTCATGAGCTCATCTACAATTCGCCGTAAATCGCCGTAAATCAATGAGGCAGCAGCTCAACTCAGGCAAGAGCAACTTCTGGCCAGGGCCAAAGTCAAAAAAGTTGCCGTCATTTTTTTCCCACAGCAGCCCACACTCTGCTAGAGAGAGGGAGGAAGTGCGAGGGGGAGAGGGGCAGACACTGTTAAAACATGTTTAAAAATGCATAAATTAAGCGCAGCTTAGGCAAATGCAAATGAAGTTTGCAGCCGCAAGTCGATAATTTTGGTGGGCGTGTTGTCTGTGTGTGTGTGTGTGTAAATCTTAATCTGTGTGTGTTTATATGTGCTTAATTTTATACGGGGAATAAATAATGAAGCAGCCGCAGTGCGACCTGTGCATAGTTATCAAATGTGTGTGTTGAAAATGCAACGTAAGCGGAAATAAAAGCAAAACAAAGCAAAGCAACAACAGCAATGAAAGAGGCACAGAAACAGCTGAGCAAGCAAAGCAGCAGTGGGAGAAGGAGGAGGAGAAAGAGAGGGAGAAGGTGCAGGCAGCGGCAAACGCTGATAATGACGACGACGACGACGCGTCGCATTTGCTTTTGTGTGGTTTAATGACCTTGCCCAAGTTGC
Source organism: Zaprionus vittiger (assembly GCA_018904025.1). NCBI lineage: Eukaryota > Metazoa > Arthropoda > Insecta > Diptera > Drosophilidae > Zaprionus > Zaprionus vittiger. The sequence goes on along the minus strand of JAEIFQ010001142.1, from coordinate 534,942 downwards.
GCCTCACTCTCTGCCCCTCTCTCTCTCTCTGTCTCCCTCTGTCGCTCTCTGTCTCCCTCTCTCACACAGTCTCGCACTGTTGTTGCTCCCCTGCCAAGCTACACAACGCTGCCATCGGCGCCGCGCCATGTGGTCGTGCCTAAATTTAATTTTATGCGCGCTTCACACGCCTCTGCCCCAAGCAGTGACTGCGCTGCCCCTCTGCCTGTCTCCCTCTACCTCTCTGCCTGTCTCCCTCTACCTCAGTCTGCCTCTCTCACTCTCCCTCTGCCGTAACAGTTTTATTGGCTGCGGCCAATTTATATTTTTAAACTATTTCGAGAAGTGTTTCGAGAATTGTGTCAAGTGTACGAGAAAGAGAGAGAGAGAGAGATAGAGAACTTTACATGTGTCACACTATGATGAAATCTGTGCATGTCACTCTCCCTCCCCATCTCCCTCTCTCACACTGTGTGGGAGTGTGTCCCTAACCTATTCGTAGTGTGGCCTGCTCAGCATTAAAAGCTCATAAAAATTGACAATCAAAACTGTCGTTAAACGCCATAAAACGCAGACAAGTTGAGCGAGAAATAACAATAACGAAACTTGCCATAAACGATATACAATATACGATATTATGGCATACGATATATGGCATAAATATGCTTCAATATCTGCTCAATCTCTCGTCATGTTCGAAATGTTTCGAGTATATAAAATTTAATGTGTATTTAACTTAAAAATAGTCTCTCTCTCTCGCTAGTTCTTCTTTATGGCTGTGCTATAATTTATGGCCCCAGCACAAAGTCAATGACATGCGGGAAAATGTGGGAAATCGGCAAGGGAAAATGCGTTGAAATACACAGAGAAAAAAGGGGGGAAAGACGCTGCAGTTTGACCTTAGCAGAGATAGGCAGCAGGGAAGGAGAGAAGAGTTGGGGTAGGAAGAGACTTGTCTTCTTAGGCATGACTATAATTAATAAATGTACATCATGGTCGAATGACTAATTATGTTGCATGTGGCACATTGGGGAATACCAAATTGTGGAGTATCCACAAGGGGGAATTGAACTGAAGGCAGTTCCTTCTGTGGCACAAATGTGGCATCTATATGAGGCAGCTATGTGGTACCAATGTGGCACCTACATGTTACACTTTTATGTTTAGCAGTGCTTTCTGGGATAACTGGGGATATCACAAGAATAGTATATGCAATTGAATTATCTCTATACAGATAATGCCTGCACTAGATATAAGTATAATATTGTCTGCTTTCTACCTCTTTCCTTTATAATGTATAATTGCCTCAACCTATGTAATCCAATTACTTTAGTATTATTGGCAGTTCCTTATGTGGCAGCTATATAAAGTGTGATTTTTTAGCTTTTATCTTTTCGGCAACACTGATTTAAATGGCTAACACACGTTTTGTGTTTTGTAACACTGTCAAACATTTTCAGTTTGGTCTTTAATTTAACCACAAACGAAGAACGCTTGCAAATTATTGAATTTTATTAAGAAAGTTCATTGTGCGCTTCTTCCATTTTATGGTCAATTTAATCGACCCACTGATGCGGCTATTCGGGCTATTATGACTTAATGTTGTACCAAATTTACATTGTTGGAGTGAAGATCAGCCAGAAGCATTGCAAGAGCTACCAATGCATACAGAAAAAGTCACAGTTTGGTGCAGTTTATGGGTTGCTGGCATTATTCCTGCCCAGAAGTGTTGGTAAGGATATGCCAAAATTCAGGATATGCTCAACATTTGCATGAAATAAACTAAACATTCAATCATATGCATCGTACTATCAATTCAAATTAATTTCATGCATTTCTCTGCATTTAAGGTGTTTTTTTTTTTGGAAAACTTTCATATAGCTCTTAAAAAATCACACTTTATTTACACTTTTATATTTAGCAGTGCTTTCTGGGATAAATGTCACATGCAGAGTACATGCGATTCAGTTATGTCTATATAGATAATGTCTGCAATAGTTATAAGTATTATATTGCCTGCTTTCTTCCGCATTCTTCTATAAAGTATAGGTTCCCAATGCGTATCTACACACTTTCAATAGTATCAACCGCATGCACATTGCACTCATTCTATTATTCGCGCATTCACACATATTCATTCAGTTAGTCACAGTTGTCTAGTTCACCCTCTCCGCCTGCTTCTGTTTTTGTGGCATATTGTCGTCATCAGCGTCTGCTTGTGGCATGCCACGCGAGCTCCAATTGCTGCTGCTCCAATTGCCTGCAGCAGTTGCAACTGACAGCCGAAAACAAAAACGCGGCAAATGCAAAAGAAAATCATAAATAAATACAACAAAGTGAAGTAGAAGGAGGAGGAGGTACAACAATAAGGTAAGCACCAAAGCGAGGGTATACACTACTGCATACCCTGTAGTTTGTGATTTGAAGCTGCAAAGCATCGATTGATTGTTTTATTTATTCATTCTGGATATGCACAAGTGAATAAAATGACATTTCAAATGTAATTTAGTTAATTTCTTAAGAATTTATGACTGCTGGCAGCTTATACACCTTCTCTGTGGCACGGACTCTGTGCTTACAGGGTATATAACAACACCAGCAAAGTGCACTCTTTCGTGTCTTGGCCGTGCATGAGATTATGTTGTTGTTTCTGTTGCTGTTGTCTACTTTTGTTGCCTCTGCTGCTGCTGCTGTTGTCTACTTTTGTTGCCTCTGCTGCTGCTGCTGCTGCTGATGACAACGCGTTGACAACGAGTGGAAAACGCAAAGAAAAAGCAAAGACAGAAAAACTCTTTGCAACAGCAACAACAACAACTACAGCGGAGACAGAGGCATGGGGCATGAGGCAGCAGCAGCAGAAACAGAGACAGTCACAGCCAAGTTGACGTTGTAATTTAGCGCGTGCTTTTCTGTTGTTGCCGCCTTTTGTCAAGGTTACATTTTCATTTGCAATTTGTACAAGTTGTGCGTGTGTGTGTGTGTGTGTGTGTGTGTATTTGTGTGTATGTGTGCTAGTTGTCAAGCTGCTTGCCAACGCCAACGCCTCCCTTGGCCACCTACTTAAGACACAGCAAGTGCCCATCTCCCTCTGCCTGCCCCCCACTCCCTCTGCCTGTCCCTGCCCCACTCTCCCCAACAGCCACAGCTGTCTCACAGCATGCGTCACAAATTGTGAGCAATTTGCATACCCTATAATTAGCAAATGGGTATATATACCATAGCGAGCAATGCTCAAGGCAAAATTCACGAGTGCAGCAGAAATTCGTTGCGCGCCTTTTGCTCTCTCTCTCTCTCTGTCTGTAGTAAACAGTGTAATACCCTGCACAAGTAATAACAGGGTAGCTGCAAGTGCAGTACATGCTTTGATTAGCTATTTTCGGCATGCTAATTTCGTAGCCATTGTCAAGTTGCACAATTTGATATACTTAGCGTACAAATACAATTGAGTCGATAGACTTTTTATAGAACTCGATAACATTGTAACATTGGGTCAAGGGAACTTGAGATAGAAATGTATATAGATAGGGGAACTAATTCTACTTTATATCTAGAGTTCTTCTACTATACTTAGAAACATTTAGAAAAGTTAACGGGCTTGTTAATCTAATCACAATCGAATCGAAGCTTCCCACGTTAAGTTGCCTCCTCCAAAACACAATTGACATGTACTTCAGTTTATTTCCCAGCTGATTTACGACTACTGCGTGGGTTTCTCATCATCATCATCATTGGAAAGGGGTCGCTGCTTTAGCTGAGCTACCCTGGAACTGCTGTTAGTCTCAGCTCAGCTTGTGCCATTAGTCTAATCTCGTAGAGATAAGAGAATCGTTAGAACAAACACACAAAGGCAGGGGTAAAGGTAGAGCTGAAGTTCAATGCACTCTCAGCAGGTGAGCAGCAGATTGACACGGCAGCGCAAGAGAGAGACAGTAGGAGAGAGAGAGAGAGAGGGAGAGAGGCAGCGCGCACGTACTGGGCAAATAATCAAAACGATATTAGTCATTTCAGTTGCGTTAGACACACAAACCAAAACAGATGCCCTACAAAAAGTCAAAACATTTCAAGTCCCGGTACCGTTTCCATTCCCAGTACTGCCGTTCCATTCCACAGCGTATCTCTCTAATGCCCCAAGAGAGTCGTGGATAAGATAAGAACAACTGACGACCGACGACGACCCCAAAAGGCAGAACCAAAAACCGAAACTGAAAATCAAAACAAATGAAATCGCTGCACTCAAGTTGAAAGTGCTTCGAAATTGCAGAAAAAACTCAAGTTAAATTCTGTTTCATGATGAAGCAAATGAGCTAGTCATTGTATAATACAGTTTTTATTATCGGAACTATCGATAATTAGTGCTGCAATAAGTACGATAATGTCTGTTTAGATTTACTAAATACTTTAAAATTCAAAACCTTAAGCCAAGTTTTTTAATTCACATTTCATCTGACGAAGTTAATGAGCTAGTCATGGTTAAGTACAGTTTTTAACGAAACAATCGATAGATAGTGACGATAGTGTCGATAGCGTTTAATCAGAGTTATTAAATACTTTATAATCTGAAAGCTTAACTTCAAATTTCATTGTTCATTTTTTACATGACACTGATGATATAATCTTGATATAACTCACATTTATCGGAACTATCGATAGATAGTGTCTACTCTGAATTATCAATTACTTAAAAATCCGAAAATTTTAGTAAAACTTCATCTTCAAACGAAGTTATTGAGCACTATTGATAGAGTAATGAGCTAGTCATGATCTAGTTCAACTCATATCATAACTATCGATAGATAGAGTCGATATCGATTATGCAGAATATTAATATACTTCAAAAATCAAGTAAAATTTCACTATTTACATTTCCTCTGACTCTGATGACGTCTGCCCAATGAATTAGTCATGATATAACTCACATTTATCGGAACTATCGATAGATAGTGTCGCAAAAGTGTCGATGGTGTCTCTACAGATATTTCAAATACTTGGTAAGTCTATCTATCATATCACACGCCGATTTCGCTGCCTCGTTTCAACCAGTTCAATAAATTAATTCCAGTTTTTGCTTTTTATGCTTACCTGCAAGTAAAGAAAGAGAAAGAAAAAAACATGACAATTAATCAAGGAAATTAAGAGTACGGGAAAATCGAATGAAATACAAGCTACTAATGTAGTCTAACTTTACGATGTGTACGATCGGCAAATCGTGTGGCAAGTGTCATAAATTGCGCTCTAAACGACTTGGAAAAAAGTTGAAAATTCGAAAATTGCATAGATTGTAGATCGCAAATCTTGCAAATAGTTAGCGGCATGTGTCGGCATGTGCTTTTTGGATAAGCTAGAGACCAGACTAAGACCAATCTCTCTCTGGAGAGACTGGAGACAAGTGTAGTCATAATTTATGAGTATGTGTTGCCCATTGATATTCCACGCTCACGTTTTATTACAATATATATAATCCAGCAAACCAGTTCGATTAGAGCTCAGAGCTCAGAGTTAGTTGGTAAGTTAGTCAGGCCTGCAGCTGGAGGAGGATGAGGAGGAGAGACTGGGTGTGTTTATAATGAGTATTGCAGGAAATTAACATAATTACTGCACTAAATATATAATCCACATTAAGTCTACAACACTTTTCTCTCGGTGCAGGCAAAGTTGTTATTGAAATTTCTTTTACTTTTGCAATTTTCCATTGCTCTCTCTCACAAGCTGCAAATGTGTCACTTAATGTGTCTGAGAATGTTACTACAGTATGTAAGAGAGACAGCACACACTCTTTCTATCTCTCTCTTTCTCTCTTTCTCTCTGTCTCTTTCACTTGCGCAGCTCATTAATTAAACAAGCTCGAGGCAAAGTGGCAGCATACGTACAAACAAAATGCATTTACAAATCAACTTTTTGGTTGTCGTCGCTCAAATCGATAAAAGTTGTTTCTGTTTCTCTCTGTGTTCTTCTGCTTGTTCTTCTCAACTGACTGACTGTTGTTGTTGTTGTAGCTAGCATCGCAGTTGTCGTTGTTGTATCCGCATTGTGGGCGTTGTTGCCTCAGCTAGTTGTGCCTGAACTGAACTGAATTCAATGAATGAAGTTTCTGTGCGCGCTCGTAATGATTAATTGCAACCAAGCGAGCCAAGCATACACACAATTACACACACACACACACACACACACACACACTGGCACACACAGCATCGTCATCAGCTTAATTTGGCCATTGCAATCATCATCATCATCCATCGACATCGACATCGAGAGCTACAATTCGACCCGCATCTGGCACTGCAATTTTTGAATGCCAACTAATTAGGCATCAATTTTTTGTTGTTGCCATCATTAAGCGCAGTAATCGAACAGCAAGCTGGCAAAAAACCAGGTCAACTTCAGTGCACGAAGTGAAGATACCCTGCAAAGACTACACAGAGAGATAGAGAGAGGGAGAGAGTGCGCTAACGAGACCATAATCAATCAAATGATCATTCATCATACAGTTGAACAATGTAACTACTGATTGTTATTCCCTAGAGATCGCTTTACAGAGAGAGAGAGAGAGAGAGAGATAGCATGAGCATATGGCATTAGATTGTCTGCTGTATATACAAATGTATTCAAAGCACAACATCACACAATGCAAATGGTTTTGCATCTCTGTCTATTCTATGCTCTATTCTATTTACTCTCTTTCCAATTCATTACCTAAACACACACACATCTCTGGAGGTGAACAACTGCCCCGTATAACATCATCAAAATCATCTACATCATCATCATGTACATCATCATCTTGTTTGTTTTTTGCTGTGCCCGTGCTAGGCCGCTGATTGCTGATTAGTTTTGATGAGGTTATGCGCCCTCTGTCTGCTGCTCTGGCTCTCTAACTAACTGACCTGCCCCCCCCCCCTCTCTCTCCTGCCTATACTAACTGTGGCATATAATTATAACTGTTTACAATTGCAGCTTGAGCGCATGAAATCCCCGTTAGAGCCAAGTGCAAAATTAAAGCGTAGCCAAACTGCAAACAGAATCCTTTAAATTAAACAAGTTAACTGCAAGACAAGTAAGAAAGAGAGGGGGGGAGAGAGAGGGGAAGAGAGAGCAAGAGGCAAACGACAAATGCAAAATAAACGCATAGCTAAATAAACAAACAGTCAGAGCAACAGCAACAACAACAACAACAACAACAAAGCAATCAAACTGCTGGCTGTATAAACTGGTTCTTTTTACTTTACCTTTCCCTGCTGCCTTTCCGCCTCCTCTCTCCCTCTCCCTCTTCCCCTCCTGCCTTCCCCTACTGCACTTTGCTTAGCTACTCTGTCTCTTCCTCTCTTACTTTTTTCCCTGCCCCTGCCCCATGTTCATTGCAGTTTGTCGCCTTTGTTGCGTGTGTCTGTCTGTCTTGCATTGCGTATACGTAATATACGTAATATCTATAATTATGCACATACTGTGCATTTCCTGTGGGCGCAACTACAACTGCCTAAGTGCCTGACTGCCCCGAGGCTGCCCCTCCCCATCCCCCCGTCACCTCTGTAGCTTGATTTGAATTTTCAACAATTAAACAAAATTAAATAAGAAGTTTAAAGTAGAAAGTAGCAACATTTTAATTGCCATTTAAGTTGCCTGCTGCATATTGTAAGTGCAGCTAACAAAACGGAAACGGAAGTGCACACACACACACACTGCCACAAGCCACACTGCCACTTGCCACACAGAGCAAAGAACCAAGGACAGCAGCAGCAGGGCCTGTTCTCTCATCTCTCAGCTCGAGCCACAATTAGACAATAAGACAGCATAATGAAGCCTCAAGGCAGCAAAGACAGTTAGAAAGAGAGAGGTAAGGAGGGAGTGTGGTAGGGGAAACACATGGCAGGAAATGAAGGATTTGATAAAAAGGCACAGCAAACATAGAAAATTGTCTAACTATGCCACAAAAAGAAAGAAGGCAAAAGCAGGAAACCTTCAACAGTTAAGACAATTATCAAACGGCATTTAATTTCCATTTGAAGAACCTCAAGCAGAAGCAGAACCTGGCAAGAATTCTTAAAACAAAACAACGCTCAACTCTTTACATAACCGAAAAAAGAAGTTTACAATGGAGTTGAGAATATATTTGGTTATCTATAAAAATAATGGGGAATCAAGACGTGCCTCACTTTGATTTTACATGGCAATATTCGAAAAGACTCGACGACAACTGCTTCAACTCTCTCTCTCTCTCGACTGGGGACAACTTTGCATGGCACACACACACACAGTTAGACAGGAAGACAAACTGGCAACTGGCACATGCCCCTGTTGCCACTACACCTGCCCTTGCCCCTGCATTGCTTTTCTTTCGTGTCTGGCATTCAAAATCATCCGAAAAATAACTATCTACTATATGTCTGAGAGCAGAGCACATGAAAGGGCTCTCAGGCAGAACAGGCAAGCAGGCAGGGGGAGGGGCAGGGGCAGCAGGGAGTGCAGGTGGAACAGCAGGAGGTGGGGCAGGGGGAGGCAGTCAGTCAACTAGACAATTTCAACTTCAACTGCGGACCTCAACTGACACGCAATAGTTAGACGAAACTTGTGTACGTCCCTGTAGACTGTCTGTCTAACTGTCTCTCTCTATCTCTTTCCCTCTATCTCTTTCCCTCTCTCTCTCTGTCTATCCCGCTCTGTCTGCTCGTGTCTTGTCTACCTGCTGCTGCTAGTTATTGTTGCTGCTGCTGCTGCTTATGTTGCAGTTGCAGTTGTGGCATGTAATTATGCTGTTTAACAGCGAGAAGTTTGGTTAACAAATAAGACACGTCGAGCTGAGCTGGCCCGGCCAACAACATACCACGTAATTATGTTGCAAGAGGGGAGGGAAAAAAAGGGGGGCGACACTGTTTGAATGCACTGCGGTTACTCGTACTCACATTCGCATATTCGTTTGCTGCTTGCATACGAAATTGGGCAACCCCCCCCCCAAAAAAAAGAAAGAGCAGAAGAAAAGTGTAATTACAGTGTAGGGAGAGAAGGAGGGGTTGAGGCAGCTGGGAACTGAGTTTAAAGCGCTGCGCATTAGCAGGTCAAAGGTTACAGGCATATGTACAAGTATGCCTCTCATATGCCTCTCTCAACGTGGCAATATTAATGTGGCAATATTTTGATAAATGTTGCGCCGAAAGCAGCAAAGCACACAAAACCCAATTCATTTTTGTAGGCTCCAACACTAAATTTCAACAAGCTGCCCCCCCCCCCCTGCCACCTAACTGCCCTCCTCTTTAGTGGCTCCTACCCCTCTGCCTACTCCCTCCCCTCTCTTTCAGGCACACGCACATGCCATTTCATTTTAATGTGCGGCCTTAAATCAAATTGCGGGGGAGAGAGTAATAACACTCCCCTCCACTGCAAGGGTGGGAAAACACACATATGCGTAGGGGGGAAGGGCAGGGAGAGTAGGCAGGAAGGGGCAGGAGTGAGGGAATGAGCCTGGGAATGTAGGGGGTAGAGAGCGGCAGGCATATGAGCCTGGGAATGTGCTGCGTAATGTGTTTAGAAGTACATAAAATTAGTTATTGATAGGGGCAGGCAGAGCAAGGAGAGGGAGTTAGAGCAAAGAGAGAGGGGGGTATATGGGGCATGCTGAGCTACAATGCATGCATACAATTGCTACTGAAACATGCACTGCAAACACGCAGCGCAATAAAAGTTAAATCTTCTACAAACTCAAACTCAAACCAAATACGCAACTGAAAATCAAAGGGGGATCTGGCAAGGGGCATTTTTCAAGTAAAAGGGGGGGAGGGGGTGCTCGACTTAGTCGTCAGTTCTCTCGCTCTGGCAGCTACGGGGCGTGTCGTGCCGTTGACCAAAACAACAAGTGAACGCAGCAATGTCTCCGGTTGAATGTACCCCACACAAAACAGTCGCTAAACCATAGAGAACACATCGTTCCCAACGTCGTTCCCCTCGTCATCATCAACATCATCATCATCATCATCGTCTCTGGGCATGTCTCGTCTCAATGTTGTTGTTGTTATTGTTGTCGTTTCACGATCACCAACCGGACAGAGGCGCAAAGTTGATAACCTTGAGAGCATTTTCATGCGAAAGTTCAATGAATTTAGTTTTACTTCCATGTCTCGAAATGAAAGAGAGAGAGAGAGAGAGAGAGCGAGTGAGTGAGAGAGAGAGAGCAAGTCACAGGCAAGTTCTAAATACAACAAGAAACCAGCACATGTGAGTAGCAAGAAGAAGAAGAAGCACAAGCAGAAGAAAGATGAAAAGAAAAAGAAAAAAAGTAGTTATAACTACTGAGAAAAGTGAAACAAAACCAGACTAAACATTGCGCCTGAGAACCAGTTCAGCAAATGGACAAACTGTTGCAGTTCTGCTTGTTGTTCTTGTTCTTGTAGATCTACAGAGCAGCAAGTCAAGTCTGTGGGGGGGGTGTGTGGTGCAGAGGGGGGCGTGAAATCGATGCGTTGTCTTCGCTTTTCGAAGCTCATGAAATGCGCAGGAAATCAATGATTCGGCTCGCTTCGGTTTCGATTACACGCACACACGACGTACAAGAAGAGGAAGCAGAAGAAGACGACGACAGCAATAGCAACAACAACAACAACAACTCGTACAACATGTTGCTGCAACATGCGAGTAGCTACAAGTTGCCTCATGTTGCTGAAAGCATTTGCAATAAATTAACTAAAATTATAGACAATTATTGAGCATTGCGATTGAGCGATGAGTTGCAGCGTGCAACGTGCAGCAACAACTTGCAACAACAGCCATTTGCAACTTGCAACGTTGCAGCACACATGCCACAGTTGCATATTTATTGGGGCGTTTGCGCATTTTAATTAAGCGATTTGTCATTACCTTTGGCTAAAGGGCCAAACTTGCAACTGACTGTGGCAACTGGCTGTGGCAACTGGCTGTGGCAACTGGCTGTGGCAACTGGCTGTGGCAACTTGCAACCTTTTCTTATTGATTGCACACGTTTAGCCAGTGCCACAAAAGGAGGCAGGCTGGATAAATGTGCGCCACAGTCGCGTACGCAGTACCACAGAATGGGGCGCTACGCAATCATTATTCAATTACAGCTATCGACATATGACTCCCTTCCCTTCCCCCTACCCCTTGCCCTACACAGTTGAAATGGGAATCTTAAACCTGAAAATAGTTGCTTGAATATTGTAAGGGGGTATCCTAATAATATCTAGCACTATTGTTCATGTTTATCGACTTTTTATTACCTTAACTTTGCATTGATTGATAGCAAACTGAAACTGAAACTGAAACTGAAGGCGCTCTAATCGAACTTAATTGTTTCCCCTTTATATTTCTAAGGGGTGTACCTTTGTTGACTCTTTCCCTACTTAAGTAAAGGGTGTATTCTAATAGTAACTACATTTAATTTTTATATTTATCGTGGTTTTTATTGCTTCCAACTTAAGTCAAACTTAATTTGAGTCTGTTGCAAACTGAAATTGGAGACGCTGTCTACGATCTTAATTATTTTCCTATATATTTCTAAGGGGTGTAACTTTGTTCACTTCTTTTTACACAAGTAAAGGGTGTATTCTAATAGTATCTACAACTATTCGCTATTTGTATTCAGGTTCTTATTGCTTCCAACTTAAGTGAAACTCAACTTAACTCTGTAATTGTGTTCTTCATTGTTTGATTGCAAAATGAAACTGAAATTGAAGGCGCTCTCAGCAAACTTAATTGTTTCCCTATAAGGGGGTATCTCTGTTGACTCTTTCCCTACTTAAGTAAAAGGTGTATTCTAATAGTAACTACATCTAATTGTTATATTTATACAGGTTTTAATTACTTCCAACTTAATTTGAGTCTGTATCTGTTTTCCTTACTGGCAACTGTATCTACATATAAAGGGGGCACCCCCCGCTGCTGTTGTTGCTGACCCGCTTCCTGGCAGAGTATCTCAAATTCCCCAATCGAGCAGGAAGTAGTTAATTATAAAAAAAACAAAATAAAACTCGGCAGCTTCCTGAAGCCAAAAAGAAAGCAAAGTGATTTAAGATTCTTCTTATTTTTTTTTAAGCAGAACTGTAACTCGAGCAGGAGCAGCAGGAGTAGCAGAAGAGGGAGAGGGGGAGCAGCGCAGACAGGGAGTAGAGCAGGGCTGCCCTACACAGGAGCAGACACACAGCGGACATGGCCATCGTCGTCATCGTCATCGTCATCGTTGTGTAATTTGAGTGCCGTGTAAGCCGCAGACATAAAACCCGCAGCGTGCATAATTTAATATGAATATTATAAGTATATAAAAGCTTGTATCCCCCCCTCTGCTGCTCCCCCCTCTCTGCTGCAGTGTCTTAATGACAAACCAAGTGCAGCACTTCAACACTTTTAGTGGCAATTTACAGGAGCTGACCACAAAGACAAAGAGAGCAGCAGCAGCAGCAGCAACTGAGGCAGAGCCACAGTCAGAGCCGTAGGCAGGGGGCAGCTACAATAATGACCACGTGCACGGGCCGCTCTGCTGGCCCTGATTGCTGATTATGACATGGCTTGAAGCGGGACTGGAAGCGAAGACCCTTGAGCCCTGTGCCTGGGCCCCAAAAGGGTGAGAAAAACGAAGAGAGAGAGAGAGACAAGTTAGATGACGATGTGAAGTGCAAATAATTATGACAAGCAGGCGAGCAGATGGGGGAAGGAAAGGGAAGGGAGGGAAGGGGAGGCGAACGGAAGCAGCAGCAAAAACAACATTAACAGAAATCATGGCACACCTGCAGCAGATATATATATACTATATATATACACTATATTGCGTGGTGCGAAAAGAGCAAAAAGAGTGCAACACTTGAACTTTGCTGCAGCTGCAATAAGCAACAAACTGTGGCAGAGGGCAGGCAAAAGGGCAGTGGCAAGCAGGGGGGATACAGAGGGGGCACATTGAGTCAGCAGACTGTGCCACACCTTCACTGTTTGCCACCAAGTGGCAGCTACAAGACGATTATGAAAGACAATCAGCTGTGCCTCATTGTTGTTGCCACAGCAGCAGCAGCAGCAGTTGTTGCAGTTGCAGCAGCAGCAGCAGTTGCCGTTGAGGTTTGTAGGGTAATTGACGATGGCTGTGGCCGTGCCTGAGTCGACTCTAACCTGGCCACTGAGGCAGCCAAGCGGCAAGGCAAGGCAACAAAAACAACAACTGCAAAATGCCTCAGTTATTGGCCCAAAAGAAACAAAAGCATAGATAGCAAATGGCTAGAAAAAGACAAATCGACTAGGCAGACCTAGAGCAAGGGATAGAGAGAGAAAGGGGGGAGGGGAAGGGGGAGAGTGAGGGAAGGGGAGGGGAGGTACAGCTAGGGGTTAATCTGATGTTCGATGTGAAATGACTAAGCTGCGTTGCCCCCCGCTCTGATTGCCGATATATGTGTTAGGACTGTAGACTGTAAGTGCCCCAAGGTGGTTGCCCTAGTTACCTGCCCTTTCCCCTCTTCCTCTCTCTGTCCTCTCTCTTTGACTGTATTTTTTAGCTAATAAGATCAGCTGGCAGCTGAAGGCTAAGGGCAGTTTAAGTGTTTGTGTTATTGAATGAAATATAGAAATAAATGTAGGAGGAGCCTTACTAGAGAAGCAAGCTAACGTGATAAAGAAGCTAACTTGATAAGGCGCCTAACTCTAAGGGGAGCCTAACCTGATAAGTCAGGAAAGATCCCTCAGTTCTGCCCTAAAGTTTAATATGAACAATATAGAAATATAACTAGGAGAACAAGCTGAACTCGATGAGTCAAGAAGGAACTTAACTCGATGAGGAGCCTTAAACGATGAGGCTCCTCGAGAAGCTCGATAAGTCGAGAAGGAGCCTAACTCTATAAGGAATCTAACTCAAGGGGAAGCCTAAATCAAGGAGAAGCCTAACTCGACCTAAGTCAAGAAAGATCCCTCAATTCTTACCTAAGCTCCACCATAAACAACGAGCCGAGCCTAACTCGACCTAACTCGAGAAGCAGCCTAAAACGATAAGGAACCTAACTCGATAAGGAGCCTAAATCGAGGTAATTCGAGAAGCAGCCTAACTCTAAAGGGAGCCTAACCTAATAAGTCAAGAAAGATCCTTCAATCCAGCCCTAAGCTGCACCATAAACAATATAAAAATAGAAGTAGGAGAACGAGATTAAATAGACCTAAGTCGAGAAGGAACCAAACTCGATGAGGAGCCTAACTCTATAAGGAGTTTAACTCAATAAGGAACCCCACTCGATGAGCAGCCTAACTCGACCTAAATCGAGCAGGAGCCTAACTCGCCATAAGCCAAAAAAGATCCCCCTACTCCTGGCCTCAACTTCACCATGAACTCTTCCCAGTTATTACAACCTCCTTGTACTAAGCTCAGCTTGCGTAAATCTGTCATGTTTAACCTTGGAGATTAACTTGGCTAATCCCCCAGAGCATTTACAGCAACAACAGCAACAAACTAAGGCGGGTACATTGTAAAAATCTGCCGCTAATTATGATGAGGGGCCCTTCAAAAAGTTACGATGGCATTTCAACTAAAAGAACAACAACAACACGAAAGGGAACAACAACAACAAGAGGAACTAACAAAAAGAGGAACTAACAAAAAGAGGAACTAACAAAGAGTCAGCTTGACCTTTCGAGGGCATGAGACCAAAAGCGCTTTAGTTCTCAAACTTCTTCAGCAGAGAGAGAGAGAGAGAGAGAGAAGTCTGGCTTGACTTGAGTCCAACTTGAAGTCAACTTCACGTTAAGTTAAAAGTCAAAACAATAAAAAAACCAATAGCTGCCACAACCTTTTGACAAATTATGTGATCCCGTAGCAAACAAAGCAGTCGAAGATGAAAATCAATTAACAATTAATAAGTGAGGCACGATGAGAGGAGGACAGTCACAACAACAACAACAGAGTCTCGACAGAGTCTCAAGACCGTGTCCTAAGGCACAAGCAGCAGCGCCACAGGGTGTCCCAATAGATTACCATTTTCGTATAGTTATTATAACAATGTTTACATTTGTATGAGTTGCGCTTCTTACTCTCCCTCTGCCCTCATCTCCCTCTCCTTTGCCCTGTTCCCAGCTGACTTTCAATTAGCAGTTAAAGCTGATGGTTGCCTCAAGTTCGAGGCTGCTGCAGGGCAAATTATCAGGTAGAGCTTAACCTGTGACCTTCTCCCTGCAATTCACTGTGACCTGCCCTTCCCTTCCCTCTTCTACTAAGTTGTTCCACTTCATCTGCGGTTGCCGCATGTTGACAACCACGAGACGAAGCTGAGCAATACAAGTGTCATTATATCAAGTGATTTTACTTCTGCCCCACAGTCTGACAGACAGTCCCTCTCCCCTTTTCTCTCTCTCCCCCCTTGTGCTGCACTCTTTCTCTCTTGCTCTGCCAATTTTTAAGTGGCTCAGCAGCAGCCCGCAGTTGCTGTCTCTCCCTCTTCCTCTCTCTCTCTCAGTTTTGAAGTGTTATGCGATTTTACATTATTGGCTCTCACTCTGATCCCCCCTCTCTGTTGCCTCTGCCTGCCCCTGCTGCTCTATGCTATGCTTGCACTAGCTCTCTTCCCCCTCTTCCTCCTCTTCCTCCTCTCTCTCTCTGTCAGTTCTGCCCTTTGTCCGCAGCTGTATAGTTTTGACGTAGTTTTGCATATGTTGGCAAAAAGTTTCTGCATCGCTAACGTGCCTCAGTCTCTCTCTCGCTGCTGTCGCTGATGGCTTTGCAGCTTGTCAGCTAACAGATAACAACAATAACAACAACAACAACAAAGCATATTGTAGACAACGCGCCAAGAGAGCTCATTGTTTGATAAGTTTGCCTCATCTTTTGCGCTCAGCACGTGCCTCATCTGCTTTGTAATTTTGTATATTTGATAAACAAAATAATAAAAAAAAATGTCTTCTTTATGCTCCGGATAGGGAAATATATAGTACAGATATGAGTAGATAACATATGCTGCAATCTAATCAATAGTTTAACAGTTATGTCAGTGCATTTTCTACTCTTCATCTCCCCCCCCCACCCCTTCTATAGCTGCTCACACAGCCTAAGCCAATTAGAAACTCTGTTGACTTTTCCACTTTAATTTCAGCAGCTCTAAACTTCCTTTCTCTCTCTCTCTGTCTCACATTCTCTCTCTCTCTCTTTCTTTCTCCCTCTACCACTCTATCTAATCCTCTCTTTCTCTGTCTGTCTTCCTCTCTCTTTCCCTATCTCCCTCTGTCGTGTATATCCAATTTATCTATCACAAATTTGTCAGAGCATCTACTTTGCACTAATCCACATTTAATGCACTTAACAACCCCCTTTCCTTGCCCCCCCCCCCTCAACCACCCTCCTTTTAAGTTCTACTGCTTCTTCTTACTGCCAACTTGTTCTCAGTAGGTTCCCCTAGGTAGCAGGGGGAGGCAAGTAGAGGAGGTTGCTTGAGCTGTGCGAGCTGTAGCTGTCATAAGTTTTGTTTGCAATTTATGCACATGACATAAAAACGTGCTCGCAGAGACACACATACACACACAGAGAGAGAGAGAGATAGAGAGAGAGACAGCAAACCAGTCGAAGTCGAGTTGTGCTTGTTGTTGTCTTTATTTATGAGCTGTATTTCACAGAGTATTGCATTACTCCACGTGCATAGAGAGAACGCGCGCAGAGTGCGATTATTCATTGCAATTCATTCTTCGATGTACTTCAAGATGTTTCTCCAAGCACTTCAAGCATTTCCAGCGCATTTTCATGCTTTAATTTTGATGTGGCACAAAGAAAACACAAAGGCAAATTTCTGTACAAAGCTAAGCAAAGCCAAGCAGAGAACAACAGAAGAAACAGCAACAGCAACAAGAACAAGCTAGAAAAAAAAGCTAGAAATGCTGGCAGCTGCAGGGGGGACAGGAGAGGTGGGTAGGGGGGCGAGGCCTGGCATACAAAACTGGGTCAAAAGTTGGAAAAATTATAAAGTTGAAAAGAAAAGTGTAGAAAACTTACGCGAGTGTAGCTCGAAAAAAAAAAGACGAAGAAAAACAGAAGCTGAAGGCGCAGGCGACTGTGAGGCGCATGTTTATGCAGGCACACACACACGCACAGACACACATGCACACAACTGCAGACAGTGCACAGCATGCCCTAAGCCCCGCTGCCCCTTTACCTCTTCGCATTGCCTTTGTTGCACTTTGTTTATTATTTTGTTTAGTACTTTTTATTTACTGTTTGTTTATCTGCGCCAAAAACTTGAGTTTGAGAGGAGGGGCAAGAGGAATGGGAGGGGGAGAATGGGTGTAGAAAGGGACAAGAGTAGAGAGGGGCAAGAGTAGAGAGGCAGGCAGCATTAGTCTGTGCAGGGGGCAGCCTGCCTGCAAGTGGCACAGCAAGTGGCAGCCCCAACTCCAACCTCAACATCAACTCCAACTGCGGTTTGCTCGATTGGTTTTCATATCGAATGCATTGCGATTAACTAAGTCTATTTAATCGACTTGCCAGCGTTAATTATTAATTAAGATAATGAGCATAGATTATAGAGAAACCAAAGCAAAAGTGATTAACTCTTTTAACTGACACGCCTATGCTGCGTATACGTATTATTTAATTAAATATTGTTCAATTTATTAAATCTATTAAACTAAGTTTCCTTTTGTTTTTCCCCAGCTTGCACAACTTACTGCCATGAGCTGCCTTCCCCGCTCTTCCCTCTTCCCCCTTCCCTGCTCTTTCCACTTCCCCCCACCTCTTTGCAAGGTGTTAACTAAAGTTTTATGCAAATAATTCGCCAAGAAAACAGATGCATATCCAGCAAACTAATTGTTGTTGTTCTCTGTACAGTAATTAACCAAAATGTTGCCAGCACACCCCTTTAAAAATCAAGAGAGAAACATAAAAAATGCCGCACCTCGTAGAACTTTGGCCAACTGAGGTGTATATTACACCTAACTGAATCGCAGACAGAGCTCAGTTTGGCAATCTGGCAATGGAAAATGAAAATCAAAGCAAAAGTCGAGAAATCGTAAGCCGACAAATATACGATAAATATATTGGCTAATTATAGCGAGGCGAATCGCATTGATAGATAATAGAAAAGCAGCAAGACAAGCTACGTTTTGGGAAGCTGAAGATTTAATACACTATATGCTTTATAAAAAAAGAGAGGGACAGTTCTAGTGTAAAGAAATGTTAGTGTAGCAGTGATAAAAAGCACTGCAATTCATCGATTAATCGGCATTATACGATATGTCGCAACGATAATATATCGTTCTGCTGGTTAGCAACATACAACGGACAAGAAAGCAGCGCGTGCAGAATAATAACTTCTTTTAATTTTATAATAAACCGCAATATCCAAATAAAGTCTACAAACTTACAAGCTGACAGACAGACAGGCGGACAGACGGACAGGGCTAGTTTGACTGATCTATTAATGCTGATTCAGATTATATATAAACTCTATAAGGTAAAAGAAAACTCCACTCTAATGAGCCTTGCAAGTTTCAGGCCCGCATGAATATACCCTCTGCTAGGGTATACAAATCAAACACGGCCTTGAGCAAAACAATCCACTAGAAGCAGAAATAACAACAACAACAACAGCAACAAAGACAGCAACAACAACAACAGCAACAAAGACAGCAACAACAACAACAGCAACAAAGACGGCAACAAAGTCGGCAACAAAGACAGCAACAATAACATTAAACAGGCAAACAAAAAGCGAGAAATAAATGCTTTAAACAAAAAAACAACTATAAAATGTCAAAGCAAAAATATTTGCAGTTAGTTTTAGCTTTTTTTTAAGCTAGCTTTTGTTTAGCTGCTGCACACAGTTGTAAATAAATTACATGCAACAAATGCAGCAGCAACAGCAGCAGCAGTCGATGCCGACGCTGACGTTGCGCTGACGCGTCGTTGACGTCGCAGTCACGTTGCAGTCGCTGCTGTTGAGGCTGCCGGCTCTGCTGCGACTGTCTGTCTGTGCCACTAACCCACTTTGAAACAACTCGCTGTTGCCCCCCCTCTCTCTGTCTCTCTCTCTCTCTCTCTCTGTCTAGCACAGTGAGCTCAACTTCCCCTTACCCCTCTTACCACCTTGCCTACCTCAGCTTGTGCTCAACTCTTTTTCGCGCAGCGCAACGTGAAACGTTGACAACAACTTCGGCAACAACAACAACAACTGTGACGACGACGGCGACAACTTTGACAACAACAGCAGCAACAGTAACAACAACAACAACAACAACGACGCGTTTTGCATTTTATTACGAAAATTCTTTGCATTCACAACGAAAATAAAAAACCCAAAAAGCTTTCAATTAATCAACAGAAACGAAGCAGAAGGAGGCTGAAGACGGTGAAGCAGAGGAGGGTAGAGAGGGCAGCAGAGGGTTACAGTGAGAAGGGGGCAAAGCAGAGTAGTGTGGCAGGGGGAGGGGGGGCAGCAACAAATTAGCGGCTTAAGACCTAAAGGCGTTGATTGATTTGAAGGGCTTTGAAGGCAGGCAATGAAAAGAGTCAGAGAAGGTAAAAGAGAAGGCAGCAAAGGGGGGCAGTAAAGGAAGGGTGGGAGGTGTCAAAGGAGCACAGACTGTGGCGCATTTGATCATTTGCTCAATGGACGCATTTTGGCAGCTGTCAAAAGGGGGCGGGGCAAGGGGAGCGGAGGCTGAAACGTTGCGACGGCTCAATTGAAAGCTTATTTATAGGCACAGTGGGGCGGGCAAGGTAGCTGAGACAAGCTGTCGACAGTTGTGTGACCCAAAAATTTGTGAAAACCACAGAGCGGGCACTTGGGGCAGCAGAGGCAAGGCAATAAAGGGGGGGTAGAGGGATAGGGAGGGGTATATAACACACTTTTGTGACCACACAATCTTCCGAAAAATAAACCACAAAGTGCTGCAAAGCAGGAGATAAAGATAATGACACGGAGAGCATTGAAAACAACTATCGAGCAAGGAGAGACAGCAACAAAAGTAACAACAACAAGAGTAACAACAACAGCAACAACAACAATAAGCACAGCAACAACAACGAGCACAACAACCACAGGCGCATTTAAATTGTGTCCATTGTTTGTGGCTGCTCTGATTCATCAACTCAAGTTGTGCCCCCCTGCCTGCCTGCCCCTTCCCCTGCCTGCCTTCCTTCTCTGCCCCTCCCCCTGCCTGCCCGTGTCACGTCCAACACCCCTTTTGCCAAGTGCCATTCAAAGTGCTAGCCATAAACATAAACATAATTTTCTATTGCCTCCACACGACGCGCCACAAGAGTCGATGCAGCAAACAACGCTTTGTCAACAGCTGCAACGCGCAACTTGCAACAATATTTCCAACTTGCAACTTGCGTTTGCAATTTTCGCTTTCAAAATGTTGCACAATATACGTTTTTTTTCGCAGTTTGCAGTTGGTTAAGTCTGCTCATTAATGTGGAGAACAATACGCGGGTATGCAGGGTATATGCATAACTTGAGAGGAGTATGCTCTTGTAGCTGATGTTAATATAGGGTATGCTATGAAGTATGACTGGTAGACTATAAGCGAGCTGTCTGCTCATTTTACAGGGTATTTTACTGTCATTTTGCAACAAACTAAGCTTGATATTGCTTTGAATTTGAAGTATTGAGTGAATTTCTTTAAGGGCACTACTAAGACACGTCTCTGCTCATTTTACAGGGTACATAGTAGAGACACTAACTCAAACTCGGTTTTATATTGCTTTAGTAAAGATGTCAACTCATTTTAAAGGGCATCTAATAGTCATTCTAATTTAAACAAATGCACAATTTGCATTTGGAGTAAAGTATGAACACTATTTCTTAAACAGTTCTCCTTCTTTACTTTACAGGGCATCCCTAAGTAAGCCTCCTCTACTCACTACTTTATTTGAGGTGTCAACTCACTGTACAGGGTATCTGCAAGTCAACATTGCTCTTAAAGAGGCTCAATTGGCAGTAGGAATGAAGTAACAAGACAATTTCTGCTAAGATTCTTCATAGTTGTGTGCCCTACTCACATTATAGGGTATCTGCTAGCTAATCTATATAGGGTATAGGGTATAGGGTATCTGCTAGCTTATCTACCTCAAATTGAGGCTTACTTTGATGTGTTATCTACTACTTACTATACCATTTATATAATATTAAGTTACCAATTAAGTTCCCCCTTGCCAACTATAAGTCTTGTCTCTACTCCCTCTACAGGGTATCTCTTAGTCACCCTTCCTTCTCTCTCTCTCCTTCCCCTTATTTGTGGCTTGGTTGCTTTGTTATTTTGCTGCCTTGTGGGCTTCAACGCGTTGTTAAAACTTTTCAGCTGGCGACTTTTGCATATAGACAGACTGGACAGACTGGAGTAATTGCAATGTTAAGTATACGTCGCGTGGCGCAAAACTTATCCACCCACAACAACAGCAACAACAACAGACAGACACACCCACATACACACTACACGCACAGCGAGTCAAAGAGAGAGGGAGAGAGGAAGAAAGAGAGAGAGAAGTCAACAACCACAGCTGCTGCTGCTGGTTGAATGAACTCGTCGCTTGACCAGCGTTGCCAACTAATTAAATTACCTCATTACAATAACAATAACAATAAAAATTAACAACAATTCAACAGTTCATAGAGACGTCTCGCAAGGGGTGACAATTATGCAAAGAGAAAAAGAAATTACATAGAAAAGAAGCCGCTAAAGCTTTAACTTGCTTGCCTGCGTTTATTCCTGACCTCAAAAGTCGCCAACGCGACTTTCTCATGCGTTTTAAAACGCGCGCGAGACTTTTGTTGCCCAAAAAGAGCTGACAAAGTGCAATGTGCATGGCACAACAGGCATTAGAGCGTTAAGAGAGACCAAAAAGAAGAAGAAGAAGAAGGCAAGCAGCAATGGAGGCGTGGCATAAGGGGGGCGTGGCTATGGCAGTGCCGGCATTAACATTTTGCATTGTAATTACAATATAAATTTCCAGCGGATTTGGCGGATGCGAACGACGCGAGTTTTGCATAGATAAAGTTAGTAAATGAGTCTAGGCTAAAGTTGTAATTGTTGTTGTTGCTGTTACTCATGTTGTTGTTGTTGTTGTTGCTGTTGTTGGTTCAGTGCCGCCGTTCAGCAGCGCGTAAAAGTCAACGACAGCAAAATGTGGCGCTCAAATTAATTTTTTTTCCAACTTTTATTGCGCGGTTATAGGGGGCAGAGATAAAGGAATGAAGAGCAGTGCAAGAGGGGGAGCACGAGAGGGCGGAAGGGGGTAGAGACCACCCCAAGTATATGTAAGTATATAGCGCATATATGTATATATTGTATATAAAATACTTGTCTATACAATTGTATTTTAAGCCACATTTTAATGAGGCACACACATGCGTGTGGCTAGAGAAGAAGGGAGGAGGGCCAAAGCCGGGAGTAGGTAAAGAGGGGGGGCAGACTGAGATCTATGTGTGGTTTCTCCCTCACTCAAGCTGAAGCTGAATCTGTAGCTGAACTTACGATCTTTTCGCTTAGCGATCCATGACGACATTCTTTGCTTATTTTTCAACTCTGACTCAGAGACTCGATTATGAATTGCAGATCTTAACTTACCTGCAAAGAAAGAGAGCAGAAGAAAAGAAAATTAATTACAGTTAGGCACGAAATGTTTTACTTAAACTAAAGTAGGTTCTTCTACTTGTGTTATTTCCCTATCATATCATATATATTTCTTACACTAGATTGATTTAAATTATACAGAATTCAAGTAGAACTCAAGTTATGATTGGCTCGAGACCCGCATGGGGAGCGATAGTATGCGCCTCTGTCGCAGTCGCAGTGCCACGCTCCTTTGCTGGTCTCAAGTGACTGCAGCAGAGTCGGCATATGAAATATTTCTATTTGTTTTTTTCGGGTATCGTTGAAACAAAAAAAATGTCAAAAGCAAATTCAGCAAACACTTAAAACGGTCTCAAGTGAGCCTCGCACTCGGAACTGAGAACTGCGAACTGGGAACTCGAAAATGCCGAAAAATTCAATGAAAAAGAGGCAAAAACAATAGCAGCAGAGGGGTGGAGGAAGGGAGGGAGGGAGGGAGGCAGAAAACTACAAATGAAATAAACAAAAATAAAATGAAAGTAAAATAAAAAGAATTATAGACGACGACGACGCATTTTCCCGAAGGAGCAAAAAGTCAACTGGCGGCAAACAGGCAAAGAATGAGAGGGAGAGAGAGAGAGGGGGAGGGAGAGGCAGAGCTGGACGTGGGCTGTGGAGAGGATAAAATGCGCTGAAATTTATCCACATACAACGAGGCAGAGAAGAAAGAAAGGAGAGGCAGGCGAGAAGAATGGGCAGTCAAGTCCCTGGAGGCTGGACCAGAGGCGATGCCTGACACGGCTGCAGAGGGGGCACAGGCACATACGGAGGCACAGCGGCGGCTGGTGGCAAGGGGGCGTGTTGCAAATGTGGCTGCCTGCAGCGCCGTCTGTTGTAAATATGCATGAGCACGTCTAAAATCGCTGAAGGACGATGACAATGCGACAGAAGGAGGCACAGAGAGAGGGGGGGGTAGAGACAGCAGTTTGGACTAATGAACTGCCAGTGGGACGGACAGGACAAATGGACTGACTGATGGAATGGACTGACAAACTGCTGATTTCTATTTGAGCAGTGGGCAAAGCTGAGTTTATGTTTAGTTTGGCAAACTGCAAATGAAATTCAAAGTGCGAAGAATGCAAAAATAAAGCACATGTGATATGTCCCCACCCTCCCCTCAGAGGGGAAACGGGGGCAGTGAGGAATGGGGGCAGTTAGTGCCTGGTTTAGACAGGACAAACAACAAGGCAACGCTAAAGAGGGAGAGAGGGAGAAGAGAGGAGAGAGAGCAGCCAGCAGATGAAAGTTGAGTCCATTTAAGGCCAATGGAAATGCACTTTGTAGTGAGGAGAGAGAGAGAAGGAGAGAGGGCAGGCAGTGATGGGGGAAAGTTGACAAATTAATTACCAGAGGGAGAGAGACAGAGAGAGAGAGAGGGTGAGGGAGGTGGGGGGAGGAAGATAGAGATGTAAAGAGCGCAACAACATTATAAATTGCACATGTTTATTAATTTCCGCTTTGCATTACACATTATTCACTCTAACTACACACATTATAATCACGCTCAAGTGCAAATTATATAGTATGGTGCAGATATTACTATCTCCCTCTAACCCCCCCCACTCTCTCACCCTCCCTCTTCCCATCTTTCTCAATTGCCTTAATCCAATCAATCGATTTATGTTCTCTATACGAAAATTCATATGCAACTCAGCTCAAGCTAAAGTTGTTGTCACCTTGTACCTGCCCTGCCCTGCCCCTCTCTCTCTCTCTCTTCCCCCCCCCCTTCTTAGCACAACTCAAAATCGAATAAATTTATTTGCAAATACATAAATTCACATACAAATATAGCAGAATATAGCAAAGAAAAAGCGTAGACAAATACAGAATACAGTCGGCAAGCAATGCGAGCATGCAAGAGGGAAACAAAGTAATACAATAACAAATCGTGTAGGAAAATCGAAGCAGGAAATCGGCAAAAAGGGAATTGGGGAAAACTCAGAGGAAGCTGTGAAGGCAGCAGCAGAAACTGAGACTGAAGGCAGAAGCAGCAGCAGAAGCTGCTGTAGCTCAGGCAGCAACTGCCTTGGCTTCGTCTCGTACACAGTCTGTGTGTGTGCCCGGGAATTTGCTACGTCCAGGGGCACACACACACACGCGGCTACAGTCAGAGCAACATGAAAATCTACTCAGCTGCTGCCACTGCCCCCCCTGTGCCTCTGCCTCTGCTGTCCCTTCTGCCTTCACGAAGGCTGCAAAAATTGTGTGCGCGCGCGTGTCGCTGTATTTGTCTTTGTGTGAGAGTGTGCGTGTATGTGTGTGTGTGTCTACGAGAGATGAGGGTGTTATAAGCGGTTAAATTTCCAACATGCTCTGCCATCCTGCAGTCCCTCTACTCCCTTCTCTTCCCCTCCTCTCTCTTCCTTCTATCTACCTTCCTTTCTGCGTGATGCGTGTGCACGCGCTGCTGGCGCCGTCGTCGTCGCCGTCGTCGTTACCGCTTATTTCCCATCGTCATCCTGTCGCCCACTCCTCCTTCTCTTCCCCCCTCTATCACACCGTTCCGCCTGGCGCCCTGCCACGCCTGCTGGCACTGTCACAGTGCGCCCTTGCTCTCTCTCTCTCTGTTTGTCCTTTGTGCGACCTCCCAGACTGAATGCCAAGTTTTGCCATGCCACGCCTTGCCGCCCACTTTTTTGGCTGCCCATTTTGTCGGCAGCTTCTTCTTCCCCTTCTTCCACTTCCACCTCCAGCAGCGCGATAGCTAATTTCACGTTACGCATACGCCATGTGTGTGTTTGTGTTGGGCTAACGAAACTAGAAAATTGTGTTGCCTACTTTTAAGCGCTTGGGACCTGGCGCATTTTAACACGCACAATAAAAATTTTTAAGCGGTGCCGCAACAACAATACAAATAAAATTTAATTTACAAATTTATAATAATTTGGAAAACAATTCAAAATTAAGGATACAATAAATAAATTGAGCAATAATAGTATAAATATAGTTAAACAGTAAAATATAGTTAGGCATACCCTGCCCTCATCCCTTATGCTTGACTTGCTTAACTGGCTGCCACAGCAGCAGCTTCCTCCCTGCCTCCTCTCTGTGTAGCCTAATAAAATAGAAAACGCAGCATAATCGCCACACTGCCTGCTAAAAGTTTTGCCTACGCCCTTGCTCATATTTATTTATATTTTTTTTGGGGTGCAAATTAAACAAAACAGAGAAGTTTATAGTCAGTGGGGGAGGGGGGAAATCTCAGCTAAAATTCAGGCAGCCGGAAGTTGCCTTTTAGCCTACCCTGCCCCTCTGCTCCAGCCCCGCTCTACACCCTCGTCAGCTGCGTAATCTAGCAACTACTCCAGCAACGACTGCAATGTGTAGCCATAAAAGTTACAGCCCAATAACTGAAGGGGGGAGGGTAGTAGGGAGGGAGGCGAGTCTTCCAGCTGACCGTCGAGATGTGGCATATATAATTTCGCAAATTGAACAACTGAACTTGCCTTTGCCTGCCTGTGCTGCCTGCTTGGGCCTGCATAAGTAATAAAAATAGTAATTCGCTCGTAAAATAGTTGCGCTCAAGTAATTTTAACGATTATGATCTTAATCAAGTTGCCTACAGATGAAGGAGTGGTAGTGGAAGGGGGAGGAGGGAGGTACGAGAGTGGGAGTGTGTAAGCAAGACATTGCGCAAGCTGTTAAGCACTCTCTGCGGCTTTCTAAAGTCAAAGTCAAAGTCGAAGTGAGAGAAAGAGAGAGATTCAGGCATTGTTTAATATTGCAAAATGTTTAAGCAGAAGCAGCAGCAGACATGTAAGCTTTCTTCTATACTCTCCTCATGCCCCTTTATGTATCTTTCATATATCTTTAAATATATTCATGTATATCTCTATCTATACTCATACAAATCTCTATCTATATTCATTTATATTTAGTTTTGGAAATTTACATTTACATTTTCATTAGCATTGCTACCATAACTTCAATCAGAAAAATCCAATTAAAGCAAACAATTTTATAGCAACTTCCCTGCCCAACGTTCTCTCCCTCTCTTCCTTCCTCACTCTTCCCTCTCTCTCTCTCTAAACTTTTCAGTATCTTGCCACATATGAGAAAAGTTATCATCAAACCGCAATTTGTTACACATTTTCTCGCTTAACTAATTTGCACACACACACCAGCACACACACGAACTCATTTATTTTTCTACACTTTTCAAACATTTTCCACGAGTTTCCTCTCGCTTGCAGCTACAGCACAGCCACCCACACCCTCACCCCCTACAGCCGCTGCTTGAATTTCTAGTCAACATTTTCTATTTCTATTTTACAAAATTAAATTGCATAAGCCGCCTAAAAAATAAAGTAGACTAGCCACGCCCACAACAACACGAAAATGTTTAAAATATCCTCTCTCCTTATATCCCTTTCCTCTTTCTCTGCACTTTGCATAAAGTTCGAGTAATTTATTTGGGTGAAAGGAAGAAAAAAACAAAACAAAACAAAAACATGTAAGGACAGAAAAATAAAAACATGACTGTCCCCGCCGTCAGGAGGAGAATCCAACAAAGGCGTCTCAAATGCCAAGCAATGAGTAAGCAAAGCAGCAAGGAAAAACAAGGCGAAAACAAAGAAAAATGCCCAAAAGCAAGAGCAGAACGAGCGAGAAGGGGATGGCGAGAAGGAAGTGAACGTTGCAGAAAACTTTACGACTTGGAAAAGCAGCTCTTGAATTTATGTGCATAATTTTTATACATACATATATATTTCCGACAAAGCAGCGCACAAGGCGTGGCTCGGCAGCTCCTACTGAGTAGGCGTGGCAATTATACTTTGCTCTGGCTGAGGAAACAAATGAAAAGTTTTGCGATTTGCTTTAAAACTGAAGCATTTCTAGGAATTCGCCAAAGGTAATTGAAATGGCGAAACAAAATACGGAAAGGTGATGGAGAATAGAGAAGGAAGAGGAGAAGGAGGTGGAGGGGGGAAGAGCAGAAGCAGGTTATCCTGGAAAACAGCAAACAACTTATGCTCTGTGGGAGGGAGCAAGCAGTCAGAAGGCAGCACTCTGGAGTTTCCATGTGAGTTATGTGCAAAAGTTTTGAATGCAGACGCTGAACCTGCAAGGTATCATTTTAAGCGACAAGCTGAGGGGGAGTGGCGGGGGGCTGCAACGGGGATTTAAGTGAGCAAAAAACATGCGTGCAAGAGCAGCAACAGCAATGCAGGAGCAGCAGCAGCAACTATAAAAGCGGCAAACAACAAAGGCAGCTGCCTGCAGGCGCTGAAAACTGTGCTATACTTTTTGCTTTCCCTCTCTTCATCTCTCTCACTCACACGATTAAAGCCGCGCAAGTGCTGCAAGCATGTGTGTGCACAAGTGTGTGTTTGTGTGTGTATGTGAGCTGGTTTGTTAAGCACTTTTAGGTATGCAAATTTCATTTTCAACATATTTGCCCAGCCATAGAAATCCACAAACATGAGAGCGCAAAAAAAGGTGTGAAAACATAACAAAACAAAAGCCAAAGTCGACGACGACGACAAGAGCTCAAACTTTGCTGGCATTATAACAGTAATAAGTACAACAACAACTATAACAACAAGAACTACAACAACAAGAACTACAACAATAGCACACACACTCACTTCACTTGTGTGTACTTTGTTTAATGAGTTTTCGAGATGAGTTTGTTGTGTTTGAAAGCCCAAACAAAATAGCAAAGTCACGCCCACTACAACGCCCACTTCATAGATAAGTATGTCTGTCTGTCTGTTTGTTTCTATATGTATATAGTACAGAGAGACGCGGCTTATATAAATGTATTTTGTGATTGAATTGCGCAAAAAGTTTTCACTGTTTTACAAGTCAAAAGTTCCCTGAAGATTGAAGAGGGAAAAGATCAAGGCAGGAGGAGGAAGACATGAGGAGGAAGACAGGATGAGGAAGCCAGAAGGAGGAAGGCAGGAGAAGGGGCCAGGGGCAGGTAGACCCTAAGGGAAACTGCAGCGTTGAAATAAGAGAGAGAGAAAAGGCGCAAAATTGAAAATGAAATGAGCTGCGCGATGGCCACAAATTGTGTGGCAATTTCCCTGGGTAAGACAACAACAGAACAAGGCAGAGCACTGCCACCTCCCTACTCTCCTCATCTCCTCCTCTTTCTACAACTCTGCCTCATCCCTATCTATCTTCTGCTCAATGCAGTTTTGTAAAAGGACACGCCCACACACAAGCAGCAAGTCTGACTCACCACAACAACAACAACAACAATAAAAGCAGAGAAAATATAGATGGATAAATAAAGCAAATATAAAAGAAAATCTAGCGCACAGCAGGTAACAACAACAACAAGAAAAAAATGCAAGAAAACTGAGGAAAACCTTAAGAAAAATGTGTAAAAAGATTTCCCATGCAGGCAGAGCAGGCAGACAGATAGAGCAGGCAGACATACAAAGCAGGCAAAAGGAATGGAACCTAGTTAAGTGTCGAGGTTCCTTTTGTTCTGCTTTCATAATAAATGACAAATTTGGTGTTCTATTGAACAGTTAATAGGGGAATATATATTCCCTATAAGTAATATAGATATGTCTTTAATTGATGCAGGAAGTAGCTAAAGATTGTTCCTACTGTATGCACTTTATTCTTCTTCTACTGTATGCACTCTATTCTTTTTCTACTTTATTCAAATCTATGTCTTACAACAAAGACAGAGACAGTATGCTTTGTTTACACAACTGAGCATCATCTCTTTCCCCCTCCTCCATCCCTGCTCATCTCTATCAGCAGTTTCTCACTCTGCTGAAGGTCATCAAACTTTGTGTACAGACGGAGATCAGAGACAACGAGCGCAGGCAACGAAAGCAATACTGAGTGCGATAGAAGAACATATGGCGGCACATACCGTGTACATTAAAAATAGTTAAAATGTGCCACCAAAAATACAAAAAAAAAAAAAGCAAAGTGAAAATGTGTTTCGACTTCCACAATTAACAGCTGGATAAATACAACAAACAACAACAAAGAGGGAAAGACAGAAAGAGAACGACAACTGAGAGCAGATGAGAAAAGTCAACACAGACTGAGATCTGAGAATGATGATGATCATGATGATGTTCCAGCTAATGATGATCATCATTAATGTGATGAGTCAGGCAGGGGAAATCGTGACGAATGGAGATGCTGACAAATCAATGTCGAGACAGGCAGGGAGGAAGGAAGGGGAGGCAGCATTTAAATTTAGCAAAGAGGGAGCAAACTCAAGCTCACAGTTATACTGCTCTCTTCCTCTCCCCTCTGCTCTCCCCTAGCTAATGTATTTGCCGTACAATCTGTGCACACTCCGTGCCTGCTCGCATGATTTATATCGATAGTGATGGATTTATCGCTTATCGATTGTTTCGTGTTAGTCCAAACCCGGAAGAGTTCATTCACACATTGCGCGTTGACCTCCACTTCAAGTCAGGCGTAATTTAGCCTTTTTTATTGCACACTTGTAGCCGTTTTTTAATTACGGCCAACAGCAGCAACAACAACAACTGCAACAACTACAGGCTGTAACTTTCGCAGCAGAATGGCAGCCTACATTATATGCTTAGCTCAAAGTCGTTGCTGCTCAGTTCTCTCTTCGTTGCTTGCCTCGCCTAAAAATAGTTGCACACATGCCCCTCCCTTCCTCCCCCCCCCCTTTGTTTGCTTGGCCTAGCCTTGCCTCGCCTTTGGCCAATATTGTTTTATAGCCCATACAATATTACCATTAGATAAATTGCCTTTTGGCCTGGACATGAGAGACTGACTGTGGACTGTAGACTGAACTAAACTGCAGACTGTAGACTGGACACTCAATGAAGCAGGCAGGCTAAGGCAGGAGTGGAGTTCTCTCTCTCTCTCTTTCTCTCTCTCTCAGTGGGGGTCTAAGTCAGTGTCCTCTTGTGCTCACTCTTCCTCTCTCTTCCCTCTCTTCTCTCTCTTGCCTTGCTGCACGTTTCAAATTACTTTCTTTATTGATTTCGCCGATGACTCGCATTGTTTGCTATTTTTACTGCACTTGCACATGCATTCCAGCGTTGTCTCCCCCCCTATCTCACTGTCTTCCCCTTGCTCCTCTCTCTTCTGCCCCCTAGTTAGCTCCCTCTATCTGCTCTACCTTCTTTTTCTCACCCTTCTTCGCATGTGCGTGTCAATTTGTTGTGTTGTTGTTCATGTTGTTGCTGCTGCTGTTGCTCTTCTTGCTGCAGTTTGACCCTAGTTCTATCCCTGTCCCTGCCTTAAGCTCTCCCCCTACATCCCCTCTCTCCCCATTACTCTCTCTACCTCCCCCTCTCTGTCCCCTACTCCCTCTTTGCCTCCTTCTGCCTGCCACAAGCACTTTGTCGACACTTTGCGCGCGAGCTCTATAAAAAGATGTTCACTCTATCTACACACGTTTCAACCTCACACACTCCCCCACTCCCCCTCCCCCTCTCTGCACTTCTTCTTTGCCTCTCTTTCCCCTGCCCCCTCCCTCACTCCCCTGTTCGTTTTTTTGGTATGTAGAATTTTTCTACATTTCTTTTATGACGCATTTTTATTGAAAATTTAATGCATTTTGTTGTCGACTCTGCGAGTTTTACGAGGCAAGTTCGAAGTTCTTGAGTCGTGTCCATTGATTGGCCTCACCCCCCCCTCCCACGACCTCTTGCCTAACCCAGCCCCCTCTCCATTTTCATCTACAGACTTCAACCAAGTGTTCACTCACTTACTTTATGCGGGTCTCAACACACACGCAACATAAGAATTTATTAATTAGGCATACATAATTAACCCGATTCCGTAGTTCCCTCCTTTCTCTGCACTGCTCCCCCCCCCTGCTTAGTACCACCCCTTCTCCCTTTCTCAGTTCTCTCTAATTGCGTATTTGCGTTACTTTTCATGGGTGGCAACTTGCCCTGCCTTCCTCCCTTCTTTAACTTATTTTTACTTACTCAATCAATAGAAACTTTTGGTTCAACTTACCTAGAAAAGAAAGAGAGAAAGAAAGAGAATTATTAGCTTGATATTACAGTGGGCATAATTGTATAAATTGTTCGTTATCATTAACTCACTAAGTACTGCATAACTTGATAAATTGTGTATTACTCTCGACTATATATAGACTATATATGTATATAGTACACGACTATTCCCAATACATGTAATTAGTGGCGAACTCTTGTGACTCATCAAAACAAGCGAATTATAATGTTAACTGTATGCAGTGAAGGGGCAGGCAAGGGGGAGCAGGGGAGTGGGGAGAGGGGAGCAGGTAAGGGGGGGAACAGGAAAGTGGGCAGCAGAGACGGACAGCCACTGCATGCATGTTTTTTGATATCAATCTAATCAATAACCGCAAAAGCCACTCCCCAACAGAGGAAGGGAGGGAGATAGACAAACA
The DNA here is from genome assembly GCA_018904025.1 of Zaprionus vittiger. NCBI lineage: Eukaryota > Metazoa > Arthropoda > Insecta > Diptera > Drosophilidae > Zaprionus > Zaprionus vittiger. The sequence continues at coordinate 503,060 of JAEIFQ010001142.1, read as the reverse complement.
GAGAGAGAAAGAGGAAGGCAGGGATATAACACTAAACTATACCCCCTTTGGGCCAATCCCCCGCTGCCCGCTAGCTATACGTTTGGCCCCCCCCTTGTGGTTTTCAAACATTGTAGAAATAAAGTTAATGCGCATAGTTGTTCTTGTTCTTGTCTGTTAAATGAGTGTACGCTGCACGTTGCACGTTGTCTGCAGGCAAAAGTTCAATTAAAAATATTTAAACTGCGCTTGGGGGATGGGCACACACACACCACACACACACACACACAGTGCGCATCCCAATGCCTTTGCCTTTGCCTTTGCCTCTGCCTGATGCGTGTCAAAACTCAACTTGGGATAGGTTGGAGAGCTCCCGCAAGGCAGCAGCAGCAACCACAACAACAACAGCAACAACAACAACAAAAGCAGCAACAACAGCAGCAACTTGCAACAAGCAACAAAAAGCGTAAGAGGCAGAGAGAGAATGAAACTGCACAACGAACGCCTCGCAATGGCCATAAGCCGCAGCGGTCAACGTTTGACGACCCCCCATCCCCCTCTCCCTCCTGAGCCATAGTAGCCCCCGCGTAGCGACTTCCCTCATGCCCTCCTCCTTCTCCTCCTCCTCCTGCTTGCCTTCCTTTGCCGCACACACCGACTGCCTGCTCTGCCTGCACTCGAGTCAAGAGCCAGAGTTGGGGCAATGCCAGAGACCATCCGGTTCTCAGTCGTTGTCGTAAAAACACAACAACAACAACTGCAACAACAACAACTACTGCAACAACAACAACAACTGCAACAACAACAATAAAAAGTAACCTAACGAAAATTTCATTCTTCTTTTTTTTGTTCCTTTTTTTTTTGTTTTGGGTGCAATGAACGTTGGCGCTGCTGCTGCTGCTGCTGCGCATGCGTGTCAGCAACAACCACAACAGCAACAACAACAATAACAAGAACAGCAGCAACAACAACAACAACAATGTTGTCGGTCGTCTGCGCGCGTTGCTGCGTTGAAAAATTCGTTAATAAATTGGCTAACCGAGTCGAGCAGAGAGTCAAGCGAGGGGGGGGGAGCAGATTGGGGGCAGAGGCAAAGGTTCCACAGGTTGCAGGTTCTCTGCTGCTGCCTCGAGCTCCACCTTGCATCAATATTAACATGCATGCTCATCCCTTTGTATACCCTGTAGACCGCTCTGCAAGGTAGACTGCATTGAGGAAACGGAAAAACAGTTTGCAAGTGCCTTGACAGGGTATACACAAGTCGTAGCTACCCTAAAGTACTCTAATTGTTGTTCTACTTGCTACAGCATTACCTGTGTAGCCTGTAACCTGTAGAGCATCTACATGGTCAACAAATGGGCTGCTTAAAAGTGATTCTACAGGGTATATTACTCTCCAGTCAACTGCCTGCTGTTTCTACTCTTTTTTGTTGCTACCCTTTCAGGGTCAACGGCCCACTATTATCTCAGCACATCTGCCGAGATCCCGTATCGATTTGTGACACATGTGTGAGAAGAGAGATAGAGGAAGAGAGGGAGAGAGAGAGGAAGAGAGAAATCAATAATCACAGAGGCAAAGGATCCCCAAGAGCAGCTGCAAAGTGCTCAGAAGAGTGTCCTGCAGACAGACAGACAGATGGAGGTACTTGAGAGGAGTATGGCATACAGAGACAGCAGACAGCAGATACTGCAGAATAACAGATACTGCTGTCTGTACAGATACAGATGAAGACAGCAGCTACAGATACTGCAGTCTGTATCTGTACACTGGCCCCTATGAAAACAATGCCTGTAATTTGAGAGCGATCCCTAGAGAAAACAAACTGAAACACAGACGCAGAATCTGTCTAAGGATGTCTGGGGTTGCATGAGGATCCCTAAGGATGCATAGGATTACCTAAGGATGCCAGGGGTTGCATGGAGATGCCTATGGATGCCCAAGGATACCTGAGCATCCTCTTTGCACCTGCTGCAAGAATTAACAAGTTCTATTTACTTATCTGCCTAAGGATGCATAGGGTTGCCTAAGAATGCCTAAGGATGCCTAAAGATACCTAAGGATGCCTAAGTTTAAATAAGAATGCCTGAGCATGCTCTATTCTTAAGTTTCTTTGCACCTGCTACAAAATTTAAGATCTCTTTTCACTTATCAATGAATCAGAAACTGCTAAACAGCTCAGGAAAACAAGTTAAGTAAAGTAAATTAGCAGTGGCTGTAAAAGTTCTTAAGTGTGTTTTATATAAAGTTTTTAAAATAATTGAATCATTATGTATACATTCTGTACGCTATAATCACAAGAACTTTAAGTTTATTCCCAGAATTTCAAGTTAACTTAGCTTCAACTAATTAGCAACTCTTCTGAATGCAGAAACAGCTGTTCTTCTTCCCCCAATTGTTCAATGTTTAAGGCAACTTGTTATCAACTCTCGTTCTTATTCTAGTTAATTGTCTGCTCTTTACTGCTTCCCTACTTCCCCTCTTCATCGTTCTTCTGCCCTTCTGTAGCTCATTCAACAAGCTCTCATGCATTGTTGCCACATTTCATTTTGTTACAATGGCAAAGAGACATTTTCTGTGGCATTTGGCATCGACTGCGACATCATGTGTGGCATTTTATGTAAACTTTTACAACAATAAACACTAACAAGAGTGAGAGGGGGCAGAGGGGGTAGAGGAGGGCAGGCAGGCAGCAACTCATCTTGGCAGCAGGCAGGCAGCAGCAACAATTGTTGTCAACAATTCGCAGCTGTAGCTTATTGAAAATTGGCAACAAAGCGACAGAGTCTCTCTTCCTCCCTCTCTCTCTCTCTCTCTGTCTCCCCCTTTTGGCTCATTGCAAATCTTGGAATGACGCAGTCAACAGAGCAGGCGCCAAGGCAACGGCACAAGGCACAAAGCACAGTTGGGAGAAGGGAAGAGGGGGTGCAGGGGAGCAGTGGCAGTGACAGAGGGGGGCATGCGGCAGATTCTTTTGTCATGCGTTGTACATCGTAAGCTGTACGGAAATCAAGATCATGCATCAATAATGACATCTGACAATGAGAATCTGCTGCTGCTGCCTCCGCCTGCGCCTCTGCTCTGACTCAAAATGCAAAAAAGGAAGCAGCAAAAAAGCAACAACAACAAAAAAACAAAACAGAAATGAAAATTGAAATTATTTTTAAACGCAATAAAAATGCAACATGTCAAACTGAAAGAAGGCGCAGGCTAAAGCTGGAGAAGGAGCAGGGAGGTGGGAGGTAGAGGAGGGAGGTGGAGTTGGAGATGAAGGAGGAAGGTGGAGATGTAGGAGGAAGGTGGGAGATACAGGAGGAAGGTGGAGATGCAGGAGGGAAGCTGGTATCTGTTGCAGGTGGCACAACTCGCAGCTCCTCATCAGGGTGTGTGTTCAAATCCAGATCAGCTGCCAGCCCAGACAAATGTCAGCGGCTTAAAATGCAACAATAACAGCAGCAGAGAAAACTGACAAAGCACAGGGAAACAGCTGAATAGGAGGGGAGAGGGAGGAGAGGGAAAAGAGGTAGGTGCAACGAGGATTGTGGCAACTGCGTCTGCTCATTTGTCATAGGACATTAGGCGAGTCACGAGATACGACACGAGACAGCAGCGGCAGAGGCAGAGGCAACAGAGGCAGAGGCAAGCGCAGCAGCAGAGGCAGCAGCAGCAGATAATCCGCAATCACATATAGTAAATACACAGAGAGAAATGCGCATGCAACATGCCACAATCAATGTGCAAGATTCAGCTGCAGCATTAAAAGCAAGTTTGTCACTCAACTCATTGATTTGTTCCACTGTAACTGGCAACAGACTTGCAGGCAGAGCTGCCACTGCCACTGCCACTGAGGCGTGGCATTCATAACAGCTTGCAACTGCCACAGACGCGTTGCAATAACACCATTTGAAAGTGCCACAATTAACGCGTCTGTCTAATTATCCACGTTGACAAGAGGCAAACTAAAGTTCTTAGCGCTGCAACATTGCACAGACATGGAGCCTGGTGGCGCCACCAGGCAGCAGTGGCCACTGAACCATTTTCAAATACATTTGACAAACACACACACACACATTTAAACATTTAACAAGCAGGCGCAATAGACGCGACTAGAGACGAGACTTTGTAGAATTTTAATTGAAATGTCAAAAGCGTTTAGTGTGGCAAGCACAATGATGCAGCACTGTCGCTGCCACACAGCCTTGCAGCAGCAGCAGCAGCATTGCAGCCTGGCGACTGGCCAGGTATACTGGCATTTTAATCGGCAATGCGGCAGAATTTGATTGTGGCATTATTGAGGTTAGCGAAATATGTCGAGTCTCCCTGAGAGAGAGAGAGAGAGAGACGCGACTTCTGTGGAGCAGAGGCAGAACTTTGTCTCCAAGGCGCATTGCAAAGGGTTGCGATGTTGTCGCATTTCACTTACTGCATGCACTGTTGCCAAGCTTCACAAGTTGTCATTATTGAGGTTAGAATAATATGTATAGAGTCATTTCAATATCAATAAATATATTATTTATATTATTCCTATTTAAGAATCAATAGAAACACATGGAATACTTCTTTCAAAGTTGAGATATAGTATATATAACATTTAAAGAATCATTTCAATATTTAAAGGTATGTATTGATTAATAATTCCGACATATTCCTATCAAAGAATCCATATAATAACGTAGACACGACTCCAGTCGATGCAGAACTTGGTCGCTAACGGCTTGCGATGTTGTCGCATTTCATTTACTGCATGCACTGTTGCCAAATCTCACAGAACAATTAGAGTTGTGCATTTTTGAGGTTAGAATAATTTAAAGAGAGTCACTTCAATATAAATAAATACTAGGAAATATATTATTTATATTATTCTTATTAAAGAAATCATATAGCCACATAGAATACTTCTTTAACAGTTGAGATATAGCGTATCTGATAATTATTACATCTTTAGAATCATTTCAATATTCATAGTTATATAATAATTGACAATTAATTAATATTCCTATTATAGAATCCATATAATAACGTAGACACGCCTTCTCTTGAAGCAGAACTTTGCCACCAAAGCTTGCGACGTTGTCGCATTTCAGTTAATGCTTGCACTGTTGCGAATTTGCACAAGATGATTTGATTTTGACATTATTTATATGTAGAGAATCATTTCAACATCAATAAATACTAGGAAATATATTATTTATATTATTCATATTAAAGAAATCGTGTACCTGACCCGTTTAACATTTTTAGAATCATTTCAATATTGCACTGTTGCCAAACTTCACAAGATGATTACAATTTGTTGTGCCGCATCACTTACAACAGTTGCCGCAGCTTCTACTTCTCTTCCTACGTTAAACTTGACTTTGCCACAAGTTGCAAGCCACAAATTATGCAAAGATGAGCAAGAGAGAGAGAGAAAGATGGAAGGAGAGGAAGAGAGACGATTCTGTCAATCCAAATCGATTAACGTTCAGTCAGACGATTGTTAATTAACACTGCCGCAAGGCAACGAGAAATCTGCACAAATTGTGGCTACAAATTGAGGAGTAGCTGCCACAGATAGGAGGGTGCAGGCCACAGGGGGGAGGGGCAGTGAGAGGGTGGCAAATGTTGTCAAAAGTTGTACAACAAAAGATTGGGCCCAGATAGGGCATTAGGGTAACTCTGGCAGAGGCATGAGGCAGAGACAGGCGCATCTCATGCGGGGCACAGTCGAGTGGCAGCCACAGCAGTGGCAGTGGCAGTGGCAAGCCCGCAGACATTTACAGTTGCTGCTTGCAGCTTGCAGTTGCAGTTGCAGCTTCGTTTTTGAACCCTCATTTAGCATAAACACAGCAGAGACTGTGCAGAGGCAGAAGAAGAGCTGCAGACAATGGAAGCTGCCTCTGCCTCCGCCACTGGCTAGCTGCCACAGCAGCTGAAGAGCTGCAACTTCAACTTCAGCTGGAGAGAAGCGACTCAGACTCAGACTCGTCTCGTATTAAACGCTCGCACGATTTTCTCGTTGCGCCTGAGTGACTTGTGCCGTCGTGCCAGCGGCACCAACAAAAAACAGTGCCAGGCAAAACAAAAATGCATTGTGCTAAATATAAGAGAGGAGCCTCTTCAGTGGAGAAGCAGGCACAGTTGGAGCTGCAGATGTGGCCAGAGCTGGAGCTGGAGTTGGAGTTGGAGCTGCAGAGCATCTGCTGCGCATCCTGGCCCCAACTCGTTGCTGCGGCGCTTAATTAGCACGTCTCTTCAGCATTTTGGCTATAAATAGCTATAGCTATAGCCAGCACGAGGCGGCGCGGGGCAGCTAGGGAAACTGTGTGTGCGGAAAAAGGTAGGGAAAAACTAGCAGGAAAAACAGAAAGTGCCTGAGAGGAGATGACCAAGAGTTCAGACTGCGTTTTGTTAATCTATAGCTACCTTTGTCTGTTTCCCTCTCTCCATCTCTCTTGCTTTTCTTCTCTCCTGCTCTCTTGCCTTCCCTCTCTCCTTCTCTCTTACTTTTCCTCTCTTCTTGTCTCTTCCCTCTGCACTCTCTCCCTCCCTTTGCACTCTCTTCTGATTTCTTTCCCTCTTTATGCTCTGCTCCCGCCTTTTGCGCCTCATTGTTATTCTCATTGTTATTTTCATTGTTATGTAATGAAGTTCCGGCTGCAACAGTGGCTCGTAAAAAATGTGTTACAACTGCAACTGCAACAGCAACTGCCTACAGTGGCTGCAAATATCGTCGAGCTACGCGCGCGCGCGACAAGCGAATCGTAAATTTAAATCATAATTTGAGAAATGTGTTTTCCTCAGCGATATACACACAAGCATATCTCACACACACTCGCACACATACCTAGCACACACACTCACACATACACATCTAGCACACACACTCGCACACGCATGTGCATAAATTTGCTCAAACATTTTTGCAGTTGTTTGACGCAAAACTTAATTAGTTTCTCGCCTTGCAGGGGAGAGAGCGAGGGAGAGAGAGGGAGAGAGAGAGAGGGAGAAAGAAAGAGTGATAGAGAGAGAGAGAGGGAGAGAGCTGCAGGGGAAAGAAAGGTGCTACTAAACACCCTGAAGGCAGCCTAACATACATCGATCTTTTTCTCGTCCTCCCACAACGCCTCTTTCTCTCCATTACTCTTCCTTCCTTCTGCCCTCTCTACCTCCAACTCACTCTCTACTTTTCTATCTCCCTCTCTTTCCCCCTCTCCCTCCCTCTCTCTCTCTCTCTCTCTAGCGGAATTTCTTGTTATGCGAGCTCCAAAGAGCGACGGCGGCTTCATTAAGTTTGGGTTCAAGCAGAGTTGCCCGCCGGCTGCCAGTTCAACTGTCCAGCTGTCCCAACACTGTTCAACTAACTGCAAGCCCCCCCCTCCTCTGCCTCACCCTCCCCTACCCCCCTTTCTGCAGCCTTGTGCATGTGCATCTAGGAATTGTCTATTTCAGTTTTCCAATGTAGTTTACGATGCGTTGTGGCAAAGAGTTTTGTTGTTCATCGCCAGCGACGTTTCGTTTCGTTTCGTTTTGTTCTGTGTTGTCCAACACACACGATGATTTATTTGGCACACACACACACAGACACATACATACACACACATACATACACACACGCACACACACAGTTTGAGCTACCTGCGCGTGTAAATGCATTTTGCTGTAGGTGAATTAGGTTTGGTTTTGTTCCACACACACACACACAGCACGCACTGTTTGTGCAGCTCTAGGGAACTGAGTAGCTGCACTAGGGACATGTAGAGAGGGAAAGAGAGAAGAGGGGGTTACCCAGAGGGAGAGGGGAAAGAAACTCTGGTCTCATTGGACTCTGTAGCTTTTTCGTTGGTGGCACTTTGTTGACTATTATTTTTCATTTTGAGAGCAGCGCAACTTGTGAGGCACAAGTGAAAATTATTCGACAGTGGAACAAATTGAAAGCAAAGCGAGTAAAATATATAATAATTGCAGAGCATGTTTGGTGAATATTCACTGAATATTGATAATGTTTATAGTATACTAATACATGCATTATATATGCAGCTAATTGACCTTATGCACTGCCAGGCATGTCTGCCTTATCGAGTGTGCACTGTAGGCGCAGGCACGCAGCACAGACACGCACACACACATGCAGAGCTACAAAGTGTTGGCTGTGGCTGTTACATGATACCTAGAGTTGAGTAGGAGAAAGGGCAAGAGAGAGAGAGAGAGGGAGAGGGAGAGAGGGAGGTAGAGAATATAAACCTCAAAGATACATTTGCGCTTCACTTGAACCGTAGAACGCAATTCAAGTGAACTAAGCTGGCCGCAGCAAGTGACTCACGTACCTAGCTGACTGTTTCTGTCTCTGTGTGTGTTATCTGTGCATGTATGTGTGTGTGTGTGTGTGTTCGTTGTGAGGGCGAAATGAAGCTGTAGACAAAATTGCGTGCGTAATTCTTTGGCAACGTACGGCAAATGTTTGGGCCAAAAACAAAGCGTAGAGCAAAAATAGTTTGCCACGGACAGGATACGTAAAGAAAGGGAGAAGCAGAACAGAGAGAGAGAGCGAGAGAAGGAGCAGGAGCAGTACAGCTAAGAGCGAGAGAGAGAGCAGGAAGAACAGCAAGCAAATGTCGCCTGTTTCTAACCTAAGCCGAGGCACTTGAGATGTTTTTATGGCCAGAATTGCATTTGAGCAGAGCCAGCAACACAGAGGGAAAGAGAGACCCAGCAAAGAGCATAGATAGATAGATAGATATTTTGGTAAGATTCGTTGTTTTTCTGCGCTGTTGCCGCATTTCACACGCAGAGCAATAAGAAAGATTAGATGACTTGCACATGTACGTGTCCGTCTTCGTGGGGGTATGAGAATGCGTGTCAAGCAAGCTAAGAGAAGAGAGAGAGAAGAGACAAAGAGAGACAGAGAGAGAGAGGGAGAAAAAAAGAAGTAGCAAATCAAGAGAATTTTATGAAATTTCATTAACTCTTGAAAAACTTCTCTCGCACAATACAACAAAACAAGACGACGACGACGACGAGAGCATTAACTGTGCGTTGGACCGATAAAATGTAATTAAAATATATTTCCTGGAATTGTGGCGCTGTTGCCAAACTTCCTCTGGAACACAAGCACAATATAATACAAGCATTTTAATAAGCATTCAAGCGTTCAAATTCAATTTAATTGGCCCCAGTAGCACAAAAGCAAAAGCGTAATAACAAATTTTGACATTTACACGCTGTTGCCAAACTTCAGCAAGCACAAACTAAAAGTCAATGCATAAAATTGAGCCAGTGCGCGATTGCCAAACTTCACTAAGCATTCATTATGCGAAAAGTTTGAAGAATTTTGAATAAACTTTCATATGGAACAAACGCTTTATAATTTATGCTGGGATTTACTATGTGTAACCCCAAAAAACTGATCTTAAAATGAAATCTATAAGCCAAGAGAGAGAGAGAGAATGAGAGAGAGAGTGAGAGACTATGAGGGAAACAGAGCTGGAATGCAAGGAAAACAGGATAATTATTCAAACACTTTCAAAGTCAAAAACACACAGCCAGGGAAAATTGCCTAGGAAAAACGGCTGTCACTATGAGAACTACGATAACTACAGTGCAAAGGAGTCCAAGAGGGGATGTGAAGGGATGTAAAGGGACGTACAGTTCGGGGTTCAGTTTAGTTTTTACTTCAATCGAAGCGAAACGAGACGAGAAAAGGGAAAATGTGCTGGCAGAAGTGGAAAACATATGCGGGACGAGGACTCGATGAGGACTCTGGCATATATCCTGTTCTGTTCCTGTAAACGGGGCCTGTCTGCGGCTCAGTTTCAATGTATGTGTGTGTGTGTGTGTTTGATGCAGACAAAATATCTAAAAACTGTCGAAGGTTGTTCAACCAACCACCAGAGGAACAGGCAGAGGCAGCATCAGCGTCAGGCGCATCTGAGCTGAGCAGCTGTTCCTTGCAAGGGATAGAGAATAAAACAAAAATAGTGGATGTTAAAATAAAAGTACGTGTGTCCCCGGTCTATACACGGTACGGTCGACGGTCGCCGGCTGCCCGCTGCACTGATTTTTGTTTTGTTTAGTTTTTGGTGGTGCAACAGCACAAGAGAGAAGGGTAGAGAGAGGGGGAGAGAGAGAGAGAGAGAGAGAGGTAGAGAGCAAGGGGGAATCACTTAACAGAGAATCGCATCGAATCGTTGAGCTATGCGGGCCTGGGCAGGGCCATTGGACTCGAGATTAGCACACAGGATTTGCGCCTGATCAAAAGACTGAAAGCCTAGAGAAAAATAACAGGAACCAAGTCGAGGCTGGGCAACAGATAACGACGACAGCGACGACGACGACGACGACACCTTGCTGCAGCCACAGAGAGACAGAAACAGAGCCAAGCCAAGCTGAGAGCCGAGAGGCAGAGGCAGAGGCAGTGAGGGAGGCATGGCTTGAGCCGCAGCCAGGCCACAAGTCGTGCAGGAAGCGAGTTTTATATGCAGGCAAAAAGGTTTACCTGTCCCACTGTCTGTCCGCCCCTGTCCGTGCCGTCTGTTCTTGGACTTGTCGTCTTCGTCTGCTGCGGCTGCTGCTGCTGCTTCGAAAACCAGTTGCAGGTAGTTTAAACTAAGGTCCAAGATGTGTTCGGTCATCTTTTGCGCCTTCCCTTCGTCCTCCTCCTCTTGCCCTCTCTTCTGGCTCTGCTTCTTCTTCTTCATCTTCTTCTTCCTCTTGTTCGTCTGTCTGCGCAACAGGCCTGCAACTGCGTCTCTGACTCTGACTCTGTCTCGCACTTTGTCCAATATTTTCGTTTTGTGGCCCATTCCCTCTCACCTCCCCCTCCCCCTCCGCCGTTCCCTGCTTACCACTTGTGCCTGTGTTTTATGTTTGTCTTGGCCAAATGCAGTGAGAAAAATTCGTAGAACTTTGCCTAGGATTAATTGCTTGAATGTAGAAGAATGTATAAATGGTCTCTACAACACATTTCTGGGAACTAAATCAGAAACTGATTAATCTGCCGTTTAGCAGCGCCCTTTTTTATCAGCGGGAATTACGTCAAGTGGGGACAAGTAATTAGTTCTACGCCAGGCATTGTTGCCGCACTTCAGATATGGATTTAGCTCTCATTTAATGTATTGTTTGCTACATTTGACTGCGTGCGCTGTTGCCAAACTTCAAGTAAAGTACTTAGTTGAACGACAGGCATTGTTGCCGCACTTCAGCTAAGTCAAGCATTGTTGCCGCACTTCATTTATGGATTAAGATTTCATTTATTGTAGTTTTTGCTACATTTAAGTGCCTGCCCTGTTGCCAATCTTCCAATTCTACGCTAAGCATTGTTGTCGCACTTCAGTTAAGGCAAGCAGTGTTGCCGCACTTCATTTATGGATTAAATTCTCGTTTCTATCGATCACCAAGCATCATTTACTTGAGGGTTTGCTAAATTTTACTGCCTGCGCTGTTGCCAAACTTCTTAAAACCATTTAATTGCTAGAGCTGTTGCCAAACTTCAGTGACTCTAGCATTAAACTCTTGTGACACTTGCTCTCACATTGCTGTTTGCCCTGTTTGCTGTGTGTGACTTCCTGCCTCGTCGCGACGAGGCCTCACCTGCTGTGCGAGAGAGGCCATAAACAAAAAAAAACTAGCTCGGGCTGGGGCTGCATCTGGCCACACGGGCGTCTAACAAGTTCGACATTTGGCACTTAAATTTAACGCTTGATTGCATTTACCGAGTGCCGAGTGCCAAAGCTATATATATTAATATGTATATAAGTATTTTCCACTAGGCCGGGCCAGAGAAAGACCCAAAGAAAGAGATACCAAACCAAGCAGAGACCCAAGACCGGAGGAGACTCCATGATGATTCCTTTCAAAAGCCAATCCAACGTCAACGACTCTATTCTGCGGGTTCTACTTTAAGCCGGCTTCTTTCTAACCAGCTTTAGGGCTCCCTTTTGCGCTCCCTTTACCTCTCTACCTTCCTCCCTCCTCTCTCCCTCTTTTGGTGCTGCCTCTACATGTGCCTAGTTTGAAGCACTTTCCTCCTCCTTCTCCTGCTGGCGTCACTTAGCGTGTGCCAGTTTTTCACTGGCTTCTTTTAGTGTTTACCCAACACTTGAGGGCCCCTCCTCCCCCCGTCCGTGCCCTGATCACCCTGTGATTGCAGCCGGAAATGCCGTTTTACACGTGAATGAATGAAGTTTTGCTGCACCGTTGCCAAACTTCAGCTCTCGCTGTCAAAATTCAAACCCGTTTAGCAACAATTAATGTACAATTTTTGAATATTATACGATTTTCTACGATGCCAAAGCGAAAATGTAAATCCCGTAAAAAGAAAAGGCACTGAACAACTTTTCCAGGCCTTTTTCCTTTTGCCCAAAGCAGAAAAGAATAAAAACACTGTTGAGAGAGGGAGAGGAAGGGGAATTTCAATAGAAAAACCACCCTAAATGCAGAGGGAAAAATGCATAAGGCACAAAAGGACGAAGGACGCGACACGCTGATGTTGATGTTGACAGACCACACAAAAAGGGGTAAACCAGGCAGAGACAGAGAAAAGGAGTGAGAGGGAGATAGAGAGAGAGAAGGGGTCTCTTCAAGCCTATGTACTGTAAAGAATATACACAAGCAAAGGTCGCCGCCAGGCAAAACAGCTAAAGCCATTGAACCTTGTTGCAATGTTTAGACCAAAAGTCTAGCATGCACTTTCACAGAGAGAAGTTAAGAATCTCAACACAATTCTCAGAGACTGCAGGGTTAGATCGAGTAGAGTTTGCACCAGGGTTGCAGGCTTCCCCCCACACAAAAATATGTTAAAATAAGGTATAAGGTATATGGCGAAGAATGTCTTCTGTATACGCATCTACTGCTTCAGACATAACAGCGGCAGACCCACCAAGTGGGCAAACCACAAGCCCAGCTCGATGTATCCCAGTGTGCCGTCTGTCGCATTTGAAGGCAACAATCGCTGCACCACTCGCAGCAGTTTCTTCATTTCTTCAGGCACATACTTGCCATATTACATGTACTTTTTTATAAGGCATACAAAGTATAGACAAGAGAGAAAAAGTGGCAAAAACAGCACAATAGGTTTTTGATTGAAGAAAATTTTAGCAATTCATAAATTTGTAAATTTATGTAATCTTCAATGCCCTATTAATCATTTTCTATTGCTTCTTTATACATTATAAGTGCTGCTTATCAAAATATGGCAATATTAAGCAATATATCTGATATATTTGTGCCTTTTTATGATTGAAAATTGAATTGAATAGTTGGAATATAGATTTGTATTAGAATCATGAGGTTATACGTTGATTATACAAACAATTTCATTAAAGTTCTATCATTAAAGTTCTATCAAACATACGTTCTATTTGAGTAATGAAAAAAGGAAAGATGCCGTACAGTAATTTAGAGTGATTTAGAGATTATTTCCCAAGCTAGACGAAAATAAAAGGGACAGCTCTGTCCGCAAATCTAATCTGGCAGCCCTGGTTTGCACAATTCTCAATAGTTCAAACTCTTCAAAGACCCTTAGGTATGTGATTTATTTCTAACACGAACCACAACTGCATACCCCCTTTTTAAGATGATCAATGGATTTATACGAAAGGGGTACAACACTTACCATACAACTCCAAATGCTCCGTAGCCAATTGGACGATCCGGTTGCACATCCTGTGGCACAGCTGGCGGCTGATAATAGGGAGCCGCAGCGGCTAAAATTGCGCTGGCGCCCTGTGGCGCACCACCGGCAGCACCACCCTGTACCAGTGACATCGATACGCTCATTGAGCTACGCGGCGCAGCGGCTGAAGGATTTGGGCAGCTGTTGCTGCTGTTGTTGCTGCTGCTGCAGTTGCTCTTGGCTTTGTTGTTGCTGTTGCTGCTTAAGCTCTGTGCTGCTGGCGTGTTGTTGCTGCTGCTGCTGTTGTTAGTGTGTGTTGTTTTAGTGTTGCTGCTGTTGGTATGTGTAGTGTTGTTGGTTGTGGTGCTGGTGGTGTTGGTGTTGGTGTTGTTCGTGGAGTTTGGATGGGTGGAGAAATGGTGTTGATTGCTCAATGGATGCCGCTTGGGGCCACTGATGGCCGCCATTCAATAGTTGCCCATTTGTTTGTTGTAATTGCTCATTTGGCTTCCTTTTTGTTCCGTTTTCCTTTTCCTCTTGTTCGAATTCTCTTTTACGCTTGAATTTCCGCTAACACATTAAAAATTAATCTATGAAATTTAATTTAATTTGGATTTTTTGCACATTTTCTGCAGGTTTTCCTTCCTTGACGATTTTGTTGTTGTTGTTGGTGACTGCAAAGGGAAAAGGAGAACGACAAATTTGTAGATTTTGTTTGGGCGCAAAAGAGGGAGAGAGAGACAGAGAGAGAAGCAGCAGCAGAAAAAAAAGCGCCGTTAGCTGTGACCGGGGCGCGTCCGTGTAAGTGTAAATGTGTGTGCAAGTGTGCGCATGTATTTGTATGCGTGACTCCAGCAAGAGAGAGAGAGAGCGGGAGAGAGTGCAAACACAAACACACACACGCATACACAAGTGAAGTATGTGGACGTTTTTCGAGAGTTGTTTACAGTTTAATAAACTTGAAAATTCAAAGCAAGAAACGAAACAGAAACAGCAAAAGAAATACAATTTATTTAAAATGTGTGCACATGTTTTGCAACAACAACAACTACAACTGCAAAGAGAGCAGCAGCAGAGGCAGCGTCGCGTTGCTTGCTCTCTGCGTCAGCGTCGCCGTCAGCATCAGCATCTCAACGTCAGCGTCGTCAACGTCGCGCACTTGACACTTTTTTGCTGCTGGCAACTGCGACGCCGACGCCAAGGCAAAGGCAACAGCGGCAGCGGCGTCGGCTTAGAAAACAATGCACAAGGCGGCAGAGAGGCAGAGAGGAAAACAAACAAAACACATGTAGTAATAGAGGAAAAGGCAATGAAATGTGAAGAAAATGAAAATGAATTTCACATGGAATTTTTCAAGCCTAATTGTACATTGTTGTTGTTGTTGTTGTTCTTGCTGTTGTTGTATCATGCTTACCTTAAAAAATGCACAAGTATTGAGC
Organism: Zaprionus vittiger; assembly: GCA_018904025.1. Taxonomy (NCBI): domain Eukaryota; kingdom Metazoa; phylum Arthropoda; class Insecta; order Diptera; family Drosophilidae; genus Zaprionus; species Zaprionus vittiger. Next base: position 488,054 of record JAEIFQ010001142.1, on the reverse strand, counting down.
AGCGGCGTCGGCGGCGGCCAGCGGTTTTTTTGTTGTTGGCAACGGTGGGGGGGTGGGGGGAAAACTGAATTCGACTTGAGAGTGCGGCGACTCTTCCGCGTTTGTATGTATGAGTAAGTGCTAGCGTGCGTGCGTTCCTGTCTGTGCGTGTGTGTGTGTAGCGTCGGCGGCAGCGACGGCAACGACAGCGACGGACGACAATTTACAAATAAAATTTGATGTTTAACTAAAACGAGACGCGACGCGGCAGAGCAGCGAATAGCGACGGCGACAGCGACTAAAAATGCAGTTAAGTCTCACGAATTTGTTGTTGTTATTTGAGGTTTATTAGCGCACACACACATTCATTAAGAGACACAGACGAGAGCGAGAGAGACACCGACGGCAAATCAATTGAATAATATTTGTATTTATTTGTGCATTTGTCACGTTTGTTGTTGTTGTTGCTATTTATTGCATTATCTTGTTATCACACTACCTGCAGTTTGGTAGGCAGCAGCGAAATTGCTTTTGCAATACATATGTATATGTATGTATGTATTAATTTTTCCCTTTGGCTTTTGCATCAAACACACGCGGCGTCTCTTTACCGATATTATGCGTGTCGTTTATGCGAAAGTCGTGATAGGACTGACAACAACAAAATTTTTAGTCAATGTGACCGAGCACGAGCAGTGGCGTGCAGTGTTACCAGTCTATTCATTTCTTGGTATTTCTGTAAACAGCTGACGCTTAGCAACATGTTGCTGAGGTCTGCGCATGATGTTAACAATTGTTTATGAGTGAGAAACCGTTTATTAGCTAACAATATTTACAAAGAACATACATTATTATTATTTTATCTGATATTATTATTCAGTTCTTTGACACTTAGAAGATACTTAACATTTGTACATGTTGCAGACACATTCTGTTAAGTTCTTGAAAAAGAGTGACCAGTCTCGGTCTCTTATGTTACTTAACAGAATTCCACTGACTATCGACATTTGAATTTAAAATGAGAATGCAAAGATACTAACAGATCATTCAAAATAAGAAACTATTGTGAATACCGATATATTTATAGAATATTTCATAACTTTAATCGGTTTATTTAGTTGTCGACAAGTTGTTGCTATTAGCTCGATTAGTACTGTTAAGTTTGTTATTCTGTTAATTCACATTTTAGGGCACTGTTAAATATTGTTGTGTTTTCGGCGTGTTTATCTGGAGAATGGCAAAGAATATAGAGAGGGAAACGGAGAGTGTGGCTGAATTCCTCACCGATCTCGTGGTACCACACCATCGCTGCAATGTGAACATCAATTCCGACCACATAACCATGCTGCATGGCACCAAGAGCAAGAAGCAGCACAGCCGCAAGCGACGCGCCCACAAATCAAAGACGCTAACCCGGCGGGAGTACGCGGAGCTGGGACTGAACACGCTGCCCACACGCCAGATGCGCTACGAGCAGGCACTGCCACTGCACCAGCTGTGGAGTGGCTACATCCGCGAGCACCTTGACCTGCAGGAGGGCGACGAGGTGCCGCAGGTGCACGAGAAGCGCTACGAGGAGTTTAGCCGTCAGCTCGTGAAGATGGATCTGCACGGGGCCAAGCTGCGTGTGGTGCAATCCAAGTGTCCCACGCTGATGGGCCTCAGTGGCATCTGTGTGATGGACACCAAGAACGTGCTAAAGCTGCTCGGAGAGGATCATCGCGTGCGCACAGTGCCCAAGAGCGAGTGCGTCTTCGGGATGCATGTGGGCAACATGGAGTTCACCATCTTCGGCCAGCACCTGAACATGCGCCCCGCCGAGCGGAGTGTGAAGAAAATCAAGAGCTTCGTGGAGCCTTTCATGTAGCAAATGTTTCCATTTATTTAATTTAAGCTTCTCATTTGTTAAATTCTTTTTTGCATAAAACCGTTTATCATTGAACTAGAGGTGAAAATAAATCGATGTTCACTGAATCGATTTATTTTTAAAAATTCAAGGAAAAAATCGATTTAAATTTGAAATTTAAGAAAAAAAAACATTTTTTGGCTTGAAATTTTAGAAAACAACGTGTTTTTGGCTTGATATTAAAGAAAACAAAATATACAATATAATGAAGACCTCATATTGTTATAAAACAATTACCCCGAATTCAAAATTCTTCAAAAATAAATGCTTATCCCTCGCACTATACCTTAAATACTAAAATGAATATCACTGCTAGACATGTTTACTAATTTAGTTGTCGTAATTTAGTACTATTTTCAAATTTTCGATTAAATCGATTCTCAAAAAATAAATCGATGCATCGGAGAAAATTGAAAATATCGATTAATAGATTTAACTTCCAGCTCTACATTGAACGCCCCGCCCCCTCAATGTGGGAATATCGCGACACAGTTTATTATATTTATAGGGATTATAATGGTAGTTGAATTTTGAGAGCAGTTGCCACGGCACGAGGATCTACGCCGCCGGCTTGGTCATGGTCACCACGGCAGAGGGCACCAGTCCCAGCATCTCCAGGGGCTTCTCATAGTCATCGTCGGCAAAGAGCTTGCGCGGAAATGTGGTCATCAGGGCGAAGGGCGTTTCGATGCCGGTCTTCACCTGGATGAAGACGCGCACGGCGGACAGCGGCTCCTTCACATTGAACTCGGAGGAGAGCGTGGAGCCATCCTGCAGTCGCACCTGTATGCGTGTCTCGGTATAATCCCGCGGCGGCGACTTCACAACCGTGGGCGAGGTGGCCGTTGTGGTGGAGCTGACCGAGGGCACGGCGTCCGACAGCTTTGCTCCGGGGCTCTGCTTCAGCTCCCTGTGGAAAGATTAAAAGGAATTAATTTTGATTCAGATTAGTCAGTTAGTTTGGGGAGACCCTACTTGGCCTTGCGGGCCGCCTTGTCGGCCTCGATTTGTGCCCGCACACGGTCGCGTGCTGCCTTCTCCTCCTCCTTCTCGCGCTTGCGCTGATCCACAATCTTCTTCATTTCGATCTCCTCCATGCGACGACGCGCCTCTGTCATATCCTTGCCGGAGCGTATGCGATTGCGTTCCCTCTCCAGTGCCTCGGCCTTCTCTCGCTCCTCGCGCTCAACGCGCTTCTGTTTGAGTTTCTCCTCGATGAGGGACAACTGTGCCTTCTTCTCGTCCTCGGTGAGCGCCTTCTTCTCCTCCGTGGACTCCGAGAAGTTGCTGTGCCCCGTCTTGGCTGCATGGTACTCAACTTCTGTCTGATCCTTGAACACCTTGCCGCAGTCGTCGCATTTCAGAGATTTTGCTACGGCTCCTTCCGCAGTCGCAGTCGCTGCTTCTTCGGTAGTGGCGGCGCTGCTGCTGCTGGGCGCGTTATCGTCGGCAGCTGTGGCTGCGGCAGGTGTAGCTGCGGCAGGTGTAGCTGCTGCAGGTATTTCCTCGTCCACGTGGGCCAACAGCCACTCCATGGCCATCTCGACACCTTTGTGGTTGGTCACCTGCAATGCGTATTCTCTGTTTTCCAAAGGCGAAAATATTTATGTATATACAGAAAATTGCAAACAAGCCGGCGAAGCGCTACTCACACTCTCTCCTTGGGGAATCCCATGTCCATCAGTGTTTGCACGTCACTCATGTCTGTTTCTTAGCCTTCTAGAGTCAGTTAGTTAATTAAAACGTAAATTTTGCAATAGTTTAACTGTTTTCTATATTTTCTCTCCCCTGCAATAATGACACACAAAAACAATGTTCCACTGGCCAGTGTTGGGAAACGCATCAAACTGAAAAGGTATTGACAAAACGGGTAACCGATATATTTATATACTATTTATAACTTTAAATATAGATAAAACCAAATTTATTGTAAATCCAAATATAAACGAGACAGCTATTAATTGATTATAACAATTATAAATTGAATAACAGTGCATATGTTATTATATCGATAAGTACATATTGTCGATAACCAACAGCTGCTCTTTATTTGCATCGGCGTCTGTGAGGAGGGCAGCAAACAACAAACAAGCGTCACTGGACTCCATTTTCTTGTAGGAATCAATCAAAATGTCGCCTCCGAAAAAAACCAGGAAGATGGTAATCAAGATACCACGCCATCCCTACATAATGGATCAGCGTGACTTGATTTACCATGAGCACGACCAGGTGCGCAAGTGTCGTGTTAATCTGGAGAAGCTGAAAGGGCAACACGCCACTGTAGGACGACCCTTTCCACTGAAGCCCAAGCCGAAGCGCTGCTGCGTGCGCGTGGCAAGACTACCCAATGTGGACCGCAGCGAACTTTCCGTGACCCCAGCCAGCTCTTTAGTGTGCTCCGACTTCGACGATGGTAAGTACTGCTAGAACATGTAGATGACGAACCAAAATAATAGAATGCGTGTTGTAATGTCCACAGACTCAAGGTCCGATTAATTGTTGACGAAACCTCAGACGGAGGAGGACTCAGACGAAGGAGGACTCTAGATGTGTATATGCTGGACTCCCCACTGACTACGTACATATATTTTAGTTAAATGCATCAGATCTTATATTCATATTTTTCATATTATACAAGTTTGTAATAGAACTGGAAAGAACATCGACGATATATCGATGTTTTCCAATTTTTGAAAGCAAAAGTTTAAAAGTTAAAGTTTTTAAACATCTATGTTCGATGTTCAACTGAGAATTTTACATGGGAAACCAGGACTTTTCGAAGGCTAATCGTCAGATCTTGGCACCTTGAAAACTGCAATCTCCCGTTTTGATTTATTATTTTTATTTATTAACAGCTTGCGCTCTGAGAAACTTCGATATATCGATACATCGATGTTTTTTTTAATGATAAACATCGATGTACGAAAACTTCGATGTTTTGCAGCTCTAATTGGCGCGCGTTCAAACAAAACTGAATCAGCCAGATTTGTTAGCAAGCACACTCGATAACAGCGACGCCGAGCTATCGATTTGCTCATTGCTCACAAGTTTCATCACTAGTGTTGTATGGCTGTCAGGTAGAAAAATATTAGTGAGAAATACCCCAAATTATTCGTAACTTTTCTCGCTGCAAAACAACATTCCAGGCAGAGACCCCTAAAAAACTAGAAATAATGAATTGGCATACGGGCAACATAGCAGAGGCTGTGGCCGAATCAAAGGCCAAAAACGCAATCTTTGTTGTTTACATCGAAGGTAAAGAGTGGGAGAAGAAGTTCCTGCTGCTGATTTCACCACGTCATGTGCAGGCAGGCGCATATATTATAATAATCTATTGTCTGATAATCGTTTGCAGGCCAGGACGAGATGACGGCCAAGCTGAATCGTTTCCTGGACGATGCCAGGGTCATCCGCAAGCTGCAGACATCTGACTTTGTAGCCGTTAAAATCCAGGGCGAAAGTGCAACTTACGCTCAGTTTATATCCCTATGTGAGTACAGTGGGCACTAGAATTATACTCCCTCACACATTTACTAATTGCGCACTTTCTCTGCCTTTTCAGACAAAGTGGTTCCAGTGCCTTCAATATTCTTTATTGCCAACTCTGGAACTCCTTTGGACATTGCAACTGGCATTGTCGCCAGTGTCGATGAGCTGGTGACCAAGATCGATAAGGTGCTGGTGCTGGCAGGCAAGCAAAGAGCTACGCCCACAGCAGATGCGCCTACAACAACAACAGCAGCTCATATAACGTGCGGATCTAGCAGAAGCATTGCAGGCGCAGATGATGATGACGCCACGAGCCAACATAGTTCCTCGGGTGAGCGGCAGCCTGCGGAGAATGCTGCGCAGCCACCAGCAGCTGGTGCTGGTGCAGCTAGACAACAGCGTCAACAGCAAGGGAATGCTGCAGCAGCTGTCGATCCAGCCTTTGCCCCGCCACCAGCTGTGGCACCAACATCAACAACCCCAGCAGCACCCACTGTGGTGACACCAGCAGCAGCAGCTCCAGCTCCAGCTAAGGCAGAAGCAACGCCAGCTCCAGCTGCAGCTAAGGCAGCAGCAGCTCCAGCTGCAGCTCAAGCTAAGGCAGCAGCAACAGCTTCTGTACCAGCTTCTGCGCCCGTTTCCGCACCCGTTTCCGCACCCGTGTCTGCACCCGGTTCTGCACCAGTTTCTGCACCCGTTTCAGCCCCAGCTTCTGCACCCGTTTCAGCCCCAGCTTCTGCTCCAGTCTCTCCACCCGTTTCTTTACCAGTTACCGCTGCGCCATCTGCGACTGTAGCTGCCCCTGCCGCTGCTGCAGCAACTGTAGTTGCTGCTCCTGCTTCAGCTGAAGCTGGACCCTCAGTGCAGCCCTCGGCATCGGCAACAGGCGCCACCGAGAGGCGTTCAGCGACAGCAGTAGTGAAACAGCAGCTCAGCGCTGCAGCATCGAAGACTTCTTCTGTGCTGCCCAAGCCCAATCCAATAGTGCAACAAAGCAACAGGCCCAACGTTCAGTTGCCACCGCCTGCTGTACAACCCGCTGCACAGCCTGCTGCAGAGACAGCCGAGCAGCGACGCGAGAAGGAGATGGAAGTGCGACGCCGTCGTGAGGCGCACGAGGCTGAGGTGCTGCAGGCAACCACACGGGAGCAGGAGCTGCAGGTCATACAGGTGAGTAGCAGCTGAGAGTACAAACGGAAATGCTTTGCTTAATCTTCCAATTTCTAGGACCGCATACGGCGCGAACGGCAACAGGTGCAGGAGACACGCGATCGCATACTGGCACAGATAGCCGCCGATCGTGTGGAGCAGGCCAGCCGCGTGGCCACCGAACAGAGCAGCCATTTAACCGAGCTACAGGCCAGTGCATCCACAGAGTCGTCCATCAATGCAATAGACGAGACGCGTCTGCAGCTGCGCATGCCAGGTGGCATTACACGCACTAAGGCATTTCCCGTTGGTGCCCCACTGTCCATGGTGCGCACCTTTGTGGCGAATGAGCTGCTTGCGGGGACCAGTGTGCGTGACTTTACGCTGGCCACCAGTTACCCCAGACGCGAGTTTAGGCTGGAAGATGAGGTCAAGACACTGATCGATCTGAATCTGGTGCCCAATGCTATACTGGTGGTGATGCAGCGGGACACCATCAATCCTGTGGTCCGAACTGGCGCCAGTGTGGTCACCGTGGTGACCAGTGTAATCTGGGCAGTGCTTACGCCCGCCGCCATGGCCATAGACTACGTCAACAAGGTGGGCTGGCAACGAGTGAAGCAGCGCTTCATGCAGTTTGCCGCCAATCTGGGGCTGGTCAAGTCTACCACCCGTTTCGACCTTGGCGGTGTCAACAACGATCCGTAAGTCGATTGCTATTGATTCTTCACTTAATAAGGAACTAATCTATATGTATATAGCGCCGGCTTTGGCAACATGAATGCGTTCAGAGCTCGTCCACCCACTGAGACACCAGGGCTGCCCACAGAGACAAGTAACTCGCAATCTGGTGGTGGTGGAGGTCGTCGCCAGGAATCGCGCTATGGCGAACCAAAGATACGTCGTCTGGCGGACAGTGTCAATCCGGACGATGAGGATGACCAGGCGACCTACAATGGCAACTCCACACAGCAGCAATAGTTCGATCAATTCCATAGTTAACCCCCTTTATCCCCTCCCCCTTCCCCAGCACAGCTTTGATTTTTGCAGCCTGAAATTATGGTCTACCAAAATACACGTCAGAAATTCTGAGATATATTGCAAAGCATTTCGCGTCTCATTGTTCTTTTATTTAAACAATCGAGAGACGTATTGTATCGTATCATATAGGATCAGTAGTAGTTGCTCCAAGACACACTATAATGTGATAAAGCGTTAAATAATCTGTTCTAATTCCTGTGTAAAATCTCGCTCTAGTTCAGTTGCTCCTTCTGTGTAATCTCTCTGTGCATTTTGAATACTCCCTTTGAAGATTGTTAAAATGTTATACGAAAACTTAGGTATATCATGTGGGTGGGGGGGACATTGTTACAATAATCATATATATGTATAATTACAATCATTAGTGGTTGAATCATATGTTTATTATTTATAATAAAAAGTTAAATAAATTTGTCCTAATTCGTTGTAAGACTTTACTGATTACGCGTTCCACTTATGCGGGTCTGGCAATCTCGCAATCTGGTGTAGCCTTTAGCATGGCATGCTATATAGTGTGATATGGTGAACCGATCACATGTAGTCTAGTGTTTTCTTTTTTAATACAATTTAGCCTCGAGGTTTCAGCTAGTAAAAGTGTGTGTTCGTAACAAAGGTGGATAGTTCTAAATACTACGTAGAGAGATATGGACGAGATGGCGACGGGATGCAGGTGGACGTGGAGCATGATCTCCATTTAGATGGTGAACCACATGATGAAGGAGAGCAGCTTGTAGAAGTTCACCAGCGGGAACTTCCATTGCTCCTTGCGCTGCACGGGCGGCACCAGGCTGGGATAGTGCACTGGATTACTAATGTGGCAATTGGTGTTCACCTTGCCACCCGGGTAATTGATGGCCACCACATCGCCCAACTTGACGCCATCGCAGTCGATCAACTCCAGGGATTTGTTGAAGCAAATTCGGATTTCGGACAAGTAACTGACGCCGTGCTTGGCATCGTAGAGACAGTGGATGGAAGGATTCTTGCCCAGGGCCTGCACCACAGCATTGTTGAGGGCGATGACAGTGTTATTGGAATCCGGATGAATGCCTGCAGCGTCCAGCACGCGGGACATAATGAACTTTTCGCGCCACTTCAGTCCCTGGCCAAAATACTTAAGCTCATCGTCCAGTTCCTCCAGCACAGCTGCACAGGTGCCGTGCTTTAGCCACTCATGCTTCCACAGCCAATCCTGCGACGAGGCGCCCTCCAGATCTGGCCAGTAGGTGTTCATGCGATCCAAAATTGCCTGCAGCTGCTCGGGATTGAATTCCGCTGTCTTGTTACAGAAATTTGGACCAAGCTGACCCAGTTTAGTGGGCCAAATGCCGTGTATGGTCCAGAACTCCTTCCTCTGCGGCAAGGTGCACTCGTGCGAGGGATCCTGCTCCCTCCAGTGGTAGCATGTGGTCACCGGCCACTGTTGGGTGAAGATGAGAACGTCAAAGCCGTGCGAGTCGCCGCCCAACTCATTGGCAAACAAAGGATACGCGTAGTCATCATCGTCATCTTCATCAAAGTCCACTGCGCTGGGAGCTTTCAGTGGCTGCTCTGCGGAGCTGCTTGACTCATCCGATGCATTGCCGAGGGCGATGCCAGAGTCCGATATTTCTTCGAGGGCACTGTAATAAGAGGAGACTCGTGAGTCAGGTGCCTATTGTTGTGGTTGCTAGGCGAAAGGGGGATGAGGGCGACACGAGGATAACCTTGAACTTGATGCCTTTGCAAGGGCGTATCGATTAGTTAGTTAGGCCTGCTACGCATCCAACTAGTTGTCTAATTTTATTGTTTTGCATTTGGTTTAGTTTTTTTTGTTATCTTTTGTTGTTATTTTTCTATTTGCGCAGCCAATGCGAGCAACAAAAACAAACTAGAAATTTCGTTTGCGTTTCGTTGCTTAATAATATTTATGGCCCACTGTTTCTTACCTCAATGGACTTGTATTTGTCGCAACAACAAAGCTACTCAGCAAAATGGTTAAGAAAACCAAATGTTGTTGTTGTCTCTGCATATTTTTAATCGTATTTCAAAATAACCGAAGAGTAAGCAAAAATTTTAAGTATATAGCATTTTTGCTCGCACAACCACACAGTTTATAATAGTTTTTCTAATCGTTCGCAAGCACTTTGGTTGCACTTTTCTGAATTTATCGCTCTGATTTAATTGTGGCAAATATAACAATAGTAATGAATTGTTTGCCTAAAATCAACTCTTTTTATATATTTTGTTTTCGTTGTTTTTCTGATGTTACTGCTGTTCGATGTTTTGCAACACTAGTGTGAAAAATGTAACAATGCAGAGCTGCTAATAACAGCAAGTGGTTGCCGCAAAAACGTTATCGATAGTTGATGTATCACTGCGATAGTTGGCGGTTCGAATTCAAAATTGAAATTTGAACGGCGATTCTAGTAGAATCTGTTTTCATGATTAAAAGACGTATTAATACTATAACAATTATATTAAGTTATCTTCTATTTTTTGTCTAATTGGGATATTTCCCAATCGGATTTTTGAAATACAACAAATCCATAAGAAATCGCTCCAAGATAAGATGCAACTTTGAAGAGAAATGCACACACACACACACACACGCGCCCCAAGCACTTTAATTAGTGACAACGATAATTACACACATTTTGTGCTGGCACAATTGCGCGGTATTTTATCTACGAAATACAAACACGACATGAAGCCAAACACCAAACGACTTCTGTTGAAAACCCAATGACTACGCTAAGTACAACAATAGCAATAACAACAACAACAGTAGCAACGATGACAAGTCGAACAAGATGAGGAACAGCATTGTTTTTGCTACTGAAATTAATACAACCATTGCTAAGCAATTGATTATTGCTTAACTGTACTTTGTACTTGCCACTGATGATCCCACAAATGTTTCAGGGTGGAGTAGGGTAGATAAAAAGTCCCCAGCCCGATGCCAGATGGGGAATTTGTCACCCACTTATGGATGGCTTTCTTTCCACTTAGTTATCAAATTCAATTAGTCGCCAGCAGTGATAAAACTCATTTACATGAGGGAGCTGAGTTGGCGAGGGGGGGGGGAGTTATCGCACCCTTGTCAGGGGCTTTATCGAAACATTTGTGATTATTTTGTCATGTTTTCTGCGATCTAACTAAATAATGTACATGACTGTGTGTGTGGAGCCCAACTGGGACTGGGGGTTGCTTTATGCAGATTTAGCAGACCGTCGTCGTTTTTACGTTTTGTTTGATGACAAATTAATTTAATAATAACAGCTGCAAACATTTTGTAATCAATTTGTATAATCAATTAATGCTTGTTGTTGTGGTTGTAGTAGTTATCGTTTAGCTTCTGTTACCGGAGTGAGATAAAGCAGTTGCCAATTAGCAGAATTCGTATCCCAACATTTGCTTTACATTTACTTAACATTACACCTACTACTGAAGGGAGTGTGGAATGCGAAGGGCAGTTGCCAACACTGGCCCTGTCACTTTGACGAAATTATCATTATTTAGTGCAAATAGTCAGAAAATCGCCGAGGCAGACGAAAAAGTTGAGCCATTAATTTAAAAATGCGCCAATTATAAGTCGACGTTGGCGCTGCCATCACTGCCGCATAATCAACGCCATCATCATCTTCATCTAAGCGCCATGATGCTGCCGCTGCCGCTGTCGACGTCGCTGCCTCCTCTCGCCCTATGGCCAACGCATGCGTCGAGAGCACGAGAGAGAGAGAGAGAGAGAGAGAATGATAGCTGTGGGAGGAGTCATCTCTATATAGAGCACACACTTAATTCGGGGGTGAGTAGAACCGGTAATTGCATCAATTTGCCGTACATACAATTCCATATTCCGTAGCCAGTCAGTTGACGTGCTGCCCTTTTTTGTTGCTTTCTTGGCGACGCTGTCGTCGGCGTCGTCGTCGTCGTCGCCGTCGCTGTTGTCGTTGTCGTTGTTTTTGTGCAATTGCTGTGTAAATGGCATGAGAATGATAATTGTAGCAATTATAATATTAAATTGGGAGATCATGGCTCACAGGGTTTCCTTTTCCTTTTCGATTCCCTTTTTGCCGTCTAGTTGCCCTTCTCCTTCCCCATCCTAGTGTGCTGACGTTTTTATATATCGTAGCATACTTTTTTGCTGTCATTGTCAGCGTCGGCTTTGGCTCAACTTCGTCTCTTTCTCTCTCTCTTTCTCTCTTGCCCTCTCTTCTGTTCGCACTCCTGGGCATTTGCGCAGCGACTGCTGTGTATTTTGTCGGATTTGTTTGTTAATTAGAATTCTAGCGTTGAAATTAAAATCCCCACTCGCACCGCCTCCCTCCCTCGCTGGGAAAAAGAAAAAAATAAAATATATTTTCCAGTAGTTTTTTGGCGCCTGCACTGTGGGCGGAGCTTCGTTTGAGTTTTCCCGGTTGCCTTCGCTTAATTACTGCAGTTTATTTTCTAAGTGAGACTAATTAACAGGCTATTCCTCCTCGCATTGCGGCACATTTCCACTCCAACTTGGGTTTAGTTTAGTCTGTGTGAGGAGTATATAGTATGTGTGTGAGCGTGTGTGTGTGTAAGAGAGGAAAGAGAGCTTTAACTAGCCCCGACTCTGTTTGAGTGGTCAACATTTTGGGCTAGTTAGTTGGTTGATAGCATGCAAAGTGACCGAAGGAGACGTGGCAGCAGTTACTTCCATGTGCACAGGCATTCAAAACTTTCTTAGCTTAACTTTTCCGGCCCAATTAGTTGACAAATTGTTGCCAAACAACAATGAAAAACTTACAACTTAAAGCTGTTATTAGGGCAGGAAGGCTTCTTTAAGAAATATATTAGGAAACTAGGTTATGTAAAGTTATGAAGATTTTTTATTATTTTTGAATAGTCAGAGAAGAGAGAGACTACTAATGTTAATCCCACCAGTAAAAGTAACCGTATTCTGCAAAGTAAGGCTATGTTTATCTCTTATGTCTTAGCAGAGAGAAAGAGGGAGTGGGAGAGCCGATCCACAAGATTTGCATAACAGCGTTGCTAATCGATAATCACTTAACGGAGATGTTAACGAACTGCAGCTGTTAAGTTAATCTCGAATGCAATACGCAGTGTTCGTCAGTAAAGAAAATGTTAACGAGAGAGATTCCACCCATCGATCTGCAACTTAACATATGCAAAAACTGTTATGTTGATCGATTATCATTTAGCACAGTTGCCAGCGCTCTGCAACAGTTATGCTAAATTAACCTCAAATGCTCTCTTTACAAGTTGTCTGTTAAGCAAATGTAAATGCGCAGCCCCGAATACAGCAGCATCATTTAGCAAATTGAAAGGTATTTACCACTAAACATAACCCGCAACTCCACTAAGCCACAAATTTACGTTATTAGCGCAACATTAGACGCTTTGCTAATTATCAACACTGTATGCCAAAGCTGCTTCTCCCTCCCACCCACCAGCAGCAGCAGCACATCCACCATTAACAGTAAAAAGCGCCAGCTCAGCAGCAACCAGCCAGGAAAGCAACCCTCTACGAGTGCCTGCTCCCCCTCTCATACTGGCACACCCATCCACCCACACACACACAGGCAACACACAGAGCACAACCCTCGCACGTTAATGAACGTAAAATTCACTTAATTCCAACTTTAGCCATGAATTAAGCACGACAAATGGTGGAGATGGAGAGCTGGAGAGAGCTCGGCAGCCATTGCCGAGTGGCGAGTGGGGTCTCTGCTCACTGACTGGTTGCCCATTTGCCGGGTATAAATAAGCGCAAAGACGTGCCAGTCCCGTCGGGCCCGTACAATAAGTAAATGTGCTTTTATGGCTCTTAATTAAGGCAATGATGGGGTGTTTTAATACGTTTGCCAAATGTTAAATGACAAACTGCCAGTCGTCGTCGTCGTTGTCGTTGTCCTGGCACGTCCTCAAGCCCCCTCTCTGCCCCTTGTGCTCCACCTTCACTTCCTTCCCCTACTCCTTCTCCTCTCTGTGTCTGTTTCGGTTTCGGTTTCTCTTGCTGGCGTTAATGAAGCCGCTTTTTGCCTTTCGGCAATTTCCTTTTTGCTGTTTTCATTTCATTTGTTTGTATTGCCAGGGGAGTATTGGGAGGGGAGGCTGCAAAACGCACATTCGCTGACTAATTACCTTGAGAGCATCTACTTGAGCCGGGCAATCCCAACGAGCAATTGTTATGACACTTTCGAGTCGCCCCACGTCAAACAAACGCGTCAGTTCAATAGCCAAAAACAAGCCAAATTGTCGGCGTTTTATGGCTGATTGACGATTGATTTTTACAGCGCTGTCAAAAAAACAAATACAGTGATGGTAGAGAATATTGACACGGGGTCTGAAGTGGGTGCATATCAAGATTATGGTAGAGCGAAGAGAGTCGCATGTTGTCCCCTTTTAAAGTCTATGTTAAGTTATACTCTATTATGTTAAGTCTTGTTAAGTGTGACTTTAGTCGATACACTATCGTTAGTTTATTTAGTTATCGATAGGATAGTGTTGAATAACGCAAAAGGAGTGAGAGAGCGTCACTATCTTTTAAGAGCGCTAAGGGAGCACATTGTGAAAATTGATAAGACCGTAATAAATAATTAAAAAACATTTAAGGATTATCTCCACAATTAAGAAAGTTGTGTGTGTGGAAAAGTAGAGATCTTAATAGATTTGAAAATCCTAGAACTACTTAATTTGTAAACAAATCTTTAACAGTGTATAAAATGTAATTCTCTATGAAATATCATGATTTTTTGCATAGAAATACGAGTTAGAAGTTTATTTCTTAGCCTTCTTAAAATCTCTATTGAAAGTGTCTCTAATTTTCCAGCCACTGCTGTAATGTTAGCGAATCTCAGACTTGCGTTCAATTGTCATTGCTGCTTGTGCTCCTCTCCCCTCTGCCCCGGGTACTTCCCCCATCATTACACTGACGTTCCTTCTGTCTGCCTGTTTTATGATTTGTAAATGTTTGTCTTGGCAACTTTATAGCTCCATTTGGCGAGCAACTAAACTGCGCCATTTGCGGCTTTTTATATCGACTGACCAAACATACTTACACTATATATAACTATATATGCATGTGTGTGTAGCAAATCTGTGTGGCACATAAAAATCCAAATGCGCCATTTGCAATGCTGGCAAAAATAACATTTTCAACACTTTTTGTTTGATTAATCAAACGCACAGCCCAAAATTTGTGGGGACTACTTAGGGGAGGGGGAGAGGGGGAGTGGGTAGCCAAGGATACATATGTATAGACAGAGATATATGTACAAAGTGGGATAAACTTGTATCCATTTAGTCGAAATTAGTATGCCACGCACGTTTCAGCGAAAAATATCTGAACAAAAAAAAGAGAAACACAAAACAAGAACAACAAAGCGGAAACGAAAAGCAAAAAATGGCGTAAGCGTCGATTGTTCTACTCTGGGACTGGAACTGGAACTGGGGCTGCTGCCCCTCTGCCTCTGCCTTCCCCTTCCTGCTAGGGTATTTTTTTATGTCTATTTATATATTCAAAACAAATGCAATTGGTTTATTACACATCAATAAACGCGACCAACCAGTCAAATTTGCGGTGCGTGAGAGAATGAAAAAACAAAGAATGCCAAGAGAAACCAGACGTATGCAATAGTCGGGCATGTCCGATAGTAAGATACCCTTCGGTCAGTTTTGAAAAAGCTTTACAAATACACTAGGAATACCTTAAACTAAATTTTTGTCCGACTATTGCTTTGTCAATGCAATACACATATGCAGGCACGCACGCAATAACTATAGCATACCAACAGGGGCAGGTGGTGCTGCAGCTGCACTAAGCTGACTTAAATAACTTCTGTGTTTATTGTCCAATCGGATTGATATTTGGAGCAGAGATAGTAACTAAAGTCGGCTAACTATATGTTAAAGTAAGAAAGTTTTATCTGTTATAAGTTGCTTACAAATCGAATTGATAAATTAAATTCTTGACTTGCGAGGGCGGTAGGCGTGGCACTTCATATTTCAATATAACTTGATTTGCGCATAGTATACAACAATCTTAATGCCAAATTTGGTGTCTTTATCTTTTATAATAGTTGAGTTATCGACGTTCAAACGACGCTAGCAAGAATATATATACACAATACTTTGTGGTGTCTGGCGCCACACCTTCTTCTGCCTGTTACATACATGTGCACAAAGTTGGTATACCCTTTCTGAACATATTCAATGCCCGAAGGGTATAGAACAGCGCATAGATATATCGATATATGTATATATCGCCTGTCTCGCGTAAACGTGAGCAAATTATGATATGATGGCTGGCTGTATAAATAAAGCAGAACATGCTGTGGGGTAACTGAGCAGCAGAGAAGGAGTTCTGTTATATGACACCTTCTCTCTCACCTTCTCACCTGCTTTATTTGCTTTTCATTAGGAAGCTACTCTCAATTGTTTTGCCCTTTCTGGAACACACTCTCGAGAGGTCACTTATCGAGTACTTAAACAGCTTCCGCTGTTGACCAAGTCAAATAAGCCTGCAGCTGCAATTTATTGTTTACTCATCGGAGGCCCCTGCCCTCCCCTTCTCCTTCTCCTCCTTCGTCTAATGCCTTGGCCAAACAGAGGAGTCCGAAACATATCCTGCAATTAAAATTATGAAGTGCGCTGAGGATACTCATCGTAGTCAACTTGGGCACAAGTTGGACGATGATTAAAAGACAACAACAGTGGCAGACAATGGCATAGACTCCCCTTTCCCTGCTGCTGCTGCTCCTGCTCTGCTGCCCATACAGTTATAACTTGCCTAGATTGCAATTTATCTGCACGCAAATTCGCCTGCAACTGGAGGAGGACAGAGGAAGTAGGAATGGAAGTGCGAAAAGTCAAGTTGTCTGTTTGGCTGGGCAAACAATCGGCAGAGGATTGCTATGATCTTGGTTTGCACTTTGGGCTCTGATTTGTGAGTGGCGACAGTGACTCCCGTTGCCGTTCCTACTCCTGCTCCTGCTTCCTATTTCTGCTGCTGCTTCCCATTCCTGCTCGAGCTGCCTTTGTTGGCACTGCCAGACTCTGTTGGGCACTCAATTTGTGCACAATTTCCCCAGTGGAGTGTGCTTGTTGTTGATGCTCCAAGTGGAAATGAGACGAGTGCGAGACCAATTCGTGCGTTAACTTCCACTTTAACTGCCGGTTATGCATTTTGACTTCTGCATGTGTGTTTAACGAAGCAAACGAAGCACCATTGGAACCACAAATTTGCGTATGATTTTTCTTCTGCCAAAGAGTCGAAAGTGTTGTCTCCTGCTGCCATTTGTCTCTGTCTCTGTCTCTTGCTCTCCTTCTCCCTCTCTGCTCCACAAATATTTATACATTTGGCATAATAATAAAAGACACACCCAATTTTCATAGTATCCACAAATAAATACAAATTGTGCACTGCCTTTGGGCGCTTCTCTGGCCGAGCCACGCCTTCCACAGGGTGGTCCTGCAGTGGAGGCACCAAAAGAAATGGCCGGCCACAAAGCCAGTCGACTGTAAATTGCCCATTTCTGTTTACACAATTTTATTGTTGCTCGCCTCGAATACCCAAAAAATTGTCATGCATAGCAGATACTAACAACAACAACAAGGGATAGCAACAACAATATAGACTGACCCTAGGCTTAATTTAAACGAGCAACAAAAAACCACAAGAATAAGCCAGGAAGGACAAAGAACGAAGGGGGAAGGGAAGAGGGAACTTGGTTCTCCCATTTAATTTTTGGTTATTTCGCAATTTTTCACTTCATTTAACATTTTTTACGGATTTGTCATATCAATTTACTCGAAAGGGTTAAGCAAGAAGGAGGGTTGATTGTGCTCCGAGAAGAGCAGCAAAGAAAACAAACAAATTTCTTATATTACGCGCAAGATTAAAGGGTCGGAGACGGTGTCCTCATTTGGTAAGCGGGTCGGAGTTGGTTGCCATGTCAAATCAATGTCAGGGCTTGCCTTGCGCTACTTACGCAATTTGCTTACATGATGTCAGCTTCCGCTTTTCCCTCCCCCCCCTCCCTTCCCCTTCCTCTCCGCATTTCCCAGCAGCATAAACAACAACAACTTGAGTTTTTAAGTGCGTTATTTACATATGAAACAAGTCAGAGCAGCAGCAGAATTCCAACTTTATTTTAGTCTTTTAACGCTTTACAACACTGTTAGAAACAGCAGAATAAGTGAGGGTATTTGTGTGGGCAATCCTTCAAGGACTTGCAGCATCTTTTGCCTAAATGCTGACAAATCTGTAAAAATTTGTCGTCTGTCAGCCCACACAGCCCCCACCCCCTACACACACACATGTTTAGCATACTTATGAGCGCAGCAGAGAGAGAGGCAGCTTGGGCTCTTTCATTGTATCATGCGCTCGTTAAGCGCCAAGTAAAACAAATCATAATCTTCAAGACGTCAACTCCAAGTGCCACTCCCCCCACTTAGTCCATGACAGCGCGTGCCATTTGTCTGTTTGCATTTCGTTGAGCCTTTTGCGGTACTGTCACCAGTTCTTCTCTCTGCATGGGACACTCTCTCTGCTCAAGGACCTCATCTCTTGTGTGCTCCCTGGAGCATCGACAGGGATTTGCTTGTCTTGTCTCATGTTTGTACAAGTGCTGGCATAATAAATCTTCAAAATCTTCACACATTTCCGGGCATACTATATACATATCATGCTACTCATAGAGCGCGGGAATTGCCCCATAGATTGTCGCATACGATTCTGTGTATTCCCCATATTGTACTATAGATTGTTAGATTCTACAATATACGAGTACTACGCTACACTGCACACACTTGCCTGTCTATAAACAGCTTTATCAATCAGAGTTGCCTCTGCTAGATCGACTCCAACTTGAACTTCGCACCACCTCTCTCTCTCTCCCTCTCCACCCAACCATAAATATCCAATGCGATATCTTATCGGCAGTTGAAAGCACTTTACTAATAATTAAAATGTCATCATTAAGAAATATGAAAAAGTCAACAGAGCAGGAAGGCAACAACGACTGCGTTGACAGCCAGCTACGCCTATTTATTGTTTTCCTATTGACTATTTAAACTTCAAGTGGAGTTTCTCTAGTTGCCCATTTCTAGCGTGATTGTGCACTGCAAGAAATGGGGAGCAAGTAGAGACATTTGACATTGATAAGTCATGAGAGTAGAAATGAAATTAGAATATTGAAATTAATAGAATAAAGTTGAACTATGTTCTAACTATGACTAATACGACTTTTTTAACCTTTCAACCATTGATGGTCAAGAAAGGGTATACTAACTTTGTGCAAATGTATGTAACAGAAAGAAGGAGGCGTGGCAGACCCCATACAGTATATATATTCTTACTCAGGATCACAAGCCGAGTCGATTTAGACATGTCTGTCAGTCTAAGCTGAATGAAATATCTACGTATTCTCCAAATTTCAATTTAATCGGACAAAACACACAGATGTTAATCAAGAAAGTATAATATACGTTATCTATAGTTATTTTACCTATTTTAAGTATATGAATACTAGTTTCTCTCAGTGCAGAGCCTACCTGGCTGCTGCCTTGTCATTGTTGACTCTTGGCGTCGCTGCTTGGCGTCGATGCTCGTGTCACATCGACTGACAGTAGCTGCGTTTTCAATTAGAAACAGATGTAAAGCGCCGATAAGACTCCATGCAGAGGCACCAGGCAGGCTTATCAGTGCTGCAGAGTCCGGCACCAGCTAAACGGTCTACAGTCTCTGGCAATGCATGCTCAGGTTGCTGCTACTGGGGAGCTGTAATGAGTCGTGTTGCAGTCGCAGTCATGGGGCTGCCCCTGGCTGTGGGCACTGTTTGCACAGATGAGTTTTTAATTAAATGCTATCGTTGCGCTTAAATAAATTGAAATAATCAATTTATATTACGTATACGACCCACTGTCCCTTCCACTGTCCTCTCTCGCTCTGTCAACAAATTTAATTGAAAATCTAAACAGTGAGTCAACATGACGGAGGAAGTCAACGATTGCTGTCGACCACGTCGATGATTCGTCTGTCTCCCTGGAACATTTTAGCGAACAACAACAAGAGAAACAATGCTAACAACTTTTGTTTGTGCGCATAATTTTAAAATCAATAGAAATATATCCGTGCCCAGGCGCGTCTCCCTCCCTCCAGCCTGCTACTCCTCCTTCGTGATCATCGTCATCCACGTTCTCTTGGCAAACATTCAAATAGCTGGCAATCAATGGTTACCAACCAGGGCAGTCAACCGACTACCGTATAATCCCTGCACACACCTACACCTCATACACCCCCATATCTAGCCCTGCTCTGCTCCATCCCTGGCTTATCTCTGGCGGGTTCTGTTTTCGGTTCTGTTTTTTTCGACTGTCGTTGATTGAAAATTATACGCTTTGCTTTCAATTAAAGCTGTCCCGATATGCACAGTCCGTCATAAATCTTGGCTCTGCCTGCTGTGTCGCTGCTGACTATCGCTGCTTGTTTTGCTAGGCTACCGATTGGCTATATCTCTATCTATATATCTTTATGGTGATGGCCCAGTAGTCTTATCGACTTCATTAACCAAACAAATGTGTTTATTGCCCGCGCTATTGGGGACGAACGAAGACCAGAGACCAGAGATAAATAAACAAATTAAACGAAATTATTGTACTAAAGGTATTAATAATATTATTAGCCTGGGATAATACCCGCTACCAGGCGGTAAGTTTCCCTTTTTTCGGGTAGCAAATAATGAAAAAGTCTGTTTATGATGCGCCCATAAAGCGAATTCCAGCAGCGTAGAGCTGAAGGGTTCCCAACTGCTGGGAAAGGAATATGAATTGAGTTTATAGAACTATATAATATCTATAGTTTGGCTAGTGAGAAAGACCGAATAGGCGAAGAGCCGCTTCAGTGTGTCGATTAGACTGACCATAAAATGGAAGAAGAAGCGCGCGATGAACTTTCTTAACAGAGCAGACGCATTTTGATAATAAAATGCAATAATTTGTAAGCGTTGTTAGTTTGTGGTTAAATTATAGACCAAACTGAAGATGTTTGACAGTGTTATAAAATACAAAACGTGCGTCAGCTGTTTAAACCAGTGTTGCCAAAAAGATAATAGCTAAATAATCACCCTTTAAATATCAGACCTAAGAAGTTTCAACGCATTTCCATTAATATAAGCTGAGTTAACTAAGTATTCGTCTAAGTCTTTCCTTAAACTTGGCTTGAAATGAAAAAGAATTTCAATATAAGCACATAAAAATAAATACAACAGACCTGCCAAGTTTCAGTCGAGTTTACTAAGTATTCCCCGACTGCCCCCCCTTGCAATAGCCACCTCTGTACTCTGCCTACTCTGCCCAATTTATATGCGTGGCCCAAATGCAGAAGTCATCGCCATTTGCACGCAATTAGTGACACAGATTGCCGACTGTCGAGCAGGGGGAGGAAGTATGGGCACTGCAGAGGGGGTGTGGCAATTGTCGGCTTCTGCGCGGATTAGTGCGCCTATCTACCATATATATATATATCTGTTTATATCTGGCATTTGCG
This sequence comes from Zaprionus vittiger, assembly GCA_018904025.1. Taxonomy (NCBI): domain Eukaryota; kingdom Metazoa; phylum Arthropoda; class Insecta; order Diptera; family Drosophilidae; genus Zaprionus; species Zaprionus vittiger. The sequence continues at coordinate 466,968 of JAEIFQ010001142.1, read as the reverse complement.
TCGTTTGCATAATTATTTCAAATTTATTGTGCGCTAATTGTGACGCCAAGCTACCCCAGGGGCCACTCCCAGGCGGCGCTGCTATTTAGTAGGTGCCCAAAATTGTGCGCTTTATAGAGGCAATATATATAGATACCGATTTCAATCGGGCACCGCCAAGGCTTGTCGCTTATTTGCATAATCGCAATCAATCAACCGATGGCGCAAAAAAAAGGGCGAAGGAGAAACATTTGAAAAATTACGTTGCACTTGTTCAAAACAATTTGCTGCCTTTTTTATGCTTCTCGTGGGGGGCGGGGCATGCTGAGAGTGAGTTAGAGGGGGGGGGATGGTGTGTTCCACATGATAAATGCTAATTTAAGGCAAGATCACGCATAAACCAACAATAAATAAATCAAGTTGCAGGTCACACACAAAAAAGCTGCCCCCCCCCCCGAAAATGGTCAGCAAGAGAAGGGGCAGAGCGATGGGGCGGGGTGGTGTTGGGAGAGGGGTGGGGGGATGGCAGGCTAAAGTGGCATGAGCTGGCAGTCATATGAATGCGATTTAGGGCCACTTATGCGAACACATGTAAAAATGTGAAATCAAGAAACCTTAGCACGATTTGCACTTACGTTTCTAGAGGAATTTTTGCAAATTGTTAAGTGATTTACGAGACAGGAGAAGCCATTTATTAGATGGCATTAAGCAAAGGGAGCATAGAGCACACACACACACAGTGGCACATAGTCAAGCACACAGGCAAGCACAGGCAAACCAGGAGGGGGGCGGAGGCGTGGCAAAAGTTTTGCAAACGAAATTCAAATAAAACTTTTTGTTCTCAATACAACATTGCAGCAACATTATGTGAGATTATATATCCATAGAGCCGGGGGAGATGCACAGAGAGAAAGAGTAAGAGAGAGAGAGAGAAATAGAGGAGGAGAGAAGGACAGGGAGAGAGAAGGAGGGAGAGAAGGTGACGGCGAAAAGTAGGAAAACTACTACTATTGTTATACCTATAAGGAAGTAAGGTATTGTTACTTTGTGCCCACCCAAAATATACATATGTAACAGACAGAAGGAGGCGTGGCAGACCCAACTAAATATACATAATCCTAATGAATGGATAAAAACCAATTTACAAGCGTGATTTTATTGCTAGCTAGTACAATTAAGTTAAGCACAATATCTATCACAGTCCAAATGATTACAGAAAATAAGGTTGCTATCGCATATTTAACATAGAGTTTATTTAAGGATAAACCTTAAGGGGCTGACATTCCAGGCTTCCACTGCAAAGTATGCAATACAAAATATGCTAAACAGGCAGATGGAGACGTGGCAGACCCCACAAAGTATATATACTCCCAATAAATGAATAACAACTAAATAACAAGCGAGATTTTATTACTAGATAGTTCAAATCTTGTTAACCAACATTAATTAAAACACCATGTTAATATATTTATAGAATAAAATACATCATACACATAATACACACACTTAGGTAGAATAAGACACTATAACTACATAGAATGAGATACTGATAAGGTTATAGATAAAATTGTAATAAGAATAAAAATAAAGAAAATATAAGTTCATTCATTTGGCTAGGTACATATATCATAGTCAAGCATACTCTAATGTAGATTTCATGGTTGTCTGTAGGTGAGTTAGTTTTAGGTAATACCTTGCCATTTTCCTTTGTCTCTCCTCTTTAACCTGTCTACAGCCTTTGCTGCTCTTTCTTTTCTTTGCTTTATTGCTAATTATATGCCTCTTATCATTCGCAATTGCACATCTTTGTGTATTATCTGCCATTTCTTGGCAATACTCGACAGTTTGCCTCGCAATATCGAAAAGCGCAATCAGCTCACACTCAGGAAAGAGTGAAAGAAAGAGAGAGAGAGGGGGAGAGGAAGAGGAAGAGAGACAATGGAGCTCTCGTCGTAACCCGTAAAATACACATTTTCTGGTGGTAGAAAATCCAGCAAATTGATTTTAGTGGGTGTTTACACAGAGCTTAGAAGTACTTTCTGGGCGAACTTTTCACAATTTGCTTGCCAACCACCCGAGCACGCCCACACACACGCACACAGTGAGTGTGAGTGCGAGGGAGAGAGACAGAGAGAGACAGAGAGAGAGAGAGAGGGAGCAAGAGACAGAGACACACTCTCAGATGAATATCCTTCTATAGGGCAAGTGGCAAAACCTCACAAATGGCAAATGGCAGCATTTAGTATGATTATCAACAGCCCCCTTACCCTTCCCTCACTCCCCACTCCCCTCTCACCCCAGGCATTCCCCCTTCGACCTGCGGTCTCGCCAGGGTTGCCAATGTAGCAGGCGACGGCGTTGATGCCGATGTTGATGATGGCAGACACACAGAGAGAGCGAGAGACAAGTGCGAGCAGGCAAAGTCGAGTCGAGACGTGATGAAGGGGGGGAGAGAAGTCGAGGGTAAATGCCACTTGCCGCTAAGCATTTGGGTGTGCCAAAGGGGGAGGAGTGGTCCGCCCCTGCGCCATCAACTCCCCCACTCTCTCTCCCACTCTTTCTCTGCCCTTTTGTCTGCTGCGTTTTATATGCCATTTCTTTTATTGCTTTAATATGTTAATAGCTTTTACGGCTCTTCTTCTTCTGCTGTTTCTCGTTGTTGTTATTGTTGTTTGTGTTGTTGTTGCTGCTGTAGTTTTGTTGCCATTTTCTCTCTCTGTCTTTCCCACTCTTTGGCATTTCTTTTTTAAGTTTTTGAAATTATTTTGGGTCAGGCTCGTCTCTCTGTCTCTCTCTCCGTCTCTCTCTCTCGTCTCTCGTGCTGTTTGTGGGGCTGATTTTGCGAATCTGGCCAAAGGATTTTGCACATTATCATCTTTTATTGCTACGTATTATCGCATCATCTCGCTCTCTGTCTCTCTGTTTTTTACCATCTTATGTAATGTGTGCAGTGCGAGTAAGAGATTTTTTTAGTTAGATTGTGTGATTCGGAAACGTTTTATATTATAAATGTTGGATGAATATGTTTATAGGTTGGTGGAGCTCTGGAAATATGAAAGGTGGCAACATGAAATTTGTGAGAGGGTTATAAAGAGGGAAGAGCTTGGCAAATATAAGGTATAGTACCATTAAAGTGGGTAGGTGGATACTCAAAAGGGATATTCAAATGAAGAATCTTTGCAATATTAACACCATACAATTTGGAATGTATGTATAAATATATAGTGTCTCCGAGTCAAATTCCTATGAAATGTGGAATATATACCGGTCAATAGATCGTTCGATTTAACGCCTTTAGACTATTTTTTGTGGAGCTATGTTAAGACTTATGTCTATACAGACAAGCACGCTTTAATTGACGCATTGCAGAACAATATTGAAGCATTTATTCGTGAGATATGTTAGAAAGAGTATATCCATAATTGGACTAAGCGGATGGACCAGTTGAGGCGCAGTCACGCTCAACATTTGCATGAAATAATCTTTAAACATTCAATTATATGCACCGTAATATCGATTCAAATAAAGATTTCATGCATTTCCCTGAATTTAATGTGTTTTAAATTTAAAAACTTACCTATAGCTTTAAAAAAATCGCTGTTTATAAGGTATAGCACCATGAAAGTTGGTAGCTGGATATTAAAAAGAATATCTCTGTACCTATAAGAGGTAGTGCTATGAATATATCATCAACTAGAACTATAAAACGTAGGTTTCTATTATTTGGTATGCAAATTCCTACATTAGTTAAACGTGTGCTGGGAACTAATCAGTCGATTAACTTGCACTACTTTTGCTTCTACTTACTTATAGTTTTAGTATTAATTAGATATGCTAAAAAGGCGCAACTATAACAGCTCTGAGGACGCACAAACAAACAAAGCACTAAGCCAGCCTGCCCTGGCAAGCTCACCCACACACCTGACCGTGCCGGCCAGACTGAGTGAGAGAGTGAGAAAGCGTAGCCAGAGTTACCCTCAGGTATTTCAGCCAATTAGTGGCAATAAAATAAATTCCGTTTCACGCACACGAGCTGCGGTTGGACCCAGTTTTGGCTGCGTGTGAAGAGGGAGAAGGGGCAAACCCTAGGGAACGCAAAGGGGGGGGGTAAGCTGGCTCGTGCAGTTGAGCGTATGTGTGAATAATGCGACCCTGCGGCCTTCCCGTAGCACCTCGCCAATTAACGCCGTTTTGAGGGGTTGATTAGGCACGTTAACTTTCCCGGCACTTGTCGAGGCGAATCCGAGAAGGTACCGAGCACAAACGAAGCCAAGCATGGCTCGGTTGCTCTACCAGTTCCGCATGCTCTGCCTCATTCCCAACTGGATCTGAATCCGCATTAATTATGCTAAACATTTTTAAATATTGTCCTCACGTGCATCGTGCGGCGCGGCCCTTGAGGGTTGCCTCGCCTTGGCTCGCTTTTGATTGGATTGCCCGAACAAAAACTTTGACTAAGGTCCTTAGTTCTCCCTCTGCTTTGTCCTTCTTGCTTCGTCCTTCTTCCTTCCCCCGGGTCTGGCTGATTTCGGAGCTCGCGCATTTCTAACAATTATGCAAATGCGTTTTAATGCCTTTTTAGCCCTGCCTAAGCGGATTACAATTTAATATTTCTGTTTCTGTTTCTGTTTGTTGTTCTCGCTTTTGTAGTTGTTGTTCCCCTTGTTGTTGTTGTTCTCCTTGTTGTTGTTAGTGTTGCTGTTGTTGTGCTGTTTGCTTAGAGTTTAGAGAGGAAAAGGTGTGGAACACAAGGCTTAATTAGCAGTCGCATCGACTTTTGCGGCAAAACATTTCTATTTTAATTGTTGCAATTAAGGCTTGCAAGGGGCAAGAGAGAGTAGGGATTGACAACTTCTAGACAGCTTGATGAATGTGTAGCAGAAAAGGGAAGCAGGGCAAGGGGAACTTACAGAGCAGAAGACACCAAGCAAAAGCTACAAACTAGCTAAGGTCAATTGAAGTTGCTGTTAAACTTTTTTGGATAATCAATTGAGACTCTTTCATTTGAGAGTCTGCTTTAACAGCTCTCTCCCTCACTCTCTCTCTCTCACTCTCTTTGTTTCCCTCTCATCTTTGCTGCTAACTCTCTCTCCCTTCTTCACAGCCCTAACTATCCGCAATGTGCTTAAATTTGCTAATTAACTCAACATAAGGTTTTCTAATTTCATTTAAGGTCGTAGAGAAGCAGCACAAAGTCAGTCGCTGCCCGCCATTAGCCTCGCTCCCCCTCTGTCATCTCTCTGCTATCTCTCTCTCTGCTTTCTACTTACTACTTTCTCCCCTTTCTGCCCTTACTGCCCTGCTACAGTGCAGTCACTCCAGTCAGTTAGCGCGCTCGTCCGTATCATTTGCCTCCGGGGATGATTTGCTGTTTGGCAGCACTTGATCAACGGCAATGAATTCAATTAGCACCAAAACACCAGAGCCGGTTACGGGTTAGAGGGGGTGCTCTGCCCGTACTTGCCAGAGCAGCAGCAGGAGCAGACACACCCCCGCCATTAGATGTCAGTGCTTCGTCTGGTCAATTGTTTGGATTACTTTTCTGGTGAGTTATTGCGTGTTGACGCATATGGTGACAATTTGCAGCATCCCGGCACTGCCTGACTGTCTCTCTCTGTCTCTCTCTAGGGGCAGCTAATGCGCTTAGGGCGCTGACTGCTAAGGTCCCTTGTGTCTGTGCTGTACGGGGTCTGGCATACACGACTGCATTGCTGGCAATTAACGTTGATATTCGTGCATTTTGATTGCAAAATTTCCTGGCGATTAAATCGAAATCATTTGACAAATTCCAGTATGTGTGTGTGTGTGTGTGTATATACTAATAGCCCTAGGCTGATGAGCATTGCACTGCTTCAGTCTCTCTTGCTATCTCCCTCTATCTTCTTCTCTGTCGCGCATTTCTGTTGTTTACTTTGCGCGCACGCACGGATTTCCTTCAATAGATTGATGGCTTGCACTGATGATGGTTGTGCCGGACAGACGGACACGACGAGCACATGTGTGTGCGTGTGTGTGTGTGTGTGCTCGAAATATAGCCAGATGGATTGTGTAAACAAGTCGGAAATTATGGCATTAAGCAGCAATATGCCGTGTTCTCCACTTCTCCAGTTCCCACTTCTAGTTCTCGCTAGTTGAGCGCATTAATTGATAAGCCGAAAGCGCTTTGATGGCTTCCATTCGATAGTGCTATAAAGAATATGTTAGAGAATATGTTAAGACTGTGCTGTATACTGTAGTTACACTTAGTAACTAGTATCTCTAAATGCTGTTTTATATGTGAAATTTGAAGTAACTTTGATAACTATTTAATTAAGAACAGAAAGCTATTTCAATAGTGTGTATATTATTGATAAATCACAATTAGTTAATACCTTTGCAGTAATTATAATAATTCATCGTATAATTCAGTTGTTATTTATATAGATATAATATAAATTTCTCAACTTTATTGTTTTATCTGACTGTTACATACATTTTCACAAAGTTAATATACCCTTTTTTGAGCATTTTGCAATGGTCGAAGGGTATGTGTATTGTGAATTTTTTTGTAATTTACAATAAGTAAAGACTTTTCTTTCTTTCAAATTTATATACTTGAAATATATCTTTAAATAAAGCTATTAATGTATCATGTAAATCATCTGTAATCTACGAAAAGTAAAGATTTCTCTCCTTAAAGTCTTACAAATATATATTTAACTTTAGTTGCTTTATTAAAAATTGCAAGAAACTCTATTAAATATATTCTAATTCAACTGCGAACCGCTTTTCATTTGCAGTTTACAATTAGAGCGCAATTGCTGCATAAATTGCCATATCAGTTGCACAATTTGTCAGGCCAATACAATCAGCAATCGCTGCTACTCCCCCTTCCCCTTCCCCTTCCCTTCCTGTCACTATCCCAAACAAACAACCATTAGGGAAAGAGAGACTGACGAGACTGACGCCTAACGAGCGAGGGCCGTCGAGGCGAATGCAAATTTGGCAATAATAAAATGCAACATATGACAAATAATCGCACATATTTGACAATAAAATCAAATGGAAAATGTGGAAAATGCGGAAAATGCATTCGGCGCATTTAGCAAAACTCGATGGATGCGATGGCGAAATCAGAAGAGCAAACAAACTCGCAAAACACCAACAAAATTAAGCATAAAATGTGATCATCTGTGTTGACACGAAGATCAACGGGGCGAGGGAGGGGGACGAGAGACAAACACCCCAGGGGGAATAACCAAATTGTAACACCAGCAGCAAAGAGCAACAACAATAGCTGGTGACAAAGTCACGCAGAGAAAGGGAGGAAGGGAAGGAAAGGAAGGAAAAAGGGGGCGAGTGGAAATTGCGACCCTCAATTCAAATGGCAATTTACTGGGTGTGCACACAGACACACACACACATGCACAGAGAGTGTGCTCTTATTGTGTGTGTTTATAGAAAATTATAACTCACATTTAATTTGCAACAGATGCGACAGCATTCCAATCCAATCCAATCCACAATTAGTTGATGCCGTCGTCGTCGTCATTGTCGAGCCCAATTCCGGTTCGGTTTGAACTCTGACACCCTTCGTGCGACACCCTTTGCCGTCAAATTGTGCCTGCAATTGTTACAAATTACCCGCTAATAGCTCATGAATTGAAAGAGCCATCCTCGCCGTCCTTTGTGCTGCTCCAGCTCACCTCCCTGCCTCCTCTCCTCTTCCTCCGAGCAGGGCTAGACACTTGGCCACTTCAAGGCAAGCCCAAATAGCGCAGCATCAACAGTCTGCACAGTGGTTCAAGTTGCGTAGAGTATACCAAGCAAAGGGTTCAATGCAAGCTGTTGAACTTGAACTGGAACAGAGAACTGGAATAGTCAGAGCAGGAACTCAGAGAGAGATGAACGATTCAGTGAAGGGTTTTACTTCTGGTTCACTTCAGCTGAACTAGGAGAGTAAAGAACCTGAATAGGTAGTGAAGGGTTTCTGGAAAGGGACTTAGAGATGGCACTCAGAGAACAGATTCACTTCTGGCTTTCTTGTGGTTCACTTCAGCTGAACTAGGAGAATAAAGAACCTGAATACGTAGTAATGGTTTTAATAGAAGAACCTCAGAAATGGGACTCAGAGAATAGCTTTACTTCTGGTTCTCTTCTGGTAAACTTCAACTGAACTGTTAGAGTAGAGAACCCTGCTTGCCTCACTGTGCAGTACCAGAACAAAACCCAAGCAAAACATTCATAGAGGCAACATTTCCCACTCGTCTTCCCTCCTCATCTCCTGCCTCATCTTCCTCTGTTGATGCAATGCGTTATGCTACGAGAGAACAAATGAATTTTTATTAGCCCATCATGCGCATAATCAACACAAGAACTGCTGCATAATAACAACAACAGCCATCAAGCAACAACAACAACCGACAACTGACAACAATACAAAGCGACGTGCCCCCCAAACCACGAGAAAGTAAACCAAAGTTCTCTAAGATACTCGAGGTCTACTACGTGATAAAGTGGCCGAACTTGTTCCTCCAAGCGAAGTGACAATTAGAGAGCAATCGAACAATCGAACAATCGTACAATCGTTATTCCCATACCCGATTCTAATCTTCTCGAGCCAATTGTGTCGACTGTTTGCCAAGGATCGTGCAACCGGGAATTTCACTACGTAATTGTTATTTTAGAAATCGCGTAATGCTGCCAAGCAAACAGAGAAACGCTTAGGCGACTAAGGACTTTGCTCCAATTAACTCTGATTGCTCGGCGATTGCTCGATCTATCGGGTATTACTCTAGCACCTTCTTCTACCCTTCCCTGCTTCCTCTTCACTATGTTGTCAAGTTTGATTAGCCATTAGCTTCGATTAGGCCACGTATCAGAAATTCGTAGTACCTTCTTCCACCTCCCCCCACACTCGAGCTGCGATAAACCGTAGGAAGGAGAATCGATTCGTATTCGTAAGTTTTTAATTTCATACGAACTTGATTGCGGAAATCGAGGCTCACCATGATTTTGGTTTTATATAAATACCTTCGATTGGTTCTGTTGTTGTTGCTGTCGCAACTAATATACGCTACATTTTAATTAGCGAAATAATTCTTAAGTGACACTATAAATTTAGACATAATTATTGTCTGAACAATTAAATTGATTATCTGAGCGCATTTGATTTATTTGCTCTGATAACTCCCGCCCGTCATATCTCTGCAGTGGAACGAGGTTCGTATAAAATTGGAAACCCAAGTAGTGTAGATTGGCTTTTATAAATACACTGTTAATAGTTTTTTTTGCTGCTGACAGAGATAGAGACAGTGAGAGAGTAGCTCAGATTAGATACCTCTCGAGAGGCGTCCGCGTAAACAGCCAGAAGTTGGTTTAGTCACAAGTAAATTCCAGCCTATACTCGATTTCTTATACCAGATTTCACTGTCACAATTAGTTATTGCTCTAGTCAATCGAGATTATCGTTATTTGATCTGTAAACAGTAAAAATCTTTGAAAATGGAAGACTTTCAAATTTTTTTTACATTTCGAAATGAATTTTTATAGAATGTACTAAGTTGCAGAGAAGTTGGTATATTCAAATATCCATTAGTAACTGACTTTTACTATCGAGAATATTGGTATTTCAGCTATAACTAGGGCAAATCGTTGAAGATGGAAGACTCCCCATAAAACTCACAAAGATTAGAACAAAATGGATTTGGATTAGTTCCCGCCGATTCTTGATTTGCCATCCCTGATTTCACACTTTCAATTTTTATTATCCCAAGCTATCGAGGTTATCGATATTTTATCAATTTCCAACTGCTTTTGGTTCGTAGCACATTTTTTTTTTATTTTCTGGGGATTTTGAGATGAAATATATTAGAATGTACTAAGTTGGAGAGAAAATGGAATACTCGTTAGTAAATTCTCGCCGATTCTCCATTGGTTATTGCCTGTAACTATCGAGACTATCGGTATTTCATCTGTAACCAGGGGAAATCTTTGAAGATGGAAAATTCCCCAAAAAAATCTCAAATATTCGAAGAAAATGGGTTTTATCAGTAGTTAGTTCCCGCCGATTCTTGATTTCCCATCCCTGATTTCACAATTTTAATTTTTAATTATCCCAGACGATCGAGTTTATCGATATTTAATCAATTTGCAACTGCTTTTAGTTCGTAGCACATTTTATTTTTTATATTTTGTGGGGATTTCGAAATGAAATTCAATAAAATTCACTAAAGTTGTTCGAAAATTACATAATTACAGTTACAATTTACTATTTACAAGGCGGAAATGCTTTACAAACTAAACTATAAACAAAAGCTTAACTAAACTCGGGGAAACGAACAGAAACTAATCTCAGTTATTGCGTATTATTTATGTTTATGTTTAACGTAATTCAAATTAATATTTACGATTTACGATTCTGTTTTCGTTTTTTTTTGTTGTTTGTTGTTTTGTTTTTTTTCTGTTTATGCAATTTATGTACATGGGAAAATACTTTTGTGTAGCAGTGTTTAATTTATATCACACAGTGCGTTTGTTGTTGTTGGTGTTGTTGTTGTTATTGCGAATCAATTGCCACAAATACAACATGAAATCAAAGCAACAACAACAACAATTGGAAAATTTCAACTAATTGCGAAGCGAATTTTGCGCAATCTCACGAAATCGATTTAGATGTGAGTGGGGGCGGGACACACGCACACGCATACAGGGTGTCTCACCAGGTGGACGGCTCGATTCGTTTGACTAGAACTGACAGAGGTTCTCTCTCCTCCTTAGTGGAACTAACTGGCCGAGCTGGCACTGGCACTAGAGGATCCCTGCTGCTGTTGCTGCTGCGCCTTGGCCCGCTCCTTGGCCTCCTGCTGCGCCTTCTTGGAGCGCTTCCACTTCATGCGTCTATTCTGGAACCAGATCTTCACCTGCGTCTCTGAGAGCATCAAGCCACTGGCCACCTCGAAGCGTTTGGGCCGTGACAGATACTTGTTCTGCTTGAACTGCTTCTCCAGCTCCAGCAGCTGCTGCGATGTGAAGGCGGTGCGTGGTCGCCGCGTCTTGCCCAGAATGGCGTGATGGGGATACGCCGCCAGTTCGGGTATGCGATGGTGCAGCATGCCAGCACGTGCCAGGAACTCGAACTGCAGCTGGGAGGGCATGAAGTTGTGACCCATGGGGATCTGCAGGCGGGAGAGAGAGAGAGAGGGAGAGAGATGCCAGGATTAGTTTAAACTTCTTCCATCTCGACTCTCTTTGTTAGACTCACCGGAATGGGCTTGCCGGAGGGATCCAGGGGGCGATGGAATGCTGAGCCACCCTGTGTCAGCAGCTGATAGGGATGTCCGCCAGCGTAGAGTGGAAAATCCTGCGGCCTGATGGGGCTGTGTGGCGGCACTGGCTTCTTGAACTCGTCGTGCAGCTCGGACATGCGCATGCTCAGATGCTGCGTGTGGTGCGCGGACTGTGGCTGCTGATCCTCGCAGCCGGGACTGATGGGCGGGCTGGAGCGATGCGATGAGCTGGGAGATTCAGATCTGCGCAAAAAAAGAGAGTTAGACACTTAATGAGACACCCTGTATATACGCAATTAGCCCCCAGCTATTATGTAAACAATGCCAAATCGAGAGTTACGCGGCAATTTCGAAAACAATTAAAACCCGTCGCCTAATTTGTTTGCTTTGCCACACGGCGTATACGCAATCGAGGCGAACTCTACACTGAGCTCACAGCGCTTGTCGGCCATGTTTTTCGAGTGCCCGCAAAGCCGCTTTAAAGCGCTAAAGCAGCGCGGTTGCCTGCTACCTTCCCCGTCTTCTGCTGTTCAAGCTTTAACAAATTGTGCCGACGGTATTTGGAATTGGTTTAGTTGTGGGAAGTATGAGGAAGTCTAGACTGCTCTAAGTTGATAATGGTAATTGGATAAGCTGCAAGGCTCTTTAGAAATCATTCAAGTTCATCTGAAGACAAGGAAGTTACTTTATATATATATTTAATATAGCTAACGACCTTTTAATTTCATGCTAAGGAGTACTAATCGACTGTGTGGGGAATGGTTTAGTCGTGGCAAGTAAGGGAAAGTTTAGACTGCTCGAGCATTGGTTATATAAACTGTATAATCAGTAATTATCTGTAGATATGAGCCAAGTCACATCTATTGACAAGTAACTGACCTTAAAGATGCTATTAATATGCATAAACTACTTTTAATTGTCATCAAAGGGGTTGCCGACGGAGCTAAGAATTGTTTAGTTATTATGATGCATGGAGGAGTTCAGACTGTCATTCTATCGATTAAAGAAACAAACTCTCCTGCAAACTCTCCTCTTTTAATTGTGGGAAGTTAGGGCAAGTTCAGACTGCTCGAGCATTGCTTATAGATACTGTATATCGTAATCAGTAATTATCTGTAGATATCGTTCAAGTCACATCTAAAGACAAGGTACTGAACTTATAGATGCTATTTATATGCATAAAGTACTTTGATTTGCCTTCAAAGAGGTTGCTATCGAAGGATCTTGGAATAGATTAGTTATTATGATGCATGGAAGACTTCAGAATGTCATTTGCTTGATTATAGAACCATTATAATCACTAATCATCTTGCAAACTCTCCTCGTTCATATAAACACAAGAAAGCTTCCTTGTATGTATTTTTTACATGCATAACGACCTTCTAATTCCATTCCAAAGTAATGACTACCGACGAAACTTGAAATGGTTTACTCAAGGATAGAAGAAGGATGTTAAGACTCTTTCAAGACGATTATATTTTGCAAATGTTATGGAAATAAGCAGGATGAAGAATACTCTTTCAAGTGGATTAAATCATGCAATATCTCTTAAGTTTATATAAAGAAAAGAAATTTCAATTCTCTGTATATTTAACATGTATAAAGACCTTCTAATTTCATACCAAGCTGCCTTTTAGTAATCAAAATTTGATAAGAAATCATATAATTGGAAATCTCTGCCTCACTGACTAATTATGCCGGGCGTGCTCAATGCTAATTATGAACCAAGTGAATCATAACCAGCGAATTCTTGAAACCCTTGCTAGGTTCTTGGAATAAGAACAATTCCAGGAACTGCCTGAAATGCGTCTGTGATTGCTCCCATTATGATTGGACGATAATGCTGTAAACCAGCATAAATTTCAATTGGGGGAATTGCCCTTCCATGAGTGAATGTGAATCATTGTTGGACGTACCTGGACATGCCGTCGGGACTGGGTGAATCATATTCGCGGGACTCGCGTATGCGTTGCAGTGCCTCATGATCGCTGATGCCGGCGGCGGCTGCGGCAGCGGCGGCATTGGAGGCAGCCACGAAGGCATGGTTCAGTTCCGCCTGATCCCGTGCATAGTTCAGCGCGGCAAGGCGATGATCGTCCACAATCATGTCGCCTGCTGTGTGTGGCAGTTGCCTCTCGCTGGAATGATGCTGGTGCTGACTCTTGGCTAGCAGCGCATCAATGCAGAAGGATTTCTTGGGCTGCTGCTGCTGCAGGGCAGTGGTAGAGGGGGGTGAGCAGCTGGAGACGGGAATGGAAGAGGGCATGGCAGGTGGCGCTGCTGCTGGTGGTGGCGGCTGTGGTGCTTGTGCATTTGTGGGTTGCATGACCGTCGTCAGTGGCAGACGTGGCAAGGGATAAGCGCCGTTAACCAGCCCGGGATGGGGCACATGATGGGGAGGGAATCCAGCTTCCACATAGAGACGCGGATGTGGAACATGTGCGTGTGTATGGTGCGTTGGAGGAGGTCCACCAGGCAAGTGGCTCATGGGAATGGGCGCCACTAGCAACGGCATGGCAGGTGCGGATTGCGATTGCTGTTGTTGTTGTTGTTGCTGCTGTTGCTGTGCCTCTGCTGTGGGACTGTGCGTCGGAGCGTAGGCACTGTGGGGCGAGTTTGTTGTGGCCGAGGAGTGTGCCGGACTGGCGGCTCCTGCTGTTGTTGCTGCTGTCGCTGCTGGGCTGTGGCTGCCACTCGATCGTGGCGAGGGGGACAACGTCGATGTGTTGCTGCTCTGATCGTAGTCAGCTGCTGTTGCTGCTGGAGGTGTTGTTGCTGCTGCTCCGCGTTGCTGAGCGGCGGCAATGTGGCTGATGAGCAACTGACTGATGTGTGGCGGCGTCGGCTGCTGCTGCTGCGTCTGCTGCTGTGGCGTCGGCGGCTGCTGCGACACTTGTGCACTGGACATGCTTTGTCTACACGCGCGATTCAACTCTGATTGTTTATCTTCTTGTTTTTCTTGTAATTTATCTTTGCTTGTCTTCTTTTTCACTTCTGTTCACTTCACTTTCTTACGCTCGTCTCTGATTCTGACTGCGACTTCGACTGCGATTGTGACTGCGATTCGACTGCGATGCGAACTCGACGCGACGAGCGCTAATCAACGACTGTGTTCGACGCTGGCCCGTGGCAGCGTCATATATCGAATCGAATGTCGCGATGATTGGGCTGGCCCAGCACGCACACTAATGCCCGTCTGCCTGTGTGTGTGTGAGTGTAAGTGTAAGAGCGAGAGAACCTGTGCGTGAGAGCCTGTGCAGAGAGCGAGCTCACACTTGGGGTGGCTGCCAGGCGGAGAGAGGCATTGCCTGAGTCAGTTACACTTAGAGAAAACGCGGGTTGAGCAATGTAAAGAGAGGTGTGGAGAGTGCGGGATGTTTTTATTAGTTTGGAATTTATGATGATATTTATTTAAGTTCGTGTGATTGAATTATTATTATTATTAACATATTAAATTATTAATAATAATATTATAAATATATTAAATTATTAATAATAATATTATTAATATATTAAATCATTAATAATAAATTAAATAATATATTAAATTATTAATAATAATATTATTAAAGTTATTAAAAGAAGATTTAATTAACAATTATATATATTCTTTTATGGTATAAAAGTATTAATTTTAATTAAGTTAAACTAAAAATTAATACGAGTTTGTGAGTTTGATAACTTATTTGAGATATATGTTAATCTTGGACTTCATTTGTTGCACAAGATTGGAATAAATACAGTCGCATAGGTTGTTTGATTGAAGAGAGAGAGACTATAAGTTGAGTTCATACACTTACCTAGATCAATCAGGCAGACTATATAAGCCACAATCACTTGCAAGCTTATACTCTGCCGAGAAAACCAACACAATCCTAAAACAGATCAAGAGAACAAAAAGTTAGTTGAGAGAATAATCCATACATTAGTTAAAAATATACCGTTTTTATATAGTAGACGTACTTATTTACTTAGGTGTATCGGTTGAAATGTATTAGCCTGTTCTGTGAGTTGAATACTCTGCATAGTTCAGGTAGAATAGATGAAATAATATTGCATTTATAGAGATAGGAAAACTCAATCTGTTCATTCCGATTTCCCTTACCACATTCACAACATTCTACTCAATCGTTTTGTTCAGTGTAGTGTGAAATAGCTTGATAATTGCTCATTCCTCACTCTCCACACTTCGTTTAGTTCACTCACGAGTGTGCGCTCTCTCTGGCACACCCGCTCTCTCTTTCTCTCTTTCCCACTCTCTCTCTCGCTGCCTTGGCTCGCGCTGACTCGCTCACTTGCGCTCTGCCTGCTCTGCTCTGCCTCTGCCTCTGCTGCTGCTGCTCACTTTCAAGATGGAGGCGCTCAGCGTATGCTGACTCTTTTACACTTGCCTGCGCCAGAGCAGGCCGGCAATAACAATGGGGCGTTGCCATTTGGCGCAAACAAAAAATGTCGTGTGGGGAGTGGAGCGGGGGGCGTGGCCAGCATTGCAAAATTTCATATAAATTGTTGGAAAAACGAGCTATAATTGCCATCATTACGGAGTGTTGAGCCAGCTGAGGAGCGGATGAGCTGAGGCGGCACTTCATAATCAACTTGGCAGCAGAGGAGCCCCTGCTCTGCCTTCGTCTCTGTCTCCGTGTCTGGTCTGGCTGGCCAGGTTGCCTTCTGGCACATCATTAGAGCAGCAATTAAGGAGGCAGTTTGCTGCCTGTGAGTGACATGCACAGGCAAGTGAAGGACTACACTGTCTCCTCCACTGCCTGCTCTACCTTCTCTGCCTACTCTACCTCCTCTACCTCTTCTGTCTCCTCTGCCTGCTCTGTCTTCATTGATTCCTCTGTCTTATCTATCTGCTCCTCTGCCTCCACTTGGCTTTAAGTCCGTCGCCAAATCGATAAACTTGTTTGATATTCAATTGTTATGGATATAAATGATATGGGCTATTTCTTTTTATAACTTGCTCACTCACTCCCCCCTCGCCCCTCACTAATGTGCACATAATGCATTTTCTATATGAAGTACAGCCATTTTGGGGGCAGAGTTTAGGGTTGCCGCATTCTATGTGCTTTTTATGGGCTCATCAATGGAACGTGTGAGTGTTGCAGACTGTCTGATGGATTACTAAGTGATCTTTAAGCTGTCATTTTGGATTTAAGTTCCTTTAACGAAGTAGTTACAATTCCCCTCCCTCTTTCCCACTCTCTCTTTCTCTCTCTCTTTGTTTTGTTATCATTCTCAACTCTTGCACTCTCAACTTTTGTTTTGTCTGCGTTCCTAATTTGAACTATTCACCTATGCCAAGGTAAACAATGCCAGCAGTAAGAAAAGAACTGCAGACACACAAAGGGGGTACAGTGGAAGAGGGGGAAAGGGGGAGGGGGGAAAAGTGGTAGCTAAGTTTATAACATGTAATGTTCGGACAGCCGGAAAACTGTTCACTAACAAGAAACGTGCTAAAGTGTATTTTCTTTGGCCACGTACGCGACTCGAACTCGAACACAAACTCAAGCTAGAAATGAAGCCAAAACTAGCTTGAAATTAGTGCAGCGGGGATTGCGACTGATTGCTGCATGATGCTCCACCAGTTGTTGTTATTGTTGTTGTTGTTGTTATTGTTGTTCTTGCTGCCCTTTTCTATTTTATTTTCATTATACGATATTTATCTACTCATCCACGTGCATTTAACTGGCATTTACAAGAGGGGAGCAGGAGGAGAGCCAAGCAGGTCGTAAGCTTGGCCAACAGCCAAGGTGGAGAGGGAGAAGAGAGAGGAAAGGAAGGAAGAGGGAGGGCAGGGAGAAGGAGAGAAGGGAATCCAAGTGCAGTATGATTTCTGTTGTGCTGCAAATAGTTTACATTATTTAACAAACAACAGAAGGGCAGACAAGGCAGACAGTACAAAGCAGAATAAAGGATAGAGTAGAAAGTGGGGGAAGGAAGGAGAAGAGAAGTGATGGAGGAAGAGGGAGTCACGTGTCAGGGGTCGCTCTGCTGCTGTTTCCGTTTGATTTTGACCAAATTGTTGCGCAAATATGCGCAAGAGAGAGAGAGGTGCCCGCCAAAAATGGTATATAGTTTATACTTAGTGTTGATGAATACTTGCTAAATTCAGCTGGCTATATCAACCAATTCCCCTTGCCAGCCTCTCTTCCCTTTCCACCCCCCTCCCCTCTAATAAGCAGTCTAATCAGTCTTCAAGCTCAGACATAAATTGTCGCATATGTCGCTGCAATTTGGCTTTGTGGTCGAATGGGCGTGCCAGCCAACCTTCCCCTCCTCCTCCCCCCCACCCATTCTACACCTCTCTTCACCCTTGAGCCACCCTCTAGCCACCCCTTTTGCAGTGCTGCTAATTCATCCGATAAGTGAGCAATAATGCCATAAAAATTCTTGACGCCAGCGAAATTTGGGAAATTCTCTAGAGCAAACAAAACGTTTCCGGGGGTTAACCTGGCGGACGGAAGCAGGGTGGAGTATAAGGGGGTAGCCAATTTAAAGTCTAACGATTTGTTTAGCCAGCTAATTTGACAAGATTTGCAAACATTTTAAAACAACGAAAGCAATTGAAAGCGCAGACAAGTTGGGATTGCCTGCAAAGGGCAAGAGGGAGAAGGGAAAGGCATTGCGTTGTCGTTAATCACACGCCCACTGTATGAGATGCCACGCCCACTGTGTTGCGGCGCGCACACACCCGGACATGCAATTGATAATTGAATAAATATTTATGTACAAATAATTGGCATTAAATTGCGTTATCAATAAATAATTTTTACAGTCGAGCGCTGATACGAACTGCCAGAGATACAAATAGATACAGATACAGATACGGATGCAGATAATGCTGCAGCTACAGTTGCAGTTGCTGTTGCTGTTGCTGTTGCAGTTACATTTGCGAATTGCTGCAGAGTGCGCTGTTCGTGTTTAAGCATTGGCTAATTATGTTGACTGAGTTGCGGTCAAACGGAGTCTCTCAATCACGTTGACTTTATTACAAATACCCTATAAATGTGTGCATAAGGATTGTCATTATGTAGCAAGCAAAAGTGGCTATAGGAATACTGAGAGACTACGCGTTTTCTCTTGTTGGCGAAAACAGACTGATGTTATTGTTCTCCTTCTTATTCTTACTGTACAGAGTATGTTAGTGTTAATGTTTACAGAGTGTGGTGGCTTATAGATATATACAGATTATGTTAATGTTAATGTTTACAGAACATGGATGCTTATATTTGGATGTATACAGAGTATGTTAATGTTGTGTACAGATATGGGCTATAATGTTATGGTGCTTAGCTGCTACACGAGTATATGTATGTATGTTACAAATTCAGAAACAGTTAACATAGTCTAAATATCTGGAGAAAACTCAGTATATAATATAGTAGAAATATCGATAGTAAACCATGGTGAGTTGCCAGCCAATAGGTACTATATTATTATTGGTAATTGAGGTTGGAATAAAAACTTCTGCTTCATACATACGTGTATAATCGAATTGGCTTTGCTCTATGCTTAGAATGGATCTTCTATATCAGTTAAGGATGAACTAGATAGTAGCACGTTATAGAAAGGACCAGAACTGAGAGACTGTACAGGGTATATACAATTATAATTGAATATTATCATATTTTATCGAATATTATCATGTGAATGTTATCATATATATAATTGAATATTACCAACTCTGAGTTCCGCTTGGCTTTCTTCATTGCCTGGAATGTACCTATTATGTCAACTATTGATGTACAAGGCTCTGTACAGGCATCTATTTTGTCATCCTTGGACATACTAGGGTATGCTACGCTCTCTACAGGGCATTCTATAGTCACTCTACTTCAGCCAAGCATCTCTTACTGCATTTTTGATGTAATTTGCAATGCAAAGTGCAGTTCAATTCATGATTGATTACTTGTTCAGTTGCAGTTGCAGTTGCAACAGTTGATGAGGCATGTAAGCACAGTGTCTGCAAGAGGAAGGGGGGAAGCCCTTTAACTGTGGCTAGCCATGAACAAGCTATGCTATAATTACCTGACATGCTTCAAATATAATAATTCCTTATAATATTGCCCTCTCCAGAGTGTCCTATCTATGGCACACACACTTGAGTCACTCCTCGCGCACTCACTTCATATGCCTAGAGTCAGCAGCTCTTTAAATTTTAATTATAAATCAACTAGACATTCGCTTCGAGTGCACACACACACATACACACACACACAGGGGGGAGGGGGCAGAAATGGTGGAGATAATAAAGTAAAGTAAATTTCATTTATTGACACAAAATTTTAATTCATTTGCAACATTGGAAATACTTTTAACGTATGTGTGCGGTCATGCCACGCCCCCCCTGCCCCCTACCACTGCTTGATTTCTGTCCACTTTTGATAAAGTTTATAATTGAGTTGTGTTTTTTTCATTAAGTGCGCGAATTGATTTGCTTTTTACTGTTGATTTTTTGTTGGAGCTTCGCGCACAGCGCAAACTTATTAAAAACTGATAAATGATTTTTATTGAATTTCATTTTTCGATCACACACACACGCACAGCGATGCGTCAGTATGGGTTGCCAGTATCAGATGGTCTATATGCATATAGTCAGGAAAGTATTGCAAGAATGGGGGCAGCTACTGCGAAAGCCTTGAAGACGATAATGTTTCTGGGGAGTACTGGGGCAGTTTTTTATTTACGCATGTCGTAGCATCGATAAGCGAAGGATTTAAAGAGGAAATCGCAGAGTTAAGTGCCCCCAGATGGCAGAAGGTATAGGTAGCAACTTGAGTGTGCTAAGCGATCACTAAACGTTTGCAGATTATTTCAATCACAAGATTCTTTCTTTACGATTAGATTGAGAGCGATAGTGAGGCAATATGTAGAGGTGAGCACTATGGAATATGGAGTACTTAGAGTCTTATATGCCTTTGGGGCACTAAACTTACTTGAATTGAATTGAAATTTGAAGCAGAGCTAGATACTATGGTCAGTTAACTAGATGTCGAAGTTGCAAAGTTTTATCTTTTATACATTGCTGACAAATCGAATTGAAAAATTAAGTTATTGTTTTGCAGGGGCGGTGGGCGTGGCAGCCAACATTTGGCATACATTTTAGCTGCTCAGCATTGAGAGGAACCCTCATGCTAAATTTGTTATGTCTAGCTTTAATAATAACTGAGATCTGGATGATCATACGTACAGACAGAAGGACGTGGCTCAATAGACTATGCTGCTGATCCTGACTTTGTGGGAGCTGCCACGCCTCTTTCTACCTATGACACACCTTAGCAAAAAGAAGCGTATAATGGTATCTGGTAGCTGCCTACAGGGCATCTGGCAGTCTGGAAGATACCCTTTAATTCCTTCTTTAGCCACAATATTCGGCAGCTCTTAATAATATTTGTATTAATATTTTGAGACTGCACTTATCTTTAGCTGCACATGCATACATTTATATATAGATATATCTGTGTGTGTCTATATGCAACTATATCTGTATCTGCGTTTACTATATATATGTATCTGTATCTGTAACTACGTCTCAGTCGCAGTCGCTTTCGCGGTCGCGTCTTGCTGCGCTGCACAAATAAAGTTGCCTCATTAGGCGCAGCGCAAACAAATATCATCAAGACCATCAGGGGCAACAGGCAGCAGGCTGAGGCAGTGAGCCAGTGAGCCAGTGAGGCAACCTGGCGGGGC
Source organism: Zaprionus vittiger (assembly GCA_018904025.1). Lineage (NCBI taxonomy): Eukaryota > Metazoa > Arthropoda > Insecta > Diptera > Drosophilidae > Zaprionus > Zaprionus vittiger. The sequence continues at coordinate 446,029 of JAEIFQ010001142.1, read as the reverse complement.
ACAGCTCGAGCTGGAGTTGCATAGTGAGCAAGAGGAAGAGCCAGAAAATCTGTAGCAATGCGCGGCAGTTGTTTGCTCAGATACATTTGCTGTCGAAGCAGCAGTTGTTGTTGCTGTTGTTGCGACAAAGTTTTTTAACCTTTTGCTGCTCAGCTCGGGATAGCGCCAGGCCAATCTGGTAGGGAGCACGAGCTCGAGCAGCTCGAGAAAGGTAAACGCGAGTCGGAGAGAGAGGGATAGATAAGGCAAGAGAACCTTTTGGCTGCCTGAAAATCGCATTTTGATTTGTGTTCCGTGTTTGAACAGATACCCGATATGCCAGAGAGAGAGAGAGGGAGGGAGAGTGAGAGAGGGTTGTGGGTTGCGGGCTGCGGCTGGTTACGAGTTACTCAGTCACATTTACCGTATTTGTGTGTGTGTTTGAACTGCATTCGGTAATTATTTGCTTTGTAAATTCAATTGCCAGATAATGATATTGCTATCTGCGGCTTGAAGTATCTTGTATCTGTATCTGTGTATCTTTGTGTATCCTCGGGTATCCTGCGCTGCCTTGTCTGCCTATCAATATTTTATTTACGACTTGTTTGTTTTCCATTCTCATAATTTATTATCTGTTTTCACTTTTGCCTGCCTGCTCTACCTCTTGCTTTCTCTACTCTTCTCTTCCCCTATATCTCTCTTCTTCTCTCTCTCTGATTGTCTTCTTTGACGTCTATTATGATGGATTAATTTTCAATTATTGAAAACAGTTGCCCAGCTGCTTATCATTCTCTCCAGCGTCCTATTACCCTACCTTATCTCTCACTTCCCCCTGCTTTCTTCTCTCTCTGCCTGGCCTTCCCCCTCTCCTTGTACTACTCTTCACCCTACCCCTCCCTCTCCTACTTACCTGTTGGCATCACCAACAATCAAATTTCAATTAATTCAGTCGCAGGTTTCGCTGCCTAATCAGCCTATCAGGGAGAGCAGATAACGCCAGCGATTCGCGCGGCTATATAGAAGAAAAATTAATAGAAATTTGTTTAAAGCCGTTTACCGTTAAATTGCACTTTAAGCGGCGTTGTGTCACTCGAGCCTGCGCAATCTAATCGACGCCTTCAGTCTGCGATTTAATTTATATAATCAACGTGTTTTCATAATTAAAAAATATTAAAATTGTTTATTGTACATTCCCAAAGAGTTGATATCGATAACAGCACCCCCTGCCCCTCAACCTCTGCCTGCCCTCCCCCTCTTTTCACACCTCTTGTGTGGTGTGTTTTATGGCCACCATTCGGTCAGTCTGATTGGTTTGTGGTGCCTTCCTTCAGTCACATCCATCGCCATCGGCTTCATCGTTCTTCTTGCTGCTTCTTATCGCGGTCTCCTCCACTTTGTGGCACTCTAATTGGAATTGCATTGAAATTGATTGATTCGCTCGTAAACGAAGGCACAGTTAACCGGTCCGGGTTGTTTGTTAATCGTTTTATTTCGGTCGGAATTAAAGTTATCTGGGTTATTTCTGTGTGTAGTTGTATTGCTTGATTTGTGCGCTCTCAAGTGGGGATCGCAGAGCAGCCAAAGGTTTCTTGCGGTTCTATGAATTGTGAAAGACTTGAACGTTAACTGCTTATCCAATAAATAACTGATATCACACACTAACTATTGTGGAGATAATCCTTTAATGTTTTTTAATTATTTATTACGCTATTTTCAATTTTCAACAATTTGCTCCCTTAGCTCTCTTTAACTCTCTCCCGCTCCTTTTGCGTTATGCAACACTATGCTATCGATAGATAAACTTACAATAGTGTATCGACTAAGCTCACTGTTAAGACTTAACATAATAGAGCATAACTTAACATTATATATATTTCACTATATACATTTGCATACGTCACGTAGGCAACGGCGTTGCTTCGCTTTCCCACGTTCTTAATTAGCTTCAACAATGCGAGAAAAAGAGGAAGCGATGGAGAAAGGGAGGCAGGGACTGAGTAAATAGTTTCGCGACAGCATTTAGCAGTGTCAACAGCGTCGGGCGCCTACAAAAAATATAAAAATAAATAATAAATATGCCAAAAAATATGCGTATTAATCTCCATTAAAAGGGAATCTCAATGAATTCTCACTTGACGGGCACAAAGTGGCGCCATCAGCTGCCAATCCTCCTCAACTTGATGTCGACTGCGACGTTGACTGCGCAGCTACCGCACTTACGCGTCGCGACTTGTACTTACATTCGCAATAATTCGAAGGCAAACAAATGCCAAAAATGCTTAGAGAAAATCATTTTATGCCTCACCCTGCCACGCCCCCCGCCTGGTCCCCGTCTTACCACAGCGAGGGCGACGCCACAGCGCAAACATTTTAGTCGCCCAAAACGCTAATGGGTAAACAGAAGGCGACAGCAGCAGCGACGACGACGACTGCGGCGAAGATCCAAAGCTGCAACTCGCGTTGAAGTTGGAGTTGCGCGCGTTTTTGGGCGCGTTTAAAAACGCGAGCGCGTCCAAACTATCGCACGGAAACGGGCACTCAGCAAATCTGTTGATTAGCGTAGGGTCTCTGCATTGCAGGCATAGATTGGTTTGGTTTTCCCTAGATAAGATTCCCGCAGTCCCCTTTGATTTATCAATCGGTACCACATCGAGCTATCAAGATGGTATTAAGCTCTAATCATAGACGTTGATTTACCAGGCATCGTACTGCCTTCAGGCCTGCTACGGCTATAAATAAAGCATTACGGGCTCGTATATAATCCAATATATAAGGTATGTACGAGGGTCGTTTGATAAGTCCGTGACTTTTTGAATAAAATATATTTTTTTCGTCAAAGAAGCGTTTTATTTCTCAACATAATCTCCTTTTAGCTCTATACATTTAGTCCAGCGTTTTTCCAATTTTTTTATTCCTTCCAAATAATAGGTTTTCTCAAGGCCCTCAAAATAGTCGTTTGTTTCTGTGATGACCTCTTCATTTGACCCGAATCTCTTACCGCCGAGCCATTTCTTCATGTTTGGAAACAAAAAATAGTCACAGGGGGCTAAATCTGGAGAATATGCTGGATGGGGTAGCAGTTCGTAGCCCAATTTATGAAATTTTGCCATGCTGACTACACACGTGTGCACCCGTGCATTGTCCTGATGGAACAGCACTTTTTTTTTCGCCAAATGCGGTCGTTTCTGCTTCAAATCAATATCGAATCTGTCCAAAAGCTCTGAATAATATTCGCCGGTGATCGTTTTACCCTTTTCAAGGTAATCGATGTGAATGATACCTTGTGCATCCCAAAAAACTGTGGCCATGACCTTGTTGGCCGACAGACCCACCTTGGCCTTCTTTGGTGCACGTTCACCCGGAGAAACCCACTGTCTTGATTGTTCTTTGGTCTCTGGTGTGGTGTGGTGGATCCATGTTTCGTCTACGGTAACGAAACGGCGCAAAAATTCGTTTGGATTGCGGTTGAACATCGCCAAACACTCCTTTGAAATGGTCACACGGTTGCGCTTATGGTCGTGTGTGAGCAATCGCGGCACCCATCGCGCGGAAAGCTTTTTCATGTCCAAATATTCATGTAAAATGTGATGTACCCGTTCAGTTGAGATGCCTACAGCCTCAGCTACCTCACGCACTTTCATTCTCCGATCATCCAATATCATTCCATGGATTTTGTCGACGATTTCTGGCATGACGACCTCTTTTGGGCGACCTGAACGTTCGGCATCACTTGTACTGGTACGACCACAACGGAACTCAGTAAACCATTTCTTAACCATTGAAATTGATGGTGCAGAGTCCCCATAATATTTATCAAGTCTTTCCTTGGTTTCGGTGATGGATTTTTTACGCAAAAAATAATGCTTAATTAGCACACGAAATTCACTTTTTTCCATTTTCGTTAAAATTCACGAGATCGTCTGCTTTCAATGCCTATAAAACGCAAACCAAAAACCGCAGCTTTCTCAAAATTTTACAGTCAGCTGTTAATCGATAACTGCTGACAGGAGCAGTGTTGTATTTAGAGCAGGTGCGCGGCAAATACAAAAAGTCACGGACTTATCAAACGACCCTCGTATTATTATTAGCAACAATTGCAATTATTACGACTCTTTAGACTTCCATTTGATTTGTGTACTGCGATAAGAGAGAGAGAGTGAGGGAGACAGATAGATTGGGCGTGGAGTGGAGTGACAAATCTGTTTACTCGAATCAAGTTTCGGGTTCCCAATTAACACTTGTACTTGTCTCTGTATCATCGCTATATCAGCTGCGATAGCTGTGCCATTTCTCGTAAAGTGATTCAATTATTGATGAAACGATACTTGGCTTGGCTTCCTTATAGACATTGTGTCACCATTGATTAGCCACCTGGGGGGAACAGTACATGATGAATGACATTGACAGCACTATAGCTCAAGTATTACTAAGGGCAGCAGAGTTGTTTGACGTCAACCCAAAGTCCAGTGGCTTTGCCTCTTCCGCTTAATCATGATTCCGATTCCAATTTCGTGCGATATCTATCAGGAAGTGATATTTGTACGGGTCAGGGCATAATAATAGGTCGATGGGTAATAGAAAGAAGTGAGTTGCCCTAAATTGATCGAGTGATATGCTGAAGTAGTAGTAAAAACTATTACTTGAGTATCCACTGACTATCGGTTGACTATCGCTATTAATTTCCTTTGATTGTTGCTTGTAATTGATTAACTATCACTTAAGTATTAACTATCAGTTTAGTATTTGTTGACTATCGGTTGTTCATTACTTCGCTCACTATTGACTATCGATTGACTATCGCTTGCCTTTTAATACTCTCTCTTATAACTATCAACTGGAGTAATTGACTGCCACCTAGGTATCTATTGGCTATCGTTTGCCTTTACAATCACTGTGCCAGCTAACTATCGTAAGACTATCGATTGAATATTGTGTAGCTGAATATTAATGGAGTATTTTTTAATATATCACTTGTCTGTCGCATTCCTTTGGCGTCTGACTATCTTTTGACTTTACTAGCAATGAAATAGCTTACTATCGATAAACTATCGCTGGACTATTGGCTGACTGTCGCCTTTCTATATTTACAAGCTCTTAAACTATCACTTGCCACTGGCCTCCTTTGCACAATGTCAGCGGAGTACAAATCTCTCTCTACCCGTCAGTCTCCACTCGCCAGTCCCCACTCGGCACTCTCCATTCGCCACTCGCCACTTGCACACAACTCTCCACTCTCCACTCGTTGCTGAGCACTCGAGTTGGAGGCAAACAAGCCGCGTTTAATGATGACCATTAGCCACTGTTGAGCGGCTACCGTTTAGAGTCAACACACTCCACTCGCCAATCCCCTCGCACTTTGCCAGCTACCTGTGGATGTTCAACTTGGAATTTTTGGCTGTGCCGGCTTACGGGCGCAATTCGCTTTGTTGTGCAAATTGTAGGCGCAACGGATGACGCTAATGGTCATTAATGATCGCTCGATATTTACTGACGCAAGCCGTTGACCGACTTGTGATACGCCCAGACTATGTTCGATACACGATTCACGTGTGACTCACAAACGGCGTGGAGGGGGTACGAGAGGGTACTCACGGAGGGGGGGTACTCATAAAACCATCGACCATCGATTAAGCTGATTAAACTGCGTGCAGATATTGAGTTTACAGAAGGGAGAAACCTCAAGATAATAATTGTACATTTATTTCATTTTATAAAGTGATTGTAGCCACTGTAAAATATTGGGTTGACCGAAAAGAAACCGGTGATCATATGTTCATGTATGGTTGATTGTGGTATATTTAACTTCTCTCCAATCTCACGCTCAGTTACATGGCGATCCGAAAGATTAAAGCCTTGATAACGTCATCATCAACTGCACTTGGCCGACCTGAACGTGGCTTGTTTTTGAGTGAAAAATCTCCCAAACGCAATTTGACAAACCAATCTGAGCTGCATTTTTCTTTTACGGAAATAATAAAGTAAAATATGACGAAAATGCTCCTTTGTGGGCTCTATATTAAAATTTCCGCCAAACAAACATATATAAACATAATTAAGCTCGCTTTTTTTCTAAAGCAAGTTAAAAGTGCCAGCTGATAGCTGACAAAAGGTAGAATGCAATAACAGATTCATAAGCCGTTCAAAAAAATTGTCAAAAATTGTATGCAAAATTACCGGTTTCTTTTGGGTCAACCCAATATTTATACTAGCTCTAAAGGAATGTCAAATTCGAGTCGAATTAACAATTCGTTATCAGTTATCAGAAAAGAAGGCAGGGTAGTATTATTAGATAGCTATCATAAATAATACGGGATACCTTGACTACCGTCTAGGCCCATCAATTGGCAGTGACAAGGCTTTGCCACATGCTACTTGTGTAACGACAAATCAATGCACTTGCCAAAGACCCCCGTCTTAATTTACAACTAATTGTCATATGACCGAATCAGGCGAGCACTATCAATGGTGTATAATTTATAGTCCAGGGGGGATTTGCACACCCAGTTAAGATCCCCGCAGCACCGTGCAGCCCCGTCTAATTGCATGCTAACTGTACTTAAATATCTTTATAATTGACGCCAGTGGGTGTCGTAAAACGCATCGCGGCGTAATACCAGTAGGAGTATCTATTCCTCGTAGTGTCCCGTAGATACCTACGACTATCTATGGCCGTGTTTGAGCAGGCTTACTCCCCCCAGATGGGGAAGGGGCGGGGCAAGTCTAGCGAACACCACCCGCAATAAAAAGCATTTATGTTATTTGTCGAGTTTATCGCGCTGCCTCAGTGGCAGAGTGAGAGACCTACGGGGTCTCTGTGCCTAATTAAACTGCTGCTTTATCGACTTGTAACGATCGTTCGAATGTTGCGTTTATGATTTTCAAATACCAGTAGCCCCATAGTTCCCCCTCCCCCCTCGTTGCACCCCATGTCGTATATTTCAGATTGCCTATTTACTTGATTTTTATATACCATTTCGATGGCTGTCCCCCCCTAGAAGAGAGAGAGAGAGAGAGAGGGTGTCGGAGCTGAGCGCCTAAAGTGATTGTGATTGTGATTGCAACGGTAAACAGCAGAGTCAAAAGCACAAAACGGCAAACACAAACATCCGATAAAGAAGAGAGGGAGAGACAGAGAGAGAGAGAGAAGACTCCGAAGCCGTAGCCGAAGCCTCCATTGGGCTAAGAGGCAAACAGAAGCCAAATGAGCTTGTCCCGCGGACCGGAAACACCGCGTCAGGTGGCAGTGAGGTGACAGTGATGGCATCTCCTACTACTCTCTTGCTCTTCTCCGACTCATCGTCGGCTAGTCTAATCAAAGCCAAGTGGCCGCTGCTTGAGCTGCAACTGTAGGGTCTTGCAACGGCGATCAAAAGAGGCCGATAGCAAGCGTACCGTGCTGTGTCGTGCCGTGCCGTGCAGAGCCTCTCTTTGGGTCAAACAAACGTTTTAAGGTGCCTTAATCCAAAGTGGCTACTGAGTTGCCTAGTTGCAGGTACTCACTCCTCTACTCACTCTACTCATTCATTCTGCAGGCGAGTAAACACTTCTGGCATTTGGTCAACAACACTTTGACAGAGCTACCGATCCCTCACTCTCTCTCTCTCTCTCTCTCTCTCTCTCTCTCTCTCTTTCACTCACTCTCGCTGTCTTCTCATGATCTCAGGCATCAAACTCGCATTGCTGTCAATCTCCTGTGGCAAATAAACTCGAGTGCCTCATTGGCAAATATGCAAACATTTGCTCTCCGCTTATTAAGTGAGTAACAGCGGTCAGCGACTGATCAGCATCAGCTTCGGTATATCTCCCTACAGTGGCATCGCCAGCGGCATTTCCATCATTCCCTCTCACTCACACTGACTCATTCATGCATCTGTGCATGGCGAACTGTTTGCTTTGGCTGTTTAATCGCTTTAATGGCTAGGCAATTAACATATTTTCATTCCCAACACAAATGCATATATAAAATGTTGCGAAAATATGCGATACTCCCCATTGTGCGTTGGTGTGGCCACACCTAATTTGAAAGTTAACCGCCAAGCAGCGCCATCTATTGTTCGCTGCAAACATATACATTGCCAGTAAAATGTATCGATTGGTTCTGAAATGTTTAAAACTGTGGTTTCGCCAAAAACATAAAGCTGCTTGCTTTTTGATTTAAAAAAGATGTATTTCGTTATTCCCTCATTATTTTGGCGCAATTAAGAATTGTAAATTGAAAAAGAAATGAGGTTATTTGAAAAAATAAAATTAGTTTGCTTTTTATTTCGTTAACAGGATTCTGCTAAGTAAGCAGTAAATTTCTTGGTTCGCTTCCATTACAGTGTAATTCCCAAGACACGATCCCATTTGTTTCCCGCATGTGTGACGAATTTGTTTTATTTATTTATTATTTGTATTAAACGAATTCGCCCTGCCCCCGCATTTCGTCATTCAATAGCCAACTAAATATATAATAATATGTGTTCACTGCTTAGTGTTCAGCATTATATATAAGAACCAGGTAGGACTAGTTCACCGTTCAGCCGTATCGATATGCCGATAACAATGTTAACTGACAATAAGAAAAACCACAATCAGTTTACTTATTTTGTTTATAAAAACCCCATTTAATTGAATCCAAGCATGTGTTGAATGTGCACTACTTTCATTATATGTCACAAAATTGCAGCCTGGCTGTGCTGCATCCACTTTCATTCTATTACAATAAATACAACAGTATCGTATTATTACTTTAAAACTGTCCCAGCGCCGTTGGCTGACCGGTGTGTACAGAGCTAACATTTATAAAATGTTATTTAAACAGTAACTACTCTTGTTACCACACCCCGTGGCGGCCCCCACGGCTCCGTTGCGCTTACTAACTAAACAATTGCATGTGAGACACACGGCACAGATCGGCCCAGATAGCAACAACATTAACATATTGTATCGTCGTTGTTGTTGTTGTTGTCAATGCATTCCGTCTGAAACTGCTGCCGTGGCTAGTTTGGATTTTGTTCGCCTTACTCCTTGGACGCCATGTGTCCGACCAGATTACTTGTGATCTTCTCGATTTTCTTCAGGTCGGGCATGTTCTCTGCTTTGTACTGCACGCACTGCAAGCAACAACAATAAAGTTAATAGAGATTTTTGCATTTCTCTTTGATTTTTGGTACCTTGACATTGTCCGTCATCTTAAGGAGGATGTGGCCCTTGGAGTGTACGTATTTCATGGTGTAGCGACAGTTCTGTGGATTCGCCATGTACATGTTCTCGGCGGCAATTTCGAAGTCTTCCCAGTTCTTAACAAAAACCATGTTAATTTTTAATTTTTGTTAAATGCAAAATAGAAACAACTCAGCTGCGAAAGCGAAATTCACCAACAACAACAACAACAGTTAGTTAAACGTCAAAAGACAGCGTGTCGACAATATCGATATATCGATATCTAGATTTGTGCGATGTTTTTTGATTAGTTGCGATATATCGCGCACACACACATATCGTTACACGTTTACCAGCACTGGAGTTATTCTTTTTCATTCATCACGAAAATCGTTCACTCGCCTGCTATTTTCTCAATATTTATGGCAAAAATGTGCTAAACGGACGGTGTTTTTATTATAAGAGTGCATAAATCGAATGACTAGTTACGCGACAATGTGTTGGTTATAAAAGATAAATGCGGCACGTTGCGGAAATATGGCAAATACGTACGCGAAAATATGAAAAATGAAATCTAGTCAAAAATACGACGCAAATGGAGGGGGAAAGAGGGTGATGGCCAAACATAGCCAGAGCGAAAAACGCAAATAAGTGACACGCAGAGAGGACAAGCAGATAATGCAATTGAATTATAAATAAGCAAGCTGAAAGCAAAATAATATAATATAAAAGCAACGTACAAACGAATTTGTTGACGAGCTACGCACACAACAAAAATCCAACTGAATACTTCGTGTATATGTGTATGTTTCTGTGTGTGCATGTGTGGGTGCAGTACACACAGTAGTTTTTGTTGTTTGGGGTTGATATCTGCATAACGCGTGACGTGTGACCCCCCAAACACACTCACACAAACGCACCAGCCACCCACACACACACACGGACACCAAAGCAGACGCAGCCACCCAGGCTGTAATGCACTAATAGGAAATCGCCTTCAAGAGCAGCCGCAAGAGACTCAAACCAACACAAACATGATGGACAACGATGACACAATGCTCAATAACTGCGGCCCTCAGTCCGGCGCTGAGACGGTCTACGGCACCGAGGACAACAATATGGTCATGTCCGAAAAGGTAAGCTGTTGCCAAGTGATTCATGCTCCTCCTCTAGTGATAAGACAATCATATTTTTATGTATGAATGTATGAGTATGAGTTGTTTTTCAACACTGACAAGATAAATCGAAGGCAGGAAGTGCTGGAGATATCACAGTTACAGTTATGTCTGCCTATGCATGACCCTTCTCTATTGCTTTCTCGCTCTGGCTTGTTTATTATGCATCAGCTGACTCCGTTCGCGAGTCATTGACATTCACAAGTGCCGAAAAAAGGCTGACCAAAAGGAGAGCAAAAGAGAGAGAAAGAGAGGGAGAGAATAGAAATCAATAAAGAGTGCACTGCCTCACGCAATCTGTCTGCTTGCTTGCTTTCCTATAAGCGGTTTCAGTTTATTTTTAAGTGCCTTTTCCCCTTTCGTCATTCCGTCTCTCCCTCCCTACCCCCGCCTGCGTGTGCCATTTTCTGACAATCAAAGCAGCGTCATTGATTTTTGCACTTTATCAGCTTCGCCGCAAGGTTTTAATTACTGCCTCCCTCTTACCCCCTCTATGTAAATACGACTGTGACATGAGCTCATCGAGAACGACCAAGCTGTGTCCTCAAAAAAACTCTTCAAACCTCCACCTGCTCGATAACTACTTGTTAATTGTGTTTATAAAGCTGCAAGACCCACCTCCCCCTTCCCCTCTTACCCTCATCATTGATAAGCCAACTCAATTTCAATTCATTCATGCGATTCCATCACAGTGCGTGCTCGATAAAGTAAAACCATTCAAAAATTCAAAAAGAAATTAAGAAACTTCAATTAAACTATTTTTAAATGTAAAAGTAAATTAATGAAACTTTGCTTTATATTCATACACATTATAATGACTAATGAATAATTGTTTTTACTATGAGAGAGCGTGCACTGTTCTTGTTGTTGTTGTTGCTGAGTAATAAAACTGGTTTAACTTCAACAATGTGTTGAAATGGTCTCTATGCATGATTAACTGGCCTTATAAGTATGTATGTTGAGTCCAACCTTGCTTTATGGCAGCATTTTTGGAGGTATTTGAAATGCGGAAAAACAGTTGGGGTGTTCCCTTACAGCTGAATTAATCAAGTGTGGCGCTTAAGCTGTTATTATATTTATAATTTATGTTTATTTACATTATATTGTAATCGCTTTCATGCTTAACATTTAATTTCTCACTTTCATTTCATGTTTGTTTTGGTTTTTGGCAATAATTATTTATGTTTTTTTTATGTTTTCATTCATTGAACTTAATTTAATTTTGTTTGATTAAATCCTGGTTTTTTATGTGTCCTTTTCTCTTCTTTTTCTTTCTCTTTCAGAATGAAGAGGTTGTCAGCATCGTGAGTTTTTTAATCTCTTGTCTAAATTATTAAATTATTCGTAATGTTGCACCTTAATTAACTGCACGAAATCTTTAATTTGTTTGTCTTTTCATGTTTCTCTCTCTCTCTCTATATTCTCTCTTGTAATTTTGTTACGCCTTGAGTTTTATTTTATATGTTTTTCCACTAACCGCAAATGGCATGGGAAGTTTTTAACTTTGACCTTTCAGTACTTGCCTTGTCTCTTACCTAACTTTACTTTGGGATCGCCTTAAGGCAACTTGAGGCATGACTTGCGTTTTTTCACAGCGCTTTCATCAACAGTTTTCATTCACAAAACTGCCCGACTATGCCTGGAGTTAGTTGATCCATTAAGTTGTGACTTTTAACTCTGTTTTACTGTCTCTCTTTTAATCTAACTTCTGTCTGTGTGTGTTGCGCCTTGTTGCCTGGGTTGATTGTTGCACTCACTTCCTAATCTCTATCTCGATCTGCAGGTGCAGCAGCTGGCGGGTAGCATTTATCAGGAGTTCGAGCGAATGATCAATCGCTACGATGAGGATGTGGTGAAGAACCTAATGCCGTTGCTGGTGAACGTGCTGGAGTGCCTGGATGCCTCGTATCGCATCAATCAGGAACAGGATGTAGAGGTGGAGCTGCTGCGCGAGGATAATGAGCAACTGGTGACACAATATGAGCGTGAGAAGAGTGCGCGCAAGCAGTCGGAGCAAAAGGTGAGCGACACCAAGGAAGGTGGAAATCATAACTAATGATAACTTCTCACACTTCTATAGTTGCTCGAGGCAGAGGATTTGGCCGAGCAGGAGAACAAGGAGCTGGCTAGTCGCCTGGAATCTTTGGAGAGTATTGTGCGCATGCTGGAGCTGAAGCACAAGAACAGTGTGGAGCACGCGAGTCGCTTGGAAGAGCGGGAGACGGACCTGAAGAAGGTAAGGCGCAAAGAAATTCCAGTAGTAGATCTTTAATTGAAACTATTTTCTTATTGAACAGGAATACGCACGTCTGCATGAGCGCTATACGGAGTTGTTCAAGAACCATGTGGACTACATGGAACGCACCAAAATGCTGATGGGCTCGACGCATTCACAGATGAGCAACGCCTCCGATCGCATGGAGGTGAGTCGCGCCCGTTTGAATCCCGTGGCGCGCAGCTCTGGCCCAGTATCATATGGCTTTGCGTCGCTGGAGAACTCTGTCATGCTGGACACGGAGACAATTTGCAGTGTGGGCAGTCAGTCTGATGACTCCGGGCCACCGTCGCTGCAAAATGAGCTGGACACCTTGGCTGGCACCATGGAGCGAGGTGCGGCAACGGACACACTGCAACAACAGAATCAGGCAACATCGCCACAGAGTCCGGATCTAAGTCCCGTTGTGCCAAACGTGCCTGCAAATGGTAGGTGGAGGCCACCTGGTTGCCCCATCCAGCTAACCAACTGCAACTCCTCCACTAATCTTCCAAAATCTCTCTACTTTCTTTTGTGTTTGTGTTAATCTGACTAAACCCCAAAACAATATAATGATCGCCAGTTGGTCGATCGACCACGAAAAAGGAAGAACGATCGGACAATAACCTCTACCAAGAGTTGTCCTTTCAGGATAACGAGGAGAGCGAAGAGAATGAGATTGTTACAGGTAAGAGAGCATGATTACTTGGTGATTTTCTTTCTAACTCCCCCTCTCTCTCTCTCTCTCTTCTCTCTACTTGGAATGCTCTCGTATACACAACAAAACAAATATAACTACACTCGCACACACACACGCACGTGTCCTGCAATAGGCAGCTGGGTACATCCCGGAGAATACGCATCCTCAGGTAGGTACCACACAACACACGATCAACTTATCAATCCAGAACAACAACAACAAACTCCACCACCAACACCATATAATTCCTACATATATGGATTCATCTATATAACCTGTAAATACATCAAATATCATACGATAATCGACTGAAAATCTAAAATAATAATACGAACGGACCTTAATGAGAAAAATTATTTTGTGATTAGTGTTGGAATTGATGTGCTCGAGAGAGATATTTATTCTGTTGTCATCCCATGCAAAGTATAATAAAAAACAATTGAAAATTGATTTCTAATGAAATTTTAAATTTCTCTTTTTATGCCGAAACATTTTTACATTAAATATTTCCCCTCTTTGCAACATACAAAAACAAAAAAAAAACACCGACACTCACAACAACACAAAAAATGCAACATATTTATTATGATATATTGAAGCAAACGACAACTATTTCGGTAAGTTTTGTAGTGCCATAAAATATGTGTAGGGTATTCAGATTGCAAAGATGACTTGGTAGCTGGCTAACCACATTTAGCTGTAATGTTATCATGTTATCATCAATTTGAACCACATCCCCAAAGTAGTTTCTTACTATCCATAGTCTCTTTCTATGTAAGTAGTAGGTTATGCTCTCTTTTATCTCAACTCTTTCAGTTTTTATTTGTTGGTGTTAGATGGTTAACTTGCCATAAATCTTATCGGTTCTTCACAGTTTCGTTTTGAGTTTTCATTTATCTCTGGCAACTTCTTTGGTTCATGTTTTGGTTTTAACTAGGATTAGTCGACCTCATCAATTTTTAGTTTTCATTTTATACAAATACGTGCATGATACTATATACTGTCCTTAACATCTTCACATGGATTCGTCATTATTTGCATTCCATTTAGTTATTCGCCATAACACTTCCTGTTATCATTTGATATTGTTCATATATATTATTTCTATTGAAATATTTTCCTTTACTAATACTTTGTGCATTTCTAGGCATGGGCAAAGAGGTTGAGAACCTCATCATGGAGAATAATGAGTTGCTAGCCACCAAGTAAGAGTGTAACCTGAACCGCAAATCGATGCACTTAGTCAACGAGTTATTCATTACAGAAATGCACTCAACATTGTCAAGGATGATTTGATTGTCAAGGTGGATGAGCTCACGGGAGAAATTGAAATTGTGCGGGAAGAGCTAAATGCGATGCAGCAGTCGCGTACAAAGCTAAGGCAGCGCATCAGCGAGCTAGAGGATGAGCTGAAGAAGGTCAAGGAGCAGGTGAAACAACAGAGTGAGTGTCTGTTCAATAGTAGACGAGTCCACAAGCTAATCAATTCTTTAACAACTCCTAACAGACACCGAGCAGGAGGAGAACGATGTTCCTCTGGCGCAGCGAAAGCGTTTCACGCGCGTGGAGATGGCTATGGTGCTGATGGAGCGTAATCAGTACAAGGAGCGGCTGATGGAGCTGCAGGAGGCAGTGCGCCTCACCGAAATCTTGCGCGCATCGCGCACTGTCGACAACCTGGACAAGAAGTCGAAGCAAAGCATTTGGAAGTACTTTAGTAATCTTTTTACGTAAGTGAAGACATTAACAAATCCTTTAGGATTTACTAATAATCCCTTCTCTACTTACAGCCCCTCCAACCGTCCGACGGAACGCGTCGCCGACGGTCTCGGAGGGGGGCCGATGTTTCGTCACACAGGCGGAGGAAGCCCTGCCCACAGTCACGGATCTCCCAGCCGTGGAGGAAGCGACAATCGCCTTGCCCTAGCCGGTGGACAACCACCCCCGCATCCGGCCAGTGCCGGCTTGGCCAATGCATTGATTATGGCCAAGGACTATGCGGAGGAAGGCAGCTCCGAACGCATCAGCGCCAGACGGCGTGAGCAATATCGCCAGTTGCGTGCACATGTGCAAAAGGAGGACGGACGTCTGCATGCCTACGGCTGGAGTTTGCCCATCAACAAGACCAACCAAGATCCGAATCCGAGTCGCCATTCGGGTGGTGTGCCCGTGCCTGTCTACTGTAATCCACTGGCGGAGGCATCTCCTCACATGAAAGTCTTCTGTGCGGCAGGTGTCAATCTGCAGGGCGGCTTCACCAAGGATGGCCAATCCCTCATACCCTCTAATTCGCCCTATGCACCGCGCTCTACGCTCAAAATAGCCGAGATCACAAGCCCGACAGCCGAGCAGAGCGCCGAAGCGCTCGATCGTCAAATGGCGCGTGCCAGCCTGGAAACATTAGAGCCCGAGACTCAGCTCAGTTCGTTTGTGTGGATCTGCACGAGCACACACGCCGCCAGCACTGTCAGTGTGGTGGATGCCAATCAATCGGCGACGGTTCTGGATGCCTTCCCCATCTGCGCCTCGCATCTGCTGTGCATTGCGTCGGTGCAGGGCGCCATGGAAAGCGACTATGCGCTGCTGGAGCAATCGGAGGTGGTCAAAGCGGGAGAGTCGCTGCAGCATCCGGGCGAAGGGGCCGAGTTGCTTGGCAAGGTGGAGTTCATACGTGTGCGACCCAAGGAGGATCAGAATAGCAACAGCAACAGCAAAGAGGAGGCCGAGGAGGTCGTGACAGTGGCCCAGGAGGAGGAGGCCAAGGAAGCTACTGAGAAATCGAATGAGCAGCTGCCCGCTGTGGATGTCAGCGAGCCCTTGGGCAATGTAGAAGCCATCAAGATACGTCAGGCACTGCCAGGTGCACCGCAGCGCCTCTCAAGTCATAATAACACTGAGAGCAACAACAACAGCAGCAACATCAGCAACAGCAACAGTAACTTGCAATCGTTGAATCCCATACTGGGCACCAAGGAACGAGATGAGCCCGCCGTCGGTTCTGTGGGTCCAACCATGTGGATGGGTGCCCAGGATGGCTGGCTGTATGTGCACAGCAGTGTGGGACGGTGGCACGAGTGCCTGCACAAGGTGCTCCTGCCGGATGCGGTGCTGGCGATTGTGCATGTCGAGTCGCGAGTTGTTGTTGCGCTGGCCAATGCCCAATTGGCCGTGTTCCGCCGCCAGACAGACGGCCAATGGGATCTGAATAGTTATCATCTGGTTACGCTCGGTGATCGCAATCATTCGATACGTTGCCTCTGTGTGGCAGGCGAACGCATATGGGCTGCGCATCGCAACAAGATCTTTATTGTTGATCCCATTTCGCTCAACATTGTGCACTCGCTGGACGCGCATCCGCGCAAGGAGAGCCAGGTGCGGCAAATGGCGGCCACAGGTGCAGGTGTCTGGGTATCCATACGGTAAGTCTATCTTTTATGAAGTATATCTCTCCCTCGTTAACACGTATGTTTCTTCCACCTTAGCCTGGACTCCACACTGCGACTGTACAACACGCATACGTTCGAGCACAAACAGGATGTGGACATTGAACCGTATGTGTCCAAGATGCTTGGCACCGGCAAGCTGGGCTTCAGCTTTGTCCGCATCACAGCGTTGATGGTGTCCTGCAATCGCCTCTGGATCGGCACCAGCAACGGTGTCATCATCTCCGTGCCACTTGCCGAGACGCAGCAGAAGTCATGTGAGTCATCGCTTATCTTCCCTTCTGTTTGTCCGTCTAATCATCCTCCTCTCACTCTAATGTAGCTGATCCTCACGGGCAGATGCCGTTGTGCTGCATGGCCAATGCTCAACTGTCCTTCCATGGTCATCGGGATGCGGTCAAGTTCTTCGTCTCGGTGCCCATGCTGCAGCAGCCGAACGGAGCGCTGACCTTCACCAACAAACGACCCGACATGTTGGTCATGTGCGGGGGCGAAGGTTACATCGATTTTCGCATAAGTAAGTGCAGACACTGTACAGCCAAGTTCAAGCTCTAGGTTAGACCAACTCAGTTGCAAGTTGAGGATCATCAGCCGCATTGACACATACATTTGTATAATCCTACCATACTTATCCTCCTACTCTGCAGGACATGATAAATTCGATGCTAGTGATAATGCAGCGCATTTGATAGTTTGGAAAGTCGATACGTAAGCCTTAATCTTTTCATTTATTTTCTAATTTTCATTCTTCAATTTGTGTTTGTTTTTAATTACTCTTGATTCTTCTTTTGATTTGCGTTAGTTTGCTTTCCTTTTTAATCGCATTTTCTTTTTGTTTCAACTTTTGCCGCCCGTCGTATGTAGTACCTTCAATTTGTAGTGCTCCGTCCGGGCCCATGTACTGATACTGATTTGGAGAGTATGTGCAGCATTTTATCTCTGCCGATGTGACCTGATTTCAAGACCCCTAAGGTTGATTCCTATTTAATCTTTCTTTTTGTTCCACTTTGCACTTTGTCACAGTTCCAGTCACTGCTTTAGTCACACTTCCACTCACAATCCTAATCCACAAAGAGGTCACAGAGTGGATATTGTAATTGTTCTATCATTGGTGTCCTTGTAAATTGTCCCGTTAAATGTTACAAAGGGGAAATAAATACATATACAAATATATTCTATTTTGTAAAGAGAGGAATAATTTTATATAAAATAACATAAATTCCAATTTGTATATAAATTGATGAAATTTAAATATTTCGTGCAGAATTTAGCATTGTTTTCAAGCTAAAAGAAATTTTGGTGGCAAAGTTGTTTGGTATTTTATTTTACTTGTATATTTAATATTTACACTCAACTTTAATTTGCTATTTAGTTTTTGCCTATTAAAAATTAATCTTTATATTGTAAAACTGGCTTATCTACAGACTACCAAAAACGCACTCACACTAAATCAAAGATTAAGGATACTAAAATAACTAAATAATATACAATTTCTATCATGTAGTCAACTAAAAGAGAAAGATTTTAAGACAACACTAATACTCTTAACTGTAAGATATATAAAAGAACATTTATTTCCCCCCTGTAGTTGTGTCGCTGCCGCACAAACTCTTTGTAAATAATGTATCTTTAAGTTATTATAATATTAATAATAATCTTTGTGGTGCCTCTTGCAGATGACAATGACATGGAGAACAGTATTCAACTGGAACCAAATCAAACCATTGAGAATCGAGGAGATAAGAGTTATTTGATTGTGTGGCATGTTAGTCAACGTTAATTCTAATTATTGTTTAAGACCTTAAATGCATATTTATAAACAAGTTATATATCTACATACATACATGCAAGTCCGACCGAGTTACAAGAAAAGAATACCTTAATTTAGTTTTCTAGGCGATTGATTACCTTACTAATTCACAAACTAAAAAAAGATAACTAACATTTTAGTTAATACTAATAAATTTTGTGCTTGAATTATAACTTAGCTGCACATAATGAATATATATAGATGAAATATACGTCGTTATTTGTCAGTGATAGGCCGCTACATTTTGCAAAGGATATATACCGTATATACACAGATATTAATTAAGATTTCAAACTGTACATTTTACGCCGATCTACACGACTTTTTGTTTTGTACCCATAGTCTTAAACAAAATGCCCAAAAACCTTAATTTGTGCGTGATGTTTGTCCAAATATTTAGTTAAATTTGATTTATTTTAAGTTGAAAGAACGAAACAACAAAAAATACAAGTTTTTTCAGTTAATTGTTAAATAATTTTAATTTTAGTTGAAACGATTTCGCCCAATTGTTGTTAAATTGTTTAATAATAAAAGAAACGAGAGAAGACAAACCTCTATTGTAATTATAATTTTATTTCGACTGTTTTCTGTAGAAGCAAGTGATATTATTTTTGTCGTTGGAGCACCCCCTTTCATAATATTGAAACTTCGCTTTGGCTTGAGTAAGGAATATGCATAGTTAAACAAATACAAAGTTATTTATATTGGCTACAAATATAATAGGTAAAAGACATTGCTAACCAATATAAAGGTGTCTGGCGCTAATGCAAATATGATCTGTAAATAAAGCAACATTTATATTATTAGTAAATTATGTGAAATAAATGATTGATTCAAGAACTCAAAGAGAGATTGTATAATACCGAGATAGAAGAGATATATGCATATATAGATGTATGTGTATTGTCTATTTATTTATCTTATCTTTCTATAGTTTACAATTGTCAAATTTAAAAATTCCATTCAACGTCCTCCGGAAATTCTCGTGACGTCTGTCTGTCTAGCAGTTCCAAAATCTCATTGTCGTCGTCCATCGCGGGACTGTTTGGGGCATCGGAGCGACACTTCTTGATGTGATCCGAGATATACGAGTGGCGGCACTGCTTGAAAAAGGCGTGGGTCATCAACTTCTTGGCACTCCAACGGTTCTCCGCATTTCGATTCAGGCAGATCTCGACCAACTGATGAAAGTCATCGGAGAGAATACGTTGACTGAACACCTCGAAGGATCGTCTACTCGAAGCGTTCTCAAATGGCATTCTGCCCTGCTCATCCAGCAGCATTGTGTAGGTCGATCTGTCCAATAAGGAGGGAACATTCCCGCGTATCTTCTCAGTGTACATCAGAGTGGGCTGTGTTTCCATATACGGTTGAATGCCGTTGGCCAACTCACAGGCAGTGATTCCCACGGAATAAATATCGCACTTTTCGGTGAATCCTTTTATGTTCTGATCCAGCACCTCGGGCGCAGCCCAGTTGAGGTTCTTCTCGAGAGAGACACCGTGGAGGACGTCTTTCTTTTTGCCGTGCTTAATGAAGCTGCGACTCTCGTGGAAATTCGATAATACTGCCTTCTGGCTATCCAGCAATATGTGATTAGCCCTCACAGATCCATGCACGAAGTCATTCGAGTGTATGTACAGAAGAGCGGAGAGAACATCTCTAAAGATCAATGCTATCAGTGGCTCGGGTAATCCGTTTGCAAAAATGCTCTCCAGGATGATTTGGCACGTTCCGAAGCACATGTACGGATATAGGATATAGACATCACTGTCCAAGATAAAACTGTGCAGAATTTTATTGATATTCGGGTGTTTGAACTGTCGACAGCAAAGAATCTCAGCGGACAACTTCTTCAGCTGCTCGTCGTTTTCCTCATCTATTGCGAATTTCTTGATAACCACGACACGATTGTTGGCCACATAATTTGCCTTATACACTGAGCCAAATTTTCCATGCTTGAACTCCTTGGTGAACTGATAATCCGATAAACTATTGCTAAACATTGCTACGATTCTACTTATAATACTAACTTTTTTCGTTTAATGCTCCGAACATCTGATAGCCGTACAAATGTCAACGAACAGCTGTTACTGCTACGCCGACAGAAATGGCGGCCTCGAACTGTCGTTTGAATTTGTTATAAGGTTCCAATTTGAAAACCAGTTCAGTGGTTCAATTGAACGACAACAATAATTCTCCTTGGTAATCAGATAATCCGATAAACTATTGGTAAACATTGATATGATTTTATTTTTTTGTATACTAACTTATTGTCGTTCAATCTCAGTGTCAGTTGTGTCTGCAAATGGCGGCTTCGGACTTCGATTTGAAAGTATTATTCAAGTTCCAATTTGACAGCCAGCTCAGTGGTTCAATTGAACTTCAACAATCATTTGCAATATTTATTGGAGAAGAATCAGGACATGACGGTACAGCATCATTTTCATTAACGGACGCATCCACTTGGACTTGACCATGGCAACTGTAAGCGAAACGTTTCGTGCCCATTGGCTCATCTCGATCTTTGGCCTGGTGCTGTTCGTAGTCGGCGCCAGTGTACTCTACTGGAACGAGGGACGGACAGTGCACACCATGCTGGCCCTGGACGAGGCCTACGCCGACGTCTACTCCATGCAGTTTACAGAGGAGGAGCAGGAGCAGAGCTTTGAGAATCGCATTGTTCATCTCTCGGGTCCCATTATCTGTGGAGAGCCGCTTACCGAGCCGGACTACAACATCCAGTTGCTGGCAGTAAAGCTCAGGCGGCAGGTACAAATGTATCAGTGGGTGGAGGAGACAGTAGAGCACAACTTTGGCGAGAGTGTGGGCACAGTGGACACGGACTCCCGTTCGTATTACTACACCCGGGAGTGGCGTGACAAGATTATCGACTCGCGCAGCTTCCACAATCGGCACGGGCACACGAATCCCGCGAGATTCCCCATCGAGAGCGGCGTCCAGGTGGCCGACGCCGTCTACATTGGAAAGTACGAGCTGGGAGCGGCGGTAAAGAGCAAGTTCAACAAGTTCAAGGAGCTCACCTCGGACATACGACCGGACGACAGCGGCATCAAGCTGCACCTTGGACTCTATTATCACACAAACGATGTGTTCAACCCGGAGATCGGGGATCTGCGCATCCTCTTCAGCTATGCTGGCATGGAGGGAGAGATGTACAGCATAGTGGGCAAGCTGCAGGGCAACAAGGTGCAACCTTATCTCACAACACGCGGTGTGCCTGTGCTCCTCGTCTATCCGGGAGAGATCAGTGCCCTGGAGGTGTTCCGGTTAGAGTATCGCGCCCAAGTGCTCAATACCTGGTGGTGGCGCTTCATCGGTTGGCTGCTCGTCTTCTTTGGCGTCACCTGCAACTCCAAGCTGCTGCGCGTCATACGTAAGTGTCTCCTCAACCCGTAAAAGGAAACCACAGAGGATTCTTTGATAGAAACAATCTATTTTAATACTCTCGTTGGATATGTATCTCTAAATGAAAGCCCTTCTTCTTGCAGTGATGCGCGTGCCCCTGCTGATCCCCCTGGCACCCGACGCACACTTCCCGGTGACTGGGAACTTTGTGATTGCCTTCTCATTGGCACTGACCATCGCCGCGGTGGCCTGGATCCTGCATCGTCCTGTGATCGGCGCCTGCCTGTTCCTCGCAGGTGCCTCGCCTTACGTGTGGCTGACGCGCAATATCGTCGATTACAATCGTCTGGATTGAGCCAATCCCTATACCAAAGAGGTCCTCTAACTATTTACAGTACGCTCCCCCTTTAGCTGTGCGTCTACATGCGCTAATAAAACTGAATAACACTTAATCCTAGTCATCATCTCTAGAACTCTCGGATTGCGCCACCACTGGGTGGCTCGTTGAGGGCGCCACTGCCTGATCCTCCTGCCCCGCCGACGCCTGCGGTCTTGGGTGTGGACTCTGAGGAAGTGTGCACGCTGGGGCTTTGCGACTTGTCCTGCTCGTCTTGACATCCCGCTGGCTCCTCGAAGCGCACATACGGCTCGAAACTGTTGTTGATCTGCACGGAGCCGCGGTGCAGGTTGTTGGACTCGGCCTCAAAGAGAATCTCGTTGATAAAGCGCTCGGCGAGGAGTCGCTGCTCTCGCGGCAGGCGCTTCAGCTTGTGCGTCCAGGTGCGGGCAATGGACTCCTCCTCGGGATAAGTGCCCGCCAGGTACTCGCAGGCGATGTTGAGCAGCTCGTCTGTGTTGTGGGCGCTCACTGTGCTGCCTTGCGGGCCACTGTTGGTGCTGGGAGGTGTTTGCCGCGCTCTCTTCACCACGGAGTAATCCGCCTGGGGATGCGGCGCATGTGGTGGTGCCTGGTGGTGCATGATACTCGCTGATGAGGTGGCTGGCGGTGGTGGAGGCAGAGGATCAACCTTCTGCACGTGTCCAAAGGATTTGTGAAACATTTCTGTGATGTTGGGCGTCTGTCCGGCTACGGTGCGATAAGGATAATGAAGAGCGGACGCACTGCCTCCACTTTGGTGCTGCTCCATGAAGGCTGCTGTGGAGCTGGAGTTCTCGTTGAACGAGAAGGAGGGCTCGTTCTTGAACGTGGGGTTCACTGCGAGGAACTTCTCTGTGTTGCGCAGGAAATCGAGCTCCTGGAAGGTCCAGCAACGCGGCGTGTGCAGGTTGCCAGAGCGCATCGCGCTTTCCACGACCTTCAGCTCCTTGCGGTAGTTGGTGCGCAGCGTGTTGATTTTCTTCTTCACGTCCTCAACTGTGGCATCCCTCTTCAGATAGTGGTAGATGGGCACCAGGCGCTGGTAGGCCTCGGCGCGCTTCTCTCGGTTTGTGTAGTCCCGCAGCGAGGTGTCCCAGAGCACGGGCATGTCTCGGTAGGTCTGGATGAAGGCGCGCAAGTAATGGCGATTCTCCTCGGCACCTGACATTATTTTGATGCTATGCGTCGCCAACGGCGTCGGCGGTTGGTGGAGCATTTAGATGATTTGAATTTGGTTTTCAAAATTAGAATAACAACAAAATTTAACGGCAAAACGCGAGAAAATTGGTTTTTCTTTTCGCAGCCCAGAGAGAAGTGATAAAATTATGTATGGACCTATTGACGAAATGTCAGTGGCGTGTTGTTGTTGTAGCTGCGCTGGTGGTGGGTTGTTTGACAGATTGCTGGTCATATTGCTGCATTGACGTAACTGCGCTTGTGTGTGTGACGTCACAGCAACAAGTGTTGCCCGCTGTTATTTTCGTTTTACTTGTGTAGGGCAGCACTGTTCAGCAGTGCTGTCAATTGTCGATATCGATAACTGCTGTGCAGCCCTTGCATTAACAGTGGCGGTAAATCGACAACAACAGTGCCATTCTGAGTAGACGCGCGAGCAGTAATAACATTTATGTAAAATAAATCGAGACGAACAGCCGTGCCACCGGACGTGTTCGACCGTTGATTTTGATTTTTAATTTCGACGCGCTGCTGTAAAATTAATTTAAACACGTACTAGGCGCGGTGTAATTAATTCCATAAACAATCATTACAATAAACACTTGTGCAATTAATCGCGTGTGTTCAAATTCGTTGAAAAAACAAGAACAGTTAGTTGCAGAGAGCGCGTAAAAGTGACGACGCCGCCTGCTGCATTCATAGGAGTTCGCCGTATGTTGTGATCGTGTGTGTATGCGTATGCGTATACGTGTATGTAAATTGTGACTGTGTTTAACTTTGCGCGCCGCTTTTAATCGTCCCAAGCCAGGCGTTGTTCAAATTAATTGTGCAAAAACAAATATGTTCGAAGAGCAGAATGAGTAAAACATAGGGAACACCTAAAACTAAGCCAGAAAGAAAAACAAAGTAGTGAACGAAACAGAAGCAGAACACAAAGTCGAAAAGAGGCCTATACGTGTGCGTGTGCATATGTGTATGTGAATGTGTGGCATTATTTGCCAAATTTAATGCAAATTCAAATTCATTCGAAATGGAAACAATCGAGGAACAATCTAAAACAGGTGAGTTGCACTAGGGAGGTCTACCTCATAAAGGGGACAAGGCAGCAGCTGTTTGCAGCTTGGATTTTATTTGGTTTCTCTTCTGAAATTTTTCAATGTCGCATCATTCACATAAAAAATGTCACTGACAGCAGATAAATATAATTTCTGTACTTATTTCTTGTTGCTGACTAAAAAAAAACCCAGAACGGAACGGTCGCACGTCAGGGAATTTTAAGCTTCTTTCTCAATTTATTTCGGTATGGAACATATTTATGTGTATCGTCCAAAGGCGAAGGCGATGGTGAAGGCAGGCGGCGTATAAAAAGTGAAAATGTGTGCTAAATGTATATGGCGCCCCTCGGCCCGGCACTGTACTCAGCAACAGCAACAACACAAGAACAACAACAACAATAATAACTAGGCGAAGCCGTCTCTGCCTGCGCTCTGCTCTTAGGTAGCAGAGGTGCAAACAAATTCTTTTGCGCACTCATACTCCCTTCCCTCTCTTTCTCTTCCTCTCTCCCTTGCTCTCTCGTTGGCTTTCGTTATTGTTACCTACCACCATTTCGTGTCCTTCTTTCCTCCCTCCCTTCTTTCGTCTCTCCCTCTCTGCCTTCTTCCTCTGTTTCCGGGTATGCTTAACAGAGATCGCACATGTTATGACTGTCGGCCCAATGTTAATGGGAATTTTTACATGCACGCATATCGTATGTGTATATGTGTGTGTGTATGTATACGACTGTGTAGATAGGCAAATACAGAAGTTACGCTGTCGCAGGTCAGCAACGCAGGCCTCTCCAAGGCAACGTAATGAATTTTATTACAAGATTCCACATTGATGAGTCTATTTGACAATTTCTTGGCTAAACTATCTGTACTATCAGCATATATGTGGGTGTGTTTAGCAGTATATCTTTTTTTCATTCAAAATGCCACTCAATTAGTTTTTCATCATGCTTTGGCTCTACGCCAACAAAAGAGATGAAGCAGCACCATCAGCAGAAGAAGCACAGAAGAGAGAAAGGGAGGGGGTGCGAGGTAAGGCAAGATGTGCAAAAAGGAAATTCCCAAAGCTAAAGCCATTATACATTATACTCTCTTCCCTCTATTCCTATCCCTTATTCCCATGCACCATGCAACATGCACTCTGCACCACCTGTGAGGCCGTTTCGCACTTTACCCTCAGTGCGAGTGGAAGAGAGTAGAGGGGGAGGGGGAGGAACACCTGTGGCTTTCGCCTGACTGCGTCTGCATTTTCGCACAGAATTTGTGTGGCGCGGTCTCAGTTCGGGTCTTGGCTTAGTTACAATTCAGTGTTTGATCCTGCAACATCATGTTGCACGTATCGCAAGCAACGAGTCCTCGACTCAGTTTCGGCAGCAACTACAAAAACAACTTGGTCTCTGCTCGTCGCCAGGCCTGGTCCTATTTCACGTACGCAGCACAGGATGAAGTCAAGCAAGCGCATCTTAAGCAGGCCGCTCTCTGTCAGGTGTATGAGGATTTCACAGGTATCTATACTGATGTTGCACGTGGATTTACTCAGCTATTCGTAGTTTTCTTAGAGAGGGATTTATTCGTCATTAGTTTGCCAGGATACTTAAGATTCACGAATTGTGAGGTATTCTGTGAATACTTTAACGTTGTCTGCAAGAATAAAATGCTGAGATAGTTGCATATATAAAGTATTGCACTGCATTGCCATAACAAAGTTCAATAGAGCATGGGAAATGTTTAATTCAATAAAATAAAAGCAGAAAACAATTAATGTAACGCATTACTGAATTTATTCCGATCGATCATCGATCTAAAACTTGCTTCAACTCAATTAAAAGTCGTATATAATTTATATTCAAGTTAAACTTAACATTTGTATATAAACTGAAGTTGAATCAGCCTCATAACTGCGAAACAGCTGAAATACTTGAAACAACTTTAGCCACTTCTACGAAATGTAATAAAACTCATTGAGCTGGTCGTGTTAGGGTACCCCTCCCTTTCCCTCTCCCTCTACATATATTAGTATCATATAAACTATTGAATGTTGCTGTAAATAAGTGCCGTGTTATTTGTTCAGTGGCAACGTGCTACAGTCGCTATCATTATATCAATTATTTCTCAAAAACTTGACGCACAACAACCCGTAATATCATATTGTATTGTCTATATAGACTGCTATTAGTGCATGTCGTGCCGTAAAATGCATTCCGTCAACAACTTACACCTTTATAAACTTATAAACTTTTCAACTTGACTGCATTTTCGGGGGGATTTCGGTTCATAAAATTCCATTCCATAACTAAAATTTTCCGTGTGCGAAAAGTTCCAATGCGTCACACAGCCACGCGTCCTGCATCTCCCTCCCTGCCTCTGGGGTGCATCTCCATCTCTCTATGGGGGGTGGGGGGGTGTGGACTTTGCTCAATTGGAAACAAGTGGAACCGACACAGAAGATACAAAAGCGCAATTGGCATCAGTTACAGCTGCACAATTCTGGATAAAATTAATGCATAAGAATGACTATGGCTATCCCCGGGTGGTGGCAGAGAGGGTGGGGGATGGGGCAGGCAGCGAATGGATGCACTTGAACGTTTCTGTGAAGCTCGTGTGGGTGGTGGCCTGCACTGCGCTGCATTTTCTTTTCTTTTTTCTGTTTTTCTTTTTGTTTTTGTGCTTGTCAAAAACTAAGACGATGGCAATGATCTGAAGGTTACCGCAGGGGGTGGGCCAGAGGGAAGGAGAGGGAGAGAGGGCAGTTTCTGCTAGTGAGAACAACAACAGCAACAACAACAAGAACAAACTGTAGCTATAATAATAACAACAATCAGCACTTGGCGATCACAATTAAAATTGATGTCAACAGCTCGCAAAATGCTGCTAAATAATCGACGCTACTGCTGAGAAGTCTCACTCTGCCCTTCGGCAACGGCAGCGGCATCTGTGGATGCTGTGTGTGGATCTTGTATGTGGATGCTGTTCATCGAACGATCATCATCCTCTTTGGGGTTCTGTTTGTTTGCTTTACTTTGCATTTTTGCACAGCACAACATTTGCCCTCTGCTTTTTGTTGTGCATCCCCTCTGCTCCTCCTTCTCCTCCTCCCACTCCCACTCTTCCTTCACCTCTACTTGTTGCCTCGTTCATCTTGGCCTCATCTTCGCCTCGCTTTGCTATTTTGCATAAACAAACAAAACTGATGGCCATAAATCATAGCGCCAAACTTTTAATACGCTCACTCGATACTCTCGAACAAAGTGTACTTTAAATTAATTGGGCCGTTTTTGCCTGAAGTACCCATTAACCATTACTCATTAGGGCGTGGGTGAGGGTCAGCTGATGAGCAGAAGAAGGCAGAGAGGTGAAGAGAGAGGCAGACAGAGAGGGAGAAAGACTGTGTGAAGGTTATAGTTAGTTCTTTCAGGTACTTAAACAAGATTGTGCTCAGATCTCTCTCTCTCTCTCTCCTTCTCATCGTTTAATTTACAGGGTATATGCAAGTCCATCAGTGCAACTGAGTCTTCTGTCTTATGACTTTGGCTGCCTGCACTTAAAGATTATAATCTTTAGTCTAAATTTAGGCAAACACAAGAACAAACATGCAGACTATGTGAATATCTATGAATAATGTGTATACAATAATGGGTTTTGTCTCTTCTCTTCTCTCTTTCTACTTCTCTCTCTAGAAATGTCCATCATGTCGAAGCTGCCCACACGCATATGCCTGGTGGGCGGGGCTGGCCAAGATGCATCCACTGTGCAGGCAGCCGAGAGTTTCGGTCTGCCCATCATTCAATCTCAAACTGGGCTGGACATTCTCAACGATATGGAATGGCGCACCTACTATGTGCTGCAGGACTTCGAGGATGACAACTTTGATGCCATACACAAGCAGAAGGAATGGTAAGTGGAATTATAAATAGAACCCCCTCCGCCTCTGCTTCCCTAATGTGACAGACGCCATAGAGAGAGTGCCACGAGCGGAGCTGAGGCAGCAGCCAAATTTGAAATTGAGATACACGACGACACACGCATGTGTGTCTGCTGACCCCCCTCTGTCCCTGCTGGCCTGATACGTCCTCCTTTTCCTCGAGATTGACAGCGCCAAACCGCTGACATTCATCTCCATCTCAACTCATCCCCATTCCCTTTCCCATCGTCATCATCGTTTCTTTTTCTGCTACAAATTGTTGTCAAATTTGGAACTTGCGGCATAATTCGACACGCTTGATTAATTTATCCGCTGCGCAGTAATCGTGCAACTGCGACTACAACAACAACAACAACAGCAACAACAACTACAACAAAGTTATAGAGATACACGGGCCGCCTCATTAGTGATTAACAATAATTTTTTATATTTATTTACGATCAAATTCAAGGTCAACAAATGCGTTTCGTTTTCGACTTGCAAATTTGTGGATGGCTTGTGGTAAAGAAGAGGGACTGGGGGGAGGAGGTAGAGGGTTCCCCTCTGTTTTCATGTTGAACAACATTTTTGCTTTTCGCGCACACACACAACATGTAAAACTAAGAAAAGCGGAAACTACAAGAAGCCCCCCTGCTGGCCCTCTGTTGGTCCTCCTTTAAAATATTATTTATTTGCCAAAAATTCATTCATGTTTCGAATGTTTGTATTTTGTTCTTTTATCTTTTTGTTTTGTTATTGTTGTGCACATAAAATTGTTTTTAGTTAAGGAGTAAATACATAGTCCACATGTATGTACGATATATGTATAAATAGCGCTGGTTTATGGCATCTCTGCTCAAAATACATTTATCATAATGACTTATAAATAATCCTTAATTATTCAAAAAACATTTTTGACAATGCCTTTTGCAAATTGCTGCGAATGGAATGTTTACTCATTGTGTGTGCACTGGGAAAAAGGAAATGTATTCGAATTCTATGTGAAATTTATATAAGATATTTCTAAGATGTACATATGTCCAGAGTAAAGCTGCTGATTGTTGTCAACTTGGTGAACTGCAGAGCGATCTCTCTGGTGCATACAAGTACAAATTGATACACAGCTTCCTCGTGGCGTCATCTGAATAACAATTCTAGCATCTGCTAGATAGTTAGCTCACATTAGCTGTGTACAGCGAGTCATGCGGACGATAAGCGTTTGTACGCACGCTTTGGGACCCGCTACGTAAAAAACACCATCAATGAAAACGGCTTACAACCCGACCTGGGCACCTTATTTCTTAGACGATCCACAGTAATTGTCTTACGTCAATTTATGCATAGTTCAATCTGAAATTCTGTTAAAGCATAATGTTTTTTATAAGAAAAGTTTAATTATGGCATTTTCCAGTTAAATATTTGACATTAAACAGATCTCTGAAGTGCGATTTCCGAGGAACACTATAAAATGTCGATAAATTGCAGCAGCTCTTAAGAAAAAAGAAAGCCCCCTCTACAGTTAACAAGAATTGCTCTCCACTTAAACATAAAGATATTGCACATTTTGTTGACTTGACTATATACTGTGTATATACACAGACAGATCTGTATCTGAATCATAGGAATGCGTTCGTGGGCATTGCCTATTTTGGGGCGTTTTCATTCATCGGCTAAACGCGACTAAAAAAAAAAAGAAAATAAAACTGAAAACTGAAAATGAAAATCGAAAATGTCGTAAAAATAAAAATACCGAATTGCCTGACAACAGAAGAGATGACAATTTGCTTATTGGGAGAAGACTCGTTAATCCGAAAACTTTGCATACTTCCAATGAAATCGAAATGATACATGGGTGAAGGTGTATGGTCAGAGAAGGGGAAAGTGATGAGGACGGGGGGTCGCATTGCAGCAATCGTTTGGCGCCACGATTCTATAAATTTGTGTGTCAAGAGAGAGACGCGTAGAAAAGTGTGAAAAGTGTGAGGAAAAGCGTCGCCAGCATGTCGGAAACTCTTGAAAATTCAAAACGAATAACAAAAATCGCAGAAAAATCAAATATATATCTCTGTGTGTATGCCAGATATACATACAGATATATGTACACTTTTTATTATGGGTATTTTTAATATTTAGTATACGCAGTGATTTTTGCTGTCTATAATTTATAAGTTTTTTGTGGGA
This sequence comes from Zaprionus vittiger, assembly GCA_018904025.1. NCBI lineage: Eukaryota > Metazoa > Arthropoda > Insecta > Diptera > Drosophilidae > Zaprionus > Zaprionus vittiger. Next base: position 415,469 of record JAEIFQ010001142.1, on the reverse strand, counting down.
GGAAGGGAGAAGAAAACTGTACGCTTTGCTGTCATTGACTGTTCTATAGTTTTGACCCTCACAAAGTTCGATTGGTTGAAAGATCAGCGCACTTTACAACCAATTTCTGGCAATATCCACAACTCATCCACAATCGGGGGAGGTCATCCCATCGCCAGCCTCATCTACAGATCTCAGCACGCGCTGCGCATTTTTGTGCTTTGACTAAGCGGCTTCTTGCCTGGGTTTTCCTTGAATGCTCCACAGTGGAATTCTTTTGAAAACATATTCTATATAAATTCTATATAGGCTATATAGACTGGATGCCATATACTCTCTATATATGTTTTTATATCAAATATTTGCATAAATTCAACTGTCGCGCGCTCTGTTTACAATTTTGTCAGCTGCCCTCTCAGTCTATTGTCCAACAAATGCTGTGTGTGTGTCAGTCTGAGGCACTTGACAAGAGTGTCTGTGTGTGCTCTCCACACACACAGCAAGTGGCATCTTTTCTATTTCCACAATTTTCTCATGGCATTCGCGTTGCTCGGGTTTTTTTTTCGGCTCTCGGTTTTCTTCAATCATTTTCCGCAGACGCGCAAAGCGCAACAGTTGTGTTTATTTAGTCGAGAAAATCGCATGAGTTTTTCCGCAAACTAGAACAAATAAATTCGTGCAACTGCAACTGCCAAACGAGGCAACTGCAACTTGCAGCTGAAGCTTCTACTTTTAGTGTGTGCCTACAAGAGGCAACATCTGTTTATCTTAAATATCTTATACTACATATGGAAATCTATCACTTATGGTAGGTGTGCCTATGTGTGTGTGCCTATGTGTGCGTGTGTGTGTGTGGGAAAATGTGACATGCCCGTGTGGGAAAGCTGTAAAAGAAGCTGACGCCTAATAAAGTGAATTTAAAGTGCCGTTTAAGTTCTTATCGCGTTGTTAAAGTCTCTCACATTCAAACTGTGACGCAGGCATTGTGTTTATGAGTCGTGACATCGTCATATAAAACATATAGACAGACATTTGCCTATAGATATGCATTAAAGTACAACAACAACAATAAGAAGAGAACATTCATTTCGAATATTATGTGTGGAAAGGCGTTTCGCACACCTCGTTCCTATTTATTTTGGGGCGAGTTACTCACACGTTGTCTTGTTGGGGGCACTCGGTGCATGCGGGCCATGTCAATCCTTAAGTTATCCCAATTATCGCATTTACTTCCTGGAATTTCCCATATTCCGATATTTGCATACTTGCATTGCTCATTGTTGTTACTCAAGCGTGTATCCTAGGCGCGAATAACGCACGCATGAATGATGAGTGCAATCGAAAAGAAATTAAATTTAAATATTCAATTCAATTGCCGACTGCAGGCAGGCAGGCATCGATTGGAGGCTGGAGGCAGTTGTGCATCCGCCCACTTCCGCTCGATGCTGCTTGATTTGTTTATAAAAACTTCCGGTAGGCAGCGACAGAGCAGCACATTGGCAGCGCAGTTCATCTCTCTCTCTCTCTGTCTCTCTGGCAGTCATAAACAAAGGGCTCTTAAACAAATTGATGCTGGCTGCAGTCGAGTCAAAGTTCAGTTGGCTTCGTCTCGCTTTTGATTGTTGTTTACATGCCCCAACAATTGCCACCTGGTGTCGTCTGTGTCTCGTTCTGTGTGTGTGTCGCGCCTCGTCTCGCTTGATCTCTCTGCTGCAGTCAGTCGTTGCTCGCACTGTCGAGCTGGTCGAGCGCCTCCAATCCGCTTTTAACCGATTTAAAGTCAAGTGTGATTCCGGCAATTGAATTATGGCTGAAGCAGCAAAAGCACCGCAGCAATGGCCAAGGTCAATTGGGGCATTACAAAGTGGAATATCTGCTTGCATAACTCAAAAAGTGTGCCACATAAATATTTAATCTCGTTTTTTCCCCTCCTTGTTGCAGCATTCTGGGCCCGCCCGCTTTGAAGTATGCGGCAGAGAACAAACACGTTCTCGGCCAGAATACGAGGCCCATTTACAACTATGCAATGCGCGGCGTAGTCACCTGCTTCACGGGCATACGCAAGAAGGATGAGCTGGTAAGTGCCGCAGTCTCATTCAATAACGTATCTGGAGTAACTCAAATCTTCTTCTGCACTTAGACAAAACTGGTGAATCTCATACACTCAATGGGTGGTTGCATCAAGAAGGATCTGAATACAAAGACCACGCATCTCATATGCAATCACAGCGGCGGAGAAAAGTATCAGTAAGTAACATAGTAAAGATGCCTTCAATATGGAATACCTACATCTGCTCCCCTTCCTCAAACAGATACGCCAAAACGTTTCGCTTGACGGTGGTTCGGCCTGCTTGGGTCTATGCTGCCTGGTCAGCACGTGATTCGCTGGAGTTTGAGGCTACACAGGACAACTTCACAAAGGCGCATCGCTTGAAGGCCTTTGAGGGACAGAAGATTTGCTTCTTTGGCTTTCCCACCGAGGAGCATCAGCACATGGTCGATGTGCTGCTGGAGAATGGCGGCGTTTGTGCCGAACTGGACGATCCCGAGTGCTCGCATGTCGTGAGTAGATACACCTCTGATATATATCTTTAGTTGCTTTGTAGTTGTTGTAAATTGCATGCTGGCATTTGGATTCCCTTTACCTTTTGTTTCTCGTTTATGTTTTGTTTGTCTCTCTTTGTGTGTCGTTTTATGGCTGATGTGTATATTATCTTGCAGGTGATGCCCAATACGGGCGCTGTCTTTACGAGCTCTAGCACTAGCACTAGTGATACTGATACAGATACTAACCCCACCAGCACTAACCCTAAAGAACCACCCCCATTAGGCAGCAGCAGCCCACTGCAGCAGCAGCTCCAAGCCACGCCCACCAAAGAGCAACAAACTGACAAGGAGAACCAGGCCGATGATCTGGACGATATACACTTCGATGAGCGTCTCTTCGTTGAGGCAGCTCCGCCAGAGGAAGATGAGATTGATGACGACGAATTGGCATTGCCAGATTCGGATTCTGATGCTGAAGAGAAGGAGGATGTGCAGGCAAGCACTCCAAAGAGTGATAAGCATCAAGCGTCACTCAATGATTCATCACACCAACACAGCATGATTGTGACTGATTCCACGACGCCTCCTGCCCGCCTGTCGCCCATACTGAAAGCGCCGGCCAAGCTGCTGGCAATTGAAACGATCAATGAATGTGAAATGGAAACGGACGATCTGTTGCCCGAGAATGAGCTGAAGCGCAAGCGGGATAGCTTCGATAGCGTCTCTCTGATGTCTGTCGACTCGTTTGCCCTGCCCGCCAGCACCAAGAAGCCAAAGCTCATACGCACAGGTTCAATAACGCGCACCCTAAAGCGCTCCATGAGCTTTGTGGCCGATCGCACACCCATTATCAAAACACTGCGCACACGTCGGAGTTCCATTGCTGCCGCTGACGCATCCACATTTCTGGGAAGTGAGGCAGATGATTCCATGTGTTCGCTGGCCAGCATTAATACCACGCTGAATGAGTCCATACGGAAGCCCGTCAAGGAGAAGTTGCGCAGCATTTGCGACAGAATCACACGGAGCAGCAGTAAACGTGCCGAGCGTTGTCCGGAGGCCACACCCGAACAGTTTGGACAATTGGACAGTGGCTTCAAGACGCCCAAGGCGCCGTTGCAGCGTGCCAGCGCTTCTGCATCTGGCAAGAAAACAGCTAAACGTCTCTTTGGTCCCGTGGCTGGAGTTGGAGCTGCAGCTACAGCTGCATCAGGTGGTGCTGTTACTACAAGTTGCTCTAATACGTTCTCGACTAATCAAACCAATGGTAATGCTGCCACTGCTACTGCTAGCCAAGCTGTGCCCTGCTCCACATCATCATCAACATCACAAGAATCATCCACAAAGCAATCATCATCTCCATCATCATCATCATCATCAGCAGCTGCTGTGGATAGTAAAGAAGCCAACGATGTTGTGGCCGCAGAAGAAGAACCCCAAATGGTACTTGAACAACACAAGCAGAGAACACGCTTCTAGGGCACACGCTTTGAAACGGCATTGCCGAATTCTACTCTCTCTCTCTCTCTGCCCTCTTCGAATCATTGCAACTTGGCAAATTGAAACATTTTGTGCTATTTATTTATTCATTTCATTCAACATTCCCCTAACAACAACAACAACATTTCTGCTGCGGATTTGCATTTCCATTTTCGGCTTAAATAGAAATTAAATTGAATTACTTGTTAATTGTTTATGGTTATGTTGTAGTTTAAGTCACTCATCATATACATAATTCATAATTCATTATTGGGGTGTGGTAGTTCGTCTTGGTCTGTCTTGGTCTTTATTATACTCACTCACTATCTGTCTTTGGCTTCTCCTTCTCCTTTTACGTACACGCAACAACAGCACAATAAATATTGATAAACATTTATTTGCCTAACGAACAGAGCACTCGTTCCGCGTGAATAAATGTTTAAAATGCCTACAAAATATTATAAGAATATTGAATACGCTTGAGTTCATTTCAAGAATTCCTAACATAACAAATATTTGCACAAATGTTTCACTGCACATTCCCCCAGAATATGGAGGGAATTTTGTATTTGATATTCTCTTTTTTTTTCTTATTTGCGATTGATATTTACTTGCGATTCTCATTTGCCGTTTCAAAGTGTGTTGCCAAAAAGCGAAAAGTGCATTAAAAATGTTTTGTTTGAGTCAGAAAATAAGTAAATAATTGAATAACTGAAATTTATTGTGCTGCTGCTGCTGCTTGAAGTTGAACTTGAACTAGATTTAATTAGTTAGACGCTTGACTTAATGCTGCTGCTGTACGAAACAAACAAAACATTTTTATTCCCCACATTGCACAATCTCTAGTTGATGATAAACAATTCAATTAATTTAATTGAAAACTTTTTCCACTCAGGTCGTCGACGAGCACACGACAGTCTCAAAGCCGGAGCCAAAGAATCACAATACGCACATTCTGAAATCGGACTGGTTCTGGTACACCATACAGAATGGCTATGCCAACGAGATGGATTATCTATTTGGCGATGTAAGTGTGCTCTCCCCCTTCTCAACTGTATTCTTTTGCTAATTCCATTTGCACATGCAGTATCTGGACAGCATTACAAATACGCCGAGTGCAGATCGACGCGACTCGTTGCCGATTAGCTTCAACAAGCGAAAACGGAAGCGTTTCTCACAGCGCATTCAATTGGAGGGCACTCCCCTGGGTTCGGGTAAACGCAGATCCTCGGTCTCCGATGCAGGACTCTTGTCCGTTTCGAATAGCTTCTTTGACTGCACCACGAGTCCCGATAAGCTCGAGAATGATAAACTCATTCTGCATGTTGAGCCAGAGGTGACTGAGGCCACGCCAAGCAAGAGATCCATGAGATTCAATCACTTCATGGACTTCTATACCACAGAGTCCAACTATGTGGGCATACTGGATACCATACTTAATGTAAGTCACATAAGAAGACACGATCTCAAGATATACTAACAATATCTCTTTCTCTCCCCAACAGTTGTTCAAAAACAAACTGGAGGAGCTTGCAGAGACGAACGATCCACTGCTGAATAAGTCGGAGATCAAGTCGATATTTGGCAACTTCCTGCCCATACACGAGGTGCATCAGAGCATGCTGGAGCATTTACGACAGTTGCATTCCAATTGGCGTGAGGATTGCCTGATTGGGGACATTATCATCCAGCATAGAGATGAGCTCATCAAGGCGTATCCACCTTATGTCAACTTCTATGAGCAGATGAAGGAACAGCTGCAGTACTGTGATCGCGAATATCCACGTTTCCATGCCTTTCTCAAGATCAATCAGACGAAGCCGGAGTGTGGCCGCCAGAGCCTGCAGGATCTGATGATCCGTCCCGTACAGCGTTTGCCCAGCATAAGCTTGCTCCTTAACGACATCCTTAAGCACACGAGCAACAGTAATGCGGATCATGCACGTCTCGAGGATGCTCTGAAGGCCATTAAGCAGGTGACTCTGCACATTAACGAGGACAAGAGGCGCACGGAGTCCCGCATGGCAATCTTTGATATATTCAACGATATTGACGGCTGCCCCGCACACTTGGTTAGCTCCAATCGAAGCTTCATCTCAAAGTGCGAGGTGAACGAGTTGTCCGATTCGTTGAGTGGACGTGGCGACAGCCTGCTTCTCTACCTATTCTCCGATTCCATTGAGTTGTGCAAGCGACGCTCGCGAGGCTTTAACACGGCCAAGTCGCCTAGCACTGCCAAGACGCACAAGCACATCAAGCTCATCTCTCTGAATACGATACGCTTTGTTATCGACATAACGGACAGTCCGCGTGCCTTCGGTCTGCTGCAGCGTGGCGAAAAGGAGAAACTCTACACGTTTAGCATCACAGACGAAGAGACGGACAAGATACAGTATTTGAAGAAGTTGTGTATGCAAATAGCAGCGCACACCTGTCGTACTGATGCTGTAAGTGCCCCCTCCTTGTACCCCCTCCTAGTTGAAATGCCAACAAACTTATTCTTCTTCTTGCTTTGCAGGACAAAATGCTGCTGAGTCGCACTTCACTCGAACTGGAGGTTGACATCAGCGATGTGAATGTCAGCACGCTGAGCAAGGCCTTTAAGCTGGCTGCCAAAACGCGTCTTAAGGTAAGTTCTATATACAGTTCTCTGGCATCATAAATGCCTTACAGTCTTTGTTCTTTGCCAGGTTGGACGCGCATTTTCATTTAACAAAACGCCCAATAAGCTGAAGCGTGCCGTTTCCACTATGATGACATCGCCATTTGGAAGTACAAATTCCTTGACGCCGGCCTCGCAGCTGGCGCAGATGCGTCTGGCCAGCTGCACCAACATTAATGTAAGTTAACAATATCAGTTTAAACTGAGTAAAATGATAATCGAGCTATTTCTCTTCACAGGAAGTAGACGATGAGGATTGTGCCAGCATGCGCAGCAGTTCTCCATCCACGCAATCTGAGATGCTGGTGGTACCACCGCTGTCAGTGCAGCCACAGCGTAAGAATAAAGCCGTTGTGGGACGCATATAGCCGGCAATCTAATGAGCTACTCTGCAGTAAAGAAGTGTATTCCATTTGAAACTCGCACTCGCAAACAGAAGAAAGAAAACTCGCTGAAATGTGCCCAACGTACCAATACCAATATCTATATTAAATGTTACCGTAACTGTAATTATAATCGTAACTACAAACTACTGTCGACAACGTAATCTCGTAATCTCAACTAACCCACGCGTCCAATCCCTAATTGTAGGTTGTAAGTTAGGCATTTGTAAGTCCTTGTCGCGCTCGCAAATGTTGAAGCATTTGCGAATGATCCACGTCTAAAAATAATTGTAAATATCTATCAATATCTATCCGTATATATATATATAACTATATATAATCAATGTAATCGTATAATGTAAACTAATCGTATTCGAGATCGCATTCACGCGTTCGATTCGAGAGTCGATTCGATTCGATTTGATTTCATTTTGTTCGGCTTGTCGCCAATTTGCAAAAGCTGTGAATGTTTACTGAGTAAATCCTTTTAAAAATATGTAACGAATATAATGCTTAACTCATTGATTTAATTTGAGCAAGTTGTACCAGAGCAACAGAGCAAAATGATCATTTAAGATATTAATATACGAACCAATTTATAAAAGCTCGAATGTCTTTTGCAACCCTCTGGGGCCTTCAATATGAATAGAGTCAACGGCAATTAGTTTTATTATATTGAATGAGAGTTAATTAGTTAAAAATAATGTTCCCGGAATTTGCTGGAATTTCAACAAATAATTTGGGCCAGATACCAAAGTAATTTCATCATATACTACAAGGACGAGTATATTACGCCAGTCTCATCAGCTGTACATACGAGCAATCTTTGAAAATATTAACTGACTGACTGAACATCCGTCATAGACTATATACGGAGCGGACTGCCGAATTTATTTTGGACATGGCATCCGAGTGCAGCTGGTATTGAAGATTGTGGGATTGCAAGTGCAGCAGAGCTTTCAGCTTGAAGCCAATCTCCAACACGGCCAGTTCATTGGTGCCATTAGCTGTCCAAACGGCTGCAACGAGAATAAGGAATATATTTATTCAAAGAGTGTTTAATGAACTCGATGTGAGTACTCACATATCTTATTACTCTTGGCACGTATGTTGACAACAGCCCCGCAAATTTCAGTAGCGTATTCAAAAGACTCGCCTACCATCATTAACAAAATATCCAGCCAAATGCGATCCAGTGCCTCCTTGGAACTTTTACCGACAGTGAATAGCCAACGGCCGCCTTTAATATTGGCCTCATCCTCCCACATCGGCCTGCAAGGAGGGATTATAACTTAAAATACTCTACTGGATATCCTGCACTTACTGTATGCCCTGTTTAAACATATAATAGTCACTGCCAATCTTGAGTTCCGATGGTGTTTTGATGGTATAGTATAAGCTGAAGGAATGATAAGTTAGGATATGGGGTTAACATTCCCTAGCGAACTTACCTCCAAAACGTTTCAATGCTGTCTATCTGTGTTATCTCATTTAGCATATCCTTCCAGGGTTTGGTCCGATCGTTCTCCAGATACCAGAGTGTCCACACATGTTCCAGTGGGTGTTTGTACTCGATCTTATAGGTTTGTTCGCTGTTCTCCTCGGGCGCACTGTCCTGCTGCTCCTGTCCCCGTTCCTTTTGCAATTCCTGTCTCTTGTTGTCATCCAAGCGGCTCTGGAGGAATTTATTTGGCTCGAACACCAATGGCTCGAAGTTTTTCATTTGAGCGCTGGCCATTATTACTATGATTCTTCTCAAGATTTCCTTGTCAACCTTGTGGACTCGTTAAGCAGTCTTTTTCAATGAGAGTGTATGTAGCGGTGAGTGCGTTTGCCGAAAATGTTGCGGAAATACCGAAAAGTTTTGAACGAAACGTAATGTGCCGAAACGAGGAATTCTAACAAATCGAATGACTTGCAGCTAGAACAGAATAATGTCTGACAACTGATGCACTGCTAAGTTGTATCGAAAGCAATAACATTACAAATGACATTTCTGCAGTCAAATCATCTCTGAGCAATCGTTCACAGTCGAATTCAAATTGATTCGTAATTCTCTTAAAATTCGTCCTTCCTCGACTATGTCCTTGCGCATTTTGCCGGCACTTTTGCAATAGGTACGTCTAGATGAACTCTATCGATTGGCATTCAAAAATTATGGGGTCATCTAGAAGTCATGAACTTGTAATATTTTCGTGCCACGCAGTCGTAAATTGTCTCGAAAACCTCAAAATTCGAAATAACTTTGCCATTTTAGCACCAATCGTAATGTCCTTTGGTCAGTCGATAGACCTGGCAAATGCGCTTCCTTTGACATAGGAATCAAAAGGATCTGCCAGGATTCATCCGAGTTATAGGTTGTTTTATGAAAATCACAAAATGTCCTGTATCCCAGCTTTTAAAAGGACTTTTATCCTTCTAATGTAATATTCTGATTTGTCATCATAAGTACTATCTTCCGTCACAAGGACATCCGGGAAGTCCTTTAAATAGCCGAGTTACGAACGATTTTATACTTTTTAGTCATTTTTTGCGAGCAAACCCCTGCAAAAAATTATTGTATTTTTTCTCCCACAGATTTTGATAAAAATGAATTCCAATCGATAGTTCTGTTATACAAATATCATAATCACTTGCTGATTCCATCTATTGTTTATCCTGCAGGTTTGCTCTTCAACTTAAGCTCAAAAAAACGAGAATCGTTGCTTTAAATATAGTTTATTATTAAAGAGCTGCAAAATGTGATAAATACTGCAAAACTTAGCTTATACATTTACAAAACATTAAACGTAAAAATGCGCTGAAAACTAAATATATAATTATTATATAGGCATAAAAAACATAAAGATATCGTACAGTATTAAGAAGTTTGCACACTTAATTAAGGAACGGTACACGAACCTAACACGAAACTTAATCATAACCTACAAGGGGTCGACGTATCAGAGAGCTGTTCCAAATGCCACAAACGTTTCAACTCCACATTCCTCCTGCTGCCTGTGAAGCCCTCTTCCGCCTAGACCCAGAGTACAGCGGCTGCATCCTCGCTGGACAGTGTGGAGAAGCGCTGATAGCGTGTGGCATTGCGATAGGTCTTCGAGGGCGACTGTGAGGGGGAAGTCAGGGAGCTGCCGCTGCCGCCGTTGGATGAGAGCGGCACGCCCACCACATTCAGTGCAGACTTGAGCGTCGAGTTGCGACTGCTGCAGTCCGCAATCAGAGTGGAGCTCAGGGGCAAGCCCACGTCATGAAAGGAGCTGATCGAGCTGAACCCGCTCTCGTCCTCTGTGCTGGATCCGTTGTGGTTTCCAGCTGGTTTACTCTGCTTGTTGCTGCTGCTGTTCCCATTGGGTGTGTTTATCGCAGTGATCTCCTCATCGGTTTCCATCTTGGAGGAGGATGAAGCTGTCGATGATATGGTGGAATGCACGGAGCTGTCGGTGGAGCTGCGCAGCGAGAGACGCGAGTCTCGCATGGTGTTGGCGCGCATGAAGAGCATCTCTGCGGCACTGGACGTGGCGGTGGGAGTGGGTGTGTTGTTCCCGTTAGACTTGCTAGCCGGTAAAATGGGCGCAGCATCCAGCAGTGGCGGCGACACCAGCTGTGTCTTGCACAACCGATGGCCGCCTCCTCCACCTGCTGTTCCTCCTCCTCCGCCAGCTAGCGACCGACTAAGATCCGGTTGCTGCTGTGAGGTGTGCAACAGGTTGCGTATGGTGCGCGCCAGGCGAAAGGCCTCCTGGTTGAGCTTCTCCTCGGCAGCCTCCGGTGAGGAGAGACGCGCCTTGCAGCCACCAAGTTTTTTGGGAGAGCGTCGCCTGAATGAAGTGAAGAAGGGAATCAGCAAACAGATCTGGGAATGCAGAGAATAATGCTTACCAGGTGAAGTCCTTGAAGGCACTGTAGCTGCCTGCTGGCGCAATGCTCTCGTAGTTGTGATCCTCGTTCATTGTCAACATGGACTTGTTCAACATGAGATTCGTGCTGCTGCGAGCTCGCAAATATGAGCTAGAAGAGGATCCACTGGCGCTGGCAATGGGCGTGGCCTCATCCGCATAGCCATTGGGATCGCTCAGCACGCCCTGCACATGATGCAGACTCTTGGAACGGCAGATCTGCTCAGATCCACCCATGCTGTGGCGATTCTGTTGCAACTGTTGCTGGCGCAGCTGCTGTTGCTGCTGCTGCTGTTGCTGTTGCTGGTAGCGTTCGAAGAAGCGAGCAACCTCCTCCATGACAGCACGATACATTTCACAACTAGTCTCCGTCTGTAAAAGAAGTATGCTTGGATTAGTCATGTACTCCATTAAGTAAGGTTGCTTCTTTTTCTGTGCTGTCTATGGTGGATTACGTCACTTAGGTTCAGTAGGTACCTCAAGTCTGGAGTTGTCTCTAAGTTCTTTGTTCTTTGTCTTTGTTCTTTGTGTGTGCTGCGGATATCATCATATCATTTTACGCCTCGCCTGCTCGCATTTACAAATCATTTCAAGCATTTTGTTATGCTAATTATCGCAAGTAATTTGCCATGCAAATTTCTTGAAAGAGTTCTGACGAAATTCTTTCTCTAAGTGGTAAGGAAGGATTCTTAACTATGAACGAAAAAACTGAAAAACTATCGAATAGTTTTAAATAGTCTAAATTGCGCTTTTTTCTTGGCTTGTTTTGAAATTGTTGATTATGTTTTCTTACTGCCATCTTCAACTTCATTTCTATACTGTTTTCCAGCTGCATTCCCTGTTTACACTTCTTTCTTTGACGTGCTCTTGCCTATTAGCGCTGCAAAATGACCATTCGCCCTGCATACAGGCCCAGGATCGTAAAGAAGCGCAGCAAGCAAGCACTTCATCCGTCCTGTTGTTGCAGAACCGCGTCTCCTGCGACGAAATCGCTTACCATTGCCCTCTCAAGAAGCGCATTGTCGAGCGCGTGTGACGAACCCCAACGGCCGTCTGCACTCTCAAGAGAATATGTAAACTTAAGATGACTTTGATGAACTTGGCTCTATCGAGTTTCTATAACGTCAACGAAATACTTTCTGCATCTATTACACATGCCTTGTCCCACTGTGCAGAGCCATTAATGAAAGATCATATTTGATATGAATCTATTCATCTATTCATAATTTACAGTTTATGTTAATTTATCGATTTATCGCTGGCTTTGTAGAGCAGTCAGCGACCTTTCCTCTTCCCCCCCTCTCTCTCCTCACATAAACAACTTTCACTTAATCGATTTTGAGTCTGTCTGTCACAACAACAACAACAACGTCAACAAGCTACAATATCTTAATATCTTGTGTTACTTCTGGCGCTGGGGCCGAGCCAATTTTGCTGGCCAAGATCCTGAGTGGGTCTAATTAACAGGCGTCGTTTGCCTCGTTGCCCACTTGGGAGGGGCGTGGCGTGGCAGCGGGCGTTGCCTGATTGCCAAATTGGCAAAGTGTTAAGATGCCACCTGACCAACAAGCGTGCCACACCCATTTACGCCCGCCTACATGCAAGCAAATTTGGCCAAAAAAGAGTTTCCCACACGACGCCAAAAACAGCGCTGGCAAATGGCTAGTTTTAGCCTTAAGCCAAAAGAAATGTGGCATGTGCCTGCCTAATAAAGCTAAAGATATTTCTTATTTATTTTCTAGCTTATTTACTAGCTTATTTTCTACCTTCAATACTAGCTTATTTTCTAATTTAATTTATGCTTTTCTCTAGCGTATTTCTAATTTATTCTACTCAACAGAAGTAGCCAAATGTAGCAGTTTTCTAGCCAACTGTGGTTGACAACAATCAATACAGTTGGCAACACTGTTTGTCCAGGTTTGGCCAAAATCAAGTAATACCAAAAAAAAAGAGTTGGCAATGCAATTTGGCAGCAACAATTTTAGTCAATGTTTGTTTGGCTTCTTTTTATTTTTGGCCTGCCAAAGTTGATTACGTAATCTAGCTGCAGTTGTTGTTGTTGTAGACATTGTTGTTGGTGTTTTGCGGTGGTTGCTAATTTTTGTTGCTGCTGTTGTGGCCGTTTTTCCGCTGCCACAGCTGCCGTTTTCGAGCTGCAGATGGGGCTGGGAATGGGGAATGGGAATTACGAGCGCCTCTCCTGGTATGTGGAAATGTTGCTGCAATTTCTGTTGCTGCTGTTGCTGATGTTGCTGCTGCTGTTGCATTTTGTTATGCCTTGTTTACTGCACTAATGCGCGAATTGGGTCTGGCTTATACTCTCAATGAGGGGACAGCTTGTGTCTCTAATCCCCTTGCCTGCAACTTGTGTGTGTCGACATCGATTCGAATTGGAGTGTGTGCGGCACTTCCTCTCTCTGGCTGGCTTCTTTTGTAGCTCTCTTCTCGCAATGTGCTTCATTAAAAACTCATCTAAATCAGCGACAGCATCCGTTTCGACTTCGAGTCTTTTCGCTGTTCATGCCTGCCTGTTAGGGCGACTTCCTTCATTTCAATCGACGCCATCAATCAAAACGGTTTGAGTCTCAGGCCTCCGTCTCTGTCTCTGGTCTCAACCCACGCCTGCTACACTCCGTGATATGCTTGCAGTTTAATGAAGTTGCCTTTTTTTCTGCTTCTACATTTTTAGCCGGTTACCAGCGCTGACCGCCTTTAGCTGTTTTTTAACCCAGTTTTTGCCAAGTTTTCCGCCGGCATTCCAAGCCAGACACACACACACAGAGAGAGACAGAGAGAGAGATAGAGAGAGACAGAGAGAGAAAGAGAGACAAAGAGAGAGAGACGGCGCGCCAAAGTAAAATGGAAAATATTTATCATTGATTATATTGCAATTTTCTTTCTTCGGCTTCAGCTTCTGCTTGAGACAACTTCATTGAGACGCGTTTAAAAAGCGCATTAAATCGAAATGAAAGCGTAAACATTATTATCGCTCTTGTTGTTGTCGTTGCTCTTGTTGTTGTTGTTTTTGTAGTGGGGTGAATTATAGAATCCCGAGCTGATTGAAAGTGTTGCAAGGTGTTTGAACAGGTGTGCGGCACATGGTGAGAAAGCTGAAGGTCAAAGCGGTTCAAATGTGGCTTGGAAATCGATTGAAAGAGCCGCACAAGAAGATGAAGAAGAAGCAGAAGCAGAAGAAGAAGCAGAAGATGAAGAAATATGGAGCACAAGACGCGCTTAGTGCACGTTAACCAGGTTAGTCGCCTTATAGATCGGCCTACAAATCGACCCAATTATCGCTTAAACATTCTTTACCAAATATGTTACGGTTTCCCATTTCTATACATATTATCGATAGTTATCGATAGTAAGTAAGTTCTTCCCTGTCTTTGGTATTCTCAGCTGCATCCTTCTCTATAATTACTATCCTGTAATCTCTGCTAGAAATCTTCTGCAATCTTCACTTATTTCCCGCTGATCGAACTCTGATTTCCCTCTTTACAAACTATGCTACGATTTTACAAGTCTCTCCTCTAACTCTTCTATCGATATTTATCGATAGTAAGTAAGTTCTGCCCTGTCCCTAGCATTCCCAGCTGCATCCTTCTCAATAATTACTGTGCTGTAATCTCTGCTAGAAATCTGTTGCAATCTCAACTCATTTCCCGCCGATTGCCCTCTGTTTTCCCACTGATTGATTCGATTAATTTGCACTTGTCCATCAGCTTTCAAAGCAAACAGAGAATAGAGAGAGAAGCTCCTCCTTCTTTTTCTAGCCAACCTTCTGTGAGGAAATATAAAATTAACGCCATAGAGGAAACGATCAGAACCGAAAGACAATGAGATAATGATGAGCAGAGCCAAGCTGAATAGAATATATGTATATAAATGGGGCGGCAGCAGAAAAAGGAAGCAAGAAGAAGAGAAGAAGAAGAACATTGACGACCACCGGGTCTATAATTAAGCGTTAAAAAGAATGTGCCGCCTAATTGTGGACGCCGTCGTGGCTGGACATCGCCCTAACAGGCCCCACAGTGTCCGGAAAGCATTGAACAAAACAGAACACAATGTTAAGAGAGAGGGAGGTGGAGGTGGAGGCATAGAGAAGGTAAAGTGAGGAAAGAAAACAAATCAAGGAAATGCTAGTAGAGATAAAAGAAACAGAGAAACAGAATGGAACAGAAAAACAAAGGCCACTTAACGCGGCGCTGAAAAGACAAGTACAAGAGTGGGCAGAGGCGTAGCCAGAGGGGTCAAGCAGGCAGAGGAGGGGTAGGGAAAAGGGGAGGGGTAGGTGGTGAGCCATGACAGCAACATCTCTATGTGGCCTGCCCATGTGTGTCTGCGTGTGTGTGTGTGTGAGGCGTGAGAACAGCGCCGACTGTGCTGCAAACTGAGCAAGAGAATGCTGCAAGTTCTTGCCAGGCAAATACCCTGTAAATGAATACTGCCTGCCTCGATATAAAGAGAATCTTTACGATGCTGATAAGGCATAGAAGCATATGCAAATGCTTACAGAGTCTGGCTAGACTAACGGCGCATGCAAGTCAAGGGAACAGGTTGAAGTTGAAGCTATTTGGAGCAGCTGCAGTTAAAGAGGAACAAGGCAGAGGGGCAGTGAAGGGAGGTAGAGGGAGGCTGACTTTGCATAGCACAGGTTGCTTAAAGAGGAACAAGCCAGAGGAGCAGTGAGGGAGGGGGAGGCAGCGGGAGGCTGACGTTGCATAGCACAAGTTGCTCAAAGTGAGCGGCATCAAGTCACGATCACGTCTGCATGTCGCATGTCGCAGGTTTGTGTCTTAAGTCTTTTGTTATGTGTATAAACAAGGAGATGGGGGCGGGGTTAACTCACCTGCTTCAATTGCCAGTGCAATGTGTCCACCTGATTTTGCAATATGACAGCCTCGACATTTAAGCTCGACTCATGCGGCGCCTGTTGCTGTTGTTGTTGTTGCTGCTGCTGCAGTTGTTGTAGCTGCAATTGTTGCTGCTGCTGCTGTTGTTGCTGTTGCTGGTATAGCTGCAGTTGCTGTTGCTGCAATTGTTGCTGCTGCAGCAGCTTGTAGTTGATGTTGTTGCTGCACATGTTGTTGTTGCTGCTGCACATGTTGTTGTTGTTGCTGTTGTTGGGTGCGGCATCCTGCAAATGTTGTCAACAGATTAGAAAAATGCGCGTTAAATTGTCTCGAGCAGTTTGTCATGTGAACAATGTTGCCACTTCAGTCTGCCTTAAGTGTGCATGGGGCAAGCTGCCACTTGCCACCTGGGTGGCGTTGCCTTGCAACGGCAACTTGCAACCAATTGCTGCGCCATAATGCGTATTTGGCCACAGCAACACCAAAAGCGGAAAATCCTAAACTAAAACTTTAAAACTAAATCGAAACTAAAGTGTGTAACCTCCCCCTCACCCTCTCCCTCTACCCCCCCCTCCCACTCCTTCCCCCTCATACACTTGTACAATTAATTAGAGAAATTGTTTTACAATCTGCTGCTGCCGTTGCTTGTTGTTGCTGTTACTATACTTGTTGCTGTTGTTATTCCTGCGTTTCTTTATTAATTTTAATTACAATTTCCTCTGCAAGTTGCAGTATTTTTTTAGTATTTATTATATACGATATTTCCCCTGTTTTTTTCACACTACATTAAAAAATGTTTGCAATAAATTTCTGGTATACTTAAAATGTTCAGCATTTATTCGAGCGCAGCTTTTCAAGTTTTAGTTTTACTTTAGTACGTCTGTCCCCCTCTGTCTCCCCCTCTCTCTCTCTGTCCCCTCTCTCTCTCTCTCTCTGGCAGAACCCGTTTGTCAGTTATGCACCATATTATTATTATATTTCATGCGATATAACAACATTTTTTGTATTTTTTTTTTCTTTGGTTTCTGTTTCTGTTTCGTTTCGGTTTTATGTCCCTGGTTTACTTTTTCTTTTTATAACGTCATTTTTTCAAAGACTTTGACCCACAACAAAGAGAGAGAGAAAAGAAAACACTCCAACACACACACATACACACATACATAAATAGAGTGCACATTTGACCCGCATTTTAAGCTGATTAAACAAGTATTTAATATATATATAAACTTTATATAAATACGCATTAAGCTACCCTCTAAATTGTGCTGCTTTTTATTGCTCTATTTATTTTTTTTGTTGGTCAACCGCAACGAAGTTTGCCATTTTGTGGTCGACTCTGTGGTGCCACAGCTGCCACAACTGCCACCCTGCCACGCCCCCTTTATGCATTGTTAAAACATGCTCAGACCAAAGTCAATTTTGTATAATTTGATCGCTTGTTAATTAACGCTTTGACTGCACACACACACACTCTCAGCTATCAGTTATGGTTCGTTGTATCTGCGTAAAAGTGCATTAACAAATTAATAATAAATTGCCAGAGCAATCGTTGTTGTTACTGTTATTCCTGTTGTTGCGGTAGATTTGAGGTAAATGTTTTTATAGCCATGAATTGTAATCAATTTATTAGAGTGAAAAGTCAAAAAAGGAGTTGCATGGAAATTATTTGATAATGCAATGTATTTTTATATAAAACGAGGAAGAAAGACTTCCTTCGACATGCTGAAAGTTTGTTACTCTTGCAAGTACTTACATTATCGGATCGGACAGAAGAACGGACGGACAGCAGACATGGTTAGATCGACTTCCCTAGTAATGCTGATTCAGAAAATATATATTTTATAGGGTCAGGCTCTAGCATGATCATGTTGTAGCACTGCACCTTATCACACTGCACTGCATTCTAAACTAGTTAACAAAACTATCAAGTGTCAGGGAGATCGTAATAAAGATTGCTAGATTTCTCGTTGATTTAATTACTATTATTTTGTAGGCTGTAAAATAAATACAGAGTCCTCCTGTTCTATCTGTAAGTTCACAGCGAAACTTCTTTAAGGCTTTTACAAATTTGTTGCCGGAGTTATTATAGATTATATTTATGGCATTTCACTGTGTGTTAGATAAATGTGCAAGTTATATATAGTTATAAAGTATATAGCTCTTTTCCCTGCCCTTTCCCATCCTCCTCACCCTTCTCATTCTACCTTTTTCTATAGCTTTTTACATATTTCAATTATATTTAAGCGACAGCCCAGAGTTGACTTACAGCCTGCCTAGCAGCCTAGTTCCATTATAATGCTAATAACCACACACTCACACATGCATAAACACACCTACAATGTAAGTACATGCTCCACCCCCCACCCATCCACTCCTCCCTTGTGGTAAGCTATAATTACACATACGACTCGTGTGACGCTTTATAAATCCATTTCCCAAAGTTCGCCTTCTATTCTGACTATCATTAGCTACACGCTCTCACTTCACTTGCCTGCCCCCTACCCCCACTTAACTATCTGCTCCGTATTTCAACTAGTATATATATTCTATAAAGTGTATTCTCTATCAAAATCTAATTAAAATGCGCGTTACAATTCGCATCAACGGTGACGAAGCTGACCTCATTGCGAGCAGCAAATGGCTTTGGCATGCAAATTTTTTGTCAATTGCTACAGCAACAACAACAGCAGCAACACCAGAGCAACAACAGCAACATCAGAGCGACACCAACAACAACAGCAACAGCAACATTCAATGGCAGGGAACAGTTCTACCTGCAGTTGGCAATTGCCAGTTCCGAGTTGGCAAAAGAAATCTGCATTTTAAATCAGCCTAGACAGTAATAACAACAACAGCGAGCCTTCTACGCTCCAGTAATTCAGTTGCAACAAGTGCGGCAAGCTCTGCCACATGTGGCAGAAGAAAGAAGAAGATTCCCAGGCGCATGCCAGACATGGCTCTGAGATGCGGCTCCATTACCAACTTGTTATTTAAATTGTTTTGCACTACAAACTGCGCATAGAAAGAGACAGACAGAGCGGGGGAGGGGGGAGGGAGAGTGTGAGGAAGGAGAGAGAGAGAGTTATAGTTAAGTGGCAGAGGGTCGAAAGGTCTTTAAGGCTGTGAGAGATAATGAATGTTGCCTCTGATTAGCCAGATGGCTGCTCTAAAAACTTAGCTAGAGAGGAAGGAATTAACTAAGTCTGTTAAGGGGAATCCCCTCTCCCCCCTTACACTATAAAGAGGAAACTGTGTATTGCATTTAAACCAGCTGAAACTGGCACACAAAGGGGGCAGATACATGTAAGACTTACTACTAGTATGCTTCTGACAATTAATTACAGTCCAAAAACTATTTAAAAGTCAACCTCGAATTCGTTACAGACGCAAAGAGACTCTGAAATTACTCAATCTGCAGCCGTAACTAATGCCGCCTCTGTTGGTATCAGTTTTGCACCATTCAAATCCATTTGCTTTGCCACACACACACACAGACAGATAGGCACACTTTAGTTGAAGATGAGGTAATTTCAAGGCAAGAAAACTTGAAATTGAAATTGTTTCGGCTTGACCAACAACAGCAACAACTACTCAACATCAAATTGATGTCATTATAATGATAAAGCCTCCACAAAAAGTCAGTGCCGCCCACAAAAACCCGCCATTCGCAATGCCCACAAGCAGACAAAGGGGTAGCAGGGCAGAGAGGCAGAGAGACAGAGAGAGAGAGAGGGAGAGAGGAAGAGTGAAGTAGAGACAAGTGAGGCTAAATTTTGCTTTCAAGTTGACAGAAAATTAAAGCTAAAACAGCAACAGAAATTGTAATATTATCATTATAGTAAAATCTGCATTTGGCACAACTTTCTCACATGAGTGCACAACAACAGCAACAAGAGAAACAACAACAACAACAAGAGCAACATCAAACAAACAATGACAAACTTAAGCCTCGATTGTTGTCCGTCATTTGGCAATGCTCAAAGTTGTTTCCCTCCATCTGATTGCAGTTTATTATCGAGCATAATTGTTATTATTATTATCTTTTACAATTTGTTGTTACTTTTGTTTCGTTTATTGTTTAGTTTTTATTGTTGCTTTGCCTAGGAATGTCTTCGTCGTCGTCGCTTCATTTCGCTTTCAGTTATGGCCAAAAATTCACTTTGCTGTCACTTTTCCAAGCTGCAAATCATTAAAGTTGGCACGTTGTGGGCTTTATAATGTGGATCGCATTAAATGTGGAACGGCTTTAATGTGTATCGCTTTGCGTGTGTGCTGTATGCACTCTTCTTCATTGAAATTGGGTTACTCATACGCAGTGTGATCCCAGAAGAATCGTACTTCCGCCCAAATTGCCCGCTATTAGCACAGGTTGCTTAACTCTGTGTGGTGTGTCTGGTGTGTGTGTGTTTGTCTGGAGTGTGTGTGGTGTGTCTGGTGTGGCATCTGCTGTGCATAGAGATACAAATGCTGGGCGCGCATAACTGAAATGCACGCGCTGCGAAGTGGAACGCATTTCAATATCCGCACAAACACAACAGAAGTACATCAAACTAGTGCAGGCACAACTGCTCGACTAGCAGATACTCTGCACATACAGTTGACTGCAGACTGAGTTGTGTCTTTTGTCATCAAATCTCTGACCTTCATTGTGGACATTCATCATCAACGATGCCTCGTCCATCATCATCATCATCATCATTCCCTCCTCATTGACTTGACTTGCCAATGCCGTCGTAGATGTTGCAAGCATCTCTCGGGGCTCACCTTACGCCGTGTCCGTCTCCATGTCCGTCTCCGTGTCGCGTTCCATTTCATGGCAATTGCAATTGCAATGACAGTGAACCACACAAACACACACAGACAGACACACAGTCAAGACTCGCATTGTTCCCCGTCTAGGGAAACATTCAAGGGCCACTCGCTGAAGAGGGACAAGGGGGGCTTAAATGTAATATTAAATGGCGCTCTAATGGGCAACTGTTCACAGTGGGGTCGCATTGTTTGCCTACCTCCCCCCATTGTGGGCGTGTTCCGCCCCCTTTTGTTGTTGCCTTTACGCACAATCAATTTCAATTGTTGTTTAACGCGCTCTTGGCTAATTGAATTGTACTTTAACACGACGAATTATTGCTCGACAAATGTTTTAAAGTTGCAAGTAAAGTTCTCTCTTATTATTCAACATTGATTCATTATTCACTTATTTTTGAATACCCAAATGTGGTATACGATATTTATTATTATTTTAATACCATTTTCATTTCTATTTGCAATTTCATATTTTTCATATTTCGTTTATTGCTCTTGAGATTTGTTGCGCTCTCTGCTTTATTCAATTGAGCTTTGATTTTGTATATCTCTCTCTGTGTTTCTGATTTTATGATTGGCCTGCGGCATAGTAAAAAGTTGCCAGCGTTTTTCAAGTGGCTTCAAAATCACTTCAGAAATGTTCGCAAGTTGTTCATTTCTTTCTCTCTCTCTCTGTGCTTATCCACAGTTCCCTTTCTCATGTTTCTTCTCGCAAATCATGCAAATTCGCTGATTACGTATTAAATTGATTGAAGAAATAAAAACTTTCAAAAAATTTTTCTATGTGCGGAATTTAATTCAATTAACAAGACTGAGAAGGCAAAAAAGCAAACAAGGCGTGGCAGGAGGAGGGGCAGGGGCAGGGGCTGGCAGTGTGTCTGGGAAGGGGTACAGGTCCAACTGGGTAAGGCGTTTGATGCTGACGCTTTGAAGTTCTTTTCTTTTCTTTTATTTTATTATTATACGCATGAATTATAGGAAATTTGAAATGATTTTCAAACGGGGGAGCTGACAGCTGCCTTGGCTATGCTCCTTGTCTCTCTCTCTCCCTCTCTCTATCTGTCTATCTCTTCATTACTAGCACTCTCTGCGCTTTCTAGAGACTTTCGAAATTCGCATTAAATTGAATTTTTAGCCTTAACGCCTGCCAATTTGAGTTGTTTGGCCCGATCTAACCTTTTCTCCACTCAGTTCCTCTGTTTCTCTCTCTCGTTTGCAGCCAATTATCAGTTGGCCCAAACACTCCAATCAATTGCCAATTGGCAACGGACTGCGCCGTCACGAAAGTTGAATCCAAACTCTCAAATTGCAATGCAAGAATATTCTTGCAGGTGGGCAGACAGACAGACAGGCAGACAGACAGTTAAACCTGCTGCTGCCATTGTTGTTGTTGTTGTTGAGGTTAGTTTTACAGTGGCCATTGGCCTTCAGTGACCAGTCGCTGCTGTTGCCTCTGCTGCTGCTGCGGACGTGTGGGGAGGGCCTGTCATGCACGAAGAACGGAAATGGAAATGCAAAGCGCGCACTGAGTGCTCAATGCTGAACGGAACTCGAAAATTGTTTGCCTATTGATGGGGCAAACAAATGGTTAAATTCATATTATGCTGCTGCATGCTGTCTCGCTCTGGCAAGTGTCAAAGAGGTGTGTAACAGAATTTAATTCATTTATGCAGTTTAACTCTCCTTTTACTCACAGAACACTCATTACTGTTCCTCCATTGTGACTTTATTATATGCATCTAGTGTCTCGCTCTAGCAAATGTCACTACCAGACAGCACAGAGGTGAAGAGAGGTGACAGGTTCTACTCAATTTACTCTCGGGCTGCTCAAGGTGACATTAAATTTGGCAGCTGCTGTCTCCGTCCTGCAAGTGTCACAGACAGACAGCAGAATGGTGTGTAACAGAATCTCTAACAGTTCAGTTCAGTTATCCCACTCACAGTTCACACTCATTCTCACCCCTATGGTAACTTAACCACAAGAGCCGCAATGAGTCAAGTTCAGCTAAACTCTGAACGCTAACAGCGTGGTGAGTGTGCGTTACAGCAGCTGAGAGAGGAGAGAGAGAGACTAAGACTAAGACTGAGTGTGAGGTCAGTTGATGCGTGCTCGAGGTGAAGAGTTTGCATAAATTGCAAGTTTTGATGTTGTTGCCATTGGCCGAGTGCATTTGGCAGCTGTTAGCGAGCAGTTACGTGACACAAGCTAGTGGCTATGAGACCCCAGTCATATATGGCACACGTTGTCGACTTTATAAAGTCATTAAATACAAATTGAAATCAATAGTTATGCGACTTTGTGTGTAGTTTAGCGTCGTTGGCGTCGTAAAACGTGATGAGCTTGCGGCGAGTTTGAGTGAAGTGTACCCAAGGCAGAAGAGAAGAGGGAGGAGGACGGGAAAGCAGAGCAGCAAAGAGAACAAGCAACAGAACGAACGGTTCATGACAGCATGACATGCAAAAGGAGAGGGGGGAAGGGGCGTAGCTACTGGTCGATATGTACGCATTGTTCTACCTGGCTTTGCTTTACTTCAGCGTGCCTGGTCGTGCTCCCGTCCCACCCCCGGCCCTCCCTTCCCTCTCCCTTGGCTCTTTGGCTCATTGACTTTAACATTTTCGCCTTCTTCCCATAAATTTATTTCACTTACTGAAGCACAGTTAGAATCGCACGACTGCTCGTCGCCTCTCTCAATCTGCCTGCCAGGCAGCAGCTGCTCCTCCCCCTCCTTCTCCTCCCCTTCCTCCCTGCGGCGCACGTTCTTTTTAATTTTCTGATAACTACAAATAGGTTCGACACTCGTGCAGCCAATTTTTACCGCTGCTCCGAGTTGGGTTGAGTGGGGAGTGGGGGTATGTGGTGTGGGGAGTACTGCAGCGTGTGGCCTGCGGCGTGTGGTGAAGGGGAAAAATCCAAACAGACTGCGCGCCCTGCATACGTGATGAGCTCAGGGCGCAGAGGCCCCAGCACCGTTGTAGGTGATGACGAGGCGAGCTGTAGCTGTAGCTGAAGCTGAAGCTGAAGCTGAAGCTCCTCACGACTCTCTTGTTGCCCTACAATTCTGGAGTTGCCCCTCGAGCGTGCTGAGCTCTATAAAGCTCAACGAGGTGAGCCTGCAGAGTGTTGATTAAGAGTAAATTGGATTAGACTAGAGCTCAGGTAGTTAGGCTCTCAATAAACAGCAAAGTAATTGATGGTTAGGAGAAAAGGAGAGAGAAGAACAGAGAGAGAGAGAGAAACGTATTCTGTATATAAGTCACATTTAAAGTAGTAGGAGTAGAAGTAATATTAGTAGAAGAAGTAGTAGAATAAGTAGTAGTAGTAATAGATGTAGAAGTAGAAGTAAAAGTAGATGTAGTAGAAAAAGTAGTAGTAGTACAAGTAGTAGTAGTAGTAGAAGTAGTAGTAGTTGTTGTAGTAAAAGTAATAGTAAAAGTACTAGAAGAAGTAGTAGTAGAAGTAGTAGTAATACTAGCAGTAGTAGTAGTAATAGTAGCAGTAGTAGTAGTTGTAGTAGTAGTAGTAGTAGTAGTAGTAGTAGTAATAGTAGTAGTAGTAGTAGTAGTAGTAGTAGTAGTTGTAATAGAAGTAGTAGTAGTAGTAAAAGAAGTAGTAGTAGTAGTAGTAAAAGTAGTAGTAGTAGTAGTAGTAGTAGTAGTAGTAGTAGTAGTAGTATAAGTAGTAGTAGTATCTTCTACAGTAGAAGCAGTAGTATCTCCTACAGTAGAAGTAGTAGTAGTGGTAGTTTATTAGTATAAGTAACTCATACCATAGTCGTAGTAGTAGTAGTAGTAGTAGTAGTAGTAGTAGTAGTAGTAGTATAAGTAGTAGTAGTATCTTCTACAGTAGAAGCAGTAGTATCTCCTACAGTAGAAGTAGTAGTAGTGGTAGTTTATTAGTATAAGTAACTCATACCATAGTCGTAGTAGTAGTATCTTATACAGTAGTCGTAGAAGTAGCATATCTTATACAGTAGTCGTTGTATCTTATACATAAATAGTAGTTGAATCTTACACATTGTTATCTTATAAGTAGGGTATTCCCAGTTCGACTTGCGTTAAAGGCAATGAGGGAATCCTTATATGCATGAATATTTCAACATATTTTCAGTTTCTGCTTCTTGCATTTGATTCTTTGGGGCTTGTGCCGGTAGAGTGATTTTATTTATGCGCCGCTTGTGGCAGCGCAGTCTCATAATTCAGTGAGAACGTCGGTGTTGCAGGTTGCAGGTTGCAAGTTCCATGTTGCAACTGCAATTTAATTGGTCCACTTGGCTGACTCGCCTTCGCATCGACTCTCGATTCGCATCCCTCTGTCAAGGATGCGCGAGTAATAAGTCAATTTACGCCAAGTTCTTCTCCCCCTCATTCTCCCACCCCTCAAGTATGCTGCTCTTATAGCCAGTGCTCACTGTGGGCACTCGTAAAACTTAACGGGCAGTTAGCATAAATTTTAAATCCGCACATAAACTCGGAATAGCTGTGGAAATTGCTTTCAAAATGCTCCATGCGAGCGACAGCGCGACTGCCAGAGATGAGGAGAAGCGAAACCTTGGGATCTTGAGAGTGTGAGAGTGTGAGATATGTAAGTCACGCGATGTTATGTACAATATAAGACGTTGCTTTTTTGGCAATATTCATCAGGCGAGTTCAACGAACTGCCGAATCAAAATTCATGTGCGAACCCCAAAGGAAACGTTGAACTTATCAGCACGATCTCTTAATATGGAACTGATGTGGGCATTATAAACAGCTGATATATGGCTTATGTGACACTCCAAGTTTGGACAGCACTTTTAACTTTAATTTCTAGGCTCTGGTTAGATCATACTCTAGAGTCCCTTATGCTCTATCGTTCTATCGAGTTCTTTACTCGCTGTTAAGTCAGCTTAACCCTTCACTGATTGCCCCACTAAGCACGATCTTTATATGGAACTGATGTGGGTACTATAAACACCTGATATATGGCTTATGTGACACTCCAAGTTTGGATAGATCATTCTCAAGATGATTTTCTCAATCTCTATCGTTCTAAAGAGTTTTTTACTCGCTGGTAGGTTATCTTCTTATCCCTTCACTGGTTGCCCAACCAAGCGCGTTCATCTAATCCTCATCATGTAATACCTTACGATGTTGTTGATGTGGATGTTGATGTTGATCGTTATGCGAGCAAAAACAATTATCATGCTAATAAAGACCACACTCGAATATTGCATAATAATTCTTTTTTATGTGTCTACTCGCGTTTTGTTGATTGCCAAATACATTTAACATTTATATCGTATGCATGTGTGTCTATATGTGTGTGTGTTTTTTAGGTATTTTTAAGTAACTTTGCCAACTCTTTGGCGCCCAGTCTCCCTCTCTGTCTCCCCCTTCTCTCTCTCTCTGTCTTTCCTTTGCTAGCGGTCGTCAGTTTTTATGCTTGAAAAATTGGGACAACGATTTGCACGCTTGGAGTCCAAACGAGACAAAACAAAATGGAAATAAAAACCAAAAACAAAACAAAACAAAATGGAAAAACTTGAAAATTCGTTTTATTTTTTTTGCAGTTTGATTCTAACGGAAGTTGCTGCTGCTGTTGTTGTTGTTGCTGCTGCTGCTGTTGTTGTTATTGTTGCATCAACAACACTCTGAAAGAGAGGCCGCTCTTGGGGACTTGACGCTGATGTGCCATGCTAAGTGGCTAATTGCTTTTAATTGCCTTTTAACATATATTTCCCACTGTGCCACAGTGTATACGTGTGTGTGTGTGTGTGCGAGTGTGTGTGTGTGGTCTAGCCGGGAAGCTGCAAGTGTTTAAGGCCAAAATACCTTTTTAATGTGCTTGCGCCGTGGCTCATTAGTTCACGCAAGAGTTGAAGCTCTTTTTGGGGGCAGGTAGACAAACAAATGATATCTCAGACCAGGATGTGCTTTGGTTCTTAACTATATCATTTAATAATTGCATTGTTTAGATCTCAGACTAGATTCTTGACTATATCATTTAATAATTTAATTGTTAAACTCTACTAAAGTTGCCTTGAAATAAGCCAATTAGCAGCCAACTTCAGGCACTTCTAGTTGTAATAAATTATAGTTCTTTACTTGCAATTCTAAATCTCTCTCTCTATCTCCCTCTCTCTCTCTGTTTTATAAGCTAGTTATACAACACCTAAAGAAAACAAGCCAACTTATGTAGGTGTCTTCTTTATGCAGTCCCAGTCGGGTAGAAAAGAAATCCAATTACTAAAGTCTTGAAAGCAAGTGCGAGAAACTAATTAAAATATGGGCAACGCAAACTGTAAACAAAGTGCGACTAAGTCAGCTGATTTATGGCTCATTATATGCCATACACACACTGATACACACACACACACATATGGACACACACAGGGACACACACACTTATACAGTTGCCTACATTAGCGTGGAATCTAAATTTAAAGAGCTCTAGCCTGTAACGAGTACTGTCCTACCCCCCTACACTGTCCTACCCACTCCCTACACTGTCCTCCTGCTCTGCCCTACACTGTACTCTTATTCCCTGTCATCCTCTTAACCCCCCCCTGCTGCCACTTGCCCCCTACGTATGCGAGTAATTTATGTCGCAGCCAAAAAAGATAAATTCGCGCAACAAGAGAGAGAGGGAGAGAGAGAGAGAGGGAGAGAGAGAGAGGGAGACTGCGCCACTTGTGGCACTTGCAGCAGCTTCCTATTGAGCTATAAATGTAACTGCGCCTCCTCTGCCGCCTGTCGAGTTGACTCGACTGTGGAGTGTGGAAGTGTGGCCTGGCGAAATGTGATACCGCGTGATTAATTTGATGGGGGGCCCTGACGGCAGTTAACCGTGTTGTTGTTGCTGCTGTTGTTGTTGTGGCAGTAACAATGAGGCGAGTGCGAGTGCGCTGCAAACGTTCGCTTATTAGTTAGTATCTCATGCAACACGTTGCACGTAGCACATTGCATGTCAATGGCCATAATTAAGCATGCGAAAACGGAGCAGAGTTTCTGAAATGAAAACAATGCGGCCACAGACAGTGGCCCCTCTCACTGCCTCTCCCCTCGCCTTCCTCTGCCTCTGCCTCTGCCTGTTGGCCATTTTCATTAATGCGTTTCCCCCCCCCTCTATCTCTCTCTCTCTCTGCTGGCACCTCTGCCCCTCCCTTTCCCTTAGCCTTCTTGCTGTCATTGTCTTGCAGCGCGTTGCACTTTTTTGTCTGTTGCATTGTTCCTCGCCGTGTTTTGATTTCAGCATCAGCATCAGCCACAGTTGTCAGCCAGAGTTGCCTCCACACACACACAGTTCCCCTGCTGCCACACCCCATACCCCTGCCCCTCCCCTTAATCCTGCTGCACCGAAAAAATGACTGCAGCCCGCCCCCTCCTGGGGCTGTCATTATTTTCAACGTTTTTCTTTCTTTCTTGCGCATTGTTTTGTTTTCAGTTATTTGTACCCTGTAACCAGCAACAACACAGGCAGGGGGGCGTCACAGGCCATGAAGCACACCGGAAGAGAGCAGGCAGAGCAGAGCAGAGGCAGAGGCAGAGGCAGAGGCAGCGAGATCCTCCTACTGTGATTCATTTCTGTTGCCTCCTCTCTCACTCATAACTCAGCGAGAGCCAAGAAAAACGATTGTGGGAAAGTTGTTGAGAAGGTGAAAAGAACAAAGAGTTTAAACACTGCCAGTCTAGGGTATTCGATAGTCTATCACTCTCTGTGCAGTTGCTGCATGCCTGCCTACACTTTGTTGTGTATTTTTTGTTGGTATTTCTCTCTCACTGCTGTGCTTTGTTTCCAGTGCGGAAAGGACTGCAACGACAAAGTCGACGATGACGCTGACGAGGTTGAGCTTCCCTCTCCCTCTCTTTCAACCCCCCTCTCACTGCTCTTCTCTTCCTGTGTCTCTGTCTGTCTGTTGCCATTGCCTTTTGGCCACTTGGGGCGCATTCAAATGCAGCTGCACCCCCACCCCATTCCGTTTCCGTGACCTTTATGAAGCAAACACATTTGACCTTATTACGAGCATTTCAATTTGTTGCTGCCTCCCCTCTGCTGCTGCTGCCTCTTCTGCTGCCATTGTTGTTGTTGTTGCTGTTGCTATAGTGAAGCCATGAAATTATTTTCGAGTATTCGCCACATAAAACTGTAATGCAAAATAGTATTTGAGGTTTTGGGATTTTATCTTGCATCCTCATTGCAAGTGCAGATATATCTTTCGATAGCTTTGACCCTCGCAACAATTGTTTGTGCTTTGGCTTTGAGTATACGCTGGCGGCGATTGACAGAGTGGGGGCACCAACGATATCAGGCTGTGAATTAAGGTGCGACTACTGAAGAAAGATTGCAAGTCTTTACAGGCCTTAAACTGAGATTGAAGGGGACTTGGAATTCATTTGGGAATCTACCGCATCCTTCCTATACTTAATTTCCTCCTTCTTTGTCTCTCTCCCCCTTTCCCACCACTTCTAAAGGAAGATTGTAAGTCTTTTCATGCCTCCATTTGATATCAAAGGGGAAGAATTCATTTAGAAAACTGCTGCATCCTTTCTATACTTCTCTCTCTCTCTTTCTTTAACCCCCTATATCTCCGCCTAACTTCTGAAGAAGGATTGCATGTCTTTCCATGCCTTAATTTAAGACCGTCTACTACTCTCCCTCTCTCTCTCTCTCTTTCTTCTTCTCTCCCCTCCAAGGAGTCATTCTCCCAGCAAGATATTCTAGTATTTTCAATCCTCAACGTGATACTGAAGTGAACTCAGAATTCATTTTGAAACCTTCTTTCTACATCTGTCCTTCTTTCCTTCTTTCATTCCCTCTTTGCCCCTCTCTCCTTCTCCTTCAACCTCTCTCCCTCCACCTGTCTCTCCCCCTCTCTTTCCACTTGCTCTCCGCCAGAGTTCATCAAGTGTAAAACAAAACAAAACCCAAAAAAACAAAAAAAACAAGAAAAAAAAGCTCAACAGAGCAGCAAATTTCAAAAGGCGGAATTGTGCCGATAACAGCAACAACAACAGCAACAGCAACCCCCACTACAACTACAACAACAATAACAGCAACAAGTACAACAACAACTACAACAACAGCTACAACAACAACAATAGCAACTACAAGGTAGAGCAAATTAAAGTAAAGTAAAGTAAAGTAAAGCAGCCCGCAGCAGTGAACGCGTTTCGCTGCGTTGCCGCCGCCGCTGCTGAGGTTCCCCTTCAGCGGCCACCCTCGACGGCAGCAACAGCAGCGACGTCAGCGTTGCGCATGCGTACCTGTTGCTCAGCTGACGTCGCAGTCAACGTTGGCTTTAACTTTAGCTTTGCATGACTCAATGGAACATCGCACGTCTGTCAACTCGAGTTGTTGTTGCTGTTGTTGTTGCTGTTGTTGCTGCTGTTGTTGTTGCTGCTGCTGTCGTGCAACATGTTGGCGGAAATAATAAATTCTAGCTCGACAATGGCACCAAGCGACAGTTAAAGCTGCATACGATGCTTGTTGTTGTAAATAGTAGTGGTAGTTGTTGTTGTTGTTGTTGTTTTGTAGTTGTTGTTGTTGTTGTTGTATTACATATGTCAGCAGAAGAAGAAGCAGCAGCAGAGGAAGCAGCAGAAATCAAAAGGATTGTCGTATACTTCTGCGCTGTCTGTCTCTCTACCTTCCTCTCTCTACCTTCCTCACTCTACCTTCCTCTCTCTACCTTCCTCTCTCTACCTCTCCCTCTGCCTCTCTCTCTCCCCTTCTTACTCCCATTCCTCCTCCCTCTCTTCATTTTGTTTTCATTTCTCTGGGTGAAATTATTGTTCATGTAACTTGGCAGAGAGAGAGAAAGACTTTTTATATTTATATCTCTTTATCTTTTATCTAGATACCTCGATACGTTTGCTGACGCTGCTCTCCGAGCGTAACGACTAAATTAACAGCGTTTAAATGTAAAACGCATTTAAACAAGCAGCGAAAGAGAGAAGCAAGTAAAGAAGTAGAGGGAGAGTTAGAGAAATGAAGGGAGAGGGGCAACAATACGATGGGAAAATCCACATTTGTATTTAAAACAATCGTCGAGTCTTTTTCGGCTTACTATGAATCATATAGGGGTGAGTTCTGTTTAATAAAAAGCGTGTGAAAGGTTTAAAGCAATGCGCAATTTCCTGTTTATGCGCAGCTTAAAAGTGTTTAGGGAATCAGCAGAAGAAGAAGAAGGAGAAGAAGAAGGAGAATAGAAAGGGAAGTAGAACTTGATGGATTTTCTACTCATTTTATTTCCACTTAAGTTTGGCTAAGCAGCTTCCTCTGCCGTTGCTAGTTTTGTTAATTACTCCTTCCTCTCTCTCTCTCTTATAGCAACTCATTTGGGCAAGTCTCTTATACACAACTACCTCTCCTCTAACTCCCTTCCCCCCTACCCCCCTTGGCTGGTCAGTGCACACACAATTTCATGGCTAGAGACAGAGTTTTCCATTTGCTGTAACTGGCTAATTGAGCAGGCCTTTGCTGCAGTTGGCATTTGAATGAGACAAACGAAATTGTGGCCTAAACGCAAATAGAGGCAGACCAAATGTGGCTGCAACCTGTCGCTGCATGCAGACACAGTCTCTGCCTCAGCCTCTGCCTCAGCCTTGGTGGCAGCCTCAGTGTACACAATCAAACTGTATCAATGTGTCAATCACGGCCTGCCACACTGACAGATTGTCAGCGCTGTCTACGTATCTGTCTCTCTCTCCCTCTGTCTCTCTCTCTCTCTGCCTGTCTCTGTCTGTCTGCATTGCTTAATTGGCCAAGCCAACATGGAATGACCAAATATTATGGCCAAATAGTTTCCGGTATGGAAAAATGCCTAATGAGCTAACGACAACGATTTCACACAGTCCAAAAAAAGAGAGACGCGCGCACCCAAGTGTGATCACTTGATCAGTTGTTGAACAGTTGATCAACCATAAGACAAGGACAGGCACTCATTTTAGTCAGAGTTAATTCAGTTCAGTTCAGTTGCTGCCACAAGTTGCACAGTCTCGCTCAACGGCATTTAAACGCATTCTTCAGCTGCAATCGAGACGAGAAAGCAAATGAAGAGAAATCAATTCAAAACGGGTACATATAGAACACGATCGGCATTGGTATCTATAACAAACACAGAGACAGAGAGAGAGGGAGATAGAGAGAGAGAGAGAGAGAGAGAGAGAGAGAGAGACAGAGACAGTTAGATTTGTCAAAATAGTCGCACATTCTCATGGCATAATTCCTTTGAGAAATTCGAAATGATCTCTTGCTGGGATCATCGACTCTTCTTGCAGCTGATCAATGAATGCTGCACAGTCTGTTGCTGTTGTTGTTGTTGTAACTGTTGTTGTTGCTGCTGTTGTTGCTGCTTTGGTAATTGCGTCTGGCCAACACAAGACACGCAGCATCTTTCGCTTTGGCATTTTGGCAACCGTTGCACAAATTGTCTCTGACAGTTGCAAGTTGCAACATTCTGATGCCTGCCTCTTGCTCAATGAAGTAGCCAAGACTGTTATGATTTACCCTCTCTCTCTTCCACCCTCTCCCTCTCTCCCTCCCCCTCTCTCTGTGTACATCTCTCTTTCATAAATATTTGCCAGATTTATTTCATTCATTGCATCTTTGAATCTCGTGAATAAAACATGAATAAAACGAGCGAGCGAGCGAGCGAGTTAACCCATTTCCATTTATCTCGCATTTTCAAGCAATTTTTCTACTCATCCCCTCTCTCTCCCTCTTCCCCTCTCTCTGGTATGTATAGAGATATATCCATTAGACTATTTTCGCAAGTCGCAGCAAACTTCGACTATAAATAAATTCAACACTTGCCTCTCTCGTTTTGCAGCGGCAGCTGAGGAAATTCTTTGGGATGAATTTATGTGTGTGGGACCTGTCCAATTTTCTCCACACTTCCCCCATCTACACCCGCACATACCCCTTCCCCCTCCCTCTCGCACACACACACACAGCAAGTGAAATGTGCAGAATCAACAGTCACATTTATTTCTTTTAACCTGCGGCTACTGACACGCCTTCCTCACAGTCTCCTCCTCCCTCACAATCTCCTCCCCCCCAGTATACTGCTCCCCCACAGTCTCCTACTCCCCCTCCCCCCTCCCCCTCATTGCGCACACTCTGCAACGATTGACGAGCCAAATGCAAAGGGAAAATGAAAAAGTATGTGCACTGTGGCATTTGCAGCATTGCAAGCAGCCTCCCCCCCACCTGCCCCTCCTCTCCCTCCCTCCATAATGTTGCAGAGATTTCACGCAAATTCGCTTGGAAAAATGTGTGAAAATCAACCAAATGGAAACTGTCTTAAGGATTCAAAACATTTTCATTTTTCCCTCTTTCTGAAATCATTCAACTGTGTGAATTTCTTAATTACCAATTAAATATATTTCTGTACGCCAAGTGACCTCTAACCAATGACCTTTGCTGACTGCAGCAGTTTCCTTACCATTTTATAGCATATTTTTCCCTACTTGTTTTCATGGCCAGCAGCCAAAAAACAATAACAACAACAACAATGAATGCAGGCAAAGTTTTCCTACATTCAAAATAAATTCTTCAATAATTAGCTGTCGATTTGGATTCGGATGTGGATTGGTTAATAATGCCAGAGCACCATAAACATAAGCTAAGGTAAACTTGGGCACTAGGTGGGCCAAAGGGGCGTGCCAGGGAGGGGGAGGTGGGCAGGGCATTTTAGGCCTGTAATTAGCCTCGAGAATTTGTTTGATTTTGTTGTTTAGTCTAAAAGCAGAAATTTATTTATTTTGCATGCTCATTAAGGCGAAGGGGAAGGAAAAGGGGAATGCGAAGAAGAAGGAAAAGAAGGAGAAGAAGGGGCAGCAGGCAAAGGCAAAGGTCGCAATTTATTTATTTTGATTGTTTCGTGGAAATTTGCTGGCCAAGCAGCTAAAAGATTGCGCGTATTTGCCAGATACATTTCCCTGTCTACATCTGCCTCTCTCTCTCTCTCCCTCTCTGTCTCTCCATCTCTCTCTCTCCCTCTCTGTCTCTTACTCCCTCCCTCTCTCTCTCACTCCCTCTCTATCTCTCTTTGCATGCAATGCGATATGGCAGCTGGCGTTGTTGCCTCATTACGAAATGTCGCCAAGATTTGCGGCTTTGGGAGACGCCATTAAAAGCGTAATGGGATAAAAGCCACAGCAGGCACAGTAAGCGCAGCAGCTGCCTACAGTGTGCACACGCTATGGCGGTTTAGACATGCTCAGCTCATACTTTATAAGTTCTACATCCAATTATCATTCATAATTCCGTTGCATACTGGAGATTGATAACAATAGATGGAACTATCGATTGGTAGCGATCAAACAAATCGATAACTATCATTCTCTACTTCCTATGCCTTGCCTTGTGTCTTCTTTCTCTCCCTCTCCCGTTCACCTTATGCAGTCTTTACTGTACTTTTATTTCACTTTATGATTGTCACTCGATACTCATTGTCTTTCTTCTTTTTGCTGTTGTTGCTGCTGTTGCTGTTGGCCTCTTGGCGCATAATTTGAATTTTTCTAACGCAGCTGCTTTCGCCACCTTCTTCCCCCTCCTTACCACTCCCCCCTCTGCAGCACCTCCCCCTCCTCTAATCTGGCTTGTGTAGGAGGGAGTTGCATGCCCAAGAGTTCATTGCATTTGCTTTTGGTTTTGATTTTCACTTTCAATTGGCAAAACCGCATCGACACTCAGCTCTGACTGCCAACTGCAACGCCAACGGCGACTGCAACTGCGACGTTGGCAGCTGCTGCTGCTGTCAAAGCAGACGATGCGGTTGCGGCGTTTGAATTTCATTTGGCGACAGCAACGACTTGGATTACGTCGAAGATCGGCAAGTTCAAACATGTTGTCGAGAAGCGCCATCTATCGCTCAGGCGGGGCAGGCAGGCAGGCAGTTGTGCGTGTAGCTTGAAGATTGTCATCATATCAAACGATTTCTGTCAAGCAAACCAAATGTCTTCATCTTCAGGCCTTGCAGACCGTGACCAAATTTAGGCATCTCTCTGTCGCCTTATATGGCCGCAATTGGCTCAGCCTCAGCTTTAGCTATGCAAATTGCCATTTAGCCTAATTGGCCTTAAACTGAAAGCCGAAACGGAGATGGAAATGACGATGGGAGACGAGACCAAGACCAAGACCGTGTAGAACTCGGGGGAATAATAATAATAATGGGCGTGCAATTACGAAACATGGCACCGATTCAGAATCTTGTATATAAATACCAGAAAATTGACGTTTTTATGACTCGCATGCAATATATAATGACTTTAAACGACAAGGTAAATACTTCCTCTATTATTTATAAGTTTCAATTTGTGCTTTTTTGCAACTCCCTCCCTCATGCTTCCTCTCAAGCTACACACATTCATTAATCTTCTACGCCACTGATTAAAAAGCTCTTTCTAGGCAAGCCTCTCTTCCTTACTCTCTCTGCCTCTACCTCTGCTTGTCTCTCCCTCCCTCTTGCTCCCACTCACATGCATAAAACATCTTCCATATTATTTTCGCACATAAATCAAGCTGACCTTAAAAAGAAGTTTGTCATAACATGCTGAGAGAGCAGAGAGAGAGAGAGAGAGAGAGAGAGAGAGATGTGTAGCATACACACCACGACGCCCAACTTCACCTCAATTCACCTCCTGCGAGTGGAAGAGGGAGGGCAGCCAAGGCGAAACAACAAGGTGACATAAATATCCAGTTGCGCCGAAAAAGGAAACTAAAACTGCCAAGGCGAAGAAAAACACAACAACAACAAAGCTTGACATGTGAAGCAGCAACGGTGGCAGAGGCAATGGCAGAGGGAGACGAAGAAGTAGAAACAGGAGACGATAAAATTCAATGAGAGCGCACAAGTTACGAACCTGCATGGACCAAGCGACGGCAAGACTCAGATTCCTTTGCTGTTGTTGTTGTTGCTGATTAGCCAGCGCTGTGTTTAAATGTGTCAAATTGTTGTTGTTGTTGGTTGTGTGACGTCGCGCAGGCAGTGCTGGCGGCGGCGTCAAACAGGGCGACTGCAATTGCGATTCCTCCTGCTCCCTCTCTTTCTCCAGCGCCAGCTGATGCTGCTGCGGTTGCTTGGCCTTAATCTGCGGCGAATTCTTGGCCAATGCCAAAGCCGTGTTGTTGTTGTTCAGCGAAAGCGAACGCGCAAAAGAACTTTTGAAATAGCGACACGGCATCTGGAAATCGAAGTCAGGCGGCAGAGGCAGCGGCGCCGACAGCGCATCCGCAGCGACAGCGGCGCCGGCATTGACAGCGGCCGAGGGAAAAGTTTGTATTGCGTTTTGCATATTTGAAAATAAATTGTAATTTGGATTTGTATTTGTATTAATTAATTATTCCTCCGCCTCTCGCCTCCTTCTCAATTTGGCATTGTTGTTTTCGCTAATTCGCTTTGATTTCTTGTTTAGTGCATTTTTTCACGCACATTGAGAATACACACACGCACACACGCACTTGGCAAAACTTCACGTACACACACACATACACGTATTGCTTGTTGACAGCAGGGTTGTTTAAGCAGATTTTTAATTGAAATTATGATTTATTTATTATTTTGTATTTAATCAAAATCAATTTGCAAACGAAGAATTTCCGCGCGCGCACACCAAAAAGTTCAACTGCGCACTGAACACGTCCGACACGATCGAATTTTCTAATAAGAATGAGCGGCAGAGGCGACAACGCCAAATGAGAGCAGCCGCTGAACAGACCAGCAGCTGCTCACACGCTGTTAGCTGGCTGTACAGCAACATGATCTGTTTATCGGCTGTTGGCAGTAACAAAACTCTGTTAAGGAATTAATCAAGTGCGCTCAAAAGTATGCATGTATTTTATGTTTTAGCGGCTATGAGCAGCGCCTGAAAGGCTGCCATGGAACTACTTTAAGAGGTCATGTTAAAATCTTTTTTTTGCCCCCCCCGCCACGCCTTCTAGCGCCATAAGGGCGTTTTTCTAACGGTTTTTTCTTAAAACGGCGGGGGAAATCAAAAATTGTGCCCTGAACTTTGGAGCCTTTTTCCAGGAAGAGCTGGGCACTCTGCGAATTTTAAGAAAAAACGAACAAGTTGAAAAAAACCGCAAGTCGCTATCTCTGCTTGTTTCGACGCAATTTCGAATTGAAAATGAAAAAAAACTGCCGTTATTCCAAATGAAAAACTGCTTGTTTTTGCGCTAACAGAGCGCTGTTAAGTAAGCAGTGCACTGCTTGGACTGCTTGCTAGTGCATGCACAGCAACAACAAGCACAGGGTGAGGGTGCCAAGGAGGGGGTAGGGCTAGTGGGGACTGGTTTAATTTAGAGGATTTAGAATTAGAAAAAAAGCTAGATTCCCCACTGTGTTTGGCAACACTGCCATACAGTGCGGGTCAAAATAATAGCAGTACTGGGGCAATATTAGTTTCGAAATTTACCTTTTCCTCACTCGCACCTCACTTACACTGTTCTTCTCATTTAATATCGGACAAATTGAGCCATTACATTTGACGTCATGTGACTTGGTGGTATTAGGGAGACTTCCTCAACTTGGAACTAATCCCACCTAGCCAGGCCACCTCCCAGCGGGGCCAGTGCACACACATAATCCCCAGGCAAATCCCCCAACTTTATGTGGTATCTAAATAGGCGGACAGCTTGCCAATCAAATTGATTGTGAGTCGGTCGTTGTTTATATGTTTTCTCCCCCTGTTTTTGTTGTTCTTCTTGGGCTGGGTCGACACGAATTTAAATACCCATTGAGACAGTCTGACTGGAGACTTTTGCTTTCTCTAACTCATCCTGGTGCAACCTGAGATCGCCAGAAACTCATTAGTCTCGCACGATTACCTAAAATAGAAAGATTCGAGCACGCCGATTACTCATCGTCGGATTCTCTTTTTTTTCATTTTCGATTCTATTTCTATTTTTGTGCCCACTGTGGCTCCCTGCGCATGCCTTGTCTTCTCTCAATTACATAAGCCTTATATAACGCAGCGGCGGGAGTGCGAGCGAGACAACTGCTGTGCACACTGCGCGAGCACTTGGCACACATTCAAAAAGCACTCTTCTGCGCTCCAGCGAGAGAGGGCGACCACGTGACTGCAACTACCCCCCAGAGCAGCACAAGCAGCAGCAGCAGCAGCAGCACTGAGTGGGAACCGTCGTCAGCATCGGCAGCGCTGCTCTCCAAACCGATCGCAGCTCATAATTTGTCTGATATTCATTTTACAACTGTTTCGGTTTCGATTTCTGTTTCGATTCCGATTCGGGTTTGATTTGTTACAAGTGTTGCTACGCAGTTGTTGCTGCTCTTGGAGCGAAACGGTTTCGTGTTCTTTTTTCGCGCACTGCGTATTGAGTGAGTTGAGTTCAATTTGGTTTGAGTGGAGCCTTCGCCATGTCTGCTGAGAGCAACAGTAGCAGCAGCAGCAGACCCAGCAGCAGTGGGCCAGAGAGAGGGAGAGAGCCTGAGAACATTATGGATTTATCAATTAGAGGTGAGTTTGCCCTCCTCCCCCTTTCTATAAAAACTCAACTCATTCAGCTGCTTGGCCATTTCTTTCATTTCACTCCCTTTCCTTTGTTCCCCTTTTCGCTGCCCGTGCTAAACACGTGTAGCGTGGTACGCGGTGTCTCTGTATTCATGTGAGTGTGTGTGTGAGTGTTGTTTGTGTTTTGTTTACACACGGACACGATCGATTATTGCGCGAGAGAGCGCGCTCAGTGCGCATTTGTGTGTGTGTGTGCGTGTGTGAGAGTTAAGCCTCCAATCAGCATGCCATGTGACAAATTATTTGACTTTGCCTTCTTTTTTAATGCGGGCAATTGGTTTTGCAGCGGCGAATCGAGCAAATAGAACAGTTAACAAAAACAAATAATGATAATAATGAATATTAAAACAACAGAAGATAGAGAGAGAGACGCCGAAGTTGCCATAACTAATTGCAGCATGCTGCGCAGGTACAGTGGGCTGCAGTGCACACACTGAGTGAAAACATAATTGGTGTAATGCGGAATAAATAATAAAAAAACCATAATTAATGCGCAGGTACAGTGGCATGCACTTGACATAAACTGCATGTAATGCCAACTACTACGAGTGCCCACTGTACTTTTATAAATAATGCATACTATGTGTCAACATAAACAAGAACAGTACGAATCTAATTAGTTTAGCCCAGATGCCGTCTAATTGATATTACCCCTGTCCTCCTGCCCCTACCCCACCCCTTTGCTGACACTATCCAAACTATAGTAGATAAACGAGTTTTAGCTTGAATCCGGCTAAATGCCGCTCACCTATGATCGATCCGGGTCGCTTTTTATGGTCTTTGATATCAGACTAATTATAGAGACGCCGAAAATACGATAAACCATGAATTGGTCAGTCAGCTCCTTCAGCAATTGGACTTCTGCCTCATCATATTGATGAAATGGCGGCGACTTCGTGTAGCGCAATCAAGCTAAAGAATCCATAGCTAACATTGTCGTCGCCGTCGCCGTCGTCGTCGTCGTCATTTGTTATCATTATCACAGCCCAGCGACGAGGTTACCACACGACTATAAATATTTACCCTCATGATTATTGTGGGGCCGCATAAAGCGTGATGAAAAAGGCGCTAGACAAATGAAAATGGAGCACGAAATTAATTATAAACTGGCAACGAACGGCGCAAAGTACAGCCATTCATAGTTACGGGAATTGTAGGCGAACGGCCACGCCCCCAAAAGCCCCAACTCGAAGTACAATACGGAGACAAAGGGCAACGAGTCAAGCTCAGTTGAGAGAGCCAAACTCACGCTCTCTCGAGAGAGCGCTGTCTAACTACATATCTCCCTCTCTGTCTCTCCCTCTCCCTTTCTGCCCGCTCAGCAAGCAGATCACATGGTCGCACTCGCACTTCGCCGTCGCATTCGCATTCGCAGTAGTCGCATTGAAATATCTGTGACGTGACCGTTCACTTAGGCACGATAAGATCGCAGACCGCGGCGCACGCGCCTGTCCCACATCCACATGGAGCACAGCTTGTCAGTCGCCTGCTGCAGCTGCTTTTGGGGCAGGGGTTAAAGCTCAAGTTCAAACTCGCACTCGCCGCCCATTCGCACTTCAGTCTAATCATCATTGAGAGCACGCCATGAATTCTGTTTCTGTTTTCTGTTTAAGTTTCTGTTTTCTGTTTGTCATCATCGGCATCTGGCATTGTGCTCCACACTAATCTGTTCCAAATTATTGTCATTAAAATATTCATACACACACACACGCACACCTAGACACCTTCAGTATGTGTGTGTGTGTGTCGCACGCGTCTGGGCACTTAGGAAAATTTTGATTGAACTGAGTCAAACTTGGACTTTGGTGGCGTGATAAATTTCGACTGTGCCTGAGGCGGTGGTGTGATTCCGATTCCGATTCCACTGATGCGAATCTAGCGGAAACTGATAAACCCTCTGTGGGCAAGGGATTACTTTACTCAGTTCCATTCCAATCAGTATCAAGTTCGTCTGCGAGTCTGTCTGCCCTTTTTTCCATTAATCGAGTCGAATTATTCCACTGTGCTGCTTTTTCCAACTCAATTTGAAGGGCACCTCGTCATCCACTCGAATTCGCCTCGTTCCCGCCAACATTACGTCAATGTGCAATAACAGACAACAACAATAACAGCAACAGCAAACTGCACCGACAACGAGTGCGGTAATAAGCAGTCTATCTCGCTTCCACCCACGTGCTTGTAATAAAAGCTGTCTCTGAGTACAGAAAGAAAAACAAAAAACTGCAAATGCGACGGCGAATGCGAATGCAAATGCAAGAGTGCAAAGAAAGAGATGGAGACGGGGGTGTGGGAAGAGAGCGCCAGAGCGGGTGATTTTAATGGAGAAGCCGGCGCGTCGCCGACGGCACAGGCAGCAACAACAACAAC
This sequence comes from Zaprionus vittiger, assembly GCA_018904025.1. Classification (NCBI taxonomy): domain Eukaryota; kingdom Metazoa; phylum Arthropoda; class Insecta; order Diptera; family Drosophilidae; genus Zaprionus; species Zaprionus vittiger. The sequence continues at coordinate 374,980 of JAEIFQ010001142.1, read as the reverse complement.
AACGGCATCGACGATATCATTATTATTATGTCATACACACGAACAAGTGCAGCAGCGCGCGAGTGTGTGTGTGTGAGGGAGTGTGTGTGTGTAATTAGTGCACTACGCGACGCTTTAAATTTGACTTTGATTCGATAAACACGTGCGCCGCGACGGCGTCTGATCGTTCATTGCCACGCAGTCGACATTAGCATAGACCAACACAGAGAGAGAGAGAGAGAGAGACTGAGGTGGATGTGGAGTGAGGTGGAGAACGATTGAGTAAGAGCGCGGCTTTGAGCTACGCTGAGGTGGGCTTGCCAAACAGACTCAAGTATGTTTAAGTGTGAGTGTGTTTGCACATTTGTTCATGTGCGTTTGTTTATCAGTTTTAATTAGAAGGCGCCGCAGCACATTGAAAAACGGTACATTTGCCAGTCGGCCACGCATTTAAATTGCAAGCAATCAATTTGCAGAAATAAAATACGAATGTACACAAACACACACACACACATACTAAGGCGTATTATATTGATGGCTAGAAGAAGAAACTGTAAACAAAATAAGAAAGAAAACTTTTATTTATGATAGACGCCATGACGAGTATGCGTATGCATTAGTGTGTGTGCATGTGTGCCTATGTGTGTGTGTGTGTTTGCGTAGAGTGCAAAGAAATCAACAAACAGAAAACCATTAAATTATTTTGCTATTACATTCGCATTCAAGTAGCTAGCATATCTAGATAAACAGTACACACACATACACACATACATACCCACATGATTTATTCGCATAGAAAATTGCTCAAAGTCAAGCGCAAAGCTTTGTTGAGAGAGTCAAACTGAAAGAGAGAGGCGCAAGGGAGAGAGAGAGTGAAGGGCAGCAGCAAGAGCGCGTCTCAAAATCAAAACATACATTGGGCATATGGCTGCGTGTGTGTGTCTGTGTATACATTCATACATAATTAGCACATATCGAACGAAGAGAGGCACAACAACAACTAAGCAAGAGCAGCAGGAGAGAGAGAGAGAGAGTGCGAGGAGAGCTTCAAAAACACGACTGACAGCAGCAAACGGGTAACAGTGGCGCAAGGTCAGTTGAAACCTGCTAAGCGACAAGTGCTGTTAATTTTAGCACACGCTTGCACTGCTTGCACCACTGTGCGCACTGTGTGGCGACGGCCAAAGCGCCGGCAAAAGTTTAATTGAAAAGCCAACTTTAATAACCACGTGGTGTGTATTGCTGCACTCACTCACTGTTGTTGTTGTTCATGTTCATGTGCATGTTCGTGTTGTTGTTGTTGCTTATGCGGTGCACTTTCAATTGTTCCTCGAGCACTTGTACTTTTGTTCGTAGCGAAACGCTGACGTCGACAGAGGCAGCGGCAGCGGCAGTGCTATCGTATTCATATTCATGTTAGTTGTTTTTGTTTTTGGTTGCACACTGGTTCATTGTTGCTGTTGCTGTTGTTGTTGTTGGAGTGTCAGCAGATGATGACAAATGTGCCACTGGAGAGGCCTCTGCACACACGTTTTGATGTATTGACAGTGGCAGTAAGTGGGGCAGGGGGGGGGAAGGGAGTACGCTGCAGTGGCCACTAGGACTCGAATTCTTATCGTTGTGTGTGTGGGTGTGAAAGGTGAGCGGCGTGTCAGCGCTGACAGCTTCTCGGTATGAGCATGCGATACATTCTCCCCACAGCTGAAATTCCCCACTCGATTCGTTTTCTTGCTCGTTCTGCTTTACGCTTTGAACTCTTGTTGAAACTGACACTTTGCGGGGTCTCGATTTGAATTGGTTTTTCTACTCCCCCTTCCCTTTCCCCTTCTTCGCTTGCCTTTGCGTTTGCCACTTTAAGTGATCCATCACACTGTGTAAGCCCATGTCCGCTAGTTTCTGCCCTACCTCCTTCCCCCTTCCCTTCTACTTACCCCGCCCCCTTTCACACCTCGTCTGCTTTGTAATCCCTTTTGCGGTAATTGACAGTTTTTGTTGCCTCTGCTGCTGCCTTTACCGCTGCCTCAGCTGACGTCGCCGCCTTCGTCATCGTTGTCTGACAGTAAATTGAAAAATTGTTGAGATTTTTTTCGACACGACGCAAATGTAAAATCTTTGTATACAAATTTCAAGTACAGTCAGCTCTGACTAAGCAAAACAGCGCAGAAATATATAGAGCAAGTAATTGGAGTCCGTTTGCATTGGCTTGGTGCCACTGTGGCAATAACAACAACACTTTTTATAGGATTTTAAAAGGGTTTCTTCATAGTCAGAGTGCAGCGTAATAAAAATGAACTAAATCATCTTGAGGCATCTTGAGGCATCGAAATCGAGAATACAATAAATGTTTAGTTCAAGGTCGCTATGCTTGAAACTATTTATGTGGGCAGCCATGTGCCACGCCTCCGTGCGTAGCGCCCTAAAACACGCGCCGGCAACACAAGCGTCACACGCAAAATTTTAATTTAATTTACATTTCACACACACAGATACAAATAGAGAAACAGATACAAATACAAATAGGGAAACAGCTACAGATACAGTTAGAGCAAGAGAGAGAGAGAGTTACTAATAGAGAAAGAGACAGAGATAGAGAAACAATGGAGAGATATGAGTTCTTCTGTTTGTCATTTGATAAAGACACAACCGAAAAAAGGCGCAAAGCAAAGACAGCAAAAGAAATTAATTCAATTAACGCAGCAGCAATAAAAAACGAGGGAAAACTGCCCAAGCGATTGCCTATAAAGAGTTCCCTCGGGAAGGGGAGGGTAGGGTAGGGGGAGTGTGGGCGTGCAAGTGGGCGGGGCTGGGCGTATAACGGTTCGAACTAAAGGCCCCACAATCAAATTCGCGTGTTTCTCTTTTGTTTTTCTTTACATTTTTTATTATTATTTTTAGGTTTGCCACAAACAGTGTCTGTGTGTGTGTGTGTGTGTTGAGTGTGCTGTTTAAGGGCACTTCCTGTTGCCTGCCAACTGCCCTGCCTCCCCCCCCTCGCAGCTGTCCTTGCCACAGACAGCCACAAAGAGCTGTTGAAGTTAATAAATGATCAACGCATGCCAGTGCCTGAGGCAGCTCAAGGGTGGACGGGGAAGTGAAGGGACGGGAGTGCCTAGGCCAGGGGGAGGTGTTAGCCAGAAAGCAGAGTAGTAAGGGGGAAGAGGGGAGGAGGGGGTTTGCTACTGCTTCAACCTTCTGTTTGACAGTCTAAGTCGTGCGTGTTTGTTTGTCTTTCTTTAGAGACTTTACTTTGTTCAACCTCACGTGCTCCACCCCTCTCTGTGTGTGTCTGTGTGTGTGCACTGTGTGTGTGTGTGTGTGCACTCTGTGTGTTTGCATTTGTTGTTATTATGCTGCAGTTTTTTATCAATATTGTTATTGTTGTTTCTGCCTTAGTTTGGCTAGAAAAATGCTACGTTTTTGTGAGGAAATTGAAAATTGGATTTAAGTGGAAAAGCAGAAAGACGGAAAGAAATGATTTGAGCAGACTAAGTAAGTGCAGTGAACGAACCAACAATGTGCTGAACACTGAGAGAAATTTGATACACTGTGAGAAACGCTGTAAATGAAGCAAGAGCAGAGAAGAATTTGAAAAGAACTTTAAGCAGAAATATTTGAAAGAAACTCAATTCGAGCTTCTTGTATTTATTCCTTGTTTCTCTCAGTGTATAGACAACCCCAAACACAATCTGGTACTGCTTCAACTCGTACATTAAATGATCGTAAAATACTTAATGCATATATTTCTTATGTGGGTCAATTGAACTGAACAATCCATTAAAACAAATCGAACCATATCGAATCCAAATTCAAATCAAAATTCAATGTGAATTCTTCGAAGAAACTTCGAGTGTGTGTTTCCCGCATCTTTAGCATTACAATAAACTGGGATATTGCAATGACATTTAAAAACAAATGAAGCAGGTAAGGGAGGGGGGGGGGGTAAGGAAGTAAGGGGGCTGTGCAAGGCAGGGGTAATTTAAAATGTGCTAAAAAGTAAAAACTAACGATTCTCGTAGTTTGGTGTTATTAATTCATTAGAGATACGTGAGTGTTAATGAATTGCTGCAACACGAAGCACGCCTGATATTGAAACTGTAGCTGTATGTGTATGTGTAGCTGTATGTGTATCTCTATCTGTATGTGTAGCTGTATCTGTATCTTATGGATTGCCTGCTTGCGCTGGCTCTAGATCTGATAAGCAAATGTTCCAAATCTTCTTCATTTGCATGCGTATGTGTGAGATGCCTGCTTCCCCTCTCTCCTGCCATTCTCTCCTTACCCTCTCTTCTTCTCCTCTGTCCTACCCCTCTCTCCTTCCCCTCCCTATAGACGCACACGTACCAATTCCGTCATTCATTTTGTACGTTAATTTGTACAACTCGCCGCCGTTTGTCGTTTGTCGACGTTGTCTACAAATTGTTGTTGTTATTATTGTTGTTGTTGCTGTGTGTGTGTGAGATGTGTGAGATTTCAAGTAGAGCATACACAGTATTATATAGTTCAGATCAGCGTATAGAGACTGATAAGGAAGATAGAGAGGGAGGGAAGAACAAATCAGAGAAACAAACAGAATAACAATTGTAAATGTGAAGCACTGAGGTATAGGGAAAGAGAGGGGGGTAGACTGCTAGAAGGGCAAGAGGGGGGGGGGGGCAGCTAACAACCTTGTGTTAATTTCCATCTATAAATCATATTTCGTTTGCCACCATTAATATGGTAATAAAATACCCAAAAAAAAAAAGAATAAATTAAATGCAACTTGGCAAAGACTTAAAGAAGTCTTGAAAGATTTAAAGTTCGAAATTGAAGTCAAGGCAACAATTTCCGTTTTATTCTTTGATGATTTGTGATAAGAAAGCAGGCAAGAAAGAACGCAAGAAAGTGCGTTTTAAACAACAACAAAATTAAATATTATATTAACCAGTAAGAAAAGCAACAGTCGCGTGGCATGCTACTGTGGGATACCCTTCGACCTTTGTGCCGGTGTAGTTTAATTTGTTTTAATTCATACATACATGTGCATGCTTGCAAATTATGCTCGACAGATGGCGCTCACCTGCCTGCCTTGTTAGCTGACACAAGCACTTTGTGTTATGCTCATACTTTCTTCAATAACTTCTGTGTTTATTGTGCGATTGAATTGCAATTTGGAGAATACATTGATATTTTAATCAGCTTGGTATATGTTAAAGTCAGTAAGTTGTATCTTTTATACAGCGCTTACAAAATGAGTTCAAAAATTAAATTATTGATTTGCGTGGGCAGTGGGCGTGACACCTAATATTTGAAATAAAATTTATCCGCATATAGTATACAGAAATCTTTCTGCCAAATTTGGTAACTCCAGCTTTTATAATAGCTGAGATCTGTGTGTTCACACAGACAGACAGACAGACAGAGAGACAGACAGACAGACAAGCAGACATACAAACAGATAGACAGACAGACAGACAGACAGACAGACAGACAGACAGAGAGACAGACAGAGAGACAGACAGAGAGACAGACAGAGAGACAGACAGACAGAGAGACAGACAGAGAGACAGACAGACAGACAGACAGAGAGACAGACAGAGAGACAGACAGACAGACAGAGAGACAGACAGAGAGACAGACAGACAGACAGAGAGACAGACAGAGAGACAGACAGACAGACAAACAGAGAGACAGACATGACTCAATCGACTCGGCTAGATCCTGAGCAAGAATATATATACTTTATGGGGTTTGCCACGCCTCCTTCTGCCTGTTACATATGTACATTTGCACAAAGTCAGTATACCCTTTTTTGAACATTTTCAATGGTCGAAGGGTGTAAATATTAAAAGAAGGTAAAGAAAAGGCAAAGAAGAACACGTTTTATTTTTATTCTTAGCCTGTCATCCGCTGCGTCGTCGTCTTGTGTTTGTTTAGTGATATGCAGCGTTTTAGCCTGATAAGCGAACAATATTTGCCAGGGGAGCTTAGCCTGCCTGCCTTGCTACCTTCCCTGCCTTAGTTGTGCAGGAGAAGGAGGAGGAGGAGGAGGAGGAAGAAGCATTTCTGGCGGTCGAAATTCGTTTTGTCGTTTGTCGAAATGCCAAGGCAAATAAACGAGGTGTGCGTGTGTGTGTGCGTGTGTGTGTGAGTGTGTGTGGACTGACGGCAACAATGTTGGAACTGGCGTTCATCTTCCACTGTGCATATATAGTACAGATAGATATATGCACAGGGAGAAATCAAGAAACCTTCTCTTTGTCTAGTTTTCATAAAACAAAGACCCTTTTCTTGCAGTGTACACAGTTAGAAATAAGTAAACCCTGCTCTAATCTACTCCAGACATACCAAGTACTCATTTACTCAGCCATTTCTCTCAGTGTAAATAGTTGTACTATGTATAGTACATGATCTTTCTATATCTACTAATATATTGTTTGCTTGCTGGTTTCAACACCCACACACACACGCACAGGCAGCACCATTTGGCTTTGTCATTCTTTTGTTGACTAGAGAGGGGGTAAGGAAAGGGTGGAGGAGGGGAAAGGGGGTACAGTTCAGTAGGGGGGCGGGGTTGGCGCAGTCAAAAGTTGCGTCGCTTCGTGGCTCATTTATAATTTATTGCGCTTGAACACGTTTTGCCTTCCGCCTGACTATACAGTGAGATAGATAGATATATATGTTATAGACAGGCTATATGTATCTGTATCTGTAGCATATACGATACATACATATATTGAGGGCGACCTGCTTGCCTCCTGTGTTGGCATTTCCTTGTCGCTTCATTCACAGAATGTCACATGATGACAGGCGACAGTTTGAAAAACTTTTTCCAATTTTCTCGTTGTGTTTTCAGTATTTCTTTTTGAGTATTAAGTTGTGTGTGTGTGTGTGTTGGGATGATTCACAGCTGCCACAGAAATAGCCAGAGAGATGAACGAGAGTGGATCGAGTAGATCGAGTGGATCGAGTAGATCGAGTGGATCGACTAGTTCAGCCAAATGTAATTTATATTTAGAGGCTGATTTCTTAGCTATTATCTTTTTGACAAGACTGGTTTAAACAGCTAAAGCACGTTTTGTGTTTTGTAACACTGTCAAACATCTTAAGTTTGGTCTATAATTTAATCATAAACAATCAACGCTTGCAAATTATTGCATTTTATTATCAAAATGCGTGTGCTCTGTTAAGAAAGTTCATTGCGCGCTTTTTCCATTTTATGGGCAGTTTAATCGACCCACTACAGCGGCTATTCGGGATATTGTGACTAAATTTTGCAACAAATTTACATTATTGTACATTAAACCAGCAACACGCTTATGTAGAGTGCAAACTGAAGAACATATTGCAGCTATATCAAACAGTGTTAATGATGACCATCATTGGATTTTACCTCCTCAAAGATGATGCGAATGGTAGGGTTACTGTGGAATGGTGAGCCCTACTGTGAGATGATATCAAACTTGTTCTTTGCCAAAATGCAAGAGCTTGACTTGCATGACATGTGGTTTCAACAAGACAGTGCCACATGCCACACAGCACGCGGAATAATGGACTTATTAAGAGGCGAGTTCGGTGAACATTTTCACGTTCACTTTCATGTTCGGGATCGGTCAATTGGCCGTCTAGATCGTGCAATTAAACTCCTTTAAATTATTTTTTTGCGTATACAGACAAGTCTGCTTCAATTGATGCATTGCAGGACAACATGAAAGCATTTATACGTGAGATACCGGCCGAAATGTTGGAAAGAGTATGTCAAAATTGGACTAAGCGGATTTGTATAAAATAATCTTTAAACATTCAATTATATGCACTTTACTATCAAATAAACATTTAATGCATTTCCCTGAATTTTATGTGTTTTTCTTTGAAAAGCTTTCCTATGGCTCTTAAAAAATCACTCTTTAGTTGGGCTTCTCTGCTTGCAGGTTGAGGGTTCTGTGAGGAAGGGTTAATAGCAACCTCAGAGGTCAGCTTCTATGGAAATATACTGGGAGAATTGAGGACGCTCTCTTTCGACTTGGAATCATATTTTATGGCGTCTGCTTTATCAGCAATCAGTGGGGGAGGGGGCAGACTGGACTGGACTGTGTATTTGACTATCGATTGCTGGCTATATTTTCTATATTTCTATTGGTTTTCTTATCTCCAATGTTCTTACGCAGCGGCAGGCATATCTAGGGTTAGGGGTGGATGGGAAGGGGGAGGGAGAGAGAGGGTGGAGGGGGCACAGTGACTATGCACAGTTATTGTCGAACTATTGTGAAGCTGTCTATTTTTATAGCTTTACTCACAGACATTTCCGACTATAGTTCGTCGTGTAGAACATGCAGCTCATTAACAGCTTAACAAATGCAACCCCCCTCTCCTCTCCCCCCTTCACTATCCCCCTCCTGCCTTAGAGCTTTTCAAGGCGCTCTAATTGCACGCGTCTTGTCGCTACGTGAATTGCAAATTCAATTACAGCTGGCAAATTACACGAAACATAGCTAAAAATTCGATTGGCAGAGGCAACAGAAGCAGAGGCAGGGGGTGTGGTCAGGGAGGAGGCAAGAAGGCAAGGGGGCCGAGGGTTGCTGTGTTTATTTATACAAATTACAGCGAAATGCAAACAACAAAAAATTTCCACACACATTAAAAGTTTTTAGCTATGAAAGCGACTCACGTGAGCGCTGCCGCTGCCTCGACGTCGCAGTTGCTGACAGACACACACACACACAGGCAGACATAGAGACAGAGACATGTGTGTGTGTGTGTGTGTACAAATATTAGAAATACATAATAACAGAAAAAGAGCAAAGCAAAACGCGCGTATGGCAGATAAATCAGAGAAAAACCTAAAAACATTGAAATGAACAGCAAATGCCGCAGTGTGCCCATAGTACACACACACAGACAGGTGCACACATACATACACACACACAGAGATACGTCAGTGCTGCCGTCGCATTGACGTAATAGCGCAAAACTATAGTACGGCGAGTAAATTAAAATAACACAAATAAATAAAACGATAGCGCTGAGTGCCGGCTGTGATCTAAGAGAGAATGGAAGTGTGTAGTGGGAGAGCGATAAGGCAGGAGAGAGAGAGAGCGAGCGAGAGCGGCGCAATTAAAAATATCAATTTGAACTTTGAGACGCAGTGGAAAATGCCCAAAGCCAATAGAACTCACTTAGAACTCACCCCACTCAAGCACTGAGAGAGCGTGGTGAGTGTGGTGAGAGAGAGAGAGTGCGAGGCTGAAGCTCAAAGCTGAGCTTGGTGCCGAGTTGAGTTGCGCGCGCCTAGAGAGAACGAAAAAGTAAAATGGTTGCCAAAAATAAAACTACAAAATATGCACAGCACGCGGCGCGAGAGAGCAGCAGAGAGAGAGAGCATGGCAGAGGCAGCGGCAGCAGCAGAGGCACAGGCAGTGAGAGCGGGAGCAGCCACATGGCAGCGGCGTAAATGTATCTGCAGCGTGTATATCTGAGCGAACAAATGTTGGCGCCGCGTGTGCTGTAACTGAGAGAGTTCTCTCTCTCTCCATCTCTCACTCTCTCTCGCAGTGTGGCTCTCTAACGCCGCATTTCGTACACTTTGCAACGAGCGCGTGTGCCCTGTTCAGAGTCAGACGAACAGTCGAAGCCGTGTGAACGTACAACAAATACAACAAGAAGGAGAAGGAGAATAACAAGAGAAACAACAATAAATTAAAAATAAATTGGCACCAGAAGAAATGTGCAAAAAATTGTTATTAATTAATTGCGCACGATAAGTTAAACAAGTTAGTGAAATTTATAAAGCGTAGTTTGCGTATTTAACTCACGGTGCACGGTGTTCAAAAAAGTTCCACATCAACGAAGCACGTGTGTCAAATAAGAATTTTTAGCAACAAAAAAAAGGTTTTTTTTAGTTTATGTTGCCTGACAACCAAAGTGCGCGCGTGTGTGTGTGCACGTGTGTGTGTGCGTTCATAGTGCAAAAAGCAGCAAATAAAAGAAAACAGCAAAGGAAGCACAGCAACAACAACAACACAGAGAAGAACACACTGCAAATCAGCTGACTCTTGCGCCGACTCTCTCTCTCTCTCTACCTCTCTCTTTCTCTCTGGCAACTCTCACTCTCACTGGCAACTCTGCTCAGCACACTCTCTGGCTCTCCCTCTCCCTCTTCCTCTCCCTCTCTGAGTTGCATCCTTAGTTTTGTGTAGAGATTTTCCAACTGCTTCCGCATCCTACGCGACCCTTCGAACTTCGAAAGCGCCAGTGCCGACTGCACTTGTGTTTGTCTATCTCTACGTCTGTGTGTGCGTGTGTGTGTGTATGTGCGCCTCGCTCTTGTCACATGCGCGCTCAGTCAGCATAGGCAGCGACGGCAGCAGAGGCAGTGACAGCGACAGCGACGACGACGACACCCACAACGCCCGAAGACAGCGAGCAGCGGCTAAGCGAACAGTCGTCGTCAGGCAGCGGCAGCAGCAGCGTCAGCAGCAGCAGCTACAAATCCAACAAACACGCCACACGCGCTGAACAACAACAACAAACAGCAACAATAATAGCAGCAACAACAGCGACAGCAACAAAATTTGATCACAACAAGGACAACGCAATAAAAACGCGTGCTGTACAAATCGCTAGCGATTTCGGAAATCGCGCGAAACAGCGAAGCAGAAGAAGAAGAGTGTGCAAAAAAAACCTCAGCGTGCATTTGCGTGCGTCGTGCGTGTGTCGTGCGTGCGTGTCCGTCTTCGTGTCTCTCTGGCTCACACAGTTCCTGTCGATGTGCTGTGCTGTGTTAGTGTGTGTGTGAGCTGAGCTGTCAACATTTTCCATCGATTTTCGGCGTCGTGTGTGTCGTCAGTGTGTGTGTGTGTGTAACGTCGTGTTTGGCGCGGCGACTTGCAAGCATCGCATCGCGTCGTCCTGTCCTGCCGACTCGCTGTCGTCTCGCTCTCAGACGGTGTAACTGTAAACTGTAAACTGTCCGCGTGTGCGTGCGTGTGTGTGTGTGTGTGTGTGAGCGAGTGTGCTTAGTGTGTGGCGCGTGTGTGAGTGTAAATATACTACACCCGCTAGCTCACTAGCTCGCTCCCCTACCTTCCTCCCTCCCCCCCTCGACGTCTCTCAGTAATTTCGCAAAACTATCTCTGTCTCAATCGCACGCCGGGCAAACTCCCCTTCCCCCACACGCTACACACCCCTCTCGACTGCCCTCTACTATAACTGTTATTAAGTTTGTTAACTTGGGAGATAACTATGCAAATATATATCATACTAGTGCTTTATAACTGTACAATAAATACGTGAGAAGGAGCAAGAAGAAGAAGAAGAAGTTAAAGGAGAAAAAGAGCAAGCAGAGCAACAAGGAGAAGGAAGCAGAGCAAGAGATAGAGAGAAAGAAGCTAAAAGGAAGCAGCAATTGATTTTATTTTTAGTACCACACAACAAATATAAAGCAATAAGCCTACAACAGCAACAACAACATAAGCAACATCAACAACAGCAACAAATACAACATACAACGTTAAACGATTTACAACAATAACAACATGAGAAACTGTCAACAATAAAAAGAAAGAGCAAAGAGAAATAAATACAAAATAAAAAGAAAATAAATAGAAATTGCGGCATTTGAGAAAGAAACGGAAGACAGAAGAAGAATCGCTATATATATTTATATATATACATATATATAGAAATAGCGCAATTAGCCAATGCACCAAATCGGCAGAACTAAAACTAAATCAGAAACTAAAACTAAAACTCACGCAAAACTAAAAGGAAACTAAAACAAAACTAAAGTAAAACTACAAATAAAATAAAAAGAAAATACCAAAAAAATAACTAGAGAAATATAGAAACGCTCAACGGCAAAGCTAGAAGAGAGAATCCAACTGTGTTTTTACTTGTTGTTGTTATTTTTGATGGGAAGCAGAAGAAGACGAGGAGAAGAAATCTAAATAAAAAAAAGAAGAAACAAAAATTGTTGAATGAATTCGCGGTGCCTTTATTTATAGCGAGCAAGCATAAATAATTATAATTATTATAACGCTATAAAACTCACATAAATACAAATAAAACAACAACAACAACAACAAATACGGAACCTAAATTATAGTACACAAATCGAACAACAATCGATGCATATTTAGCCAAGCAATAAATAAATAAACGTGCAATATTTAAAAGTTTATTCAAGTTTACATTGAATTTAGCATATATAATAAAAAAATAAAAGCAAACAACATTTGCTTTTTGTACATTGTGATTCCAAAACCAACAACAACAACAACAACAAAGGAAACAAATTAATATTAAAAACACAGCAACAAAGTTAACGCAAATAAATCAAAAGCAAACAAAGCAAGAAAGCAAAAACAAAGTTTTTCATTTGTTGCAACTATTAATTAATTATTAAATATACGCTAAGCAATTTAATTAGTTATAACAAATTGTTATAACTCTGTTGTGACTCTACATATATGCCCCGTGCTGTACGCAGAACAAAAAGCTAATCGAAATCGAGCAAAGTGTGTTGAATATATACATAATACAAAACTCCCCACACTTGTTGTTATAATTCGTGTATAATCACAAAATTGAAAAGATTTTTATGAAAAAATGAGCGACAGGGAGCGATCGTCCCCAACACTGATCGAAACTGGTTTAAAAAACTTAATCGGCGGCCGAGATGGCAACTATCCACTGATCAGCGGCATAAATGGTAAGTTCCCAGAATCACAGACTTAGATAGAGACATATGTTTGTATGTGTACTTTATGTAGATAGAATTCCCCAGTCTCAGAGTACGAAAAACCCCCCTGCAAGTAGGCTATTTATAGTTGAACTGCACTTGTATTTGTCATGCACTTACAGATATATGGAGATATAGAGATTAGTTGGCAATCTAGTTACCCGGTACATATTCTGCCTACTAATTAGGGTATCCCTGATCAAGTTTCAGATACAGATATGGTTATAAAGGCTAATTTTTTAAGAGGTATAGGAAAGTTTAAAAAAAAAAAACACATCAAATTCTAAGAAATGGTTGAAATCTTTATGAATCGATAGTACGTTGTATATAATTTAATGTTTGAATATTATTTCATGCAAATGTTGAGCGTGACTGCACCTCAAGTAGTTGACAATCTCGTTACCAGTTACATATTCTGTCTACTTATTAAGGGTTTCTATGACCAAGTTTCAGAAACACATATACATAGTTATATTACTTTATCACCTATCTCCAACTACTTATCAGCTCGTATGTATTTTTAATATCTATTTTATCTATTAAAAAACACATCAAATTCTAAGAAATGGTTGAAATCTTTATGAATCGATAGTACGTTGTATATAATTTAATGTTTGAATATTATTTCATGCAAATGTTGAGCGTGACTGCACCTCAAGTAGTTGACAATCTCGTTACCAGTTACATATTCTGTCTACTTATTAAGGGTTTCTATGACCAAGTTTCAGAAACACATATACATAGTTATATTACTTTATCACCTATCTCCAACTACTTATCAGCTCGTATGTATTTTTAATATCTATTTTAGTATGTAGGGTGACAAAGGTAGCAAGTTACCTCTGGACTCTCTCTTAATAAGTAGTAGATCTCCTTCTCAGATACAGATGTAGATGGATTTAAAGTAGATACCAATCCCCAACTTATCACCAGCTCGTCATTAGCGTCGTAGCTATCTTCGCATTTGTTACATATTCCCCTTACTATGTAAAGGTATCTCTAGCCATATTCCTAGATAGACACAAATGCAAATACGATTCTCCAGCACGGTCTCTCTCTTAATAAGTCTTTCTATGATATAGAAAGAGTTAAAGTAGCTAGCAATGCCCAACCTGCCTAGCAGTTGCATATTCCCCTTACTAAGTAGAGTATCTCTTGCTCTTATTGCTTCCCCAACTTCGTTGCCTTGTCAGCCAATCTCTTCGCACAAATCCTTATTAATGGGCTTAAATTTATAAAAAGGAACCTGGCCGAGCATAAGGAAATTTCTTGTCGGGACATATCTGGGCCGTAAATCAAATGGGAACTCGGGGGGGAAATTGGCTCCACTTATCGATTGGCTGCCACGTGCTGCAGTACGATAGCCTCGCTTCACTCCTCACTCGATTATCGTGGCTCCGTTTCTACTGCATTTGGTGCAAAGTTCGAGGTGACAATGATTTGGAAATAATGTAGTATTAGAAAACGGAATCGGAATGGGGAATCAATTGATAAGGTTATTAAACCATTGACAGGGGCCCAAGGGCATTTTTAGTTTCGTTTAGTTTGAGATTAGCACGATGTTTTGTATCAATTTAGAATAGATGACAACTGAAGGTAGTTCGCAAGGCGACAGAGAAACACAGAGAGAGAGAGAAAGAGAGAGGGAGATTAAGGCTGTATGTAGCACAAAGTTGTCTCAGATTATAGCGACTATATAGTATAGAGAAGCATCTGCGATGGAATATTTACACAGGTGTCTTGTGGGCAGAGCAATCTTCTGTTTTATCTTTGATTCAGCATAATTTTTATGATTGCACTGCAGAATCGTTCTCTCTTTCGCAGTGCACAGTCTGCAGTTTTCGTAACTGCTCTTTGCAGCTTCGCATTTTCCCGGCTTTTCCGCTTTTCCAGGCAATTTCACAAGCACTTAAGCTGCGAAATTTGCATATGGCTTTAAAGCATATTGAGAATAATTGTGACTGTGCAGGCAAAGATATTTCCCCCAAATTGCAAAACGTGGCAACATCGACCCACTGCAACACCCCCATTCCCCCTTGTACCCCTTCAGCGCCCCCTCTGCCTCCTGCCCTGCCTTCGTAAGCAGAAATCAATAGCATAAAACGCAGAAGAGGCAGAAAAGAAAACGAGAAAAAAAATTTAAATGTGTCATAATCGGTCAGCATAATGAAGTGTCTGTGTTTGCCAGTGTACAAGCCAAGGGTGCAGGGGGAGGAGGGAGGGTGGACAGGCAAGGGGTGTAGCTGCAGTGTGCAGTGTGCTTTTCGGCTGCCTTACTCTGCTTCTTTCCTAGGCGTCTTGTGTTTTTATTTTTTTCATAAATCAATAGGCGGAAACTCGGCAATCGACTCGGCCCCGCGCCTTATCCGCCTTGTTCCCTGTCCCTCATCCCCTTCTTCTTCTCGTCGGGGCCGCCACAAATTTAATTTATTGTAGCATAATTTTCGTGCAAGTTTTCCCCGCTAAATGCGCGTTATCGCTGGCATTGCGCATACGCCGCGTGTGTTAACAAGCGCTTGATTACCGCATTAAAAAGTTGTTGTACAGCCCAAGCACACGCTAGTTAAATACGATCTGAGTGTACTGTACTGATAAGGCCTGTCTACACACAGGGGCAGAGGGTGGAGGAGAGAGAGAGAGAGAGAGGGAGAGGGAAAGAGGGCAATAGAGGAAGAGAGAGAGAGGAAGAATTGGGGCTGGGGCTAGCCTGACAGCGCGGTCAACTTGATGATTGTGTGAATGCTTCCATTAGATGGTAAATTTAACATGAACATAGTGATAAGATAGTGTCTAGCCTGAAGTGGAGGAAGGGGTGAAGTGTGGCAAGGGGGTGGGGGAAGGGTAGAATTGGAGACTAAAAGATTTCCAGACAGTTGAATTATCTTGTGCGATTAACAAGGGTAAGCAGTGGCACAGAAAGAGAGGGGAAGAAAGATAGTGTAGTAGTAGTATAACAGACTTATCGTATAACAGTCCAGTTGTAGTCTAGTTATAAACAGTATAACAAAGTAATATCTGAAAGGGCTCGTCGGTGCAATCAATTTAGATTCCAATTCAGTAATAAGTGGCACAGAGAGAGAGAGATAGATAGAGACAGAGCGAGGGTAAGAGAGATAGAGGGAGGATAAGAGAAATAGAGTACAGGTTGGTAGATGTATAACAGAGCTATCTTCAGTACAGCAATCAACATATAGTCTAGTTATAGTCCTCATAACTGTGGGTCAATCAATTGAGCTGAATGCTAACGTGGTCATAAAATGATTGAAATAAATGAATCATGTGGATTAGTGTCGCCTGAATTGCATTTAATAATATTCAATTATAATAGTCATGTTGTTCTTGTTGTTGTTCTTCTTCTTGTTGTTGTTTTTATTGTTGGCAAACTGCATTTAATCGTCTCTTTTGGGTCGAGAGATTTGCGTGTCATGCGCCTCTGGCCAGCCTGTGCACGCTGCATGTTCGCGCCGCTTTCGTTGTGCATGTCAACTTTGCATAAAGCACACGGCAACAACAATATAATAACAACAGCAACACAACAACAAGCATCAGCAACAGTAGCAACAACAATTTGTATAACAGCAACAATTGGCACACATAAATTGGCAGCAGGCAGTCAAAAAAAATAAAATGAAATTGTTTGCCATCATAAACAAATGTCAATCGGGCAATCGATGTTGCGCCGACAGCTCCCTAAACTCTTCTCTCTATCCCTTCTCCCTCTCTGCTCTCCTCTCTGCCTTCTCTCCTATCTACTCCCCCCTCTACTTCCCCCTTTCCCGCTGCCTGCACTTTTGCATGCCAATTAACATTTGCTTTTGTTGCTGCTGCTGTTATTGATTGCAAATTAGCAGCTAATCATTGCAATACATGCACACACACGTACACATAAATCATTTGGAAATGTTTTTGTGACATAATCGAAGTGATAAGCAACTGCAGCAAGAGAAGGAACGTGGAGAGGAAGGGGCAGCTCATTGATAAGCTTCGCCTGTGGCAGCAAATTGAGAATTATCTGAGCTTTATCTGCAAACTATCTGATCATTATCTCAACTGTTGCAGCTGGAATTCCAAACTAAAATACCTGTTACTTTAACTGTAATCCACTTGTTCCCCCCTTGCACTTCCTCCCCCCTCTTTCCACCGGAGGACTTTCGCTTCGTCATTCGGTTTGCAATTAAAAGTTTTAATTGAAAATGCGCACAATGCACATAAAGGAGACAAACTGTGCGAAATCCGATTGGATTCAATGTGTAAACGATGAAAATATAAACGTGAAATGTTGCCAGCGAAAGGGAGAGAGTGCTAGACAGAGAGAGGGAGAGAGATGTCTCTGAATGATTTGCAACTGTTTGTTGAATTCATAAATCTTAATAAATTTAATTATTCTAGTTGCACATGACTAACTTGCTGCCTACTAAAGGCGAAAGAGAAATATTAAATATTATAAATTTAAATTCGCAATATGTAAAATATATATTTCAACTTGTTAGAGTGTGTTTTACGCTGCGTATACGTGATGTGTGTGTCGTTTTATTATACAAATAAATGGGGAGAAAAACAAAAGAAAGAAAAAACTGCTGCACACTGACAAAGTGTGAAAAATATTTTCATAATCTTAATGTTGCATGCTGCGACAGCTGAGGGACGGGCAGAGGTGCAGGGGGATAGAGGAGTGGGGGGAGGGAGGTGCTGGCTATCAAGAGAAATGAGAAATGCATGCAAGCGTTGTGTGAATTTGTCAAGCGGAGCAGCTGATGCTCATTTCTTCTTCGTGCGCAAAATGCGGTCAAACAATTTGTTTGTGTTGCTATTTTAAACAACAACAACAACAGCAACAACAACAACAACAGCGAGGGGCAGCATGACAGTAGCAGCTACAACAACAACAACAACAACAACAAATAAAGCCGCTGGCCAAATTTCACGAGTATAGTAAAGTTTTCTCGTGTCGAGGGGGCGCGGTCGAGAAAATGCCAACGCGCTGGGGGAAATTGTTTAATCAATGCCGCAACTCAAACTCTTTAAAAACTGAATTTCAAACAGAAAAATGCTATGGGCACTTACACACACAAACACACACATACATACACATACACAAACATACACTTACACGCACACATACTCAAGAGTATGTGGCAAGGATGAGCTCAAACAATGGCATTTTTCTTCTTTTTATACCCTACGACCATTGGAAATCTTCAAAAAAGGGTATACTAACTTTGTGCATACATATGTAACAAATGTAACAGGCAGAAGGAGGCGTGGCAGACCTCATTAAGTATATAGATCACTAGCCGAGTCGATTGAGCCATGTCTGTCTGTCTGTCTGACCATATAATAGCACAGATCTCAGCTAATGTAAGTACTAATGACTCTAAATTTGCCATGAAGTTTTCTGTATACTATACGCAGATCAAGTTTGTTTCAAAAGTTGTGTGCCATGCCCACCACCCCCGCAAATCAATAATTTAGTTTTTCAACTTATTTTGTAAGCGACTTATAAGAGATACAATTTTGTTACTTGTACATATACTTAGATAATTTAAATAACTACCTCTGTTTCAAATTCCAATTCGATCGGACAGTAAACACAGAAGTTATTAAAGAAAGTATAAGCATAACTTCAAGTGCTTGTGTCAGTTAACAAGGGAGGCATAGCACGATCTCCTACTAATCCGTTATTGTCGTAAACTTAAGTAACTGCGTAACTCCTTACGGCATTTCAACACAGGTGGAAGGGTATTCTACTGTCGCGTGCCCTTTTCTGTTGCTCTTGTTCCTTTTTCTTTTTACCTGGCAGGGAAAAAAAACGAAGCGTAGGCAAAAAAAAAATCAAATTAAGGTTAAATACCACAAAGCGAGTATCACACACACACAGTTGCACGCATGCTGACACACACAGACGCACACACACACACACACTCGCACACACACAGACTTACTTATACACTCCATAGTTATGCCTTAAATCCAAACTAAGCCAAAAGCGTGCAGCAGACTTACACCCACACACACAGGCATACGCACACACACACACAGAGCGACGTGTGCTGGCGGCGGCGCCTGAAAGCAGGCAACACATTTTGGCATTTTCGCTGCTTGTTGTTATTATTATTGATATTGTTGTTGCTGTTGCCGCTGCCACTGCCACTGGTGCCGTAGGCGTTGCCGCCGGAATTGTGTTGGCAAAATGATGGACAACAACAACAACAAGAAGAAGAAGAGGGACAACAACAACAAGAATGCGACGGCGGCAGGAAGTTGAAA
The DNA here is from genome assembly GCA_018904025.1 of Zaprionus vittiger. Classification (NCBI taxonomy): domain Eukaryota; kingdom Metazoa; phylum Arthropoda; class Insecta; order Diptera; family Drosophilidae; genus Zaprionus; species Zaprionus vittiger. The sequence continues at coordinate 356,019 of JAEIFQ010001142.1, read as the reverse complement.
ACAGTCACGAAGGCCCTTGTGCAAAAAAGGGCACTAAAAATATACAAGAACGACAAGAAAGAGCAGACGAACGAGAACAACAACAACAAGAAAGAGCAGGAGAAGGAGAACAACAACAAAAAGAAATAGCAAGAGCAGCAGAAGGAGAACAACAACAATGCAAACTGGAAATCAACATTAATAACAAAATCCATAAAGGAAATAATGTTGACTTCATTTGTTTGCGCATGACGTCAAAAAGGAAGCAGAGAAAACAGAAATAAAATTGGGGGGAAAATCAGAAAAGTGTGTGGAAAGTATGTGGGAAAAGTGGAGGGAGGGAGGGGGGATTAAAAGAAAGATATGTATCGTCGCGAAAAGATTGAATACCCGTGACAGATCCTTACTAGGGCGGGACATGTTAATGTCTCGCTGTGTTGGCTGTTTAGCTGTTTTGGCTCGAATTCGGCTACTTTTGTCAACTGGCGACAAATAGCAGGACAAATGCCGCACACCCTGTAAGAAGTGGAGGGGCAGGGGAAAGGGCAGACACGAGAAATGCCTAAAAATCGAAACACAATGGGCAAATACTTTTGTTGTCTCCCTCTGCCCCTTTCCCCGCATTGAAGAGGCAGACGTCGCTCTGGCTACACTTTTAATGGCTGCGGCCCGGCACGAAAGGACAACACAAGAGTGGGATGGAGAAGGGGGAGGTGGAGTAGCAGGGGGAAGGAGGGAAAGAGGGAACTACAGAACGACACACAGACCCAGTTCGGTGCGAACATGTGTTGGTTGTAAACAGGAAGCATAGCCGAGGCAGAGCGAAGCAGGCGAAGCGAACTTCGCGTTCTCTCTCTCTCTCTCTCTCTGTCAGTCGTTCTCTCTCTTACACACACACACAAACACACATATACTGAGACATTCTTGAGCATGTTGCAAATGTCAAAGTGGCAAAAACCCGGAAATTCGAAGGACAGCGACGCCCACACAGCGCGTACGCCCACACGCAGAGAAGTCTACACAAGTTGTAGACCTGCGCAGCTGAGACAACTCTCTCGCGCTCTCTCTCTTGGTCTCCCTCTCTTGGGAGAGATACACTCTCAGGAGCCTCTCTTTAACTGTCGCTCTCTCTCTCTCAGTGCGCTCTGCTTAACTCGCTTTTGTTTTTGTTTTATTGACAGACGCGGCCTGCCCTCGCTCGGCTGTAATTGTTATTGTCTTATTGTATGCCGGCAATACACTTGCCACACACACACACTAACACACAGACACGCACATGTGTTCTCTACGTGTGTATATGTAAGTCAACGTTAAGCGTCTTTACCTACAACTTGGCGTCCTACTGCGAGCAACTCAAGCTTTGACTTGCCACCACGTTTTGCCTGCTGCTCCCCCCTTCCCTCTTCTTCCACCTCTTCTTTACTACTTCTGCTGCTTCACTCCCCCCTTCTAAATGAGTGTGATTTGCAGCGCGTGTTTAAATTATTAACTAACTTAGCAGTCAGCTTTTATTTTCTATTTCTATTTCCCTCTTTTTGCTCTGGTTGAAATCTCGTCACGAGTTTCAGTTTAACAGCCACGAAAATTGCATGTTCACAATTTGTTTAGCATACGCCTTGGTATGTGTGTGCCAGTGTGTCTGTGTGTGCGAGTGTGTGTGTGTTTCAGTCAAGTTTCACTTTGTTTGTTGTGCAAATTTTCAGTTAGCGAGTGTTACGTTTTATTAGTGCATAAAAATGTTGCCAGAGACGATGATGAAATGTCTGAAAAGCAGACGTAACTGAGATAAGAAAATAGAGTAAGAGTGGGAGGGAGAGAAAGGGAGACAGAGAGAGAGGAGAAGGGGAGTCAAATAGACCGTGTACAGTTGCTGCTGCTCCCACAGTGCGTATGCGTGTTCAAATATTACTCATACGCAGCTGATATGGGCAGCGGCAGGCACTTAATCTTAACAAAAGCTGCTGCTGCGGGCCGTAAACATCAACTCATATCAACCCATCGCTTATTTCCGCCCCCAAGGCTGCGCCATCAAGCATACGCACTGTTGTCTGGCCAATATTTGTACTCGCATTCAAAATGTAAAGCAAAGCAATCAGAAATTATTATGCATCAATTGCGAGCATTAAGTATGCATGGCAAGCAATCAGATTTCAATCCCTCTTTCCCTGTCACTCCCTACCCCCTCTGCCCCATCTCCCTGCTGCTCATGTGCTTTGCTAAATTTGTCCAATTGGCGCTTATAATTAGAAGCGGATTCTGTTTTGTCACCTAATCGTTGTGTGTGCGATTACGTTGCTAAGGTCGAGTGTTAAATCAACAGGCAGTCTCTCTCCTCTGTCCCCCATTCCCTTCTCCTTACCCCTCTGCTGTATTGGGAATCAGCTCTGACGTACGCAGAGATCTCATTGGAATCTGCTGCTAATGATCAGCAAGATGAGCTGCTAGATACGACTAAATTGTATATTTGTATATATACTTTCATCTTTGCTCTGCCTGCCAAGCGAATATAGAAACAAATATGCAAAAATCTCTTTTGCTTCGCGACTAAAATTAAAAGCAATTTTGCTGCTATTTTAGAGAGGAAGATAGAGAGATAGAGGGAGGGGCAGGCAGAGGCAAAGACAGTGTTGCAATTGTTGCAGATGTAATGCTGTCGGAACAAAGGCGACCCCTCTCCAAATACCATGCCTTCCCCTGCCCCTACTCTGCCCCCCACAGACAGCAAATGTTCCACGCCCACGCAGCTAATTTACCTTACAAATTCATTTCGTTTTCGTTTTAATTTTTAATTGCCAAATATTTTGTGTGTGTACAATGGAATTCAGAGTCTGTACATGAATTATATATATATTGCTCATGTAGCTCGTGCTCAAGATGGATCTATATTTTGTTTATATATATCTCTATCTCTGTGTGTGGGAGGGTTGGGGGAGTAGATAATTCCCTCTGCTTAAGTCATAGAATTGCGTTTATTTTGCTGACGCAACTATCGATTGTATGCGAATAGTTTTCTTCGGGGCTGCATAAATTGCTTGTACTTTGCACAGAGCATATGACAAGGGGTATGCCCGACGTATTTACTTAATCTACAGGGTATTTTGGCAAACGTTAACATTGATAAGTAATTGCAATGCGAGCGGAAATCGAGTGGACTGCGGCTTTTTTTGGCTTATTGAATTGCTGCTGGCTGATAGCAACTGACCACGATGAGGGGCTCGATTATGGGGGTGCTCCTATTTAAGGGGAAGGGGTAGGGGGAGGTGAAGAAAAGGAAAGGGGCACTCGTGCGTTGGCCTCAATACTTTATGATTGCACTTGATTGTAGTTTCTTGGAATACGCTCTATCGTCTGGCTATCGACAGGTTTTGTATAAATAAACATTGACAGAGGAACAAAACTGTGCAGGAGGGTAAGAGGGAGTGGGGGAGTGAGGGGAGGGAGTTACAGAGAGAGGGAGAAGGGAGTACGAGAGAGAGAGAGCAGTGGGTATATCATATTACCTCAACTCAGTTCGGTTTCATGGCGTTTTCTTGTTGCCGCCTGCATTTTTCTTGTTTGTTTTCATTGTTGCTTTCATATTGTTGTTCTTGCTGTTGTTGTTGTTGTTCTTGCCTAGCGCTCGTTTGTCAAAACGGATCTTTTACACAAACAATTAACAATTGCGGATATTTTGGTGTGTGTGTGTGAGGGTCGGAGAGAGGCAGGGAGAACTCTTTATCGATAGTGCTAACGATAAAAGTGCACATAAATCAATTTTGGGCTGTCGCACGTCGCCTTCTATTAGAGTCTGCCAAACGTTGCAAATTTATTTCCTTCCCCCTTTCCTCTCTTTCCCCTAGAGAAACTATATATATACAAACTGCCCTCAGTCTGTTTGGTATTTTAGGGAATTTTCAATGTTCTTTTGTAGGCTGCAATATTCGTGAAGAGTTTGTTTAATGAAAAGTAGGCGATTTGTTTACCCATATCAGAGCGTAAACAAAGAGCTTATGGTGCTTAGAGCGAACGGAAACAAAAGAATTTGTTGTTCAGTGTGATATATGAAGACGATTCTAATCGAACTGATAATACAGGAAGAGAACGAGACGCGGGTGCGAGTGTAGCCGCAATAACAATTTCCTGAGTGAAAACTCATTTGTGTCATACGTCGATTCTGTCAAACTGTCATTAGGGAAACATGGACACACATACACACTTGCACACCTGCACATGGACAGGGGGCAAGTTTTCAATGAAAACTGAGCAACATATGAAATATTCAAGGCAATAATTTGTCTAGCCAGGCCACACACATCCTGAACATGCGGAGCCAAATGGACTCCCTGACTGACTGACAGAGCCCCTGTGCAGGCTGCATTATGGATGAGAGTGTCATATGGCTATAAACAATGGCTAACACGCACCCCCCCCTCTCTGCCCTTCTCCTGCCCCTTAGCAGAGCCTATTGAGCATGTAGCTAAATGTTTTGGCCGAGTAAGAAAGCATTTGTCCAAAATGCCAGGCGAGTTCATTAAGTTAGTTGGCTTTTCTTCTGCTCCTGCTCTCCTTCTACTTCTCCTTCTCCTACTTCGCACCTTCTAGCACCTTCTTCTTGCTGCTGCTACTTATTTCTCGCCTTCCTCTTTGTGCAATTAGTTTGTCGTGCTGCATTCGCTTGACATTTTGGCTGCCTGTTGTTGATTTCTCGTGCTCGTTTTGTCAAATGACATTTCTATTTCTTCAAGTAACTCACACAAAGCCACATCGGATTTCATATATGTGTTAGTCTGTATGTGTGTGTGTGTGTGTGTGTGTTACCCCCTCCACTCCACTGCTTGCCCCTTTCGCGTTGTCGTCTGCCACTAATGTGGCGTACATTTTTTGGCTAACACTTTATCAAGATGGCAGACGCCTTGGCACGCGGCCAAAAGCAATGCACAAACCTATAAAATGCTACCTAGAAATGGGGGAGGGGCAGGAGGGTCGATGGGTATGAGGGTAGCACCTTGAGTCCTGCTGCTGCCTCTGTTGCCAGGCCAATGATCAAAAGTCAAATGGGGCCCACTTGAAAGTTGCCCCAATTGCAGTCGAGGAAATTATGACTCAGTTCAAAGTTACGAGTATTAAGTCAGTTAGGGGGCGTGGGGGGCGTGGCAAGCAGTCATAAAAGCATACGGTTTACAGCTCTCTACATATGCTATGTAGATTGAGATTCCGTCTGCACCGAGCGAAATAAACGACTGTCAGAAATTTTGAAAATAATTTTATCTGTCAAATAAATTTTGAGTGAAATAAATCGCAGATTAAAAAAATGATTAACATTTTGAATTTCTTATAAACATATTTACCTATTATACTTATATTTGAGTGCCCAAACAAAGCAAAGAATGTTAAATATCCTGTAATTATAGGGGAAAGCTATCGACTATGCTGACAACTTGAAAATGAGTTATACTTTTGTTATAAGAGGTGATTTCTTAGCTATTATCTTTTTGGCAACACTGGTTGAAACAACTAAAGCACAATTGAGGCGCAGTCACGTTCATTATTTGCATGAAATAATCTTCAAATATTTAATTATATGCACCGTACTATTGATTCAAATAAAGATTTCATGCATTCCCCTGAATTTTATGTTTTTTTTTTTGAAAAACTTTTCTATAGCTCTTAAAAAATTACCCTCTTTTTTGCTCAAATCATGAATAATATGCCATCCCGTACTATAATCGGTTGATCATTGATGAATTTATGAATATTTAAAGTTGAGGGAGAAACTATAAAATATTTAAAAGCCTGAGTATTTAGTCGCCCATGCTACCCATGATGCCATCGCGAATTCCTCCAATGTGTCACATCCTCTTGCCATTTTCTCTCATCTTTTTTGCCCCGCCACGCCCCGCACCGCCTCCGTCGCTTATAGGCGACAACGTGAGGCATTTGTCTTAACCTTCAAGAACATTTAGACGTCATTCATTTCTCATAATTTTTGTGCGAAATCCAAACGATTTGTTTTTCTTTTTGGCTCTTTGGCTCTTAGGCTTCTTCTCGTCTTGTTGTTGTTTCTGTTTCTGTTTATGTTTTCATTTTTCTCTTTGGTATTTTTCCACACACCGCAGCCTGGTTAAAGGTATTTGTACAGTATTTGTTTTAGCCATTTTCGCTCGCAAATTAAATTTAGCAGCATTTCTTCTCTATCGCCTTTTGGTTCTTTGGTATCTTCGGTTTTCGGTTCTCGGTTTTCTTGGTTTTGCTCGGCTTTTTGGCGTCGCTTTTAGCGCGCGACTTTTGTATTTTCGGTTGGCTCATTGACATTTGCCTCCTTCCCAATCTCTTTCCCAATCTCGTGCCCCTTTTGTAGCCCCTTTCGATCTGGTTCCCATGCCCAGCTGCATTGGGCAACGTCGTCACTCGAGTCATGTGAAAATCTTTTGCACAGGCGTCTGTGGCATGCCACCCAGTCTCAAGCACACCGACGCCCTGCCTCCTCCTCCGCTTTCTCATCCTTCTCCTTGCCCCTGCTTGATTGCTTTATGAGCCACCCATAAAACAGAGCGGCGGTTTGTTTGCACAGGAGACGCCCAAGGCCGTTGATAAGATAGTCAAACAGAACAGTGGAAGCACAAGCAGAAGCAGTGGCAGCGGCAGCGATAGTGGCAGAATAAATGAACGGAAGCAGAACCTGAAGCAGCAGCAGAAGCACGGGCAGAAGGGCAGCATAGGGGAAAGGGGGGCGCATCATATTGCCGGCACATAACAAATGGCATTTAATTTTTTAATGTGCCCGACTCTGGGCGAACTTTGCAATTGAAGTTGGCCTGCAACAACGACAGCTGTGGCGCCACCCCTGGAAGTATGCTACGTATGCGCGCATTGCCTTGAACCTTGAACTGTGAACTATAATTGGCGCCCATTAGGCGCTGAGATTTGCCTCTCGCTGCCCTGGTGGAATTCATAATTTATACGAGTACTCGCACAAGTGCAAATAGAACCCACGAGATCTCTGGCATATTATCTGTGCGGACTGTGGGGCATACCAATTACGGCACTTATACTCGGTCTGTCGGTCTGTTGGTCAAATGGAATCCTTGAACCTTGAACCACATTTCGGAGCCATAAAATATATTGGCGTTCCATAAAAATTTCACAATGAAGAACGTCCCTGAGCGGAACAATGATGTTGCTGTTGAATATTAAAGGGTATTATAACTTTGTGCCAACTTTCTGTCTGTCTGTACGAACAACTTTTCAATTATTCTATTATTATTTTAAAAATATGGCTATCAACGTTCAAATGATATCTCAAAGTTTGATTGCGATCGAATAACTATTATAGAAGTTATTAAAGAAGTAATTTTAAGAGCTACCGATTTCCAAACCGCTCCCTAAAGAATGCAATACATTGAGGTCAGGTGTGTAACGGGGTATATCATAGTCGAGCACACCCGACTGTAGCTTATGTGCTTGTTTCTTCTGCGTCGTGTTCTCCCTAATCCTACTGGGCAGGAGAATATATGTCAGCAGACCGCCTATAACTATGCCATTAAAATCAAGAATAGCTGCGAAAAGTTGATATATTATTAAATTTATGAGCACGAATTTCACACAAAATTTAACAAAAATACTATTCGGAAACATATACAAGCACATAAATATATATATAGAGATATAGGTAGATGTTTGAAAAATAGAAATAAAATGAGAATTATGTGCCGTTAAATATGAGAAGGAATTTCTCAGTTTAGTCAAAGGCCGAACGCAATCAAATATCGTGTAGTATTTATTTTTATTGTCTTGATTAGAGTCATCAGCAGCGATATGGATAAACATATACAGGGTGTGTGTGTGTGTACAGGGGGGTGCATCTGCAGCTGTATGTATACGATATGGACAATATATATGTATGTATATGGCACAATAGCAGGAGATTGCCTGGCATGGGGCCAATAAATGCGACTGCAAATGAAAACGAAACAAAACGTAACGTTCTATGAAATGAATAATATGAATAAAACGAATACAACGTGTATTATATGTATAAAATATACACGGAATAAACACGGACGGGGCAGACTGTGTGGGGGTGTGTGATATTATAGAAAGTAGAAGTGCCAAAATGACAACAAATTCGATGAAAATAACATCAAAACCGACGACAACGACGACGATTGCACTCCGTAAATTATGCAGAATTGCTTGCCGTTTAATGAATACTATATGAATGCTGTGTGAATGTATTTCTACTTGTTTTTTTTTTGGTACTCGTTCGCTTGATCGTGATTCATTCTCCAGCTGTTTTATGGCCAGTTTGCTCGACATATCTCTCTTAGTGGCTTTATCTGAGCGGGCAGGGGCGGAGTTTGTTGTGTAATTTATTGGGGTCATTTGCACTTGCTATTCACACCGGCATTTGTGTATAGTTTGTGAGTGTGTAGGTGTGAGTATGCAGTAGTAAATAACGCTACCTCGCATCGCTGGAAGTCTGAATGGGAATGGGAATGGAAGAAGAGGCTCGTAATGCCGATAAGCTGAGACAGTTTGATTGCTTTGGATTCGAATTTATTTTATGGTTTTTGACAATTTCCCTGCTTCTTCTCTTTGCCAGTGTAACTGATGTTATTAATTATAAATTAATGTCGTCGGGAAATATAAATAAAAGCGCGAGAACAAAATGTTCGTTGTCACATTTTAACAGCTCGTAAATAAAAATGATTTGCGGCACTATCTGTCGCTTAGATCATTGCCCAACTAGTGTCAGTCATTGCTTACTTAATAGCAACAGCAACAACAACAGCTGCAGCAACAGCAACAGCAACATGCACAGCAACAGCATGCACAACTACAACTGTTGCAGCTTTAGTTCCAGCGCTCAGGCCGTGTGCCTTTGTGAGCTAACGCGCTCTTTGTCTATTTACCTTATCCGCCAGATTAAAATGTCACGAGCTTGCAACCGGCTCTACCCTTGCCCCCCCTACCTCCCTCCTGCTCCTACTGCTCACTCTTATACTTCAGCATGTGCGCTAGTCAATTTGCGTTTATTAGATACAGACACACGGCAAAGCATAAGATACAGATACAGCTCGAAGATACACACAGCGTTCTCAGAGATGAGGGCAAACTGCTGTCGCTGTTGCTGTTGATGTAGTTGCTGCTGTTACAGTTGCTGCTGCTGTTGGGGCTGTTGCTGTGCAGGGCGCAGCTGGCAAGCAGCTCACACGCTCGTCAAGCAACAACGTTGAGTAGCCACTTGAGAGCCCGAAAGCGTGCTCTTAACTATTTTCATAGTTTCGCATAGTGTCGCTGTGTGCTGCTGCAAGTTTGTATCTTTTACATATTACACCCCCCTCTCTCTGCCCCTCTCTAAGAGCACTCCTTGCCGTTAACACACTGCCTTCCTCCCCCGCAGTTGCTACACATGCTACGCTTTTTATTCAATTAACACGAGAGCTGGCAGACGCTACCAAGGCGAATGAGGCATGCATTAATTTATGCCAACAGCAGCAGCAACAGTGCAACAGTAACAACAGCAACAACAACAACAGGAGCAACAACAGTGGCAACAGCAACTAGCAATAGAAGCAGATGCCAAAAATTAAGTTAATTTGTTGTTGAACACAAACAAAAGATAAGGAAAGCCAAAGCGCACACATTGCTTCAAAGCATTTCGCCCAAGGGAAGACCTATTTATCACGCCCCAAAATCGAGGTGTATTTAACCCTAGCAAGTTGACACCTCCTCCACCATGCCACGCCCCCTACCCCTTCATAAAAGCGAAGTGCAGCAAATGCATTGAGCACGAATATTGCACTCGTAAAAATGGCAAATTGCAGAAGTTCAAAGAATGTGTGAAGAGTGAGAGCTGGGTGGACTATGAGTATACCCTGTAGTGCGGGAAATAGATGGTAGTTGTTAGTTAAGAGAAGGCTCTCTTGCAAGGTATACTGTAAACAGCCAAAGAAACTTGTCAAACTTGCCTGGCAACTGGAAATAGAACATGGTTCTTAGTTCAGTTAAGACTCTGTTGAACAGAGCTTCCTTTGAACAGCAAAAGAGACTCGTGTAACTTGCCAGGCAACTCTCTTAGTCATACATTTACCCCTTATGTGCACTTCCAATTCCAGGGTATGCGAAAAAAGTGGAAACTAGCATATAAAGTGAATGAAAATGTATGCAAGGCGACAAGAAATTGTGAACACTTTGCATTTGATGAAAGCGCCGAGCAGCAGTTGCCGATTAGGTGTATAAAAAAACAAAAAAACAAAGTGTATAAAAAAACAAGAAGAGCGAACAGGAAAGAAGGAGAAGTAGACAGAGAGAGACAGAGAAAAAGAGAGAGAATAGAATAGTAGGTAGCAGCGGCAGCCACTTGCTGCAAGGGAAATTGCTTGCCCCCCCCCCTCCTTTTCCCCCTGCATGCCTCATGCCTTCGCGGTGGCAGCTTCATTAAAATTTTCGGTTTTCATTTCAATTAAGTTGCGGTTAGTGGCCGGAAAATGCTAGGAAAATGCGGGCGGGCTTGTCATTTGATGAATGGCAGGAAAACTCAGCTGAGTGAATTGGCCAAGAATTGTTATTGTTGTCAATTAAAATGCAGTCCCTTCTCCCCCCCCTCACTCTCTGAATTGAAATTGAATGGCGTGTGCAATTATCAATTATAATGGGGGCTTCTCATAATTAACGCCAGTTGCGTTTAATTTGTATGTTATGGGAGTCTCTCTTCTCTGCTCGGCTTTGCACGCTTCACTTGCCACAATGAATTTGTTATAGTATTTTCAATGTTGCTTGCTGTAAATCAAAGATTTAGCTGGCAATCTATCGCATCAATTTGGGAATATATATACAATATTTGTAGTATAAATTCACAACAGTCGGCAGCAAATGTTCGTTTGCTTTGATCCCGGCGAAAAGGCAATGGAATCCATCATTTTACTGCCGTGATGAGCCATAAAACTGCCAAGTTGTAAAATGCCACTGGGGCGTATGCGTAATGTGGTTGAGTCTTGAGGCGATTAGGGGCAGGTGGAGGTACTAGTAGGTAGCTAAGGTTGCCGCTGCCACCTGCCAAATGTTTGCACACTTAATGAGCCAATAAAACATTTTCGAGTTGCCTTTTTGCAGCTAAATCAATAAAAGTGCAGTTCGCCGAGGAGATGAGGAGCTGGGCAGCTGCCCCTCCTCTCTCTCCTAGCAGTGGGACTGGGGACTAATGTCAGGGCCCCGAGGAGAATTCATATTTAATGCAAGAAAAACTATTGCCCGACTGCTCGTTAATTACTTTGGCAGTCAAGTGGCAAATGGCTAAAACGGGGCGACGTAGTAAAATTGCGTTGGGAAAGTGTCAAAATAAAAAGAGAGAAAAAGAAAAAGAGAAAGAGAAAGAGAGAAACGGGAGGGAAGCGAACAAAAGGCGAAAATTTCGAACAATTTCTTGATGCATTTCGCTCGCAATTTTGGCACAGTGCACACAGTGCATTTTCAAATGATTGCTGTCCATTTGTCCTCCTCTCCCTCCCTCTACCCAGTTCCCTCTCTACTCCTGCAGCTGCTGATGTATGTGCCACATCCGTTTCGCTCCGTGCCCCTCGCTCAGCTCTTGCTGGCTGTGTAAAAATTGTGTGTTTTCCTTAATGAATTTAGTCACCTTTCCCCACTGTGCGCTACTCTATCTCTATGTGTGTGTTGTGTGTGTGTGTATGTATGCTAGCCGTGTGTACTTTATGCTTATTAAATTTGTACTTTTAATTGCCCAAATTGTACATAGAGCAGAGCAGCACAGAGAAACACATGTCATGCATTTTTGGTCTGTGTTTGCCCAGAAATTCTATTAATTTTTATTAATCTTAATTCTTCTACAATATTTATCTTTCTCTCTCTCTTTGCAGGTGAGTAGCACAAGATTCCCCCACAACAAAATGAAACATTTGCAATGGGTGAGTGATTTGCAGCATTTCTGTCGGCCAAATTGTTGTTTGTTGATTAAAGACAAGCCTGCCTAGCATATAAGGTCGCGCATGGATGAAATTTAATTTGAAATACATTTCGAAATTGCCAAGAAAGACTGAGAGAGAGACAAAGAGAGGGTCAGTTCACTAGAATACCCTCACTTTTGCGAGATGGCAATCGGCATAGCTCAAAAGACAAAGTCTAGTAAATTAACACTTGAAGAGAGACGGCAACAGTTACTTTGCCAACAGCAATAACATATTTCAAATATCAACAACAACATCAGCAGCAGCAGCAGCAGCAACAATAACAATAACTATCACAATAAGCAGCTCAATTAACGCCAGTCAGACACATCAACAAACCGATACAAAGGGTACACAGAGGGAGGGGGGCAAGTGTAGCACAGAGGGCAGCGAAGTGGGGGCAGCTGCATTCATAAACCGTAGAAAATTACTAGTTCAAAGTAGTTTCACATGCGAATGCGCTGTGCGGCAATTAGGAGAGAGAATGAAAAAAAGCTAAACTAACACGGTTACATCATTTCGGGCAGCAGCTCGGGTTAATTTCCATTGAGAACGGAAATAAAAAGAATGAAACGAATAGCGAAACGACGAAAAAAAAGTTTCATTTTGTGTCATTGCAAGGCAGATTCAAAAGTAAATTTCACATATTTCTCTATAATAGTTGAGGGCAACTACACGAAAAGTGAAATCCAAAACGCGCCTTTGATTTTTAGATTTCTATATATCTTTTTTACATTTGTCACATTTTTAGAACTGTCAGAGACAAGTGTCGCAAATATTTTGTTGAAAAGCACAGAACTTAAGAACCAAAAACCGAACCGAAAAGAATTAGTGGGCAGACAAGGAAACACGCACAATTTACGTACTTGTCTTGCTTGTACACAAATTGGAAATATTTCTATACATCTCTCGGCTAGATAATTGAGAAGACAGTGCTGACAGTGTCCAAGGATAGCAGAGTGTATTTCTGGCACACAATAAATCACAAGCATAATCCCTAACTAAAGATAAAAGTCGCCGAAATTCTCGAAATGCCTTATCAATAGTTCAATTGGTTTGGCAAATAGGTCGGATAGGTTGCCTGCTAGACAAATCTCGATCTGCTTATGCATTCATTGTCTTCAATTGCGCTGAATTCGATGCTTTGTCTGTGCCACATGAGAGTCTACATAGAGCAGCCCCACATGCCCCTCAAAAGAGTCTACATAGAGCAGTAGAAACCCCCAATTTAGTCAAGTCTGACAGCTCGTGCATAAATAACGCCATTAATACCAGTTTGATGGGGATAGAACTCAAATGAGCCGAGACTGAGGCTGAGCAACTGCCTGAGACTCGCTTCTGCCGCCCCCTGGCGGTGACAATAGGCAACTCGTTGGCTTGCCTTCCCCTCCCACTTGCCTCTTATTCCCCACGCCCACGTTCTGTGCTCTTCTTCATTAGCCAGGCAATTTTGTGAATGAATTAAAATTAGCATTTATTTATAAAACAGCCCGGAACGTGAGAGAGTCAGAGAGTGAGAGAGAGAGAGAGGCATTGAAAGAGAGAGCAACGTTTGTACTCCAGTTGCTATCAGACTGAACTGTACTTTGTATTCGTCTGCCCTCTGATAATTGTGATAATTTATAGGGCCCATAAAACTTGGATTTCCAGCTTGAGTTTTGCTATCAATCAATTTAATTAAAATGCAAAATTGATAACAAGTCTATCGATTACTTAAATTTCTTCCACTTCAAGTTTTACAATTCTACTACTATTTCTACTACTATTTGCACTACTATTTCTACAACTATTGCTGCTGCAGCACTCTGGCAACACTGTTTGCTGCTAAGCTTTTGCCTGTAGCGCCCTCTGTTGGCCATTTGTTGCACTGCAGAAAAGCTTGCACAGCAGAGCTTTCTGCTCTGGCTTTCTCTCTCTGTCTTTCCGCTGTTCCGCGCTCGCTCTCTCTTTCTCTCTCATTCACTCGTATAGTGATTCTCATGCTGTAGGCAGATTGTCTGGCGGGTCGCACAATCCCCCCTCTCTCTGTCTCCACCCCTTCTGCCGTCAAGTAAGCCACACACAACTGCAACACGTGCGCAGTGCTTAATAAATGACTCCTCCGCCGCATCTATCCATCCCCCTCTCAGCACACCTCCCCTCTCTCTCTCTCTCTCTTTCCCTTCCTGCATTGCAATTAATTTCAATTTTTGTTGCCTACGACAACAATTTGTCTCCTCCTTCACCTTCTGTTTCTCATGCTAACCCCTTCTCCCCCACCTTCTTCGCACTTTTGCTGCCTGTCGTCACATGTTGGCGCAGTGTGCCGACTACCTCGAAGACGTCAGCAGTTGCAGCGACAGCGTCTGCGACTGCGACAGAGACGGCAACAGTATTTGCCCTTGCGGTTCTTGTTTGTTATTGTTTTTTAGCTTGTTGCGCTTCCAATTGCAACTTTAAGTTGATAAGCCAAAAGGTTTTCCTGGCCCTCTCTCTATCTATCTCTTTTTCCCACTCTCTCCCTCTCTCTCTCTCTCTCTCTCTCTCATTCTCTGCCTGTCTTTCTCTTTCTTTCTTTCGTTAGCTGAGTCGACCAAGTTGCCCGTTTTAATTACGTAAATCGATTTGCGATCCGATTACAAACCCAACTAAACTTTGAACACAGCCGAAACTGGCGGTATTTCTGGCGGTATTTCAGCTCTTTATTGTTTTATGTGCCCCTGCTATATATCTATAGATATGTATGATATAGTTGCATATGTGTATGTGTCGCCTAACTACACCGGAACCGGTTGCTGATAAGCCAAGAATGGCTAACATATGATCATATTTTGAAAGTATTCGGACTTGTTCCACACAAGATATACTATTATTCAGATGACGTACATAGATACATATATATATATATAGAGATAGATATATATTCATACAGCTAGATATACATATGTATATTCTTGTATATATATATTAATATTTAGTCAAATTCCTATAAACTTGTATAGAAATTGAATAAAAACCGAAAGTTAATGGCACGAGGCGATTTATGAATATTCTAACGGTATTTCTCACACTATACAACTCTGAAATACGAAATGTTGTTCTAGAAACTAGAAATGTGTGTTTATTTCTCAGCAATTCTGCTGAGTTATGAGCCTCAGAGAGGACTATAAATATTAAATGATTATAACTAGCCTAGTCAGCCTGGGACTCTGACTCTACTAGCTTTATCTGGGTCACAACTTGTCCCTGGATTATAATAATTTGTTAGGGGTAGGGCCATAAAAAACGTTTAAGTAATTACTCGACTCTGTTGGTTTACGATGTGCCCCAGGTTAGCACGTGTATAACGAGGTATCTGTCCACCCTATAACAGGTTCTACAATCCGTATCGAATTGAGAAATGGCAAACAAATCAAAAGCAACAAATTGCTCCTCTGCTTAATTGCTGCGTAAAAGCCAAGCGATTTACAATGAGTATAAACAATTGTAGAGCCCTCTTCCTCCCCCCCACACTCCTCTCTAGTTAAAATTGTTCTGTTTACTATGAATGGGGAGTGGGTAGGGGAGAGGGGAAGGCATAAGCGGGTCTTCTATATGCTTGGCTTTTGCTTTTGAATATATTTTTGCACAATTTATTTTGATTTCTGCATCAAACGAAACATTGTCTGTGTGTGCGTGACTCACACTCACTGATGCTCAATCTGTGTGCCACTATGTGTGAGTGTGCCAGTGTGTGTGTGTGTGTGTGCCTGCATTTCCATTGCCTTCAGTTTCGCTATTTATAAACGACAAACGCTCGTCGTCGACTACTAAGTTGTTGTTGTTCTCGTTGTTGTTGTTGTTGCCGCGACAGAATGTTCTCAGAATGTTCGCCCGATTGCCGATTCGCTCTCTTCCTCTTTAGCATTTTCACGTTTGTTTTGTTCTCTCACTCTCACGACACTCATTCATTGCCGCCCAAGCGCCACGCTATACGTGTGAGTCTCCCCGTCTGTCTGTGTGCGTGTGTGTGTGCTTTTGATTATACTCACATACACACACACACACAGGCATGGGCACTCTTACACACACACTGGCAAAACGGGGGCCGGCGCACGTGGAAGCAAAACGTGATAACACAACAACAAAACGACTGAAAGCAAAACAAATAGAAAACCTGACGACGACGTCGCAGCTGTTTGTTGCTTCGCTGTCAACGTTGACGTCGACTGCTGCGTCGGTTGGCGACAGCGACAGCGACTGCGCTGAGCTGCAACAGTTGCCAGCGCCTGTTGCTCTGATTGGCGCAGCGAATTCACGAGGCAGCTGCGCCAATAGCAACCCTCGCCGCGGGATCCTTTCCGCTTGGCTGCGTCGGATTGGCAGCTGGACAGAGCGGACAAGGGACGAGGCACGGGGAGGGACGGACAGACCGACACGACACGACACGCAGGAGTCGCAGTTGTCGCAGTGCTCGGCTTTTGTTTGACTTGTTGCCGAGCCGATTGTCGATTGTCGTCGTTGTCGTCGTCGTTGGTTTAAAATAGACGCATCACGGGGCGTATACTTGATTTGGATTGTCGTGCAAAGGGCAATCACGCAGAAAGGGGGAACAGGGAGGCAGGGTTTTAAGAATACAAACGCAAGTAACAAAGGCAGATTTATAGATTTAAATATAATTAAGCTATTTATAGCAACAACTTGTTTAATAAATGTTTTTCAATATTGGCGACTATCTTCGATGTGAGCTGATTAAGTTGATTCTAATTAAGTTCAAACTAAAAAAATACAAAATATGTACTAAATAAACGAAGCTGATCTTATTGGCTTAAATGGGGCTCATCTAGGCTTAAGTTCTCGTTCTATTTGTTTGACTTTCAGCTTGAAATTCAAATGTTCTCTAGGTATTGCGTGCTGGGGATCGAGACAGACAGCGCGCAGTTTCTAGAGTTAGTTAAACACTCGCAAATCAAACAACTATAAATGTTTAATTAATTGACTATTTCCTAGGCATTTTAATCGATACTCACTGCGAGTACTACGTGAATACTCGCACTGTAGACTGAGTCTTTGCCTGAATATTCATTGCGAAAATGGAACTTTTAATTACAATTGCCACATTATGACTGCGCCGAATAAAGTGTAATTAAATTTGACTGCTCATCCTCAGTGTTGCCTGGACAACTCAACACCCTACCCCCCGCTACCTTCGCTTCCCCTCTGCTTCGTCTTCATGTAGGCAAAGAAACTTGGATGAAACTGCGCATTCGTCACGTGTTGCAAGCCAATTAACTGCGACTGCGGCTTGTCATCGATACTTTAATCAGTTTTGCCACAGCAATTAGAGCAGGAAACAGAAGACGCGCTGCACAGTGGACAGTGTGGGACTGTATGCTACAGTGGGCTCTCTTCTGCGCACTTGGGCTGTTCTTTTTTTCGCATTCGCATTTCGTCTAACTGTTTCTATGGAGAAGAAAAAAGCTTGCCCAGTCTTGTGTCTGTTTTGCTCTAAGTATGCCAACTGCACCGTACGCTCAACGTGCTGTCCACCCCAGTGTGCGCCAGTGTGTGTGTGTATGTGTAAGCTGTGTGTCTCTCACTCTCAGCAATCATGTGTCTGTGTGTGGGTCCCGGTGTGTTCACAACACGTGCTTAGATCGTTGCTAGACGTTGGGCTTTGGGTCATACTGAAATCCGCGTGACTTTGTCGTCGCTGTCGCTGCTGCCTCAGTCGCAGTCGCAGTCGCTGTCGCAGTCGCCGTTGCTGGCGCAGTCACTGCTGCTGCTGTCGCCGAGTGAATTTTCATTAGCTACAACTGCGCTGAGCTGTTTTCGCTGTGTTATTTATTTATGCATTTCGTAAACATTTCGCAGCATTCTGCGCACTAGCTGAAGAGCTCTTCTCAGACTAGAGCTAGACAAGCTGTAGAGAGTCTTATTGATACGATATGCGAGAGTACGTTACATATGTTTATGTATATTTAGTTAATTAAAAAAACGGTCTACAGCACTTAACTGCCCACCCACCTATCGCACCCGTTGCCTTCTCTACTCCTCCTCTCACTTTTATATAATGTTCGTTTAGGGTTAATTTTTCTACTAACTTGCAGAAAATGGCAATTTTTGCCAGTCGGCGTCGTTGACGTCGCTTCGTAGGTGTGCGCCGTCTGCGCTCGCTGCGCTGCTGGCGTCAGCTGAGACAGCAGCAGCGCACTGCTGCGCCGAGTGCGCTGCCAGCGAGGGCTGAGGCTGAGGCTCGGCTATGGCCGGCATTCGGTCACATCGCGTTCTCACGTCAAAATCGTCGTCGACAGCGCGAGCGGATCTAACACGTTCAAAAAAAAAAACAGTGAAAAAACAAATGGAAAATTCTGAAAAATTCCAAGAGAATCTATAGCAATCATTGACTATCGATAACAGCTAAAAAGTGCAGATCTACACTGAAGTTATATGAATTAATTGCGCACTTTTGCAGCGCTGAGCTGAAATTGCAATTGCGCAAAGAGAAATATATAATAATAATAAAATCTATAAGCGATATATTTACATACACTGTATGGAAATAATCGTTCCAGTGCAAAGTGTGTGTGCGAGTGCGAGTGTGTGTGTGTTTAAGTAGTTAACAAAGTAGTTGACACATTATAAGAAAAACAGCTTCTCTTAACGACACATACGCTATATATTTATAGTGCGGGCTATACGCAAGCAGCATCTCCAAAGTTACGGATCTAATTTCAAACAGTTTATTTTTTTTGATTTCGACAATTAAAAAAACAAATCAACTCTCAACACACACAGAAGATCATCAAATAAATCGTTAGCGAATAGGAAAAGGTATTGCAAAAAGAAAGAAAGAAGAAAAGAAAATCATGATCTATTTCAATTGATATGGCATATAATAATTTGTTTGTTTACTGAGTAATTGCAAAATTGTAAATTCCCTAAGCTTGAAAAAGAAAAGCCCAGAAAATTAGTCAATCGCAAAAAATACAAAAATGTTATTATCACGATTAATTGAATCAAGTGCAAGTGAAGAAGAAGGAGCAACTGAATAACGATGTTATATATATATATACATATAGTACATACATATATGTAAACAATGCCTTTTCTTATTCCTTATCGCCACAACCACCAATGAAAATAGAAAACACAACTCATACTCAAATCCACTCAACTAATTCCATTCGCATTCGCCTAGAACAATCATACAATCATACAATCGAGTCAAAAACACACTCAAGTAACACTCGTTTCGATCCACAATCAAGCAATCAACATCATCAACAACAAGCTTTCATCGTTATCATCATCATCATCCATTGCGATCGATTGGCAACAATCGATAACAAGAGAATCCCTCGCAACACATCACTAATCAGTTCCGTTCAAACGAAAGTAATTTAGAAATGCGCAGCTTCATAGATGCTTTAAAACATTAACAATACTGAAAAAAGAGTGCAGAAAGAGACAGTGTTAGGTTACGCTAGTGCAGAGAGAGTGTTGGAAAATGCGCACAACTCTAAGCCGTAACTCAAAGTTTGTTTTGCTGGGCAGCAAATACAACCACACCAACCACAAGGATAACGCCACCTAAGGGGGCACCAAGGACAATTGAAAAGATCTCTAGTATCCACAACAACAACAACAACAACTACAACAACTACTTAAGAGTACAAGAGACAGATCTAAACCAGAACCAGTGAAAGAGACAGTGAACATGTCGTCCGACACGAACTCGTGCGCCAGTTTCTTTGCCCAGGAGCACGCGAATGCGACACTGTCGCAGTACTTCCAGCAACTCAACTCCCAGGTGGCAGCAGCAGCAGCTGTTGCAGGCAACAACAATGGCAGCAACAACAACAACAACGGCAATGGCAACAGTAGCAGCAGCAGCGGCAACAGCGACAGCGGCAACGATGGCAGCATGACGGGCTCGACAACAGCAACATCCGTCGACAACCATCGCAGCAGCGTCAGCAGCAACGATTCAGGCAAGAGCGGCAGCACCTCAGCAGCAGCAGCAAATGCATGGAACTTGCAGCAACAGCAGCTACACAGTCACCAGCAACAGCAACAGCAGCAACTGCAGCAACAGCAGCAACAACAGCAACAGCAGCAGCAACATGCTCAGCAGCAAGAGCAGCAGCAGCTTCAACAGCAGCATGCACAGCAGCAACACGCTGCAGCTGTGGCCGCCGCACAGCAGCAACTGCAGCAGCAGCAACAACACTCACATCACGCCGCACAGCAGCAACATGCGCAGCAGCAGCAGCAGCATCATCCGCATGCACACAATCCGCATCTACATTCCCATCATCCGCACCAGCAACAACAACAGCAGCAGCAGCAACATCAACAACAGCAGCAGCAACAACACCTGCATCAGCCGCAACAGCAACAGCAGCAGCAACAACAGCAACAGCAACAACATCATGCCGCTCAATTGGCCCACACGCTTTCATCGGCTGCTGCTGTTGCTGCCGCAGCATCCAGCAACAACACCAACACCCACTCGATCTTCGGCACCGGCAACTTCCACTACAAGACGAACAACTCGTGGACGCTGCCGACGCTGAGCAACTACCCCCGCATCTACCAGGAGAATCCGCACTACCACCAGCGCAACAGCTTCATGGACGGAGGCCAAGGCGCCGCTGTGGGCGCTGCCAATGCGGCGGCTGCAACTGCGGCTGCTGCTGCTGCTGCTGCCGCTGTGGCAGCTACGACGAACAGCAACAACAACAGCAACAACAACAACAGTTCGATTGTTGCTGGCGATAACAACAACAACAACAACAACAACAACAGCAACAGTAACAGCAACACTGTGTTGAATGCCAGCAACAGCAACAGTAACAACAGCAACAACAACCAGAGCAGCAACAACAACAACAACAGCAGCAGCAACAACAACAATGTATCCTCTGTGCAACATGTGGCAAATGCAGTTGCCGCCGCAGTTATCGCCAACGAGCATCAGAATCATTTGAACAGTCTCAAGGCGCGCTTTCAGCCATCCAGCTCAGGTGCGTCTCCCTCTCTCTCCCTCTCTCTCCCTCTCTCTCCCTCTCTCTCCCTCTCTCACTTCCTCCCGAGAAGATCAATAAATTAAGTATACGCAGTGTGGGCAATATTAGTTCAGCTGCTGCTGCAGTTGTAACTGGAATTACCAACTTCAAGTTAACTTTGCACATTTCCATTCCCCTAGAAACTGAAAGAGTCGAGACTTATCCAGAGTTGCTGATGATTCTCTACTTCTGAGCAGCCTCGTTTCTTGTCTACAAATCGTTGGAAAATTTTCAACTATTTGCACATTATATTCGCACTGAGCCAGTGATAGTTCTCTTTGTAGTCTGCTCTACTCTTGCAAGTCTCTCTCTGTCCCTTCTCCCTTCCCATCTGCGACTGTTGCTGATATCATCGTCGTCAGTCGTCGCTTTGTGGGAACTTTGAGTAAAATGCCAGAAAGCTTGCGGAGCACACACGTGAGCGCGTTGCCCGCTGACGTCTGTGTCGAAGTGAATTAACATACATACATATGCATGAATACTTCTCTCCCTCTCTCTCTCTCTCCCTCTCTCTCTCTCTCTCCCTGTCTCTCTCTCTCTCTGTCTCTGTCTGTGTGTGCAATTGCCTATCGCAATAAAAAATTAATTAATATGCGCGACGCTTTGACGAGCTTTGCATTTTCAGCCGTAGATCGAAGCTTTTTTTTGTTGTTCCATTATCGTTCTCCGCTGAAATAGGTTTGGACCTAGGGCACAGCTTGCAGCTCTGACGAATCTGCAGAATCGGCGTGCAAATTATCATTTAACACTCACTTTGTGCTGGAAAATTATGCGCCACATCGTGAAATTGACAATTTCCAATTGCAAATGAACTGTTCATTTGTAGAACCCGCCTTCTACAAGGGGGCCAAGTCCGTCAATAGGTCAAGTGGGCGCATCGTGGTAAATGGGCCTCACTGCACACAGCTCATTAGCCTAAAAGATCGTTTGACATTTGGCAAATTGGCATGGCATCAAATGCGCTACTCGTCCATTTTCAATTTTCCATTTTATTATTGAGCCTTTGACCCGCCACCAAAACTGGCCAAATGGCGAAGTGACCTCGCCTTTGTGCTTCAGCTTTTTAGCCTTTTTTTTAGGCCAGTCTGCCTCGTGTGCATTCATTTTGATTAGGTTTATGGGCAGCGCGCGAAAAAAGGAGCACATGCCGCGAGAGTTGAATTGAAAGGCTGATGACGATGATTAAATTTGGCAAAATTATGAAAAATACTTTTGGAATGCATATTGAATATTGTAAAATAAATGTTGAAGGCAATGATAAACGTAGCTTAGAATTAAGTTTGCCGTTAAAGTTTCCCATTACTGTAAATGGCAAATCAAAGATGATGATCTGACACATCTTTCTTTATGGGGGAATAATAACAATGCAGTGAGCAGTTTGCCGTGTGGGAGTCACCTTTGGCCTTGTTGGCTTTTTCAACTGCTGCAGCCTCCCACACGCAGCTCAACACAACAACAACAACAGCAATTTGAGTTCCTCTGGGCGTCGTTTACAGTGTGACATCCCATCAAGCTCCGCCTTCTCCTCGTCCTGCTGACTGACCCCTTGGCAAATAATAGTCATCACCTGTGTTGAGGTTTGTCAGCATTTTTATGGGATTGTATTATACGATACGATACGATACGATACGATACCATACTATATCGTATATAATACAATACGATACGCTGTGAGCTTCGGTTTCAGTTTGTTTCTCGCTGCTCTGGTGAAATTTTCAAGTTTATTGCCAACAATCGAATTCGCTTTATTCGCTTTATTCGTTTTATTCGCTGCGCCGCGAATTTAATTTATGTTTGTTTTGTTTTCTTGTTTTGTTGTTTTTGTTTTTATTTAGTGAAAATTGCAAAAATGACCTTTTATAGGCAGACGAGGCCTCCTGTCGCTGTGTGGGCAGCAGGGGAAAGCTAAGCTGCCTCAGCTGCAGCGCAGTCGACTGCGCCATGGGGTGGCCCACTGTCAATGCCAACGGCAGAATGTGCAGAACTGGGGGGTACACAGAGAGAAAGACTAAATAAAGATATGGCAATAACTGTGCGCTTTGTAATTATAGTAAAGATAAGGATTATTAGAGTGTTTAGCCAGTTTCCCACCAACGTTTAGCTTGTATATTGCCAAGATATTGCAACCAAATTTACAACATCGTATATTTTGTATATATATCAAATGTAATTAAAATTTCATTAAAATATAACCACCAACATATAGCTGCCATAGGAACAGTTGGTCGAAATTAAGGTTTTTAGATGAAGACGAGTTCTGATTTTAGAAACACCTTAACTTGACAGTACCTATCAAAGACATACAGACATACTATTGCATATGCATAGTGTCATTCAATTCTGCAAAGTTATATATAACTTGTATTGGAACAATGGGAGGAAATAAGAACCTGCAAGGGTATACAACTTTCGGCTTGCCAAAGGCAACCTTTCTTCCTCGTGTACTGCAGTTTTTCCCAGTGTACGGCAACGGGAGCGGCTGCTTCGTGTCATTGTGGGTGGCCTGCCTGCATAGCATGCGTGTATGGGTGTGTGTGTGTGTGGGCGAAATTACCCTAATTGTCGGCCGGGCCGCTTTGCATTCTGTCATTGTCAGTGGCGATTTTATTAATTTTCTCTCTCTCTCTCTCTCGTTGCAGGTAAGCATCAAACACCTCATGAGTGTGCCTACATATGTGTGTGTGTGTGTGTGTGTGTGTGTGTGTGTGTATGCCTTTGTCAATTGGGTCCCAAACGTGACTGAGGACTGCACTTGGCTTGAATTTCTGGTAAGCTTGTTATCATTGCGCCACTAAATGGGAGTAGGGGAAGCAGGGGTGAGTGAGGGAGGAGGGTGTACCAAGTGCAGAGAGTGAGAGAGAGAGAGAGAGAGAGAGAGAGAGAGCGCTCACTCAAAACAACTAACTGCATGCGAAAGCTTTCAGCGCAGTCGCAGTCGGCAAAGTCACTCAGAGCAAATAAGCAAAGCTGACTGCGCAGTCTACGTCGCTGCGCGTCGCTTTGATGGAAAATCTAAAACTCACAACGCTTCCGCATGCAGCGCCGGCAACGTGGACAGCGACGCAAGCAGCGCAGCTCACACGAAGCGTAGCGACAGAGGCAGAGGCAGCCTGTGCGAAAGAAAGTAAACAACGGAATGCGCAAAAAAAACGTTGAAATGGGCAAGAGCCAAAGGCAACGAGCGAGAGAGAGAGAGCGAGTGGGAGAGGGAGAGAGAGAGAGAGAGAGAGAGAGGGAGAGCGAGCGCAAGCTAGTGAGCGCGCGTTGTTGCTTTCGGTTTCAAGTTTGGCTTTGACGTTGGCTGCGCAGTCGCGTCGCTTTCTGCGTGGGGCTTTTGGTGGCTCGCTGTCGCCGCCGTTGCTGTGTTGTTGTTGTTATAGTTGTAGTTGTTGCTGCTTTTGGTTTTTTTGGAGGCGATCTGAGCTGCGTTGCAAGAGGCGCACGACGCGCGCGTTCACTCAGCGTTTGCAGTCCGGCGGCACCGGTTCGGTTCACGGCTCCACAAAAAAATAAACATCAAAATAGCCCACGAAAGCGAGTCCCAAAGAGCCCCCAAAAACCCGACAACAACAACAACAACAGCAGCAGCAACAACTACGAGTAACAACAACAACAACGTAAAGCAACAACGACAACAACGGCGCGTGTCAACGTCTGCTTCGGCTGCTTTCGAATTCGTGCGAACTTGTGAACTTTCGTTTTCGAGCTGCGATCCAAAAGGACGTCGAGCAAGAGCAATTAATTAAATAGAATACCCCCTTGCCAAAAAGGGCAATGCTGTGCAGTGCAAACACGCCAAGATCTCAAATTGCCAATATACAAAGTTAAAGCTAAAGAAAAAGTGATTCAAAGTGCATGAAAATCAAAATTAAATTCCACAGTTAATAAACCTGAATATATTTAAATTATGTCGACTAGTTTGGCTGATAAATATAAATAAAAGTTTGCGAAATCATTCAAGAAATTAACATCACAACTGCGCCCAACAACAGCAACAGCAACAACAACTACAGCAACAGCAATAGCAACTATAATAATAACAAGCAACAGTACCTAGCTCATAATCCACAATCCACACAATCCACAGCCCACAAAAATAGCAAACAGTGCACGGCAATTTGTTGTTGTTGTTGCTGCCCATTCAAGGTCAAACTTTTCTCATTCAAACAACGACGACAGCGACGACGGCAACAGCGACGGTGACGGCGGCTACTGTGAGACGACGCGAGAACCCCTTAAAAAAACGAAAAGTACGCGGAATAGTTGACAACAACAACAGCAAAAACAGCAGCGCAAACTGCGAATAATAGAAAAAGGCAAACAAAAGGCAGGTGACTGCGCAGTAGCAGCGCTAGCAGCAGAGCCAGTGACAATTGAAGAGCAGTCGGCAACAACAACAGCTAGAAGAAAACAACAACAGCAATATCAACAGCAGTATATCAACAACAACAGCAACAACAACACGAAGAAGAACAAACTTGCGCTCAACAAATATTCTAAAGCTCTCACAAAGCTGCGCTTGGCGTCGCTGCTGCTGCTGCTGGCGTCGCTGCCGTCGTGCGCATTGTTGCTGTTGTAGCTGTTGCTGCTGTAGCAATTAGAACAACAACGCGCGGTCGTGCGCGGCTGACGAAGTGAAGAAAAACGCGCGTGTGATAAAAAGTTTTATTTTGTCTTCTTCCCTGCTCCCTCCCTTTCTCACCTACCCCTCTCTCTCTGTCTCTCTCATTTTGGATTAGGAATTTTAGTTTGAATTCTATTTCAATTTCAATACCAATCGAAAAGGCACAGCAGCAACAGCAACAGTAGCAGCAGCAGCGACGGCGGCAGCAGCAATGCTTCGACATGCCTCTGTGCAACAACAACAACAACATCTAAAGTAGCAACAATAAAACAGTTAAGAATAAGAAGTGTAAGAGAAAGAAAGGATAAACAACAGCAAGCTCTGAAATGAGAATGGACTATCAAATGCCCCCGCCAGCATTGGCACTGCAACAACAGCAACAGCAACATCAACAGCAGCAACAACAACAGCAGCAACAGCAAGCACACAATGTGCTGCAGCATCAACAGAATCAGCTGCAACTGCTGCAGAGTGTGCAGCAGCAGCAACATCAGCAACAACAGCAGCAGCAGCAACAGCAACAAATGCTCGGCAACATGTCGCAAGCGGCAGCAACATTGCCACCACTGAGCAGCCTGCCCCTGCAGGTGGTGCACAACTTGCCACACCTGCTGGCGGGCAATGGCAATGTCAACGGCAACATCAACAGCAGCAACAGCAACAGCAACAATGGCAGCAACAACAACAATCCGAATCTGAACTGCAGCAACAACAATCTGTTGCGCAACACGATGCAACATCAGCAGCAGCAGCAGCAGCTGATCAACAATCTCAGCAACAGCAGCAACAATAATAACAACAACAACAACAACAGTAACAGCAGCAACACAGCCGGCAGCAATGTGCCGCTTGTTGCCAACGGTGGCGCATTGCCGCCGCCCACGCAACTGCTGCAACATCACTTGCAACATTTGGCGCATGTCAATGTCAATGCAGCAGCAGCTGTTGCTGCTGTTGCCGCCAACAATCTCAGCAGTAATCTGCAACATGGCAATGGCAACAACAACAGCAACAACAACACGATACTGAATCACAACAATCTCAACATCATCATCAATAATCACACCTCCAACAACAACAACAACAACAACAATCCAGCAACACCAAACGCAAATCTCACTGCGGCCACGCCCACCGTGAACAGCTCCGCCTCGGCTGTGGCACAGCAGCAACAAGCGCACGAGAACAGCTTGGTGAACAGCTTGGTGGGCGTCATCAATGGCAATGGCAATGTTAGCAACGCCGGCAGCAACACCAACAACAACAACAACAACAGCAGCAATAACAACAGCAACAGCAATAATAACAACAACAACAGCAACAACGATGATAACAATCGTTGGACACAGTTTCAGGTGCAGCAGCTGTGGAAGCAACACGCTAACTATCTGAACGGTATGAATAACATTGCTAACGAACACGAATCCTCCCCACAGCAACATTGGGACAACGATGGGGAATGATTGAACAGCAATGTGGGGAAGGGAAGCGTTGCCAGCAACTTGTATTTATTCTATTCTAGCTCGATTTAAACATATTATAGTTAATACTTTCTTTACACTGCAAAAGAAGTTGAATCCTCCCCACAGCAACATTGGGACAACAGTAGAAAGATTGAACAGCAACTTGGGGAAGGGAAGAATTGCCAGCAACTTGTGTGGAATTTCTTCTTATTTCTCTCTATTCTATTTTTGCCTGATTCTTATTAAAACATATCATAGTAAACTCTTTTCTTATACTACAAATGAAGTTCCCTCGCAGCAACATGGGACAACAGTGGGGATGATTGCCTCAGCAACATGGGTAAACCGGGGAAGGGAAGAGTTGCCAGCAACCTGTGTATCATTTCTACTAAATTATATTTATTATATTCCATTATATTTGTTCTATTCTTGCTCAATTTAAACATATGATAGTTAACACCTTTCATACACTGCAAGTGGGTTAACTGATGAGGGGCTGGATTGGAAAGCAATATGTCTCGCATTTCTGCCTTTGATAGATTCTTATTGGCCAGTTAAACATGTCATAGTTGACGCGTTCTTTAGTCCACAAATTGATTGCATGCCCCACTAATTCAATTCCCCTTTCGGTGACCGTGATCGAGGTGTCAAAGTCGACTTATATCGATTGAGCACCTGTCCAGGCTTATGACTGCAGTGGCTGCTCTTACTACTCGTATGGGTTCATTGCGTTGCAGTGACATTTTCCAGCTGCTCTCAGTTGCCCATTTCCCATTTGCCACTTGCCATTTCCCGCTTACCTGTTTGCATTTGCCACTTCCGTATGGGGGTTGCTGCTGTGCTGCTGTTGCTGCTGTTGCTGCTGCTGGGAGTCAAGGGGGCTCAACTTTCAACTGCAGCAGAAAACCTTTTGGGCTCTCGAGGCTCGACTCTTGTCGCTCTTGTCGCTCGACTCTTGAGGGGTCTGAAATCTTGAGGTCTGCAGTCTTGAGTCAATTTACAATCACTTTTGCTTTCGTTTCTGACTGTCTCTCCCTCTCTCCCTCTCTCTCTCTCTCTCTGGCAAGGGCCGAGTTCAGCTTCAACTTCAACTCGTTGCTGGCCCGCGACATTTTCAGACAACTTTCGTTTCGTTTCGGTCGGGGTGCTTTCCATATCACCCGAAACAAAACTCAACTTTTGTTTTATATTTACCCAAAAATGCCGAAAAAAAGCAGCCAGAAAAAAGCCAGAAAAAAAGACTGAATCTCTTGTCCGTGGTCCGGTCGGACTAAGCCTTTTGTGCGCGGCATTTTGTTATCAAAACTTTTATCTGCGCGTTCTCTTTATGGCCAAGATAAAAGGCCGGCTTTTAAGGCCTAGCCAGCAACAGCAACAACAGCAACGACAACAGCAACAGCAGCAACAATAACGGCGACAACTACAACTGCAAACACAATAAACAATCGCACAAAAGGGCAATTTTGGCACTCTCCTCCTCCTCTTCATTCTGCTCTTTCCCTTGCCTCTTCTTTCCCTCTTTCTCCTATTCCTCTTCTGCTCGGCGACATTGCCGCATAATTAATATGTGCCCGGCAACAGCAACAACACCAGCAACAATATCAAAATTTATTTGTCTCTACCGAAAATGCGTTTTTACTTTCATTGAGCGACGCCAGCTTTGCAGTCGACTGCGCCGCCAGCTCTGCTCAGCGGCAGCAGCGGCCTCTGTCTCTGCCTCTGCAGACTTTCACTTTTTCGGCAGTTTTTAAATTCATTTCTTTTACGTTTTTTGATATTTTTTGTCTGTGTGTGTTTATATGTTTTGTGGCTTTTGGCTGTTGGCAACAAGGTTCGAGTGTGTGTGCGTGTGTGTGTGTGCGTGTATTGCTGCTGCTTCTTCTTTGGGAAATATAATTTCATCCATACCAAAAATGCACAATTTATTTCGAAAGTTTCAACACTGACAATTTGCTAGTAAAGAGCGCACTAAATTTCTAAAAACTCTATTTGAATAAAATATAAATTAATTTGCTGCAAAATGATTGATGAGCTCGAATGGCTCAAATTAAATACAGATAAACGAACCCGTCTCTCTTTACCTACATTTCCCTACAGTTTATCTGGGGGGAAGTTTTCCATTCAAGAAGAATTTGAGCTTAGAGCAGAGCGCGCCAATCGCCAATGCGCTTCCTTTCGTGCTGTTTGCACACAATACGCTGAGGTTTATCCAAGCTAGTTTGAAAATGCAATTCGCGCATGTGCCGCAGACATGACAAAATGGCAAATGCTGCTGGCAGAGGCGCAACTGCGCTGCTGCTGCCGTCACACACTCACCCAGATACGCGCAAAAGCGAAACACGAAGCGAAGCTGCCTGCCAAAATGCAACGTAATACAGTTACTTCAATCACAGCCAAAGCTGAGCCACAGCCACAGCCCCAGCCGGAGCCAGTGCCAGTGCCAGCTGATTGCTGCCAATTGCTGCTGCTACTGCTGCTACTGCTGCTGCTGTTGTCCAGGGGCAGCAATGGTTATTGCGCAATCGACGCCAGCAACAACGCAGCAGCGAGCAACTGTTTAAAACGTGCAAAATGCGGTTAGGCTGCTGCTGGCTAAATATATTGTATATATGTATATCAGTGAAAGTGGCCTGAAATGGCTTTGCTCGCACCACGCGGCGTATGAGCAATCTTTTAATTGTTACTCTTTCACACGTTGTCGCGCCTGTCAAAGACCAGAAGCACTTTTATAGTTTGCCTGCCTGCCTCTTGATTGAATTCACATATCTCCTTCCCTCTCTCTCTCCCTCTCTCTCTCTCCCTGCTCTTTGTCTTTCTTCGATTACGTTTCAATTTGTGCCACGCCCCTTGCTGCCAGCAACGCCTGCGTGCTGCGCATACTTGCAGTGGTTTTTTTATTTGGGTTTCGGTGTCTGTGTATTTTTTACCGTTTTATGGCGTTGTAATTTTATAGCGCTCGTGATACAAACACTCCCCCCGTACCCCTTTCCCCTCTCTCCCCTCCTTTCCCTTGCCTGCTAGTAGAGCAAGCACAGAGCTATGATTATAACTATGATTATCGTCTATCGTCTGCTTCCTTATTTTGGCTAATTAACTGCACGGCGCCAACGTCTTTCTTTCACTCGACAGCGGCAACAACAGCAGCAACAACAGCAGCAGCAGCAACCATAGTAAATTGAGGCTAATGGGGGAAGAGTGTTAACTCTCCTGCTCTCTCTCTCTCTCTCTCTCTTTGTGCACTGTGTCAAATATGTTACAATTTGTGTCGCCAAGGGGCGCTGGGCGTGGCTGGATACCGTTTTAATATTATTTTCGCTTTCGCTGCGTAACAGTTTTCCAAGCAATTAAATCATTGCGAAATCACTTCGACATCGAATTCGAGTTCGACTTCCACTTCGACTTTCGTTGACTGACAAAGACAAAGTGATTAAATTAGTTAGAGATGGTAATCAATTTGAGTTAACTGTTTAGTTCATTTATGGTTACTCTAGAAGTCACAGCTAGTCACAGTCACTTTCGCCTGGCCTGGTCACACTTGCGCAGACTCGTGCAGCACATGGCAAATAGTTTTTTATGCTAACAACCCGGAAATCAAATGCCCAACACATTTTCCCACACATAATTAATTTTCCGCACAGTCAAAAAAACAGAAAAAAAAGAAAGAAGTAAAATAAAGCTGAAAATTAAGCAGAAAAGGTGATACATAAAAAGCTATGCAAATGAGCGCGAATGCGGAATGAATGCAATGCACAACGGCAACGGCAACAGCAACAACAGCAGCAGCAACAACTTCGGGTAGAGACAGCACAACAATCGAAAGTGTTACACTTTCTGCACTTCAGCAAAAGGCAACAACGATAACAACAACAACAACAAAACCAGAGCCATAAACGAGTGCCATGTAATACAAAAGTAACAACAGCAACAGCAACAACAACAGCAACAACACAACGGCAACAGCAACAACAATAATGCAACTACAATTGCCGCAATTGCGCCATCGATGCGACGCGACGCGACGCATGCGCAAGCAGCGACGGCAACAGCGACTGCGACAGCAACTGCTGCGCCGACAGCAACAAAAACAGCAACAGCGAAAGCAACAACAGCAGCAGGTGAAAGGGGCGTGCAACAGCGACGTACGTGCCCGACAGTGGCTCAATTGTTGAGCTGGACTCAGCTCAGTTGCTTTGCTGTTGCATAACTTCCATTTTTGATGAAAAACTACTGAATTTGGCAGTAGTTCTTTTGGCAAAAAGAATTTAAAGAATTTCTACTCTATAGAGAGAGGGAGGGGGAAAGAGAACATAACAGAAAGATAGACATGCAGACAGACACGCCTAGAGTATTATTTCTTCATACGTATACGTAATAGACTTGTAAGTTTTAGATGTCAATGTCGCGGTCTCTCACTTACACACACACACACAGAAATTCACTTTACTGTGTGTGTTCTACTTTGTGCATAGAACGACTAAGCTTGATGTTGTTGTTGTCTTTCGAGAAACTGGTTTTGTATTTCATTCAATTTTTTGGGTTTTTCAACGCGATTCAAGCGCAGCGACCTGTTTGAGCTGTTGTTGCTGTTGTTGTTGCAGGAGTTGTGTACTCTCACTTTCATTTTAAAGTGAGTCCGAGGGAGTCAATTTTATAGCCTCGAAACGGATGTGAATGAGCGATCAAGTTGAGCATTTGTTTTGATCTTATCTGGCTAGTGGGAAGAGTCTCCTAAAGCAGGGCGAGGCAGGGGAAGAGTACACCGAGATAAGCCTCTCTCCTGTGTCTTTTCCCACAGGGATCTCTGTGTGATTAATTGCACTTCCTAGTTCCCAATACAGTATCACAAACGAGGCATATTGTCGCACTTGGCAGCAGCAGAGACGCAGGCAGAGGCAGCGGCAGCTTCGTGCTAAATGGAAACACAGAAAAGTGAAAGTTGAATGCGGCATTAAAATAATATTAACCAAAAAAAAGCAACATGGTCCACTAAAAATTGTGACCAACTCGCCGAACATTAACACAACAAAGGCCCAAGCCGGGGGGAACTAACAGAGACACACAAAAACTAAAGCAGCAGCAAAACAGAAACACAAATATAATAATAATAATAACAATAATAATAGCTCAGTCTCTGAACGCACACAAAGCAGACGCATTCGGCATTCCCCATTCTCCCCCTTGCCCATTCCGCATTCCGCTTTTCGGTCTTCGGTTTTCGGTTTCACCAAAGAAGAAACACCATAAATTTTGTTGTCGTAGGCTCGTCGTGCGTTTCGTCGTTTCTAATGAAAGTAATACCCAAAAAAGCAGCAGCAGCAGCAGCGGAAATCAAATGCAAAACGAGCGACACCAAAATTATGCAAATTATTTTAATTACAAATGAGAAACTTCAAAAAAAAAGACAGAAACGGTTCCAAAAAAAAGCCCATAAAAAGTGCGAAGCCCAAAAAACCAACAACACAAAAACTGTTGACCTACTTAAAATGGCAAGAGAAACTGTAACCTCAGTGCGCTCTTCGCTCGCTGCTCTCCTCTCTCCCTCTCTCCTCTCTCTTGCTCCCTTTTTGGAGTCGGCTTAAGTCATCGCAGTCTAAAAATAAAACCTGCGCCAGATTCTCTCCCTGTGCGTGTGAAAGTGACAACAACCGACTGCAAAGATACAAGCTGAAATATCTGTCGAATATCTTGAGAGTCTCAAGACTCTTTCTTCGCACTGATCCTCCTCATTTGCCTCTGCTTTATTTGTTAACCCCCGCCTCCGAGTCTCTTCTCACTTCATGTATCTCTTCTCGTTGCGTTTCGTTTCGTTAAAAATATGTTTTGTATAATCTGCTCTTCTACTATCTGTACTATCTTCTTTCATTTCTTCTGTTTCTTTTTCTTCTGTTTTTGCAGGCAGGAAATCTCCATTTTTGGGTTTTATTTGCAAAGCGAACGGTAAATTTTTCGTTGATTTTCTGTTTATTTCGTTTGTTTTTTGTTTCTGTTTTCTGTTTTTATTATTTCTTGTATTTCTTTGCAGCCTGCAAACAGTTTCATTTGTTTTATTATGTTTTTTATTGCTTTGCGAAAGTTTTTCCACGTGCTTAAAAGTTTTTTATGATTTGTCGAAACATTTATCCCGATGCGACGCGGGATTCAGTTCGATCAATTGTCGCTTTCATCTGTCTTCTGTCTCCATTTTGGGATATTCCCCTATGCCACGTACCCCCTCCAACTTGCCCGCCTTCCCTAGGGGTGGGGTGGGGGTCTGGTTAATTAAAAGCATCAACCGCATGCAGATTTGCAAGTCCTAATTTTGTTAGCAAACGTGTTTGCATGTCTCTGCATGTCTGTGCATGTGTGTGTGCGTGTCTATTACTTCACCAGCAACAGCATTGCACATGCAACAGACACAGACAACAGCAACAACAACAAACACTACGCTTCCCTGCCATAGAGAGAAAAGTGCAAAGGAAAGAAAAGAAAATATTACTTCACTCTGCCACAGACCAGAAATGTGGTCTCTGCCTGCGTCGCTGTCTCTGCTGCTGGCTCTGCTGCTGCTGTTGCTGTTGGCATAAAATTTCGCAATAGTTTGTAAATCGCCTGCAAAAAGCAACAGTAATAACATTGGCGGCAGCAACAAACAGCAACAAAAAGTTCGCAAATGAAAGTGAGAGTGAATAAGAAAGCGGAAACTAATGCAGCAACGGCAACAAAAACAACAATAACAAACAAACCAAAACTCTGCACGACGCAAACCAGTTTGCAGCCGACGGCGACGAAGACGGCGACTGCGCAGTCAGCGCCAAACTCGTTTGCCTGTGAAATGTGCAAGAAATCAAAGAGCGCGTCGCAGTCGCTGCGCAGCTGCAGCAAAAGCACGCTCAGCTGCGCAGACGCAGCTGTAACTCAACTGAACGAAGCTTTTTGAGCGAGCCGAAGCGAAGAGAGACAGAGAGAGAGCACGAGGCGAAGCGAAGCGACTCGACGACGATAAAATCAGTTGAAAGCAGAAATTTCACTTTCGCTTTTAGCTCTGCTGGCGCTGTCTGTTGCTGTTGCTGCTGCTGCTGCCTCTGCCTCTACCGCTGTCTGTTGCTTCCTCTTTGTTTGCTTTGTTTCTTGGCATGTTTGCTTCTGCCTCTCGCTCACACACACACACACTTGTAGGCTGTGTTTGCTGTACAATGGGGCGCATGCGGAAACTGTCTTTGGCTTGCATTCGATTTTGGGCAGTTAGCCAAAAAGAATTGCGAACTGTTGCGTCGCTTTGGCTTGCTCACATGCACAAACATGTTTGTATCTATTACTTTATATAATATGACGCAGTGCTGACCCACTTTGAAGGCAGGCAGCTGCCCAAGTAGTGCTCAGGCCCTTATCGTCAACTACTCGACTCGAGGAAACAACAACACGATTTACAGCAAAACAAATTCGCCTTATCAGCGTCAATTTGGCGACGTCTGTTTATGATTAATACAACTTGTAATCACAACTGTGCGGGGGAGGGGGAATGCAACTGTACTTTGTCCTTGATTTTTGTGCGATTTGCTTTATTTAATTTTCCGTGAAATATCTTTATACTCATGCGTGTGTCTTTCCTTTTTGCAGGCAAATCCACATCGAATAGCAAAGAAATCATCTGCCCGGATGACAAATACAAAGAGGAGGGCGACATTTGGAATGTCGAGGCACAGACGGCATTTCTGGGGCCCAACTTGTGGGACAAGACATTGCCCTACGATGCTGACCTCAAGGTAACACAAGTTAGTATCATATCATCGCTGCGTAGTGGCTGCGTCTACCGTACACCGTACACCTTATACCCAAAACTCTCTATACAACACTCGCTACTCAAAAGAAACAGAGATGCCAAGGAACACACACAGAAACACACACAGAACACACACAAAGATACACACAGACACAAGCATAAGACTAACCCGTTGATTTGGTGCTTTTAGTGCGAGAATTGTATTCTCATCATCTTGTAAATACCTATAAATCTAAGCTAATCTGTACAGTTTGTGTGTGTGCCTCTCTCGACTTGGTTAATAAACCCTTCCCTACCTTATAATTTGAGCTTGATTATCTGAGTCATTATCAACGAGTGATCACTTAAGTTTGCCACACTGTGTGTATCGTTTCTGTTGCTACTTTGAGAACTTTTGAGATGCGAGAAATTTCTTGAAGAACCTTGACTACAATTGTGAAATTCTCTTGCAGTATGCCGACCTGGACGAGTTCTTGTCGGAGAACAACATACCCGATGGATTGCCCGGAACTCATCTGGGACACTCCGGCGGCCTTGGTCATCGCTCCGACTCGCTGAGTCATGCAGCGGGTCTGTCGCTCGGCCTGGGGCACATAACCACAAAGCGCGAGCGATCGCCTTCGCCATCGGATTGCATCAGTCCCGACACGCTAAATCCGCCTTCGCCGGCCGAATCAAGTGAGTAAACGAGGGAGAAGGAATGAAGAACAATAAGAGAAATCTCTTGATCGAGAGTGAGAGGACAGGAGATCAGTTCTGGTTCCACACAACGATTTGAAGTATACTTTGAGGAGCTGGACCAACGTTCAGAAGATTTTTGAAAGTTTACTTGAGATATTTGCTTGGAATCGAAACGAGCTCGGGAAATCGGATATTGCGATATATCCGTAGATAGTCCCCATACCACGTATACCTAATACTTAATCACTTTTAATTTGCTTACACAAATGGAATGGACATTGCGCCTACTTAACATTGATTTGATTTACAGTAATATATGTACATACTTGATTTTGTGATTTACCATACACCAACACACATATATTTTCCACCATATAGCGAGTCACCCACGCGTCCATAAGAGAAAAAAAAAAAAAGAATTCAAATGTTTTTGCTCATGTCTTATCAAATGCTAAATGTTAAAGGCTGATTACATTCCAATTTGTGCAAATCGAGGCAACTCGAAATTCGAACTGCTCCTTATTGCATCTTCTTATTCTTTTCTTTTGTCTTTTACTTCCATTCTTCTATTCTTCTATTATTACTTCTATGATTTTCCCTCCTTTGTTTCGTCTGCATTACTTATGGTTTAATTTAGCACGAACAGTCTGTGAAACATTGTTAACATTTAGTATTTGATATTCCAGCATTTTCATTCGCATCGTCGGGGCGTGACTTTGATCCGCGCACCAGAGCATTCTCCGATGAAGAGCTCAAACCGCAGCCGATGATTAAAAAGTCACGCAAACAATTTGTTCCAGATGAGCTCAAGGACGACAAGTACTGGGCCCGTCGACGAAAGAACAACATCGCGGCCAAAAGGTCTCGGGATGCGCGCCGCCAGAAGGAGAATCAGATTGCGATGCGTGCACGCTACTTGGAAAAGGAAGTGAGTACACTGTGTGCCTATATGCAATGGGATCCCTCTCTAATCTTTACTTTCGCCTCGGTATCTTAGAACGCAACACTTCATCAGGAGGTTGAGCAGTTAAAACAGGAGAACATGGACTTGCGAGCACGTCTATCCAAATTCCAGGATGTGTAATCTTAAATCTGACTTGGGCGATACGAGAACCACAAGAAAAAACCAAGAAAACAACAAAAACAACTACGTTTAAATAATAACTTCATAATAACAATAATACATACTAATAATTGTTAGAAACAGACATGAAAAGTACACTATAAAACAATATACATATATATGCTAAATACAAGTAAATATACATACATGTAAGCAGACACACATACACTTACACACACACACACATACACATAAACACACACAAGCAGACATTTGTAAGCAGCGCATATTTATTTTAAACTTAACGTAAAACTAAATGCAAATTAACTAAAAACATTTAACTTAAAGTTTTAGTGTAGCCTAAAGAAAGAGAAATCCAATTCAAATGCCTCACACCATAAATGATATCGGCAATTGTTTATCGCCTATCGCTTTGCTATATATATCGAGAAACTACCACTACAACTACAACTACAATTACAACTAAAACTTATCTAGAATTGTTAATTTTGTACCTAGTGTGTTTTGTTATTAGTTTTTAGAGACGAGTTAAACCTACAATGATTTCTCTCGACTTTCAACCGATTCTTTCTTAATTATTTTTGTTAAGTTTTCTTAGTGAATTTTATGAGTTAGTTTTTGCCTTTTTCTTAACACAAATCGTGCATACATATGTAAATAATTTCGTTGCCTTATTCAATTTGACTCAAACAACAAACAACAAACAGCAAAAAGCTAAAAACCCTAAAAAGAAAAATAAAAATAACAAAAAAAAACAACATAAAAAAAAAAACCCAAAAAGAAATACAAATTTAAAACCAATTTAGAAATGAGAAAAGAACTTCCCTCCTCAGTTGCCTCAGCCTCAGCCAGGCAGCTGTTAGTTTAAGTGAGCTATGATTTTTATATATACCATATATACCATAAAGAGAAGCTAGAGGAGCGAGCAAACATTAATCGATAATAACTATGGCAGAACCCATATAAAACTATTATTTCTTAGTTGTTGTTATTTGTTGATAACTACAATAATACTATTTTATGGAGATGCAACCCGAAAACGAAGAAAATGAGGAAACATTTATAAGCAGCACTTACCGGGCGTAGTCAGAGAGAAAGAGAGAGATAGAGAGAGAGCATCGAAAACTCCATAGTTTCTTACTTTCACTTTCACTTACACTCCCCCCCTCCCTCCTTCGAACCTTTTACAGTTCATCCTCATACATATATCTTTTATTCTATTCTATTTCTACTACTACATACACATACTTCTATTTCTACTGGAACTTCTGTTTAGTTGCTTTTTGTTTTAACTAATTTGTTTGGTGTGATTTGCAAGATCTTAAATCTTATACATAATTATTATTATTATTGTAATTATGATTATATTATTATTATTACTGTTTACAGTTTTAGTTAAGTTTTATTAATTTTATTTGTTAAACATTGAGTTACATTTACCTGCAAACCTAGCGAGCTAAGCTAACAAGTAAACAAGAACCACAAAACAAACGTAAAGAAAACAAAACAAAACAACAAAAAGTGAAAGAAAATTCAAATAAATTTTATACAAAATACTGAGAAATTCATTTACGATCTTACGATTTACATATATGCAATTTATTTTTCAACTGTAAGCAATTCTTTAAAATTTTAATAAGTTTTATTTATTTTTTAACGAAAAAAAGAACATGAAAACAAACTATAAATATAACGTATGAGCGAATGGGAGAGAACAAGAACAAGCAAACAATTGTGTAATAATAAAAATCTAAGCGTTGCTTTCAAATATCGAAAACTATCTTTGGTTCTACATTTTTTATATTATTATTTTCGGAATGCCCTCACACAACACATAACACGAGAAAATAACATAGAAAAGTAAACTAATGGATCTCACAGCAAGTACAGTTAGCGAATAATAAGTACCCGAAACCAACCCTAACGATAACACAAGCAAAAGGCAACAATTATCTATCTATCGATCGATATCGATATCGATATTTATACCTTTATCTGTATTTAGCCAACTTATTAGATGTTTACCCAGTAGAAAAGCCTCGAGTGCACATAGCGAATAGTCGAAACAACTTCCGAATAGTTGGGCATCTATGAAACCTCTGACAACTGAAAACAACGACAGGAAATTATTAACAACATGAACTCCCCAACTAGCAACAAAACTAACCTAAAAGCCTTTTGCACTGCTAAGAAACCACCTAGAGAAAAAACGAAAACCAAATGAATACAACATAATAAACTCGTATCATTGGAAAAGTCGAATGTTGAGTCGAATATTTGAGCTTCGGTTGTTTTGTAAAGTGACACAGAAATATACGATTACTATAACGATAACGATAGCGATAGCGATAGCAATAACGATAACTACGGTAGTTGACTGTAGATTTAGCCCAAAGAACTCCACAAGAACTAAGCAATTGCTAAATATTTGTATAAAAATCAATTAACTAAAACAAATCGTGTTATATTTATATGAAGATAAAAATAAATAAACCTAAATCTAGAGATAATTTTAAGATGCGCATAGAGGTGAAATAATCGCGATAACTGCGAGTCCCGTCGGCCTGCGAGTACGACCCTGGCAGGCAGATGCCGAAGTGTGTGACCAGCCCCATGACTCACAACTCGAATAGTTTAATAGTATTTTTGAAAAATACTCGTTTCATTACTCGGTCGTTAGTTCGTAGTCGATTAGCCTTTTGTTGTATATCGATTGTTCGCATTAAATGTAGACAGGCCTCATTTTGTTATTCCTATCGAGCTCACTCGAGATCACCTCTCATCGTTTTTAGAGCATACTTTCGGGCGGTGCTGGTCGGGCGGCTCGCGCAGCCCGAAGGTGAGCTGCAGCTCAGAGAATAAGTTATGGAAAATAGACACATAAATTATACACAAGTTTTATGCAACGAGTTTGTTGGAGGTTCATTTATTTTGTTAGTGATCAAACATTAGGTTTTTAATGAATGCGAGTTCGCATGAAAAGCATTAAGAATATGTATTAATACTTATGTATTTCTGATAAGAATGTTCCGTAACAAATTGTAGACTTAGCAACAACAGAAGACGATAAAACTGAAAGTAAACCTTTTGTTAGACGAATCGGGAGATTGGGTGCGAATCGAAATAATGTCTAATATACAATGCATATATATACACACATATATTATATATTTATTATATACAATACATACTGACGCATGCTATTGATTATAATTACCAGAGAAACGATTCTAACGATGATTAGTTGGCGTAACTTCTGTAGATAAATTCAATACTGTAGCTGATGATTTTTATAAGTACTTACATGCATACTTAGTATATACCACATAGTATATGCCATATATCGTATAACATTAGTATATACCGCGTAGTATATACCACGTAGAGCAATGGAGCTGAGTTGCGCATCGTAATCGTAGGCAGGGTTAAAATAGTAACTAAAGACACAAATTGTTGCAGTGCAAAGCAAGATGAATCTTATCTAATTAGCTAGCTGGATAGCTGGAGCGAGTATCTAGGTAACGTCTAGGGGATATACTTATGTAACTAAGCCTAGAGAGAGACAGTCAAGTACAGTTAAGTGAGCAAATGCTGAGTGTTTTTAGTCCCTAAGCGAACTGTGTGCGAGAGAGTGTCGGCAATGCGAACATATTAAAAGCTATATACATAAATTATTATATATACATATATAATATTATATACATATACACATAAATACTTATATATACATATATATATATATATTCTTACATATTATTAAAGACAAAAAATGTTGTTGAATTTTAAAATCAATAAGAAGAAAACAAAAAAACAGAAGCAGAAGCCGACGCAGATGCCGAGGCGACTGCTGATTAATAACATAAATGTAGTAAAAAGTCGAAAAAATAAAAAAATTGTTAGTTGTTGCAAAATGATGCTAAAATCCCTAAATTAAACAAAAGATTAAACACCCACACACATGCGTTTTAGAGCCTTTACTTATATTTTGAGAATTTTGCGATTGAAACGAATGCAAAGAATTTTATATGAAAAACTACAAAAAACTAAGAAAAAGAGAACATAAATTAAACGGATAAAGCTAAAGCAAAAAAAATGAATTAGAACTAACGATTTGTAAAGCGTTTGTATTAGTAAAAGAAATCACAAATAAGAAAAACCAAGTAATAGCGAGCAAGGCAAAAGCGAATAGCAAAGAATCCAAAGCAAAAGCTGCGAATACGAATCGAAAACTGCGCCTAGTTGTTGTTGGCAG
Source organism: Zaprionus vittiger (assembly GCA_018904025.1). Classification (NCBI taxonomy): domain Eukaryota; kingdom Metazoa; phylum Arthropoda; class Insecta; order Diptera; family Drosophilidae; genus Zaprionus; species Zaprionus vittiger. The sequence continues at coordinate 315,203 of JAEIFQ010001142.1, read as the reverse complement.
CAAGCAGATGACGAAATGCAAATGACAGTAAAAGAGAAAGAACTTAAATTTAACTTTAATAAGAATTCAAGTAAATTTAAAACAGCCTATGCAAGGACACTAACATGTACCTAGATATATATACAAACCAAAACAGAACAAAACGTAAACATACTTAAAAGAAAAGTCAACAAAATGCTAACAAACTAAACACAAGTGCTCGGATTAAAGCGCAAATGCTGCAGATATTAGACTAGTTCTTATTTATACAGATTAATTTGTTAACTTTTATATATGTATGTGTCTCAAACTGAATGTTAAGTTTCATTAATTTAAGCGTTATCCATTGGGTTTAACTGATTTTAAACCGTTTTCCCCGCAAGTCTCGCTATGAAGTCATGTAATTATTTCAAATATTTTCCAATTTTATTTGGACAACAAGCGAAAAAAGATTCTGTGAAGTGCAAGCAAAAAGAAACCAATAAGATGAAGATGAATATTCATAGGATTAATGAGAGTGCATCACTTGAAGCCGATAAATATGATTTATTGAAACTGCAAAAACAATAAAGGTTTAGATACAAATTTTGAAACGATAAATGCAAAAAAAAAACACAGTGTATTTTATTTTAGAATATAATTGGATACACACTCAGCTGCATACTTTTAGGTGGTTCCATTTCAATGGAGAATGTTTTTAGAATTGTGTAAAAACCTCAAAGAACTGGCAAATAAATCACATTTAAATAAAAACAAGATAATAATGTAAATTACCTGCTATGCGCTGTGTTTGTGCTTGTCCCGCTATGCCACATTAAAAAGAGCCAGATATGACGGGAAAAAGCTAAGTTGACAACACTGCTCAGCCTAAAATTATGCTGGGAAAATATACAACAAATTTGAAGGCCATTGTTGACCTTGAACAGCCGAAGTCGAATTATGCTCCCTGTTTAAGTTGTATAAGTGACTTCTCTGCAGCTGCTTAGGTATCTCACAGCCATCCGAGGAAGATCCATAAACTACCTGCTTACCAGTTGCTGCCATTTGCATCTGTAGTCTGCACTAATTACCAAATAAAATGCGTGCCACGCCCACCTTTTGGCTCTGCCTCTGCCATTGCCATTAACTTATGCAAAACGCTAACGAATTTCCTCATATTTTCTCAAAACTCGCTGGCAATTTCCGTTAACAGGGGCAACAACAACAACGCAACATGAAGACCTGCATAACGGTTGTCGATTACTTCCTACGAAGAGACGTGCGTGGCCAATGTTGCAACAAACGCGAGCAATGTTAACACATGAGATCGAAGTGTGTGTGCGAGTGTCTGTATCTCTTTATGCAGACGCAACAAATTACCAAATTACGAAAAAGTAACTGGCAAACACGACAGCAACAACAAAAGCAACAACAGCAGTAGCTGTTGCTGTAGCCACTTAAAATGTTAATAACAACATCAAACGCTAAACTGGAAATATGCAGCAGGTAACGGCAACGGCGACGGCGACGGTAACGGGCAACGTTGAACTTGAGCTTGAAACGCGAGCGGCGAAGCGGCGAATTGTCTCTGCATGGCTGAGCTTGGTTAGCCTGCAGTCTGTTATGTGTTGCTCATGTTGCTGTTGTTGTTGCTGTTGTCGTTGTCTGCCTGTTGTGTGAGTAGTTGTTGATCGCCAAATGAGGTCAACGCGTCGGATACGTAACAGACGTAACATGCGTTAAATGACAAACTTATGAAACCAAACATGAGCATTTGCCTGCTCTCTTGCTCTCGAGTGGCGCCGGAAGCGCACACAGCAAAACCATAAATGATGAGCCCGCGTGGGCGTCACCTAATCCCCCTGCCTGCCCCGCTGTTCATCGAGGCACATCACATCATCATCGCACACACGTACACCAAGTTTGGCGTCGCCTTCTTTGACAGTTGACGTTTTGCCGGCAAATCTCAAGCAGAAGAAGCAGCAGCAGAAGCAGCAGCCACCACAGCAGCAACAGCAACTACAGCAGCAGCAGCAGCAACAGCAACAGCAACAGAGAAGCAGCCTTGTCTGTTTTGCACCTAAGAGAGCGTCGAGTGATGACGCAACAGAGCAAGCCGAGCAACTAAGAGAGCTATGACATAATAGCTTGGCAGTATGTGTGAGTCGCTGCTGCTGCTGCTGCTGCCGCTGCTTACGTGCTGGTGCTCTCGCACAGTCAGCTCACTCACTCGCTGCGCTGAGTTCATTTGCTGTCGAACAGCGGCCGTGGCAAGTACAGCAAAAGCAGCAAGCGGAGCGCCCACAAACAGCGCTCGCCGCCGCCGCCCTCGAGCAGCACAAACGAACACGTTGCCTTACGACAACAGCAACAGCAATAGCAACAGCAACAGCAACGTCGCGTAACCGTAACCGTAACGTAAGCGCATTACAAAACAACGCCAACCCCGAATGCGAATACTTTGCTCTGCTCTGCTTTGCTTTGTTTTGCTTTTTGTCAACGTAACCAGGCGCGAGTTTAGAGTTTTCTCAAGTGTGCAGCACAAGTTGCAAGTTGCCAATGAGCCTGCCCCAGTGCAGTTGCCCCCCAAACAGAGAGACGTCTTTGTTTGCCCCGCGCGAAATGTGTAAGACCCGTGTGTGGGTTACGTAAAGCCGAGAGTCGCTGAGTTCTTACAAAACACTCACAACAACAACAAAAAATAAATAGAAAAAGCAAGAAAAAAACGCAAAGGCGCAAGTTACGCGCACGCCCCAAAAAAAGAAGCGGGCACGCGGAGGCGCAACAGAATAAAAAAGAAAATAAATAAATAAATTTAACAAAATTGAGCAAAGAATTTTGCAGTGTTTCGTTGTTGTTTCGCGTGTGGCAATAAATTTTGACACAAAAGAATTTCGTGTGTGTGTCTCTCAGTGAGTGAGTGTGTCTCTGTGTCCGTGTCTGTGTCTGTGCCTGTGTGTGTGCTGCGGTTCTCAGACAGGAGGCGCGGTCGTGCAGTACAAGCCGAACAAGAGGAAGAATCAACAGCAGTAGAAGCAGTAGCAGCAGAGGCAGCGGCAGCATTTGCAAGTGCGACAGGTAAGGCCAAATAGAGAGAGAGAGAGGGGAAAAGAGAGAGAGAGACTGGCGCTAAGAGAGAGCTAAGGCATACAGCAGCCAGTGCGCTCTCTTACTCTCTTACGTTACGACATCAGGCCACACGCCGTCTGCTGTTCGTTGTCTAAGCGTATGTGTGTGTGTGTGTTTGTGTGCAGTGCGCTGTGTGCGTGTGTGCGTGTGCAATGTGAATGAACGGACGCTCAACTAAGTTGCATTGCTCTTTGAACAGCGGCAGCAGCAGCAGCAGCAGCAGCGACTGAGGCAGCGCAGTCACTGCGGAAAAACTGTTTTCATTTGTGTTGCTGTTGTTTTTGTTTTTGTTGGTGCTTCTGCGAATTGATTGTGAAAACAAAATGCGCCTGCAATGAGCTGCCAAAAGGTAGTGAGGTAGGGAAGAGGGGTCAGGAGAGAACGAGGGGTAGGGGGACTGGGTACGTTTTGCACCGCTTACGTGTTGCCATATTTTTAAAGGCATTACTAAGCGTTTTTTCTGTTGTTGTTTCTGTTTCTTGCGTTGCCCGCTGGCCGTAGCTCTGCCGTGGCGAACGTGTTGTTGTTGACGTTCTGGCGAATCAAATTGGCAGCACTTGATAATAATTTATATTTAATTTGTGATAAAAGCATACAGAACTCTGACTCGCTCGCATGATAAATGCGCCTCATTTCAATTAAAGCTGAAATAAAACAAATTCGAATTCAAATTCGCATGCGGATGATGCAATTGCGCTAAATGAATTATTGAATTATATACCAGGCGATTACTTAGTCCAGTAACGAGAAACTTAGCACGCCGATTGCGGTTTATAATCAAACAGAGAACATGCTATAGACTGTTGTTGTCTGTTCTCTGTAGTCTGAGCCAGATAAGAAGTATAACATCATCATCATCTGCAGCAGGTAGCAGGTAGCACGAAGATACAATCGCAACCCGAGCGGGCCGAGCCTTATATAACTCGGGTGATCAATTGCAATTATGCACAGCACTTTTACTCTTTGAACTTCTCAGTGAGCACGGCCTGAGGCAGAGGCAATACGGCAATTTGCTCGCTTGTCAAATTAACAGGTCTCTGCCCCCCTTCTCCTGCTGGCCTGACTCAATTTTCCTTCTCTGCTCGTACCGGGAGCAACGATTGCCGGCTCGTTGCAGTTTACGTGACGCTGGCAGCGTAGTTGACGTTGACGTTGCCATTACGACACGCGACGCATTATGCGACTAGCAGCGGGAACAACAGCAACAACAGCAACAACAACTATGACTACAACTACAACAAATGTTAAGCTGTAAACCCTTAACTGAAATGGCAAATATTTCCTTGGCCATTATGCAAAAGGCAAAAGCCACTCATCGCTGGGTGAGTCATGGCCTGGAGCTGGCAACGGGCAACGGGCAACTGAAAACTGCCAATTGGCCCTTATATAAATGGGCTGACATAAGTCGACAATTAGTCAGAATCTATGCGAGTTATGTAAGCGACGACAGCCCCCCACGCAGTTGCTAATCAAAAAGACCAAAGCTGAAATCACACATAGACCTACAACACAAATAGAATTCGTTTTCCATGTCTCTCCTTTTTCCCTCTGTTTATCGCCAACACACATAGAAAGTCATAAAAGGCGTCATAAAAAACAAATGAAAAGCCAATAAAACAAATATCAGGGCAACTAGGGAAACAACAACAGCAACAACAACAACAACACGAGTCGTGGCAAGAAAATGTTTATGAAAATTGTATAATAAGTTGAGGCGATTTCATAACTCAACTTGAGTCGTCTTAACTCGACGCACTACTCGCACTTATTGAGCGGCAATCACGGCAATTATATAATTTCATTAGGCTCCAAAACTTGCCTTGACTCGGCCTTACACACACAGACACACACTGAAGTCTGGGCACGCCCTTGCCACACCCACTTGTGGCTTGCAGGAAGGATAAACACTGTCGTTGCCTCTCTGCATTTGCATTTCCATGTGACATTGCATTTCATGGCAATTTCTTGTCGCCAGCCACAACATTTGACTTGAGTAATGAAGCAGCACTGAAGTGAGAGTGATTATAGACTTGTAGATATCCTGTGCAGGCCTGAGTGGGGTAGACTTGCAGCCAATATGCCCCACTTGGAGTTGTTGCCCAGGGTGTCGAGGGTGTTCACAAAGTAGTTGCTTGCTTGACGTCGTCGTTGTAATTGGTTTTTGTCTCAGCTGGTCTTGTCTACAGCTCCAACTCCCTCACCCCTTTTCCCCTCCCTCTGCCGTAACTACAATTCCAGTCCCCAACTCAGAATGTTGTCGCCAACGCTGCCAAGTCGTCTGACGCTGACGCTGGCGATGGCGACAACAGGCAACGATAAATGCAATCGCGAAATATGATTGACATTGCATAATACCAGTATATGAGAAAACTGTATAAAAATTGAGAAACCAGAATGAATGTACGTGTGTGTGTGAGGGTGTCTGTGTGTGTGTGTTTGTGTGTATGTCTGTGTGTGTGCAGGTAGAGTGTGTGCGCTTGCATTCGCGACATATTTGCAGTTCATTTAGGAACGTTTATCAGCGGCATTTCCTTATGCAATTGCCCAGCCTTATAAGCACACACACACACACTCCGGGCCAGCCATCTAGATACACGTGCTGTTATATGAGTCGTGTACATAATTGTTACAACTGCGCACAACAAAAACTTCGACTAGAACAGGCAAAAGAATATTAGAAGTTGTTTACCAACTTAGCCCCCACAAATGCGTTACATGTCGCAGATACAGATACAGATACTTATATACAGATACAGACACAGACACAGACACTGATACCCGTAGAGTGGTGAAATACAATGTGCAATTAGGTGATTCCTCGCTAGTCAGTCGTGAAGTCTGAAGTGAAATGAGTTTGAAAGTCGTTGGAAGGAATCCGCATATCAACACAAGTTAACACGGAGCTACTTGAAAGTGAATTCTTTACACACACGCCCCTTAATACAATATATACATAACATACGAGGCTGACATAATATCATATAAGGCAGTCGTAGTTGAGTGAGTAAGCTCAGGTATGGCAAGAACTCGATTAGCTTGCGTAAATTGAAATGGAAATGGTAATAGATTAGTCAGCTGTGTGGGGCTTATCAGGGCGATCTTATAGAGGAACTGGCATATCACAGATTGAGCTATGACATCTGACACGTGTGCAAGGCCTAGTTATGTGGGGAATGTGAATGCGAATGAGATATTCTTGATTTCATTGTCGCACTGCGATGCGAACAAAATCAAATTGATATAAATAAAATAGAAATATATCTGCGGGAACCTTCGGGCGCGTCTCTCTCTTCTTGGCCAACAACCAATATTTTCGGATGTTCGGCATTACTTAACATTAAATTTATGCAAAATATTTGTCGGCTAAGCAACTGGGCCAACACTGCGTACACATAATCATACGATGTGAAGGCAAGTTGGCTGTAGGGGGAGGTAGGGGGTAGAGAGGAGGGACGCGTAAACGTAAACTGCTGTACGCAATTTCTTTGGCACACTTTGATTTCATTTGCACTGTATCTGTATGTGTGTCTGTATGTGAATCTGTGCCTGTTTATCTATGTAGTGCAAGCTGTAAACAAATTATACTCGACGAAAAATAGAAGCAAAGAAGGAAAGAAAGGCGAGAAATAGAAGCGCACAACATAAACCAAAAAATTATTGTTTACATAACAAACCCGAAAACATTCGTAGGTTGCCAATGGCCACGGCGCTCTTCAGCCTGCTGCCCCCGTGTGCCTGTGTGTGTGTGTTGGTGTGTTGGTGTGTTGTGCCGGCATTGTTTATCTTTAAGATACAAAACTGAACGTCAAAGAAAACGTGCGCATTAAACAGAGACCCAAAAACAATGAAGGCAGCGAGCGCGAGCGCGAGTATAATACACGCTCTTAGCTCGAGAAGCCGCGAGAACAGTTCTGAAGAGCAACAGAGAGAGAGAGAGAGAGAGAGAGAGGGAGAGGGAGTGTTTAAAAGAGAAGAGCCAGAGTTGCTTTGCTTGTGTTACTGCGACTCTCTTTGTGTTTGTGTTGTTGTCGAACTGTTTTGCTGGTTCTGTGTTCTGTTTTGTTTGTGTGCTCTGCATATGTCTGAGTGTGTGTGTGTGTGTGTGTGATGAGTGTGTTTGATGAGTGTGTGTGCGTGCGTCGACGATTTTGATTTTGATTTCGTTACTTGCTTCGTTTCGTGATTCAGTGTTAATTTTCATAATATTATGTAACAACATGTGCGGCCAGCTGGCAGCTGGAGAGCGACAGCAAGAGAGGCAGTGTCAAGGGGGAAGTGGCCAGTGAGTGAGAGAGAAAGACAGAGAGAGATGGAGAGAAAGAGAGAGAGATATGGCGATGCCAAGCCAAGAGTGCTGCAAATCATTCACAGTTTTAGATTTAATCACTCACTCGTGAGTTCTTTCCTTTCTCCCTTACTCCCTCCTCCTTCATCATCTGCTGCTGCTGCCTATGCAGGTTCGATGACCGTTTATGTAACGCGCCAAAGTCTCGAAGAAGACCCCCTTGCCCACAGCTCCTCGCAGCTGCAAAGCTCAGAACTTTGGGGCTGTCAATTAGCAGCATACGCGACAAATGTCACGTCACTGCGCGAAGAGAGTGGGAAGAGCGACAGCCAGAGAGTGAGAGAGCGGGAGAGAGGGCAGTAACAAGAGTCAGACAGGTTGAGTAATAGATACGCCACTTTGTAGCTCTTGTTGTTGTTTCCTCTTTCATTTTGGAGCTGTCATAAAACAGGCGAACGAAAATTAAATCAAAGAGAGACACACACAGACAGAAAGAGAGAGAGAGCGCGTTTGCTTGCTCTTCAACAACTGCGCTCTCTTGCGTCCGTGAGAGTGTGTATGTGCGTGTGCGTGTGAATTATAAAACAGAATCAAAAGCTGCGATGGCGGCAGCAGAGGCAGCAGAGGCAGCAGCAGCAGCAGAGGCAACTGAGGCAGAATCAGGCAAAACGCAAACGGCATTTTGTACGTTACGTAAATTTATACGCTGAGTCGATTTGGTTTTGGTTTTGTTGTTGCTTTTTATTTTATTCCATTCGCATTCGCATTTCGATTCACTTCACACGATTTCATGAGTCTCTTCCCTTGTTTGCTTCCAGATGCCCCAGCAACGACAGGCGACGACAAGCGATTCTCCAGAGAGAGAGGCCCAGCGAGGGCAGCAATAATTAAAGAACCCCGAGTATAAACATATATAACACATATATATATACGGAAATATATATAAATAGAGCTCTGTATGGAGCAAGTGAAGTGTCGTTCAGTGCGCGAAAGAAGAAAGTAAACCAAAAAGAACAGCAATAGCAACAGCAACAATCACGAGCAACGATTGCACATCCAATTTACAAAGTACGTTACTGCGACGTCGCAGTCGGGCGAGTGTCGGGCGCCGCGTTGACGTCGGCGCCGTTGCCGCAGTCGCATACGTGACCACGGGCAGCTACACCAGCACCAGCACAAGCAGCACAAGAATAGCAGCAACACCTGGCGAGATGCCGCTCTCTCAGGGCTACTACATGAAGCCCTCCGTGGCCACCAAGCGTACACACAAGGCGCTGCGCAAGGAGCACCAACATCAACATCAACACCAACACCAGCAACATCAACACCAGCAACATCAGCAGCAGCAGCATCAACTACACCACCAACAGCAGAGCAGCGCGGCCAGCTCAACGCACACACTGCAGGCGCTGCTGCACGGCAACAACAAGAACCACCACAACAGCAACAACAACAGCTCGCTGCAGCTGTCATTCCTGCTGGGCGAGTCGTTTGCCCGCTTGGGCAGCCTGCCGCAGGCCTTCGATGTCTACGAACTGATCGCCAGTCGCCAGGTGGACGGACATGTGCCCCTGGACAAGCTGGCAGCCCTGGCCAGCGCGCTCACGGCACACATACGCCAGCTGGGCTGCATTGGCGGCGACCTGCAACATGCAACTACGGCCAGCAGAACTCTGGAGTGCAGTCTGAAGAGTCGCTACCAACAGGCACGCCAGCACGTGGACAACTGGGCGGCGCATACACTCGGGCTGGAGCTGAAGCTGCTGCCGGGAGGAGGCGGTGCAGCAGGCGGGGCAGGCGATGCTGGGCAGGATCTGCTGGCGACGCGAGAACTAGGCGTGCCCAGCCCTGCGCTGAGCGAGGACTACGACCCGCTGCTCTGTCCGCTCTGCCTGGACATGCTGCGTGCCCCGGTGACCACCAACTGCGGGCATAGCTTCTGTGGCCAGTGCTGCGAGACGATCACACAGTGCAACATCTGCCACGTGAAGTTCCCGCGCAGTGTTGAGCGTGTGCCGCAAGCTGCTGCCCTCACCAGCACCACCAGCTCAAGTTCCAGCAGCATCAGCTCCAGCTTCATGGCGGGCCTCCCCTCAGCGGCCGTTGGCGGCAGCAGCTTTCCCAACGGACTGGGCCTGCGTCTCTCGGTGCCTGCCCCCACCACAGTGACCACCACCACGGTGGCCTCCACCACAGCCACGGCAACCACTACCATGGCCTCCACCAGCTCGGCCTCGGCTCTGGTTGTGGGCCTGGGTGGATACGCGCTGGGCGGCTCCTCGACAATGAAGTTTATGCCGGACGTGCTGGTGCGGAGGCTGGTGGAGAAGTGGTGGGGTGCGGAGCTGGTGGCCAAGAAAATCATCGAGCGAGCCACAAGTTGCATGCATCTCAATCGGCTCGACGACGCACTCAAGTTCTGCAACGCCAGCCTGGAGAAAGGTGAGTCCATAAATTCTGAATTTGTAAACAGTTGAAAGGGAATCGAAGCAGAGTCTGTGGGAATAACAGATCAAAAGGGGGGGGTGAGGGGGGGGCAAGAGGCAGAGGGGGGAATCCATTATAGCTGCCATTAATAATTTATCAAACAATTTCAACTTGGGCTTCGGTTTCGGCCCGAGTTGCTCTCCTGCCTGCTGCCTTCTGCCTTGTGCCCTCGTTGGGTGGTCGAAAAATCAATAAGGAAGCGAGGGTTGGGACACGCCCACTCGGGCTACTGGCGAAACTTAGTGCTGACGTCAGCAGGCCGCAGAACTGCGCAACAAGTTTTCAATGGAAAATCCAGGCTCCACAACCCTTCTGGGCTCTTATTTGCCAAGGCCTGGCCGTGGCCCACAGGTCGTATGCGTATGCGGAGTCAGAGGAGGCGGAGGAGGAGGCTAAGGCAGCCTTAGCATCATTTGTCAACTCATTGTTGTTGCTCTCTCTAATTGTGTTGTTGTTGTTCAGTTTGTGGCCGCTATTTGCTTGGCCGCCTTCTTTCCCCTTCCCTTCTTTGCCCTTGCCTTACTTTGCTTCGTCATTCGCACTGTGTGCCAAGGACTCGATTATTAAATATTAATGTGGCAAACTCAAAGCAAATAAAACATGCCACGACTAGGTGCCGAGGGCAGCCCCCTTTCAAAGGGGAAGGGGGCAAGATAGGCGCACTTGGGACAGCTGCCAAGCAAAGCAAATTAAAATGTCTACTTAAGGGACACAGAGATGCGCACAGCCACTTGCAAAGCACTTCACCTCCCCTACTTCAGTTCAATCCAATTGCAGACAGACAAAATCGGTGGCATGAATAATTGAGGTGCTGACTCAACTGAGTCGAGGCTTTTCCCTTTTCTCGCACAACAACAACAAGAATGAGTAGAAGTGAAGCTAAAAGCACAGCTAATTAATCATTTAGTCCGACAATTCTGTCGCCTCAGCCAGTTCCACAAATAGTTTGCCAAAGATTTCAGTTTGGCTTCTTTTTGTATTTTTGTATTTGTGTATTCTTTGAAATATCACAACGATCCACGCACTTAGAAACCCATCAAACAAGTTGAGAAATGCCAGACAAGACACTTGACTGCACGGACAGATGCCAGATGAAACGTTTAGCGGCAAATGGGAAACAAGAGATGGGAAATTCGAAATTGAAAATTGGAAATTGGGCAGGCAAGTGGAAGCCAACAGCTGATGGTCACTCTCATGAGTTGCCAATTAAATCAGAGCTAAATTAAATAGTTCCAGTGCAGCGAACTGTAAATTACCTTGGGGGAGAAATAGAGAGGAGTAAGGAGACAGCAAATCTCTTTATTCTTGTTTCTCTCTGCACTCCCATTCACATTCAATAAGTGCAGAGTATAACATTGTTAACGAGCTAATTTCGAATCTCGAGTGGAATACGCTTTGCTTCAAAGCCTGACAGATCATTTTCAATTATCATGTTCGAATTTTTTTGAATATTTCAAAGAATCAGTTCAAAAGTTTGGGGATTTTTAGCGGATTTTATGGCTTTTTTTCCGGCACTGAAATGTTAACGTAGTCGCTTCTATAATTATCAGAGCGTGTGTGCTCACATGTCTGTGTGTGTGTGAGTGTGTGCGTCGTTGTATTCGTGTGTGTTCACAGTTCACAATTGTGATTCAATGCGCTGATTAGCAAGCAAGCAAAGATACAACTGACGCATCGCCAACGTTTGCTTGGGATGCAAGAAAGGAAAAGAGAATCAAAGTCAAAGCCGAAACAGAATCAGAATCAGAGCAGAACACGTAATCACACACACACACACACACACACAGACAAACACTTGGACAGTCTTGGTCTATTAATAAGCACTGTTTGTTGTTTTGCTTTTCGAGACTCTCTCACAATCAGTTATTGACTTTTGTGCTGATAAACAGCAGGGCGAAAAAACCTATCGAAATCAGGGCAAAAGAAACGAAACGAAAGCAGAAGCAGAAGAGAACGAGAAAATTTGTGAAATACATTTGCTGATAAGCAAAGTGCCGCGTCATTGCGGTCAGCTTAAGCTAGGCAATTGGTTTACAGTGCACAATTAATAATCAGATGCTGTGGGAGCTGCGCTTTAATTGAATATCACGCATACGCAGTGCTGCCAGACGAGGAGCAAAGCCAACACTCGACGTTGACAATGAAGGCGCCAGCAACTCATCAAGTGGCAGCATTTAAATCAGGCTAGACAAGAGGCAAAAGTTTTTGTTTAGCTGTTGTTTGCCCCCCGCTACGCCGCCTCCCTCCCCCCCCTTCCTTGCTCTGCGTGGCATGCTTCTGTTTGTGCTTGTTGCCTGCGAGAAGGCACTTAACAGTGAGCACTAAATGAGCCACAACACGTGCCAGACATGAAGATTACCAACACCCACACAAGGCACAAAATACACAGCACACACACTCACACAGACACTCACACACACTCAGAGCTGCTTTTAATGTAGTCGTCGACCTCGTGCAGCGTTTTCACATGTGCAATTACAGCGACTGCAATAAAAGAAGCAACGCACTACAGGGTGAGCAGCTGAATACCCTTTAATTTTCGACTGACTGAGATGTACTGCTTGTGCTGTACCCTCTAATAGAGTGTAAACTAGACAGGGTGTGCTGCCAAGTCAGGCAGTCTTGCTCTTCCTACTATCTACTGTGATGAGTACAGGGTAATCATTTGCTCGCTTGCCGTTTTGACTTGGTTAAGTGTGAAGAGTTGTTAAACAGCCGCGAGGACTTGGCCCGAATACACAGCGTGTGCAGGGGGAAGGGAGCAGGGAGCAGACATAGGCGTGTCCCCTTTAATATATTCATTGTTGCTGCGAGGCAGGCGCTGCAGCTGGCAGCAGCAGGAGGCAGCTGGCAGCCGGGAATGCCCGCGTGTCATGCAATGTTGTGCCGCTGCTGGCCTTTTGTGGGCACTACACACAGCTCCAATGTAATTTATGTGTAAAAGGCAACAACAGCAGCAACAAGCAACACCAACGAGCAACAATAGCAACAACAACATCAAATATAAATATCTCATATCGTAGATCGTATAATTTGATGGCGTGTGCTTAGGCTGACCAAAATGTGCATTAAATGTCGAAATGGGCAAAAGAATTTAGCACGCGCCATGCAATTACTAGCTATGTGTCCCCTGTCCCCCTCTACCCCTCCCTTTCCCGCGCCACCTCTGTCGGAAGCCAAGCTCATTTGATTCTATGGATTAAATGTAGGGCCGCGTTTAATTAGCGGCTAACCGAAGTGATATTTGTGCTTTCGTGGAACTCATTTCGCTAATGAGGTCGCACGATATTCCCTTATTCCGGGGAAATATGCTATATATATACGATATATACGATATATATACGCTGTGACGCATTCATTAGGCAAATGTTCTGTAATTGAACTCGATTTGCAGTTCAGCGGAATATTAATAAATCAAATTATAAGACCTCAGGCAGTTTGCTTTTATCTACAGTCCGTAAACAAAGCACAGCCCTGAACTTGAACGCCCCCCCCTCTGTGTCCACCCCCCTCTGCGACACCCTGCGACACTCTTTGCGCTTCTCATGGCCTGCTTCGACAAGCTTTGGACTTTCTTGTTTAAACGAATCGTAGAACAAAGCGAAATCTTGTGAGCCATTACCCAAATACATGTCACATATGACCGATAATCGCAGAGGCTATCAGCACACACACACACACATACACGCGCAGACACAGACTGCCACAGAGAGAAGTGTACATATATATATATCCATGCATGTGACTGTCGGCTGTCAGCTGAACACTTCTGGGAAAACAGCTGATAAAAGCGACTTTCAAATTAATATTGTATATTGTATACGCGATATACATACGTCTATATCTATTTGCATTGAGGTCTCTCAACCCGCTGTGAAACGTGCTGTGCGGGGCATACCCTGTAAGTGAACTCTGTCAATAGAGGGAGGCATCAGCTGGCATATTTCCATCTCTTAAGCTAACCTTCTGCAGGGTATCTGCATTTCGATCACTGCCAGCAGCGCGTGCAGCTCTACTTGTTTTTGTTTTTCTTATCGTTGCTGCCGTCACTCGAAGCCGCCCCCGCTACCCCGCCCACCTGCCGCTGCCGCTCTACAGTTGCTCAAAGTGAGTGCACTAATTAACATTTGTTTCTGCTCTTGTTGCTTTTTTATTGGCCAAGTGAGCGAGGGAGAGAGAGAGGGAGAGAGAGGGACGTATACTTGATATTTATATTAACCGACTTTTCAATTCTCCTCTGTGTTTGTTGCCTAATGCGCAATTGAGTTCTTTGTGAGTGAGCGCACAAAGACGGAGAAAGTTTATTGACCATCAAGTGGATGCGGCCTTGAACTGAAGCCTCCTTGCCGTATTTCCATATCCCCCCTCTCTCTATAAAGCACAAACATTGTGTTATATTGTTGGTGATAATTTTTGGGTCTGCTGTGATTCAATTTGATTTATTCATGTGACGCCACGTCGCAGCGGAGCTAACTTCTTGCCATACGCTGCATTGCCGGCATTCCCGGCGTCTACCCTGCAGATACTTTGTTGTTGTGGCATGCGCCTCTGCCTCTGCCTCGGCCTCTGCCGTTGACACTCAGTATGTGTCTCATTGCAATTTGCTATTTGTTGCCCACACTCCTCCCATCACCCCCTGCATTCCCCGCCCCTGCTTTGAGGCACATTGCTGAGATGCCTGAGCACATTTTTCGTACTTTCGCAGAGAAGCAACTGCAGAATTTCGACAATACAATTGAAAGGGGACTTGTGGCCCACAAATTGTTTGGCTCAAATACTTGCAAGGCAATCCATGTGGCAAGTGGACAGGTGGGTGGGTGCTACACTGGCTGAACAGGGTTGCTGATGGGCTGCTGAATGGGTGCTTGAACTTCCAATGAATCGAAATGGCGGCAAGCTAATCGTAAGTGAATTTCATTGAATCCCTTGTAAGAGTTCTCGAGTGCAGCTATTTCGTAATCGGCAAATGATATGTGCTCACGTAATGCCAGCAGAGAACCCGCTCAACATTAATAAGAGTAATAATAATAATAATAATAACAATGCTAATAATGATGATAATACACAATTAAGTCGCAGCCAACAACAAAACCTGCTGGCCAAGCAGAGATACTGCATACTGCAACTGGCGCCACGCCCACAGCGCCTACGGCTCATGCTGAATTCTGTCGGGGCAAGCAGAATGATGTAATACACACACACACACACACACTTGCACACATACATGTTTGGATACTTATTATATGAAACTGATATGCATACTATGCACTCACACACACACACACACACACACACACAGACTGCTTTCTTGTTGCCTTGTCTTAATCAAAACTAAACGCCAGCAAATTATCGAAGTCTAAACCAAAGCACAGGGGGCAGCTTATCGAGACAGTGGGCCAAAAATAGCAATATTGCAATCAGAGTCATGTTTACACTGTGAATATTGACAGGCTCCGCCCACCTCCCTCCTCTTCACCCACTCTCTGCTGCCTACCCTCCTCAGTCTGCTGTCTGCTGTCTGCTTGTATGCAAAGCACTCTTTAACCATTTTTGAGTCTGCAACAATATTCGCTTTGTAATTGCATAATGAGGCCCGGCGGGCGCAAAAAAAAGATTCAAAACAAAAAACCAAATGGCAGCCAGATTGAAGCCGAGTTGCAGCAACAGCAGCAGCACCAACAGCAGCAAGTCGGCGCCACTGCAATTGTTGTCCTCATTAGCCAAAAAAAAAAGAAAAAAAGAGTGTGAGCAACAGCTGTTGCAGTAGCCACAACAGCAACAGTCTGGCAACACTGGCTGGGCTGCACGTGAGTCACTCTCTGTCAGATTTGTGCCTATTACCTATTAAGTAATATTCTATTGTAAATTGTGAATTGCGTTTGAAAATTCACTTTCAACATTTGTAAACAAACAACGACAACAGCAGCAGCAGCAGCAGCAACAACATGAGATTACTCAATTGACTGCAGCAACAGCAGCAGCAATAGCAGCAGCAACAACAACAAGGCAAAATCAAAAGTAAGTCGCCCGCTCACTTGAACAGCTCATACGTTCGCTCTCTGTCTGCATTGCTATCTCACTCACACTCACACTCCCTCTTTGTCTGTCTGCCTCTCTCTCTCTCTCTCTCTGCGCTCGCAGTGCGACTCTCGTGAGCGCATTTGAATTACAGTTATGTCATAGAACGTAGCTCGTAAGCGATGGCGGGCCACATGCAGCTGCTGCTGCTGCTGTTGTTGTTGCTGCTGCTGCTGCTGCTGCTGATGTTGTTGCTGCTGCTGTTGTTGTTGTCGCTCGTGTTCGCTTTATCGCCGCTGCTGTAACTGTAACTGTAACTGTAAGCGAGGCGATTTGACGGCAATCAGCGACTGCAATTGCAACAATCATTTGTGTCTATTGAGTAATAGGCACGAGTTCGCCAGATGGAATGTCTATCTGGCTGTATGAGTGTGTGTGTGTGGGTGTGTGTGTGTGAGTGGGTGTGTGGGTACTTTGTCAGGCGATCTAAGATCTATACCCCAAGCTTGGGCCAAACTTAAAGTGAACAACAACTTTGATAGCTGTCTTCAATCTGTGGCATTTGAATTCCCAACCGGGTCAGCAACAGGCAGCCAAAAAGGCCTTGCAGAAAACAGCCAAAACCAACAGTGAGGTCAAAGTGCAAACTTCAATTACACTCAAAGTAATAAAACTTGGCAGAGTGTGCCATACAAAACAGGCCAACCACACAATCACAATATAAAATTCTCTGTGTATAAAATTCTCAATCCTCTGCTTAGCCAAGGTCTGTGAACGTATTCAGTAGCACTCTTGTTTACTGCTATAAGAATACCCTGTATACTCAAAATACATACAAGTAGAAAGTACTTTAAGGAAAACCCTTTTTATATACAGATTAACTTTATTGTTATTAGATTAGTAGATTCTATAGTCATAAAGATAATAACACTCGTGGTTTATTTTCTACAGAGTGCCCACTGTGGCACACACATATGTATGTGTGTGTCTGCCGCAAGTTATGCAACAGTTGCTGCCACAGCAGAGGCTTGAATTCAGTTGCAGGTGGTTGTAAGAAGAAGAGGAAGCAGCTGAACTCGCAGAATGCCGCAAATTTAATAAAAAGTTGTTAAAGCTTTTTAGCGCTCTTTGCAAGGGGTGGAAAAAGCTCATTACGTATTCATTGAGAACATGTAAGCTGACAAATGAAATTTAAGTTGAATTACATGACAGCTGCCCCCCTCCCTCTCTCTCTCTCTCTCTCTCTCTGCGTTTGTCACTATCTGTCTGTCTCTTTCTGCGCCTTCCTCGCCTTGAGTTAGTAAAACTAAAGCGAAATTAGTTCTGCCCTTGCCAGCAACTTGTTATGTAAGCATACTAAATCATATCATGAAGAACACGCTCGATAAAAACAAAGCCCCGAGAGAGACTTATGTAATCGCCGCCCTGAAGAATGACACAAGATATCAACAATCACTTTCAACTGTTGCTGCTGTTGCTGTTGATGTTGCTGTTGCTGTTGGTGTTCGCCTGTTGCCACATTGTTGTTGATTATTTAATCGCAACAAACAAAACAAAAGTTATTTCAAAATTGCCAAATTCACTGGGGGCCCCTCCCTCTCCCTTCCCTTCTCCACCTCCTCCTCCATCTTCCCCAACGAGCGAAACGAAAAATTGAGCGCATTTACAAATCACGATTTAATTTTGGGGCCGCCGTCGTCGCCATCGCCGACGCAAAAGTCAAGCGTTGATATTGGCAACAAGCAAATGAGTCGAGGGCAGGAAGGGGGGCAGAGAGGGGGCCAAATCAGCGTGAAAAAGACAAAAGACTAAGACGAGCACTCAGCTCAGCTCAGTTGGGCTGATGAGAGGCAACGTATGCTTGGAATTGGGCTGGGGCTGGGACTGGGACTGGGACTGAGACTGGGGCTGGGCCTCTGTTTGGGATTAACGTAGTAACGTAACGAGTCAGCGGCGTCGATGGCCAACAGTTGGCTGCCACTGCTGCTGCTGCTACTGGTGCTGCCTACGGTCTGCTGTCTGCTGTCTTCTGTCTGGCGTCTGCTGGGCTTACATAACCCGAGCTCCACTTACAAATAAACATAATAAAAGTGACGTCGGCAACAGCAGCAGTAATGTTTAGTAATGCGACAACGTTGCCGTCGACTGCGGCAGCGACTGCGACTGCAACTGCGGCAGCAACGTTTGACTTTGACATACTTTTTTGGCTTTGCCAACCTCAGTAACAAGAGCGAAAGAGAGAGAGCAGGGGAGACAGAGAGAGAGAGAGAGAGAGAACAGCTACTGTCAGATTTTGACATAAGCCAAGTTTGCGCTCTCGTCCCATAACGCAGCATAACTCTCTCTCTCTCTCTCTCACATTTCACTGCTCTTTCTCTTTGGATATTGCGCTCTTCGCACACGTTGCGTATGATGAATGTTTCGTAAGCGACGCGCTCTTGGGCCGTGTCTCTTTTCGCTCTTACACTGCTGTTGCACAAGCCCACGCTCACGCAATGCTCTTGTGCCCACATTGCCCACTGCCCTTTGGCCCGCGAGCCTCTCCCCCCTCCCTCTCCCCTCTTCTTCATTGCTTCTCACTCGCTGCGAGTGCTTCATTTTTGGCAGCTTTGCATAAAAAGCCGGTTTCGATGTCAATTTGTTCATTTTCGTTGTCGATTCGCCTTCGTCTTTAGGGGCTGTTCGCGCCTAGTGCATTACATAAGCGCGTCTTCCCCTCTTCCTCTTCTTTCTTTTCTCTTTACCGCTCTCTCTCTCTCTCCCTCTCTTGCCGTCTGAGTCCGTCTCTGCAGCCGCCCGAAATAGAGTCGAGCATTCGAAATAGTCGCTGCTGCTGAAAGAATCAGAGTATCGAGCTCCCCTTCTTCTTCTTCACTGCCTTCTTCTCCCTTTCCCCTTTCCCCCATCCCCCTTCCCCGTCTGTTCACACATATGTAGTTTAAATGGATTATAGGCACATGTGTCGACAGTTTCGGATGTGCCCCCTTGTTCCGTCGGGGCTCTCAGAAATCAATTAACTACGCGTCAAAAATGCCTGACCACGAGCAGCGGAAGTGGAAGACCCGCACTCACACTTACATCTGCACACACACACAGACACCAGACACACATACAGGCACTACAGGGCACATTTATCAAGTGTCAACAGCAACATATGGCAAGTGCCGTATGCCTTGGCAGAGTCAATAGGCAACATATGTTGCGACAAGAGACAGTTGTGTGCCATATGGGAAGGCACAGATGGAGCTGTTTTCAAGTGATAAGGTTGTATGTGTGAGCGTGTATGAGTTGATAAAGCAAAGCAAAACCTCACTTAGACTCACTTTAAACTTGAGTAAAGCCAAGATATCGCGATATAAAACTTGACTCACTGTAGTTGAACTATACTCACTTAAGATGGCCATCTCACATGTGTAACGACAACACAGCATGTCATTTCATATAAGAACCCCCCCACCCAGCCCATCTACCCCCTGTGCACAATTTGTTTGCATTTCGCAGCTTTGGCTGCCGTTTCTGTCTCAATTGCATAAGCCGCCAGGCTTGGCTGCTGACAAATGGTAACTATCTTTGGCTACAACAACAATAAGAACAACAACAACAACAGCGACAGAGGAAGCAGAACAGACAACAAAGAAGAGCTATAAAAAGCATAAAGTGAAAAACAACTTCACTCGTATCTTCCGCCCCACATGATTCCATAAATAAAAGAAAATATTATATAAAAAGGAAGGAAGCAGAGCTCTCGTTGTACCCTGGCCCCCGGGCCACGCCCCCTCACCACTCCACGCCACTCTACTCCCCCTTCACTCCCCCTTCACTCCTACTCTACTCAAGCTCAAGATCTCGCTGCCTGGTTGACCTTGAATGCGCTGCGCTGCCGCAGTCGACGTGAGCAGCGACGTTGCTGCTTTTGTTGTTCATTGAAGCGATTTTTTGTTATTGTTGTTGCCGTGTTTATTGCACGCTCATTTTCCAGTACGATATTTGTGCGCTTCATAAAATTTATTTGCACACTTAAAACAATATTTAGAACAGAAATTTGATGGCTTCGCTTTACGGAACGTCGCTAGCTGAAAATGTTCGATTCGAATTTTGCATATGAATAAGAATTTGAATTTGAATTGTTGCAAATTGTAATCTCGTAAAGTTCAGCTGGTGTTTTTATTGTTGGCAGCGCCTTATATAGCTCGAAGGTTGCGGCTGGCTGAGCTGAGCACAGACACAGACACAGACACAGGCGTAGGCAGAGTGAGAGAGAGAGGGAGAGGGAGAGCACATTATATAATATCTGGATAGAGATTGTTTTCTGTTTCTCTGTTTGGCTTACCTTGAAATCATTTCGCTTGGAGTCTCAGCTTAAAGCGCAGTTTAAATACACTCTGTTTGTATCCGACACTGTGTGTTAGTGTGTGTGTGTGAGTGTCGGGCAGATAAGCACTTGCCAAATGACGCATACGCTCTGTTGTACCCACGAAAACTGCGTCGCAATTGTCGCAAGGCAGCAGAGACGAAGACAAAGACGGAGACCGGGAAGAGAGTAAAGCAAATGGAAATCAGCAGCTGTCAGCCCCGCGTGGGGTGTGTGGGTCAGTCACCCGCCTGGCAGAAGAAGAAGCAGAGCCAAATGATATGCAGCAAAGATTGAGGCAATTCTGCGACATTTCGACAGTTCTATGTGCTATGCTCAGCTACCACGAATCGCAGCTTCCTGTTGACCTTGCCCTCAAAGCAGAGTCGATGAGTTGACAAGAGATACAAAGTCTTCACGCTCTGACAAATACAAAAAGCGAGGCGGCAGAAGCTGGCAAAGCTTAAACACACTTGCAGAATAAATGGGCAAACACTCGAGTAGCTCTCAAGCACCACAAACCCAACATGCCCCACTGCTGTATGGTATTCAGCCGAAAGCGACTGCGCTTTCCCTGCTTCCTTCTGCTGCTTCCTTCTGCTCGTTTGTCGTTCTTTGTTGACATTTAACAGCTAGTTGAGGGAGGTGCCACGCCCACTCCCACGCACTACGCACCACGCAGCACGAAGTAAGCAGAACATGACGCAATGGGAAGACAAATAAGCGCAGCAATTTTGCCAGTTGGCAACCAGAGGGAGAGTTTAGCAACGCCCAAAGGAAGTTTCCTTAAAACAGCGAATTTAAAGCGAACTTCTTATCAAAAGTTAAGGGCATATTAAATATGCTGCACTGAAATGTTTTTGTGCATAAATCATGTATACGCCACGTGGCACGTGCGAGACTGTCAGAGCTGCATATCGAGCGCAGCAGCAACGACAACTGTGAACAGAGAAAACAACAATTGCCTGTCATTTAAAATAATATAAAATTGTCGTTTTTCACATTTCACATTTCCCATTTCCACATTTTGCATTCACATTTCACAGTCGCCTTCGTATTTTGTCGAGTGTCTGCCGGCAGAGCATAATTAATGGGCTCTTGAGCATTTTCTGCAAATTGAACGTTAAATAGCCGCAGTCCGAGCCAAGCAAAGCGTCGTGTTTCCTGTTCAAATGTTTAATAAACTGTTTAATAAAGGGACCGACAAATGATTCAACAATGCACCTAAATTACATTTGTTTGCTAGAGTTACGAGTTGGCTTTGTGAGGCCTGCCTTCGGCATATAAATAATAATTTACGACGGGGTCAAAGAGTTCATTTGATATACACTTTCGCTTGATATACTTCGATGCCTTCTTGCTGCCCTAACTGCAGTTTAGGGCCCCCCATAAAACTAGCCCAATTAACCTCGAGTGAATATATTTTATGGCACGCCTCAACAAATCGACAAGAGCAGCAAAGGAAACAGGAATCTTCTTTTTGTGTTCTTCTATTCGCAGCATAGAAATGAATCCCTTGCGTCGAGCAGCTTCAACTTTGCCTTTTGCCCTCTGCCTTTTGCTTTTTGCTTGTGCCTTTGCCTTTGCCTTTGCGGCAGCTGCTTTGCGGGTTGCTGCCCTATAAAGTTGGCCCAATGGCTCCGCAAACAGCTCTCTCCCCTCCCCTCCCCTCCCCTCCCCTCTCCTGCTGTTCTTGGCACTCAGCGCAGCCGCCCGCTTAGATTGCGACGCAATTTTATGGGCATTCATTTGGTATTTGGGTCAGTTTTGGCTTGTTTGCGCCATGCGGCTCTGCTCTGGTTCCAGCACTTGCGGTTTTACATAATGATCTATGTATGCAGAGTGTGTGTGCTGTGTGTGTGTGTGCTGTGTGTGTGACTCTTTTGAGTGTGGGTATTTGCACTGTGCTAAGGCAATTTGCACAGCATAATCAAAGCAAACGCTGGCATTGCCCAGCCGGACCACGCCGCGCATACGCAACGTTTATTTTTAGCAAATTGTTTAACGACTTTAGCGAGCTCTCAGTTTAGGCACAATTAAGTTTAAATGGAGAAGAGCATACACATGCTGTGCTGTGCTGATCATGATCACAATGATCATCATGATGGCAATAATAAAGCAGACGCTGACCCACAACTGCTGCAGAATTGGCAAATCTCTTGCCTGTTCTCACCTCTCTTTCTCTCTCTCCCTCTCTCTGATTTTGATAAAGATGAATCATATTGAGTACCCTGAAATTGAATAGCTCATTGTTGTTGAGGTTGCTGCCTCACAGTGTGTGTGTAATTCTGATTGTGATTCTGATTCTGATTCAGATTCACTGCTTATGCAATCTGCAAGTGGCGGCCACTTGTCAACGCAATTTGCCGCGAAATTCGAAAAGCAAATATGCAAATGATTTTCTTTTTCCCCTCTTTCTTTTTTGTTGTTCTGAAAGTACGTGACGAAATCTGATTTCAATGCAAGAGGCGGAATATGGCCAAGAGAAATCATTACTACACAGATATGAATATGCACTGAGAGATAAACATGTGCATACAAGTATATATTGGGATTTGTGTGGATCGGATTATATATAGTACAAGTATCTGTAGCCAAATGCAATTTATCAACAGTTGGGCTTAAATTGTCTGCAGCGTAACGTAAAATGCATCGACTCAAGGAGAATTCATCTCTGTGTGTGTGTGTGTGTAAGTGCCCTGACTCTTGGCGTTAAATTCTCTGAAAGTGCAAATTGACATCAGCAACAACAGCAACAGCAAGAAGAACATGCGACGGCGTTCGGTTGTGCATTTTAATTGAATTTGCTCAGCGCTGAACGAGTTGTTGTTGTTGCTGTTGTTGCTGCTGTTGCTGTTGTTGCTGCTGGTTTGGTTGTTGTTGTAAGCAATTACGGGTACTATAAGCACATATTTTGTGCTGTGTGCTTGCTTATATCAAACGGGAAGTTGAGTTCAGAACGTGGTAGTTTTAGCAATAAGATAAATATATCAACTACAGCAGACACTCGATGTGATGATCATCCCCCAAGCAAAAAAAATAAAACGAAAGCGAAAAATTCAATTATCATGTTGCGATTTGAGTTTTCTTATCGTGTTTGTTCTTTATATTTATTTATTGCCATACAAACGAATCAATTGTGGGACAAAGTGCGATAGGCAAATAGTGCGATATGATTATGTTAATTATTGTTTACTTACGTATCTCATTTATGCTCGAGCAACTCAAGATACTAATTCGTATCATGCTCTCTCTCTTTCTTCCCCTTTTCTCTTATCAGTGTACTTTATACACGCGCAATGATTGTCAGTCTATCGTCAATGTGGGACACAAATATTGACAAACATTTCGACTCATTTTACATAATCGTTAAACATATAAATACATTATCGCACACACAGACACACACTAACGTGCACAGGGAAGAAAGCATAATTCAATTTGCCGCGTCAAATTTGGAAGAAATGCAAATTACACTTTTGCAACTGCAGCAGCTTTTTCGTTTTTTGGCATCTGCCGGTTTGTAATCGTTTATTTGTGTAACAATTGCAACAACAACAGCAACAAAGACAACTTTGAGGGGGGGAATCGCAGTTATCGATATCGTTGTGTTGTTGTTGCGCGTCTTTTTTGTCAAGTTGCGTAATGTTAGGCTACATAATCGCGATTATTAACAGACACGTTAGCAGCAGCTGTTGCAGCGGCCCCTCATGACTTAACAGCGTAAGAGAGCGCGCACACACACAGAGAGAGAGCAAGATAGGGAGAGAGCGCGCTCTTCTCATGTTAGCACTACTTGCTTGGCAGAGGGAGCAGTGCGCGTTTTGCTGTTAATGTTAACAGACGCCCCCAATTCGTCGCATGTTGCCAGACAGCGTTTACAGTAACAGTAACATTAACAGTAACGTTAACAGCAATGCCAATGTTGCTAGGCTCATGTTGTTGGCAACTTGTAAAC
Source organism: Zaprionus vittiger (assembly GCA_018904025.1). Lineage (NCBI taxonomy): Eukaryota > Metazoa > Arthropoda > Insecta > Diptera > Drosophilidae > Zaprionus > Zaprionus vittiger. The sequence continues at coordinate 291,017 of JAEIFQ010001142.1, read as the reverse complement.
TGTTGCAGACTTTTCTTTTAAATTTGTTTTGTTTTTTTAAACGAAACAAAAGTTGCAGATATTTTGTCTGCAGTTTCTACAGAAGAGACTCGTGCCGATCGTTAACAGCGACGTCTTCTTCAGCTGCTGCAAAGTGCAGTGTTTGGCGCCGCCAAAGTAGAAAATTAAGAAAAACGAAAGCTAACATCGCGTGGGCGATTGCAGCGGGATCATCAACATCAACGTCAACGTCAACCTCAACGTCAGCGTCTGCGTCGACATCAAACTAATTGTCGAATTTACGCGCGTGTTGTACGTCTCTCTGTAAGGTGGGTGTGTGTGCAAGAGGAAGGTGGTGGGGGGAATGTGTACGTATATAATTGGCAGACGTGTGCTCGCTGTGCCAAATGATCGTTTCCAAAAGCATTTTGACATTTTCATTTCGCGAAGTTGACATTAAGTGTGCGATTTTCATAATTTTCATGACTTTTATCACTTTGGCAACAACAGCGTTGGATTTGTTATCGCCAATTAAGTTCAAATTAACAGTTAAACTAACTTTCCCTCTTTCTCTTCATCTCTTTTACAGCCCCCAGCAACTTCAAGAGTCTCTGCCTGCGGGCCGAGGTGCTGCTCAAGCTGAGCCACTACCAGAGTTCCTTGGCGGACATTGAGAATGCACTAAAGACGCGCTGCACATCGCCGAAGGTAAGGAAACCTTCACTCTATACTAAAAACCGGCTAAAACTAGATTTTTTAAACCCACAGGCACACTACTTGCGAGCCTTGGCACTCAGTGGTCTGGGCAGACTGGAGGAGGCGCTCTTCAATGGATTCCTGGCCATCTGCCTCGACAAAAACACAAATCTCAGCAACTCGGAAATATTTCAACATGATCTCGCCAAGGTGAGTTGATGACAAAGTTAACATAAGAGAGTCGCATCTAAATTATTCCCATTTTTAGATACTGCAACGTCTCCTGGCACAAACGCCCAAAAGTCGTGGATCAATCGAATCGCTGCCACGATCGGGTGCACAGCAACAGCGCAGCTACGCCGCCACCAAGACACCCTACGCCCTGTTGTGGGAGCAGCTGCGGCGGCGCAGGAAACAGCACCACCACCTACACCACCATCACCATCACGTGCACCTGGACGACGTGGAGGATGAGTTCGGGATAAGCTGCGAGCAGCAGTACGACAACTACATCATGGCCGACGAGGAGGAGGAGGAGGAGGTGGAGGGCGACGAGGAGGACACATCACACCTGCACATGGACGGCGACTTCCTCTACCCCAGCGCGCTGGACTACATCGACCAGCATAACGTATACGACCAGTTGCACAGCGCCAAGCAGTTCGAACTGCAGGCGCGGCGCCACGCCAACCGCAAGCACTGCCGCAGAAAATGGCCGGCAGTGCAGGCTTCCTCACAGCTCCCCTCATCCTTCGACTCCTTCGACAGTCGCCGGTGCAGTCGGCTGCTGAAGGCTGTGCTGGAGCGCACACAGCAGGAGATGCAGCGACTAAAAAGTAAGCAGACACTTGACTGGCTTCACCAAGTCATTCTTAACTCTCTCTCTCTCTTTCACTCGTAGAGCTCGATGGGTCTGGTGGTCAGAGACAGCTGACCGCTGTGCCCGGCCAGCTGATCGACGCGAGCGACTTCGACTGCGTGCTGTGCTGCCGCACGCTGTGGAAGCCGGTGGTGACGCCGTGTGGACACACCTACTGTCTGGTATGCTTGGATCGTTGCATGGATTACAACTCCTCGTGTCCATTGTGCATGTCACCACTTGTGGAACTAAATGTCAATAATAATCTGTATCAGGGCTCATCCTCGCCAGTTCCCTTTGCGCTGGCCAAGCGGCCAGTTACGAAATTCCTAGAAGCCGCAATGAAACGATTCATTCCAGACCACTACGAGGCGCGCTTTCGCCAGGAGATCGATCTGGAGCCGTCGGTGCCGGTGTTTATCTGCACCGCCGCCTTCCCTTCGGTGCCCTGTCCACTGTTCGTCTGTGATCCGCGCTACCGCCTGATGGTGCGCCGTGCCCTCGAGTCCGGCGACAAGACCTTCGGCATTGTCCAGCCGCACAGCGGCAAGTCGCGCTACTACGACTTCGGCACCATCTTGGACATCAGGGACTGTGTCCTGCTAGGCGACGGCTGCTCCATACTGAGCACCATCGGCTGTAAGCGCTTCAAGATCTTGGCGCGCAGCGAGAAAGATGGCTACGAGACGGCCAAGGTCGAGTACATTCGCGACGAGCCGATTGCCGTCGATCAGGTCAAGTCGTTGGCCGCCCTGCAGAGCCTGGTGCTGGCCAAGGCGAGTGACTGGTTCGAGAGCCTGAGCAGTGAGCAGAAGCACGAGATACTGCAGAGTTATGGCCAGATGCCGCCGCTCGAGCTCAGCTGGGAGTTGATCAGCGACGGACCTGCCTGGGCCTGGTGGATCATCGCCCTGCTGCCCCTCTCGCAGCAACTGAAGGTGAGTTCTCCCCCTACCTGACTGCGACTTAGACTCCTCTTTGCTAACCTCTCCCTCTTCCCCATCTCAGGTGGACATACTTGCCACAACGTCGTTGAAGAAGCGCCTGCGCGCCATAGACAAGACCCTCGACTGGCTGCACGAGCTGAGCCAGCCACAGCCACAGCAGCAGACGCCGCAACAGTCGCCGCAGCAGGCGCACGATCTCAGCCTGGACTGCGAGGAGCAGGAGGCTGTGGAGGCTGCAGGCGTCGGCGTGGACGAGTGCTGCCTCTACGCGGAGCCACACACCGACGAGGAGGAGCTGCTCGTGTAGTTGTAGCTACCATATATGTAGCTGTAGCTGTAGTTGTAGTTGTAACGATGAATGTCCATGAATGAGCACTTCTCAGCCACACGAAGGGAATTCAGAACTTGAAATACTTGAAACTTGTGTAAATTCTGTGTCTAAGCCATTTGTATTACACGTTACCGTTATCCTAGGGGCCAAAACGAAAGATGTTTAACTTAGCAGAACCAAATTATCAGTAGATGAAAACAAACTGTAACTGTACTGTACTGTAACTGTAACTGTAACTGTAATCTTAGCTGTAACTGTAACTGTAACTATAACTGTAACTGTAAACTGTGTGTAAAGTGTAACTAAATTTGTGTAAAAGTTCAACTTGCTCGGTGTGTAGAGAGTTTTACAATATATATAGGAATATATAACTCACATACAATCAAAAGTCGTTGGGACAAGCCCCAAGCAGAGCTGCACAACTATCGGAAGTCGCAAACGATGATTTCATTGAGGCCATCGATAGTTGTGAGGCCTTTCTTCTAACCTATATCTATACCTTATATACATATGTATGTAAAGAGAGCCCCAGTCCTTGTTTAACCATAAAAACAATCCACATTCCACAAGAAAGCTTCTCTCCAGCAAAATGAATCTTTAAGAACAACAAACTCATGGTTTCTACAAAATACACAAATTTTAAATATTGAACTAAAATTACAACAACAAGAACAACAACAACAATTTAAAGGCCAACCAAATGGGAAATCTTAGCAATTCACATTTTTACTTGAACGACTTTTCACGTACACACACACACAAACAAAAGAAAATGCAAAAGCAAAAGAGAAAGAGAAACATGCAGAAGAGCAGAGAAAACTTACGGAACACTTTCTTTATTTAGTATAAGCGGCTGGAACTATAAGACAATCTACAACAACATTTTTTTTATATAACTATAATGAAATCGAAAACGATATGTACAGTACCATACTATACAAACTATATACATTTAAATAGGCAGGAGGAGGAGAGTAACAAAGAAAGAAGAGGGGAAGAGGGAGAGAGAAAGAGAGCGTTTAGATAGATTCATGAATGGGAAAGAAGTTTAATTTCATTTTTCAGTTGTCTTCTCACCTCTGTCGCTCTGTACAGGTTTTACTTAATCTACGATATCATCTGTACTATCTGTACTATCCAACTTATATGGTATAAACACACTATGCTCACCTATATAATGCCAATTAATCGCGATATCCGGCTAAAGCTAATGCTCTTTTTCTGTATTTTAAATCTGTAACTAATTATTATCAATTTAACTGTATCTGTATCTGTATCTATCCGTATCTGTATCTGTATCTTTATCTAAAGTCCGCATTCCTACAAACAAACACACAGAGAGAAAACTTTAAATTGTAATTTATTTAATTTAATTAGTCGTAAGCCTCATGCCTCATGCCTCATTTGAATATTCGTCAAGCAAATCAATTTTAAAAACAACAATTTGCTTAGCTCATCTATTATTAATCTATGAAATTGTACATACTTAAGGACTATGTTGAACTTCGCCTTACCAATATCTTTCTTATACGATCACGAATTTAATTTAGTGCATGCAGCTAAACACACATACACACTCACACACATACTCACACACACACACTAGGCACATAGCTATGTAATTTTATACAATACAAAATAATTTTGCAACTAAGTTTGGAATATTCAAAATAATTTGTAAACGTTTTTTGTGTCTAATTTATACCGAAAACAAACTAAAAGAAATAAATGAATATATGATATATGATATATGATAAAAGATGAAAGATATATGCCTTCACGCCTGAAAATCAAACTGTAAAATCTTTGGTATTAGCTCTGGACCCGTCGACGATAGCCTTCGACTTCACTTGGAGTTCAATGATTCGAAAAATGTATCGGAAACGCGGAGGGTGGGCATACGGCATACTGGGGCGATCCATAAATATTTAACACTAGCTCTGATCGGAGGCCTAGATAACTGGCCCCACTGCACTACGCCGTACTATATACAATCGCAATATATCCTGTGTTGCATAAAATGCATAAAACTTCAAAACAAATAATTCAGAAAGAACTCGAATGCTGAAACAATATGCAAATATCGCTGGCTATTACGTAAGCATCTAATAAATACGAAATTTCCCAGTGCATTCGAAAAGAGAGTTGGGCAACTCTTGAATTTGAATCGATTATTTGATATGCTACTCGGGTTCAGGCTGACACTAAGAGTTGAAGGCAGTTCTATACATTCTATTGCTGTGAACCCGAGTTCCAAGATCTGAACTTAGGATTTTAAATATGCATGGCGAAGATTTACATATGAAAATCTATACAGATACAAAGATGTTTTAGAATAAATTTACTTTCAGCTAGTTCTCTTCGACTTACAGATACTCTACGACTAAGTGTGGCATGAATCGCTATTTAAAATATGAATACAAAAAGAAAGTCATGAAAATCGAATACAGTATCATACAACTAAGCAAGATAGAGCTATGCACCTAAAGGCGGCGACCCTGTGGAGTCTCTGACGCTTCCGAACGGAGGCCTTGTGAGAGTCTAATGGCTGATAGTGGGCCAACTGAAAGATAAAGCCAACGATCAATCGGCTCAGGTCCCAACTGTCATGTTGTGCATGTGAGTGAGGCCTGAGTAAGGCGAGAGAGTTGCACAAAGGCCTTAATATTAAATAATACCCGGTCGCTGGCTACTGGGGAGAGCAAATGTCAGGCAACGGCGAGAACGCTCGCACATCGCGTATACGCCCCGTTCGGCAACGCTACCGGCTAGCGAATCGAATGCCAAAGCAAGGCAGCAATACTCGAGTCTCCGTGAGTGTGCATATATGTGTGTATGTTTGTGAGTGTGTGTGTGTGTGTGAGCTTGCCGTTCTCAATGTGAGTGATGAGAATACTCGCATATTCGTGTTGCCCGCGCTCGCATTTCGTTGCATTTTGTATTCGCTCGACGTTTATCCATACACAGAACAGAATTGGAGAGCGGGCTGCAGCTTAGAAATCGCAACTGCAGTTCTCACTGCATTCTCGCGAGCTGCTTTTTGGGGCCTTTTCTTTCGGTTTCAGTTTTATTTTGACACGCGCAGCGACAGTCCCCGGTTACAGTTCAGCGCTTGCTTCAACGAGTCGTCGCGAGCGAGTCGAGCGCCAGCTTCCTACAGCGCTTTCCTCAGCCAACACCGACACCGACGCGAACTTCGCGCATTCATTCAAATACTCTGTAATCGTTGCTCCAAAAAGAAAACACAAGTTACAATCGTTTGGAATATATATTCCATTTATCGTATTCAACCCGCAATTAGCTTACAGCTGTAGGTCGATCAAAAAATATGTTCGTTGACGTCTCGTTCGAGTTCGAGTTATTCGAGTATTTGTGAGTGAGAAAGTGAGTGTCGTAGAGTGTTCTGGCCATTGTTTTCCAACTGATCGACAGTTTGAAACCTGCTGATTTGAAGAAAACCCACAACTCGAAAGTAAAAGCAGGCGAAACCGAATGGAAACGTACGCGAAATGAAAGCGAATTATGACAGAAGAGCAATGCAAGTGCAGCAAATGCTGATAAATAATTTAAAGCGCACACAAAAAGCAAAGTAAACAAAAATGCAAAATTATGTAATTTTCATGATTTATTCAAGTGCTAAACTAATAAAAGGAATACATAAAGTTCTACAGATATACGCAATATTCAAACGAGTTTCCACATATAATTGAAAGGGTTTGCAAGGAATTTATTCCTGTTCAGAAACAAATACCGCACTCTTTTATTATTACAAGTGAATATGAGTAGCTGAATATAATTAAAGATCTAGTGGAACAGGGCTAGTGCAGAGGGAGCAGGGTGGCGAGAAAATTAGCGAATAGTGGGAAGCGAAATGAGAGAACTAATCAAAAGTGCATTCAACCAAAAATATTCTACGCTTACAGCTCGAGAAGAGAGAGTGAAAGAGAGAGAGGGAGAGGCAGAGAGAGGGCAACTAACTTGAGCTCAAAGGTGTTCGCAAACACTGCACAAAACTGAGAGCTGAAAACAATATTTCTTATTATACTATCGGGTTTTCATTATTCTTTCCAAGCTGTTTGTCGGCTCGTTCAGTATTCGTTCAATTCTTGCAGTTTCCTATTTTTATTTTCTGTTGTTTTGCAAATTTTCATTGTCAAAGTCGTTTGTTGGCTGGCAATTTAGGCTTCAAGACCTAAGGGGTGCGCACGGTGGTCAGCGGAGTGAGAAACTTGTAGCGCGGTCCTGGGTTGGTATAGTCTGGGCAGCGTCTTTTTGAAACGTCACCGTCAGCATTTGAGCGTCAAGTTGACTTGACTCTGTTTGTGTGTGTGTGTGTGTGTGTGTGTGCCTCCGTAGGTATGTGCGAGTGTCTGTGTTTTACCTCTGCTTGCCTTAGTGTGAGTGCGCGTGTGCATTCTGCACTTGTGTGCACACACTCGTGTGTGTGTATGTGCGTCGGTGAGCGCGTCTGCTGTTGCGACTGTGTGTGATCATGCGCCAGCCAGCTAGAAGCTACAAGCTAGAAGCCAGCGTAAAACTATTTCAATTGACAACTCGTAAATTATTAACAAATATTGTGCAGCCCAGAGAGGCAACCCAACTTTTAAAATCAATTAAAAATAATGACTCCATATGAATAGTTCATTCCAAAGAGATATTGCCAGAATGTCTCTGAAGTGAAGTTGAGTTACATGATCAGGCGGACAAGTGATGTTCTCATCACTCAGTTTATTAACCCAGCTGACTAAATGCACTTGGTTTACCTAAATTGGTTCAACAATGGTCAAAACAGATAATAGATAACGGCGGTTGCAGTTAGCAGCTGATTTTGACCGCACTGCCAGACAATTTATTACCTATTCTGCAAGTATGGCGGGAAATGCTCAAGGTATAAAACGGGCCATGGATACTATCGAATGAAACTAACTTGGCTACACTGAATTACTGTAGCACAGTTACCTCATAGAGGGTGCTAGTATTGGCTGATCTCGAGTAAGTTTATGTCATTCCTATATTTACTAGGTAAGTCAGGCACTCAATCATTCAGTCAGACAATCATTTAGTCAATTTCTTATTCTGAGAAGGCGGGCAAAACTTATTAATAATCGTTCGCTGCTATGTTGATAATTATCTTAGAGATGTAACTGTGTCTTAAAGATACAAAAGTATCATGTTGTCACATATAATTAAGCGTATCCTGTGAGAAAAACTTCTCATCCAGCTCAGTGTCTTTAGCTCATACTACCATTTCTCCGTATGTTCAAATAGATATACCGAAATACAGACAGACAGACAGACAACAGACTGACAACAGACAGACAACAGACAAACAACAGACAGACAGACAGACAGACAAGCAGGCAGACAGGCAGGCAGGCAGGCAGGCAGAACCAACGAATAGATCGGTAAAAAGGCTCAATCGACTCGACTTGTGATTAGTATACCCAGTTCTTTCAATAAACGAAGGGTATTAAAACAAACTGACAATGTTTAGATTCAAAATCATGATATTTTTTAAATTCAACTCTAACGCGTGCTTGAAAACATGAACAAACATGAAATTAGTGAAAGAGTGTAAAATAATTACGGGGCAAGCAGCTGGTTCTACAGCTGCACATCCGCTTTGGGGGTCCCACCAGTTGTTAATCAGGGAGGTGAAAGATGAGCGCTCTAGAGATGAAGTGCCCAAGTGCTTGAAAATCAACTATTTATGGGAACTTGTCTATGGCAATTGCAGTTGCTGGAATAGTTTCGAGCAAAATAAGTTTGTTAGCCTTGACATTGACTAGAAATGGAAATCATATTCAAATGGAAGCAGCAATTAATGACGTATTCGCCAAGGTATGGTACTATAGAGGGAAATGAACTAAACATGGAAAATGGCAAATCAATGAAACACACAGAATTGGCAAAAGATAAAAATAAAAGCAAAATAATAGTGAACAATTTAATTAAGTCAAGTTTAAAACAACAGCAGCAAAGAGTGCAGCCAATAGAGACGGTCAAGGAGTGCGAGCGAGAGCGGTAGAATGCACTGTGTGTGCAAGAGAGACAAAAAATATTACAAGCGTCGCGCAAAGCTTTGTACAATGCGGAACAGAGAACAGAACGAAGAAAAAGCTGCGAGGCTAGCAGAGTGTGCGCGTGTGAGCGTGAGTATGAATGTCAGTGTTTAGTATTATCAAACACAACACATACACATACACACACACACACACACACTAGCGTGCAGGGAACTCATACTGCTGCGCTATGCTGTAATCGCAATGCAATTAGCGCCGCCAGCAAAAGCTCAAGTTCACTGACAAAGAAATCAAACACTGATACCAGCACATAGACACAGATATGCACACGTAGAGACACACACACAAACACACGGAGGGAGACGCACACAGACACAGTGCAAGTATGCGATAATTTGCGCGCTGAGCGAAGCTTTAGAAATGCAATCAAATGACGTTAGTTTCCCCAGCAAGAGAGACAGAGAGAGAGCTAGATGAATAGACAGCGAGAGAGCAACAGTGAGAGTAGGAGAGAGAGCTTTGGGTCTCTCTCTCACTCTTTGTATGAGTAGGTCAGTCAACGATCTTTAAAACTTGCAGCTGCCTCAGTTGGCAACCGGCTTTGGGAGCTTTTGCTTCCGCATTGCAAATCGCACAAATATTATCAATGCCAAATGCATCGCATAGGTGAGGGAAAAGTTGTCTGCTCGGGGTGTGGCTGGGGGGGGAAGGGGTGTGGGGAGTTAGGTTGTTTGCATTTCGATGCATTTGACATAATTTATTGTGCAATTGTTCAAGCAAGCGTAGATAAAGAAGAGCAGCAAAATGTTTGTTCCTCTTTCACAATTTAACTGAGCTTTGGAGATAAATGGGATTGACTTGTACAGAGTTCTGTCCAATAACTAAAGCAACTATCTCCTATAGAGGCGCAACAGTTCCAAGCTGATGTAATCTAGTAAACTAGTTAAGCTAAATTAATAGACAAGACTTGTTAAGAAATTCTACAAGCTGGTTAAGTTATTATCACCAATGAATCGAGATTTGATTATTCAAACAGTTTGAGCTTGCTTTATCCAGACTTGACACTTGATCCTACGCTCCTCCCCTATCTCAATCTACCTTTCTCTCTCTCCCTTTCTCTCTCGAACACACTTACGCTATAGGTTCAACAGTCGCGGCAATTGGCAGTTTGCAGCAAACAAACCGCACTAATTGCAACACGAGCCATTAAGCCAGTCGTTGGCAATTATCATGCCTGCGCACTTTTAAAGCTGGCAAAACCACAGTAAGTCGATCTGTGCAGCCAGTAGAATAACAGAAATACACCAGCAACAGCAGTAACAACAACAACAAAGGGGATGACAACAGCAGCAGCCACTTACGGTTAACCAGCAACACTTGGCAAAGGAGCCCTCGCCCCCAGCAGAAGCAAAAATTACAACAACTAGAGTAACCACAGCGGCAAGGAGTGATGGAAAGAGGGGGTGCCCAAGGGGTGACGGGCGACGGATGATGGGTGGCTGGATAACCGTCGGCATTTCGGCTTTGATGTGTATTTAAAATGTCAGCACGCAAGCCGTGACTGTGACTGTGAATGTAACTGTAACTGGATCTGTGATGGTATTGGTGACCGTTGAATACATGTGGGAAATTATGACTCGTTAAATGCTTCACTTGCTGTGCTGCTGACCGGCCAAACAGCTAAACGGATTAATTAAACAGCTTTGCATATGATGGAAAGCGTACGCACATGTGTGTGTGTGTGTAAGTATGTGTGTGTGTGTAAGTATGTGTGTGTGTGTTAGTATGTGTGTGTGTGTAATTATTTTGCAAACCCCTTTTATTTAAGGTATTTAAGGTCAGATCTTAAAACGCGTTCATTTAAAGACGCCAGCGACAACTTGAACACCTCTGGGGCAATTATTTGTTGCAAGTTCTGCATTTGCTCGGCTTTCCATTGACATTTTCTTTGCCGTTTTGCCGTTTTCTTTGGCAAGTTATGCGGCAGCAGTGAAAGTTTTCCCCCAGAACTGAAGCCATCCATTTGGCAATTAAGCAAACGTTTGTTATGCCATGTGAAAATTGCATTCAATTAAAAAACAGCAGCAGAAACAACTCGAAATCAACTGTTGAGAAATGTAGTGTCACACACACACACCAACACACACATGCATATGCATACACACGCACATAGGTTACGCAATGGTAGTGTGCGTGTGCTATAAATAAGCGAAAGGCAGAAGGCAACGCAGACAGGCAATTGGTTAGCAGCTGCTCAACACACACACACACATACACAAACTCACACACACACAGAATACAAACAACTACATGTACTGGCACACACAGAGACAGCAGCAACTGTGAGCCAGCATGAAAGGTTGTTATGGCATTCGCTGTCGCATTTAGTAACACGGACAAAATACTGTAGCATACTTTTTAGGGGTTGCAAAGTGCAGCAGAAAGCAGAAGCTGCCCCGCCGCGGCGACTGCAATGATTGGCGCTCGCATGCAGCACATTCGCCACAGGGTATGCTGAGTGGAACATGCGCAGGCGCAGCACCGCTTACGTTACATAACTGCAACAGCAGCAGCAGCCGCAGCAGCACCACCGTCAGCAGCAGCAGCAACAACAGCAGCGATTCCTTTGCGAAGGATGCCAGCAACACAATACTTGAACAATATCTCAATACCTCTCTGGGTGTAAGTGTGTGTGTGGGTGTGTGTGTGCTCGTATTGTGTGGATATGCGTGTGTGTGTGTGCTGGTGTGTGAGTGAGTGTTGTCGACAGTAAATGGACAGGCGACAGGTAACGGTGAACGCAGAAGCTCGACTGCACTTGTTGCTGACGGTACGCAAAACGTTGCGCAGAGAAAAAACGAGAACCGAAAACCGAAAAACGATAAAAGAATAAAATAATTGAAAATGTAAATTATATTGTTTTTATTTGCATTATTTCCACGCAGTTGTCCGCAGCAGAGACCCAAAATGTGGTTCACATTCAAAAATATTGAAATCAGCTGCCGTGTGAATGTTACCTGAAGTGAATAAAACAAAAGTGAAACAAAAAGTTGAAACAAAAGCTCATCATTAATTGCAAAAATGAAAACAAACATGTAAAAAGTTAAGCTGTTTCTTTTGCCATCGCGAGTGTTTAAAATAGTTTTGTGCAAACCAAAAAGTTCTTAATTTTTGGGAATCTTTGGAAAACGCAACGACTTGAAAGTGGATTATCTAATAAATACGAAGATGGACGACGAGAGCGATGACAAGGATGATACGAAAAGGTGAGCAACGCACAACAGTTCCTTTTCCCCTATACCTATACCATATTCATACATGTATTGTACATATAATATGGGGGCACTGCAATTGACAGTTATGACTCGAAGACGTAGACAAACGCGAATTTGCGCAGACAATAGAAATTCATGTGTTCGGCAGTGCTTCAACCTTTTGCAAGGGTAAAAACTTTAATTGAAATAGAAACGATTGAATGATTTTCCCTAGAAAAGGCAGAGAACTGTGACAGATTCTCTTTTCAACCTCTTGTCATGTTGACGAAAATGGAAAATTCCCTCTTGAGATGTTGTTTTTGTTACCCTTTAGGTTTCCACGCTTTGTCCTGGTAATACATACCCCAGAGGGAATCGAGTAGAATCCAATTCAGAACTTCAATTAATTGTAATTCGAGCGTGATTTGATTTTTGGCCCCAAAACCATATACAGACACTTAATAATTACACGATTTGTTGTTGTCTCTCTCTTTGTGTTGTTGTTTTCCTTTCTGAGATTGCATAATAAGTAAACTTACCGAGGTAATGTCTCAATGCAGTAAAAATATCAAATTAGTAATGTGATAGCCCTGAAATAGCAGAGCGAAAGGGCGACACTCCGAGCCACAAACACTTTTATGTTATAAATATTATTATTATATTATTAATAATTCTTACACACTCTGCACTGGCTTTTGCTTTGCTTGCACTGTGAATGATTGCTTCAAATTACATCGGTAATTATGGGCGAAGAACGGGAGAATATTTAGAATATGGTGAAGCATAGCTAAATGAAGTGAATATACTAGATTTAATTCTCCATTTCTTAACTTTCGGATTAGTAGGGATTTTCCTGCATAATCAAAATAAAACTGCACACTGCAAGCTGACAAAAACAAATAGATATCTTCACATACCCAAATCAATTTTCCAACTGAATCTATCTCTATCTATCTCTTCCTCTCTCTCTCTCTCTCTTCTATACTCTCCCTTATCTCCCTCTCTCTCGCTCATTTATTGGCTCTCTGTGTGTGATACAATGATTTGACATGCAAATGTCAAATGCAAAAATCCCAGCCCAAAAATGTTTGTCCTAGCGCAACAAATGAAAAGCGACAACGGAAAAACGAACTGTTGTCCCTTCCCCGTTGTACTTCCCCTTCCTTCGCAGGCATATATGACTACGGACCGATGGGGTGTGTGTGAGCATGTGGGCATATTGCTCTAATGAACGCCAGACAAAGCATCAATCGCAGGACACACGTGGGCCGCAGGTGAGCAGCTGTTGCCCAAGTGCGTAAGGGTGGAGAGAGGGTTGCGTGGGAGAGGGTTACATGAGACTCACCCACACATAAAACTTAATACTTCACTAATTTTAATCTTTTCCACATACAATTAATTTCCTTACGATTTTTTACCAGATTGTTCATTTTTGTGTAACTCGCAGTCTTATTTGCAGGAAATCCCGCAACCTCAGCGAGAAGAAGCGACGGGATCAGTTCAACTCGCTGGTGAACGACTTGAGTGCACTTATCTCCACGTCGAATCGGAAGATGGATAAGTCTACAGTGCTGAAGTCGACGATAGCATTTCTGAAGAACCACAACGGTAAATACCAGCCAAAAATTCCCTTACCCCCAATCTAAACTGAGCTCGTATGTCCTCATCCACAGAGGCAACGGATCGCTCGAAGGTTTTTGAAATTCAACAAGACTGGAAGCCGACATTCCTGACAAACGATGAGTTTTCGCACTTGATGCTGGAGTCTCTGGACGGCTTTATGATTGTCTTCAGCAGTCTGGGTTCCATATTCTATGCATCGGAAAGTATTACCTCGCAGCTGGGCTATTTGCCGGTAGGTGACGAGATAGATGAGCCATCAGAGAGGTGAAAATAATTGCGTTTCTGTCCTTCTTCCTAAGCACGAGCTCTACAACATGAGCATCTATGATCTGGTCTACGAAATGGACCACGAGGCCCTGCTGAACATCTTCCTCAATCCCACGCCAGTCATCGAGCCACGGCAGACGGATATCAATGCCAGCAACCAGATCACCTTCTACATACACCTCAAGCGCGGCGGCATCGAGAAAGTCGATGCCAATTCCTACGAGCTGGTGAAGTTTGTTGGATACTTTCGTGGGTAGTCGAGCAGCTGCAATCAGGAAGGCATTCTAACTAAGTTCCTTGTTGCAGGTAACGATGCAAACACTCAAGGGAGCGGCTCTAGCTCAGACAGCCAGAACAGCAGCAGTCAGACGCTTCCTCGCATCTTCCAGCTGAGCCCGAATGTAGAGGTGGACAAGAAGCTGGTCTTCGTGGGCACAGGCCGCATCCAAACTCCGCAGTTGATACGCGAGATGAGCATCATCGATCCGACCAGCAACGAGTTCACCTCAAAGCACAGCATGGAGTGGAAGTTCCTCTTTCTCGACCACAGAGCCCCGCCCATCATCGGCTACATGCCCTTCGAGGTGCTGGGCACCTCCGGGTACGACTACTACCACTTCGATGACCTGGACAGCATTGTGGCCTGCCACGAGGAGCGTAAGTAAGTTCCCCCCTAGGGGTAAGCATATTTCTCTCAATCTTCCCCTTCTTGCAGTGAGGCAAACGGGGGAGGGAAAGTCCTGCTACTATCGCTTTCTGACCAAGGGACAGCAATGGATCTGGCTGCAGACGGACTACTATGTGAGCTCAACAGCTCAGTTCAACTCGAAGCCGGACTACGTGGTGTGTACACACAAGGTCGTCAGCTATGCGGAGGTCATCCGGCAGAACCACAAGGAGCGCCAGAAGTGCAGCAAGGCGATAACCTCCAACTCCAGCAATGGCAGCAAATGCGCCTCGGCCACGACGACATTGCGGGACTTTGAGCTGAACAACCCGAACCTGGACAGCTTGACAAGTCTGAGCAACGATGTGGCCACAGTTGCCACAGCAGCTGCTGCTTCACCTCCTGTGGACTCCTCTCCCATGTGGTCGGGAGCTGCTGCGCCTGCGTCCAGTTCCTGCACACTAAACCCCCTGAAGACCTCGAGACCCGCCTCCAGCTACGGCAACATCAGCTCCACAGGCATCTCACCCAAGGCCAAGCGCAAGTGTTACTTCTACAACAACAGGGGCAACGAGTCCGACTCTACGTCCATGTCCGCCGACTCCGTTACCAGCAGACAGTCCCTGATGACGCACGTCAGTTCGGTGAGTAGAACTATCTCTGTAGCTGTATTTCCCTGTTTCATGTGCTCCTCTTCTTTCCAGCAAGGGCAACGCCAGCGCTCACATCATCATCAGCAGCAACAGCATCAGCAGCAGCATCACCAGCAGCAGCAACAGCAGCAGCAGCAGCAACACCACCAACAGCAACAGCAGCAACACCATCACCTGCAGCTGCAGCAGAACGCAGGACAGCCAAAAATCCTTCCCATGTTGCCGCTGGCGCCGACGCAGATTGTCACCAGCAACGCTTGCCAGTTTCCCCAGTCAAATTACCCACTGGCGAGTCCGCAACTGGTGACACCCAGCTTCTTAGAACCTCCTCAATATCTGACTGCCATCCCAATGCAGCCCGTGATGGCGCCGTTCACGGTGACGCCCGTATTGTCGCCGTTACCAGTGCAGACGCAGTCGGAGTTGCTGCCGGGTGCCGTCGTCATGACGCCCACACAGAGTCAGCTGCAGGATCAGCTGCAGCGCAAGCATGACGAGCTGCAGAAGCTCATAATGCAGCAGCAGGACGAACTACGTATTGTCTCCGAGCAACTGTTGCTGGCGCGCTACACGTATCTGCAGCCCATGATGCCGATGGGCTTTGCTGCCAGCAACATGGCAGCTGCTGCGGCTGCTGGGGCGGGCAATGTGCAGCGCAACTTCAACTTCACCAGCAGCAACGCAGTCGAGCCGCAGTTCAATCAATATGGCTTTGCACTCAATTCTGAGCAGATGCTCAATCAGCAGGATCAGCAGATGATGATGCAGCAGCAGCAGAATCTGCACAATCAGCAGCAACACAATCACAACGTTCAGCACCATCAGCAGCAACAACAGGGACAGCAACAGCAACAGCAGCAGCAGCAGCAGCAAAGTCAGCAACATTTGCAGTTGCAGCAGAATCAACAGCAGTTGCAGCTGCAGCAACAGCAGCAGCAAAGTACCATTTTTTCGAGGGAGGATATGGAGGATATCGACGCGTTCCTGAATCTATCGCCACTACAGTCTCTTGGCTCCCAGCTCGCTAGCAACAACAATGGCAACAGTGGCGGCAACAACAATCAAAGCTACAATAACAGCAGCAGTGGCAACAACAACAACAATAGCAGTGGCAATAATAACAATAACAACAGCAGCAGTGCAAACCCGCCGCAGAATACGAACGAGGACTCGCTGCTTTCTTACATGCAGATGGCCACGGAGTCGAGTCCCTCCCTGAACTTCCACATGGGCATCAGCGACGATGGCTCCGAGAGCCACAGCGAGGACAACAAGCTAATGCACAGCAGTCAGTCACAGCAGCAGCAGCAGCAACTGCAGCAACAACAACAGCAGCAGCAACAGAACCAACAACTGCTGCAGCAGCAGCACCAGCAACTATTGCAGCAGCCCCAACAACAACCTCAGCAGCAGCAACAGCAGCAGCAGAGCAATAACTTCTTCAGCGGCAATCCGTTTCAATCGCTGAGTGGGAACCAGAATCAAAGTCAGCTGCCAAATGATTTAGAAATATTGCCCTACCAAATGTCGCAGGAGCAGTCGCAGAACCTGTTCAACTCGCCGCACACAGCCGGCAGCAGTCAATAGTATATAGCCAGCATGGGGGCGTGGCACACATCTTGATGTCTTCAAGTTTCCTTAATTCGATTTTACTCAAATTCAATTCTTGACGGGCTTCATACTTTCATTCTAATTATCATTGTAGTCATAAGAAGCGATTCCCCGTCGATTCATCCCCTCTGTGGTACCGCAGTGTGTATTATGCAGAAGCCCACTCCTTAGTTACAGCACATGGCTCTCTCTTTATCCAAGCGACATCCGCTGCGAAACATCTGACACCCGATTCCCGTTGCTACATAGTTGTAGATCTCAACAGACTGAGTATTGTTCTAATGTTAATATATTGTGTACTCCTTAACTTCTACTTGTATATTCGTATTGAATTTGTTATGTTCTCAAAAGTATGATCGGAATGGAATAGAGTTAAGGTAGGATAAGCCTAGAGATAAGTAGTTGTGTTTTTAGTTTTGATAAGAACAGCCCAACGTTTCCATTGGTTACCACTATCCAGTAAGTGCCATCGGCACCAACAGGGATCTCTGATGCATAATCGAACCTTACTTATGAATAGACGCAATTGATAACGCTCTGTATATATCTAATCCAGCACGACACACACCTAAAAGCAACTAAAACAAAATAGTATGATACTATATTATACTTTCTATATATATTATTTTCAAGACTGCGCTTCGCTTTTGGGGCCATACGAATAGGTAATTGTCAATCTGAAATATCTAGCTGTATAACACTTAGTCTAATAAGTCAAAACTCAGGTTGAGATTGCAACTGAATTATTCGCTGTGAACATATTCATATATGAAATTCGATTAGTATATTTAGCAGATTCGTAAACCTTTCTGCTCCACTCGAAATGGAGCTTTTGCTTTCGTAGGTAGGCTTCCAATCTGGCCACTGATTCACTGTAAATATTACTGTAATGTAAGTGCAATATATTCAAAGTGTTTTCTCCATTTGATTATGAATATACCGAGTCACTTCTGGATTCGCATTCACATACGCATTCCCTTTAACAAAGAGCCAAATGCTAAAAACTAAAAGACGCATACAAAAAAATGGCTTCAACTCAAACTAGAATAAGTAGGAGATAAATCTACGCATAACTGTACATACCTATACGAATGTAACGATCCTTCCTAGGCCTGTATATATGTATGTATTGATATTTGTAAATAACTAAGTATATTCAATCGAATTGAAAACCGAGAACGAGAAATATACAAACAAAAAAACAGTTACACAGGATGGTTCAGAGTATTCGGTTTATTTATGGTAATATCAGCGTACAGATAGTGTTCTTAAGTTACATTATATAAAGAGAAGATTGCACCTAAACGCGCAGCTTGGTAATTGCATTCTGGAGAATCTGAAATTCAGAGTTGATGTTGTTCATCAGGTTGTTTATCTGTGGCTTCGAGTCGAGGACCTCAATGCTCTGTGTGTAGGCATTATAGCGCACACCGAATGGACGAGGGATTGAGTTGGCGAATTTACTGCAAGAAGGAAAGAAGGATTATTAATCATCAAGTAAACTTCCTATTAATTCACAGTCATACATGGTCTTCTCCTTGGCGCTCTCGAAGCTGTCGGCTACATAATAGAGTGGCTGGAACTGAGTTATGGGGTATTTGGTGACACCCGTAATCTCTGGCTCAAAGTCCTTCAGCTGTGGCTTGTCGGTTAAACAGTATTCAAGCTCACCATAAGATGAGAGCAAACCGGCACCAAAGGCCTTTAATTCACCCTCCTGACGGCACATTCCATACTCCACCGTGAACCAGAAGATCTGTGGTAAAAGAGATTAGGATATGGTCTGCATACAAATAAGATACACCAACTGACCGTTGAGAGCTTCTCGATATAATCATCTGGGGCCCCAAGGGACGCCAGGCCGATCTCCTGGCTGAACTGGGCAAAGGCTGGATCGGCAAACAGAGGAACGTGGCCCAGCAATTCATGGCACACATCTGGCTCAGGTGTGTACATGGGTTTGCTGGGGTGACGGATGTATTGCGTGGAGTGGAAGACGCGGAAAGCCAATCCTGCTAAGAAATCGCGAGAGCTAAGTAGACCTGCCACTGGGCGAAGGGTGAAGCCTGTGCAATCTAGGGAAGACATTTTAAGTTAGGTTTCAAATTCTTAAAAAGGTAAGCTCTGCTTGTTTTTGTACCTCTCAGAAAGTTTGAAACATCCTCCAGCTGAGGGATATTGTCCTCGCGGAAGCCGCAGTTGTCTACCAATAGTGGGAAGACATGATTGTACTCGCGGCAGGCGTGCGTCTTATAGAGCTTGGTCAAGTTGCGGAAGATAATGCTCCAAGTCTCGATCTCCTCCTTGGAGTAGTCCACATGCGGCAGTGGCTCTCCATGCTTGTAGTTGTAGGCAATGTCAGCAAAGTACTTACGACGCTGGCGATACTCGGGATCAGTGAAACCAGGATGATCAGAATCGAGTTCGGCGCCATAGCTGAGGATCTGATTGGCGAAACGATCCAGATCACGTATACGACGAGGGAACCAGGGCACAGCAGTGGCATTATCCTTGTAGTCGCGTGAGATGATGTTGAAGTAACTGCACTGCTGCTTCAGGTCATCAATTGCCTTGCCTAGGGCTCCCGACTTTCCATCGCATTCTACAAAGAACTCGTAGCCGGGCACACGTAACGACGAGCGTGACTCAATGTGTACCAGGTTAATATCGTGCTTCTTGAAGATGGCTAAGGTGTTGGCCAGGGCACCACTAGAGAGCGACGAGTCCTTGGGCGAGAACAAGAGGCAGGTGTTGCGAGCCTCCTTTATGTCCACACCCTCGACAATGTACGCGGAGTCCTCGACCCGAGTGGGCTGATCAAGAAAAAAGGCAAAACAAGAACATAAAAAGTTAATTCAGTTGTTAACTTGCTTATCAATGCGATGATTGATGCGGTTGCGTAATAAGTAGACGCTGTTATTGCATCAATAAATAATAATCGAATCATGGCGCGACCAAACTGCCCGTCAATCAATCAATCAAACACTTTTCCATGAGTCGCAATATATTTTCCCAGCTGTAAACAGATATTAACGTCAGGGTGTTTACCCCATCGATAGACCGACTCGTGTCTCAAGTTACAAAGGTCGGCACAGCTCAAGACTCAACTCATTTCAGATCAACCGCAGGGCCAGCAAAATTTACGCATGCTTTGCCTTGAACTTGATTGTTCAACTTGTCAACAAGCTTTGTCTAGATTTGGATATTCGAAATTCAAATCGAGCCACTCTTAAACATTATCTATGTATATCATATTTGACGCAAATAACATTCCATTTAACAACTTGCATCTTATTATAATTTCGCTATGTATTCACTGTCTTCTTGTTTTGCTTGTCTTTGTTTACTCATTGAATAATCAAATCTATCCACTTAAATGCAAATAATTTCTTCTTTTTTTGGTAAAAGGTGCTGAACCACCAACCTTATCGAAGGAAACTTGACGTTGGTACATTTTTTCCCAAACAGAAGTTCCGAAAAAAGTTGTTTAAGACAGTGCAAGCGATGCGGGCAGCACACGATTTAAAACTGACTTGATTTTACTGCTGTGCGCCGACTTATAAAGACTCTGGCAGCAGCACGCTAATCTTTGAGACAATACAATTAAAAGTTTTTAATAACAACACAACACAACCAAAGTGAGAACTGAAATCAGAGAACAGTGGGCCATCAAGCGGGTGAGCGCACGCGATCGAACAGCATCCACACTGTGGATCGGGGGTTATCAGCTCGTATACTTGATAGGCTCACTCACTTCATAGGCGGCACACTGAGCCTAACACACTCCAGATCTATAAATATGTATGGTTCGCATAGATTATGGATTACGGCCTTATCGACAACAAGCGCTGCTTGTGGTCCATGTTGGATAGTTTTGTTTTTTGCACAAATATATACAGAATCAAAATAGCGCCGAAATAATCAAAATTCTAATGACAAGTTCTAACCAAACGAGTTCAACGGCATTTCTGGCCAATTATTCCAAGTAAATAAACTTTAAAATGTAGCATGTGTTGCCCGGGAGCTTTCTAAAACTCGACTTGAGAAAAAACCGTTCTGCAACCTGTCTTAAGTTTTCAGCAAGTATCACGAAGTTTTTGTCTTTTGCGCCGCTTTTGCTTATCAACTAGCCCCGCTGACGAGCCCAACTGACAACCGGCCCAGCGGCCAACCGGACGACCTGACAAGTGTGCGAAATCAGCATTCATTCAATCTCACTCTCAATCATCGAGGCCGCTCTACACAATCCACATGCACGCGTGGAGCTCGCACGCTTTGTGGAACGTATGTTTAGACGAGCTTGTTTTCTTGGATGCACTCATTGTGTCAGATTATTGAGGGCTCTCTAGACTCTCTCCTAAGATACAATATACTAGTATGATAGGGTCAGCAGAGATGGCTCTTTTGTGCGTGGTCATTGCGTCTTGGAAACTATTCAAAACTGATGCAATATGCAGAGTGTCTTTCAGCAGCCGAATTCTTCTACTATCAGTTCAGCGGCTCTGGGAAATTCCAAATAAATAGCTTAACGTTCGAAAAGTGCAGAGTTCTTAAGGTTCCCAATAAATTAAAAACTCTCATCAGATTATGGACCGAATTCTGCTACTATCAAACAGTAATTCAAGGAAATATCATATAAATAGCGCAAGGTCGCAAAGGTGCAGAGCTCTCGACATTCCAAATCAGTTTGAAACTCTCTCCCATCCCAATAAAAGCCTCATTAATTATTTAGATATGTATTTATTTAAATTACGCATTAAATATATCCAAAAATATTCGTAAAATGTCTATCAAAAATGCATGTCGCTTTATAAAATTGTATGAATTACATTAGAAATTATTATAGTGACGCCAGAGCGAGGTGAGCAGGCCGCGCTTGGGCTGCGTTTGTGGATTCGCTTGTGGGCGCACGTTCTTCAGAGTGCAGCCCACGGGCAGGTTGACCTACACAGATACAGATACAGATGGAAAGAGAGAGATAGAAATAAATAGTCACAGATACAATTAGATTAAGGCCCTAAGCGGCTTGCTGGCAGTTGCGGGTTAACGTCCAACCTTCGCACGGTTGCTCGTTTTTCAGTTAGTAGCATTGGCATTAGAAGCGGTCTTGGAGAGATGCAGGGACAGGCAGAGGCAGATGCAGAGGCAACAATAATTGCTGCTTCTCTTCCCAACTGTAGTTGAAGCGAAGTTGCCGCTTGGGCCAAGCGTAACTTACGGATTGATGGGAGGTCACTTTAACCGGATCCTTATCGGGACACACCACGTAGGACTCGTGCCCGGCGAAGAGGCTACTACGCGTTTGTTGGCCAACATCTGGGAATGCAACCTCTGAAAGTGCTGCTAAGGGTTTAGCTACAGCAGCTGGAAATTAAATAGATATGAAATCAAAGTCAAAACATAAGAAATATTTCTCACTTACGTTTGACATGAATCTGAAAACTGCAGGTTAACTTCAATCCATCCGTAGTAGTTGCTACATAGTTGACAGTATGGTGTCCCAAGCCAAATAGAGCCCCAGGGAACTGATTACAAAAGTAGGAAAAATTAAGGCTTTTCCACATCAATGTATAAATTCAATTCATGCTATGCTTACCGACGACTTGTAGATCTTGAGTAGTTTTCCCTCAAATCGTGGCTCTTGCCAGAGCACTGAGCGCAGATTTTGATTCTCCTTCAAATGAACTGCAAAGGAGTCTGGACAAAAAGTGGACCCAGAGGCGCCCAGATCTACGCGTGTGTTCTCAGAGCCGTCATTTCTTGAAAGTGTTTCCTCAGCAACTGTGGCCAGGGGCAGGCGAGCTGGTCTCTGCTCAATTAGGTTGTCAAAACGCCTCGCAACTGGTAGACGCGGCCTGTTCTGAAGAGTGAAATCATTGAACTGTGGAAGACGTGCTGGCCTGAGCTGTGTAAAGGGATTGGGCGCTGGTTGATAGTGTTTGACGGTTATAAGGGTCTCACAGGCAACGGTTTGCTGCGTTGCCGGATCGCGTGCTTGGAAGGTGACCTTGTGCTGACCAACTGGCAGGTCACCCTGCAGCTGCTTCGCCCATGCCGGAGAGGCGACTACGTTGCGATAATCCACATTGGTTGCCGGCCGTTGAAGAGTCACATGTGTCGTGCTCTGTCGCGGATCAAGCAGAATTGCGACGCTCTCTGGGCACGTAATAAATGGTCTAACACTTTGCGATTGACGTTGCACTGCAGTTCTAGTGCGGAAGGGGGTTTGCTGTTGGCGCTGTAGCAGGGATTGCCATGGCGTCTGTGCCTGTCCAATGAATTGATTGTCAAAGATCGGCTTGCACTCCAGCACGTTGCCCAGAGTCCAGTCCTTCATGCAGACGTTAAACGCTCCACCGATTGGCATGAAGCCCATGTTGCATCGCAAGTTGCAAATGGTGCCAAAGGTTGAGGCACCTTGGGTACAGCTTGGCGGCGAAATGACGCCGTTGCGTGGCACTGGTAGAGCAGCACAAGCAGAGCCCCGGCCAGGAACAGAGGATGAGGGACCCGAGTTCCAAAGTCTGGGTCGGGAAACTCCTGTAAATAATACACGATTAAGTAAAATGAAAGACAAAAGAAGGCAGTCCAGATACTTACGCACACACTTGTTCGCTTGCCCATCCCATATGCCAGATACGCCACAGGTCCTGGTTTCTGGGCCAATCAGCCGGAAGCCGGCCTTGCAACTCACCTTGCAACGCGAGGTGTAGAAGAGCTCACTCTTCTTGCGATACCTGTTGCAGTGTGCATAGCCATTCTTCGGCGCTTGGTACTTCACGCATTGATCTCTAGGTTGCAGAAGGGACACCTCCGGCCTTCTTGGCACAATGGTAACCAATGGCGGCTGTGGCTGGGGTAGCTGCGATGGAGGCAGCGGTGCTGGAGGAGGCAGTGGTGCCAGAGGTTTAGTTGGTGTCAGGGGCTTATGTGGTGGCAAGGTCGGCAGCTCAATGCAGGTGTATCCGTCGAAGGACAGAGTCATTCCCGAAGCACATGCGCACTTGAAGCTGCCAGGGTCGTTCAAACATCTTTCCTGGCAGCCACCGTTGTCTTCGGCACACTCGTCGATGTCCTCGCAGTCGCGTGAGTTGGCACCAACGGTGTAGCCTTTGGGGCAGGAGCACTTGTACGAGCCCTGACTATTCTCGCAGTGATGCGAGCAGCCTCCGTTGTTGACCTGGCACTCATCAATGTCCACACAGGTGCCGTCAACACCAAGCAGGAAGCCCAGGCCACATTCGATGGGTTCGCAGCCCTGATCCGTCTTCTGGGTGCCTGGCGGGCAACCCACCAACGCTGGCAAGCAGCTGCGTCCGTCTTCCTGGAGGCGATAGCCCACAGGGCAGCCGCACTCATAGCTACCTGGCTTATTGATGCACTCATGCGTGCAGCCACCGGCAAGGAGGCCAGCACACTCATCCACATCCTGGCAGCTGCGCCCATCGGCTGTCAGTTCGTAGCCCCTGTCACAGGCGCAGCTATGCGAACCTAAAAGATTAATGCAAATTTGACTGCAATTGCCGAAATCCTGAGCACACTCGTCAATGTCCAAGCAGCCAAAGCCGTCGGGTGCCAGGTCGAAGCCCCCCTTGCAGGCACAGGCGAAGCCGCCTGGCTGATTCAAGCAAAGCTGCGCACAATTCCCATTCCCCAGCTGGCACTCGTCATGATCCCGACAGTTGCGCCCGTCCACATCCAAGGTGAATCCCAGTGGACAAGCGCACTGATGGCTACCCGGCAGATTGATGCAGAAATGGGAGCAGTTGCCATTGGACATTGAGCACTCGTCGATATCCAAGCAAGCAGATGGAGTTGAAGATGAGAGGGAAGATGATGATGATGATAATAATGATGATGATGATGCAGATGAACCCAAAGCGTAGCCCCGCTCGCAGATGCACGTATATGAGCCGTTGAGATTCTCGCAGAGCAGCTGCGGATCACAGCTGTGTGTGTTGGTGGCGCACTCGTCTATGTCAAAGCAGTAGCCGTCGAGGCCCTGCAGCTCCAGTGGCTCGAAGCCGGGCGAGCAGAGACACTCATACGAACCTGGCAGATTCTGGCAAAGCTGCTGGCAACCTCCGTTCTTCACCCGACACTCGTCCACGTCGGAGCAGCTCTTGTTGTCGGCGTCGAGGATAAATCCCTTGCTGCAGGTGCAGGCGCCGGAGTCGGCACTGAGGCAGAGCTGCTCGCAGCCATTATTGTTGATGGCGCAGGGATCGGGGGCAACGCAAGTGTACTCCTCAGACTCCTGCAGCGACATGCCACGCGGACAGAGGCACTGGTAGCCTCCAGCCGTGTTGAAGCAGTCGTGCGAGCACTTGTGGGTGCCAGCAGCGCATTCATCGATGTCTTGGCAGCTATAGACCTCGCTGCTGTAGCCCAGTGGGCAGACGCACCTGAAGGTGCTGTTGTCCTCGCTGTCCACGCAAGTTCCTGGGCGGCAACGTTCGTGTCCTTGCTCCCTACTGCAGACGCTCTCGACTACCTCACAGCTGTGCAGATCCTGGCCGAGCAGGTAGCCCTCCGGGCAGACGCACTCGTAGCGACCTTTGGGCAGATCTTTGCATTGGTGGTCGCAACGTGTGCGGTTCAGCAACGGGTTGTCCAGATCCGCGCAGCTGTCGGGTGCGCAACTAGTCTGATCATCGAGCAGATGATGGCCCGTATGGCACGAGCAACGGTACGAGCCAATCGTGTTCTCACACTTCTGCTGGCACACACGGTGTGGCACATGGTCTGCGTTGTTCCCGTTCTCCACAACCATTAGACATTCATTAATGTCTTGGCATTCACTGCCGTCCTCTGAGATGGCAAACCCAGCATTGCAAGTAGGCTGCACAGGCTTAGCTGGTTCAATGGGCGCAATGGGCTCAATGGGCTCAACGGGCTCAGAGGGCTCTACGGACTCTACCGTCTCCTCCTGAGGAACTACTTCGATCTTGTTGTCTTCCGAATCGGTCTCAGCAGCCTCCTCCTTAGTGTTCAAAGTGGCGATACAGCGATAAGATCCAATCGTATTCTCGCAGCCATTGGCGCACTCACTTGCCACTTCAGGCTGTGCGCACTCGTCCACATCTATAAGATATATATATATATATAATGTATATAAGTTGTATACATTGACGACATTGTGCGACTCACCCACGCAGGTCGTGCCAGTGGCTCCGTCTATTTGAAAGCCTTTTTCACAGGCGCATTCAAAGCCTCCGAGCAAATTATTGCAGATCTGTGAACAGCCGCCGTTGGATTCCAGGCATTCATTGATATCTAAAAAGTATTATCAAAACGAGTTGAGTAAATTATTTGCAATACGTAACTTGGACTCACCATGACAACTGGCATAGTCCTGGGGATCCAGAGCGTAGCCGTCGTTGCAGCTGCACCTAAGTCGTGGGTTATTCTCGCCGGGAAACAGTAGCCGCTCGCACTTTTGCGAGCATCCACCGCGATCCTCACCGCAGCTTTCGTCCAGCAGACGTGGCGAATAAGGATCCTTTGTGGGAGCAACAACAATGTTTATATCAGTGGCAACTTCCGTCTGACTCTCGACATTTGGCTCTGGTTGTTTTTCTGAATGCAGCTCAGGTTGCAGTTCAGGCTGCTGCTCAGGTTGCAGTTCAGGCTGCTGCTCAGGTTGTTGCTCAGGCTGCTGCTCAGGCTGTTTCTCCGGCTCCCATTCTGGCTGTTGCTCTGGCTGCTGCTCTGGCTGCTGCTCTGGTTGCAGCTCTGGTTGCATCTCTGGTTGCTGCTCAGGTTGCTGCACCTCAGGTTGGTGGACCTCAGATTGCTGATCAGGCTGTAGCTCAGCCTGCTGTTCAGGCTCCAGTTCAGGCTCCACTTCAGGCTGCAGTTCAGGCTGCTGCTCTGGCTGCTGCTCTGGCTGCAGTTCAGGCTGCTGCTCAGGAGGCGGTGGCGGTGGTGCCACTGGATGAGTAGTAACTGTAGCGTCGGGTGATTCTGATTCATCATCATAGATATTATCTGGATCATAGTCTTCATAAGATTCATCCTGGTCGACGTCTTCGTCATCGTCAGCGTCATCGGACTTGTTGAAGTTTGGCAAACATGTTGGTACCTCCACTCCGACCCACTGTTTGTTGCTACAGAAGAGCGCATCCACCTGATCTCGTTCGAAATGATAATTCTCGTTACAGGAGTAGTAAGCTACCAAGAAGGTCCTGTCCCCGCGTTGACGCCTCTCGTACTTAGAGACAGCACCGTGATTGATTTGGGGAGCCTCCACCTTGGCTTGAATGCAGCTAACGTCAAGCGTCTGAACTAGTTTATTGTCCACACGTGGCTCGTCAGGAATAGCTTGTACTTTCTTCTTGCGTTCTGAAAATACAATCGGTTCAACATTTTCAGTGCAAGCTATTTAGGAGCCTTTAATCTAAGGACTCTTGAACAGACTTACCTTTGGCCTTGACACAAGTGGGCGGCTCACCCTGCCATTCTTCGGTGTTCACATTGCAGACCAGCTCCGTAGGTCCCTTTAGGGCATAGCCGGGCGCACAACTGTAGATTGCCGTATTAGTTTTGTTTTCGAGGTCTGTGATCAGCTCAGCCTTGGCATGATCCACTGGAGGAGGCGTCCGGCAGTCCTCATACACGGCATTTGTCACTGCAAAGCGTAAGCCTGTTAATCTCTAGAACAACTACTTATAAATACTACACACACGTATATACTATAATTTAAATCCCACTAAAAAATCCAAAATCTACAAAAGAGCTTTCAAATCTTTGCTAAAATAATTTTCAGTGTCGTTATGTTTATTTTCGTCTTTACGGAAATTTACGATCACTATTTATGTTTCTAGTTTGTTTGCCGGCCGGTAATTAAGTGGACTATTCGTAGGGCGCGAGGGGCCACTCATAATACTAAAGAGACAATCTGACAATGATTCATAGAACTCATGTGTGGGAGACGCACATGTGATGTCGAATGCCCAATACTCTTCTCATCCCGTTCAAGTAGATGCTGGAACTCATTCATCTTCATTGATACAAAATCAGAATACCCTCTTAGAAAGTGTATACTGAAAAAGTCGTAAAAGCGTTCTATCTCTGCTAAATGGGCAATTTGATTTTATGAAAAATTGCTCGTTTGCCACTTTGATAAATGATAGTCCCTAATAAAAATATTCGGACACATTAAACATTAAGACCACATGGAAAATAATCTACGGAAAGTTATTTTCATTGTTCTGGAAAAGTATCTGCAGGTTTTGCTGTAGATCTTTGATCTTCATGAAGAATAAGCGTGCCATATTTATGATTTACATTCGAGTTTCCCAACTCGATTTTCACTTCCGCCACCCACTCACCTCCGGAAAATGCTATGCAGCTCAGCACACATAAAAGAAAATGTGCTGGCAGCATTTTGATGCTTCTGGGAAGTGTTTACTCGATCGAAACAATTGTCTTCACACCTTTTTCGAGATTTGCCTTGTTATAAATATCAAGACATTTATTAATTTCACTTTTCAGAACATTCTGTAGTCGAGCAGGCTGAAAATATAGGTGTATATGAGAAGACAGGCTGGTATAAAAATCCATTAGGATTAAGGCGGCTTTATAAATAGCACATTACACATCTGCACACACACACGCACAACACTTCTTGAACACTCATTTCTCTTATATTTATTTATAAAGGAAACTTTCTTGGACATTTGTCAACATGGTACAAGAATCACTCCACACTGCGCACTTCAAATTTATGAAAACCATTAATCATTGCGCGCGACTTTTCCAAGAAGATCGAGCGATTCAATAAAGAATAGATATATATTTGTATATGTATGATACATATATGTCTAAATTCAAGGATGGCCACTGCCATCGACCATCTCTTCGCAGAGAAAACGTACCGTTCCCGACGAGCGCCAAGGTAAGACTGACGCCTCGAGAAGGGAGCATGATTTTTGTCTCCAAAGATATATATGCTGATCTTTAATGTCTATCATAAAGCAAATTAGCGCGAGAGACGCACACAAGTGCTGCCGTCTGAGGAAGAACAGAGACGACCTATTTTTAATACGCGCACCCATGCCTCATGATCATTATCATTATCATCATCAGCTTCCACATCTCGATGATGATGATGAAAGTGCGTGAGAAATTGTACGTGGTGCCGGTGCCAAGGAGCGTGTCAAAGTATCTTGCATTGAACTTGATAGAATGCGGAAAATGCTCTCAAAGAAGGCCTCTATTACGAGAGAATTCCGCCTCCATCCCATTATATTTTAGCTGTCAAAATTACTTGTTACCCTATGGACATGTTATAAACGATGTTAACAATATTCCAAAGTATCAAAGTATTTATTACATAAAACCCGCTCAATCAAATGAACCGCTTGCGATTTCTATTTGGTCACACATTGTATGTCTTATAAGACATTTATACACACACATATGTGCATATTATATATACCCTATAGACGCGATCAGCTAAATTGTTTTTAATTAAAACTAAATACGTTCTCGAATGGGAACAAAAAGTAGCGTAGGTGTGGTAAACGCGCGACTCGCGACTCTCGAGTCTTCTACTTATTTGGCTTGCCTCAAACATGTTTTGTTTGTGTATTTCTGTATTTGTTATTTGTTATTATTGTTGTTACTTTTATATTTTGTTGTTAAGTAGCTAACAAAGAGTTGATGCGACCTATATAGGCGAAGCATTAGCCCAGGCCCCCAACTGAATAAGATACCCAGCCCAGCCCAGCATAAAATCAAAAGAAATTCCAACTATAAGCTACGCCATGTCGTAAATTAATTAAATTAAATTAAAAAGTAATTCAAGAGACAAAGCAGAGACAGGCATGCCCTTATTTAGACTTTAAATTATACGCAAATGACCAACAAGCGACACTCCCATGCTCGGCCTGAGGGGAACAGGGTATACAGAACATTAAATTAAACGATGCTGGCAAATTGATTGACAAATTGATTGTTTCGGCTACAAACAATAAAATGTTTTAAGGCTACGCGCTGAATGAACCGGGTGTAATGATTGACCCATTGACTGACGTTGCCTTAGAAGCCGCGCGGCAGCCGCACACTTGAAAGTGCGCGCGTTTAAAACCGCGCGCAAAACGCGTTTCTCTTTAGTTTCACTGTGGGAGTACAACTTTTTATTTGTTTACATATATTGCGATGGGGTTTTTACATATTTCACTTGCTGACCATTATGGCTCGCTGTCAGATGTATCTACCAACAGTGTGCGCAGCTTTTGCCGTGTAAATGTATGTGTATTTGTATCTGTATCTGAGTATGTAATGTGTAGGCTCATGTTCGTCGATGTTGTTTATTGCTCTATTTACATTTTGACTTTACCTAAGTTGGCATATGCGGAAATGGCCCAAGGGCGTTCTCTCTACACTGGTTTGTACTTGTCTGGGGTTAGCCACTGACCCTAGCTTGTTTAGGTCAATTTATGTTGACATTTAAATCCATTTTCCAGGTTGAGTGAACTGCAGAAGGAGAGAGAGGGGGCAAGGCACAGCACTGGGATTGTGTTGGGTTTTAATAAATTAAACTTTTATTTTATTTAACAATAAATGGTTTCGTTAATTACAAAAAAGTCCAATCGAATTCCTACTTTAATTAAGCGCTTGTGAAAGTAGTCTTAAATTAAGGATGTGTAAACAAATTTCGTTTCAAGTGCCTCCAACAGAAAACTCAAACTAAGAACTGTGTGTCGGTATGTGTCTGTGTGAGTGTGTGTGTGTGTGTGTTAGTTCTTAATGCTCAGATACGATGGTCCCACTTGACGAACGTAGACACTGCGCTCGTTGGTCAGATACGGTGGGCAGCGCACGGTGAGGATGCCGTCTGAGGAGAGCTCAGATCGCACATCGTTGGGGTAGTAGCCACGTGGCAGGACGAAGCGCTTGACAATGTGGCGACCCACGAAGCTGTCGCCGTCGCGCCGCTTCTCGTGCTTGGCCTCCACGACGACAGTGTCTCCGGTGGTCTTGACTGTGATCTCGTAGGGCTTGAACTGATGCACGTCCACGTTGGCCTCGAAGCCATCCTTGCCCACAATGACGCGACTGAGATCGGGCGCAGATCCGACGCGCGAGAGACGCTTCCAGTAGGGCAGATCCCAGTCAGCAGCCAGATCCCAGTCCCGCCACAAGCGACGACGGTAATCCCAGAGATCCCAATCCGTATTGTTTGTAGCTGGTACGAGAGCCATCTCAAGTCTGTGTGTTAAGTTCTCTCTTCGGCAGGACGCAGCAATGCGTTACGAATTTCGCGATTCCGTTTTCCGTTTTCTCGTTTCGATTCGCCGCGTTCTCTAAACGTCCGCACGCGATTTTTGCGCTGAGTGAATTAAGCTCGGCACAGACCCGACCGCCACCTTTTATAGAGCGAGAGCAGCGAGCTGCCAGTGGGCCAACCCCAGCAATGACAACTGTGACGTAAGAGAAGCAGCAGCCCCAGCAGCTCCAGCCTCAGCAGCCAGAAGCGGGCTGTTGTTTATCTTGAGATTGTTTTCGAATCGAGAGGCTGGAGGCGCTGTCGGTGGGCTGTGCTGTGGGCTGTCGCCTCAATGGCATTTCCTAAGATTAGATACTTCCATAAACTAGCTAAGATCTCTTCTGGGCTCGCTCTCTCTCTCTCTTCGATCAGCTGTGCCCATCCTCAAGTCAAGACGCAGAGTTCATTCTCCCATAACGCAACATTTCGAGCTTAATTACGCAACATTTCCGCCGTCTCTGCATATGTATATATATATATATATATATATATATATATATGTCTGTGTGTGTAAGCTGAACTAAGTCGAGCTAAATTAAAAATTTCTTTAGCGGAAATCCGAAAACAAAACATCGCATAATTCTTTTCACTTTTTTACCGAATTCGGCATTGCCTGTTTATGCGCGTTTTTCATTTTCAATTAGCTGGCTACAGATACAGATACTCATAGGCAGATACAGATACAAAATCAACAGCATGTTGGGCATCATGTTGTACGCCTTGCACATGGATTGAAACATTTGTAGCGCTGGTTGTCATAACAAAAGGCAATTTGTTTGTCTGCTAAACGGCTTTTCGGCTATTGATTTGCACCAGAAGATTAGCGACAACAACAACAACAACAACTAGAGTGATAGGCATCGGCATCGCGAACACAGCAGCATTTATCGGCTGACCTGCTCCGCCTCCTCCTTTCACCCCTCTGGCCTACTGGCCCACCCCCTGCGGCAGCTCCATGGTGACAAATGGTTTGGGGTCGCATCTCTATGTGTGCGACCCAACCCGTTTATAATTGTATTTTATGCTTTGCACATTCGCGTGAGTATCAGATAGAGATTATATTGGCATGCCCTGTTACAGCATGTTCTCTGTATATAGTATTTGTACAACGTAGTATTGTATACTATATACAGAAGAAGAGCAGCATCTATCCACGTTGCTCTACACAACACTGGCAATTATAATAAGGTAAAGTGAAATATAAAACTTGCAACAGTTTCTAATCTCCTACATGTTATTCTAAAGTTTTCGACTGATTTTATGACTAACCTAGAATCAAATGCGCACCGAGGGAGCGAAATTTATCGGAATTTACTCAATTTGGAGAGTAATGTTTGTGCGCTTGACACCCATTTGGGATCCCTCGCGCAAAGAAAATAATCAAAATATAATTTATGCAGGCAGCCAGAGAATCGGGGACTAATTTTAAAAGCAGAACTATAAATACACTTCGAACACACGTCTCTTTATAGATCGCTGAAGCATTGAAACTTGCGCGCATGTTGAGCAGTGTAAACGAGAAATGCGCGCGCAAAATCTCGTTTGGAAATCAATGAAGTGCCGCAACAACAACAGCAACAACAATACAGTAGTGACAATAAGGCAGTGTAATTGTAGCTAAACAATCTTATAGAATCACAAAGCAATCGACTAATTTGTTTTACATTATGGCAAAATTGAATCAATTGCGAAGCAAACGACCCCAGCGATCAGTTCCAAAGGGTGTGGGTCGCACTCAGGAACTTTCTCTGGGCCTGCTGCTTACACAAGATGATCCGATGCATTTGACGAATGCATCCATTCAATTCATTCGCTTTCTACGGGGCTGGGGCTGGGTCTGAACTGATTTGCATGCAGCCTCCCACCATATGGCAATCTTGGTTAGGCAATTTAAGGGAACTGCAGCTGTCGACAAATCTTGCTGAGTTGTGGGTGGTGGTAACTAAGGGAAGGAGAGCAGAGAGGCGGAGAGTAGTTTTGGGCTGCTGAGTACACCCCACAGATCACATGTCGCTTGTTTATGGCTGCCAATGTTAGCTCATTTGCTCGCCACAAATTTGTCATGCAGGCAACGGGCAGTGGGCCAACTGCCTCTGGCAACAACTCACCTCAGCTATGACTCCTCCTCTTCCTCCTCTTCCTGCTCCTCCTCCTCCTGTGTCCCCCAAGCCACAGTCATCTTCAGCATTCCCTGCGATTCATTCGATTGGCGCAACATTCAACGTTCGTCGTTTGATTTTATGAGGCCGCGCGTTGACAACACCTCCGCAAAGTTTATTGAGCTAATAAAAAGCATAATCATATCCGACATGTGAGTTCTCGGCACACAACACGCAGTTAGCAAAACAAATACAAATGCACCTTGTGCTCTATGCTAAATGCTTATGAAATGTTAATCCCTGCGGCATGTTCTGTGTGGGCCCAAAGGGCCCCATCGGCCTAAGGTGTTGAGCGTTTTCAAAACATTCGCATAAAGCCATTAAAAGTTTAACATGATTTCGAGTAACTGCAGAGAAGTGGACAGATACAATCTCGTAGTAAATAAACGTGCTTTAAATACTATATGCTTGAGTGAAATTGAGGTGAATCCGCGGCATTTTAACAAAATGCAATCCCAAATAACATCAAATTATAACATGTGAAATAAGCAAACAGTGTTGTCAAATCAGCTTTTTTCCGCAAAATCGCAATGATTCAATGATTTTACTTCATTTCCGAGAGCTGCCTAAAAGTAGACTGCAATATTTGTAAATGGGCGTTTTACAAACAACAAAATTTCGTATTGAAATTTATTAAAAAAAACATTGTTTTTCATTCGAACTGAAGTGGATAACCACGACACGGTCCCTTGTTTTTGTATTAGCTAATAACAAACCGTGAATTGCAAATATTAAGCCGAAATTGTGTCAACTAATTACGACAAATCAATACGCTATACATATGTATATTCAAAAGGCAAATGAAGTAAGTCGCTGGTTGTGTTGGGTGTCCCTACAAATTGCAGTGAACTAACTCACCAAGGCAGTCAGTCAGTCAGTCGACAAGCCGCAAAAGGGCAACTCTTCTGCGGTGCAGGTGAACTGAGGCGAACCGCGTCATTGCCTGCCTCTGCAATGCGGCGTCCAAGTCGAAGACAGGCATGCAGGCAGGCAAGCAGGCAGTCCCAGTGCAACTTAAACTGTAATTGGCCGTGCGAGTGAGCACAGCACCTCCGCCTACCCTGCCTACCCCAGCCCGGTAAGCCTTTCTCCAGTAAAATGAGCACAAAGGAGTGCAGACCACAGCACGTAGAAAGTTTCGATTGAAAGTGGGAAGACAAGGAAAACACAAAATGAGAGCTGCATTTCCTTTGTCCATTGCAAGGCCCATTTCCCTATACACCCCCCGTTGCCCTTCCCGGCACGACGACTGCACTTGTTTGCTCACGAAAGAAACAAAGATGTATTTATAGCGGGCGACAAAAGAGGGAGGGGGGGTCAGGAGAGGGCGCCCTATTAGTCTATTTCGGGGCTGTGCTATTGAACCCAATGCAGAAGCGAAAGTCGCTGCTCAGGTGCCTCAAACGGCAAATGGGCCCGGCCTTTGATGCGGCTTTTTGGGTCACTTCTGGGGGAGGGGGAGACGCAGGGAGGGAGGCAGGGAATAGTGGGAGGGTAGCAGTCACTGCGGCTCATTTGAAATTCCAAAAAGTGACGTCGCATCCTTGGCATATCCGCAGCATATGCATGCGAAGGCAGCGGACAGCAGTATAGGGGGACAAGGGCACAGGGGGACAGGAGGACAAGAGGACAGCGGAAGGACGTGTCACGACGCTGTCGTCCCATTCGCCAAAGGTCACAATTTTTAAATATTTCCGTGTTTTCTTTGCGCTCTTGCTCTTGAAATTTTTGAGCTGACACTTTTGGAAAATTAATGCAAGTGTCAAGTTTCGGTTTCGCAACTTGAAGGACACTGTACACTGTCGAAAAGGCCTTGTCCGGCCGCCCAAGGCAACTGCAATTTCCGGGCAACAAATCTGTGGAAGAAAGAATAGATAGATAGAAAGATAGGGGGTAGAGAGAGAGATCCGCACGTCGTTTTGTTACACATTCATTTATTGAATAAAGTTCAAGTTAAATATGTATTCGATACGACTAGCTGAGAGTTTTAACTTTAAAGTTCCAACTTTACTTTGTATTTGGAGTTTGAGTTTAATTTCGTTATATTTCATGATATGCGTTGCGTTCTAAAGTATGAGTTACAAGTTTGTCGAGTGCCTAGAAGAGATGATACATTGCGTGTCTATCGATATCGATAACAATATTGAACAGTTTATGTTTTCATAGATCGTATTTCTCTGTCTACTTTGTCATGTTTGGGAGAGAGTTCTTAAGTTAGCTTGTTAATTATTCCATTATGATTGACATCGAGTAACGTCTAGCAGTAATTCGAGTTGAGTATATGTTCTTGTTCTTCTTCTTTTTCTTGTTCTTCTTCTTGTAATGCAAATATCTTATAAAGCTAAGTGTTCTCTAGAAGGCCCCTAAACATCGGGGGAGCCTTTCATGTATTTTGTATGCAGCATACATATGTATTCGAGTGTGGTATATTATGTAGTTATCTAGATCATTCTATAAACTCTGAAAGTGCAAACAGTGTGGCTACTATATAAATGTATTTTCTTTTGTAAATATAAAATTCTCTTTAGTGTTTGTCTTTTTCAACATTTAGAATACATTTGGAACACGGAATCGTTATGTGCTCGTTGATGTTGTTAGATCAATCAAATCCATAATTTCAAATAGAGCAAGGTCCTTAAATGCCCTTAGTCCTTCTGCGTCTGCTGCTAAAACATGTTTCACTTTTCATAACCCCAAAAAAAGCAGAAACAGAAACTAAACTCTTCGCTTTGCAACACCCGCCGACATTGTCGAAACTTTCTGCAATTTTTGTTAGTTTTCCACTCGCTTTTTCTGCTCAAAATAAAGAGAGAAACTTTCAGCGTATGTGCGTGTGTGTGTGTTGAATAGTTGCTTTAAACGGTTCCTTGTGTGCCTTAAAGTTTGTATAATACGAATACGAATGCGAATACGAATGTATATATATTGGTATATAAATAGTATTCTGTTTGCTCGGTATCAAAAAATTCGTATAAAAACGTTTGCTTAACAAATCTTCGGTATTTTGAAGTCGGTATAAATCTGGCATTAAAAATTGTGTGTGTTATCGATTAATTCGATTATTCATAATTCCAAAAAACAATTTCGGTGTGAATTCTTTTAGCAGTTGCTTAAGCGGCCACTTTTCATATTGTATTTGAGTTTGTAATTCGTTATTTGTATTTCAATTCGTATTTGGATTTGGATTTCGATTTGGATCTAGATCTGAATCTGAATCTGGATTTGTTGGCCGGGCGCTCGGGTTGCCAGGCCATGCCAAAAACTAATGCTAATTTACGTGAGTCGCGTGTGCCACGCCCCCTGCTCCCCCGCCTAGTAGGTAATGCGTCCCAGGCGAGTCACAGGCAGCGTCGTGGGCTCCGAGCTGGGCAGCTCGCCGCAGCGCTGCAGCCAGCCCCAGGCCTGGCCGCAGAGCACACCGACCCGGGCCAACATTCAGAAGCAGTTGCTGCGCCGCTTCGACGTCGCGGTCGACGTCGACGTAGCCAAGGAGGCGGTGGTTGCTGCCGTTGTAGGTGCTGTTGTTGGTGTCGTCAGTGTCGTTGTCAGCGTGGTTGTCGTTGCCGGCAGCAACGCGGCCGCGTTCTATGTCTTCTTGTGGCACTTTGGCACCCGCGACTTCTTGACCAGGAAGCACGTGAGAAACTCAATGGGCGACGGCACCTTATGCAGACTCTCCTCCGAGTTGGAGCTGGAGGAGCACGACGGATGACTGTGCTCGGCCCGCGCATTGCTGCACTTGCTGCCAGAGCCGTCCATCTCGAGGGCATGGCGATAGTAGTTCTTGCAGCACTTCTTCGACAGATTATACATGCGCACGGTGCGATCGATGTTCTCGTCATCCTCCTCCTCGCCGGCCTTCAGGTTCAATCCCATGCCGCCCACGCCCACATCGTGTGAGTTCGACTTAACCATGACCATGCTGGCAGTGTGTGCTTGTTGCTGATGCTGATGCTGCTGCTGCTGCTGTTGCTGTTGCTGCAGAGGCTCCTGTGTCTCAAATGGCAGCTGCTGCGGCTCTGCGGGCTCCTCCTGCTCCTCCTCTAGATTGTTCTGCGTGTCGTCGTAGAACTTGTAGCTGCGATAGCGCGCATGTCGCCCCTGCCAGTCGCGTCCGGTCCAGTCGCTGCTGGCAGGCAACGAGAGCTGGATGGTTGGGGTGCGATAGTATTGGCGATGCGGATGGAAGCCCAGACCAAAGTCGTCCATGTAGGACTGCGTGTGGATGTTGTCGAGCTCGTCGGCCACGCTCAGAAGAAATGGCAGCGTCGACATGGTCTCCTTGTAGATTGTGCGTCGTATTTTGTCCCGCAAATAGTCTCAAGAGGTTTTTATTTTCCTTCAGCCCGTTTTCACTTTTCAGTGACAGTTCGCTGCAGTCGCAGTTTGCTGCAAAATGTGCAAGTATCTCTGTATCTGTATCTGTATCTATGCTACACGCACACAGCGATGCACACAACGACAACGACAACACACAGACACGTACACGGACACACTGAACTGCACTTGTTTGCTTTTGCTTTTGCCTTTGCTTTTGTTTTGTGTTGGTTTTGCTTTTACTTTTCGCTTTGCGTTTGCTTTCTGCACTCGGCCGAGGCGCTGGCACTGGCACTGGCTCCGCTCGCAGGACTGCACGGACTCGAAACTGAAACAGAACTGAATTCTGAATCGGAGCGAGGCACGAAATGCACTTGCACTTGCACGACGAAGTGCGATTATGCTGGTTCATCGTCAACATCGTCATAATGACGCCGGAAACTCCTTCGGCTCTCTCCGACTCTCGCTCTTTCTCTCTGTCTCTCTCTCGCTCTCTCTTTCGGCATCTGGTCACGCGCTCGTTGACGAAGTGCAGCGGGAAATCCAAATGAAAACAACCCCAACCCAGCTCCGCCAAGCCCTCACCAGGTTCGTGTAACTACTAAATTTGGGGCTCGTTGCTCGGCTCGGCTTATGTTTTGATTTTGCACGTACAACGCGGCGTATGCGTGTTATTATGGGGGGCGGCATCTGGACTGCCTTGAAATTGTGCCTTCCTTGCTGCGTTTACTGGGATTTTCCACGCGCGTTTTTCGCGCCTTATTGTCATTAGCATTGTATGCTCTGCCTTTCTGCTTCTTCCTCTTTCTCGTTTTGCTCTTCTTCTTCTTTCAGCCAGTTGGCCTCCAGCATAGCAGGCTGCAACGCGTCCCTGGGCTGACTGCGCTGAAGGACAACGACTGTGACTGCGACTGCCACTGCGATGCGGGTGGCTGCGTGTGTGTCTGCGTGTGTGCGTGTCTGTGTGTGTGCCTGTAGGTGTATCTGTATTGGTGTGTTTTCTATCTAAATGCGCAGTAACTCAATTCATAGAAATTGCTGGCAACTGCGTCGCTCTGCACGATATGAAAACTGTTTTATTTGGTTAGCTAATTGGAACGTGAATGCACAAAGATCTTCTACCTGTCGTAATACACACCTGAATCAGTGAGGAAATTGTTTTCTCGGGCTCAAAGTTCATTTGGAAGCAGATTATCTATATCCTGCCTGGGACTACAAAGTGCCTACATTATTCATTGGCAACATCAACTGCATGGTCCGCAAATCCAAGCCAATTGGCTTACTTGGGCCTCACAGTAAGAGGGTCAAGGGGAAGGGGCAAGAGAGAGGGAAAAGGGAGAGCAAGAGACAGACAGAGAGACAGACGAAACAGTCAACGAAACAGGCCGGGCAATTATGCAGAATTGCTTTGCTGTAGGGCACACATCAGCCACAACAACAAAGCCAACAACAAGAACAACTTTCAAAATGAAAACTGCAGCACAGACAAGCAGACACACACACATGGAGACAGACTCATAGGTCCTGCCGTCTGACACTTAAGCCTGCGGTGAGCGCCTGTCTAGCAGAGAGAGAGAAAGAAAGAGAGAGAGGGAAAGAGGAAAGCGGATATAGAATAGGGACAGAGTTGAGGTGCAGAACATAAATCTTTTAACACTCTATATGACACAGTTTCA
Source organism: Zaprionus vittiger (assembly GCA_018904025.1). Taxonomy (NCBI): domain Eukaryota; kingdom Metazoa; phylum Arthropoda; class Insecta; order Diptera; family Drosophilidae; genus Zaprionus; species Zaprionus vittiger. The sequence continues at coordinate 251,680 of JAEIFQ010001142.1, read as the reverse complement.
GAGGACAGCTGGACGACTTAGACACCCTGTCGCCCTGTCGCACGCCCATCAATCTGCCCGATGTCCATGCACCTTGGAGAGGCACTAGACGATGACAGGCTGGCGATAAGCGGCTCTTGAGCTCATGTGACTGCCATTGTTCTTTGAAGGGCCAGAAGCAAACACACAAATACAACCACAGCACACAAAGCCACGAGCAACACGAGCAACAGCACCTACAACCGGTGGAGTAGAGAGCGAGGCTCGTTCGTTTGTTTATTTCGCATACGCCACGATGACCTCATTTGCCTCTCACTGCCTTTTGCTGTCGTTTAATCTATTTAATTGCAGTTTAAGCTCCAACTTGCAGTATAGAACACGCATAAGACGCTCTTCACTCCCCCCCCCCAAGCATGCCACGCCCCACGCCCCACGCCTACAACGATTTATGGCATTGGCAATAGCAAGCATAATACAAATTAGAAATGCATTCCGAATCGCACGTAAACAAACTTATGCCCCGCGTGTCCTTGTGCCAGTTGGCAACAAACTGATTGACTGTCGGACTAACTCACTGACTGACAGTTCGTATCAAATTATCTATAGATCGCACTGCTGGCACTCGCACGCCATCGATGAGGATATTTTGCATGCCGTGCCTCTGAGTTAGATTTGATTGTTGCCATTACACGGAACTCAGTCCGTCTCCCTCTCTGTCTCCTGGCTTCTGTCGTGTGAAATTTCATACATCGTTATATCGAATGGGGTGAGAGGTCGCCTCACCTCACCTCACCTCGCCTTACCTTGCGACGACTCGGCGTAGGCCCAGGACACATGCAATCAATTTGCGGAACACAAGCTGGCAGCATTTTTTATTTTCTCTCTTTGCCTTCGCTATTTACCCGAGATTTGAATTTAATTTTCAGGTCACACCGAAAAGGGGACACAACGGCCGTCCGCCAATGTGTATGTGTGTGTAGGTTTGTTTGTGTTAGCGCAAGAAAGGATGTTCTGGCTCCGCTGGTGCTGTTGCAGGGTGCCTGTGCTTTGCGCTAGTATTCGTAGTCAAGTGGAAAGCGAGGCATAAAAAATGCAATAAATATTTAAATTGCGATATCAGCGAACTGCACGCAAATAAGAAACTGGGTTCAGGGCCCTTCAAAAACTAGGCTAAAGCCGGATAATTCTACAAAATAATTAACACAAACGTTTCTAGTCGTTTGCGATGTAAACAGCTTAGGCGTAAGGAGCATAAAGCCCTCGGCGACATGCAGAAGGCGACACAATTACAAATTCCCTTTCAGAAGTATTATTAATTCACATCTAGATTTTTAACGCTCATAACTTTGTCTAGAATTATCTGAATTTCGTCGGAGTTGACATTATGTTAATGAATCGTTCTTTGCTTTAAAGGTTTTTTATTTTAACTTTGTTTATTACACTCACCCTCTACTAGAGCCTTCCCTTGCACCCTGTTCTGTGTTCCAGTTGGTGATCATTTGGGATACCTCTTGAAGGACAGGTCTTCTCTTTGGTGGTCTTTGGTGATGGCAGACTCGTCTGCTTAATTGGGGGTTCACCTCCAGTGCCATCCTGCCAATGCTGACAGGCGCTTTCTGAGAGTGTGTCCAATTCACTTGCATTTTCTAAGTATTATTTAAAAACAAATCGAAATTTCTAGATATTTCTCAATTTCAGTAAATGTTATTTCGGTTTTAAATAGCTTAGTTTGATTTGCATTTGCTGAATATTTAAATCCTCTACATATTCGCAATACAACAACAACAACAACAACAACACTGAACTGAATGCGATTCATATTAACGAGAACAACAACAAACAGAGTTGTAAGCTGACAACAACAATAATACAGTCAACGTAGTCAACAACAACAATCGTGTCAAGTTCAGCAAAAGCTTCACCCGCTGCTTTTACAGTTGTTGTTATTGTTGTTTTCCATTTTTCATACATATAAAAATCGTGGCACGCACAAAAACCTGTTAATGCGTTTGCTTTTTGTTGTTGTTTTGGTTTTGATTTTGGTTTTGGCTTGGATGTTGCTGTTGCTGTTGCTGTTATTGTTGAGCCATTCGAAAACTGCACCCACGCGACTCTCAAAGAGCAGAGCGGGCTTCTCTGCAGAGAGCTAAACGAAGGGAGAGAGATGTGTATGTGACCTTAAAAGGATGCACAATCTCCCCTTGATTGATAACGCATCAACACATAAAAGAGACAGATATATATCTCTGTGCCCTTTTTACGCAATTTGCAAAGAGACTGAAAGACGAAGAAATAGAAGAAGAAAGAAGAAATAAAAAGACAAACAAATTAGTTGCACTAATTTGCTAATGGGCCGCCCATACTTTTATAACCAAATTACACAAAAACATAAAAACGTGTTGCTCATCAACAGCAGCAGCAGCAGCAACAACAACGACAACAACAACTCTACGAGTCGCAGCATCATTAACGACGACCCGGGAATTTTGCCATCTCTTTGGGAACTGTCAATGAGTCGCTTGCCTCGCTTCGCTTTGCACTCTCTGTGTCTTTCGCTCTCTGCTGCTTCCGTTCATACGCTCTTTGCTGGTCTCTCTCTCTCTCGGGCCTAGGGCTGCCTATGCAGACTGTGATCACCTCGCAGGGCAGAGAGAGGGACAGACGAAGTACAGACAACTGAGCTCACCTCACGACGCGGCTTTGCTCTGAGCTTGTCTTGAACTTTGGCAGTCGTTTACGGTCGGTTGTTCAATGCGGCGCGCTGCTGGTGCGCTACGATCTGCGTAACTCCGAAAAACTGAAGCAGAAAATTACCGAGATTCCTAAATACCGAATAATAAAGTTACAAATGTTCCCAGTAATGAATACAAACAAAGAGAAACAAATCAATTAGCAAGTGAAAATTGTTCTGGAATTTCCCTTTTTCAGCCTTTTTCCATTCGCGTGCGCCGGTTTAAATAAATGCTCGGTGATTTTATCGGCGCCTGAGGCACGACACCCACATACCCTATACAGCAGGGTATACTCAATAAGGCAGTCCTAGCCCAGATAAAATCAGAAGCCCTGCAGTGTGCGTGTGTGAGTGTGCCTGGGCCTGTGCCTGTTTGTGCATGTGTATGTGAGTTATGTAGAACAAATAAAAGCATGTCACAATCATCTTGAGCTGTCAGTTTGCCGATGAGCTTCGGCGCGTCCAAGTGTCGACCCAATTAAATTATTTCAAATTGTAAAAAATTAAAAATAAAAGCTTTCACCTAACAACCGCACGAAGAGGCGAAAACTTGTTTCTGCGGGCGCTTTTACTACGACAAAGGCAAATAAAAGACATTATAAATTACAATATCTGCCATGTGTGAGCGCACACACGCACACACACACACACACACACACACCCAAACGCACAGCAAACTAAACCGAAGCGAACTGAATGAAGCCAAAGCTAACCCGACGAACGCATCGCATCAGCAACTTGTTTATTTCAAAATATTATAAGTATATATAACAAAAGGCAAAACCTGAAAACGCGTATTTATCTTATAAATAGTGAGCATTGTTTCGGCACCCAGCACCAGCAACAACAACTCCAACAACAACAACAGCAACAAGAGCGAGAGCAAGCACTGCGAACAGCAGCTGTCTTGACGTAGGTCAGGCAACTCCAAGACGAAGCTGGTCCAATAAATAAATCACAAACTATGTGCTGATTGAGCTGCCGGCTGCGAGTTGAAGTTGAAGTTGAAGCAAGAAGTTGAATTGAACTCGAAATTTAAAGTGATTGAACGACGAACAAAAAACTGGAGTAACCACAACATGCTGCACTGGTCCTTGATTGTGAGCGCCCTAGGCGCTGTGGTCGCCGGCCTGGGCGCCTACTGTGGCTGGTCCCTGTTCCCCACAATGATCCACAAAAAGGTCGAACAGGTGAGTCAATAGGGAACCCAAGTGTAGTAGAAACATTGAAACTCTACAATCGAATCTGAGACAATGTTTTGTTTATGCAAAGTAAATAAATCCCCACTAGATATATCTAGCCGGCAGACAGACAAAGAATGCTCTTCTTAGAAATTTGTCACAAGTTAGTCATATTTTATTTTCCCATTAATTCTTCTTTGTGTTTGCCTTATTAAGTTGTTTGCCTAATGAGAAGTGCAAACTTTAAAGATAAATTCTGTAGTCTCAGTTGACAATAGAGTTCTTTCGTTAGGCACGGAATCTTAAGATCAAAGAATAAAGTATTTTCGAGAAACTTGTTTGGCTAAAAGCTTTTCAATTCTCTATGGCACCGATGACCTTCGAAAGAACATGTATGTTAGGCATTACATGAACAGGCAGGCAAGCAGCACTCATTACCGAATATCTGCTGGATCTACAGAGTTACGACAGCCCGCAGAGAGCGCTTCATTACCGGCGTGAATGACACTGCAGAACTACCTGTAAATTCCGTTCAAATTGCTGTGTGTCTCCCTAGTCTAATTGCGATTTGATAAAATCTACTCATAACCATACATATGTTCACTATATATGAGTGTATCGGATGCATCTGTATGACACAAGGGCCTCAGGGCGTGCAGCGAACACAAATTGAAGCAAATGTCATGCGATCCCCTCCCAATCACGGTCCTACCTTGCGACACCTCGCCACATTGTCAGAATGCCAACGAAATTGAAATGCAGCGAATGCAATCAAAATAAATTTAGACTAAGTGCATTCTCGAATAACTCAATGGAGCTGCCAAGAAGGCAAAAGTTTAATCCCACATTCTCAGATCAAATTTATAGGCAATAGTATTTGATTTACGATCGATGGACAGGCGCAAAATGTATCGAAGTGTCATGAAATTTGGGGCAAATCTTCTGCTTGCACTCAAGGTGAATACTAAAGAGGGAGGAGAGATTGAGGGGAGGGAACTGCGGTTGACTCATTCAGGTACTCAAGATTCAGTTGTTGTTTTTATTGTAATTAGAATGTGCACAGCGCTTTTTAATTGCCCTGGCCCTGCCCGAGTCGCATAAATCGTGGCTCTAGGGTTGTCATGCTTTGGGTACGGCATGGGAAACCTTGCCCCTGCGGTTTTTTAAGCTTTACAAGCGACCTGGCCGGCTGGCGCCCATGATAGAGGTTAACTCACGTTGTTTTTTTATGAGCCATTGTAGTTCCGTGTGCGTATCTTTGAGATGCAATCTAGAATGGCCCAAACTCAAGTTAAGCACCTTGTTAACTGCTTGTCGCCTTCAGCCCGAAGGCAACTGGCCGTTTATTTCTGTTTCTGTTTCGAATTCAAATTGAAATTCAAAGCCATTGATGGCCACATTGCGTTTGCCGAAAGGTCATGTCAAGTAATTAGTAATTACCATAAATTGGCAGCCAACTCTTGCCGCGCAGGCAACCGCGTAGAAAGTTGCAGTAGTTAATTGTTAAACGTTACGCATACGCCGCGTTGACCCCTTGACTGAGCACATTCTGAGCCTAAGACGCGATTTGCATTTTGCATTCGATGAGCTTATGAATTTCAGTCACGTTTTGGCACTGGCTAAGCTTTGATTTGTTGTTGTTATTTTGTTGTCGGTCTGCGTCGACAAACTGTTAAAATTGGTCAATTTCGCAACAATTATGCGTTGTTTTTATTTTTATTATTATTTGTTTGGCCGCTGAATGAATTTTGGGCCAGTGTCAATGCGTGTCTCCAGTTGTTGTTGCTGTCTGTTTGGCTCTCTTCAGTTTGGGGCTCTTAAGGTTAATCAAACGTTTTGTATGCTCTTCGATGCGGCGACGCGCGACTGCGTGTGCATTGACCTTGAGACATTGTAGTTGGTTTTATGTTTTCCGAAGATCTTTTGACAAATTGACAATTCTTCAATTGTATCATGTACGTGGGCATGGCATAAACCCGTCTATAAAATTATATTGCTGGTCATACCTTTGGCTCTTTTTGTTGCCCTTTTGCCAATTTCATGTAGTAAATATTGTTTTTACCTTACAAGCTTAATATTTGCGGTGGTCTCTAGTCAAGGCGCCTCAGCTTTAAGCTCTACATTTTCAGTGTTAATTCATGCACATGGTCAAAATTTATGGCTAATAAACTTTCATTCAGAAACGTGGCACATTTGTGTATAATTTCTATGCAGAGTTATGAATCTATTCGTTCTTAGGGATAATAACACCCTCTCTATATGGCAAGTAAAATAAAAAATACAATTATAATTGTCATTGACTGACATCAATATCTCCATAAAAGGTTAAATCATCCCCGATCGAGCACAGACTATGATATTTTGTTGTTATTAACTAAAAAGTGATAAAACTGGTTCGTACACATGTCTCTGTCTTGCTGACGACGATCTGATGATGTTGTTGTCAGTTTTATCGCCACTAATTCTTCATATTGGCGATTACTTAGTCGCTGAGGTGACAAGTTATAGATGAAATGCAAATATTGTAGAAAACTCGTTAATTTACTTTGTATTAAGACATGCTCTTTACTTTTCCTAAACATAATTTCATTATTACCTTTAGAGCGTCATCATCTCTGATGGCTCAGAGCAGTACAAACGATTTGTGAATCTGCCACAACCGCTGAACTTTAAGGTGTACATCTTCAACGTAACGAACCCCGAGATGATACAGAACGGTGCCATACCAATTGTTGAAGAGATCGGACCGTATGTTTACAAGTAAGTAGATAACCCTGAATAGCAGCCCAACAACACTAACTCTGCATTGTCTTCTTGCAGGCAATATCGCCAGAAAAAGGTTAAGCATTTCTCCCGAGACGGCTCGAAGATCAGCTACGTACAGAACGTGCACTTCGACTTCGATGAGGATGCCTCCGCCCCGTTCACCCAGAATGATCGCATCGTGGCACTCAACATGCACATGAATGTGAGTACGAATACGAAGTGGACATGCCAACTATCTGTGATATTTGTATTTTAAACTGAGAGACTGATAATATTCTGACTCATCCTACAGGCCTTTTTGCAAGTATTCGAAAGAGAAATCACAGATATCTTGCAGGGTTTTGCGAATAGATTAAACTCGCGCCTTAACCGAACACCAGGTGTACGCGTTTTAAAGCGTCTGATGGAGCGCATTCGAGGGAAACGTAAAGTAATTTTATTTACTACTAATTCTAAAGAGCCAACAATTATTATCACGGACAGCCCAAGCATGAATTTGGGCTGGGATTTGGTATTTGGGTTGTGGTTGCGGGTTGGTGAGGTCAACTAACTAAGCATTGACCCAAATCGATTGCTGAGTAATGAATTCTTCTATATCGGCACGCGTATCACGTAATGGCTCAATGGAGTCGATTGTTCTCGCCATTGGCTACACTTCGTCCATCTTTTTTACCGATTGCCCAATCGATTTTATGCCTTTTAATATTATTAATTATTATTATCCACGTCCCACCCACGCGTTGAGTAATTAAACTTCATGTTGATTTATTCGTGTCACTCCTCTCTACTCTTCTCTACTCAAGAGTTTGAGTCAGGTCACGGTTAAGCCATGAAGATTCATTGCAATCCCAAATGTTTGTTTGCTCTATAAGTGTGGGAAACACTTTCGATATCTATGAATCTGTTATGACATTAAAGCCCTAAGCCACGGACGAATGTGCTGACCACAAATTCAATAATCAATATATTCGCTTTGGGCTTAAATGTCGAGATACAGAAGGCAATTCAATTCTAACACTAATAAAACGTAATTATAGCGCCCCTTAGCTGGGTTGAGGGCATCTTAGTCAGCCTTATCGAAGATGTCAAAGTAAGTCTAACCAGCAGTACTTGTTGTCAGTTGCATGCTTTGATTAATTGCAGTTTCGCTCGTTAAGCTCAAGTTCGCACACATCTCACACAGCTCAATCAGTTCTGATTGGCATAAACCTTGCGGAGATAACTCTCATGTGTAAATATTTTGATAAATTGAAAACTGATTAACTCAACTACTCATCCCCAGTAACAAACACATCGGCGATTCGACTCGGCAGCTCAACACATTTGCTTATGCTAACTTTTTGAGTAATTAACTTTAACGCATACAAGTATATCTCCACCTTCCTACTAAGTCGCTTTACTTAACATTTAACATGGCATAAACACGTTTTATGGCTGTTTCGCCCTGCCCATTTCTAACGCCAATGCTTGCCGCCTTCCGCCTTACCGCCTGGTTTCGGATCAATGCCAAGCTGATCCTGTTTGTAATTACCTGTGATATTTGTCCGTTTCAGTCCGTACTGCAGATTGGGGAGAATGATCCCGGCCTGGCACTGTTGCTGGTCCATTTAAACGCCAATCTCAAGGCCGTGTTCAACGATCCACGCTCAATGTTCGTGCACACCTCGGTGCGGGAGTACCTCTTTGACGGAGTCCGCTTCTGCATCAATCCCCAGGGCATCGCCAAGGCCATCTGCAATCAGATAAAGGAAAGCGGCTCTAAGACGATTCGTGAACAAAGCGATGGCAGCCTAGCATTCTCCTTCTTTGGACATGTGAGTAATCATTCATCCATCAGCCAACTTCAATCACTACAACTATCTATTTTCTGTAACTCTGTAGAAAAACGGATCTGGCCATGAGGTCTACGAGGTGCATACTGGCAAAGGAGACGCCATGAGGGTGCTGGAGATTCAAAAGCTCGACGACTCACATAATCTGCAAGTGTGGCTCAATGGCAGCGGCGGGGAGGGCGACGCCTCCGTCTGCAACCAGATCAATGGCACCGACGCCTCCTCATATCCACCCTTTCGCCAGCGAGGCGACTCCATGTACATTTTCAGTGCGGACATTTGTCGGTCTGTGCAGCTGTTCTACCAGTCGGATATACAGTACCAGGGCATACCCGGATTCAGGTACTCGATCGGCGAGAACTTTATCAACGACATTGGACCCGAACACGACAACGAATGCTTCTGTGTAGACAAGCTGGCTAACGTCATAAAGCGAAAGAACGGATGTCTCTATGCAGGTGCCCTCGACTTGACCACCTGCTTGGGTGAGTAGTCTCTGCAATTCAATTACCCATGATAGACCCAATCTAAGATGATATACTGAATAATATCGATCATATCGATAATATCGAAATCGATCAACTTAAATTGTATAAAAATCTGCGCTTCTGTATCGATTTCCCATATGAATCCGCTTTAATTTAATTACCAGTTTATTTATGGGAATTAAATGAACTTTTGACAACTTTTTAGACAGCTATCTGATACGTTATGCTAACGACTCTTAGGCCCATTAGTATTTGCATTAATTAGACTCCCCCTCGAAGTCGTAGCGACAGAGAACCAGTTAAGTGACAAAACTGTTCAATTGCCCATATAATTATCTACTCGCGTTTGTCACAGCCAAAATTAAACCAAACAGAGGCGACAGATATCTGTATCTGCCTTTGGATGCGCAGATATTAGCCATAAAATTATCTACAGAACGTCAGAGACTAAAATACGTTCATATAAATATAAGAGAAGATATGCAAAATAATTCCAGAAAATCCGGAAATGCTTAACATGCTTGTTTACGCCCCTTCGTATCGATAGGTTAACGTGTTTGTTTAGCATTTGAGTCTACTTTGTGTTTCATATGCTTATGACTATAAAACATATACATATGCACATATATATATAAATATATATTCAATCTACTGTTGTCTTGCAGAATTATGCTTTAGTGTTATACCAATATTACTATTATTAGGTTTTATTATTGAAATTGGCTTTGTTTTGAACGCATCGCCGACAAGAATTTCCTACTCAATCTAGTCGAAACCTCTTGTTTAATTTTTATACAGATTTTAACGTGTTTTTTATGCTAATTGGGGGTGCAAAGACAGCTCGTAAACCTGCAGCTCATCAGTGCCAAATTATGCGTTCTACAACAACAAGAGATCCCCGTATACGTATCTCTAGTGCGAATTCAAAGAACTCACAACTTTGCGCACGCGCAGCTCCAAAATCAACTCAAGTTGCATATCAATTTGAAGAGCGGCGTGGGTTGACATTTAAAGACTATACTCTTTGAGGGAGTCCCCTGAAACATTGATTGCATGTGTAGGCATTAGCTGAATGAAGTAACATAAGGAATGCAGCGTAGTGTATTCCATCTTCGACATGATTTTCAAGATGAACAGCTGTTATTGTTGATTTGCCATTACCACGCTATGCTCTGCAGCTGCGTCGTTTATTGACCCATTCCCATCTCCACTCAAATTCGCATTCGCATTCCCATTTATCGTTAATTTCTTAATTAACACTTGAAGCGAGCAGTTGCAGAATACGGAGAAGAACATGAAAAGATATAATTTGTACTGCGCATTTGAAATGAAAAGTGTTGACGGCGGGTTTTATGGCTGTTGAAGTGACCATCGGCTCATTATGATCTATCTCGAGTGCGCTCTACAAATTGAAGCATTAAATTCCATATTCGTACTTGTCTCTCACTCGTACTTCTTGCCATTCTGGTTGGGTTTCTGTGCACGCTTCAGACTTGAGATTCTTGTGCCTTTTAATTGGCAAAACGTGAGTTAACAGTTTCATTAATAAGCATTCGGAATATTATCGCGGCTGCTTCCCCATGAGAAGGCTTCCATATGAGGAAGCTCCAGCAAATTGGTTCAATGCTAGCACTAAATAAATAAATAAATAAATACAATGTAAATAAATGGAGCCAAAACAGTTCCGCACTTTGGTGTACTTAAGATTACTGGAGATTACTGAAGTCGTCGCTGGGGTACTTGGCCTACAGTTCCATTGAACCCTAGTCAGTGTGGAATTTTTATAATATATTGTACTTTATGTGTCAATTGTAAACTGGTTGCAATCCTGTTTTTGTTTTGTAAACAATTTTAGTGGCGACATCGGCATCTTAATTCGTTTATCATGCAAATGTTTATCGCTTTTGTTAAAAATGTAATTATTTTAATGCAGATGCCCCCGTCATCCTGACGCTGCCCCATATGCTAGGCGCCTCCAATGAGTACCGCAAGATGATACGCGGTCTCAAGCCCGACGCCAAGAAGCACCAGACTTTTGTGGATGTGCAATCGGTAATCCTTGAAACTTGAGTACCCACACACGACATGATATTCATTTTATCCCAATTATTATGGCACAGTTGACGGGCACGCCGCTGCGGGGAGGAAAGAGGGTGCAGTTCAACATGTTCTTGAAGAGCATCAATCGCATTACCATCACCGAGAACCTGACCACGGTGCTTATGCCTGCCATTTGGGTGGAAGAGGTTTGTACACTTGACTCTTTGACCTTTTGGGAAGCCTCCTTGCATGACTTGCAAATGACTTGCATTTACAGGGTATTCAACTCAATGGAGAAATGGTCAGTTTCTTCAAGAAGAGACTCATCAACACGCTCAAGACCCTGGACATTGTGCACTGGGCGGGGCTTGGCGGAGGCATAGGCGTGGCAGTACTGGGCGTCATTTACTACATATTTCAGCGGGGACGTCAGACGGAGGCTCCAGTCAAATAAGAAGGAGGTAGCGGCCCAGCCCCGAAGAGCAAACGAGTCCTTAAATGCTATATATGTATTTTACTTTTACGCAATTATTATTAATGCTATGTATGTAGTATGGATGTTATTCTCAATCTAATTGTCCACGAATTTGTATATAATTTATTGTTTAAATGTGATTATATTGTATTGTGATTTAGCCTTTACTAAAAACTATGAATAAACTAAAAACTGTTGAACGAAAAGCAACAAAACAAGAATTGCAATTCAAGTGTGAGTCCGAATCGAATCGATAGATAAATTGGCATAAATAAAAAGATAATTCCAGCGAAATCTGTTTTGTTTCGGGAGTCTGTCAAGTATTTCCGAATTTCATTAGAATGTTCCACAGAAATTTAGGCAACCGCAAATGCCTTAGCCATTTACAATTCATGAGACATTAGAGGCCTCTCTACAAGTTCAAGATCAACAATAGGAGAAACATAAAACATTCATTAGATGAATCAATCAATGACTGCAGACTGACAAAAGGAGGGAGAGAGAGAGAGAAAGAGAAAAGGTTTATTAAGTTTTGCGCAAAACTGCTAATTAAAACATACTTTAAATACAGTTGCTAAAACCCGTAGTAACAAAAACGAAATACACAAAAAGATGCTTCGAAATCGATGAGGTGAAATGTGTGCGAGTGAGACGGCAAATTGAATAGACAGAGGGTTGACCAAGTCTGATGTCCAATGTATGCAAACAAAATAAAACGCACCAAGGTGTGTGAGATTCACTGTGATTGAGACAGACCTGTGACTGCGACTGAGACTGACATTCGGATTGACAGGCAACTGCGTAACAGCCAAGCCAAGCTTAAGTGATTGACTGATCGACCCGATCGACCCAACCAAGTGACTGGGCGTGTGTAGAAGGCGTTAGAAACCGCGCGAAAAAGTCGCGCAAATATTCTCAACCATTTGCATATTATGTTAATCGCTAAAGCGAAGCTGTTGTCAAATAAATATTGTAAATTAATTTCATTAGCCGTTCTCCGGCTAATGGCTTGCCCCAAATACTCTCGCCACTTTAACGATATTACCTCCTTCCCTCCCCCTTCTTCCCATTTCTTTGGAAGGGGCGCTTCGCGCGTGGACACTTTAGACAAAGTGTCTGCGTTGTCTCTCTGTCTGTCTGTCGAGAACCTTTCCGTTTGGTCAGTAATTATGCAACACGCAGAGCCCGCGCCAGAAATGGAGCCACAACCAGTTTGCACACTTTGCCGCCTCTTGGCATCGCTGTCGTCATATTCAAATCGGCCCCGAGTCAACCGGGGACTCAAGATGAAACCCGCTGCCATCGGCTCGCTCAGTCGCCAACGAAACGCGCAGAGCAACAAACGCGTCGAGTGCGAAAAAATATACGGAAATTAAAAATTCAAATAGATAGGATTGTCTCGTCTTCGTACTCGCACTCTCACTCGTCTTCGTGTTCGTGTTTGTCGTATATAGAGTGCCTAAAGAGCTGCGAAGCTCGCATTACATCGCAAGATGTCGTCGATTTCGGTTCTGGCTCTGGCTCTGAGCATCCTCCAGTTGCAGCTCCAGTTCCAGCTTATCCCAGGCCGCGTGTTCGAGCGCTGCGAGCTGGCTGCCCAACTGCAGCATCGTTATGGACTGCCAGCGGCCCAGGTGGCCACATTGGTGTGCATCGCCCAACACTCGAGTGACCTGAACACGGCTGCCTTTGGCGGAGGCAGCGGACCTGCTGGTGGCTCCCATGGCATCTTTCAGATTAGCGATGTCTACTGGTGCTCTCCCCCAGGTCAGGGCGCTGGCTGTGGGCTTAGCTGTGCTCGTCTGCGGGATGACGATATTGCCGACGATGTGCTGTGTGTGCGGAAGATCTACGCGGAGACTCAGCGCATTTCCGGGGATGGCTTCACGGCGTGGCAGGCGTATGGATCGTATTGTCGCCAGGATGCAGCATCCTATGTGGCTGGTTGTGGGCTGGCAGGGGACCATCATGGCGCCAGCTCTTACCAGCAGCCGCAGCACCATCAGCCACAGTATGTGGCACAGGTGCAGCATGTGCAACAGGCACAGCCAGTACACCAGGTCAGCTATCCAGCCTCGAGCAGGGCAAAGATCTACAGTCGCTGTGAGCTGGCGCAGGAGCTGTACTATCAGCACAAGCTGCCCATGCAGCAGATTCCCACGTGGGTGTGCATCGCCCAGCATGAGTCCTCGTACAACACTGCCGCGGTGGGTCGCCTGAATGCAGATGGAAGTGCGGATCACGGCCTATTCCAGATTAGCGACCTCTTTTGGTGCACCCACGATCAGCGCGGTGGCAAGGGCTGCCACGCTGCCTGCTACCAGTTCCTAGACTCCAGCATCGTGGATGACGTGCAGTGCATCAGGAAGATTCATCAGGAGCACACGCAGATATCGGGAGACGGCTTCACCGCGTGGACGGTGTACAATCGTGACTGCCGCAACCAGCGCTACGAACAAGTGGCCGCCTGCTTCGCGAAGCCACAGCCCACTAAGGTGACGCACACACACCCGAATGCCATTGGGCCAGTGAGCAAGGTCAGCTACGCCTATCAATATGGCCAGACAACGACGGTGAGCCCCTTCTACGGACAGTCGCAGACTCTCTCCTCTGGCTACCAAGGAAATCCCTTCTTGCGACCACATCCCAATGCGATTGGGCAGTCCCTGAAGCCACAGTATGCAGGCAGCTCTCCTGCAAATCCCTTGCTTCATTACAAACATCACACAACACACAAACAACAACACTACCAGCAACAACAACAACACTACTACACAACACCTAAGAAAGCTGGTAAAGTTTATACACGCTGTGAATTGGCGCAAGAGTTGTATTTCTCACACAAGTTTCCCATGCAGGACTTAGCTACTTGGGTGTGCATCGCCGAGCATGAGTCGCGGCTGGACACCTCGGCTGTGGGACGATTGAATGCAGACGGCAGCGCGGATCACGGTCTCTTCCAGATAAGTGATCTCTACTGGTGCGGGAGTGGCGGGGGAAAGGGATGTCACATTGATTGCAACCGTCTGTTGGACTCGGATATCTCGGACGATGTCAAGTGCATACGGACGATACATGAGGAGCACACAAGGATATCAGGTGATGGTTTCACAGCTTGGACTGTGTACAATGGGCACTGCAGGGATCGCAGCAGAGCGGAAATTGCCAGCTGCTTTGAGGGAAAGGATCTGCCAGAAGAGAAAGTGCAGAAGAAAATCGAGTACAAGCCAAAGCCCAAAGGTAAGATATACCAACGCTGTGAGCTGGCACAGGAGCTCTACTACAAGCACAAGCTACCCATGAGTGAGATTCCCACATGGGTGTGCATAGCACAGCATGAATCCTCCTTAAACACGGCTGCAGTGGGTCGGCTCAATGCAGATGGCAGTGAGGATCACGGGCTCTTTCAGATCAGCGATCTGTACTGGTGCGGAACCGGAGGAGGCAAAGCATGTCACATAGATTGTGATCGTTTGCTGGATTCGGATATCTCGGACGATGTCAAGTGCATCCGGACGATACATGAGGAGCACACAAGGATATCAGGTGATGGTTTCACAGCTTGGACTGTGTACAATGGGCACTGCAGGGATCGCAGCAGAGCGGAAATTGCCAGCTGCTTTGAGGGAAAGGATCTGCCAGAAGAGAAAGTGCAGAAGAAAATCGAGTACAAGCCAAAGCCCAAAGGTAAGATATACCAACGCTGTGAGTTGGCACAGGAGCTCTACTACAAGCACAAGCTACCCATGAGTGAGATCCCCACATGGGTGTGTATAGCCCAGCACGAATCCAGTTTTAACACGGCTGCAGTGGGTCGCCTCAATGCAGATGGCAGTGAGGATCACGGGCTCTTCCAGATCAGCGATCTCTACTGGTGCAGCCACGATAAAGGGGAGCAGGGGGGTAAGGCATGTCACATAGATTGTGATCGTCTGCTCGAT
Source organism: Zaprionus vittiger (assembly GCA_018904025.1). Taxonomy (NCBI): domain Eukaryota; kingdom Metazoa; phylum Arthropoda; class Insecta; order Diptera; family Drosophilidae; genus Zaprionus; species Zaprionus vittiger. The sequence continues at coordinate 236,247 of JAEIFQ010001142.1, read as the reverse complement.
TCGGATATATCGGATGATGTTCAGTGCATTCGCACCGTACACGAGGAACACACACGTCTATCGGGAGATGGCTTCACTGCCTGGACCGTCTACAATGGACACTGCAGACACCAGAGCCTAGCTCAGCTAAGCGATTGCTTTGACGGTAACGAAATAGCTCAGACGGAACTTCAGACGGCTGTCAAGCCAAACCATCATGGGGAGCACCCTCAAGAACCAACAACAGGCCAGCAAGTGTACGCTACGAATCCTTTCCTTAAAGGTGTCGCAAGGCCACAAAATATCCAAGTGTCGACTCCGACAATCAAAACGACTGTCAAGCCCGCAGCACCAATAAAAGTTGTTCCAAAACATCCCTATGGGTCTAATCCATTTCTCCAGACAATTAAACCATCATTGGAGCCTACTGCAAAGTTAACTGAGAGCGCCTCTACTCCCAAGTCTAGCTACAACAAAAATCCTTTCATTACTCAATCCAAGCCTGCCGCACCAAATGCCATTCAAGCTACAGAATCAAAGCCTAGTCAGAGCGCGAATTATAACTCCAATCCCTTCCTGAATTCGTTGAGTAAACCAACCCCTGCGCCAGCTCTGGTTAAACCCCCTGTAAGCACCACACCAAGGCCCTCAGTGTCTTCTAAATCAACTCATCATCCCTATGTAAACAGCGACATCTTTCGCAACGAGATTATAAAGTTTACAGCGACTTCCTCAGCTACAACGACATCTAATCATCTGCGTCATAGTCAATCGTCTACAACGAATGCAATCCTATCTATCACAAAACCAACCGGAACAACAACAACAGCTACTCAACAGCCAACTTTACCAACAAGCACTCCAATTACAACAACAACAACCCACTGGCCCATAACCAAACCATCAACCACAAAGCCAAAAACAACGTCAATATCTACTCGAGAAACAACGCAACCAACACTCCGGCCATCAACCCGACCAACAACCCAACCAACAGCTCGAACAACACAGCGCGTGACAACCCAACCAACTAACCGAGCTACAACCCGATTACCAACTCGGCCAACAACTCGACCAACACCACGATTTACCACTCGAGCAACAACCCAGCCAACAACTCGGCCAACAACTCGACCAACATCCCGAGTAACAACCCGTCCAACAACCCGGCCAACAACCCGTCCAACAACTAGACCATCAGCAAGAACCCAGCCAACAACTCGGCCAACAGCTCGACCAACATCCCGAGTAACAACCCGTCCAACAACCCGGCCAACAACCCGGCCAACAACCCGGCCAACAACCCGTCCAACAACTAGACCATCAGCAACAACCCAGCCAACCACCCGAGCAACAACTCGACCAACATCGCGAGTAACAACCCTTCCAACAACCCGTCCAACAACCCGTCCAACAACTAGACCCTCAGCCAAAGCAACAACCCAGCCAACAACCCGAGCAACAGTCAGACCAACATCTCAAAAGCCCATAACCTACTGGACAACGAATAGACCCACAGCACGCACCACAATTCATCCAAAACCTCTGTCCACTACCAGTACCACAGCCCGCACAACAACGAGATCCACAACTCCTGCGTCATCGGCAATCCCAATTACAAGAACCACAATTCGTACAACAACGATAAGACCTTCCACTCAAGTCATAACAACGAGGGCGCCAGCTCGCGCAACAACGCCACCAACAACAGCATCACGTCCCACAACCCGCTCTACAACAAGAGCTACAACTCGTGCCACCACAACACGTCCCACAAAGGAGACACTCACAACTCGCTCTACAACAACAAAAGCAACTACTCGCGCTACAACAACGCAATCTACCACTCAACCCACATCGAGACCCACAACACCATCTACAACAACATGGCGACAATTCACCTCGACGTGGCGCTCAACGACGCCTAAGACAACAACAACAACTCGTACACCTTTCCAATCAATGTCTACACCTACTTCGTCACGCCCACAGTCTTCCACCACGCCTCGACCCTATTTATTCACCACAACAACAGTGGGAAGTAAAACTACAACAGATCCATTCAGTCATCCTTTCTTTGCCAAGTTCAAGGCAAAGTTTGAACACTTATCCACCAAACCGAGTACAACAACAAAACCAACACCGACTCCATCCCAGTTTACTGCCAGCCCGTACTACGCCAAATTTCAAGACAACAACGCCAAGGGGTCGCTTAAAACGGTTTATTCCTACAGTTTTGGGCGAACATAAATGGAACTCCTCTAAATTGAATTGGAGCGAAAAAGGCGAATTTGTAAATAATGTATGTTACGTGGCTACTTTAGAATAGTCAATAAATACTCATAAGTTATAATACTTAAGACTAATAATACATATATAAATAACAATAAATAGGCAAGTATGCCAAATTAATAAATTCAAGAGACCAGTCTGAGAATCAATTGTAGCAGTTTATGTTGATGCCATGGGCAGATTATTTAAATTAGTTTCGTTAAGTTTTCTGAATGGTTTACATATTACTCTTGTTGTTGCATAAACATAAATTTAAGTCTTTAGTGACAGATAACTAGTTGTGAACATCAGCATATTATTTTTTAATTAAATAGTTCGGTTTATTTTTTTCGCCTTTACAACACTTAAAGAAAGATTAAGTATAATACATCGACAAATAAAAATAAATCGATAAATCAGATTTACTTACCGACCAATAATTATTATAATATTTGTTTTTGGCATGATTTTTTTTAGCTTCTTCTACTTTGAGACTATATACAAACATATGTATGTATATGTATTTTAATGTTACAGATCAATTGCAGTCATACGTTTTTGTCAGTGTATTGCTTCAGGTTATGCTGCCCTCTTCCCGTCACTGTATTCAAGTATAAAATTAGGCCGTTTATAATGCATATCAAAATCCAGAAGTGTTTTGTGTTTTTTCTTTTTATACTGTGCTTCACTTTTCATTCTCCCATTTGTTGCTTGCCGAAGCTGGTCACACTGATGTAAAAACATAATCTGCATTCGGTGGACGGTTCGTAAACATTCAATTGTTGGTTTTCATCAAGAAAAACGTACGATTTAACGATAATAAATGCGCTGCTGTGAACACAGTTCAATCGGAAAATGATTTGAAGTGAGTGCCTTTGCCAATTAAGCCACAATTCTGAAAAACTGCTGCAGTCTGTACCACCAGCATACCCCTAACACCCGGCGCCGTCGGACGACAATGACAGTCAGCAGTCGCTCTACTTGGCAACAATTTGTATGTTGTGTTTCTCGATTATAAAGAAAACGCATTCCCCATTCATTATATGCATAAGTAGCAGGTTTACATTTCTACACGAAAGTCCAGCAGCAGAACGAGAGACAATTCCAGAACAGAGAATGACGAATATTTACTTGTGTGAAGTGGGCTGCGCGCAAACTACCACTCACATGAAGTTGGCTGCGCGCAATAATTGAGATCACGCAAAGTTGGCAGCACGCAGTTTTCTGCTCAACACTACTGTTTTTGGGTTGGCAATACCCTCTGCCGCTGGCGACACCTGGCGGCAAACGCTGTAATTTTTTCAGCGTTGCGTTTTGTCTTGTACTTTTATCGACGTCTATGCCCCTTGCGCGTTTACTGTCGTTTTGCACGCGCATTCGTGAAAATGGCGGCGCTGTCGCTCGGTCGCTGCCAAATTTTTTGTACATCCAAAATAATCAAAATAAAGCGAAAATAAATACAGTGCTCAACAAACCGTCTGCGCTAGAGGCTGCGATAGAGTGCGCGCGTGTGTGTGAAAATACCAAATTGAATAAAAGAAAAAGCAACAACCTTCTCGGTCCCCCAAAGAAAACATACATATAACAAAATTCAGCTAGTGACAAGGAGTAAACGTCGTCGCCGCCGTTGTCGTCGTTGTCGCCAGCGCAGCAGCAGCAGCCGCGTGAATAAGCGAAGTACGCGAGAGAGCGCGTTTGCTTTGGTTGTCAGCGGAGCACCCGCGCCCAGTGGCAACCAAGGCTTTGGTCAAGGTGATTACGAATATTATTCATGCAATGCAAACCTAGAACCGCATTAGCCTGTTTCGTTTGTCCGGCTTTCACCCGCCTTCGCGCCCGTCCCCTGGTTAAAAAGTACACTTTATGACCCACAGGTACCACTGTGCCACGGCCGGGCACAGGTAGTAGAGCGCTAAGCCAGCATATTGTGAAAGTATTTGCTCTATATGAATACTAAATGGCCCAACATCTTTGCCTTGCAGTGTCGCTTTGAGTGTCGGGAATGCAGCATGCAACTGAGTAAGGACAAGAATAACACAACAAACAGCAAGATGCCCCCGATGCACAGTTGATTAAGAAAACAGGCGGTACAAGTACGTCAGCAGCAGGAGACACACGCTAGTTTCGGCTCCAGCATCAGCTCCAGCTCCAACCTACGAACCACCGCAAACGCGACGCAATGAACAGCAGCCAGTCGGCGCCGACGGCCACCTCGGCCAGCAGCAACCGGATCACCTTCACAAGTCAACAGCTGCCGAATGGCAGCATCAACATAAGTGGACCACCTGGGGGCGGTGGCATCGGGCCGACAATAATCTCGACGGCGCAATTGCCAAATACGACGACGATCAAGACCATTACGGCGGGCATTGGCAGTCATGGCATGCCGGGTCTGTCGCAGGTGCATCACCAGGTGCAACACCAGCAGCAGCATCAACACCCGCAGCATCAGCATCCAGGGCAGCAACAATCGCAATCAGTAGGTGCCACCCAAACACAAACCTTAGTTATTAAATCCAATCACCATGCTGTCACCCTGCCGGCGGGTCTAGTATCAAGTGCACCAGCAGGAATCGTAACAATGACCAAGACCATCAATCAGGTATCAATCAACAATCACTAATCCAGTTGCAACGGTTGCGCCAACACATACACAACCAGGCGATCTTCAGTTCTCTTATCCTGCCTGCATCCAATGGTTTTCATCTCCAGCTCCTTCTTTTTTTAATCTCTCTCGGATCTGCTTAGTCAGTAATTCAAAATTATTAATTTTCACAAGTTTTCTTTTATTATAAATGTATTTGCTTAAGATTCTGTCTACAAAGTGTTTCTCAATCACTGTCTGCACATTTAACTCCATTGGATTTCTTTTCTTTATATTTTCCACATATAATTTTTCTTAAACTTGTTTCTGCTTTTCGAAAATTCTTTAAATTCTTAAAAACAGTTGCCGAGGGAGTTATTGTTCTTCTTCTCTCTCTCTCTCTCTCTCTCTCTCTCTCTTAAGTTGTGCTTTTTATTAAAACATGTATAATTTATTAAGACTTTCTTCTAGATCGAAAACTGCTTTATGTAGTGAATTAATTTGAGTAGATTTGTAAATTGGACAGCACTTGCCGGCCTCTTTATTGTTTATATAGATATCGCAATTAGATGTGCACATTTATTGACAACCTCTTGACGCAACGTGACACAACAGGACGCCACTATCGTGAACTGCTGCATGTGTAGTGGAAGAGAGAGTAGATATTAGACTCTCTGAATCCTATGAACGCTATTGTATGCCGCCTACAGAAACCTCACAAGGCTAATACAACTATTTGATGATCTTACTAACCACACGCACCTCTTGCTCTCCACTCAAACAGCCCGGACAGCCTTTGCTTAACTCGATGCTGCCAGCCGGCGTTGTAGTCGGTATGCGTCCCCAGGCGCCGACGCAGCAGCAGCCAAAGAACATGCCCGCTAATCCGCTCAGCCGCGTGGTCATCAGCAATTCGCATATGACGGGCGTGAGGCCTCAGAGTCCATCGGTAAGGCTAACAGTCTCTCACGCTGATTTCCCCAACTAACCCACCACACACACACACGCCCACACACACACCTGTACCAGCAGCAGAGCAGACTATAGTTAATACTTTCGTATGTTTGTACCACATCTAATCTGTTCAGTGCTCATGGAATTTAAAACAAGTATCTTGAGTACGATAGTATTATCAATGGGTCTGTTCTGCTTCAGCTGGTATTGATCCCCCTGGCCCCCTGTATTATCTAAATCACTCTCCAATTTCTCTCTCTTTCTCTCTCTGTTTCTCCATTCTAGATAACCCTAAGCACACTAAATACAGGACAAACGCCTGCACTGTTATTGAAAACGGATAATGGATTCCAGTTGTTGCGCGTGGGCACGGCCACAACGACTGGCCCGCCGACGATGACACAGACCATATCCAACACCAGCAACAACAATAACAACAACAATATTAACAACACAACAACAAGCACAACAAATCATCCCACAACAACACAGATACGATTGCAAACTGTGCCGGCTGCAGCTGTAAGTAGATATCAACAACAACAACAGCAGCAACAGCAACAACAAGTGCAGCAACAGCAGCAGCAGCAACAACAACAACAGCAACAGCATCAAACAACAACACAAGCATCCTCACTAGCAACCACTGCCAGCACTAGCATTGCACTGCGCAAAACGATTGTCCGAACATCATCCACAATCCTCCCATCCAGCAATAATAACAATAACAATATTAATAATACAACCAACACCAACACCACCACCACCACCACTAGCAACAACAAACCCGCTACTAACCTGCAACAGCAGCAGCATCAGCAGAAGCTCCAGCTACAATTGAAGCAGCAACAGGCACAGCACCAACATAAGCAACAGCAGCAGCAACAGGCCTCAGTCAGCAGCGCCAGCAGTGCAGCCGCCGCGGCTGCCGCAGCTGCAGCGGCAAATGTTGCGGCCACAATAAAGATCAAGCAAAACGTAAAGATCAAAGCTTAACTTGTTGCAAGTGGAAATTGTTTAGAATTTTCACAAATTTTCCAAATATTTCAATACGCTTCAATACTTCTTTTGCTTTTATATATTCTCGTATATTCTCTAATTCGCCTTTCTCTGTCTCTCTAGTCTGTTAATGCTGTTTTTGATGTGTTTCAGTTTCGATTACAGTTTGGAATTCCAGCCAATTATTTGAGCTGTTCCATTCATCCAAACTTTCAATTTCAGTTTTGATTTCAAGATTAGTTTTTACTTTTGCTGAGTTTTGCATGCTGCGTTGTAAAAGTCTGTGTATTTGTTTCAATATTATTCATTCTTTTTTTAAATCCTGCGAACGCGTCGTTGTCAAGCAGAAAGATCATATAAGTTTCTATAATTTCGACATTATAAAAACACCTCATTGGCCTAGGGGCTGCTTAGCGAATGTGTAGAAGGAGAAGAAAGTGTTTGAACTACGTATTTAGATAAGTAATTCACAACTAATACATATGGACAACGTATGTCAATAGCTTTTGCTGTATAAATTGATATTATATTATGTTAAAGCCCCCGTAGCACGCACCCTCCCTCGCACACACACTCACTAATCGAAGCCCTTATGAACCACAGTGGAGTTGTTTCGCTTACGCTTATCGTTCTTCATTTGCACCGACTGGAAACAGTTTAGTTGTATATATATATATATATATATATATAATATTATTCATGCCACTATACTAACGCACTATGCTTATTTCTGTAACCATAGTCAATGACCAGCACCACCGCCTCCAGCAACATAATTGTCAACTCGGTGGCCAGTAGCAATGCGCACAGCTTTGGCAGCGTCTCGCAGCCGCCGCACTTGGCGCAGCTGCATCAGCACCAGGCGCCTCATCTGCCGCAGGTAACGCAAATCCAAACGATACCAGCAGGAGCAGCGGCACACCACCAATCGCAGGCCAACAATGTGGCAGCAGCAGCTGCTGCAGCAACAGCGAATGCGAGTGCGGGCACGGGAGGATCAACGGCAACAACGACGACGACGGCTGCGCAGGGGAATACCAAAGAAAAGTGTCGCAAGTTTTTAGCCAATTTAATTGAATTGTCGACACGGGAACCGAAGCCAGTGGAGAAAAATGTGCGTACGCTCATCCAGGAGCTGGTCAATGCGAACGTGGAGCCCGAGGAGTTTTGTGATCGCCTGGAGCGTTTACTCAACGCAAGCCCACAGCCCTGCTTAATTGGTTTTCTGAAGGTAAGATCAATAGATTCTTCAGTTACTTTAATCTCTAATATCAAATTCAATCCCACAGAAAAGTCTGCCACTGCTGCGTCAAGCGCTCTACACGAAGGAGTTGGTCATCGAGGGCATTAAACCGCCTCCGCAGCATGTGCTGGGATTGGCTGGACTGCCGCAACAGTTGCCGGTAAGTGATATTAAGATCTTATAATCTCAAACACCAAGCTCATCCCTGTGTCTCTCTTTAACAGAAAATTCAAGCACAAATCCGTCCGATTGGGCTCAGCCAGACGACAACAATCGGTCAGACGCAGGTGCGAATGATTACACCAAACTCACTCGCCTCGCCGAGGCCCACAATTGGTCATACGACGATATCAAAGCAGCCGCCAAACATTCGCCTTCCCACAGCACCGCGTTTAGTGAACAGCACCTTGAGAGGACAAATGCCTTCGCTGCCTATGCCCACGCAGGCTGTAAGTCTTCCGACTCTCTTCGGAATCAGTCTATAGATAATCATTACCTTTTTTATGCTACAGAACATTGTGCAGATACGCGGCCCACACAACTCACAGCTTCAGCGCACGGGATCAGTGCAGATTCGCGCCACGGCCCGTCCGCCAAATGCGACACCAACGTCGAACAAAGTCACTGCCGTAAAGGTTGGCCAGACGCAGATAAAGGCCATCACGCCCAGTTTGCATCCGCCTTCTCTGGCGGCCATATCATCCAACAGCGGACCACCGCCGACACCCACGTTGTCGGTTCTATCAACGATCAATTCAGCATCGACGACATCGTTGCCAGTGCCGTCGTTGCCCACAGTTCATTTGCCCCCGGAGGCATTACGTGCTCGGGAACAGATGCAGAACTCCCTGAATCACAATAACAACAATCATTTTGAGCCTAAGCTGGTTGAGATTAAGGCACCGCAACTGCCACACATTGAACGAATGAATCCCTCACTGACACCCATTTCGTCTGCCAAGACGCTGCCACGCACGTTACCAATGTCAGCCAACAAGTCGGCGAGTAAAAACAAGAAGAGGGATGCCCTTGAGCGGGAAGGCAGCCGTGATGAGAAAGCAAATAGTGGAGGCGGGATCACAGCATCATCCGCGGCGGCGGCAGCGGCTGCCAATTCATTTTTCCAGCAAAGCTCGATGTCCTCGTCCATGTATGGAGATGATGACATCAACGATGTAGCCGCAATGGGCGGAGTTAATTTGGCAGAGGAGTCGCAGCGTATTCTCGGCTGCACAGAGAACATTGGCACTCAGATCCGTTCGTGCAAGGATGAGGTGTTTCTCAACCTACCAGCATTGCAGGCTCGGATACGCGCCATTACTGCGGAACGTGGCCTGGAGGAACCATCACAGGATGTGGCCGTGCTCATATCACATGCGTGCCAGGAGCGGCTCAAGAACATTGTGGAGAAATTGGCTGTGATAGCGGAACACCGCATTGATGTCATTAAGGTGTGTGATCCTTCTATTCTTGAATAATATTACAAAATATAATTCAAACATCATTATTCTTTAGTTGGATCCACGTTATGAGGCCGCGAAGGATGTGCGCGGCCAGATCAAGTTTCTTGAGGAGCTTGACAAGGCGGAGCAGAAGCGGCACGAGGAGCTGGAGCGAGAGATGCTGCTGAGAGCTGCAAAATCTAGAACGAGAGTCGAGGATCCCGAGCAGGCAAAGATGAAGGCGAGGGTGAGCAGGCAATATTCTCCCATCATATGTTTCCCCTCTATTCATATTTTGTACTCGCTCTAGGCAAAGGAAATGCAGCGTGCGGAAATGGAAGAGTTGCGCCAGCGCGATGCAAACTTAACGGCACTCCAGGCAATTGGTCCCCGCAAGAAGCTTAAGCTGGATGGCGACGCAAGTGGCGTGGGCGCGGTGAGTACATCAAGCCCCATTTTTGGCATACTGATTATTTGAACACCCTCGTCGACACACAGGCATCCAGTAGCGGCGGTCTGCTGAACAACTCGGGCACGGCAACAACAACACTACGACCGCGGATCAAGCGGGTCAATCTGCGAGACATGCTCTTCTACATGGAGCAGGAACGCGAGTTCAGTCGCAGCTCGCTGCTCTTCAAAACTTACCTCAAGTGATCGCTGCTGGCGCAGACGTTGTTCACACACACCAATGCACTTTTACTGCACCTGATCCATCTGATCCTGCTCCAGCTCCAGCTCCTGCTCCCAATCGTTGTCCTACTCCTCTACTACTCCAACTCTGCAGCCAATCAATCAATCGTTCATCAGTTTGCAATATAATTTAGCTGTCACAGTTTACTGCGTCGTCTCTTTGTTATTTTAGTTAGGCACCTCCTAAATTGTAATTAAAAGTTTTTAAATCTTATTTACCAATCGTTTTCCCCATTTAAATGCACTTAAACCAAACCAATCCAAAAAGCGGTAACATCAGCAACAAAACAAACAAAAACAACAACAAAAACTCAACGTGCAGTCAGCCAGCGTTTGAAATTGTAATTATTTAAACATAATTAATTGCATTGACGGCCTTATCTAACGATATAAACAAACATATATATATATAATATTAATAATAAGATTAAATTGTGTAGCTTAGTTTGTTAAACGAAGTCGAGCGTAAATTATAGACTAAGTTAGCCTTAGCATTCGGCATTCAAGAGATCATAAGAGATAATATGGTTTTTAAAACCATATATCGCAAGCAGAAAAAGAAAGAAAGATAGAAGAAGGAGACGAAAGAATATCCACATTACGCATACATTAAACTAGTTGTAGTTGTTTAAACGAATTGATGTAATTTTAATTAGCTTATGTATGAAACCGATAACACATACAGATACAAATAACAGCAACAGAAAGAAAAGAAACAAGAGAAACAACAAATTAAAGATGTGTATAAAGTCCAGACGTAAGTTTTTCTAAAGTTTAACTAGGTAAACGCAAAGTAATTAAACAATTAACGGCAAAGAACTAAACCCGAACGTAGTCGTAGACACTTAACAACATGATTTTCATTAGTTTAACTAGACAGTTCAAAAACTTGACTGGCTAAGGGATGTGCGTTTTATAGTGTTCGTGCAGCCAGTTAAATTTTTTGTGAACATTTGCACCAGCCACAAAATAGTTCAATTTTTTACAACAAATTAAAAAAACAAAAAAGAAAACATTGTAAATTACACCTTGGTATAATTAACTAAATACATATGGAGAGAACAACAACAACAAATAACACAAATTCAATTTCAGTGTGTGCTAAAATTTACAATACAAAATGATCATGCAAAGGAAGAAACACAGGCAACAACTGCGCATAGTTTGGTAGGCATATAACTGAATATATATATTATATACACACATTTATATATATATGTACATATATATAGATATATATATATGCATACATATTATGTTTTACAATTATTAAATACAAACAACAAAACTACTGTATGTATAAATTAAGTTTAAATGAAACAAAAACAAAAAGAAAACAAGCCTAAAAAAAATAAAACAAAATTCAAAAAACTTATTTATCGCAGTTGAGAATGTGTAACGGTATCTCAGTTAATTAATTAATTAGCTAGTTAATTCATTAACTTCTATCTAGTTGAATTTAACAATTTTTATTGATATTTTTTATAATCATTTTATTATTAAAAATTGATTTCATTATTAATACAAAAATAAAACCACCAAATTGACATTTGGACCCAAAATGAACTGTTCTGTGCCACGATGGCTTTCCTGATGAGATTTCTCTTGGCTTCATTAAAAAGACGATAAATTCCTCCATAGATTTTCATTAATTTTATTATTGTTTCATTCATTATTATCAACATTTGCATTACGTACTGCGACGGCTAATTAGTTCATATGTGTCTAAGATTTCTTGCTAAATTCTATGAATATTAGTTTGAGTTAAGTTCAGTTTAGGTCTTTACTACGCCCCCGATGCGGCGGCGCCCTCCTCGGTTCCATCTGCTCGGGCATACTTGAAATATTCCTTAATATCGTAGCCAAAGAGAACGAAATCAAATCTGCAACGAGTTAACGTGGTATGTGAGATTGCTCCAGTACAAACCCCCAAGGAAGGAAACACTCACTGATAGTAGTCGTAGAGTTCCATCATCTCCTGTTTGGTGAGCTGGGAGTAGAACTGCTGCTGCAGCTCCTGTGTCTTTCTGCCTCCCTTGCCGATGTTGCGCCACACGGGCGCAATGACGCGCTTGAGGCCAGTCTTTTCAATTAGATATAGTTGATCCTCTGCCAGCGACTCGAACTTGAGTATCATGTCGAATCGGATCAAGCAGGGCGTGCAGAACGATGTGGCCGACACGAAGTGCATGTCTATATAGCTGCCCCGCTTCACCTGATCCAGCAGCCAGTGCACGAACTCGGGAAACGACGGATACTTTGTGTTGCCAGCCCTGGCAATCAGCTTCGGCTGTGCGAGGTAAGAAATTAATGTGAGATATACATATATTCTTTATATTATATAGGGTGAATCTCTACCTTTTTTCGATAGTTTCGCACAATGCTGCGGCCCAGTTTGTCGTGAAAGGAATAGGGCAGCGCGAACACGATCTTGTCCCGGTAGGCACTGAGTAGTCTCTCGAAGGGATTTCTAGCTATAATAAATGTGACTGAATCGTTCTGTGCCTCGCGCAGCTACAAAACACAACAAAGATAAGAAACAGTTCCCGCAGCGAGGCTGGCAAACTCACCTCCTGAAGATTTACACGTGGATATCGCTCCCTGGCTAGGTTTAGTAGAATCTTTTTGGTCTTGTGTAAATAGCTGGGGGAGTAGCCGGCGAGGACGTTGAAGTTGAACATCCACGAGGAGGAAGCCGCCTTAAAGACATTGCACCTGCAAGGGAGACACGCCTTGGTCGTCAATCATCATATAAATGGGATATGCTATCGTTGCTGCCTTACCATATAATATGATATTTTTTATTGACCAGAAACTCCCAGGTGTTGGGCGTGTGCCAGGAGTCGCTACCTGAAATTCAGATGAGGGGGCAGATGAGGCAGGGGATATTTGCATGCGTCTGCCATTAAGCTCACCCAATACATCCAGGCCGTGCTCCGAGCACTTGTCTTTCAGTCTATCGAGTCGCGCCTCCATTCTCTGATTAAACACATGTAAGTGTACCAAACATTTATCATATCATTAATGGGACACTCCAAGTGGGCACTTACCACAGACATTTCCTGCATTTCCTCCGGTGAAAGCGTTTGCACCGCGTAATCCGGTATGAGCGGGAGTCCCGTTTCATTGCTGATCTGTGGGGGCAATTAGGGACTTTATTGAGGACCATAACATGTGAACATGCATGCATACATATGTAACCAATGACTAACTATGCGAAATTTCAGCGAATTCAGATAAACTGGCAAGTACCCTGACCCCAATCCCCTCCCCCTCCCCATCGCCATCATGACCATGTCCAAGCCCGTAGCCAAACAACTGCCAATCATTCAGGTGAATTCTTTGCGCGCTTTTATAATGCACTATAAATTTCAGTTGTATGCGTGTGTGTGTGTGTTAACTCGTTAATTATATGCGGGTGTGTGTGCGTGCTTGTGGGTGGTTGGGAAGGTGTGAGTGTTTTTTTTTATTGTATATTTACTTTATCAACATAGCGCCACTTATTCTTAGTCTTGCCCGTTGCGACCACAGTGAGGTCCTTGTTTTTGTTTTTGTTCAGCAGCAGCACAGGATAGCGGAATGTCTGGCCCGGCACTGGCTGTTGTTGTTGCTGGCGTTGTTGCTGTTGTTGCTGCTGATGCTGCTGATGCTGCTGCTGCTGCTGTAGCGGGAGCTGTTGCGCATTAGAAGCCTAAAAAATCATTTGTAGTTTACATTCTTTTTATTCTGTTAAGAGGGTCAGGCGAAGGGGGGCGCTGAGCAAACATGACGTGGCGTATGCGTAATATTTATATGTACAAGCGGTTTTACGATGATACTCTATGGCAAGCAAAAGCTCAAGGAGTCAAGAGACCTACTGACTCATCTCACTGGCCTGTGGCAATGTCAAGGCAGCCTCGACAACCCAACGAACCCAATTAAAGTCGCGATTTCATAAGTCTTCGGGAATTTATGTACATATGTACACATGTTTTTGTATCACTGTAATAAATCTAGACGATTGTCGACGAGCGGACGGGGCGAATTTTGAGCGGGCATAAGGCATGTGCTAGATGTATATATCCTGGGTTTTAATAACTATAAGTATGGGGTACATTTATTCTGCTATCTAACATACATATTTATGTGATCTACTGTACTTTTCAATTAAACTACTATACACAATGGAACTGAGGTATATGTTATTTCATTTCATTAAAATACATTATAATTTATGTCTATATAATCCAGAGTAATTAATTATAATTTATTATTTAAAATACAATTTTTAGTTTCTATATATGAATCAGATTACATTCAACTTTGATTGGACATTATATAATTGCTCTTCTAGTTGTATATGATCCAGAGTGGCTTCAAATTCCATTAGCTAATGTGCATAATAAATGTATATATATATATATAATATGCATTCTGTTTCTTGATTACAGGGTATCTTAGAGTACAATCTGAATGCGACGCTTGGTTCTGGTTGGTTTTGTTTTTGCAACGAAAGTGGCGCTATGTGCATGACGTGAACTGTAGAAGGTTAATAAGTGTATATGGGAGATGGATGTGGGATGTGGCATGTGGGCGTGGGCGTGATGTGGGCGGCTTGTCACTTAAACGGAACTCGCTGCCTGCCTAACAGTGTGCATGTGTGTGTGTGAGGTTCTGTGTGGGTGTGTCCATGTTAGACGCTGTGCTTAATTATGCCAATGTAGAACACAACACGGCGTATGCGTGTTTTCGTTTTTTGGCCTGCCTGCCTGCCTGCTGGCTGCGCTGCCTAAGCATTGGGCCATTTAAATAATGTAACGCAAATTAGAGGCCGACTTTCCATTTCCATTGGGTTTTCCGCTTCCATTCCATCGATTTTCAGAGCATGTCCTGGCAAATGCGACTCCGCTGCAAGAGCGATTAAGTCTCACCCAAGGCCGAATGAGCAGGCACAGAGGGGGAGCCAAGGGGGAGGCGGGCTGGCAGGCAAGCGAGCAAGCAAAGTAACGCACAAGTGGCTTAGGGCGTTCAGCTGTGGGGGCGTGTCAATCCGTTAATTGTTGATTGTGAACTGACAATTGAAGAATCACTAAGATCTCACAGAGGCCTGTGAGCTAATTTTGAATTAATTCGCACCTTTTAAAAGCGTTTACCGCCTCTCTACAGAGCACACTGCCCCGCCCCGCACCACCCCACTCCGCCCACAGAGCACACAAAGATGCACAATGAGGTGTAAACAGAAAATGCAAAGTGCTTTGATAAATAGGCGAGAGAACGTATTGAAATTTAAATATCATGACTGCGAGAAGTATCCGCATGGAAGTGAGCGTGTGTATCTATAGCATATGAATATTATAAATGTATCTTGTGGATGCCCTTCGCGCCACACACGGCTAAACATAGCACTCGATACTCCCCGCACTCGGCCCATAACTTGTGCAAACGAATAGCCATGATTGTATATCAAACAATAACCTATTATATATTAACAACCTATTGCCGGATCGGTGCTGGGGGGGGACAAAACAATTTTTCAATCTTACGGGCTCCATTGCATAAGCGAACAATTACATAAGGCTGGAATGGTATATAGTGTGTGGGTTGGGGTGGATCTATAGGCGCAGTTGAGCTGAGCAATCGATTAGCGAATGTTCAAATATTCGCCTGTTGTCAGGGCAGCCTCAGGTGCTAACTAGACCTAGAACTATCCTTGTAGAAGCCAAACAATAACAAGAACTACAATATAGTCATGACTATTGAGCGTCTACTGAGCGCCTGTGGGCTGTGGGGCTAACGGGAGGTATACGTAATATGTTTGCAGGGCACTTAAAAGCCAAAGCGAAAGCTACCAACAGTCAACTGGAACTCGTCCTTCACAGCACACACACACACACACACACACTATGAGGATGCACATGTGTGTGTGTGTGTGTGTGTGTGTGTATTGGCAAGTGTGCGAAATGGCGCATATGGAGAGGGAACTCACCTCGTAGCCCTTAATCTTCTGCAGCTGTTCGTTCCACACCAAGTAGATCAGCGAGAGGGGCAGCAGTAGAAGCGATAAGGCGGTGAAGATGAGCAAATATCGCCGAACGCGACAATTTGCGTGGTTCTTGTTCAATTTCATTTAATCCGCACAAGGCCAACTGCATGGGGGCTCTTTGGGGCGTTGTGTGTGTTTGCTTTGCTTTTCAATGTTGTTGCTGTTTGTGTATCGGTCCTCCGTTATTGTTGGCCAATTTGTTTATGTTTATTTCAAGATACTTTTTCCTTATGCTATTGCTTATGACGTGCACGTGGTACATCTTCCTCGGCGACGCACGGTGGGCGAAAAGGCCGAGAGCGTGCCATAAATCAGGGGAGTCTTGTAGTGTAAAAGTAACGATGCAACTATTAAAAGACTATTCAAGTATTATATAAAAATATATATACTATTTTGATTTTGTTAGTGTAATTAAATAAAAAAAAATAAAAATGTCTCTATGGAAACGATAGATAGAATAGTCCAATTATGATATAAAGAGAGATTTTAGCAGCAGAAATTTATTAAGAAGAAATTAAATGGAAAGTAAATAAATCTATTTTGTCTTGATTCTTGCACTGCTTGACCCACTGTGCGACGGCGAGAGTTTGCGATAATTCTTTAGGTTCTGCTGCTACGCGGCAATTTTGCGTGCACTTGGCAACATTTTCTCTGCAATTTGGTCGAGCTTCGTGATCGCTGTTGGTTGTTGTTCTTTTCGACTTTTCTACATTTAAATATAATCAACGTGCTGTATGAGAGAGAGGGGTATAAGAAGCATACCCTGTTAATATTTCATACAATTTCCGTTCATATTTAAGAATGTATTTAATCACTTTCTGATCATAAAGGTTAGACTTTTATTCATTATATTCCGCGTTTCTTATCACTTTCGAAACACTTTTGAGTTGTTATTTGTTGCTGTTGTTCCCGATTAGACACACTATATTTAAATGTAGTCCGCGTGCTGTGCGAGGAATGTATAAATGAGTGAATATCCGAGCATTTCAATGAATGGCGAACACTTTTGGATTATGCAAAGTCACATCGTATGCGTGCTGGCCCAAATAGCTGTGAAATTGGTGTCATTGCAACAGCAACAACAATGGCAGCAGCAAAAGGAACAACAACTCGAGTACAACTTCATTTTTGGGGGCTGCTTCCGGGGGTGTGTGTTCGCTGCCGAACTCCCTCAGCTGCTGCCAGAGTCAAGATGTGAGTTATTGATTTTTACGATGGGGGAAGTTTGTTTCGACTCGTTCGGCAGGTGCAATGCTGTCGCCTTGACTTCTGAGTCTGGCTCTGGTTCTAGCTTCATATAAGTTATAATATTCGAATATTCGTTAGTTAATAGTTCTTTGAAAATCGCATCGCGCTACTTGGGATCATAAAAATGGATTTAATTGGCGCGATTCATTCGCATTTTTTCGCCAACTTTTTGCCGCTCCAAGTTTGACTCGGTATTTATATAAAATTCATTCAAATAGGCACACGACACACAGGCACACACACACATTTACACTGGCACATTGGCACCCATACACGCACGCATATTCGCACATACATGCAAACAATCCGAAACACGCAAACAAAACAAATGAAGGCACACGCGGCGTATACGTAATGCTGTCAATTGTTGTTGTAGCTGTTGCTGATGTCGTGCCCTCTAGCTTTGCTGTTGTTGCTGCTCGATTGTTTGCCAATTGAAAGACGCTCAATCAATAACAATTGAAGCGGCTACTGTGATTTTGGGTTCCAATCAAACAATGCAACACACAAAGCTCCATTAGGCTGTGTGGGGGTGGGGGCGGGACGGCAAACACAACATAACAAAACACTACGAGGAGACGAGAGACCGCAACAAACCGTTCCGAGCGACGCACATTTCACGAGTGAATTCAAATGCGAAATGAGCACGGGCTGCCGCAGAACGGGCCAGTGCTGCCCAGCCAGAGGAACAAAACGGCTAGATTCAGCGGGATTACTCAAGTGTGTCGTATAAGGGTTAGAACAGTTAATGAACTGTTTAATTGTCTTTCCCATTAAGTTGCCCCCTTTGCAGGCATTTGTGATTCGTGTCTCTTTTTCTTCCCTTGAATAAACTCGCAATTAACGGAATTAAGTTGGCCGGAAAACAGCTAAATGAGCAATGCGCGGGAACTGAGTCGCCCTTGTCAGTTGCTTTTTGCGCCGGCGTCGTCAAGTAGCAGCTCCAGTTACTGCTCTGCTCTGCTCTGGCTGGGAGAGAGGAGGCTGAGTCTGAACTTTTGATTTGTTTATCGTAGAGCACAGAGCCGTGAGCCAACAGTTTTGTTTATTGCAGAGCGAAAGAAGCTCGCCGGCAAGAGAGCGATCCGAATAGAAGAGAGACGACATAAGAGAACACTCTCTTTGAGTGCTTAGGGTTGCTTAATTACGCAGGGGAGAGCGCGGGTAGCTAGCAAACTTGTGTGTAAGTCCCATCAACATTGAGTGTGTGTTTATTCATAAAAATATAAATTCATTTTCTCGCTTGTTCGACCGTTTCGAACATAACATTAAACATGCTCATTCGTGTATAATAGATAATTGCGTAGTTCATATATGGATACAGTTTCCTTGAGGTAAGATTGCTTTGCTAAATGCACGTGATAGAGTCGTGTGGTTCTCAGTACTGAATCAGGGAATGTACTTTGCAGTCCAGCTTCTTGCGGCCCTCCAAGCCGACCAGCTCGATGACAACTAGGCCCTCCAGCACCACTCCGCCCACCTTTTGCACTAGGGAAGAAGCAGCAGCCAGAGACCCGCCTGTAGCCAAGAGATCGTCCACAATGACCACTTTCTGGCCTGGCTTAATTGCCGCACGTTGCACCTCGAATATATCCTGTTGTGGTTAAGCAAGCATTAGTGGCTGTCGTGGTACAGGTCGCTCTACATACCGATCCGTATTCCAGTTCATACTTCACGGACTCCACTTCGCCCGCCAGCTTGCCCTTCTTACGAATGGGGGCACAGCCCACTCCCAGTTCGGTCGCAATCAGCAGATTAAAGAGAAAGCCGCGGGAGTCAAGGCCCACTATCAGCTCAACTTCCGGATACGCATCCCGTATGTGGCGCACCAGTAAGTCCCGCAGATACACGCAGGCCTTGCCGTCTGTAAGGGCGCCAAAAATGTCACTGATAAGAGAGCAAACAAGTTAGTCAACTGATAAGCCGAACAAGCACTACATTCATTAATGCTTGTAAATATGTATATTATAAACGTGCATTGTGAGCAAACATAACATCTGATAAGCTCACTGACCCACCGGAAAACGATTCCCTTCTTGGGGAAATCTGCGTACTCGCCAATCTTTGACTTGACATAGTCGAGTTTATCTCCGGCGCTTACTTCAGTCATCTTTCCAATGGGATTATTACTCGGGGTTATCTCTGGCACGCACTAACCTTGCGTGTATTACAATTTCACACGCAGCTACGTGCTTCACTGGACGGATTCTGTTAAGGTGGTGTGCAACAGCTGATACCATAGGAAACCCACCACAGCTGCTAATCAGCTGATTTCCAGCAGCGTGTAACAAAGCAGAGTTGCTTCGCCGATTAGTATCGATTGTGGGCGGCAATATCAAAATTGGATCGAACTGAATTTTAAATATACCACAAATATACCAAGCCCGTTAGAAAATATCGATCGATTCACAGCAATCGATTAGCTTATTCATTCTTTGTTTATTTTTACTACAAATAAATTTAGCTTCCTCCCTCAGACATTCTTCTGACTATTGTTTTGTCATGCATTTTATGGATGAGGATAAGAATGAAAAGGTATGTAAAAAGCAGGTAAGCATTGACATCCAGGTAGTACAACACCCGCACTCTCCCTCCCTCGTTTTGCAACCACTCACCACATGATAATTGGAGAAATGTCAATAATTCTTCAAAGAAACTGACTGAGGCGCATTCTGCGATTTTTCCTACTTGCATTTATCGCCAAGCAAAAACAAATAATTGAAAAGAAATTCAAACAATTTGCGCTGCACTTATCAGAGGCGCGCCAACTGTCACGACTCTTTTCTCTTTCCCTCCATCTCCCTTGCTTGTTTACACGCTTCCACTATCGGTCTTTCTCGTGTTTCGCCTCTCACCACTCACACACGCTTCGTTGTACGATGAGCCGAGAGAGCGGGACTTTAAGGTGATTGTATGCCGCTGCCTCCACCCTCTCCCACACTCGTGCTATCGGTATTTGTCGTACCTCTCAGCACACACACACACACACACGCTTCGTTGGTATCGTGTGCTGTTTCGTTAAGAGTGAGAGAGTGAGAGATCGTGGCTTAAGGTGATCGCCTCTCTCAACCACAAGCGGATCTTACGACGTGCGCCTCAGTTCGTTTTTCACCTCCAATCGCGACGGTTCACAGCGGATCTTGCGCTCGCCTCGGTCGACTTTGTATTGTAGTTTAGTTCGCGATTTTTATTAAATATATATGCACAATAGCAACAAATGTGAATAACGTTAACCAACAGCAAAAACAAATACTCTTTCAACCGGTTCTCGACACTCGGACATCGAAATAGAATTGTAAGGCACACAAAAAGCTGCTTAAGCTAAAATTTAACGGTGAAGGCACTGCAAATGTCAGCAAGGTGGGGACTTCGCCCAGTTTTGCGGGTTTTTGACATTAAACAAACACGTACGGCGCAGCCAGCAACAAAGTTCATGCAACTACAACGTCGAAGCGTGAAAAAGCCACAACAACAATTGCAACAATATTACAAACAACATTCACACTCACACACGCGTACAATCACATACAGGCGAACGCTCAGACACACACACACTCATACATAGAACTTCATTGAGTGACCATGTTGGCTCTGAAGACGTGCGTTTCAAAAACTGCAACAACAACAGCAAATGCAGACACAACAACAACGACAACTACGGCTGCAAAAGTAGGGAAGAAGAAGAACCGCAACAACAGCAACAGCAAAAACCGCGCAGGCAACGTGAAAAACCAGAAAAGAGACACAGTTTTTTTTTTGTTTTTGTTTAAAGCGAACGTCTGCGGCTGCGCAGTGGCGGATCGCAATTGAATAGGGCGCCCTATACGCCCAGAATTAATAGCTGTAGTAGAAGCCCCTACCCCAAAAGGGTCATATTCAGACTATTTCAGTAACTCATCCACATTCCGTATAAAGAGTAGAATACTCTAGGCTTTATATTATACACTTTTTAGATATCGCTATTCAATTTCCCCTTAACTCCGCTCCTGGCGTAGGTACAAAAAACTGCTGAAGAATCTCAGTGTAAGTTATAGAAGCAGCTTGGTAGTAGGTAAGGGGTCTATATTGTTGTTGCTGTGTGTGTATGGCTGTTGTTGTTGTTGTTGTTATTTGCTAGCTTGCTGGGCTTGAGGAATGCGCGAATGTTTGCCAACATAAAGAGTCGTGATCTAATAAAAAGCAGAGACATCGCACGGCATCCCACATCTCTCGATGAAGACTGTTGGCTCTTGAACCCAAATGGAGTCCATGCTAATCTCGAACGTAGCTCGTTGCTGGAAAAGAAATCGTCTTCCATATAGATATGCAAAAAACACAAATTGAAAGGGGAGAAAAGAAAGAAGCCAAAAAACATTCTGCAAAAGTAGCTGAAACGATATTTCCGCATAATTCTGAAATGCGTTCCGCTGTTGTTGTTGTTGTGGGCACTCTTTTGGAACAAGTTTGGTGGCAACAACAACAAAAACTGTGGATGTGTTAATCAAGTGACTGCCAGCCCCTTTACAAGCGTCTCAGCATGTTGTTTAAGGTTCCGCTTTGTTGGTCAGTCCAAAAAATAACCGAGAAAATTAAACAAGCCAAAACATAGCTCGGAACAACGCGGAACAAGACACATACATACACACATATATACATACATACACACATATACATAAGTAGCTGAATAAATGTAAGCTCAGACGATATTATCCGAGAAAAGCTGCAAATGAATCGCAGGCGCGCACCCCATCAAAGTCAGCAGTGGCTCGTCTCCATCTCCGACTCTGTCCCCCCCCCTCTCTCTCTCTGCCATCCTCTCACTCTTCGCTTTTCCAGCTAGTTATGCCTAATGTGAAATTTATGTTTATGCGGCGCTTTTAAAGTAGAAAGTCCACTGGGCCAGGCGGGCCGTTCCATTAGACAGTCGCTTAAAAAGAAAGTCACACGAGCTTAGCAGTTGCAGTTGCAGCTGGAATTGCAATTGTTGTTGTTGTTATAACCGTTCTCCCATGTCTGTCAAATGTTGCAAAACCTTTTCGCCACGTTTAAGGTAACCAAAGAGCATTGGAATCATTACCCAACTGACCTTATTTCACGG
This sequence comes from Zaprionus vittiger, assembly GCA_018904025.1. Taxonomy (NCBI): domain Eukaryota; kingdom Metazoa; phylum Arthropoda; class Insecta; order Diptera; family Drosophilidae; genus Zaprionus; species Zaprionus vittiger. The sequence goes on along the minus strand of JAEIFQ010001142.1, from coordinate 213,735 downwards.
TATATGCAACTCTTGTGACACATACACACACACACATATACACACACTCTGACAGAGTTTTATAGCTTCTTGAAATGGCATTTCAAGCTTGCCAGCGTTCCGTACGCGTTTTTTGCCGCGCAAGCGAGAAAAACCGCTTGGACTGCAGCATTGTGCAGCCATGGGGAATTTGAGACTGCTGCTGCTGTTATTGATGTGGAATCAGCGTTGCTTTCTGTCCGCAATTTGCTTGTCTGTCTGCAAGTGAAACTTTGTATATTTCGAGCTGCTGACCGCCGGCCGGCAGAGGCATCAACAACAATAAAAACAACACCTCACATGGGCGAACGGATGTAGATACAGCATATCTCCATCTCGCCATCTCCACCGCATCATCTTGGCCGCGGACGTTACTGCTGTGTCATAGCAATGCCAGTAACGATACCTCTACCAATACTCCAACTCACACACACACACGCACACACATGTACGCATACCAATACCCAAATCATACCCACTCCAATACCAGTTACAGTACTCGCAGCAGCCTCGTCTGCTGGTCACTTTCTTTTCTTTCTTCATGATCGATGTGAGTGCGCGAAGAATGCAGCAAAGTACAAACAAACAGCACAAACAAGTACACTGAGCAAAAACCTATTGAATAAGTGAAATCAGAAGTGATAATATTGATATCATATTCAACAATCATCCGTGATCATTACATACATATTGAATGAGCTAGAGTGCCTTTACAGTTTAACGAGGTAAACAATCTTTTCGCTGAGTGTAGCCTAGTCTAGCCTAGTGAGCACTCCGTTTATTGCAAACTGGAATCTGCAATTATCGCATAGAACACGAAGTATTCGTGTATGCCATCATGTGTGTGTGTGTGTGTGTGACTGTGTTAGTTTGTCCATATTCACATTCAGTTTTCATTTAAATTATACTCCGACCAGTCGCAGTCGCAGGAAATTATTATTTGTCTGCGGTTTGTCTGCGTCCGTGTCTCGACTGGCCCACAATGCAACAACCGGACAGCCTGGACGAACGAACAGACAGCAGCAGCAGTAGAGACTCGTTTTCCCATGATTTTCCAGACCGGCTACGTGACTCAGAAATGCAGATTGAGATTTGCACTCAAGTTTTCCATTGTTGTTCCCATCGTTATTCGACATTTAGCGATCTCCGTCAGTTTTGCTTTGGCTTTCAATATGCTGGCTAGTTCAACACATTTTATGGTTCTCCCTCTCCTACCATCATTTACTGTCTCTCTTTATTCGCTTTTACTTATTAGCATTATTATGGTAATTGCCTTGGACTTGTGCGTTTGCTTTGACTTGACTGCGTGTCATTTATTTCTTAGTTGTTGCTGCTTTAATTTACCCAGATCAACCTATTTGGGATGGTGTGGAATTAAGGCATTTCAAGTCTTTCTTTCTGCTTCTCCTTCCGCACCATAAAGAGTGTAAAAGAAAAATAAATTAATTACGCATACGCAATGGTGTCCGTGGGATCACGAACCCACGCGGTCACAACGAAACAATGCCAAGAAAACTCACTTGCATTTTTCGTTTTTCAACACTACCTTTTGTTTTTGAATTTCAAAAATGCTTTGTGTACCGAATTTACCACACTTTCGACAAGAAAAACATGTTTATTGATAGGTGGCTCGGCCTGTTGGCTGGCGCTTGTTCAGTTCAGTTGGTTTTGGCCATTGGCAAGTTATTGCCATGAATCACAGTTAAAATTAGACAGTCTCGAGATTCGTTTTGGTGTCCGTCTCTCACCTCGATCTCTAGCTGTCTCGTCTCTTCCCTCACACGAAAAATATTTGATTTTTTTGCATAACGTTTTTGCCTATTTCTTTTTCTTTGTGCATACGCTTTTCTTGGCGATCAGCTCGTTTACCATTATCATTACCTGCAGGCCATAGAATTAGTGGTGAAAATGAAGCAATACTTGGCAAAGGTTGTTAACAATTATCTTTCGCATTTACATAAGTCCCAGAGTTGTTAGCAAGCTTGGCTTTTGGCGAATATCTTTGATCGAAGTGAAGGGGAAAACGAAATAACGAATAACATGTTTAATGAAATTAAAACTTCACTTTGCAGAGAAAGGAAAAGTATATATGAATGTACATATGCTAACAGTTTACGGATGATTCTACTCAATTGGGCCAGCTCTCCTCGGGTTTCCCTTCGAACAGTGCCAATTTTCAAGCTCCAATTCATCTGTTAAAGTATTTTGAGAAACAACAAACAGGGTCAGCAAACTAAAAGCGTTTGAAGTTAATAAGCTTATATCTGCAGTACTCTACACGAAATAAAAAAACCAATTCATGACTGTCAAAAATGGGAAACCATTATTATGATCCATTGTCGTTTCTGTTGCTCATAACTGGCAACATCATTATTGTTATTAAATTGTTACTAATATTAAGGTGTGCTTAACGTTTCTTTAACAGAAAACAGCAACAAGCAGCAGCAACAAAGGCCGAGAGCTTCCACTCCACTCCGCTCCCTCTGTACTTCAGCACGATGGGTACAAAAATTGAGTACGTTGATACGACGCATCTGTACGCTTCCAAATACATCCGAAACTCGAAGGCGATCGGCGTGTTGTGGGCGATTTTCACGATTTGCTACGCGATCATTGGCATTGTGGCATTTGTCACGCCAGGTAAGAGGAAGTTAACACTAGGAATAACTACAATACAATATCTAATAACTATTAATTTCTCTTTCAGAATGGATTGGCGATCCAGACAGCGACAGTGCTGGTCGCCTGGGCCTTTGGCAGCAGTGCCAGCGCGATGAGATATTTGACAATTGCCGGCGACGCTGGGAGAACATCTTCGCGGTGCCCACCTTTTCATTTCAGGTGAATGCCTTCTCCCTTCTATAGCACCATCATTAATTCAATTGCCCTACATTATAACATGTGTCATTAATATTGCGTTCATTTATTACAGTTGGCCACGTTCTTCATGATCGCCGCCGTTGGCCTGGCCTTGCTGACGATATTTTTCTTGGTCTGTTTGCTGTTCATGAAGTCGACGCGCGTCTTTCACATTTGCGGCTGGATGCAGATTATTTCAGGTGTGTACACAGGTGTTGACCAGTTCTAGAGATTACTGACATTGGCGGAAGTCTGTAAATAGTTATCGAAATTCTAGCTAGTGCTCTGGTCACGTCTCGAGGTGCAATCTTGCGATTAGTTTTTTCCTTTGAATTGCAACTGCTGTTGTTTCGATCAGCAATTGTCACGTATTGTCAATTGCCATAATCTAACTGTGTTTTTTCTCGGCAGCCCTCTGCATGGTGGTGGCTTGTGCTGCGTTTCCCTTCGGCTGGAACTCTGATGACTTTCGCAAGATCTGTGGGCCAGAAGCGAATCGATTCGAGTTGGGGCTCTGCGGCATTCGCTGGGCATATCCGCTGGCCATCATTGGCTGCGTGGATGGCGTCGTCCTTGCCACACTGGCCTTCATTCTGGCAACGCGGCATGTACGTCTCCAGCCGGACCCAATATACCAGAACTCTCTTTACAAAGGTGAGCAAGCGTGGACAAAACGTAGCCAAAACAACTGCTTATTTCTTGTGCTTTGCAGGTGAAATAAACAATGCGTATCTAACGGATGCCATCAGCTTGGCAGGGTCGCGCAAGTCAAATCCTCACATCACGGGCTTAAATCTGCAGCCCATTCTCCTGGTGGCGCCTCCCAATGAGGACAGCATTTCTCAGTTTTCGCGCTATCACTGAAAACGTCCATCTATTGCCCAAATTCAATTTTTGATTAACGCGCCAAAGCAGAGGTTGTTGTACTTGCTAACTGCACGGACTGCCAACCGGTTGGGTTTGCGCCTACACTGGGAACAGTGAGGTTTGTGTACTCAATGTGGTCAGTTGTACGAGGCACAAACCTTGTAGCAAGTACAAGAACCGAAAGGTGAAAAAATTTGCATTCGTTGAGTTGAGAATTTGCATTGGGGCTGTTTAAATTTAAAATCTAATTAATTAATTAATGTGCGAGTGTGTGCGAAGGCAATGATCGACTGAATGATATGATAGACTTAAGTTTTATTTAATCTTAACTCTTGTGTATAGCTCGTGCCTCTCTGAAACGCCTAAGAACGTTTAATGTAAGAAAATATCGCTGTCTGTAATATATACATAAATGGATACCCCTAATATATAATACCTTGTACAGAATACTAAACTCACAATGCTCGTTTTGAATGGGACCACAATTATGCCATCATCATTATGCTATAAACATTAGCAAGGTCAGCAGCCACTGGCCACTTGGACAAACAAAAATCAAATTATGCTCCACTCAGCCACTGCCCCACCCCTGCCGTCTCCCCTCCTGGGCCTGCTCCAACAGACATCTCGCATAAAAACCAATAACGGGCAACTTAGCGCCCAATTTGTTCGGCGTTCGAGCCTGGGCTGCGCCCCAATAACCATTTGCCACATACTTTTCCAATAAAGTATTTACAGCAAACTTTTCGCCTGCCTGCCTGCTGCCAATTGAAATATTCCGCGTAAAGACGGAATCAAATGGAAGCAAAAGAAATAACGGTTCCTCGTCTGATGTTTCAGTTGCCGCTGGCTGTGTGCCTGGGCACGTTTTAATATTCTTGTATAATTCATAAGCAATTCCATCAACGCTTACAAATGCGGCCTAAGTGGCCAACCAGCTGACGCCAACCGCCCAGCGACATTGAGGGGAGTGGGGTGCGTAGCATCCTCCCTTCTCTTCTCTTCTCTTCTCTTCTTATGCCCTGCCCCATCTCCCCTCGTCGTAACTTTTTATTTACTTCAGCTATTTCTTTTGGCACCACCCTCCCCTCTCCGAGTGCAACATATGGCAGTCGCCTTGGCTCGTTTCGACACGCATTGGCTACGTGGTCCACCCCGTCTCGAGCCATCCCCTGAATGAAGATCTCTGCCTACCCCCTGCCCTCCTGCCCACGTCCCCTGCTGTCTCTCCTGCGCTTAACTGCTCTGCCTCGCGGTATTCTGTGATTTTTGATGTGCCAATTGTTTTTATTCGATTTTATGGTGCGCCATAAATGAATTTTTAACTTTCGTTGTCCTTGAGGTTTACTCCGCAGCTAGTGGGCGTGGCAGTGGGCTGGCAATCGTGTGAGATGTGTCTGGCTCGTGTTGCTGGCAACATGTGCCGCAAATCTGTTGTTGCTTATTAGTTTATCACTTGGCCGTTTTACGCGTTTCCAAGTGCTCGTGAAAATGAGGAAAAACAATGACACACACGTACACATGCAGAGCTACTCACATGTACACACGCACACAAACGCACACACACTCACACGCTCACACATGCAGACGCAAGTTTTTATGGCTCATTTGGTGTGCGTAATTACGAAAACTGGACATTAGTTGACCTTAGCTGGGCCACATGCCACGCCCAACAGAGGGGGGGGATGCCCCGCAACATCGGCAACAAAGTCAAAGGGTCGTCAGAGGGGGCTGTGGGGAAAAGGGCGGGGCGTGGGGAAATGAATTGCGCCTTTAAGGTTTTCGTTTAAGTGAAATGTCAGCAACAGAAATTGAATCGAAAATTGTAAAATTGGTTTTGTATAAACATTTTTGCCAAATGAAATGAAATGAAAATGCTTTTGTTATAGCTTCCAGTTGCTCCCATTGCCCCGTTCCTGTGCCCTATTGGCCTCGCCCAACGCCCCCCCTCCCCCCCCTCGCTTGGCTGCCTTTCTCTGCCTTCGCCAAGTTCAGTTATTTTTTCTTCGCTTCGTTCTTCTTTTCTTTAGTTTGCAGCAACGAACACATATTTCTTGTGCCTGTTTTTTATATTCCGGGCAAAACAAAAGCTTTGCAGTTGCCGTTCCCCCTGCTCCTACCTCCTTTTCTTCCTCCTGGCCCAATAATTTATTGCTCATACGAGCTGAATGTATGTTTGTGTGCGCTGTGTGTGTGTGTGTGTGGGAGAAAAACTCAGCGGAGTCTGTGGAATTGTGCAAACGTCAAAAGTGCGTCAATCAAAAGCAAAATAGAAAAACTAGTGAAGACGGCGAGGAACAACTGGCAAATACCCTAGGAATAATTGTCTGGCTTACCTTTGGTTTGAATGTCTCAACACTGATATATCCCACTTTGTTATTCCTAGATCATAAAGGGTGTTTGCAGAATGAACTGCCTGCAAGTTTCTTGAGTGGCTTTAAATTATAGTCAGGACGTATCCTTGGCAATTCTGTGATTTATTTGACCCTTTCCAGCTTTACTCAGTCATTTTAAAACATTTCCTCTTTTACCAAATAATATTCAATTTATTTCACATACGATAAATCGTATTTACTTCATAACTTCCGCTGCCTTAACAATATTACAAAATTAATTAGAGGTAAATAGTATTACACAATTAATTTAGCTGGCCTAACTAACTAAGCGTAACTAGAACTAGAAACTAGAAACGAGCTCGCATTTTTCACATTGTAAAAATGACTAGTGAGTTATTTGTAGCTTTAACGATTACAACCTACAACTACAACTACAACTATATACACGTATTCTATATGTACGGTACTTACATATCTATACTGTATATAACTAGCAAACCCGATTTGGCTTTTCGTTGCAAGATAATGAATTATGGAACCGGTTAAGATGAGCGAATGAAATGAATTATAAACCCCTGTAGCATCGAAACCGTTTTTGGAAGAGATAATAATATGCCACATTGTTGGCCAGACGTGACTAAACCTAACATCACGCAGCACACTCCTACACACTCCCTCCTCCTCCACCCTACGTCTCTCTCTCTCTCTCTCCCTCTCTCTGTCACTCGCACTATGCTTCCTGGCTGACCACGGCACAGTCGATAATGGGCTGGGCATCTTCGCTGTCCCTGTCCCTCTCCGGATCGAGGCAGGCGGACATGGCATGTGGCATGGTGCGCAGCAGGGAGTAACTGTCTCTGTGATGGATCAGCATCAGCTTCTGCTGCTGGTGGTGAATGAAGCTGCTGCCGCGTCGCAGAGACCGACGGCCCATCTCCAGTATCTCGAGCGAGGGATCGCGGGTGAACACGAAGTTCTGATAGGCACGCACAAAGCTAAAGATAACCGCCGAGGCGCCGCCCACGATCATCAGATAGGAGCCGATGGGCACCGCCAGCGGGGCAATCACAGTGGCCAGATACAGCCAGCTCTTGATGGCGGGTGTTAGCTCAGAGATGCCCTGTGAATAAGAGTAATTAATGATTGTACAGCTGCTGGAGTCTGTAGGGACGTACCTCCTCCAGCCACATGACCGGAAACACGAAGTCACGAAAGTCACGCACCGGATGAACGTCCTTGGCCTGAGTCACCTTGAGGTTGAGCTGTATGCGCACCTTGCCCTCGAGAGGAACTCCAAGTTTCTAGAAGGGAATTCTGCTGTTAGAATTATTCGAGATCTGCGCATCGTTTGAGCTCTTACGGGTTGTATTTTGAAGTATGTTTCATGTTTCTGGCGCTCAGGCTTTAGGCCCTCAACGGAGTCAAGCAGTGCAGGATCCGCGTCGTAGAAGTGTGGGTTAGATATGTAGACGGGAGCACCGTACTGACATGGACTGATGTTCTGCAGACCTCTCACTGCTTCGTACTCGCCGGCGTCGTAGCACTTGTTCTCCGGATTGTGCGCTGCATCGCCGTAGGAATTGTTGGGCAGCCTGAAGAGATCTGCGGCCAGTCCATCCTTCTCCACGCGCTCCACATACTGCAAGGGAATGATGCGGCACAGATCCTTGTCGTAGATATGCACTCTATCGGACTTGGTTATGTCACGTGGCGGGAAGAAGGAGCCCTCTGAGCCGGCAATGCTGGTGCAGGGTTCCTCGTTCCAGTGCGGCAGATGATCCATCCCATTCAGCGAGTCGATATAGCCGAACTGGTCCATGCCCTGGTAGCCCGTCTTGATGCTGGACACCTCTGTCAGTGTGCCATTCCTCGCCAGCAGCAGACCCATCTTCTCCATGGGCCTCATGTGCTTTGGATAGAATCTGTGAGCCAGGCTCACCAACGCGTCGTCGTAGCCGAAGACCAACTGGTCCGCAGTCACATTGACGAAGGGTTTGAACTTGGCGGCTGTCAGCACGAAGGATATCGTCCTGGACAGCAGGTAGCCCAGCTTAGGGCTGAGACTTGTTAGGGTCTGCACAGGGAATGCAATATAGATTAAAAGATCGCAGTGGAGATCGTATCTCTGGTGTACTCACTAGCATTGGTATGTTAGGCGTAACTATGGGCGTGTTCTTATCAATACTCAGTTCAGGAACAAATTGTAAGATTTTCTTATGCTGATATGACACCGTGTAGTTGTTCTCGTGGAATTTCACATTGACCTTCTCCATGTCTTCTCTGCAATACAAAAAGAAAACCGTTTAGTTGTAATCGTTGTTGGATGACGTGGCACGTGGCAAAGTCAGGGACGCAACGAAAGTCGTAAAAAGATCCGAAAAACTAAAAGCCCAACCTAACTGAATGTCAAGTTCACTTGTCGCATTCGGAGAGAAATGTCGACAAACCCACGATCAACAACTACAACAAAAATAAGAGAAAAACGAAACCCAAGTAAAATAAAATAATGACAAACGTTTTGGAGTTTTTGTCGCGTTTTAGTGGCGTTTTCAACAGCTACCGTTTAAACCTATCGTTGGCTGTCAACACTTTTGTTTGTGTTTGTTTTTATTATCTCTTGCGATTCCATCAAATCATCGTCAAGTTGAAATTGACGCTGAGTTGCAGTTAAAGCGAGTACTTCATTCATATAATCTTTTCTTTGTTTCTCGATTCAATTCAAGTAGAAATCTTTGCCTCCCCCTGCTCTTTCTGTATCTGTATCGTAATTGCGTCTATATACATAAGTTTATTAGTTTAACCACAAACACAGGCCCCGATACATAATTTAGCTCAATTATGAAAATGGCAACAGGACGGATTGAAGACTGGAGTCTGAGTTGGCTCGATACACTGCGGCGAAAATTGTTGGCACATTTTCAATAAATCTCGCGTGTCAGCAGCGATGGAAGTTTTTGCAAGTTTTCTTTAGCTGGGGACTAATTGCCGTTGTTACTCGGTTTATTAAGTGTTAAGATTGAATACATTTTAAATCGAAGCAACTTGTTTTCCGTTGTTGTTGAATAAGTTAATATGACTTAATAAATCACAATGTATAAACTCATTATTGATAATGTTTTATTATGACGTGTTGACTAATGTACCCAGTGCTAAGTTTAGAACCATAAATTTATAAACATTTTGCATTTGAAATCGAATGAATTAGGTTTGTTTGTTTCCATTGCTAAGTACAAAGCGTGTTGAGAACGCTTTCTATATGCATTAGGAGCAAAGAAACACATAATTATTGTAATTACGCTCATTAAGTTTGATTTAAACACGTATTTCCTAACGAGCCATGGCAAAGCTGGCATGAAAACACTCGCATTATCCAAGTAATCGCAATATCCAAAGTTTAGAATCAAAAGGCGTAACAACTTTCCCCCCGACTTCATTTGGAATACTTAGGCAATAATGGTTTCCGTTTATGAGGTAATGGGTTGAGCTCACCTGTAGACAAAGGGACCAACCTCCTGCAGCTTGGGCTTCTCTCCGCTGAGGAATCCGTCCGGATTGGTCACATTATAGATGTAGACCTTGGTCAGTCGTATAACCCCGGGTCTCTGCCAGTAGTGGTAGCTTAATGTATCGTTCCACAGCCTTAAGTTCTGTCGAAATCAGATATTCCATTAGGACTCAGTTATTCTGTGCTGGAATGGGACTCACCTTTAGTATAAAATAGTCCAGCCATGGTATGGATGATAAAACTATGCCTAAGATTAACGTAATTATACCAATGATTATCACAGCTAGTCTATCTGAAAGTAAATGGAGTTGAAGTTTACTTTAGTTTAGTTGCATCACTTTAGTCGCACTCGTGTGTCGTAAGTCTCGGGAATGGGAACGGGAACGGGAACTTAGTCGGAAATGAGAGTAGGAGACAAGCGCGACGAACGTCAATCCCCAGAGTACTTCGTCATGCTTCCGTTAACAAGATCCCAACCCATTTCCTGAGGCACTTCACACCTTCTTGTTGATTCGATGTAATATGCGCTGACGTCGCTATTTCACGGCTGTCAACGTCACTTGAAGTTCGCCGATCACAAATCGCAGATCGCAGATCGGAGATCTCGCTCTTGGCCGACTTATCAAAAATGTTTTGCTTGGGATTTTATTTTGACACGCGCGAAGTTTACGATTCATGCATTACGCTTATCACTTAACGGTTTCGCTTGCGATGCGGATCATTATACTTGTATTTACGAGCCGATGCACTTAGCCGTGTGCCATTACCTTGTGGGCATTTTGTTGAGGTGGGCGTGGCCGACAGCCACAGCCACAGCATGTCGTGGGCGTAGGAGGGTGGCGTGAGTGGGTGTGGTTGGCGACCAGACTGGGTACAATGCCAATGGGTCTTGTCGGCGATCTGCAGCCCCCCGAAACAGTCATCAAACTGACGGAGCTTTGCAACACGTGAGCACAGTCTACGCCGATGAGACAATTGACCAAATAAACTAAGGCACTAATCATCCATCTCTCTCTCTCTCTCGTCTTCTAATTCTTTCTCCCTTTTTATTTCAATTTCACAAGGGGCTGTCAAAATTAACAAACGTAATTTCCAATTATAAATTTCAAACTACAATTTGCAGTTTAAATAGAGACACTTCTCAATAGACATTTGCGATCTGCACCCCCCTAAAAGAGTCAACAAACTGATTACATACAGACCCTTGGCAACACACGAACGCAGACAACGGCAAAATGTGCGGGGCTAGCATTAAAAGTAATAAGTAAAAATAAGTAAAATGTAAATCAAAATTCAGTATATGCTTTTCCAAAATTGAAGTGCACATTTCGGGTCAGAGCAGGCAAAGCAGCTTATGTCAGCGATCGTTTCGTTTCGTTTCGTTTCGATAACGAGGCAACGTCTGGTGTTGTTCATAATAAATTAATCGGGAGATTCATTAAACTCATATTGAACTATGGACGCGATAATTGATAATTGTGTTGTTCGCGGCGGCAAAATCGAAACGTTCCATTGACCCTGAATGCAACCTCACTCTTGCCCCTTGCCCCCCATTCCCTCCACCCGTGCCTTGTCGCTGTCACTTTTGCCCGAAGATCGCCAAAAACTGAGGCAGAGAAAGTTACGTAAAATGTCATAAATTCGAGCCCAAAATCTTGACATTGTTGTTGCTGCTGCTGCTCTTTTTTGGGGGCAGCTGTCAGACTCAAGGTCAAGGGAGCCAGACCAACAGCTGGGACAATCTGATCGCAAAGAGCCGCGTCACTCCACGTCGGTTTACATTTATTGTCTTTTGGCTTATGTCTGGTGGCTCTTCGCTTCATCTGGTTCACTGCGTTCAAGCTGATATCGATAATACATATCTATATGCAGGCGAATATATAAGTGACTATATATCTGAGTATATGTCGCAGTTGTTGCTGCAACTGACAGCGCTTGCTCGGGCTTATATCTGGCGACATGGTCACTTAACATTTGGCACACAATTGATACGTCAGCGCCTGACGCCGTTGACAATAATGCTGAAGTTGTTAGTAGTAGTTGCTGTTGTTGTTGTTGTTGTTGTTCTCGATGTTGCATGTATGACGTTGATGTCGTTGTAATTTCAATACTCATAACAGTGCTTGCTGTGTACTCCGGATAGGGTAACGAGGTGCTCCGAGAGTATTTCAGCTGTGACTGCAAGTGTGTACAACCCGATGAAAGTGGGACTTTAGATGAAAGGGTATTTGATACTTTCTAAGATTCAGTTCTAAGTTAATGTAACTGTAATGTAATGTATGTATATTATTAACTGTATATTACACCTATGTGAGCAAGAGTTCAATTGAGATTTGAAAGAACATTTTATATTCGACCAATCAATGAGGGATTTTCATTTGTATTTGCAGCGTTTCGAGTTACCACAGACGCAGTGACGTCGTCGGGAAGGGGCGATAGACCAAGTAAACACTAGCCTTACTTTTTCCAAAACATTCCAGTTACAATATACTAAGAAAGCACCATTTAAAGTTGTTAAGGTCTCGTTAAGTTTACCCCGTAGCACTAAGCCACTGTCTCGGCTTCATAATACTGGTGTCATACGTTCGACGGCCGAAAATTATAGCTGAGCATGCAACATTCTCGTTGAAGTCGAGGTTTCTGGTTGGCTTTCTGTCGATATTGTTTACTGAACTTTGCAGCCACTTAGAGAGAGACAATTGGCTAACTAAACTTGGCTATAAATATCCATTGCAACTGCCTCTCTCCCTGTCTTTCTATCTTTTACTAACTCTCTCCCTCTTTTCTTTCCACCTTTCACAAGAGACTCAAAATTAGCGAGTGCAATTTCAAATTATAAATTACAAACGGCAATTTGCAGCTGCTCTCGACTCATTTGGAGTAGAGACACTTCTGAATAGATATGCTGGCTACGCGGAATTGTTGGCTCCAACAATGCCCCAACAACAACTGCAGCAGCAGCAACAACAATAAGTCAGCGGAACATTGCAACGCCTGCAGCTTAACAATTAGACACGGATTTCGTTTCAGAACGTGCTGCAAGGCGGTAGACAAACACAGAGAAACAACAATGAGAAGCGGCATTATTCATGATCGAGATGCCAAGTGCCGCTTGCCGTTGCATTGTTGCATTGTTGTATTGTTAAACAACAATGTAAACTGTTGTTGTGTGTAGGTAGATTGTTGCATATTCTTGCAGGAAATGGAACTGCACTGGCCGCACTTCCTTGTGCCTGGTGCCCCTACAATCAGCATCTGCATCATCGGCGATCTTCCGATTTGTTCCCAATTAGCCCTCTACACATGTTCACTCATAAGATAGCACAGGGACGGGGGCATCGACTGGGACTGAGGCTGCCGCATTTCGGAAAACCGGTTGTTCAGCGGCACATCCTTCGTTTTGGACCTCCAACCTCCAGCTGGACCTGCCTCTTTGGCAATTTCGCTTTTAAGTTATCGCGCATTGGCCCCTAATTAAAGCACTTACAACTGATTTCGATGTCGGATAATAAAGACGTTGGCTGGCAAGTTTATATGTTTTATATGGAGGAGTAGAAATGTGCAAATGAAATGAATTGCGGGCAAATTACGAGGGCAAGTGATGGAAAGTGAACGGTCGTCGAGTGGGAGAAACCCGTAAACGAACCGATAACGCAATCAAGGAAGGGAACTACTGAAAGAGAACTTGGAATTTCCCAAAGGATTCTTAGAAATGTTGCTTTGTCTTTAAAGATGCAATATCTGACATATGAGATGACACATCGAACATTGTCCAGAGCCGATCGTGAGTCTGCAGTCTGCGATCCGCACGATCGGCTGCTGATGACCTAAATAAGCTGAATCAACTGCACATTTGGTTGTATAATCTTTGAGCAGAAACGCACGCATGCACGCACAGTCTCACACACACACACATGCAGACATGCACAGGCTTGCGAATATGCGACTCGTTATTGCCAAAGACTCCATGTGAGCATTGAGTATTAAGCATCGGCCAGTGCAGTTGCCCGACGGGGACCTCTTCTTCTTTGGTGCTTGCTCTGGTGCTGCAGCAGTAGCTACAGTAGCAACGAGCACCGCGCCTATTTCTGTTTGTGCTCAGCACATAAACGCTTCAGCAAATACGCGCTGAGCGGGGCTCAGAATTAGCCGGCAGCAGCCACGGCAACGGCAACAGCAACGGCGACAGCAGCAGCAGCAACTGAGATTGCTGCCTCGGCTGGCTTAATTGTGTTAATTTTCGCTAGCTCTCTCGAAGGCGTCCAACGTCCCCGTATCCATGTCCAGAGCTGGCCAATCCACTCACTTCACTCGTGTCTCAGTCTTAGTCCAAGTCGCACTCGCAGTCTCTGTCGCAGTCGCAGTCGCCGCCGCGGTCTCCTTCTCAGTCTCAGTCTTGGGCAGCGTCAAATTTCGGTTTTGGTATTTCACTTCTGCGGCGCGGCCTCTTGAGGTCTTGAAGTATATTGATTTGGCAACATTTTCATATTTGCTTTGTATGTACGAGATTCGAGTGTGCTTGTAGTCGTTGCTAGTTGAAGTCTTTGGCAGTTAATAGCTGCTGTTGTTGCTGCTGCTGTTGTGCTGCTGCTGCTGCTGTTGTTGGCGGTGCAGACTACGTTGCACTGGCCAGTTAAGCACTCGCTTGGACTTTTCAATTGCCATTTTTGCACTTCTGTTTTTCTATTCAGCTTTTGCTTGTCGACTTGTTTAGCATTAAATTAGATTTGTTTAGGCACCGTGGTGTGAAACCAACTGAAAGTGAAATTCGATTGCGAATTGACTGATATTGAGTTTCTTAACTTAACTTAACTTGGTTCTAAATTTGTTCACACCTGGGGTATATAACGAGTGTATAACCTTCTAGCTACAATCATAATAAGTGAGAGATAAGCATCCAGTGCGCAGTACTCATCCGGTTTGATTAGTCGGCTATGATTCTCAACAGCATCCACAGCATCCACATCACGGGCATAAAAAGTAAACATCAAATCTATCACAGATGTATGTAAAACGAAACGAAAACAACAAACAAACGATGCGCACTGGCAAACATTGGGAACCTTTATCAGATCGCACGTAGCACAGAAGTATTTAAAAAATGCCAAGCCCAATAATAGTTATAATTGGACACATGTGAAGCCGCAAATTGCCCGATGGGCCAGTGTCACTTGTCGGCTGTCACTTGTAGACGTGGCTATAAAACCCGTGAGTAGCGCTGTCAAGTGCAAAACGCTTAAAAAATATTCTAGACAAACAGAACTTGCCAAAAAGGAAGCCAATCAAATCGGATCCAAGCGAAAACCAAACGAAACCGAAAGTCATGCGAGTCTTGGGCGATTCGACTAAGCCAAGTTCAGAGAGAACACAAGAGAGACGGAACAAGTGAGAAAGAGAGAGCGAGAGAGAGGCAGTGTTCTTGGCCATGGTAGTTGTTTGCACACTTGGCTGCTTCGACTCGGTTCAACTCAACTCGACTCGACTCGTCGAGCTCAGCCCGGCTCATATGGCGTATACGCAATGTCGTCTATGTCGGCACAGAACCAGGCAAGTCTCGTGTGTCTGTTCGTCCGTTTCCTTGATTTCAATCGCGTTGCTTAGTTGCCTGCTTGGCTAGTTAGTCGCAGCAGTTGTTGTTATTATTATTATTGTTGTTGTTGTTCTCTTGTTGCTGTTGCTGCTTTTCGTATATTTTTTTTCAAGTCTGCATCACTTGATTGCCTTAGTGCCTTCTGTTGTTGTTGTCGTTGTTGTCATTGTTGTTGTCATTGCTGCTGTTGCCGTTTATCTCGGTATTTTTGGCCAAAGACTCGTTTTGCATTGCAGTTGCAGTTCTTGGATGACCAGTTTTGTAAAAGCTTTTGCTTTTGCGGTATTTACAGCGCTAGTCGCTCGTTTAGCTCGATTCTATCTGTATACTATACTATATATACGAATACCTACTATGTGGCATTATGCTGATGTTGTCGCTGTTATTGTTGTTGTTTAGCCCCCACCAAGCATTTTTGCAACTCTAAAGTGGCGCACAACTTGTTTGGCTTTTATTTTGATCAGGTAAATGGTTAAGAGCAACAAAAATAAAAAAGAACACAAAAAGCATCGCCGAAACGCCACCAATTTGGCAGTTGATATTGACTTTAGTCAGGCTAATTGTGCACTTTTGTAATTAAATTTAATAATTGTTTGCAATGTAGTGTGAAATAGCTGACGAAAACTGATGATCGATAATGGGAAAATCAATAAACACAGAATACTTCAGCAGGTTAAATGACTATTCTGGGGCTGGGGTTCACTTACTATTGCTTATCTTTACGCCATGCGATATCAACATGGACAAGGGCGTCCCTCTGTGTGCAGCGTGGGGGCGTGATCGACGCCCAGTGGAAGTCGATGTTTGTGGCTGTTGTTGTTGCTGCGGTTGCTGTTGTTGCTGGTGTAGCTGCTGCTGCTGCTGCTGATGTTGTTGCTGCTGCTGCTGCAGTTGTTGTTGCTCTCGCCGATGACCACGCCCACAGCTGGCCCAGTCGAGTATATGATCTCTGGCTGTGCGTCCATATCGCAAATAGTGTTTTTCTAAGCCCATTATTCAGGTCTGTCGAACGAGAAGAAAAGAGGGAGAGAGAGGGAGAGAGGGAGAGAGAGCATTAGTGCCAAGTAAACTAACTTAGTTGTTATTCTCTAAAGTCAACAACATATTAATTGCCCGCAATAATAATTTAATTAGTGCAATCTCCTTGACTGGGGTCAGTTTCTAACTCTTTCCGGCTCAACAAACTGTCGACTTCAGTCAGGGAACTACGTAGAAGCTGTCTTGATCCTCAGCCATAACCTATGAATAGAAGATACCTCAGCTAGAATGTCCGGTATGACAGAAACCCCACCGTATCGTGCCATAAATTAAGCAGACAAATAACAACAATTGTTTACATACATAGAATAGTTGATCTGACTTGATTAATGCTTAGTTAGTTATAGGTAATTTATAGTTAGCCTGACTGCAAGATACCCAGCTGATTAAATTATCTTATATCAATTTATAGAAAACATACTAATGCATGCACCTTTTAATTACTCATGTTAACTAATCTCTATGATGAATCTGTGAGATCAATGAGTTCATACAGATTAACCGATCCGCAGTTGTTAATAATATAATTCTACTACTCACAAGTGATACCCCTCTTGTAATGTTCATGCAAATTGCTATAATGCATTTGTCACTCTCGAGGGCTGTCGAAGGAATGACAATAATTATTGCATCTTTATATATATATGTATTTATACAGATACATATCATATATGGGTGACAATTTATGCATATAAAGTTCGCTCTCGGGGATGCCCAGTGGTTGGCAAAGTACAGTAATCAATTGACATGAAAGATTCCTCTGTCTGACACCCAACGAGGCGGTAATTGAAATCCGTGTATCTGCACGACATACGATGACAAGCACTTTTTAGCTTTTAGTATTCAGTTTTTCCACTGGGCAGCGGGAAAATAAACAAATAAAAGACTCAGGCGACAAACTTGCCAGCTAACGCGAAAACTTTCATAACTTTTATGCAGCCGCGTGTGTCGTGCCTCGTGCTAAGCGATCTGCGGCTCATCTTGGCTTCATCTTCATCTGTGTGCAGCGTCTTTCGACCCGCTCTGATATAACATGACGCCGTAACTAAATGAAAACTTGAAGTTTTTGCTACAATTGAGCGATTTTTAAGTTATGAGCAAAATGTTGTTGTGTAAAGGTAAAGCAGCTAAAAAAAAAGCTGAAAAGTTGCGCGAAATTATTTAAAGACAATTAATGACATTTAGTTTTTTTTTCGCTGTTTTCGACTTTCGGGTTTAATTGACACTCGTAAGCAAAACTCAAAACATTGTCAACTGCTTTGGGCCAAGTTCAAAAGCCCTGTCTCTGGCCTGCCTCTGGCGTCGCCCGGCGCCTGTCTCGGCTTGGCTGAGCAAAAAACGGAGCAAACATCTCTGAGTCTTCAGGCTGCGCTTAATGAGCATGAAATAATTAAGGCCAGTTTTAATTTTCGAGCATTTGCGCAATGAGGAAACCACCAAGCCCCAAATTTGGGCATAAGGGAAAAGGAACAGGAAGGAAACTTGCAGGGTACGAGAGTAATACATCATTGCATACATACAGCACTTTAGGTGGTCTGACTTAGAGGGTATCATTCAAAGCAGACACTCGACCACATTCTTAAGGTTTCGAGGCTCAACCCAAATTGGAGCAAAGTTAAGTGTGTTTTTCTAGTTGTCACTTGTTATTGAATTGGACGTTAAAGTGTTTTCTTTTCTCATTTATTCCCCAATTAACGGCGCTAGTTAGAGCACTTTCCCACAATTTGCAGCTCATAAGCGCCATTGAAGCCAATCCATTAAGAAGTCTCCAAGACATTAAGACCGCCCCGAGAAAACTAAGACAACAACTGAGCAGCTTTGACTAAGAAACCGAAACTGAAACCGAAACTGAAACACGTTTTAACAATTTTTTGCTTATTTTCACACATTGACTCCGGCATTTTGGCCGGCTTCGACTTGGTCACCTGGTCGTCTCGACTTCTTTTTGGCCCCGGCTCGTGTTCGGTCTCGGCTTTGGCTTTGCCTTCAGCTTCAGCTTCGGCTTCGGCATCGGCTTTGGCTTAAGTGTTATGTAATAAAAGGCAAGTGGCGCGCGCTTTGCCATTTTTCTCTTTCCCGAGGAGACACGCCAAGAAAATAAACAACAAACGATCCGCAGAGAAATCCATTTGCCGCAAACAAACTATCTAGAAATCATTAAAAAATAGCACAAGCATTTGCGTAAATAAAGAAATTACAGCACAGAGAAATATTACAAAATTGTACAAATACAAAATCTATTGACCCAAATACAGTTTTATAACCAGTCGAGCACATATGGCAGCCTATCCGATCCGAACCGATCCGTGTTGCAACTGCCCCAGCTCCAGTCCCGGTCCCAGTTCGAGCTCCAGCTCCAGTTCCAGCTCGTTTGGGGCTTTCTAACGTTGCTGCCAACAGCTGATGACGATATCGAGTTGGGCTTTGGTCAGCAGCTCATTGCGAACAGTAACACTTTCGATTGCAGCAGAAACCACCAGCTGACTCGGCCAGGCACCGAACGGGCCATTCCCGCCAGAAGTAAGTAGGTTGCTTGGCCAACAGGCCGCTGAGCCACTGAGCCAGTGTGCCAGCCGCTACGACTGGTTGGCATTTGCCGAAAACCTTCTTGCCTGCTTGCACCTGTTGCATCTTATTGTTGTCGTTGTCGTTGTTGTTGTTGTTGTTGCTGCTGCTGCTACTGCATTCGCTTCGTGTCGATAGCAAAGCGTGAGCCAATCCCGCAGGCTGCCTGGGTTGGGTTAACAAACAATAACCTTAATGCTCCAGTCTGATTAAGATTTATTGGGGAATTCACGATGATAAATGTCAGCCCTATTCGACTGTCCTGTGCTGTCCATACGATTTGCACTCACAGCAGCCAGTGCATACTCGAGTGCTGTTGTTATTGTTGTTGTTTGTTTGATTATTGTCGCGTTGTCGTTGTTGTTTGCTTTGGCTACTTGTTGTACGTGTATTCACTGTAGTTGGTATTGGGTTTGCTGCCTGTGGCAATCATTTCACACAGCCTCCAACGAGGTGCACGGGTAGGCGGCAGCAGTGCGAAGGTCACGCACCATTTATCTTTCTCTTGTGACAGCTGTGCCATATCCAGTTTTCTCGCTGTTTCGCTTCTCTCCCGCATCACCTGCCCCCTTTAATGCATTTTTAATAAATTTTTACTTAATTTTTTCCCTCAACTTATTATTTCATGTATATAAAATTTCAATTTTTTCAACTGCATTTTTGGTTGATTATAGGGAAAGAGAGAGAGAGAGAGAGAGGAGCGTCTGCTTTGTCTCGACTGCCTCGGCACTTCAATGGCTTCATAAACCAATGCCAGGACAATCAGAGGAGTGGCGAGGGATGGGGATGGGGTGGGGAGCGCGAGGGATGAGAAGAGTAGAGGGGCTGGGCTGGGCTGCATTTCATAATTGGCATCGTTGGGACGCGTTGATTGGCAAATTGTATGCAATTATTGACTGCCGACTGACCACAGTCGATGGGCTCAGATGGAATAGTTACAAATCGTTCGAATATTCGAATATTCGAGTATTCGAATTGAGCCGAAAGTTCGTTCATCTTTTCCCCTGTTGACATTGAGACGTTCCGATGTTGCGGAAGTTTCCGCTATCCGGACAGACGGGCGGACAGCCAGCATAAGTATTTAGCCTTAATAGCAGCTTACACATCGCAAAGGTATTCATTAGGGGCCTGCACCATATGCTGGCAATTTCTTTGAGTCTGCCAAAAAGCAAAGGCACGCAAGCCAGAGAGGCCTCATTTCATTTATGTTTCGGTGGCCGCTCCGCCTGACGACCGGCAAGAGGCAAGAGGCAAGTAGCAAGCAGCCAGAGGTAGAAGGCAAAAGGCACTCGGCATGTAAATCATTTCGCTGAGCTCAATTAACTTGAATTGGCAACACTTCGAGCGCATCAAATCATTCTAAAACAACAACAACGCTCAACATTTTCAATTGTTGTTAAGTAATTTAACATTCAACTTTGAAGTATTTTCGTTGTGCAATCCGCAGCAAGTGCAAAATGTAACGAAAGACTTAGGCAACGAACTTGACATGCACCCAGGCCAGGCCAAGGTAAAGAGGTGAAAGAGTGTCTAATGCAGAATTCGCGAAAGCAAAAGCTGGATGCTCAGGAAAGATTGATTGACAAATTAACTAAGCCTGAAACTCTTTGCTGCATTCAATCTTGATCAATTTCAGGTTCTCGTGGTACCTTTTCTTCAAGTAGACGCCTTTACAACGCCTCCAATTTGGCAGGTGGGGCCCCACACACCCACAACTACCGTCGAATAGCTGCTCTGCTCAGCGCTCATATTCAATTAGAGCCGAATGGCTTTTGGCCCTCTGTTTCTGGCCTGGCCAATTCTCAGGTCTTCTCTCGTCAGCTGCCGTCCGCTTGCCGTGGCAAATCATTGAAGCGTGGCCGCCTCAGCGCATTATTGGCAAACAGTTTTTCAATAGCCAGCTAAACAGCCACTGCAGCAACAGTGGCAGCAGCAACAACAACAACAACAACAGCAACAATACATTAGCAGCGGCAGCAGCAGAGGTAGCAGCAGTGGCAATTGCTGCTTTTGCAGCTTTTGCGCTTGTCTGGCTGTGCGTCTTGTTGTCCGAGTGTTGTAATTTATACGTTTATTAACTATTTCTCTGTCTCTATTTGTGCCTCAGCCATGCGGTTTCAGTTCGCGGGCCATTTTCAGTTAGTTATTTGTAACACATTTAGCTGTTTGCTCTAATTACGCTGCAGAATTTCGGGTTCGATGCATCTAACTTGCCTCAAAATCCTTTTGAGCTGTTAGACACTCTTGTTATTTTGTATCTCGACTTGATTTGCATACCTGCCTCTCAGCTTGAGCTGACAGACGCTGCTGCACTGAAGGCCGCCAACGGAGCGTGGCAACAACAGCTCAACAGCACAACAACGCAACAGGCAACCTCAAGTCCAATCCTGACCTAAGTCACTGTGATTTTGATTGCCGTTGTTCGGCTGTCCAGCTCTGGCTCTAGAGGCTCTTGGGCTCGTGCTGGGGCTGGGGATTGATGGGTTTCTGGCACGTTAAAGCGAACCCCCGAAATAATTGCACGCTTATCAATGGGCAAATCAATTTGCAATTTGCTATTAAAAAGCATGCCGCCTCTTATATAAGCTTGTCGTATATTCACTTTATTAGCCAAAGTGCCCCGCGGGCAACAGCTTAAGCAAAGATAACAACAACAACATCAGCTGACATGTGGCAAGAGTGGCAAAAAAAGAGCCGTGAATCACACGCTCGTGTCAATATTTCAATTTAACAGCCAAGAAACACACATCGACCGAAATTCCCTAGGCAGAAACAACATCAACATCAACAACAACAACAAAGGGAGCACTTTGTCATGCTATTGTTGCTCTTCGGTCCCATCGCAGTTTCTTTTTGTGTGACGTCTATTGCACTTAAACATTTTGCAGTTTGTGGTTAATTAAGACGACTTCTGTGCTGTGCACGGCACCAGGCCAGGTCAATTGGTAATGTTTGATGGGCGTGGGCATGTTGGATGGAGGGAAGACTTGAGTGTGGTTGGTCGTCGGGAGTGGCAAAAACAAAAACAAATCTTCATATTGACGGTTGACAGTTGAAAGTTGAAATTAAAAGCTTAATTAAATTTCTAAATATTTAAATGTAACGCTCAAATAACAAGCCGCTACTTTTCCAACTACTTTTTTTTAGCCAATGCCAATGTCAATTCGTACATTGAACTACCCACACAAGCTGAAGCCGCCTCAGCTATCGTGGCCTAACCTTGGACTCATCCAGCACTTTCGACACACCCCAACTGTAACTAGCATTTCTTCGCAATGTTTGCACAATATTTCACACTTTTTATATCGTTTGTCAACGGCCCATACAGAAAACTATTATTTTATTCCGAACTTGACATTGACTCTAATCTATTTTGTATTTTTGCAGATCGTAACTGTTGTTCGATGAAAGGGAGCCATAAAAGAACGGTCAGACCCGTTGTTGTTTAGATGTTTTCACAACTTTACTATAGGTGGGGTTCGAAACAAACGATTACTTAATTCGTTGGACTCCATCCGCAATTGACGAATCCGTAAAGCTGCCTAGAGCCGAGCTCTATTTAAAAACACCAAAACAGACATGCCACAATTGCCCATTTCACCTTAACATTGCCCTGACCTCAGACAAAACGCAAACACTCTCCAAAATGTAGGTCAAATGGGGAACTATCATCAGCTCTACGTGTTTGCGGTGCATATTTTCATAAGCCTCACGAAAGATCAGAGACAAAACTGCATATATGGTATGTACATAAGTGCAACTTTACCGACAAAATACTTTGCACGATGTTTCGCAGCAGTTGCAAAACTGCATTACATAAAACGAAATATTGCGAGAATGCAATGCAAATGAAAATCAACGACTGTTCCCGGTTAAGCCAAGGGCTGATAAGATGTGTCGATCAACTGTGACTAGACAAGCGCAAGTCAAACATTTCTCGATCTCAGCAAATAGTTCAATCACTTTCCCTTGCCTGCTTCTTCTTTATATACAGCCATAATCGCCCTTATAACCCATTGAAAATGACAAGTTCATATAATGTGAACTTAAATATTTGACTTGAAAGGTTTGTCTGCTTTATATGTAAACTATATATATGTATATATATAAATACGATGGAATTGATTCTATAAGGGCTAAGTCACTAATCAAGTCTACCCAGGCACTTGAGGGCCTAACAGTACTTCATAGTAGTGTTGACAATATTGAGTTCTTTACTATTGATCACTTATAAGGAAGCCCTTTATTCTTTTAAGTTCAACTTGTTTTCTATACACAGAAATTATTTGCTCATGTAAACAAGCGTACATTGCTTATACGCCCTGTTGCACGATTCCGCTGTCTGTAGTAACTTACTTTTAACCTTAGTATTTCTGTTGCTGCGCCGTTAATCCAAAGAAAGGTTTTTTTTTAATTTGGTTAGTATTATTTTTGGGGTTGGGATTGTTGTTATACGTAGGCACTCTTAGGCATGTTCAAATGATTTAAATTTTCGTTTACTGCCGCCAATTCCCGAGCATATTTTGCGGATCCCTAAAACCTTTTGGCACCCACACAAAGCCGCACTCCCGAATATATTCTTCTCACTTTGCTGTAGCATTCAACTCAAATTCAGATTCTCCACGGCCCACAACATAAGTGAAAACAAAATCGAAATTGAAACTGAAACTGAGTCGCGATCGCGCACGGTGCCGAGCGTGTGTCGTGTGTCGTTTGGGTTTCGTTTCGTTTTTAAGTTGAAGTTGACGCGTCGAAATGAAAAGCTCGCATGAATGGACGAACGACGTCGCAAGACGTTTTTGTTCAAAACGCAAGACTTAAGTCGGCGTCGCAGCTCAGCAGCAGCACCAGCAGCAGCAGCAGCAGCCACAGCCGCAGCCGAAGCAGCCGCCGCAGCAGCGACAGCTATAGCGGAGACGCCGACTAAGTATCGAGCCGAGCAACAACGACGTCGGCTGCTGAGCGCTGAGTTGCATTGCACATGTGTGTGTATGTGTGTGCAAATCCGAGCTTGAGTGTGTATGTGTTTGTGTCGCTTAAGCTATCATTTAACGCAATCCTCGCTGCCAGCTGCGCTGCCTCCGTTCCGTTTCAGTACAAAAATTTGGCAACTCGCTTGACGCCGGCGTCGACGTCGCTGCGATTCGTTCTCAGCAAGCCACCCGGTACACTGGTACCGAGCACTGTTGGTCTGGTGAGTTTCCACGCTTGTGCACGCTGTGTTGGGTTTTCCTTTTGTTGACTTCTCGTTTTTTGGCATATCTGCGAGGGGATTTTGGAGTCGCTGCTTCTGCTGAGTCACTTGTCGTTTATCGTTTAGCACTGTCTGCTTTCTGGTGTGGTTCTACTTTAGTGGCCGTAAACAGAACTGGACTTAAGAGCGCTCATCAAGTGACTCGATCGCTTCCTACCTAGATTACTTTAGTGTAGCCCATAATCGTTAAGGGTTTTTTCTGACGGATATTCGAGGCGACAGTGGAAGTTTCCCTACGCGTATACTTGATAACAGAGTGTGTTTCCTTTTACTTGTGCATTATGAACGCAAAACTTGCCGCAAGCCTGCCTGGCACTGACCCCCCAATTCATAAGTAGCTCATTGCAACCGTTTCGAGACTACGAAGGGCGTGTTGCGAAAATTCTACACTTGGAATACTTAACAGAAACAAGGGGCAATTTAAAGTGGAAAATTTTCAAGCTCATAAAGTGCAATTGCTTGCTTTTATTTGCCTGGAAGTTAACTGGAAGTTAATGCTAACGATCAGACACTCCGTTGCGCTCAGCTAACCATAAGCTCCCCTAGTTAGTGTGTATTTGAGAAGAAATGTGCTCGCATCTGAATAAGTAGTACTAACCACTTGTACAAATCAATAAACCATACTACGCACTGTAGCTTTTAATAAACAGCCTCGATTTGTTTATAAGCAATAATTATATGCGGCATAACTCGTATAATGCAATACATATACATGATCGCTGCCTGACGTCAACTAACTAACTAGCTTTCAAACTATAAACAGCGAAACTTCTGACAGTTAGACCTGACCCATTAAAAGACTACTGTTTTATTATAAGTATAACTTCGCATTGGCTTAGGCAAACTTCCTACACAAGTCTTCAACACAGCATTCCTGAAGAGCTTTATTATGTTAGATACTGAGTGAGCAAAGCTCAGACGGACAGTAAACGATCATTTGAAATGCACTCTATAATGAACTTTTAACGATCTGCGAGCTGATTTGCATGTCGTTCAATTCTACTGCGATATACGAGATCCCCCTCCATTCCAGGCACTCGCATAGATCGGTTCGCAGTTCAAGCTTAGATTACATAAGCTCTCAGCACATTAATCAGCATGACCAGCAAAGCGGAAACACGCTTTGGTCACTTGTCGATTGCCGACACGGGTATACAAAACAAAAGGAGAACTTTAGCTTCGAATTTCCAACTCGGAGATAAGCAAAACTTTATGTTTATCAAGAGATCTATCCAAGCGTAGCCTATTTCCCATGTGCATGGCAGTTCACCGGAGTCAAGCACAAGTGTTTAGCTCGGAAACGACTCCGGTCTGTTATGCGACGTTGCATCATGTTGAGTGTATGCGGCACAAGGATGTTGCTGCAGTTAGGCAAAGACCTTAGTCCAATAAGCCAGCGTCACGAAGGTTGCACTACTCGGTTTCGGTTAAGTTCGAGTTTGACAAGAACGACTTAATTGCAGTCGTGAAATGAACTTACACATTTGGACATGTTGTGCAGGCAGAGGCACAGACACAGTCACAGGCATCACAATTAAATGTATATTGTTTATAATTATAATTGTCATTTTGTTTTGTGTTTTGTTTGCTGGAAAAGGCCACAATACACATTAAAAAGAGTCGCAGCAAACATATTATATTATACATAAATAAGTAGCTTCACTGTCCAGCAGTATTTGTGGTGGCAAAGGGAAGCGGGTCCGCGAGGAAAGACCTTATTTTAATAGCTCTACTATTGCGGATGCACAGGCCCCATTACACAGAGAAGTTCAAGTTTACAAGCACTGCATGTATGGGTGATAAGTAACGGTACTTTTTATTTGAATATATATACATCTAGTTATAGTTATGCCTTCCCTGCACTGTATAGAATTCACTCTTTGAACAAGAGAGAAAGAGTAATAAAGAAAATGAAAGCACTGCCCTCTCCATATATGTTGAACTATTGTTGTCTCTTGAAATTTTGTAGAGTGTGCTCTATCACTAATAAGTTTGTTTCTTGTTTACCTATCAATCGGTAATTTCAGATAGTAAATAAATCTTGCAAGAAATTCGCAATGATGTGTGTACATGCATTTACAAACATATATGACAGATGCTGTTGACAGCGGAAAAAGGGTGTGACCAGAATAAGTGGTGGAGAAACCCATCCTTCACATTGAGAGTTGAATCACCTGCGTAAACATGTGCTGGGTCCGTAGCCTACTAAACATCTACAGATCAAACGGCGTTTCATTGCCAAACGAATCGGAAATCAGACAATCAGACACCGCAACGTACAACGTACAACATGACACATGTGAAATGACCTAGCGAAATATGATATACGTACCGACGTATATTAAATATTGTATAAAAATAAAAATTTAAATACTGCCAAAATGTGGCATGAAGTGCAATCATTTTACATGTATTTCAATTACCCAAACATAATGGACTCGTAAACGGGTTTACCAGTCAGCGACTACAACGACTACTACTACAAGCACAGAAACAACAACAACAACAACAGCCGCAGTCAACTTGGTCTTTTTGGGCCATAATTCACAGACGGCTGACTTAGAAGCAACCCGCAATTCGAGGAGTTTATACAGCATTAATGTGGATTTCTTAACTTTTTTGTTTTGTTTTCAATTACCCTACGAAGGACACTGCTTTAATATTGCTTTTGTTTTTGTTGTTTTGCTGTCTCACTCCTCGACTAAGGGAGCCCCAAGGGGTCGCTCCAAGTCTGCGCATGTCGAGCAGAATCTTTAAAAAGTTTTCATCGTCGTCAGTATTCGCGCCACACAATGAAGGCGTTGATATAGAAATAATTACCAGCAGACTTTTCACATTAATTTATTTAAGCCGACCGTTTCGATTTCTCTAATGAGTTGACGACTTGCCAAATACATATGTCTATAAAAAGGTATTATATTCTTAAAATGTATAGAAGTAAACATAATATGAGAAATATGAAAATTTTAATTTATTCTTTTTTGTAAAAAAAAATAAAGTTTGGGTAACATTTTCAGACTCTGTTATGTTCATTTTGATCTACTAGAATACCTTGCATACTTTCGGGCTACGCAAAGTATTTACAGTGGTATTTAACTTTGTTTGCATGTATATATTTATATATTTTATTTCTTTATTTATGTATGCTACCATGTGCAATTAACTCGAAAAATCAAAATGGTATTAAGAAATAAACTTATATAAAATATATTATTGTATTCTTTTGTTGCTCAATTAATTAATTATTGGAATAATGAGCACAAATCCGTTTTATTCAGGGGATGTATTTATTTGCTGACGTAAGTGATTATTGATGTTAATTTCATTTAATTGTTGCTTATTAAAATACAGCGTAAACCAGTAACAAAACCAACTGTGGCGTACACTGCAAGGGATTCTATAGATACACTCGTAGAGAGATTATA
Organism: Zaprionus vittiger; assembly: GCA_018904025.1. NCBI lineage: Eukaryota > Metazoa > Arthropoda > Insecta > Diptera > Drosophilidae > Zaprionus > Zaprionus vittiger. The sequence goes on along the minus strand of JAEIFQ010001142.1, from coordinate 186,278 downwards.
TGATTCTAAGAGCAGCATCAACTTTAACTTCAGCTCATTTCAGGCCATATAAATAGTAATTCATAAATCGCCAACTCTATAAAAAATGTATTTATAAACAATAATAAAACAGGTAAGACTGCAACCTGTTAGCATCTTTCCTACCCTTACTGAATATCCCACCATAAATGTGGGTCATAAAGCGGAATAAACTCGTTTTATTCACTATATGTAGTTTCTGCACTTTCAGAGAATCAATCGAGAATTCAAATGCCACACACATGCGTACACACACATCCATAGAGAACGCGGGGTCAGTTATGTTTCACTCACCCATCGCCGGCTCTTCCGCTTGATTTAATTAACTCTCTCAGTATGCCACATGGCCGACACTTAATTATGTTTCAATTGTTATTTAACCATTGCACATTTTGTTTTGTTTATTTAATATCTCTCAACACACAGATATGTAAATACGATGCCAGAGCCTACTCATTTTATTGTAATTAATGGAAACACTATGGAATAATTTTCACATCAAGTGCGAGCGATAATTGCCGTTGTTATCTTTGAACAACATCTCTCGACTGTCTACGCACGACTGTTGCCCCAGCTGAGTCCAGTTCAAATTGAGATTTCTTCCCTACAAGAAGCAGAAACGATCAAGTGGCACGCACAGGAGCGGAGTGAAGTCAATAATTGGCAATAGCATTTAATAAGCATAGAGATTAATTTATTATGGACATAATCTTGAACATATACACCAAAAGCAATTCTAACTTATTCTCTTCTATTAAACCTTAGGCGCCAAGCCTCCGCAGCGCTCCTGGACTTTGCATATTTAATATGCTTTAATTGAACTATGTGACGACCTGCGTCTCAACGTATCTTCATACTCATACTCATTTCTTTTGCTCAGTTCTGAGATGGGTATGCTAAAAGTTCTGTACATAACGAGAGTTGAATTGGAGCATCATTTAAGGTATGATAATCTTGCGAACTGAGCTAGAGGGATGTATCAGATACATTTAAGCAGCGCATTCCATGAAAATATTAATTAATTCGAGCCACAATTCGTAATTAACTACGTAAGGGGCAACCCTTTTTACGAGATTTCCCCTCTCCCGCTTTATAAATGTCAATCAACCGAGAATAAACAAACAAATATTTTGCATAGACACACAAAATGTTTACAGAATCTATGCAAATAAAAAACGGAAATCAAATTAAATTGTGCAGTCAAAAACGAAACCGAAATGCCAAATGGCTTTGAAGGCTGATGGCTGACATATGCAGCATGGAGAGGGGGGGGAGGAGCGGCTCGATGGGCCAGGAGCTGCAGCTCGGACGTTGCCTCGCTCAGAAACAGACGCAGCGTGTCCATCAAAAATGCAGCCAATGGGCAGCAGCAGGTGGAAAATGGGCGCTATCCATTTACGGGTTAATTAAAAACTCTAAGCCTCGGGCCGCCTACCTTCACTCAAAGTTCTGGCAGCTAGTTAATTGAAATTTGAATGCATTTTTTCTCCAAACTTCTTTGATATCGAAATTAGTTATGCATTCATTTGTCACATATTTCATTCATATATCCTGCTTTGCTGCTCTTAAGTTCATTTACGCAACGCCCAAGCACGTGACCAAAACTAATTTTATTTTCATTTTCATTGCCATTGCTCGGCGTAATCGCATTTTAGTGCCAACTATATGCTCTATATATCTAATGAGATTGGCCACATATGACACACAGTGTGCCACCCTTTCGCTAATCTCTCGGAAGGCATCCCCTAACTCTGTCTGCAGTTATTGTCCTCATAATCTCCACTAGCGAAACGATACATTTCAGCGCAATCTGTTGCCAAACAAAGCGGAACATCGGTGTCACTTTAAGGGTAGTGCGGGGGTCGTCATCTGGCAACTGATTCCTAACCCAGACAGCTTGTTAAGCGCTCATCTTACGGAACTCAGGTAAAAAGTTTCTAGGCGTAATAACATTCATAGTTACCCCTATTTGAATTTCATATAATATAAAATACAATAATGTTATGATACTTCCAATAGACAAGCCCAAAAGAGTTGGAAAGCATGTATAAGTATAGTTGCATTGCGGTGCTATAATTTACACCATTTCCTGACTGATTACTTGCTACCTCTTCAAGGGCAATTCAACAGCTTCTTCATGTGCGAAGGAAAGCGATCAACAATCGCTTCATAAATTTTCGACTTACTTACGCCTGGCTAAGTAGAACGGGAAACTGCACTTCACAATGCTGCCAATGCCCACAGAGAGTCACATAACTCAGCGCAGACAAAGGGACAATAACAGAACACAGACAGACAGTCGGGCCGACAGCAAACATAAAAATTAATTAAAGTCTCGCCTCAAGGTGCCCGCACCCCTCTGCCGGCAACCCCTTGGCCAAAGCAGCGTCAAGTAGCAATGTCTTCTTTTTCCGAATAGTTCACACGTTGCGCGATGACTTGGTTGCAACATCTTGTGGCACGGTACGCCTTGAAGGCTGCAATAACAATCGCCAGTGCCACAGATTCGCTCTCTTTCTCTCTCTCTCTCTCTCTCTGTCTTTGTCTCGCTCTGTCTGCCACATTTTAGCAGCCGCGGCGTCAAGTGATGCGCATTTTTATTTAACGCCCAAATCGCCGGGGCATTCAAAAGGTAACACGGCAGCAACCCTCGTCGAGACGCTGTTGTTGTTATTGTTTCTGTTGTTGTTGTTGCTGCTGCTGCTGCTGTCCTTATTGTTGCGAGCTGTCAAATTTGTTGTATGTTGCTGCCGCTGCTGCTGCCTCTGCTGTGATTTCGTGTAATTTTATTAATCACAACAACACATTTCTCTGCCCTTGGCTCGGTGAACCCTTCTTCGTCTCCCTCCATTGAGCGTCCTTCGTATGCGGGTCCGTTTTCCGCAGTCCTGTCATTTAGTTTTGACTAATTATGCAATTTGTATGCAATCAAAATATTAATTGCCTACAACATTTGAGCAGAGGACCTAATTATTGTTATTATTCCTTTAATTTTTGTTGTTATTCTTATAAATTATGCAACACTCCTTTTCACCTGCATCCGCATTTGTATTTGTGTTTTTATTAAAGCCATCGAGTGCTTTGTTTATTTATTTGTTGTTCTTCCCTCATTGTTGTTTTTGTTGCTGGACAGGGGAGCAAACGATTCAATAGCCACATGCGAATTTTCCACTTGGCTTATTGGGGGCCTTCATGCGAACATCAATGCAAAAATCATGCGTTAAAAAACTCTGCAAAAATAAATAATGCAAAGCGCCCTCTACCCTTTATATGGTCGTCCGTGGCCGATGTGCTGAGTGTATCTGATAGAACTTCATTAAATTGAGTCAAATTTTAAATGCGCAATCGGCACGATCTTGAATTCGTATGAAACTCCGCAAACTGCAAGTGCTGCCTGCATATATTGTAGTACGAGCCATATCAATCAATTCAAGAGCCTATCAAATGGTGTCGACAACACTTGGAAAACTCAATACGAAACCGCTCGGGAGACCGCAGGCAGACCACAGGCCACAGGCCATTAATAATCACGCATTGTGTAATATTCATAAATTGCGCAATTAAGCCGCTGTTATTCCGATACAAGCCCTGTTTACTGTCCACTTTGACAAACTTTACACATGCAGAAGGAGTGTGATGAAATTAAATTAAATTAAAATTAAATTTTCATGGAGTCAACTCATGAACTGCGCCTCATTCACCTCGTTTCGCAGCAGTCACAACTTTGGCGTTGCAAGTGGAAAATAAAAAGAAATTGCGAATGAGGAAAGTAAAGTTTGAGAAGTTTTGCGACGACGGCAACTAAAAATCGCTTCATTCTAATTACTTCCTCCTGGACAGGGGATCGGCAGCGCGAGCCGCAGAAGAACATCCTGCCAACAGCGCGCCGGGACGAGTCTAGTTTCAGTTGTGACTGAGAACTGGCGCCGGGGCATATAAAACAATCGTTTCGTAATAAAGATGAAAATTTTATTAAAAGATGTCGGAAACAGATGTCGCCGCCAAGCGAATAACCCCGCCCACACTCGCTGCCCGCCAGCACTCGGCACTCAGTAGCCCTGCAGCCTCTGCGTCTGCCTGTGCTTGAGCCAGAGCCAGAGCCAGAGCCTGAGCTAAGGCACAAGCCAAAAGTCAGCACGGGAACGAGAATGAGGACGAGGACGAGGAGAAGGAGGAGAAGCAGGCAACGAAGCAACCAACCAACACACACTTTATAATCTTTTATCGCATTTTTTCTACTTGGTTGACACAAAGAGCGTATTTATGCGACTGTTAACGTTATGAAAAGCCCATAATTTGCCAGCCACCCTCCCGAGTTGCCCGAGTATAATAAAAATAATAAACGTTGTGCTGAAAATCGATAGCAAACAGAATTCGCATTCATTTCATGGCAGAAGAGGGGGCGAGGGGCGAAGGGTGGTGGCCCAGGGGGCGTGGAAGGCAGTATTATCGGGTAACAGCTGATATCGACAGTTGACTTGGCGGCGGTTGTCGTGGCTCATGAACTGTTCCGTTCCGTTCCGTTCTGCTCCGTTCTACTCGCCTTTACGAGCATCCATCGAGTGTCGAGTATAAATGTTTGCGCTTTATTATATTGCCCATCCACGCCCACAACCAAACATAATCCCCCAGCCCCATCTCCACGGCCATCCCCGTCTCGCTTATCCCAACATCTTGTGACATTTTACCTTATTTCATTTTATTCTTTTTCCATTTGACTCTGCGTGCAATCGACGTCCATTGTCGGCGCTCTCATGGCGATACACCCGATACAAGTACACGATAATGATATCCATATAATGATGCGGCTGTCAGTTCCATTCCATTGGCATTTTCGCGATGCCATCAAGTTGTTTGAGTCGTCTGTAGTCGAATAGGCTCCTTCCCTCTCCCTCATCCAAGATTCCTCAAGGAGCGCCACAAAGCCTGCTCGGCAGGCGGGAAGAGCAGTAAATATATAAATATCTATATAATAAAACTCTTTTGCCAGACGGGCGTATTGATTGGCAATCACTGTAAGCGAGAAGATGAAGAAACGAGAAGTAGGGCAGCAGCTGTGGAAACAATTATGCGGTGATAATACAGAGACGTAGCCTTTGATGGGTCAGTTTGTGAAGTTGAAAGCTTGAAGCAGTCACAATAGAAAAATGAAGAAGACAGATAAAGAGCGGATCTAGAAGATCACTTTGCTATGATTTTTAATTGAGGAAAATCTTCAAAGCTTATTTATAAACTTTCTTAAAAATAGTGGAGTCCACACCACATTTTACATCCACATCCCAGACTTCCTTATGCATAATATACCCTGCCATAGCAGACAATAAGCCCACTTACAGAAATGATATTCTAAAATAATTCTACCATGGTTTGGCTGATGTATTTAAATAGAGCACAAAAATGCGAATAATTTACATATTTCCATTTCAGCGCACACTTTCACCCAGCACAAAAGCTCGAAAGCTGCGCCGAAAAAAACAATTAAAACTTTGCCTTTAACACTTGCCCCGGATGTGGTCGGGGCGTGCTAACCCCACCAAGTAACAGTTCCTGCGGTGCTCCACCCCGACTACGACGTAAACTGTGACCCTTTCGTAGCCCAGAAGCGCGACAGAAGGATTGCTGATGCTGACGCTGCGCATTCGAAGCACTTATCAAATAATTGTCCTCATATTACGGGCTATAAAGAGACTCACACACACACACCCACAAAGCTGGCAAAGTACCAAGTTGGAAATTGAAATAATCTTAGCCGAATCCAAGCCAAGTCGCAGAGCCACCCACACAGTTGCCCGATTGTGAATCCGTCGTTGGCTTTGGTGCCAAATAAAAATGTAAGCAAACACAGACAGGGATAAGGATGGGGAGGGATGGGCCAGGGACAGAGACCCACACAGACAAGGACATGGTGGAATCCTTTGCATAAATGATGATGGCTTGGCATGATGAGAACTTTTAATCATTATTATCACATATTTATACGCTTATATGAGCATGTTTTATGTACTCGCTGGCAGCGGCAGCAGCGACGGCGACAGCGAAGGAAGCTGGATGTGGAGTAATCCTTTTGAAAGCAAAAACCCACAAATGGCAGCGCAAAAAGGCTGGCAAAACAAAGCCAGGATAACTCTCACACACACACACACAAAGACATGCATACATGTCTGTGCTTTGTTATCCTTATTCTTATTGTTCCGCTGAGAGTGCTCCTGGCCGATGATGAGTTTCCAATTCGAGTGAGGCCACGCCCCCCACGAGGACGAGACCGACGGGCAACCACTTGCACTTTTCGTTTGCTGCTCAGCAAAAGCCACAACGAGGGTTGCTTTCATGCCACGTCTCTCTCTCTCTCTCTTTCTCTCTCTCTCTCTCTCTCTCCCGCTCTCTGTGTGTGTGTGTGCGCGCGTGTATGTGTGAAGTGTGTTAGAGCTCTAGTCTTGTGTATGTATGTGGGTATGTGGCATACAATAGAGAGACGCACACATAAAAGTCAAAAGGACAAGCCGAGCCAGTTGCTAAGCTTAGAGCAGGACGAGAATCCTGTCACTTGGCGAACTCGCTCTATGTACTTGGCAGTTGCTGTTGTTGTTTCTATTGTTGCTGCTGCTACTGCTGCTGTTGCTGCCGTGACTGCGCAACTAGTAAATAAGTCATCATTGTCGATTGTCGTCATCAACGCGCCGAGGACAACTAATTTGCGGTCATAATAAAAGTTAATCTACTGACTCCTGGCACTTGCTTCGCCGACAAACGCTGTCCCTGCTGCAACAAATTGCGCGAGCACTCGGACAGAGTAGGGGCAGAGAGTTGGGCAGAAGGATTCAATATAAGTATATGTTTCTTGATTAGCACTGAGTATTATCTGCTGCTCAACCTAACAGCAGCCGGAAATGAGTAAGTCACTAATAAAAGTTAGCATGTTTCTATTTAAACTTTAGTCTAAATTCGACCACAAAATATTCTCTCAGTGTAAGGCGTGCTTAAGTAAAATAATGAATATATTTCCTTATTTTTCCTATAGCACCTTCGTTGCCCACTGTGCGCACACAGCACAGCGGCTAATGCAAGAGAGTACGGCAACAAAATGGAGGCACAACAAGCCGGAGAGGAAAAGCGGAGCGAAGCGAGTTCAAGTCAGCGGCGAAACAAGAAAATTAAATTTTTATTGTTTTCACACAAATAAAATCAAATAAAAAGCGAACAACAATAACAGGACAACAACAGGAAAGCTGAGGCGCCAACACTGAGTGTATATGTATATAGCCATGCTCACATGCGTGCGTATGTGTGTATGTGTGTGTAAGGAGGCCGTCACGTGCCACATAACCAAGTGCGACTGGGCAGGAGAAAGGACCAACCACCGTAGAGCAACCCCTAAATGAGGCGGCTGTGCTGCTGCTGCGGCTGCTGATGCTGCGCCAGGCCAAAGCAGACTCAGTTGCCTGGTCGCAGTTCAGTACGAGTGCAGCACTCGACGCGAACGAGGCACAGCCACAGCAAAGGCCAGGCAAATAGACACACCAGTCCTGCGATCGAACGGCGCGTGATGTCGACGGCGTTTCTCGTGGACAGTTTACTGCATGCCCAGCGCGCCCAGAATTACAGTGATAATCAGCTGAAGTCGAGCCTGAGCGAAATGCTCCTTAGTCGTGGCCAAGCGGAACAGGGGCCTCCGGAGGACCACGTGTGCAGCGACAAGTGTGCCAAACGTGGATACAAGTGTGATAAGTGCCGCGATAATCGAGCGGAGAGTGTCGATAGCATTGAGGAAATGGAAATCGAGATGGACGAGGACGAGGAGGATGAAGATGAGGATGAAATTGTCGCCGACATCAATAGCATTGAAACGACGCAGCACTTGGACGAGGATGATCTAGACGACGAGATGGACTTGGCGCCACGACGGCAGGCAATCAAATTGCCCAAGGTTGAGCCCAAGGAAACCAGCAGCCCCGTCACTGGCGGAACTGGCACCACAATCCTCAAGGATAACAACAGCAAACCCATACTTAAGTTCAGCGTGTCTGCCATTCTGGGAGACACTCGTGAAGGAGTCCGTGTGCGGAACGGTAAGCCAGTGGAAAGGGAGGGGGTAGGGCATAGTACGTAATAAACGCGGCTTGGCAATTAATTTGCCGTGCCTAATGCGAAACATAAACAATGGAGAATGCAGAATGCAACAACAAGTAACCATAGAAAGAATAGAGAATGCAAAATCAAAACACAATCGCAATATGAAAAGCCAAAAGAATAACAATTCGCTTAAAGTTCTGGGCAAAGGGTCGCTCATCTTCCCGATTCCAATTCCCATTTCGTTGTGCCACAGGGATCAGGATCAATCCCACTTTTTATTGTGCCCCCTAAGCCCTCGCGGCAGTGCAGGCTGTAAAAACACAACCAGACCTAATCATGTTTAAATTATTGTATCTGAGCCTCGCAAATCCGCCGGCAGCTAAACCAGTTCCCGACTCTCAAAGTCTTCCATGTATCTCTGCTCTTCTTTCATTGCTTTGCGGCTGCGCGTGCTGCTTACTTCCGAACCGGAACCAAACCGAGCCGAAACGAGGGTTCATTGAGGGATTTTCGGTTGCAGCTAACCAAAAAGTAGGCGTGTCGAATCGTTCATCCTTCAATAGAAACTGCGTCGCGTTCCCTGCAACTTTTTAGCATGTGAATTGCGTTTTTTGTCAGAGGTTTCTCCATGAGGATTGTGGGACTTAATGTGTCTTTCATTATTAATGAGTGGGCTGGTTTTTTATGGTGTTTTATGGCCTTTTTTATGGCATTTTCTGATCTAATTTTGGCAAAGATCTAACGATAAAAGTGTGCCAGGAATAGGATACATGAAATAATGAAAATGATTAGATTTCTACCTCTAGGTATACCATATACTATTATATTTGTTTGGGTGGTTCGAAGTTATGTTTAAAACAAGGACTAACAATTATTATTATACAGTTATTGTATTCTTTGTTGCAGTTTCAGATTATTCTAATGACTCTCAATTAACAGTTACAGTTGCCTTACCGTTTCAATTTGCACAACTTTTTGTAGAAAACATATTTGAAATTCTGCGAAAGTGTCGAAAAACCGCCGAAATAAAGCAAACAATGCGAACAATTATAACTTAATTTGTACGCTCATTAGGCACACATGTGGCAGAAGCACACACACTCCGGCATACACTCACGCACACACACGCACGAGGTGGATTTCGGCAACTCACACTAAAAAGTTTGCCCACAAGATCTCCACCATCAAATTATACACACACACAGACACTCACATATATAGAACTAAAGAGGCGTTAATATGTTAATTGTTTCAGTCGCTCTAATCGAATTAAAATCATATCCAGCAGCGCCTCCCCCTCCCCCCACACTGTGCGTGTGCGTCTGCCAATTTGTGTTGTAGTGTGAATGTGTGTGTGCGCGCACATGTGTGCGTCTGTTTTCGGGTGTTTAATTAGAAAATGAAATGCAGCCACAAAGCGCCAAAATCTCTCCGCAGGCTGAATTCCTGTGGAATCAAAGGCGCTAAACTTTTGTTTGCCTTCCACATGAAATGAAATCCCAAAATGGAGCCAAGGTATGCGTGTGTACACATTCGTGTGGATATGTGTGTGTGTATGTGTGATTTCAAAGTTTTCATTTAGAGAGGGAGGAAGATAAGGGAGAGAGGCATTGGAGCTGCAAGCTGTTTAATTATGCCAGTTTGACACTTCAAAGCAGCATCTGCCGGGGAGTCGCTGCCAAGACAGTTCACCCACACACACACACATACACACACCGCGTTCATGTTTGAAGGGTTGGATTCCTTAGAAGATGTTGAGTTGAGTGTTTGTGAAGGGGTGTGGTTTAAAGTTGGTTTTAGATATAATCTATTGTGTAAGTTTGGGGTCATGCAAGATGGCAGATCTTGTTTGGATCAAGACATTTGTAAAGTCTTCTTGTTGGCAGAGATACTTCTGTTTATTGACCATATTTCACTTGTTTACAGAGTTCATGCAACCGCAGCATATATGGCCTTATCTACAGCAGAACTTCATGCAACATCACACGCATCAATATCACCAGCACCATCAGCAGCAGCACCAGCAGCAGCAACAGCAACAGCAGGCTGCGCATCACCATCAACAGCATCCGCATCATCATCAGCAACACCATCAGGCACTGGTGGGACAGCCGCCATTGACACTGCCGCTGCCCCATCCGTTGCACCATCATGGCCACGCCCACTTCCCGCATCCCGCATTTCTAACGCATCAGCAGCAACACCAGCAGCAGCAGCACCAGAGCAATAGTTGTCAACCGCAAACCACAGCAACGACGGCCGCATCCTCGTCGTCACCTGGCAGCACAATTAGTGATAGCGACAACAATCACAGCAGCAACAATCACAACAACAACAGCAGTAGCAGCAACAACAACAGCAACAACAGTGCCCAGGATGGGCGACCACATGAAATCGGAACTGGTAACAGCAACGTTAACGACTCCAACGAGGACAACAGCAATCGAAGATTAACGCAAGAAAAGCTACAGCAACAACAGCAGCTGCTGGCTGGACAGGTTGCAGGAGGGCCCCCAACGGCGCACCCGACTCCACCACCTCCGCCGCCGTCAATACATCCGGTCATTGCCAAACCCATGCCTAGCCGCCCGACTCCCTTTCTGCCGCACACCCTGAACCATCCGCATTTGCATTCACTGCTGGCGCACTGCCGGAATCCCTACATGAGTGGTAAGTTGCAAATGGAGATGGAGATGGAGTTGGAAGTGAGTAAGTAATGACTGAGTGCTCCTCTCCCAATAATTCGGCACCCCATTGCGCTCATTAACAAGTGTTTCCCTTCCACATCCCCCTGACACTCTGCCTCCGCAAACTGTCTAATGCATGTTCCCCTTTCTGTTACTTTGTTTAATTGCAGTCGGGGCACAAGTGTTTCCCCTGCCGCCGGGCCAGGGCTTTCCCTGGGCACACTCGACACGTGGAAAGCCTCGAAGGGGCATGATGCGGCGTGCCGTCTTCTCAGGTTAGTACAGAAAGTCCATTCCGGAATGGGGATGAGGGTTTCACGATGTATGACTGCAGTTGCGGTTGCAATTGTAATTGTTGCTCTTGTGTTTATTGCAGACTCGCAGCGCAAGGGCCTGGAGAAGCGCTTCCAGCAGCAGAAGTATATCAGCAAGCCGGATCGCAAGAAACTAGCCGAGAGATTGGGCCTGAAGGACTCTCAGGTAAGTGTTGCTTTCATCTACTGAACTGCTTTCTAATATTTCCCTGACTGGCAAACTCAAATAACAAAACGTTAAAAGGTATTGTGAAAATCCTTATTCAAACCTTCACAACTTTTCCAATATCGTACACAAACTCAGTGTAACCTACCCGACTGCCGTAAACACTCACCAGAATAATCAATAAACTCTGCTGAGACGTGTTTATAATGAACCTGAAATCAATTCTGAAAAAGTTTTCAAATCAGCTTTTGTAACGTACAGCAACAATGCTTACATATAAACTAGAAAGTATTACTCAAAAGGGATATACCCTATACTTAATTATTAAATACATATTTACAAGCCAAGTGAAAATCTGATGATTTTTTATTTGCATAACTAATATCAGATCTTGACTAGAGAATGGGAGCAATATTTTATATTTTGAAATCTTTGATTTGCTCACATTTTGAGTTTAAATCAATTTAGCTACCAAACCATAAATAAAGTAGTTCTTTTGACAGTAATATAGTAACTGTGTCTGTATAAAGTTATTAGGTCTAGCAAGAAGCTGATCAATTTATATTGAACCATACCCGTGGGCATTCATAACTTACTTTATTGTTTTTCAGTGATTATTAATGGGCTCAGAGTATGATAATATAAAACAGCTACAAAATAAGGGACAGAGTATAAAATAAAAAGCATAAGGCAGGGAAAACAGAACTCCGCCCTTTAAGCGGGGAGTCACAAAAGCTCTCTGCAATGGCTGCGCAGAGCAAAATGGAAGCCAGAGCAAGCTGAACAGGTCCAAAGTGGAGGGGGAGAAGGGAGGTGGGGTGTCTGGGCGTGCTTCCTTTAAATGCGCAGTCGCTCGTCTTGGGTGCGCGTTTATGTATATAGAGGTCGTCTGTGCTTTTGGCATCGAAATACATATAATGAAATTATAACGAGCTATAAGAAATTCATTTCGACTTGGCTGCTACTGAGATCGCGCCATGGAGGATGGAAAGGGCGAAGAGGAAAGGTGGCTTTATTGATTGGGTGAGAGTGGCATAATTAACTTAACGTTTAAAATGGCCACAAGAAAGAAGAGAGCGCAGCAGACAGCAGCTGTTCAGGACTACTCACGTTGGTATACTTGTATGTAGATAAGATGGGGAGATATGTTCACATGAGGACGATGCGACAATGTGGCATAACCAATTTGGAGTTGTCAAAATGTAATCGATCACAACTCAATCAGGGGACAACTGTGCACATCAGCAGCCGGCGGTGAACGATTAACAGTTAACGCGACAGAGAAGGCAGCAGAACAGCCGTCGGGCAATGATGCTGACAATTTTATGCCAAATTAGTGCAGCTCTTTTTTCATTCCTGCTCTGCGACTCTCTTTTTGTATTCCCCTGGTTTGCCAATTCATTCATAAAAATTTCATAATTACGCAATAAGCGTGTCCAGTTGCATTTGGCTCACAATGAGCGGGACATGAATTCATCAACATCATCAACAGCATCCACCCAGTGCGGAGTGTCACGCCCCTTTTTTAAGGGCTGCTGAATACCGATCGATCATATTCACCTTAATGATATTATAATGCTCTGCTGGCTACATTGATGTTCGACTTTATGTTCAAATCTCTGTAATATCTAGAGTATTCAGATGCAGATGTTTTAAAGGTATCATTCTCGATATGGAATCCAGTCTCAATTGAAGCCTCTCCAGCAGGACTTACAATTATTTTATGATTATTGTGCACTGCTCTGCGAGGCCATTAATCTCCGAGTTCCGTTCCGTTATGAGAGTAGATTGGAGTAAAGGGGAATCACGACATATCAAAGCATTCAATTGCACTTTGTCGACTGGGAAAATAGGGAAAATGGAAAATGAAAATGTCGACGGGTTGGCGTCAAAAACAAAGCCAAAACCAAAGAAAAGCAAAGCGGAGGAGTCCCTTAAAAAATGTGCAAAATGTCAGAAAAACTCGCAGTCAAATCGCAGCAGTTGGTCCTTTGGTCGTGTATGGTCCGATCCTTTGGTCACCGGAGAGAATGGACAAGGGAGAGGGACGAGGGAGGAGATACGTGGGGAAAGGGACAAGGAACAAAGTGTTGTCCAGCCGTCGGCAATGGCGACACCGGCTCCATTAACAGCTAAGCGGGGGGTGGGGCAATTTGTGGTTGGCTGTGGATGTGGAATCGAGTGTGGGCTGTAGGTGATGAACGAGTGCGGATATTCACACTCAAGTGACACAGACACACACACGCACACACACTCAGACTGGCACACACAGTCGCGCAAGTATGTGTATGTGCTTGTGGGAATGCATTGCAGCGCACTGCCTGGCGCCTAGTTGTATGCAACATGATTTAAGGGTTTCGATTGTCGCAACGTCGCAACGTGTGTCGTGCTGCACTTTTTGCCTCCGCCTGTTGTTCATTTGCCGCACACTGCCTTTTCGACTCACACTCACCGCCATAAATATTCGGCAATGCAATGCGCCTGGGCCGCAGTCGCGTGCCTTGCGGTTGACAAACGTTGCACTGATGGCCGCCGCGTAGAGCAGCGCAGGTGATTCATCATTTCAAGTGTTGTTCGCTGCAACTTTTATTGCGATTTTTACAAACGCACTCAAAGGCATAAAGGAGCATTGTGCATGTGCCCCACAAGCTTCAGCATTTTGTATTTCTATTTTTGAATTTATATACCAATTAAATTCAGATCTGCATTCTGCTAAATCAATGAATCCGATATCTATTCACTTCCCACGCCCCTGTCGAGCTAAAGGCGCCACTGCGAGTGACAGTTACCAGCCTCATAATCCGCCCGATATAAATTTAATTGCCATTAATGACACTTCAAACGCCAGACCACCAAGGGAATACAGGAACAACAACAACAGCCACAATCTCTGGTAACTGGCGAAGCAACAAACAACCCGCCTGCCAAACTCAGAGAGCGGAAATGAAAACATCTTGAGGCCAAATTCCATAAACTGATTTGCATTTTTAAATCAATGCACAAAGCAGAGTTCAAGAAATCGCGGAACCACGCGTTAAACGAGTTGGCAACCCCCGCAGGCACAAACACACACACACACAGGCACACATGCACACGTGTCAGAGCTGGCAGCAACTTTTTAAGTGTCATGTCCAAAACAAATTCGTCTGTTTTTGATTTGCCCAAAACGGGGGAGTACAGAAAAATGTATATGTATGTATGTGTGTATATGTATGTGTGTGTGTGAGAGAGACAGTGGGAAAATCCTTAGCTTGAATGATGCTAGCTGCGGGACTTTGGGCACTTTTGGAATTTTCACGTTATAAATATTTTTATCTCTATTTCGTTTGTCTGCCTCCCGCTGCTTGCATTGTGTGTGTGTGTGAGGGGCATGGGGGCTGGGGTATATATCTTTTAGGGTGGATTACTGCAAACATTTTCTGCGGCATTTTTATTTGTTTGTCATTTCGATTTGGCTGCTTTTTATTTACTCGACCAACAGCGACGAAGACTTTAAATCAATTTCGATGATAAATAATCTGCGAATAGGCGGGAGGAAACTTTACAGACATCGCCGGGTTGGTCTTTTTAGACAGCCAGACTGTCTGTCCTTTTGTATTGCTTGTTTTTTATGAGACTTGTTATCGCCTCAAGGGCCATGAGTTCGTCACCGTGGAGGTGGGAATTTCCAGAGAGCTGCAATTGATTTAAGATCAGTGAGTGAGTGAGTCCTGGAGATCCTGTCACATTTGCAGCAATCAAAAGACACTTTAACCCAATGCGACATTGGCACAACTCAAATTTCATTTCAGACGATACGCAAAAACGATGTGGAAACATTAGAAACCATCATTTGCAGCTTTGGTTACAAAATAAATTCATGACAAATTGCTAAATAAATGCAGCAAGAGGTTTGTCCTCAGCACTCTCCACTTCCTAAAACAATAACCACAGCCGGGACAGTAACAAATTGTTGGTAACCCAAAACGCAGGGCCAACTGCCCAAAATGACTTGAAATGACTTTGGCAAATAGTAGCAGACTATTTAATACGCTATTAGGCAGCATATCGAATGACATGCCAGGGAGAAGAGTGAGCTAGAGAAGTAGCGTTGACAAAGCCACCCTCTGCCCAAGAACTGCCTCATTAGTTAACATATGTTGCCTAGCCCAGACTCTGACTCTCACACAGTCTCTGACTCCGTTTCTGTCTCCATCTCCGTCTACGACAACAGCTTGTGCTCATTGCCAAAGTCAATTTTCGGCAAAAGGGAGCCAAAGCCAGAGCAATTTGTAGCCAAACTGACTGAGCACACCAATTCCCAGTCACCCACATCCACCTCCACTCCCACTTTGCGTCTCTACTCTACTCTAGTTACCCCTCGTTGCCCAACTTCACTCGCTCCGCTTATAGAAACTTCAAACAAATGCCATTTCCGCTATGCAGGCGGCGTGTCAGAAAAATCTGTTACTCACTTACCAATGGGGCTGAATCTGTTCGAGGGTAATGCGACGAGTCCTTAGCAGAGAGCTAAACGAGGGCAATACGAGATGATGGCAATCATTTCGATGCTTGATTTGATTACGCACAACAGCAGCAACAGCAACGAAGAGTCCTTTACAGATCGTCGAGTGATATAAACTAACTTGGATAATTCCTAAAGAGTTATATTCAATTTGACTCACTCATAGTTCGTATATACAACCCATTTCATGTTTATTAAACACATGTATAGAATATTTATTTTGCATTATTTTGCGCAGGCTAATTGCCCTGGCAGAAATGCGACTCGTGTTTTAGGCCAGAAACAAGCGTAATATTTGTAAACATGTCTAAAATCAATTGTGTTTAAATGGATTTATTTTTCATTTACATACTTATTGGATCATATGGGCAGCGCCTTGCTGGGGCTGTGCGTTAAACCTTATAGCAGTAGTTCTTTGCAGACCTCAGGCAAGTGAAACCCATTAAGAGGGCAGAGTAAACATCATAATTTCAAGCTCATTAAACTTGCAGGGAAAGCTTAGCCCTAATCCCGGGGTGGGGTGAACGCTGCGCGAGTGGGTGTGGGTATGGAATGGGGCGGGGTTCAATTTCGGGTCCATTTTCCAGTCGACTTTTTGCAGTGTCCGCTGCGCCGCCGAGAAGCATACTAAATTGCACGCTTTATAATTAATTTCCATCAAAAACAGACGACGAAAAGGACGAGAACAAGAACAAGGGCGCCGGCGACGGCGTGGCCGGTCAGGACGGAGGCTGCCGCTCGCAATCCGGGTTGGGCCATAATCATTAATCTTATCGCCGCCTGAGCTTATTATTTCAATTGCCGTCGGGGCAAGGGGTGGTAAACTGCTTGGGTGGGAGCGACTGACGCTGGCGAATTCAATGACCGGAAGTAAGTAAAACAGCAGCAGTCCTTTCTTCCCCTCCCCCCACGCACACACAAATGCTGAGCTTGGCACGTGGCCGAGATGGGACAGAGGTGAAGGCGGGGCACAGCAGGGAAAGTCTCTGCGGTTAATCGCTTGTTGAACATGTCAGCACTTTCAACGCTGATGTTGTTGTAACTGTTGTTTATTTATTTATATGTCTGCGGATTATATCGGTTATCGGGAGTGGGCTTGTTCCTCATCGGCTGACCAAAAGTCAATTTAAGGCAAAATTTTCAACTAATTAAGTGTTGGAAGGGGATCACCCAGGGGGGTTATGGAGGAAGTTTACTGCAACGTCAGTCTTGCAACATAGTGTGACAGTCCTGCTGTGTCCTAGACACGCACAGAAACTGTCGCACACTGGCGAGGTAAACACCCATTGAATAATAACTCAAAAACAGTTGCAAACCGAGCAGAGCAGTGCAAAGCAGGGCAGGGCAGGGCAGGGACGCCGCTTCCAATGGGGGGCTGCAATTTGCTGTGAGTGTTTGCGTCCTACTTGTCTCTCGCTGTCCCTGTCAACTGCAGCACAAGCACTCACACTCACAGACACTCACACACGTGCACACTGTATTTACAGCACTTTTGCAGGGAAAACTTTGCTTAACACAGTGTCCCAAAAGTGGTGAGAAACAAAACATAATGTTGAGACTTATGCAATACAAAACACAAACTTACATTTTATTCTCATATGGCATTGTACAACTTTCAAGGCATTATTCTACTTATCAAAAGAATACTGTGTATCTTGCACCACTGTGCGGCCTCTAATCAATTTGTAGCCGTTTAGCAGATGTCTCTCATTTGCATTTATTATGGATTTGCCAGCGTCTGCTGCTGGCAGTGCAGTTCAAAGTTTTGTCCGGCCACACCCCCACACGTGCCACCCCGTTGCCCTCTTTTGCAGTACACCACACTCACACACACGCACACACACACACACACACGCACACACATACACTCGTTACGCCTTTTGCCACAAAAACTTTGCAGTTTCCCGAAAGTTGAATTGACCGGAGAATTTCGGCCATGAATTAATCTGGGCCTGTGGTCATGGAAACTTTTGGGCCCGCTTCCTGTGAGCCATGGCAGGGGCTCGAGACAGGCAGACTGACGGACAGAATCTATCCTAAGTTTGGCACTTCCAATTTACCCATTTCAATCATTATTATTTTCATTTTCATTTTGTTATCTTCAATTTCAGGTAAAGATTTGGTTTCAAAATCGCCGCATGAAATGGCGCAACTCGAAGGAGCGCGAGCTTCTGGCCAATGGTGGCTCACGCGACCAGACACTGCCCAACAAGAACAATCCCAATCCGGACTTGTCCGACGCCAAATGCGATCGCCCACTGACGCCTCTCTCCCCTTCGCTGCTCTCGCCCAACGGCAGCGCTACCCCGCCGCCAGCAGCAGCTGTCGCCAAGGATGAGCCGACAGGCGGTGGAGGAGGGGGTGCAGCAACTGTCACACCCAAGTCACCACAATCTGCGAGCAGCAGCTCACCAGTTGAGGGTGGTTCCTCAACCCCCACGACTGGCTATGGCATGCAAATTAGCTCGCCACCCCCCCTCCTGACCAGTATCAAGATGAGCGATCAGTCAACCACGCCCACGCCAACCACGACAGTCTCATCGGCTGCCTCGTCGCCACCAGGCGTGGGCAGTGCTGCAGAGTTTCAGGCTAAGATCAATGTGGAAATGCAGAAGCAGCTTGTGGCAGCCGATCTCAAATTCAAGCTGGAGACCAGCATCCAGGAGGCCAAGCAGCGTCGCTTCGAGCAGCTGCAGCAGCTCCATCACTCCCCTCACTTCACAGCCATGCGAGAAGTAGAGTTGGCTGCCGCAGCGGCTGCGGCGCAACTGCATCATCACCACCAACAGCAGCAGCATCAGCACCAGCAGCAACAACAACAGCAACAACAACAACAGCAGCATCAGCATCAGCAGCATCAACAGCCGAGCGGGACACATTTCCAAAGTGCAGAGTTCATGAAGCTCTACTATGATGACTACGATGACTCCAACTCGGACAGTGATGAGGAAATAAGCGTAACGTGATTGCCAGGACCTGCTGAGGAGTCAAGTTTTTGTAAATACGTAAATCTGATCAGCACTTTTAATTGTACATTTTGCGTAATTATCATTATTCTTATAAAGTAATCGATTAATTCATTAATTAAATTATTGTACTTAACGTGTGCATATTTTTTCGAATTTAAATTCAAACACAAAATAAAGGTTTTTGAACTATTCCCAGTCTGTTTCCCAATGCGGAAATGAAACTTGGCTAACTCATAAAGAGCCTTCGTTAAATATTATAATAGCTTCGCCCACAAATGGTTTGTGACTTAACTACAAAACTGATCCCAGCTCAAATATATTTTGGTTGCACACATAAAGCACTTTTATTTTCACGCAAAAATGCTCCTTAAACTAATTTCAATTAAACATTAGTACATAGTACAATAATAAATAATATGCTTCAAGTGGGATATTTTTACCCACCTGGTGGAACTTACAAGTTATAAATCACTCGGTCGACTAAGCTTAGCGACTTGACTCGTATTGACTAAGAAATAATACGACAACTTTGTACATACATGGAGATTACAGTTACACCACGCATTTTCGGAATCTATTTTGGAACATTTTCGTCATCAATGCGGATGGCCAGATTAATATGGCCCTCTGCACTCGTAGTCTCCATCGGTTTAACCGAACACGTTACCGAACTTTCGCCTTCGCCCCGCAGGACCTCCTCGCTAATGGCAGGATTGTCGATACCCTTGCCAGTGATCTTCAGTACGCTGCGTCGCTGTAGTGCTTCAATAATTAGTGATATGATCCAGCCCAAGAACACAGTTAAAAGGCAGCCAATCATAGCAAACCACATGTAACTCAAGCGAAAGATCGGCCAGGAACTATGGAAATAAATAAGAATATGTTCAACAATTTCATGAACTGTAATTTGTGACACATACGTGAAACCATTCTGTTCAGCGATTAGCAAACTCTCGCTAAGCAGATCCTCTATGACTCCCGTCACATTCACGTGACAATTACAACCCTCCACTGATGGGGGCAGGACTTCCAAATCGTTATCGCCAAGTTGGGCAACTACGCCCACAAATATAACCAGGGCCAGAGACAATAGCCCTCCGTAGAAGGCTCCCTTGGTATTTGCCTGCTTGCAGACGATACCCAAAACAAACAGACCCAATGTCACGCCTCCAATAAGCCCATTAAGAGTCAGGGTTACCTGCAGAACCCCGCCAAGCTGTTCCACAATAAAAACTAGACCAAAGGACAGCACTCCGTAACCTAAGGACATCCACTTGGCGTAGGTTGCTCCCTTCTCGGGAGAAATTTTGATGTTCAGTCCATTAATAATCAAATCCTCGCAGGTAACAGCCGACAGTGAGTTCAACGCAGAGGCGACAGTGCTGCAGGAAAGTAGAATTAGTACTGAAGAAACGTTATGGTGAAACAATAAAGGACGTACCCCAGACTGGCAGCGAAGATGCCTGCAACGAAGATGCCAGCTATGCTAAACACCTCCTCATATGTGGTGATTACATAGTAGGGCAGCAGCTGATCCGGGGCTGTTATGCGCTTCACAGTCAGTGGATCGCAATCCGCATAGTGGGTGAAGACCATGAGGCCAGTGTAGAAGTTGAGCAGGAAAACGACAGAAAGTCCAATAATTGCGAATCCTAAAGCAATCTTGGCCAACCTCAGCGACTTGAGGGACATACACTTTTGCACGGACGCTTGATTGGTGCAGAAGAGCGAGGTCCAGTAAAAGAATCCGCCAATGACTACGGACCACACTGTGTGCCGTGTGGTTGGGTTCGGATCGAAGCTAAGACAATTACCAAAATGTTAGACAGATAGTCCCGGTTGAGAGATGATTATCACTTACTTGAAGAACTCAAGGCGACCACGCTGAGCCGCTGTTTGGAAGGTTTGTATAGGATTGCCGCTGTAAAAGGAACCCAAGCCTATAATAAGGATCAAAGAGACAGCCAAAACACCAGCCTAAAGAGTATGAGGTACATATTATTATTATCACTTCCTTTAAATTCTCAAACTAAGTGTTTTGGGAACTCACCTGAAAGGAATCCGCTATGACACAAGCCTTTATGCCACCCATCGACGAGTAAAACACGCAAACGACGTAGATAAGTATAACCGCAATCTTTGTATCCAATCCCGTTGCCTTAGATAGGGCAATGGCAGGAGCCAGTACAGCCACAGCAGTGTAGAAACACATCTGTAGATGAGAAATATAATATATAATGCTATAAGTTATGATAACAGAAAGTGCTCGAAAGCTATTCACCTGTATTACGTAAAGCAGAGCTCCTAAAATGCGAATCTCCTTGCCGAATCGTATACCCAAATACTCATAGCAGCTAGTCAGCTCCATTTTATAGTATATGGGGTAGAAGATTTTCACGGCTACAGGAATCACCAGCACCATGGGAAGTACGATAAGCACAAATTGTGTGCCCTCGAAGTACATCTCGCCAGGATTTCCCAGAAGCTCGATAGCCGTGATGAAGCTTGTTGTTAAACTTAGCGTTACGGGCAGTAAGCTCATTCCGGATCCAAGCAGAAAATCGTCGGACGACGAACCACCAGTCTCAAAAAAGCCATAGAAGATTCCGATGCCCAGTGAAACTACAAGCATGGAGAGCAGAATGAAGTAGTCAATGCCAGAGAAGTTGGCCTTGTGCGTGGGTTCGCTGCACTCCTCGACTCCTTCCGTAGTGGCAGCACGTTGAGCCTTGAAAGATGACAGCAGTAACTGAGCTGCATCATTGAAATTCATATGATCTTGGGACGCAGCTGATCCCTCTGATGACTCGCCGCGCACGATCAAATACTTCTGCTCTGGCGTGATGGGCTTCTCCTTCAACGTGTGACCGCTTATAAAATGTGCGAGAGCGCACAGGGTAAGTAGCTTAAGAATGGTGGCAAACATCTTCAAAGTCGGGTTGTGAGCAAATAAGGAAATGAGTAGTTGCTACGTATATGAATAGAGCTTTTATTACATCTCTGGATCATCAGCACACAGACTGCAAACAGAAAGAAAGAAAGTCGTATAGGTAAAATGGGTAGAAATAGCCCGAATGTATAGATCGAGAAAATATTTAATTGAGTAATGACAAGTTCAGGGTTCTATTGGAGAAATTGCGCCAGGGCGGCAATTACAAAGCTGTGGGTTGTAGGCGTTGCGTCGTTAATTAATTAAGATCTGCAATTGTCCAGTAAGATACACCCAACGCAGCTCGTGTCAGCGCCCAGTCAAGTGCAAACACACTTACAGACCACTCAATGTAATTTTGTATAAGAATATTACTTTCCCAGATGTTTTATTGTGTAGTTTTAATTGATAAATAAATTTCGCTGGCATTGCTACCTTTTCGGTTACTTTTTGGACACCTTGTTCTTTCTATTGCTGCAGTCTGATTATAATTTCCTTAGTTAACTCAGTTACTTTAATGACTCACAATACAGTCAACAAAACGACTCACCCAGAGAATACGTTGCACACTCCCAAAGCAAATCGAACCCAATAAAAACATCTGATGAATGTGCAATCCCCTTGAGTATACAGTTTTCAGGAGCTCCTTTCGCATATGCACGATATGGAATTCTAAGCGAATTTTACTGGTTATAATCGGAAATGATGGCGCGGGTCGGCTTGTGCCAGTTCCATCTAGAAATTGGCCCTGAGCCAAAGAGAAGCCAACATAAAGGCACAGCGGCTCAAAGGGCTTCGGTTAACAGATTGATGACAAAACAAGTTTCTCTGTCAAAGAGCACAATCTACCGCTTCTCTTTCAGAACTCTCTTCTTTCTCCTCTCGGCTATCGTATCTCTCAATGGGATCTCTGTGTGGACATATCTTCAGCTCGCAGTCTTGTCAAGCCAATTGATATGCGCGTATCTTTCCCTCACGCCGACCCATTAATATTAATAATAATAACAAGACGCAGTACACAATTCCATTTTACATTTTACATCGGAATTTCAGCTTTGTGTGCAGAACTCTTTCATAATTTATGATCAGTAAACGCACAACAATCGCGAAGATATCATTCTTAAGTCAAGAAAAGATTTCACATCAATCTCAAATATTTTAGATATGTATAGTACATATATATCTACTGAAAGGGTATACTCAAGCTCAATCTAGTAAGTAATTGATGTTCACTTACAACTCAAGGGTGCATCTCGCTTAGTAATTAACTAAAATCAGGCCAGAAATGAAATAAATTTGGCTTGTGTGTTTTCAGCAAAAAGTAGCAAATTAATTATATGTTGGTAAAAATTAAGTTGAGTGCACTGAAATAATTTCTAGTGATTTTATTTAATGGGATTGTGCACAGTAACAATATCAATTTATATTGCTGGCACCGATTATTATTATTTTTATAAGATTCTTAATTAACAATTTTATACCTTGTATTTTTTTTTTATTTTCTGACAAATTTATTTTATTCTACAAAATTATCAAATCACAAAAATGATATTAAAAGGTTGCAATTGTTAAATTTTAGCACGATTGTTTTTGTATTGCACTAGCTTTGTTAACTGTAAATTAACACAAACCAATAGAACGCACAATATTTATAATGAATAGGTTATATTTATCCTTTTTTGCTAAGCACTGAGATAAACTTTGATGATTTTAAGTTCGAACGGTTTCACGATTTTGAAATGAATGACTCAGGCTTCCGCTTGTTAGGCGTTTTTATAATGCCTCCAGCCGAACTACTCGGACCCGAGTCTCCAGCGCTCTATTCTTGGGAATCGAAAGAGTGAAACAAAGAGAATAGCGAGCTTGGCTAATAAGACGACGTATCGTTGTGATCGAGAGACGAATCGATGATAGCGAGGCAGACAGCGCAGGGAAAGAGAGAAAAAGGGAGAGAATATTAAAGAGCACTTGGGATTTTCAAAGAGTTAAGTGCTTTTATTTAGCTTAAGTAAAATAAGTCACTTACTTAATTAGTTTATTTATGCAAGTTTTCTTTTTTTAATAAACACTCTTTATGTTCATATGCTGGAATTGTTGTTATTTCTTGGACCTACCCAATGTACGTTTGTATGTAAATAATGTACTCATATACTTGTATATATGTTACAGGCTTCGAAAAGAAAAGGGATTTGCGGAAAATACCGGAGACTACTTCTTCAATGCGGACACTCGATCCGATGCGTACTTATTATTAATTGAACCCGCACCCAAAAGCTAATCGGAGGTTCTTTGCCAACGCAGACACGCAACTTATAAAATTCAACTGGAACATTAAGCTTACTGCTTATAAGTTTTTGGATAGGCGTGATAGGTTTCGAGGAATGATTTTGAAATGTTCAAATAAATCAAGAAAGGCGTAGTGAAGAAAGTATGTCAATAAACAGTTGAGTGTCTGAGTATTTGTCCGATTTTATCTGTACGATTCAATTGCTGCTGCGGGGGCTTTCGTCTCCGGTTATGCATATTCTGCACCCCATGCTTGGATAACGATAACGAGTTCTATCTGGTAGCGATTTACGTCGAGCATCGCGCAATGGGATCGTGTTCTTGTTAATAGAAAATTATTTGTTTACATTTTTTTATAGTGTTTGCTATTCTTGCCAAATGCTATTAAGTGTTTAATTTTTATTGAAAAGTATTAAGAGCTAAAATTGAATGCATAGGCTGTGTCGTCGCACAATGAGAAACACATCAAGGCTAATAAATATAAATTTACATCAAATGACTGTCTAAAAACTTACATATACTAACATGCGCCCTTTGTTAAACCTACCAATCAATAAAGTGAACATTTATCAATCAAATAGATTGCTCTTACTAAAAAGCTAATGCAAATGTTTTGAAAATTTCAATTCATATGTGATTTGCGTATGTCTCCCATTGAGAACAGCCAATTCTAAACTGCGTGTTTGAATATTACAGATAAATGCTTTCTAAAATGTTGACACTGCACAATAAAATTTTAGTTTTTTTGGTTATTTAGTCTCAATGTTTCCCAATTTGAAATTTCGGAACGCGCCAAACGTTTTTGATCTGCGTGCATCGAAACTCAAATGGAACTGTTAACAATAAGGTCTATCGACTTATCGATAAAAAGTAAACGACAGCATTCTGTTAAATGGAACTGAACGAAAAAACTCACTATATACCACTTTGATGAGAAGAACACAAAAGCATAATATTTACAAAAGATTTTATAAAATATACTTAACAGAATAGAATCTTGCAAAACTGTATTAAAATGAGCATCCCAGCAGCCCCAACGGGCATTCAATGCACCGCTGGCGCCGTTCCTGTCCGGAATGAAAAGGGTAAGAGACCAACACTTGGTCGTGGAATCAAATAGCAATAATAATCTATAATATAATCTACAGGAGAGATTTCCATGCAAAAAGTTAAAGTGCAGCGTTATATATCTGGTAAGCGACCTGATTATGCTCGTGCCGACTCCAGCTCAGAAGAGAGCGATGATGACGACTTTGTGGACAATCGAAAACGCATGGAGCGCCACAAGGCAGACCGTCACAAAATTGGCCTGGCGCGGAGGGAAAGTGGTGATGAGAAAGCGGTGGTAGAGCAGGAAGACGAAGCCGAAATTGATGACCCACGGTTGCGCCGATTACGCGCCCGGCCGGTGGATGTAGAAGGTTTGGAACGCGAACGGCGTGAACGACACAGGCACATACATGAGCCCGAAATGGTTGAAAGCGCTAGCGAAGAAGAAGAAGAATCATTTCTGAACGACCACAGCGATCAGCATCAGGGCATTGAACGCGCAACTAATAAAATAACACTCGCCTCAGAGTCGGATACGGACTCTGAGCTAAGCGACACAGAGTTGGAAAAGCGACGCTTGAAACTTCGAGCTCGCATGTTGCAGCAGCAACGTGAGGAGGAAGTGTTACAGAAAGAGGACGAAAAACAGTCGGAATCATCTGAATCAGAGAGTTCTGAGTATGAAGAGGAAACAGAGAGCGAGGAAG
Source organism: Zaprionus vittiger (assembly GCA_018904025.1). NCBI lineage: Eukaryota > Metazoa > Arthropoda > Insecta > Diptera > Drosophilidae > Zaprionus > Zaprionus vittiger. Next base: position 160,578 of record JAEIFQ010001142.1, on the reverse strand, counting down.
AAAACGAGCCACGTCTGAAACCATTATTTGTGCGAAAGAGGGATCGGGCAACTATACAAGAAAAAGAACGGGAGGCTCAAAAACAAAAACAAATGGAAGCCGAGGCCAAAAGAGCGGCCAAGGAGAGAAGACGGGCGACATTGCGCCTGGTAGAGGAGAGTGTTAAGAAGGACTTGGAAAAGGTTAAGCCGGAAACTAATGAAGCCTCAATTGACGATGTGTGCACAGCTGATGAGAACGACGAAGTCGAGTACGAAGCCTGGAAACTGCGGGAGCTTAAGCGCATGAAGCGTGATCGTGAGGAGCGTGACAAGTTAGTAACCACACATAAATCTGTTTTTATACCCTTCGACCATTGAAAATGGTCAAAAAAGGGTATACTAACTTTGTGCAAATGTATGTAACAGGCAGAAGGAGGCGTCGGAGACCCCATAAAGTATATATATTCTTGCTCAGGATCACAAGCCGAGTCGATTGAGCCATGTCTGTCTGTCTGTCCGTCTGTCCGTCTGTCCGTCTGTCTGTGTGAACGCACAGATCTCAGCTATTATAAAAGCTAGAGTTACCAAATTTGGCAGGAAGACTCCTGTGTACTATAAGCTGATCAAGTTTATTTCAAATGTTAGGTGCCACGCCCACCGCCCCCGCAAATCAATAATTTAATTTTTGAACTTAATTTGTAAGCGCTGTATAGAAGATACAACTTTCTGACTTTAACATATACTAAGCTCATTAAAATATCTACGTATTCTCGAAATTGCAATCCGATCCGACAATAAACACAGAAGTTATTTAAGAAAGTATGAGCATAAAACCAAGTGCTTGTATCAGCTAACAAGGGAGGCGGGCGAGCGCAAAGCGCAAGCGCCATCTGTCGGCAATAATTTAAAAGCATGTGCATATGTATATTTGTACATACATAAGAACGTAGGTCGAAGGGTATCCCACTGTCGCGTGCAGCGCGACTGTGGCTTTTTTCTATTTTTAAATTTAATAATACTTAATTTTTACAGCGCTGAGCGTGAGAAAACGGAAATCGAACGTATGAGAAATCTTACTGAAGAAGAGCGGCGGCAGGAGCTGCGTTCAAACCCTAAGCTTGTAACAAACAAGGCCACAAAGGGAAAATATAAATTCCTGCAGAAATACTACCATCGGGGTGCTTTCTATCTGGACGAAGAGAACGATGTGCTGAAACGAGACTTCGCCCAGGCGACTCTTGAGGATCACTTTGACAAGACCATTCTGCCTAAAGTTATGCAAGTCAAAAACTTTGGAAGATGTGGACGCACAAAGTACACACATTTGGTCGACCAGGACACCACTAAGTTTGACTCTCCGTGGTATGCCGAGACCTCCAACAACATGAAATTTCATAATGAACGTGCCGGTGGCATGAGGCAGCAATTTGACAAACCAACAACATCTAAACGCAAGAAAATTGAATAAAAGTGTAAAAACCATTTAATTGTATATCTTAATAACAAGGAAACGCAAGTAAATACATATATAACTAAAACAAGAGAGTTTATGGCCTGATCCAAATTATTTAACGAGCGCACACAGATTTTATTGACTGTGTTTTCTTGATAACTGAAATTTAAGTTCGTTAAGCAGCTCAGTCCTATGTTGTACCAGTGCTTGCATTACGGCTTCTGTTTTTATGTATTGTACATTATTAAAGTTTCTAATTTGTTTCTCTAAATGTTGATCCTGTTGCTCCAACACCACATACAAAGGAGACTTCCATGTGATAGAAGGCGCTTTGCTATGGACAGATCCGCCAGCACCTTCAATGATAGCTACAAGAATTAAGCAAAGAGAAAATCATGTCTTGTGCCATATTTTTGGAATTGTCCAAAATTAATTTACCTTTCATATCCTTTGCACTTGGCTGTATTGTGCTTCCAAGCATAAAGCCGAGGCCTTTAAGTAGTTTAGGCTTATTCATTACTAATAATGGCTTAAATTTATAGCTCTGTTCGAACTTATCATCGCTGAATATATGTTCCGGCTTAACATCAATGGAATGACTTTCCTTAACTGAAAGGAGCCAACGCGTCGAGAGTATAGGCTTATTTAGCGCGACTCCCACCAAAAATTTATAGGTGCGTTCGCCCTTATCCATGATGAGCACATCACAGAATTGCGGATTTTCAGTGACTTCCATGGCGCCTGCAGGGGTAATGTAAATGAGCTACAAATTTAAAACTAATTTAATTGGTACATACTTTTTAGAGAAAATAATGTAGACCGAAGTTCAGCAAGATTGCATCTGGAAAAAGTCAACTGGATTTTTCGACCTGACTTCTTTATTTTCTTTATGTAGCCGTTTATTTCTAAAAATTACAAAAATATAAGCAAGGATGACTCCAAAAAACTCTAAAAAGCAGACCTTTTAACAGTTGGTGTTCCGATAACTTGCTTTCACAGCCATCATCTGAAGTGAAAATAATAAATCATTTATTAACATCAGCCAATCAAAGAGCTTGACGTGGATGTTGTTTGGAACAAAGTCAACATATGGAGCTGGTCTCAAGCAGTCTCTTACTACTTGGTTAGATGTACAGAATGCAGCAGCTGCCATACTACGCCATTTGATAAGCTTACCGTTTATAAGTTTCATTGAACAAGTCGAATCCGACTCGCCTACAACTAATCTATCAATCTCCTTTACTTCCGCTTTTCCGTGCTTTTTAGTAACTGAATAATGAAAGAAAATATATTGTAAACAAATCATGCATATTAATATATTCTATAAGGTAACCTGTAGAGCTTACGTTTTCTTTCAGAAGTGGTGACAGCCTTTATTTCTAAATCATTTTGTTTCTTTGTTTTAGTATCCTTAATTTTGAATTCTTTTAACGTTTTTGATTGGTTAGGGGGAAGATGTTCATCATTTTTCTCTATAACCCCATTCTTTTCGTTTTTTGCTTCTTTCTCTCTTTTCGTTGTAAGAACCTTGGTACCAGAAGATTTCTTTAAAAAGACTTTCACATCTTTACACCGCAATGGTGATTGTAGTGAAGTGGAACAAGCTCGATCTTGCATTGGTCCAAATTCGGTGCTCTCATGTTTCGAAACTTTAGAATTGTGGTCTATTTTAGGTGTTTTTGAGCTTTTCATTATTGAAGCTAGAAAAGATTTATATTGCTATTAACTTAGAGGGAAATCAATTTCAAGCTTACCTCCTGCAGTCTGTGCATTCTGTACCAATGATCTTTTTCGAAGAGTTTTCAAAACTACTACAGGAGATTTTGTCTCAACCTTAATCCTTTTTTTTGGAAGGGCCTCTTCTGAAACTGGTCGAATAGCACTTTTTTTCTTTGCTGATAAAAAAAAAAATTTATAAAATTATAAATTCCAGTAATTGTATCATTTGCACAAACCTTTAGACAAAGAACCAGTAGTTTCTGAACTTTTTTGAGCCGAATTTTTACCACTATTTAATTTATTAACTGACAGCGGTTTCTAAAAGAGAAAAAATATTATTGTGCATTAGTCATAGCGTTTTCTAATTTCTTTAAATTCCACTGTTGACACATTACCTTGTTTTCATTAATTATGGTTAAGTTCTTGTTATATTCTTCTACGTCAGAAGGCGAGCTTGGCAGGGAAGAAATATCCATAAGTTTCTTTAGTTCTTTGTCCAGCTTATCGCCAATACTTATGGAATCTGATAAATTTAGACGCATATCATCCAATTTATCTAGAACAAATATAAAAAATAATATTAATTTATTATTTTTACCTAAGCTGTAAATATTACCAGTGCGGGTAATTGTATTATCTGTTGGACGAACAAAGACTTGTGTCTCGATCATATCTTCTGTTGTAGTGTGTATTAAGGCACTGACGTTTAGGACCGTGTGGTGTGGGTCTTGAGCAGTTGATTTACATGTTAAATCCTCTTTTGTAAACGCTTGTGTTTCAATAAAGTCTTGGGAGTTGTCTTCAGTTTCTTTGGATAATGAAGGCTCGAGAAGCAATTTTTGTGGAGGAAATATCTGCGTTTCAATAAAGTCCTCATTGCTGGTATCAACATTTGAATTTTGCAAATGCTTTGCTGTTTCAAATTTCTGTGTGGCAATAAAATCCTGTGTGTTGAAACTTCTATTACTCTGATTCATTACTGGGAACACTTGCGTTTTAATGAAATCTTCTGAGTTATCTCCAGTTTCCGCTGGCGTAGGATCTGGCGTTTCCAATGTTTGGAACGCATCCAAGAAATCTGGAGTACAGGGTACATCGTCTTGAGCACTCAATTTATCTTCAGGAGTTAAGCAAACATTCTTCGCGGTGCTATTAATGGCAGTGCAGTTCGAATTATTTGCGCACCAATTTAAAACACTCATTTCCAGTTCAGTTCCATCTTTATCTGAAAGAGTTTTTTTTTTAATTTATCCGATATGATGAAAGTGGCAATGTTATTACCTTTTGGCTGGTTGGCTGTGTAATTTTCTGCTTGTCTGCCATCTTCTAATAATATTGACGAGTTAAAATCATCAATTGCATCTTCATCCGAATTATAAAAGTCCTGTGTGCAAATGCGTATTTGAGTTCCCAGTTCAGATTCATCATCTCTACAAGCAATATCAGTATTTTCATGCTGCGCAACTGGATTGTTAAACAAAACATCCTGAGTTTCAGGTATAACGAAATCCTCATCCAATGATTTCTTTGATTCTTTGTTAGATGTTGATGGTCTGATGAAGGAGACCACATGTGTTTCAGTTTCTATATTGGGTTCATTATCTTTACAAGCAGTATCATTGTTTTGACGCTGCGCAACTGGATTGTTAAGCAGAACATCTTGAGTTTCAGGTATTAAAAAGTCATCGTTCAATGAAATCCTTGATTTTTCGTTAGGTATTGATGGTCTGCTGAAGGAGACCGCTTGTGTTTCTGGTATCATAAAGCTTTCCCCATCTCTTGTGGTGTTAGTCGACGGAGGTCTCGTTTCGGGAATAAAAGAACTATCAGCAGTTGTATCAGCAGTTTTGTTCTTTACTTCTTCATCATAGCCACTGCTATCAAGGACCTACATATAATGAAGGAAAACTACAATAAATACAACGCTGAAACCATAGACACCTTTGATCTCTCACCCCTTCCGCATCCAAGTCCCTTTTAAAGCGTAACTGCGCCCTTACATTGCCAAAACGCAAGATGACAAGACCATCGACGGCATCTGATTCGGTGATGCTCTTTGCTTCTATTTCCTTTTCCCCCACATACGTTTTTCCAGCCACAGCAGATATACGCACAGCTCCATCAGCTATAACACCAATCCAAGCGTGGACGAGTTCGATTGACTATGAAATTAGTAAAAGTTTGTAAGCAAACACCACAGTACATTATGATATTTACCTCATCGTTCTTATAAAACTCTACTCCTAATCTGCGACCAATGCGATAAACAATTTCTGGTACAAGCTGAACTCCTTGTGTGCCATCAATGCTTAACACCACAAATACCATTTTCTAGCTAAAATTACGCGGCTCCCAAATTGTTGTGCGGAACGCATAGATCTATTTAGTAACCACACTCATTCAGATAATTAGATTAAGGAAAAACAAAGGAGACGAAATATAAACAATGAATTCACAATTTAAACAACAAAACACTAAAAATCACAAAATCGCGCTATTTTCCTTCCACCGCCAGCAGTCAGAATAACAGTGTGACCAGTTAGCTGTATGATAATAAATGACAAATGTTAAAAGCAGTTCGGCAAATGTATCTTGTATACAGAGAAACGTCTCTGTTCTATGAGGCAGGGACGTCAGTTTTCTGACAACAGCAACAATCGAGAAAATTAATAAAAGAGCATTTGTTTGTAATTTGCTTGAAAATTGTTTTTCATATGTGTAAATTTTCTTAGTAACAACTAAAGAACATGTCCGCACGTATGCTAAAAAAGCTGCAGGGTGAAGCCGATAAGCTAACACCGCCACCAGATGACGAAATAGACAACGACCACTTAACTGACAACGATGAGCTCGACACGGTCAGGGGAAGTTCGCATTTAAACCCATTCGACTTGGTAAGTAAATGCATGCGTAGTTAGTACACACATATTGCAGTATGTGACTCTCAAATGTGGTGGTTTGCAGTTAAATCAACAGAGTCTCTCAGAGAGTGAGTTCAAAGAGGATGACAACGAAACTGAGCACCCGTCTGCAGCCATGCAAACGAATTCCGCAGCCAAAAAAAAGAAAAAGAAACGCAAGAAGAAGGTCAAGTCACATGGAAACCATATCAGTAGTGAAGACAACGAACGCCAGGATAAATACTTTGAAAAAGTTGATCCGTTGTTAGGCAAAGTCTACGATGCTGTGCCCAAGCATTTAGAGAAGAGTCCGCCAATACTTGGAGGGGCGAGCAAGAAACTACTCGCAGTGGAGCTGAAACACTTGAATCAACAGAATGAAATGCGAAGAACTTTTGGAAAGCGTGTTGTTAAAGTTGAGTAAGTACAGCAGAACAATCGTTAAAACATTAACTAACTCTCAGACTTTTTATAGAAATAAACGTGGACGACAGAAGCCTACACTAAAGTCCACCTACATGGTAACAGCGAAGGATTCATGGCCGCCTCTAACAAAAAACATAATCACAATGAAATTGCTTCCAACGCCAGATACACCAGGCACTTCCTCCAGCCCCAAAATCCAAATCAACGACGAGGAAAAAGTGCAATGGTTTACCTTTCAACACACCCAGTACTATCAGGGAGTGCAGCACATGTTTCTGTCAGCCTTAGAGCGAATCGACTCTGAGTTTTTGATTACCTTAATTAAGCGGTGTCCATATCATGTTGATTCTTTAGTCCAACTTAGCGAAGTCTGCAAAATGACCGAGGATTTCGCGCTAGCTTCAGAGCTGATTGAACGTGCTTTGCTGCTGTTGGAGTCCTCGCTCCACATTAACTTTAGCTTGACGTCAGGCAACTCGCGGCTAGATTATCGGCGACAGGAGAATCGTGCTTTCTACATTGTCCTGTTTAAGCATGCCCAGTACTTGGAAGAGCGTGCCTGTTGTCGTACGGCATTTGAGATCTCCAAACTGCTCTTGAGTCTCCAGCCCGATGTTGACCCGTTAGCCATGATACTTGTAATCGATTACTACGCTCTTCGTAGTAAACAGTTTGCCTGGCTTGTGGAATTCTACGAGAAATTTAATGCTACACGTAATCTTGCACAGTTGCCCAATATGGCTTACTCCTATGCGCTTGCACTATTTACGATTCACGGCAGGTGCGAGCGAGCCAATGAAGCCTTACAGTACGCCCTCCTTATGTTCCCCGGCGTTCTACGGCCACTACTGGATGAGATGTCCGTACAAACAGATAAGCGTGTACTTGCTTCTCCATACTTTTTTGCCGATGTGTCTGGAAAGTGAGTCACTGTATTTGAAATATGAGTAACTTATCAGCTTTTCACTTTTACCTAATCTTTCTTCGGTCTCTTCTAGCCAATCCCCTGCGCTGCACCAACTTGTATGTTTGTATGTGTGCCGCGCTAAAGTCGTGTGGCGTCAGAACGAAGTTCTTAGCTGGTTGGAGACCAATGTAAATGATGTACTGGATCGAATTGACAACAAAGACATTGTTGTAAATGATTTTAAAGAAAAACGTTCATTGCGTTATGGTGGTACACCACCACGTCCCATATTGCGTCACGTCATTCTTTCTGATTTCAAAGAAAAGGTCCCATTGGCCGTATTTGTCTCAAAGGAAAAACAAGCGATCATGACCTACGATCCACTGCCGCCAGTTGACACTGTAAATTGCTATCAGCGGTTAGTTTAAATCATGTTAAAGGAGTCATGTGGGCTTTATTTGTTTTTGTATTCTTTTTGTAAATCAGGAAATCATCTTCAAGCAGCAGTCCGACTACAAACACCAACAACTCTGTGTCCATGTTCTTTCAATCGCTGTTGCCTTCATTCAATCTAAACAATATTGCGGCCTTACAGCAACAACAACAACCCGAGGCCCCTGCCGAGGCTGGTGCCGCTGCTCCAGAATTGATCCCTCCCCAAGATCCCGCCGCTCAGGGCGAAGCTGAAGGTTAAATTCTCATAGATTTTTGCATATGCAATCATATAAATACGTTGACTCTAAATTTAATTGATTTTGTTGCTTTTATTTGATGACATCTCCATACATCTTTTTGTTAATTTATTCTTTTAGAAGCTGGTCTCCAGCAGTCGTGGACTCTGATGATGGATGCAATGCGAGACTTACTTCAAAACTTTCGTATTGCGGAACACTCGGTAGCACAGTCAAGCAGTAATAATGATGAGGAGGAAGGATCTAGCGACTATGCAGACTAAGTCAATATCCTCTGAATGATCACGGCTACCTAAAGAAGACAATTGCCCGACATGTATACAAACGAAAAAAAGAGTTCACATTTTGCTTACATCGCCAAAGCAGCGCTTATTAGTGTTTCAAGAACCACTGCTTTTTTCTTAAGCATAAGCGCCAGTCACAAATTTTGAACATTATAAAATGTTTAATACACATGTGTATTTAAAATATGTAATGCATTAATAAAATTCCTTGCAAAGCTTTAGAACAAACAAAAATTGTTTTTTCCACTATGGAAATATTGGGAGTTTGAAAATTCGGACGTCCAGTCTAATTTATTTCACCTTGAGCTTAAAGATTGTTTTATTGATTTAATGAATGCCTTTTCAGTTACGCTTATCAATATAACAAACAGATTTCTCACCAATATTACTTTTCAGTTTTCTTTTTTTTATATAAACCTCTTGCAGTTATTTCAATTTATATAAATATTACTATGACAATTTCATATATTGTGTGCAAAGTGGAATTCAATGGAGCGCCGTTTAGTGTGTATCATTCTGTGTGTAGATTATAACAAAACGTTACACATATACATATTATCTTGTAGAAATAATGCACCTTATAAAAGATTAACTGGCAGATATTTATGTTTAAAGATCTTTTTTGCTTAATTGAAAATCAGAGCCGCACGGAAAATAAAAATTGGACCAAAAATGATTTTCAAATATTGCTGATATATAAACATTTTAGATAACTTTAGAGCTTAACACATAAAAATCATTATTAGCGGCTAAGCAATACTTTAACGTGGAATACGAATCGCATGTAGAATATGAAAAACGATATAGAAATGAAAATAATATTATGCGCGGCAATCGACAGGCGACACAGCCACGTACATCAAACTTATATCATTGTCATTATGATTATGTCATGGTACCGAAGACAGGATTATGACGGCAGATGCTTGGTCCATATTCCTCATATGCAGCCTTTGTGTGACATACCTGATAGAATTCAGGCTACAAATATACAAGTTTATTTAGTTGTGTTGAATAACATTTATCGTGTATATCGCTTACCGTTGAGGCCAACATGCTTCCACCAAACCAGACAGCATACCGCTGCATGTGATGCGTAATCACCTGAACATCGATAGGCTTTGGCTGTAATACAACTTAAGATTAGCAACTGTTGCCTTGTAACTGTAAGGTTTTACAAACTATACCTTGATGCGTCCCTCGGATAAGTTTTCACTAATGCGTAAGCGTGTATCAACCGATCGCTTAATATCGCGTTGCAAGCGTCTGCCGAAGTCCTTGAACATGGTTGAGCCGCCGCTAAGTACAATATTGTTGTATAGGGGGCGTCGCACATCGATTGGACAATTTTGTATTACATTGTCAACAATCTCCGAGAGAGGTATAGTAAAATCCGGATTCGAAAACTCGGGATGGAAGAAAATTTCCGGTCCGAGGAAGCGCTCATAGCCGACATCTACGCTAAATGGCTGCTTCGTGACGGTGTTCATACCCGTAAAATTGCGAATCCATTTGCTCGGCTCTGCATCATACTTGGCAAACTCTTTGGCAATATCTGGGCATATGTAGGAATGCTTTTCCTTTATCGCTTTGGCAGTCTCGAGGCTTTGTTCCGGTGGTATACCGACTTCCCTTTCACGCAGTAAACTCTGTATGAATGATGTAATGTTCCGACCAGCAATCGGTATATGCTTGATGCACGATCCAATAACATAGCCCTCGGCCTATCGGTGAGTGGAAAGTGAAGGAGAAGGAGCACAGATAAGATAAGCCTACCAATTGAAATGTTACATACATACCACAGGTATGACGTGCGTAACACCGTCACCACTGTCCACTACTATGCCGGTAAGTGTACGCTCCTCCGCAGATCTTGATGCCCAGCTGGCGGCTAAAGCTAGCACCGCCTGTACAGCAATATAGAGACCAGGAACATTAAACGTCTCAAACATAATTTCTGCAGTGTATTCACGATTCTCTGGAGTGTTAAGTGGTGGCTCAGTTAGCAAAAAATAATGATCCTCTGGTTCAGCACGCAAGTACTTGAAAATGCATTGTTCCAAAAAACGTTCCATAAGATCCCAGTCTTCCACCAATCCATGACGAACCGGATACTGTAAGAATAACACCACAAACACATTTATAGAATCTGATCTAACACAACTTTAAATGTAAAAGAATGACTGTCACAACAAGAGTATCCACAACATAACGCGAGTTTTGTATTAATCATAATAATCAGCTGTTACTCAAACGAAAAGTTTATTACTCACTTTAATTGAGTAGCCCGTTGCATCGAAAGCCTCGTCACCTATGAAAAAGTCCAAGTCCTCGATTCCCTTTGTAACACGTCGTGTATTTTTATCACCTACTCCTGCTGACTCCTTGATCGCAATGGCCGATGGAATTATAAATTGTGGCTCTTTGTTTCCAGCGAAGCCCAATTTAGAATAACTGTGGGGGTAAATAAAACATCATTAGTGCCGTGTGCGACCTCGGTCTTAACTGTTCCCTAGGTTGACTGGGTCTCTGGTCAAAGAATACATGTATAATCATAACTTATAGTCATGAAATTGGACAATTTACCCGGTGCCCACATCGATTACGCATGCCGGTAGCCTGCCTGCCATGTTGACTGAAGATTTTGGTAATGTTGTTTTTGAACAAGCTAATTTGCACTTAAAGCTCGAGTTGAACACCTTTTAAAGTTCAATTATATTTTGATAAACAGCAAACTTTACAAATTTTCAACCACACCTCCAACAACGATGTGTCATTTAGAAAACTTCGGTCTTTGTCACTCCTCACACATACATTTATGAACACCTACAAACTACAGAGTTGCATTAAAATCATCGTTTTCCAGCACTATTCACACAATTCAAAGCATTCGAAGTAATCCGAATTAGATTGCTTTAATTCGGATCAATTAAAGCCTTAAACTATCTAACCCTTATTTTTTAAACTATGCTTAGTTGACCTCATTACAAACGAAATTAATGTCTGATATTAAGCAAAACTTTAAAATCGATAATTGAGTAATAAACACTATCGATGCTAGTATCGATATAATTCCGAAGTTCGCTCGTACTAGCAAATTTCGGCGGTGTTGTGTGGCTGTGGCAGCCTTTTTCCACGTTTTTCTTATTAGCGAATAATTTGCGATTGGCCTTGCCCGTTTACCAGTTGTATCGATAATTCAGTTTAACTCGAGCTAATTGCGGGTGCTTTGTGGGAGTTTCTCTGTTTGTGCAGACAATCAACAAAAACCGGCGAATTGGACAACCACTTGCATGAAAATGGAGGCACAAAAATTGACGGAACTGTTGCGCGCAACCATTGATCCAAATCCTGAGCAAAGGAAAGCTGCCGAGGATCAATTAGCTCAGGTAGGTAGCAAGCTCATAACCAGCAAAGGTACACAGCTCTGATACGGAAGCTGAAAACAATCCTCCCTCCCTAGCAGCGCCATCGCCAAAAGTAAAAGGAAAACCATGTGCTTTTTTAATTGTTCGCTTTTAACCTCCCTCCCTACCGACATAGTGTAGTTGCATGTGTATGATTGTCGGTATTGCTGCGGTGTGGGGGCGTGCTGATACTAATAGTACATTAGCCAATGGACAGTAGATTGGTAATACTACTTTTTCGTGGATTACTAAATATTTTTTTAAGACTCCCTATTGAGATGACTAGCTGTGCGGCAACAAGTATGAATGCTTCTTATAAAATGTACTACGAATCCAAGATGCATATCTAAAACAGGATGTTACAAAAAAAAATGTTTTGAAAGCGATTGAAGTTTTGAAACTTCTTCTTTTCTTATCATCTAATTATTAATTACATGCAAATTCATATCCACAGTTTCAGTTAATCTATGAAATAAATATGTACTCGAGTACCTAATCTCTGATTGATATAACAAATTATCTTTAGTATAAAAGACTTACCGTTAATTAACTACACTCAACTGTTTTTATGGAAGCAGTTAATTTTAAATTTAGCATGTTGAAATTGGTATCAATTAACGAATACTCTTGCTTCACTGTCCAAGGGGCTCTAGTTTTCTGGCTGAGTCAGCTTCTAACGATTTCCGCGCCCCTCCTTATTCAATCGGTTAATTGACTTTATCAACATATATTTGCAAACTACTGGCACAACCCAAACACGCTGTTCGGAAGCTTCTTTAATGGGAAAACGCATGCCATTTAAATGTATACATATGTGTACGTATACATATGAACACACATATATATGAATGTAAATATGTGAATTGTGTTTAGAATTTTAAATGTGTGTATGAATCGGAGGCGCTGAGCAGCTGGTGCTATTGTTTTATCAATACAGTTTTGCCGAATTCACCAATGTATACGAATGGGAATCGCATTACTCATACGCTACGCTATGGGGCAGCTGCATAAACAAATTGACAGCTAGAACGGCTATTCACAAATGATCTTTCTATCTCGCAGATACACAAAATCATTGGATTTGTGCCCACCATACTGCAGATTGTTATGCAAACGTCGTTGGAGCAGCCAGTACGACAAGCCGGAGCAGTTTATCTGAAAAACCTGGTCAATAGCAGCTGGTCGGATCATGAAACAAAACCAGGCGAACCCATACCCTTCTCCATTCACGAGCAAGATCGTGCCATGATTCGCGGCTCTATTGTTGATGCGATCGTGCATGCGCCAGAATTGATCAGGTAAGATGCGCCTCAATGTTACAAGTAGCGAAATTCCATAATTTGTATGTATTGCATCCATAGGGTTCAGCTGTCTGCCTGCGTAAATCACATCATTAAGAATGATTTCCCCGGACGTTGGCCTCAAGTGGTGGACAACATAAGCATATACTTGCAAAATCCAGACGTGAATGGCTGGAACGGTGCACTGGTCACAATGTATCAGCTAGTTAAGACGTACGAATACAAGCGCTTTGAGGAACGGACGCCATTGAATGAAGCAATGAATTTACTGTTGCCAATGATTTACCAGCTTATGATGACACTGCTCAATGACCAGTCGGAGCAGTCGGTGCTTTTACAGAAACAAATACTCAAGATTTACTACGCACTGACGCAGTACAGTTTGCCGCTTGACCTCATCACCAAGGAAATCTTCTCGCAGTGGATGGAAATTTGCCGTCAAATAGCGGATCGTGCAGTTCCCGATTGTTCGCACTTGGATGATGACGAGCGAACCGAATTCCCCTACTGGAAAACCAAAAAATGGGCCTTGCACATTATGGTGCGCATGTTTGAGCGGTAAGCTTACTATACTTGTGGAAGATATTGAAATCTCTAAATAATTTCCGCAATATTGGTTCTTTAGCTATGGCAGTCCCAGCAGCGTAGTCAGTGAAAAATATCAAAAGTTCGCAGAATGGTATCTTCCCACATTTAGTTCAGGTGTCCTAGAGGTACTGCTCAAAATCCTAGACCAATATCGTAACCGAGTTTATGTGTCGCCACGTGTTCTTACTGATGTGCTCAACTACCTAAAGATTGCGTAAGTATTTAGTTCTTCAACTCATCAATTCTTATAATTTTTGTTTTATTTTATCAGTGTGATCCATGCCTACACATGGAAACTGATCAAGCCACATATGGTAGCTGTTATTCAAGATGTCATATTTCCTATCATGTCATTTACTGATTCTGATCAGGAGCTATGGGAAAGCGATCCATATGAGTACATTCGACTCAAGTTCGGTTGGTATTATTAAATTAGTATGAACTTAAACCAATTACTGATTAAATCTTTGTCCTTAATAGATATATTTGAGGATTACGCCACACCTGTTCCAGCTGCACAATCCCTGCTTCATTCCGTCTGCAAGAAACGTAAAGGCATTCTACCCAAAGCAATGAGCACTATCATGCAAATAATAACCTCACCAAATGCTGACAACAAGCAAAAGGATGGTGCACTTCATATGATTGGTACTCTCGCCGATGTGCTCCTTAAAAAAGCCCTTTATCGGGATCAGGTAGAGTCGATGCTCACCACTTATGTCTTTCCGGAATTCCAAAATCCGGCTGGTCACATGAGGGCACGCGCCTGTTGGGTTCTACACTATTTTAGCGATGTCCAAATCAAGAATCCCCAGGTCTTGGCCGAAACAATGCGCCTGACCACAAATGCCTTGCTCACGGATAAAGAACTTCCCGTCAAGGTAGAGGCCGCCATCGGCCTGCAAATGTTCCTTTCATCACAGGATGAAGCGCCTAAATACGTGGAATCGCAAATCAAAGAAATTACCAAGGAGCTTCTCACCATCATTCGCGAAACGGAAAATGAGGACTTGACCAATGTTATGCAAAAGATTGTGTGTACATTTACGGAGCAGCTGCTGCCAGTTGCAACGGAAATTTGCCAGCATTTGGCAACGACATTTAGTCAAGTACTTGAATCAGAAGAGGGCTCTGACGAAAAGGCTATAACGGCTATGGGTCTTCTTAATACAATTGAGACACTACTCAGCGTTATGGAGGAGCATCCGGATGTGTTGCTGAACTTACATCCAATTGTCATCAACGTAGTGGGTCACATATTTCAACACAACATTACTGGTAGGTAGCAAGATAACCCTAGATAACCTTTTCTTTATTTAAAATATCTCTTTGTGTCGATAGATTTCTATGAGGAAACCTTCTCGTTGGTTTACGATTTAACGTCCAAGTCCATTTCGGCAGAAATGTGGCAAATGCTGGAATTGATCTATCAAGTGTTCAAAAAGGATGGTGTTGATTATTTCATTGACATTATGCCGGCACTCCATAATTACGTCACAGTCGATACACCAGCTTTCCTTTCGAATCCAAATCGTCTGCTAGCCATATTGGACATGTGTAAAACTGTAAGCTTTAACAAAATTGTGTTCTTCCACTCCTCTTTCTAACTTTGTATCATTTTGTTCAGATGCTAACTAGTACTCCTGGCGAGGACCCCGAGTGTCATGCCGCCAAATTGATGGAGGTCATTATTTTGCAGTGCAAAGGACAAATTGATTCCGTGATACACATGTTCGTGGAGCTGGCTCTAACGCGTTTAACACGCGAAGTGCAATCTTCGGAGCTGCGTACCATGTGTCTGCAGGTGGTCATTGCTGCATTGTACTATAATCCTCAGCTCCTTCTCTCAATATTGGACAAGATGTCGCAACCTAACAATGAACCAATTAGCTCGCATTTTATCAAACAATGGCTGCACGATACGGACTGTTTCCTAGGGTATGTAAACCGTCAAGCAAAACCTTTAAACCATCTATGTACGAACTAATTGCTCTTTGAATGTATCAGCATTCACGATCGAAAATTATGTGTACTGGGCCTGTGTACACTAATCTCATTGGGAGATGCAAAACCGCAGGTATTGAGCGAGGTAGCAAGCAAGATTGTGCCATCCCTGATATTGTTGTTCGATGGCCTCAAGCGTGCTTATGAGTCGCGTGCACAGGAGGAGGAGGAGGAAGAAGAAGAGGAAGATGGTGACGATTGCGAAGGTAAGATCTACATAAATACGCACTTAAATTGTATTAAGCGAAAGTTTTACAGAGGCCCTATCGAGTGACGAGGACGAAATGGATGAAATGGCACCAAATTACTTGGACAAGCTGGCAGACTTTGCTAAGAACAAAGGATCTGCGGCTGGATTCGAAGTGAAAGCTGAACTTAAAGACGATGATGAAGATTCCGACGATGAAGCTGAGGAATCAATTGGTGATTTAAACGAAACTGGTCTAGAAACATTTACAACGCCCATTGATGATGAGGAGAACGAAAGCGCTATTGATGAATACTGGACTTTCAAGGAAGTTATTACCGGTAAGACAAAATACTAACTGCAATGAAACCATTACAAATATGTATTTTCCTTTAGCACTTTCCGCACAAGATCAGGCTTGGTACTCCCTGCTGACATCAAATCTGACACCCGAACAGGCCAAAGCACTGCAAGAAGTTGTTGTTACAGCTGACCAGCGCAAAGCGGCCAAAGAATCGAAACTAATCGAGAAGCAAGGAGGATTTAACTTCCCGCAGACAACAGTGCCCTCGACATTTAATTTTGGCTCTTAATTTTGTGCTCCGGACTCTGGATTTGTACCATTATATCTGACTTGATTGTTTCTCGTATTCTTTCCATCATGAAAATGAAAAAAATGATAGCTGACACTTTTTATAATGGCTGTTAAAGCTAAATTCTCGTACACATTGTGTACAAACATACACATACACGTGTTGAATGCATCGTCGATTAACGATCAATGGGTGGGGATGATCGATTTATATTTATTGTAGATTTATATTTTAAATTTCTATTTGGCAATTCCATGCCAACTAAATTATAATAACTTAAGTTGAATTGTATATCATTGTATGTAACTAAAAAAATATTTGAAAGCCGCCTTATTGAATGAGTTGAACTAAGTTTGGACTTTTCAAAATACAGAATGGTCAGAGAATGGAAATTCAGCGCAGAGCATTTCAATTAGATTTTCTTTAAACACACGTACATAAATAATTTACTAGATGGAGCGATATTTTTGAAAAATAAAAGCATTTTTAACGTTTGAATTGTTTTAACTATTTTGTTTTATGTACTCAACTCAAAGTACTTCATTAACGCGCGAAAGTACTCTGACCAACCGTCGGAGATTCAAGAACATGCAACAGTGTTGGAAAACGACCAGTATGGTAAATGACGCTGTTTTAATAACACGCGGCTTGTGCCAGTCACGGGAATAGGCTACACGGCGAATGTCAGTCCGCTTTGTTTACAAAAGTAATAAGTGTGTTTTTGCAATCGTTCTTTAACAGCTTGAATTATGAAGATTGCAATTGAAGGCTGTGCTCACGGCGAGCTAGAGCGTATTTATGATACTATAGAAAGCATCGAAAAGGAGCAACACACCAAAATAGACTTGCTTCTTTGCTGTGGCGACTTTCAATCAACGCGAAATGTTACGGACTTGCAAACAATGGCCGTCCCAAGGAAGTACATGGACATGTGTACATTTTACAAGTTAATATTCACATTCAAACATATCTGAAGTCCAACTAAACACCATCTTTTAACGAATTTATAGATATTACAGTGGCGAGCGCGTAGCTCCGATTCTAACAATATTTATTGGCGGCAATCACGAAGCATCGAACTATTTGCAGGAGCTACCCTACGGGGGTTGGGTGGCACCAAATATATACTATCTGGGATATGCAGGAGTTGTAAACGTGAATGGGATTCGTATTGCTGGTATAAGCGGAATATACAAGGGCCACGATTTCTTAAGAGGCCACCACGAGTTTCCACCTTACTCAGAGAAAACAAGCCGCAGCGTATACCATGTGCGCCAGTTGGAGGTGTTTCGGCTAAAACAACTTTCTGGTAAAGTTGACATATTCATGTCGCATGACTGGCCCAGAGGAATTCAAGAATATGGGAACAAGGCACAGCTTCTTCGCTTTAAGCCCCATTTTGCAGCAGACATTGAAAGTGGGCAACTTGGCAGTCGTCCGTTGGAAGAACTTTTGAAGCATGTCCAGCCGGTGTATTGGTTTGCAGCACATTTACATTGCAAGTTTGCTGCACTTGTACCACATAATAATAACATAAGCAAAGCGTCTGATGAAGAGAATTCCAGAAGTAGTAATGACAGTGAGAGCGAAGAAGAGCTACCACCCCCAGAAAAGGTAGCATCAGTGCCAGTAACCAAATTTTTGGCTCTAGACAAATGTCTACCCAGGCGACGGTTTCTTCAAGTGCTGGACATACACGCCGACGCGAATAAATGTGGCAAAATAAAGTTGGAGTATGATGAGGAATGGCTTTCGATCCTCCTTACAACGAATCATCTTACTTCCATAAAGGACAGTAATTACTATTTGCCAGGCAAGAAAGGCGGACACACTACAGAACGTTGTGACTTTAAGTCGACTCCTGAGGAGATAGCACATGTACGTGCTAAATTCCAGGATCTTAATATCCCTGAGAACTTCTGTCGCACTGTGCCTGCCTTTAATCAAGATGAAGAATATAATTATAAACAAACCTACGTGGAACAACCAAACCCACAGTTAAACCCACAAAACAATGAATTTTGTACAAGGTTAGGTATTGACGATCCACTTTGCTTGGCCATGTTGGCCGACGGCAAGGACTTACCTCCACTTGTAAGCTTGCTCGATGTTGAGCCGCCCAAAAAAGGTATTACCGAACTTTCCGAAGAAAGCATTTTGTGTACCGAGTCTTTACAAACCCCGACTAAAAGAAAGTTGAACCTGGCATTACCCGCACCAACTACTACAGGAGTAGAGAAGGATGAGAATGTCATTGAGCCTCCCCCTAAATTGGAAGAGGCTATCGATGATGTCCCCGAAGAGAAAATAATAGAAAATCCATGCACTCCCTCGAGTCCTAACATTAAAAAGCTCAAAAGAAGGAATCAAAGCATATATCAAGCTGAAGACACTGGTGAAGATGTACAAATTTAAATAGACAGTTTACTAGTAAAAAAAGAAGCAATTTTATTTAAATAACACAGAATACGCTTACACTGCAGAAAGGAGTTCAACCGGGCTGCATGTGATGTTGAGTGGAAATAAATTAAGGTTATACTTTACACGCACGTAAGTAATGAAAATAATCTTCACTGAACTTTGGTGACATTTGCGCCATAAGCTTCGGCGGCACATACAAAGCCACACTGCAAAACAGAATCGGGGGTTTCAGCTAAATCACAATAATAGCTTGCTGGGGAGGAAATGCATTGCAGCTGCAACTGGTCACCATCAGACTTGGGGCGGTAGAAACGACAACGGCGTGGTCCATATATCGGCATATTGGCATCATAGGGCGGACTTAAAATATCGAAGAAAGCAGCAATACCATTTCCGACTTGCGTTATCTGGTGATAGTTACGCTTGCGTGGCGTTAGTAATGCACTCGAAGTATCTGGTGTCGCGATACAGGGTTCTTCTGCAACCACTTTGACCAGTGTAGGGTTCTTGTCATACACCAAAGGCTCCTCAGCGGGCTGTTGCAACGAATAGCTCTGTACGTGCAGTTTTCCCCAAACGGCCCGCAGCAGGCCGTACATCATGGGATGGTCGTGCAAGGGGATTGAATTGTTGCCCCGCACAATGAACAGACTCATGGAGAAGCGCTCATCTTCGAATATGTGCATGTAGGTGCACGGAGCGAGGTGGGAGCTACATCCAATGTCTTCGCGGAATAGCTCCTCCTTGATGTGAAGATCCCGATAAGTTAGCTGGTCAGTAAGCTGCTTTAAAAGGCTCAGATTGGCATTGAAGCTGGCAAGATTGGCTCGATCGAATGTCTTGAAAGCCTGGCGCAACACGCTCATAAAGTGGGACGTCATTGCCAGAGCCGGAATGGGCAATTGATTACACGTTATCACTGATGCACCACTTCCAACTTTGGCAAAACACTTCTCACTGACGTAAGCTGTATTTTTTAAAGCTTTTATGGTCTTAAATTCTAGATAATTGGCTGGATGGCAATTGCGGCCAACAGAAATGACAGATAAACAAAATCAGCTGTTGGCAAGTGTTGGATAGCGCACCAGGTCCGAATGCTAAAAAGGTTAAATTATTTAAATATGGTAAAATATACATTAACTTTCATTTAGAAATTACTTTATGGCACTTAAGTCTAAACAAACCGATACAATAAACTTAAAACTTTTTTCTCATTTGATATTTTTGTTTTAAAGCAAAGGCTACTATTTTATTCAAACTATCAAAATTCAGCAGTGTTTAAACTGAACTTGTGCTTAAAGACAACTTGATAATGTTAACTAAAATAAATATTGGGTTAGTAGCCCCTCTCCTTTGATTGTGTAGCGTGTGTCAGTATCCACGACTTATAATCACGTTTCTTCATTGCCATTTGCTTATGGCGTGGATGCGTTGGACATATGACATAACCGCGCTCCTGGCGAATCACAATGTAGCAGTCCTTGCAACGGCGCTTTAGTCGACCTTTCACCTTGAATCCTGCCACTTGTTGTATAAGTGCATTGAATGGTGCAAGGAGAGAACCCACACTTGCTGTTTTTGGTACCAATTGCTGCCCAATTGTACTATGGCCCGGTGTACATGTAGTAGATGCCGCGATTCCCGAGGGACGCGTCATTATATGGAATCCGCGAGTAAGGCCGATACCATTCCACAGCCGCGCACTGCTTTGAAATAATTTACCCGTGAAAGACATCTGAAACGAAGGTTTTATGTTATATTTTCTTAATTATACAAAGTGAACCTTTACTTTATGTGCAGTGTTGGAAAGAACGCAAATGTGATTGATTGACGGCGTTGCCAATTCGATTTTCTTTTCGTTCCTGACTGGTTTTGAAAAACATTAATTTGTAATTGGTTCATATTAAGAAAAAAGGAAATAGTCGCTGTAAAACTGAACTTATTATTTTGTTAAATATTTTTCATTGGAAATGCTCAATAAAAGATGTACTTACTTTCTACAGAAAATATAACATGAAGGCCAGACCCCAAAAAATTTAAAATTTTTTATTTTTAAAATATTTTCTAAAAAGCAGACTTAATAAAAAGAAATATGGGATATTCAAAAGTAATATATGTATTTCGCTTTGAAAATTGCATGGAAAACGTATTAAATGAGTAGTTGACTAATCAAGACTTATTATTTCAACGCGGCTGTCTGCCTCGCTTAGTTTTGTACGTTTGCTTTTTGTGGGTCCCACGTCTTCCTCGTCTGAAGAGTTAAGTATTTCTGTTATTTCATCATTGTCATTTCCTTTACTGGGTTTCCGTTTAGTTGTCGATTTTGCGGGGCTCTCAACAGAGAGTTTGTCTGTTGCCGCGGTAACAACTTCCGTAATCTTGACGTCGTCGTCCTCATCGTCCTCAACAACAAGGCAATCATCATCGTCGTCTTCGGCAACAGTCGGTCGACTCCGCTTTGATGTCGAAGGACCATCATCAGAAACTTTACTGCCATTAGCCGCACGCTTTCGAGAGCTTTGTTCGACACTGGTGTCCTCGGGCTTATCTTCCTGCTTTGGCTGTAACTGACTTTTATCGGCAATTACCTCAAACAACACGTCATCGCGATCAGCGTCAAAGTGCACTATGATGATACTTAGCTCATAGCTTTGGAAAAAGTCATCACACTTTAGTATAACGCCATCGACAATATTCATTTCATTTAGCAATTTCGTTTCATTACACTCGGTTTCTCCCTCTTCCGATGAGATGAGAATAGAACCGGTGGATTCCACAGTTACATCAGGATTTACCATATTCAGAGTCTTAATGAGAACCTCATCCCGGAATGCTTTAATTTGTATGCGTTTAGTGTCGATTCGAAGTGTTATAGCTGGGTCACTGGCACATACATAACAATTAGGGTTGGGAGCCGGGAAGAAAGCATCTGGGACAAGAAACTGATTGCGCCCATTGAGACGCAGTCGCGCATAAACGGCTTTGCACTGTTCCCACTTAGCTTGCAAAACACTAAATGCCCGCATCACCGATATTCCAGCAGTAATCGCATTGGTGGTTGCAATAGCTGGAATAATGTTGCCAGCCATTGACTTTATCTCGAAGCGTGATTTCCGTTCAATATCAAAAATGTGGGCCCGGATATTGGCACAGGCAGCAACGAAGTTCATGGCTGAATGATCGTCCTTATCCCACACTAAGGTGTCGTTTCCTTCCAATTTAAGAAAAGAAGCGCTTAACTCCTTTAATGCATCGGCAAAAACCTGCGCGCACTCCTCCACTGACCAAAGTTTATGATGCTGCCGTGATAGTTCCTGCGCCTCAGTTTTGGCTCCGTTCGATAGCAAGGTGTCCCATTGCACGGGTACTGGTGCCTTCCGGGATTTCCAGAGATTCGACATGCGCAGTAAGTAATTGATGTCCTCGTTGAAGAACTTGTTGAACAACTTGGCGGCATCGTAGTTGCAGTCCTTGGCCCACTGACGAGTATTGATACGCACAACATTGCCATTAGAGTTGCTCGAATCGGTGTTTTCATCTTTGTCCTTATTCGTAACGACTTTTTCTTCAACTGCATCTTCAGCTTTAGCTTGTTCGGATTTGGTGTGTGCCTCTGGATCTGCAGCATCAGGGGAGATGTCCTCATCTTCAAGTGATTCCCCAAAGAGTTGACTGCAAATGTATTATTCATGTATTTAGGTACATAATATAATTTTTCTCTACTCACTTGAACAGATGTTTAGCCCAAACAATGCAGTGAATTGGCTCCGAAGGCGTGTTGCGTATGGTGCAACCAGGAAAGCTGCGTTGTTTCTCCTTAGGTGTGCATTCGTAGCACTGGGTGAGACCTCTCTTAATTAGTTCAACCTGTCCATTGTATCCGGATGTACCGCTTTCAATGAGAGGTACATCTGCATTCAAGCACATTCGATTAACATGGTTGCGCGCTGCTCGGTTATCCAAGGCGCTCAGTACAACATTAAACTTCTTGAAGAAATTTACTCCATAGTCGGTGCTAAATTGATCAAATAAATAAAAATATATGTGATATATATTTCTAATATATATGTATGAATTGGCACTTACGATGTAACACTATCGTGATAGGCAGTTATGTTCGCATCTGGATTAAAGCTCAGTGCACTTTCGCGTGCCACACGGGCCTTCGATTTGCCAACATGTTCCCGATGGAATAGGAATTGACGATTTAGATTGCTCAAATCGATGGTGTCCAAGTCGATCTGTTTTGGCAAATAAAAAATATACATATACAATATAATTACTTATATACACAAACAAGATTTAAATTCGCAAATCTACGTACAATTTCTATTTCTTTAAAGCCGCTTAGTACAAGATTTTTGAGCACTTCGCAACCTATGCCGCCCGCGCCAACAACCAAAACTTTGGACTGTTTAACCAGTTCCTGCAATGATGCAGGGAAAACATTTTCGATAGATGCAGCCATGTTCAGAATTCTAAATGATCCGTTTTAATATCAGGCAAAATATGCATGCAAAACACAAATTTGCAAATGACGCCGGCATTCACACATACACAGCTATATCAAGTGCAAAAACAGTGTTGTAAAAGGGACAACTGAAAGGAAGCCCTGGTTTGTATCGATATTTATTACGATAGGTATACATAGCTGTTGAGAGAATGTCACATTTAAATTGCTATTTTTTAAGTTGGTCACACTATACTGATTGATTTGTAGATGAAGCTTGTGTGTGTGTGTTGTGTGGAGGCATAAATCGGACGTTTATATTTCAGTGCTTGTTTATGCAGCACGACAACTGCGCGTGAGCTAAAATTTGGTAGCAAAGTATTCAAATTATTTACGGAAGTTGTTTAAAATATAAATCATGGCTGAAGTTCGACGCAGAAAGGCAGACAATGATAATGAAGATGCGGCTGCTGCTTTAGCAAGTAGTGCAGCTGATTCTTCGGACCATGTAAGTCTTATTCTTGAATAATTGAAGATAAATTAGCTTAACTTATTGTGCGACTATTGTGGCTATTGTCTCCAAAAATATTCACATTCATTAAAGCGCAGCATTAAGCGAAATGTGTGTATACCGATACAACAAAATACACGTATGTACATATGTTTGTTGTTATTCTCCGACGCACAAGCAGGTGGTAAAAGAGCGCCATCCAGAGAGCCAATGAGTCGCGAGAGTGAGAGACAGATGAAAACCAATAACAAATGCAGTGAATACACACACAAGCACGTATGCATGTATACACATAATTATATATACTTGTGTGCTGCAAGCAAATCCAATTAAGTGACCCTTACGGAAGCGTCAAACCATCCCACCACCCACTAAGAATTGCACAAACTATGCTTCCTGGCCGTCTATCTGGATTTGTATCTCTTTATTAAATGATAACGTTTTTCCGCCCGTATTTGCATGTCCCTTTTACGACAGCAAACTTTCTTATCAGATTCCACTTATATTTGTCAACCCAAACAAAACACGCCACTTGAGCGACCAACCACAAGCAGCTTGGATAAATTACCAAAATGTCTCGTATCTGCTGATTATACTATAATATTTACTCGTCGGAATTGGACTTTGATTTTTTACCATGTGAACTTTATTTTACAGGTTGATTCGGAAGAAGAGAAAATACCTGAAGAGAAATTCGTCGAGGAGCTGGCCAAGAATTTACCTCAAGGAACGGATAAGACGCCAGAGTTATTGGACTCGGCTCTTAAGGACTTACCAGATCGGTAAGCACATACAAATAAAAGTTGTTATTTCTATGAATGTGCTCTTAATTACTAGAGCAAACTCTATTTAAAAAAATATATACAAATCCATACAGGCATACATATACAATATATGTATGTATGTATATTCCAGCTGTGTGCATTTGGCAGAAAACTACATTCACACAAATCCGATACAAAAATAACTTAAGGTTTATGGTTGCATAAATATGAAAATGTAAATGTTAAATTGTGTATTCTGTATAATTATTTTTTTGCTTTCTTAAATTTGTTACTCTCAGCTGGAAGAACTGGGTCATACGCGGAATATTCACATGGATTATGATATGCGGATTTGCCTTGATTATCTATGGTGGTCCATTAGCCTTGATGATTACGGTTTGTTGGTTAACGAAACTTAGTCGAGCCGGTATTATAGTTAGCTTTTCATTTAAATTTTTAGACGCTACTCGTACAGGTTAAGTGTTTCCAGGAGATAATATCGATTGGCTATCAAGTCTACCGTATACATGGCCTTCCTTGGTTCCGAAGTCTTTCCTGGTATTTCCTTCTTACTTCAAATTATTTCTTTTATGGCGAAAATCTTGTCGACTACTTTGGTGTTGTAATCAATCGTGTGGTATGTTTATTTATAAGTTCGTAATTCAATTACTTGTTACATTGATTTTTTTCTTAATTTCAGGAATACCTTAAGTTTTTGGTCACCTATCATCGGTTCCTCTCGTTCGCACTTTATATCGTTGGGTTTGTTTGGTTTGTGCTGTCGCTTGTAAAAAAATATTATATCAAGCAGTTCAGCCTATTTGCCTGGACACACGTCTCACTGCTTATTGTTGTGACACAAAGCTATTTGATTATACAGAATATATTCGAGGGACTTATTTGGATTATAGTACCTGTTTCGATGATTGTTTGCAATGATGTCATGGCGTATGTGTTTGGTTTCTTCTTTGGACGTACACCCCTCATCAAGTTGAGTCCCAAGAAGACCTGGGAGGGCTTTATTGGTGGTGGTTTTTCCACTGTTCTTTTTGGCATATTATTCTCATATGTTTTATGCAACTACCAATACTTCATCTGCCCCATACAATACTCGGAAGAACTGGGTCGCATGACAATGTCCTGTGTTCCAAGCTATCTTTTCACACCTCAGGAGTATAGTCTGAAACTGGTAAATATACTAAGGCTTCTATTACAAGTATTGATTCTTTGGCTAATTAATAACTATTTTAGTTCGGCATTGAAAAAACTCTTAATATTTATCCATTCATTTGGCACTCGATTTCACTGAGCCTGTTCAGCTCTATAATTGGACCGTTTGGAGGGTTCTTTGCTTCCGGATTTAAGCGGGCCTTTAAAATTAAGGTAAGTTTCATTTCAACATAACTTGCGATGATACAAAACTTCGTTTCTTTAGGACTTTGGGGACATGATTCCTGGTCATGGCGGCATCATGGATCGCTTCGACTGTCAATTCCTGATGGCCACCTTTGTCAATGTCTACATCTCTAGTTTTATAAGAACTCCATCCCCAGCAAAGCTCTTGACGCAGGTTTGTTGCATTCGAAATATTGATTAAGCATATTCAGTTTAATAATTATAAACATTTTTTCAGATTTATAACTTAAAACCAGATCAACAATACCAAATATATCAATCATTGAAGGATTCTCTTGGCGACATGCTAAACTAGATCACTAGACAACGGCAATTGTTGGCTATAGTCGCATATACAGAAATATAATGAAAGATCGTTTGTATATTGCTGTATATTAACTTACGAAACGTCTTACTCGAAAGCTGTTAAAGCCCTCTAAATATGATTTTATCGAATTGGACGTTCCGATAATAGTTATATCTATGAGTATAATTTTTATTATGATTTTAGTTTTAGTTTAGTAGAACTTTGTTATTATAAAAATTTTAAGTTATTTCATTACGGTTATTATAATTCACTACACTATAGCATTTTATAGTGCAATTGCAATCCACATATCGAAAATATGTCGGGCGATTCCATTAATTTTAATGACATACGATTATGAAGTTCATATTTTACCAAATCGAATAATACACTGGAAAAATGTCGAACAAATGGCAAGCAAACCAATAAGTCGAGAAGTCCTATGAATTTAGTGTTTGCTTTCTCACCATGTGTGAATTTATACTATATATACATAAAATATATTTAGTATCTATATTCTTATGTGTGCTATTTTACTTACTATTAGTTAAAAGAGAGCTCCACGCCAAATTAGTCATGCAAAAGAGGCGCGCCTAGTTTAGTTTTCAAAATTCTCTTGCTAATATTTAACTTAAAAATACAATAATTGGATGCGCATTTTCGTTTATCTAAGTAATACGTATGATCAAGTATCTAAAGACTCTTTTTCTGTTACGGTTACAATATGTAGTGCAATATATAAAATTGTGTTTATAATATTAAACAAATGGTCTTTATTTATTCATTTATAACTCATAACAATTAGCATAACTTCATGTGCATATTAATCAAATAAATTTTAGTTCCTTGAATCAAATATCATTTAATTGAACAATTCCGTAGATTTATTTAAATGATCTTTAACAAAAACTTCAGAATACAAAACTGTTTTAGATATAAGGCAATTCCCTATTGATGTTATATAACTACCATTAAAAATTAAATAAATGTATTTCAAATGAATTCCCGAGGTTATGTGCAATGGTATAGAAATATTCATAAACTATATGGCACTTGCGTATGTAATATTTATATATATAAAAAAACCAATGAGTTAACTTATTCGACTCAGCTCTATTTACGAGCGATCATTCACAGTAATTGGTTTTACAAGCATTTTGCTGATTAGAGATTTCTTCAAATCATCAGTATCGCTACGAGTCAGATCAAAGTAAACTTTTCGGTTACGCGCATCGTTAAGCAAATGACGCCACATGTCTACAGCCTATGGAGATGTGATAATTATTAACTTGAACTTAAAGACAAGTAATTATCCTTACCTGCAAGTCATCAAAATTACCACAGATGATTAAGCAACGCTGTGGTCTAGTTATGGCCACGTTCAGCCTCTGGTAGTTAGTAAGGAATCCTACACCGCGGGTGCGAGCATTCGATATAATGATGACATCTCGTTGCTGGCCTTGATAGGCATCAACAGTGCATGGTGTAATTTTCATTTCACTTGGTATGACCTGGCTCAACGCATAGCATTGGTTGCTGTATGGTGTTATCAAACCATATCGGTAACGCTCTGTAGGCATATGCTTGTTAAGTTCGATTAGCAAGCTAGCTACAAAGCGAGCTTCTTCATCGTTGCTAATGCTTCGACTGTTTATATCATTGGTGTCGCGGGTGTAACTCAAATTGATAACGCAATAAGGAATAATGGGTGCCATAAGACGCTGAGTGGAGTCGTCATTACACAGTTGACCCTCATAGAAGTAGCTATTTGGCCATTTGCAAATCTCTGGATGCATGCGATACTGCATGCTTAACTTGTAAACTTTCGTATGCAAAGAACGATTTTGTTTTGGCTTATCCAACTGCTGCTTCACATTGCGCTGAATGCGATCGAACATAGAGTTTCCAAGTCCATAGTCAATCGCTCGTTGAGAGAGTACCGTGGCAGGCAGCTGCTGTGTGTCTCCCACCAACACGAGACCGCGTACACCAAATCTCAGAGGCAGCAAAGTCCAAGGCTCGGTGCACTGTGTTGCCTCGTCAATTATACATGCATCGAAATAGTCGATATAGGAAGCCAGCTTTACACAACTGGAGAGTGTGGTGCATACAATGTTGGCACGCTGAATAAAAGTTCTAGTGAACTCATTCTCTTCGCGCGGCGTCAGCGGTGGATTTAGTCGCTCGTTGATTAGGCGTAGAGTACGCTCTTTTGTTTTAACCTGCTGTTGTAAACTACTAACTCTGTCGGTGCGTTTTCTTAAATTTGAAATTTCTGCTTTAAGATCCTCTTGTTGTTTTTTTAGGTGCACGATGTTATCTGCCGTTAGTCGATCACGTTTCGCAGTACGCTTCTTCCTCAAATAGTCCTCCACAGACAATTCGCGCACATTCGCGTCCATTTTTTGAAATATTCCGAACCTAACAAGTTCGAATTGCGTATGCGTCATGCAATTGCGGGCATGTTTCAAGCCCAACGTAATATTATCAACTGCTGCATTGCTATGAGCACATATCAGAATTTTACGATCCAGTGTGTGGTTACTGCTGCTATACATGCACTGTAGAGCTAGATTGGATATAACCGCGGACTTGCCAGTACCTGGTGGTCCTTGTATCAGCGTAATACTCGGCTCTGAGTCGTCCATTAGCCGAATCGAAGTGCTCAAGCATATATCCAGTTGGTGGCTATTTAGTCTCTTAAAGCCTTTGTACTGTAACTTTGTACCTTTCATTAATTTTGGATCAAATGTTAGAACTTTCTCACATGGTTTTAGGATTCGTTGAAAGAGTGGCGAGCGACTTAGCTGATAAATGGCACTGAATGCACCCAACTCCACCCTTATATTATCCACAATGGGACTAACAGTCAATGTTGTTAGGGTTTGCAACAATTCCGAGCTGATACTGCTCTGCAGTATCTCAAATTTAATTTCATAAGTATCTCCTATAAAAAATTTGATGTAATCACATTTTTTAAATCAATATTGACATACTTACCGGCTATATGCTGCATATGCGACACTGTCGCAAATATTTCCTTCAGCAAATTTCCGCTGCTTAAAGTATACAGATCGAACTTTCCAAAAGGTTTATAATTGTCTAGGTATATAAAAAAAATTTATAATAACTTGTAGTTAATCGATACATTAAAGAGATAGCTTACATCTTGTAACCAGTACAAAACGAGGTCTATGCCTAGAATTTTCCTTTGAAAAACTTTGGAGACTCACTTGAAATGAGCTCTTGCAGAATTTGTATTCACGCTGTATGGTAGTCAATAGCTCCAGCTTCATTAATGGTATAAATGTTCTAAGGTAAAGTTAAAGTATATTATACTACAAATATTTTAAACTTGAACGTATCAATCAACTTACTCTTTATACTGTTTGTAGCTGCTGAACTCAGTTGGAATCGGCATCAGCACATCAGATTCAGCGACTTCATCAGCGTTTTTTGATTTTAGCCACTGGTTACCCCACCTCAAAATATCACCAGTTATAATATCATTGTAATTTTCCAATTTTCCCATGGACATAGCCCATGTCCGACGCTCCGCGTACGTGCTCAGAGTCATCATTTTGGTATCCTTATCGATGCGCACTTTTTTATTGGCACCTTCTACGCGTTCAATTAGTTTAATCTGAGGAGTGTCGTTGAATCGCACATGTCGATTCTTTTTTGCCTGTTTGTCGCGTAGCTGCCTTAATTCAAAATCACTTTCCATATCTGCAAAAGTAACTCGATTGCAGGTGCGTTGATTACGAGCTATTTCCGCCTCTTTGCGCTTAATAGGACGAACTAATAGCTTGGATGAAGCTGAAGGTGCATCTGTTTCGTTTACATCAACTGTCTTTTGAGAAAAGCACTCAATAGTTGCACGACGTTTGGGAATTGGTTTTTCAAGTGGTCGCTTCGTTTTATCCAATTTAAGTCTCTTAGTTGTTGGCAGTTCACCTTCCACAGTAAGAAATTGTCCTCGATTAGAATTACCAAGGGTTGGTACTTTCAATGCTTTACGCTTGCGCTCACTGGAAGATGCGTCTGCAGGTGCGCTGCTCTTTGATTTTTCGGCAAGTTTCTTAAGTTGCTCACGACGTTTTTCCTTAATACCCTCACAATCTTTTTTCTTATCCTTTGGCTTTTGATACCATTTTGCTTTCATTACCATATCATTATCTACTGAACGTTGCCTCTTTAGTACAGATTCCTTGTTATTAGCGGCCGATACGCCGCGCAACTTGCCGCGACATTTAGGCAAATGTGGTGCTGCAATTACTGTTGGCTTACGCCTGTTTTCATCGTTATTCTTCGCTTTCGATTTGCTTGAAGTCGGGCTAAGAACCGTCTCGTTGACGTTAGTTGGTGAAGTTAAAGAGCTGTCTAAATAAAGGGACTTAGATCGGTTTAACAAACGAGAGCTTCTTGGTTTCTCTTCAGGTACTGGACTTGAGCTTGGAGTCTTTCCTAATTTATCATTGGCATCTGAGTCAGAACGTCCCTCAATAGATTTTGTGCGCTTGCGACTTGTTGAGATAGTATCTGGTGATTTCGAGTTTGATTCATTATACTGTCTATCTAAATTATCAGATTTGAGCCATTCTGCTATTTTATCAGAGTTTTTATAGTTTGACTGTATTATTGGGGCATCCGGCTTTGGCGGACTGGGCTCTGTTTCAAGCGGGTCTTTATTATTAGCTGATTTGTCAACATCAGACCTTAAAGAAGTGTTTGTTTTAGATTGATCATCAGATTCCAGTTCCAGAATTTCATGAGATTTGGTTTTTTCTTGATTATTGGCCATTGATGATGGCATAGATTGTGGGTCACATATTGATTTTAAGCGAACGCTGCAACGCCTTAACTTATATCCTATTGGTGAGATAGTGTCAACTGTAAGAAATGTTTTTAGTATCACGTCATTACGGATGGCATCGCGTATCCTACCTGGTAACGATGTTGTATCTTCGCTGGCATCAAAATTCGGTGTAGATGATCTTTCTCCATTAAGAAAAGGACGATTGGGAATATCATCTTCATTTGTCTTCGACTTCGAATTTTCAACCACTTGCAAATATTGATTTTCTCCTGTTGATAGTGCTTCGTCTTCTAATGGATAAACCTGAGACATGACATTTTGCGAAAGCAGTTTTGATGACCAATCCGTAAATTTACTGAAGAGTTCATCATCGTCGTCCTCAATAAGTATAATCTCATCTTCATTCATTTGTGTAGCTATTTCTGTCTTAAAGTTACATAATTCCATATATTCATTTTCTTCCTCGGCTATCTGTTCGTCTTCATTCTGCTGTTCGTTCTCACTGTAGCTGAGATCAGCTGACTCATCAGCCATCTCTTCCTTCATTTCTTGTAGCACAGCCTGAGACATAGCAAAATTTTCATCATAGTCTTCAACTTCAAAAATGATTTTTTCAACTATTGGCGAATTAGTTTGTTTTGAACGTGGTGGCTCAATATTTGACTTGTTTGATTCTTCCGGCACTTCAATTTGATCGCCATCGCATAGTTTTTTTCCAGCTGTATTCAAGTTATTGTTATTTAGGGTCTTATAAATATACGGATTAATATTGAGCACCGATTCTAAAAGTTCTTCATCGGCCTCTCCGAATATATTTTCTATTTCTTTGCTCGCCTGTGATAATATTTCTTTCTTCACGTCTGGCAGAATTGGCAAATGTATGGTACCAGATGACCTTTCGACAGCGTTTGGGCTTAATGGTTTATCAGCCGGTATGGGCTCAACCCAGTCGATATTTGACACTTCTTTGGGTCCTTTATTGTCTAAATTTTTCCCAACAGGCTCATTTTCATCTGTATCTTCGTCATCGGAGATAACTACAATGTCTTTCATATTTACGAGGTTTTCTTTTAGTATAAATATTCCAAATCGAGGAGGTACTGCTTCATTTTGTTTGACATCGACACCAAGACCAATTATGTCGCCGCTATTGAGTGAGTAAACATCAACATCTTTGGCGAGCCTGGTATGATTGACGAACACGCCATTTGTTGTGGTCTATAATGGTTGAATTTTTTGATTAACATAAGAAGAAATTTAATTAAAATAAAAGGGGATTATATACATACCATCTGTTGTAAAGTAACTCTATTTGTGATATCTACTGTTATTTTGGCATGTAGTCTGGACATATAGTCGTAGTCTTTCAAAATTAACTTGCAGGTAGAATGCCTGCCCAATGTATTTTCGCCAGATTGCAGGATTACCTTTTTACCAGTAAGAACATGCTCAAGATACCAATATTTATTTTGTGTTTCCATTGCTAAAAAGTATTGATATTTATTTTACTATGTTATACAGTAATAATTGCAACATCTAACTGCAGCGTCTACCTGCATTTAATAAGTGTGACCGAAATCCGGACTGTCAATTTATACTTCTTAATACTAAAAAATACTGCAAAACTATTCAGTTATCGAAGGCTCGATTATTTGTATTTTACTAGTGCAGCCCTAGTATGAAAAACTCAGCTGATTGGGTTGTATATTTTTGGCGCCTCGTTGTTGATTTGATGGAATTTAGTGTAAAATATGTCGAGTAATCCGTTCGGTAAACGTGGATTAAGTTCAGATCACTCCGGTGAAGCAAAACGGATTTGCGCTAATCAAACTGCGGGCAGAGATAAATGCCAAAATGAAAAGACAGATAATTCTACAGGCGAAAAGACAAAAAGTCAATGTATCAATTGGTCGGATGAAGATGAAACTTTCCTTTTAATTGCTGAAGAAAAACTCGAAGATATATTTAGTGGTCAGGATGTTGTGATGTCAGCTCCTTTCACTAGTCCAATTGGGCAGGAGACACAGCATAGTAACTCTGACGATACTCTTTTTGCTGATACACTTCAGTCCGGTGTAGATGATCCAACGCCTAAAAGCGGGACCGGAACAATTGGCATAAATGAGGAAAGCTTTAAAAATATTGATTTAAATGACTTTGGCATGTTCGAAAAAGAGGATATATTTCAGACTAATGAATTTGGAAAATTAGATGAACAAAACACGCAACTTTTTATAGATACAATTGCGCAATTGCCAAAGTCGCCTGTGAGTAAGCAAACGAAGGAGGATTCATTGTCCTTGAGTCTAGGGACTTCGTTTCTTTCAAAATCCGTGCTTGAGGGTATAATACAAGGCAGCCAATATGATACATATGAAACATTAAATAACCGAACCAATCCCCAAATACAACTGGAACAGTCAACATTTTTGAATAACCTGGATTGGCAAACGCAATCGTTGGACGATTTTTGCAGCGGCTACAGGGTTCCCGCAAAAGGAGACTTTTTTGGCCTTCCTGACACAGTAAAGAAATTAATATTTGAACACAAGGGCATTCAAAACTTATATGGTGAGTCAAATGAAGAAATATAAATCGCAACTTATCCTGTTACCATTCCATTGCAGATTGGCAAAACGAGTGCCTTAATTTACCCGCTATACGCCACCGTAAGAATCTTATTTATGCATTGCCAACTAGTGGGGGAAAAACCTTGGTAGCTGAGATTCTCATCCTGCGGGAGCTGATTTGCTGGCAACGTAACGTCCTCTTCATATTGCCATATGTGTCAATAGTGCAAGAAAAAGTCAGTGCCATGTCCCCTTTTGCCATTGCTCTGGATTTTATTGTTGAAGAGTATACTGCCGGAAAGGGCAAGTGTCCGCCACAGCAGCTAAGCAAGCGCCAAAGACTTTACATTGCCTCTATCGAAAAAGGAGCTGTACTAATGGACAGCTTGATTGACATAGAACGACCGCATGAAATTGGCCTGGTTGTTGTGGATGAGCTGCACTTGATTGGCGAACGAGGGCGTGGTGCCACTTTAGAAGCCCTTCTTACCAAGATCATGTTTCTTAAAGGTAATGTGGTATAACAGTGATAGCATGATATTTGTTAATAACTTATCTTTCGGCCTAAAGCCAACATACAGATAGTAGGCATGAGTGCTACAATTGGAAATCTAAATGAGATCTCGGCCTTCCTTAATGCCGATGTTTATACTCGGGGCTTCCGGCCAGTTGAATTAAAGGAATACATTAAATGTGGAAAAGACTTGCTCGAAATTAATGCAGCGGGGAAAACGGTCGAGGAGATCTTTGTGCCTTCTCGCAGTGTTAATTATAATGTATGTCAATAATGGTTTTAATTTTCGAATTACTTTACTCTTCTTGTCATTGCAGTACAGTCCCGCTGTAGAACACGCGGATCCTGATCATTTGGGTGGATTGGTCAACGAATGTGCCCCAGAGCATTGTTGTCTGGTGTTTTGTCCTACGCGCAAGAATTGCGAAAATGTGGCTCTTCTGCTGAGTCGTATTGTCCCAAAGGAAAGGTTTTTAATGCATCGTAAGAGCGAAAAAACTGATCTCATGAATGCATTGGATAAGATGTGTGGCTATCTAAGTCCTGTTCTAGCCAGAACATTGCCTTATGGGATTGCCTACCATCATTCTGGACTAACAACAGAAGAGCGCAAGTACATTGAGACTGCCTATCGCTTTGGGGTTATCACAGTCATATGCTGCACCTCAACTCTGGCCGCTGGGGTTAACTTGCCCGCCAAGCGTGTGATAATTCGTGCACCTTACGTGGGCCAAGAATTTATGACTTTATGCAAGTACAAGCAAATGGTTGGACGTGCTGGACGTGCAGGCCTTGGCGAGGCTGGTGAAAGTATCCTCATAACGCAGAGTAGAGACAATCTGCAAGTGGGTGAGATGCTCTTTTCACCAATGGATAAAGCACTCAGTTCGCTGAATCAACTGGATGCCATTGGCTTACAGGTTGCGTTTAAATTATTTTTTTCATATTACTTCTACTTATTGATAATTTTATTTAGTCCTTAATAATGAGCGTTATTGGATTGCGTCTAGCCGACTGCCGTCGGGACCTCAACCGTCTAATATATAGCACACTTCTATCCGTGCAGGCCGGTGACTTGGGAATCGGAATGGATGAGCTAGTGCTGCGCGTTCTGCGTGATATGTTTAAACACAAAGTACTAAGACTTGTGGAAAGTGTACCCAAAGAAAATTCGGATCTATCACATATATATACCACACAGGACATTAATTCAAGCAATCGACCAGTCCCTTCAGATCGTCGACTATTTATTAGTCAGTCTACTCGATTTCAGCTAACGAGCATTGGCTACGCAGCATTTAAAGCTGGCATCGACTACAATCGTGCATTTGCCTTGCACAATGAGTTAAAACGGGCGCAACAGCAGTTGATCCTAAGCAGCTACGTGCATTTGTTGTATTTGGTTGTATGCTTCAACTCGAATGAGCGTGGGGATGAAATGTTTCCAGCTGATGCCAGCATACTCTTTCGCGAATACACATCTTTGTCAGCAGATACAAGCTTGCTTTGCAAGCAGCTGGGCTTTACTGAAGCGCATGCTGCTCGACTGGCCAAAACGCAATCGGTGCAGGGCCCACTTTCCTTAAAACTGAATCGCTTATACAAGGTGCTAATCCTTGCCGAGGTGTTGGCACTGGTCCCGCTACCCACAATCGCCACCAAGTACAATATAGAACGTGGAACCTTGCAGCAGCTTGTCAGCCAGACAACGGCTGCTGCCGGCGCGGCTGTAAGGTTATGCGAACAGATCGAAGAATTTTGGTGTTTTAAGCCATTGTTCGAACGCATTCACCATAAAATTGATAGATGCGGAACTTTAGAGCTGGAGCCTCTGATGGAACTTCCTGCTGTTAAAATTGTAAGTGATTTGTAATACGATGTTAAGGTAAACAATGTTTAATCGTTCTGTCCACAATGAAGAATCGCGCCAGGCAACTTTATGCAGCTGGGTTTAAAACAATTGAGGCTGTGGCCAAGACTTCACCAATGACACTAGTCAAGTCCGTCGAATTTATGCCGATTAGAGTAGCAACTGAGATAATATCTGCAGCAAAGGTTTGTGTGTCAAGTCCTGATAATATTGTTTGGATATTAACATTAATATTTAACTTTGGACAGATAATTTTAATGAAGAAGTTGGATCACTTGGAGGAAGTGACGGAAGAGCTCAAGAGTTGCCTTCGTCAGGTATCAGATGATTCAAAGTAAGTTACTAAGATTATAGTTACATTATAAACAATTCTTTCCAGTCAGTTGTTTTTGTTTTTAATTTTTAATTTTCTTTAATCACTCAAATTGAGCCTAGAAGATAGCTTAACTATTACGCACAGAAAATATTTGCGAACTTAATTTAAATTATTCGAATATAATTTGTTGTTTTGTGTATTTAGCTAACTTTATAAAAATGTTAAGAGAATACTCTGTAGTTTGCGTACTACACAAAACTTAACAGACAAAACTTGGATCATCTTATTTGTCTCGGTTACTATCACGAGAATTGAGTATTATGTATATATTTTAATTTTGCTTGAACTTTCACTAAATGAAATTATATGTATGTTGCTGCTAAAAATTAAGGGACTAAAATATGTATCGAAAAATATATTAAGTATAAAATTTGCATCTGGGACGCCTTATTCTTTTTGAAAGTTATTTACATCTGGATAAACTGAAAAAGAAAACTCAGTCGGCTTTTATTACGATCGTGTAAATGTATTTGGGAGATCCGTACCTTGTATTAATTTACAGACTTTTGGCCATGTCTAAAATGCAAAGTCTTCGTAAAAATGTTGGATGGGTTGTACGCCCACTTGGCTGTTTCTCAGTGTTCCTCTGGTAGCGTATTCGTGTCTATTGGGACGCGGGACTTCCGCCGGGGCGATCGCTCTCCGGCGTATATCTGTCGATGAGAAATATGAATCACTGTGATAGTTTGATAGCTGTGACTGAGACTGAGACGACGTCGGTGACTGTGACTGCGAAGCGGAAGCGATTGATGATGACGGTGAATGATTCTGATAGATGGGTGCCTGGCGATAGTTGCTGCTATGACCCGCGAATGGATTGGCTGCAGGGGCTGCATACGCACTGGCATAGGGCCGGTTTTGATAGTTGGCAAGCTGATGCTGAAGCTGATTCTGATGTGGGTGCTGTGGAGTTAGCGGTTTAAGCGTAGGATCTAGTGCATCGTTTAGCGTCACATCGTAGTCGTTCTCATAGAGTTCGTCCAGATTGAGCTTGGCCGGTTGAGGGTCGGGTCGTCGTGGCGTGACCGATGTGGGCAGGGCGCTTCGGGGCGGCAATGTGGTACGCGGTGGATGCGGCAATTGCGCTGCCCCTGGCAGTGGCACATCTTCACCGTCGATTTCGCCACGCAACAGAGGTGCACCATGCTCCAACAGACGCACACCCGATATGGTGGACCCCATGTCGATGGGCGTGCTCTCTGTTGTGCGTGCATCGCTGTCAAATTGATGTCTCACTGCCACGCCAACTGGTTGGAGACCCCGAGGCAGATAAGGACTGCCGCCACGCGAGGGCAGAAACGGTCGCTTGACAACACGTACCGAAGCAGATCGAAGTGGCTTGGACGGTGCTGCTGGCGCCAGCGGCTCGTCTGCCTCCTCTGCTTCATCTACCTGTGGCTCATCATGCTCCGACAATAGTGGTTCTTCTTCTGCGGGTATCGCCTCTGTCGTGGTCGTTGTTGTTGTCCTTGCTGTTGATGTAGGCGTGGGTAATGCACGCTGTCTTGTGGCTGGAGGAAGTTTTTGGTTGCGGCGAGACGATGTGACGCCCACCACTATGTTTGCTCGTGTCCGCGTTGGCTGTTCTTCACTCGTTGGCTCCTGCTGCTCCTCTTCCTCGTCCTGCACTATGGGTTGTCGTGGCCGTGGAGCCGGTTTGCGAGGTGCAGGACTGTAGGTTTTGGGGCGTACACGCTGCGTCCGAACAGGCTTCGGCTGTTCATCGTAGTCAGAATCGTCCACAAAGTCTGTATCAGGTGCGGGTCCACGTGTTCTAACCTGCGGTCGTTTGCGTCTAGGTGTTTCGTGTCGTTCAGCTTCATAGTAGTCCTGATCGTCTGAGATAGGCTTTTTATCCAGAACAGGCTTGCGAAGAGTTGAACGTGTGGGCTTCTGTTCCCTTGGGGCTGCAGTCCTACGGCGCGGTAGACTACGTGTGGTTTGTGGCGGCTGCTCATAATCTTCGTCTTCTTGCTGTGCCTCTTGATCATGATCCTGATAATAGTCCTGGTCTTCCTGATCGCTAGTGGCCGCCCCGGCAGGTAAGGGCTTAGTGTCTGTGTTCTTCTGCACTGGATAGGAATACTTCGTTTTCTCGTTAATGGGCACGGGACGTGCAATGCGGGGCGGTGCACGTGGTCGGGAATAGACAGAGGCAGGTGCTGCTTTCGGTGTAATAAATTCAGCTAGCGGCTTGGGCGTTGTCTTTACTTTGTGAGGTGTTTGCTCTTCGGCAGCTTCCTCTTGGTCCAGTTCATATGGCTTTTCATACTCGTCCAGCTCATCCAGAACCGCTGCAGTGGAGGGTGTGGTACGTTGCTCATTACGTCGTCTGCCGGTGACACGCCTCGGCTCTTCCTCATTGAAGCTGCGTCGCTCATCAACCCTTGCCGGCTTTCGTGGTGGTGTTTTACCACGAGCTCCAGAAGTTGATCCAGACGACGGTTTGTTGCGGCGTGCACCCGGCCGATTTCGTCTCTCATCGTACTCCTCGTCACTGAGTTCGTCGTCATCCCTGTAACGATCCCGGTTGCGATTTCGTCGAAGTGGTTTCTCTACGACCCGCTTATCATCGTCGTATTCATCGTCATATTCCAGCTGCACTTGTGGCTTACGCGGACGGAGGCGTGGTTTGTTACGACGATTCAAACGTTCCTCGTAAAAGTCATCCTCAAGTTCGTCTTCGTCATAATAATAGTCATCTACTGGCCGGCGATTATATGGGCGATGATATGGACGCTGTGCTCTCCGCCTCGACGGTGGCGGCGGCGGAGGGGCTGCGGTAGTACTGGTGCTCGTCGATGTTGTCGTTGTGGCCATGTATAGTTCATCGTTTCTGAAAGTTGCTTACTTAACAGTTGGTGGTGCTCGTGTCCTCGATGGCATTGGCACACTCACCTGTTCCAATATTTTTGAGAACCCTCGCAATCCACATCAGAGGCAAAGTGGCAGATGAAGGTGCGCTGGTCGAAGGCCGTGAAATTCGCGCAGAGAAAATCATGTCGAATGCCGTAAACGCAATGATGGTAGATCTGTTGATAGTTGAGGGATTTCAGCACAGGTCAGTTAGGAGTTAGCAAAGTGGAGAGCTGTGAACAGCGGCTGCTCAAACTACGTTCAATTTGAGGTCAAGACCAACGTGCAGACAAGTATTTTTATGTTTTTTTTTGCTTTGCCTTTGCTCACGTAAGCCAACAGACGCAAAAAGAGAAATTACTGGATATGAATTACGTTGTTGCCGTTGAACTTGCCCAATTGGTATAACTGTGTATGTATGTCTCTGAAGGTTAAAAGTGTTCAAACCTCACAGACATTTTATTTGTGGAGTCGGCTTCCCAAGTTAACTATTTTCGACTTACCTGACATTTGTACTCAATTGAAGCATAGAAGCCATCATGCAGACCCTCGCACTTGAAGTGTATTTCATCCATGGGCGGTACAGTAGACAAGAATGGATAAGTTGATAGGTTGAAACTGCGTTGCAAGAAATAAATTGTCAAAATTTCATTCAATGCAAGTTATTTGTTGTTTACCCTCTCAATTCACGTGGCAAATTTGGATCCCAGATATAATCAATTTGTGGTATGCCCGTCAGTTTTGAATTTTTAGATAGT
Organism: Zaprionus vittiger; assembly: GCA_018904025.1. NCBI lineage: Eukaryota > Metazoa > Arthropoda > Insecta > Diptera > Drosophilidae > Zaprionus > Zaprionus vittiger. The sequence goes on along the minus strand of JAEIFQ010001142.1, from coordinate 120,525 downwards.
GTTCCATTGTCCGACTAAAAATAAAAGCGAACTTTAGTCGGAATTATCTGAACTGCCTTAGGCTTACCTTTATTTCTTCGGCCGGAGCAGTGGATTGAGGCAGATCTTCTTTTTCCGTCGCCTGCTCTGGGGCCTCTGTGGTCGTTGTGCTTGTCGAGGCGGGAGTTTTCGCAATGGAGACCTTCTTGAAAGGAAGCGCAGCGTCCGTTGAGACAAATAGACTTAATAACAGCACTACCAATACAGGGAAAGAGGATGTCAATAAAAGCATTAGTATGTATGACATCTGGTTTTATGTTTAATTGCATAATCTGCGCAGTTTGCATTATATCACTGACAAGCAGTAACTGGTTACAGTATTTTCTCGTTTCGCATTTTCATTTGTAATCCAGTTCGAAATCAGATCATATTAACGATTATTTGTAGGAATAACCTTTTTTGAAAAAGCGATAAACTCACCTGTTGCTGCCATAGACAGCCAGCCTTTGGCTCTTCTCATTTTAATATTGGTTTGTTGTATTTATTCCACTTTGTGTTTACTGAAATTGGAAATAAATAATACAAATGTTAAATAAGAGTTATATGCAAGTGAGAGAATCCGTTTTAAACACTCCTTAAAGAAAAGAATGGAATGGTTCGAAGAAAGAAGTCACTGAACGCTCAATGGTTTTCAATGGTTCTCAAATTGTTTAATATTTTCGACACGCACATGTTTTGATTAATGTTCGTTTTTTAACTGGCAAACAGTTAGTCAGTCAGCGAAGGTGGAAAAGAAAGGCATGCGATTGCCAGAGAAGGTTGTAGAAAGTATTCTATACAAATTTTATTTACATCGTTTATGTACATAGACAAATAAATAACATTTCTGGGGTAGTAGACAATAAAAATCGTTCGTTTAAAGAAGATATTTTTTTTCAAACTTGTAATTACAAGAAAAGTTTATGCACAATTGGATTCATTTTCAACAAATTTTCTTTATTCACTCGAAATAATTGCATAATTAGCAGCTGCCTTCAATATCACTTACGTAAGGCGCAGCGAAAGAGCAACGGAACGCACACAGATAGAAGGAGACAATGCAGACCTCTATTGAATCGAAGAGTCAACAATTGTTGCAATTACAATGCTCCAAAACTTTCATTTCCAATGCGATTCAATTGGATGTGCAAATATCAAAAAACAAAAACAAAAAAAATCAAAAGTCGAAAAGTAAAAATCAAAAGCAAAAGCCAAATATAAAGCAACAGCTGCCATAATAATTAAGTGTTTTAATTATTTACAATAATAACCATGCACACACACATACATACATACACTCATAAATAGAGTGAAGTATTGGCGGGGCTTTAAATTCCAAACCCAACGCACCTGTTCGTTTATTGCAAAACAATGGCAAATAGGTAAAGAGAGATAAAGAAGAGAGCGATGAAGAGATAAATGAGAGGGAGAATATCTTTGTTAGCTCTATAAAACTTTAAAGATTGAAATCGAATACAAATGGGAGACAATCAAGTCCAAAAGTTAATTTGCACATTGTCATTTGGCAGTTCACCATTGTTCGTACGACTAAGAAACACTTATACATTGTTTATCCATTTTCCTTGAATTCTATAACATATCAACACATACTGATACACATATATGCTGTTCAAAATGTCAGACGGCTCTTAGTTTTTCAGTTTAGTCAAGTCTTTGATGCAGATTATATGCAGTCCCTGTCGATCAAGTGATCCTCAATTGCCTTTCATTTATTCATGGCGCAATTGTTCGTAAGCTCTGTTAGCCATATTTTGTACGACGTAGACGTACGTTTTTGTGGGCTTTACCGATGTGATGGGTTCAAAGATTCACCATTCACACCCGCTCCCAAAAAAGTGTGTCGCGCATTTTAAGTGAATTTGTTTTTTTCAAGATTTTTTTTTATTTTTTCTTACTTCTTACATATGTGTGTTTTTAGTATTATATGACGAAATTCGACTCGAACTGTGTGTAGTCGCTGACATTTTTACTTAGCGTTAGATAAATATCTGACAAAATATGATAATTGCTTGCACAAAGCTGCAGCTAACTGGTTCTTCTTGCTTGGCATCTGATAATTCCACGAATGGAGGGTAAATTGACACTTGCTAATGTGTGGTACGATAACTCATAGATTGACAAAAATATCATCTACTTCATTATAATGAAGAACCAATAACTAATAACTGTAATGTTGCTATAACTTGTATAAAACACTTTTATTGGAATCTCAATGACAACATTTCTATATGAAAAGCACATACTATCTTAGTAAAATGTCTAAGGTCAACAGGGTATCTTTTTAAACTTTTTGATTTATTGACGCGAGCAAACCTTTTATTAATAGCTTTAAACGTTTACGAGTTTACCTAATTTGTTTTTTTTTGTGCACCCGGCATGTCATAAACTAAGCGACCACACAATACATCTGTTTAAAAAGGGCATCACTTTTGTTTTTAGATAATATAAAATTATGACGAAAATAATAATAATATCAGCATATTCATTTTTACAGCCTACCATTGACTGGAGGCGAGATGAGCTTGTATCTCTCGAATTTTCGATGTGGTTGAATTGCCTTAGCAGTTCTCAAGTTCAAATTCAAGGCTAAGCACGATGACTTACAGACATATGAATACCGGTAAAATTATGTGGTTGTTGTTGTTTTTTTGTTTCTGTTATTACTATACTCTATTGTCTTTGCTTAAAGTTTTTGTCAATTTGAAATTATTGAAGACGGGCGGCGAGTCACAGTCTCCGGTGTGAACTGTGACTGTCGCATTTGCCGGTCGAGTTGAAGAGTTCGGTTCACATTCAGTTCAGACGGGAAAGGGAACTATTCATCTGTTTTAATAAAATCACATCACAGGAAGTGTTTTTATAAGATTTTTTTTTCATTTATTTTGTTTAACTAGTTAACTTTGTTTTTATGGGCGCAATTTCCTTGAATTTGTGCAAATTGGTCAATATCACAAGCCTCCAAATTGTTTTTTTTTCCCATAATTTAACAATAAATACTGTGTATGTTTGTCTCTGGGTTTTTCTAGTTGATTTTGGCAAATGACGTTAGCTCACTCATTAATAAGTTGTACAAGACAGTCAAAGACAGTCAATGGCGTTTAGAATCGAGCATAAGGTCAGTCACAGACAGATTCAGAGTCACGCTACGACCACAGTCACAGATTGAGACGGAGACACATACAGACAATGCACAATTAGAATTAACTCGTTGAGTCTTGAATTTATACTCTCAGGCCTTATTAATTTAAAAGTAACCTGTTGAACCTGTGTCTTTCTTGATTAATAAGCGATTTCATTTTCATTTCTAATAGTCTGCAGTCAAATTTCTGTGAAATGTGTCTTCCAGACGACGTCAGTAACTGGTTTGGTCAGATAGTTTTCCATTTTATTTTGTCTTGGTAATATATAATTTATATTTCAAGTCGCATCAACCGGTTGCTTCTCCAACTGAGGATCAATGCTGATCTTCGTTTAGGTGCCGGTTTCAGTTGACGTCTGCTGCGTTGTCTCTTAAAATTAGCATCTCTGGTTCACGTTGAATTGGACTTTTCGATTTTCTTTAGCGCCGTTTCTTATTGATTTTGTAATGCTCTCTCAAGGTCACTTGATGTCTTTAGGTTTCGTTAAGTTTTGTAGTGCAGATTTTGTATTGTTTTTTAGCATGTTATTATGCAATCCAACATTTCGTATTTCCCATTGAATTTGGTGATTAAGTTGATTTATTTGAGGTAGAGAATTGGAGTACAATAAATTGATTTTAATATAACTCGATTGTTTCTGCTTTCTACTTTTTAGTAGTTGGTAAGGTGTGCTTCAACTTTCGATTAATTTTTCCTAAAAATAAGTTTTCGTTTGCATCTCACATGTGTGTTAGCGTAAGTGAAAACAGTTTTCTTTTGGAAAAACGTTTTCAATTTCAATCAACGTCTTTTTGAGCTTATTTTTTGCTTTTCTTTTTTATATACATCTGTTTGCTGCAAATAAGCTAATCCCAGATTCCGGTTGTGATATATTTGAGTTAGTTTCAGTCTAAATAATTTTTAAATCAGAGTTTGTGGAAAATCTTCTTGGTGGGAAATTTATCTTAACACACATATTTATAATTACAAACATAAAGCTAAAACAGTTAAGGGTGTCTAGCATTAAATTAAGGTATACACCTTTTAAGTAGTTAAAAATGTTTTACTGTTTTGGGTCAAAAAACAATTTAAAAGTTATTGAAATACACATACATACATACTTAAGTAAAGATGTGAATATGCATACTTATTCATATGCGCTCATCGCAGATGAATGAAAGTAAAATTTGGTAACTTGCGTTGTTGTTTCCCAAGATGAAAGTAAAATCAGCGTAGTTTTGTGCGCCGTTTGGCCAAAGATGCGCTCGCCAAAAGATACGAGATACAAAGAAAGAAGACAAAGTGTGTATAAACAAATTACTGCAATTGTTTGTGTTTTAGCAAGTAATGCACAACAACAGCAGAAAAGAAACGACAACCGATTTCAGCATCTTAAGTTTGTGTTCGTTGTTGTGTGGTAAGCAGCGAAAACAACAACAGAAAATTGTACATGGAAAATAATTAGCTACGCTTGAGATAATTTTGCAAAAATTGCCTAGAGATTTGGCCCTGAGTCTGCGCGAGATACCACAGCAACGACAACTACACTTGCACGTCTCGACGCGTTGTCCGCATTTGAATATTGGAAAAATAGGGTAAAACTCTGCTTACCTTACAGTAAATTATCCGCAAAATTGTATAAAATTATAATTGCATAGCTATTAGAAATAAAAGGATCATGTTTTATGAATTTTTACAACAAAACCTATGCTAAAAGTGCAGCATAGAGAGAAAAATTGTTTACTATAGACTGAAAAACCACACACCCAAACAAGGAGACAGAGTGGGACCGAGAGAGACTGCATATAATATGCGCTTATGTATTTGTGTGTATTGCAGCTTAGCGCAAGATACCGTGCATGTGTTGGTGAAAAATTCGCATTGCCTTTTATAAAATAAATTTCAGCTTCTCTAATTTTACTAACACCTGTGTCTTATTATGAAAAATCAATACGAATACTTGTGTTTTTTTTTATCAAAGTTACAGAATGTAAACGTTGTAGGTATTACGACACTTGAGCTTTGGCTTTTCACACAAAGACAACTGCATTTTGAATTTAGCACTTGGTTAACTTTTTTAACGATTTGATTGGCTTTCGGTTTGGTAATAAATTAACATAATCGTAATTATTTGTATGCAAAACTAAAACAATTTATATAATTTTGAACAACACAAACAACACTGCCAAATGCACACAGAAAACACACACTCACGCACTCAGGTTGACGCACACAAACGTATTTTTTCCTATGTAACTATGTGTATATCCACTTGTGCGATTACAGCGCATGCGCAGCGTCATTTGAGAGACAACCACACCCACTTACTGTTGCCAACCTGTCTTGGCTGCCGTTCACTAGGCTGACCGTTTGCAGACTGAAATTGCAGACTGTTGGCCAACTTTGCGTTGGCATAAAATCGTCTTTCGGTATCGAATCGGAGCTTTAGTTCGCTAATTTGCTTTCCAGTCTCGCGTCTCGGGAACAGGTTTGTTGCCGCTTCGCCGCAACTGCGGGGGCTTCGCGCATGCGCTCGGCTCGACAGACAACACGAGAGATAACGGGTTAGAGAGAGAAACATAGAGTGGAAAATAAGACAGAGAGAGAGAGAGAGATCTCGACAGAGAGAGTGGCTGGTACTGAGAGCAAGTTTGAGCCTTTTATTTTGACGCTGTTTTTGTTACAGTTTTCCTCTGTTAACATTCTGCAATAGTTTGCATTTATTTTTGTGTTTCTTTTGGACAATCTTCGTTTAGTTTTACTTTTGCTTCGCGGTCTCTGGTTTTTGTCCCATAAAGAGATCAACAGGTTTGTTGGCTAGGATTTTGAAATGGATCGAAGGGTATCGTACTGTCGAGCTCTCTTGTTTGTACCTGTTCTAGTTGACTTAAACGAGTTATCTTTCACCCAATCACCTTTTTATCTTCTTATAAAGATCTTAGTTTCCGCGGTGAACAGTAGTGTTTTGAGCAACAATCAACAGTCGCCCATTGATATTTATGCATACATTAAATTTTTGAATGCTTTCCGTTTTATTTGCTGACTGACCGCTATGACATAATAACAATAACACGACAAATTGCTTCAACAGAAATAATCAACATTGAACAATAACAACAATACCAGCGTGCAGCATTTCAATAAATGAACTAACGTAGGCCAAAACCATCTGCCATTAGTCACACATAACGACAGAAACAACCGTAACACGGCAAGCAATGCTCGGCGTCCAGCAACATAAATACTTAAACGGCTCATGAATTATTGTGCATACGCCGCGTGGTGCGGATCACAATTAAATTTTAGTTAGGCCATTTCATATTGTACAAAGTGCAGGCGCACGCAGATGACATACAGTGGAAACAGTAAATCTGAAATCGACTGAATGCAAAATAATGTTAACCAATTCAAGCGGGTTATAATGAAATCAATCAGCTGCTGGTTGAACTGCTTCCCTTGTGCATTGTAGTTGCTTTGTTTTTGCTGCTGTTGTTGTTATCGGTTGCGGTAACTATGGATTATGGCATATTTCTTGTTCAACTGCCAAACGACTTGAGGCTGTGTCTGCACTTCGCGCTCGTTTTTGTGTCTGCATGCATATTACGTCACTCAGACAGTACTTGGCGTCTGCTGCACTGCATCTGCGCATGTGAAAGTTGAATTTAATTTTCTGTTGCTGTTTTCTGTATTCAAATTGGAGCAGCAACAGGCTCGGGCTCAGTCGCAGTAAAGTCGAGACCCCAAGTAGAGACAGACACACATACACACATCCACAACATCAATCGTCAAGTGTTTATCGCTGGTGTTTGCCTCAAATCTCGTTACACTTACCAAATCTATGTATGTTTCCTATCCTTTCTTATGTACGTAATCAATGGCGATTACATTCGTGTATGTGTGTTTGTGGGATTGCCGAGAACTGTCGGTGCCTGCAGTGGTGTGTGGGTCAGCTAGCCGAACCGGTATTCGAATTGCTCGTAGCTTAGTACATGTTGTAACTGCTGTGGAGCTGAACTGGTATTCAACCTTTATTTGTACTTATAAATAGTTTGCTATGATTTAATACTGAGCAGGAAAAGTGCAATTCGAGAGGCAGCAACTGTTCGATTTATGCCTGTTTGCATGTTTGAAAAGAAGGATTTATTAGCATAAAAGATAAAGATACTAAATTTATTTTTGGGTCAATGTCTTATTCCTTATTTATTTAAATTACAACGATCGTAAATGTTTTGGAAATTTAAAACTGCACCCCAAAAAGAACAAAATACATTCAGATTACTTTTATTGTTATTGCAAAACGGAAAAGTCGTTCAACCCGTTTGTGTTTGTTATTACAACGGGTAATTACGCGAAAAGAACGTTTTCGTTGCCGCACGTTTACATTCTCTTAAAGACCTTGAAGGCAGTTACTCAGAACTCAATTCCGCAACACATTATTTCGATTTTCAAATTTAGGTCTGAATTCGAATTTAAGTTTGAAAATTTGCTGTATAACGATAGATGACCTTGATTTACGTCAAAATTAAACCAAAAAGCTATATAAAAATTGATAACCTAAATGTATTGTAGTCAATCAGTCTATCATTATAAAATAAAGAAGTTTAAGACTAACCTAAACACCTTATACAACGTGCTATTCGAGCCTGGACGGTCGTTGGCTGGCACTTGGGCGTCAAGCTGGTCCTCTAGCTCGGCTCCGTAGCGCACAATGTACCATTCGGCTACGAAGTAAATGACTAGGGTTATGAGTGCGAACTTGATATAGATTTTGAAAATATACAGAAGGTGGAACCACAGCTCATGCAGCATCTCCATTGGGTCCATACTGGCGTACGCGTCGGATGCGTTACCGATCAACACACACGAAAGCTGGCTGGAAAGCAAGAAATGCAACTCTTGCGTTTGACTCTCCGGTTAGCTGGAGGCAGATGAGATTGGCTCCGCTTTGCTCAAGTCTGCTCTGTTCGTTGGGTCGAATAGCTGGCAAAAATTACGATTAGAGCGAATGAGGTCGCTGGAGGCGATGTCTTCGATTTTGGTGTCGCTTAGTTAACCGTCACTTTGTGGATTACGCAATTGTTGCGGTTTTTGTTATTGTTGTTATTGGTGTTGTCGATGCTGTAGTCGTATTTGTTGCTGACAAAGCGTATTGTTTATGAATAACGCATTAGTGTTGTGTTCAAGATGCACAATTTGCTTAGGAGTCTGCCCGATGCTCCCGCGACTGTCCCGCCCCTCTCAGTGTTGTCTTCGCTATCGCCTCATTTGAATTTAATAGTGTTGATGATCCCTCGTCTCGAATTGCGTTCGCTTTGCTATTTCGGCTTTTTACATTCGTAATAATTATCGCTTGGCTGCCGCTTTCAGTTTCCAGCTTGTAGCATCTCGTCATTTGATCATTATGCGCGCACCTTAATTATGTTAAGTTGTGGGCCAGGTTTGTCCGACTTTGTCCCCACCTTGTAAGGCCAAAATCACTGTTGTTGTTGGAAATCGCTTGCTTTATTTGCGCGCGCTGCAGAGTTTTAAAATAAAAAAAGTTTAGTGCATTTAAATTTGATTGAAAATTAATTTGTTTCGGGCTATCTCTATCTATAAAGATAATGAACTGTGCCATAAATAACGGCAGTGGATTATTGACATATTGAAACTCGATTACAAAAGCTATGAACTGGAGCAGGTCATAAATTATGAGGTTGGTATGGTAGTAATAGTAGTATTATAAAATAGAAAAAAACGTTATGGGATATTGTGAATGAACTTGTACTTTATATGAACTGATCAATCTGTATTCTTATTTTGAATTAAAATTTATTGGCTTCCTTTTTTAAAAACAAAGCAGACAAAATAAAAAAAAAGTATATTGCATTAATTTAAAAAGTACGCAAAACAAAACCCGCTGTCTCTGAACACAATATAAAGAAACCAGTCCCCGAACCAGCAAAAGTGGTTTGCCTTCATTGCCTTGAGACTGCAGCCAGGCTGTTTTGTTTCTTCTGGCGAATCGAATTCTTCCTGAGTGCGCACAAAATTGAAACATGTAAATGACAGTCCAGACAAAGAGGCAACTGTGCTTAATCCAAACTAAACTGGACAATGAATAAAAGAGAACATGATTCGAGAACGACTTTTTAATAGTATTGTGAAAGAGCAGTCCGATGGAGCTTAACGAGTGTCTGACGTTCTTTATGCGAGCATTATATCTTGCTTAATTTTCTTCAAATGCATTCATAATACATAAGTGAATCACTTCACAAAGGTACCCGCTTTAAATGTATAAGGTAATCCGCTCTTATATAATGCAAACGGCGTTAAATCGTCGTTGGCTTTGCTGTGGCTACTTGACAGTAACTCATTAAGACGTGGGTGACCAGTGAGTGGAATGGCCGCGGAAACTTTTCAAAACACTATAACACACACAAAGGCAGACAGTGTCAATATTGGGGTACATGCGAGTACAAATGTTTCCCATTTTTACGAATTTGCATATCTACATAAGTAGGTACATATGTATACATGTATGTATGTATGTATGGAGAGTGCGTTGAATTGGGGCCAACTATCACGCAACAACAAACTGCACAAATTGGGCCACTTGGCAGCCTAATGACCAAAATTACCGATTGACTTTTAATTAGCTTGTCTTCAAATAAGCCTTTTTACTGTAGGGCGTACATACATACATACATACACAATTATGCGCGAGTAGCAGTAACCGGTATTTTAGACCACTTGCCTATGGACTTGTCCATTTTGGTGACCTGTTTTCGATAAAATTCAATCCAACGAAATTCGCATTTGGAAATACATTTTCTTTTTGTTTTCGTTGATCGCGAATGTTGATTTGATCGTCTACAAGACTTATACAAAATCTTTCTTTATAATAAAAGTCATTTTTTGCACAAGTATGAATCTCCCCACTTGTTTCACTTAAGATTTACCTCGGTGTTATCAAGTTGCGGCATTTAACTGATAAATCAACAAAAAACCATATTCCACTGAAAACCTATAGCTTACTTTGACAATTGGAAGCTGAAATTGTAATATTTCCAGTGATGATCAAAAGCTTTCGGCAACACCATATGACGAACAGCTGATTTCAAAGCAGAGCTTTGAAAGTAAACACGTTTATGTGGCTTGTGCGCAAGGGAGACGGCCTTACTGCGGTTTAAGCTTTCCATCTCCAGTGTTGCCGTTTTCTTGTGGAAAAACAAAACTTCTGATATTTTGTGTGCTTCTCCTAAAAGTATGCCACAAAGATCATGAAATTCACTTTATTTCCGTCCCCTCACGCCCGCCTTTTACTCAACGCGTTTTTTAAATAATTTGTTCTTTTAAAAGTTGAGAAAAACTGTTAATACGGCAAAAACTTGTTCGGGTAATAAATCTACCGTATCGATGGTTCAGACTATCAACATCGAAAAATATCAAGGGAGGCAACTATCGACGTTTTCACAGCTTTACTCGATATGTCTGATGCCAGGAGCAACACGGGATTCCAGTATTCCTTCAATTAAACCACTCTTAATAAATTTTACATTTTATTCTAGTTACTTGTTGCAGGTACATAATTTTTTAAATGAAATATGATGATTTTTAAAATGAAATGCACAAATTTGGAAAGGGAAGGGGGCCAACAGGTAACAGATGAACATTACTGACGAAACGGCTGGAACTCTGGGAACTACAAATCTATTGCGAGATATTTGAATTATATGTGATATTTTCGTGATTGTTTACTCAATGGCCTCAATTAATTCATATTCTTCGTCCAAAGAATGATCATAATCGATATTGTATTTGTTTTTAATTTTACTCTTATAATCCTTGAGCTCATCGTCGCTTTCAAACTTATTCTGATTGTAACGATAGCTGCCTCGCTGCTTGTCTTTGTAGTTGTTGGTGCTGCTATGGATTATACTTTTATTGCTGTTCAGGGTGCTGGAGGTGCGATTTCTAGGTTTAGGTCTCGATGTGCTAAGTCGATAATTGATTTTCCGACCGTTTTTTCTATTGGTCTTCTTACGATTATTGCTGCTACTATTATTACTTTGATATTTACTATTTTTGCTATAATTATTCTGCTGTTGCTGTGATGATGAGTACGACGATTGAGACTTGGATGTGTATCTCATGCTGCCTCTAAAACTATTTTTGGTCATTTGATTGTAATTTCTTGGTGCGGTGCTATCTACGATGCTGTTGCTGTTGCTTATATTGTTGTTGCTGTTGTTGCTGTTGTTGCTTTTGGTGATTTTGTGCTGTCCCGCAAACTGTCGCTGTCTGCCGCCTCGTTGCGGACCAACTGCTTCTGCTGTTGAGTGCGCTGTTCCAACCCTATACTCATCATCGGCCTTATATCATACTTCGTCCTGCTGCAGTTTCTGGCTGCGCTCTGGTATGCGATAGAGCTCGTCGTTATTTTGATACAGCTGCTCGGAGCCGGCGCAGTTCACGTTGGACCACCAGTCGCAGACGCGCACAGCTTGATTGAACACGGTGCCATTGGGACAGAGGAAGGAGTATTGATGACCAGAATGCAGGCACCAATGCCAGACCTTAATAGCAGATGAAAAGTCAATTCAATTTTAAATTAATTCATTTAATCTTATTTTAAACTATTTCATTAACAAGGAAATTTTGAGCCTAACTGTTTTCAATACGAACCTTTGGTTCATTTAGTAGATTCATATATGTAGCATATATGTATATATGTTTAAATTAAAAGTGGTTAGGTTCAAATAGGTTTCGTATAAAAAACAGTTGCGATTCCTATAAAACAATTTTAAAATTGATTTCATTAAGCTTTGGTATTCGTTTCAAAACAGTCGTCTGTTTTTGATCGATTCCTTAACATAATACACATACCTGACACCGAGTCTCGGTATCTGCATAGTATCCTGGCTGACGTCCTTGGCAGTTAAAAGACAATCCGCGGGGCACTGCGTCGTAAGCTGGATAGTCCTCCCCAGCAATGTAGCCATCGATTTGCTAAAATAGATCGAAAATTATAATGAAATTGAATAATTGGCGAGAGGTGAATAAATGCAAATAAGTGAGTGTGAACTATCCCATGGAGTGCAAGTGCGGTGACCTTCATTGATGATGGGCTGATGATGATTGCCCAAGCTCTATACAAACATTTCAACCAAAGCGAAACAACAACAAAGTATCTTAACAATAACAAATTGCGAGCTTAAAACAATTGTCACACAATAAAAATACAACTGAAATTTGAAATGCAAATTCATCAACCGAAAAATCTGTCGAAAAACTAAAAAAAACTGAGTGCAACAAAAGAATCAGTGAGTGTTGAGTGCGCAACTTCTGACAGATGAAGGGGCTAAAGGGATGCAGAGGTTTGTGGGTTGCTGCTCATGTGTATGTTAGTATGACAATAAACCATAGCTAAAAACAACAGACAACTGTCAATCTCATGCGTATGAAACCATGAAAAGCAGACACTGCAACAAAGCGTGGCAAAGTTACAACCTCATACCACACAACACTCACACATATTTCTCCCATGACTGATATTCGACAGCACTGTGCAATCGGTTCTTTTGTTTAACTAGCTGATTACTCACAGCTCGCATCTGGTTGCAGGTCAAATTGATACCACACCATTTCAATACCTAAAATGTCCCCTGGCTTCTGCTATGTACATGTTGCATGACGCCTGTGCATATCTATCTTATCTTGATCTTACCTCAACTGCAATCTAAGTACAATTTTTCATTGCACTCTTCATTGTTGTTGCTGCTGTGGTGTTACTGATGCGTTAAGCCCAAATAACTCAAAGCCATGTGAGAGAATTAATTCGTGTAGCTCTAACATCTCAGGGGGAGAGTTGTTCTACGCTGAGACTTTTTTGTTGTTATATATACTACAATTCAGATATCGATATGATATGTATTCTATCTATGGTTGCTTTAGTATTCTTCTGCTGGGTTTTTCTGTTTGAGTGTTACGCTAATCACCACATCGAAAACGTATAAACACTTTCAACTGAAGCTTTAGCGCCAAGTGGCTTAGTAATTCAACTGAACCATTTTCTTTTTCCATGTCTTGTCTAAGTTGTTATTGTTGTTTTTGTCTAATGCATGGCACCAAGGCTAATTGATAAAAGAAGAGCTTGCAGAAGAGGCAACTAGCGAACGTAGGAGAAGTAAAAGCAAACGATGACGACACTCGGTATCGTGTTGGGAATGGGGCATGGGGGAGATCTGTGATTCGGGTTTGAGTCTGGTGTGGCGCTGCACGGACGTGAGAAGATGTCTAACACTCTGCAGACAGGTCGACGTCGTTGTCTGCACTTGCAAAATCGCATAGAGCGATGCAATGAAATGAAAAAAACTGTTGTTTTTTTTCGTTTTAGTGGCAACAATTGTGTTGTTTTTGTTGGAAACTGTGACTCCAACTTGCGTGGGAGGCTGTTCCTGCTGCTGCTGTTGGTTACTATAGTAGATCGCTATCAACCACTAGACAAATGGTGTGCGCAATCTTTTTCTCTGAGCTAGTATAGAAGTTATCTAAGATGACACTTTTTCTCTGCTCTGGCTGCCACTAGTGTTATGTCTGCTGTTGTTGCTCACACACACATACATACACATAGAGATCTAATAAAGTTATCAAATTTCAAATTGGCTTAATTTTAAAATTTGATATGATCATTCCCAGGCCAATAATCTTCTTCGCAGAGAATTTGCAGAAAAAGAGACGATAAATGGAAGATAATTGGCCCACAGAGGGGACAGGCAGATCGGCAACGAGGCAGACAACTGAAACGGATCAGGCCAGAAAAGAGGTGGTTACAACTCGCCCCAACTTACCCCATTGACACAGTTCCCTGCCAGCAGTAGACCGAGCACGACAACAAAGACGGTGAATATGCAGGAGGTGGGGGAGAGCGAGTTGCTGTTGGATCTGCTGCTGCTGCTGTGGTTGTTGTTGTTGGTGCTGTAGCTGCTGGCTGGTAAATGAAGATGCTGCTGTCTGCCGCGATGTTGTTGTTGTTGTTGTTGTGACGATTTGTTCGTTGTTGTTACGGCTGCCATGATGTCTGTGATTCCGTCTTTGTGACTACGCGACGTATACGTTGTTTTGAACGTTGAATGTGCTTTACTGTTTGTTTCGTTGGTTTTCTATCTAAAATACAAAATCGGGAGAAATAAAATGAAGTATCTGACTACTATTAGATGGTATATACAAGCACGCTATCCACTGGCTTTTTAGAAAGGAAGCTGCAGCTGAGCGTCTGCCATGTGAACGAAAAGAAGCGCAATTCGACTGTTGTCTGTTGCTGCTTTTTAGGACTCCGCATATAATTAGATTTGATTTTTATATTTTTATTATTTTCTAATACATGAGCATGCGATTGGGTGCTTGGTTTGGAAATGGTATATTATGGCATCCACAAATGGTAATGGGCAATTGTGGTTTGTGGTTGCCTGATCGGCTGGTGCCGAGAATACAACATTCACTTCTCATAGCGTCTCTTTTGATTAGTTTCTTGATTGTCTTCTATGGTCGATTATATTAGAAATTCCATTGCTAACAAGGGAAATATATCCCTGCAGAACAGTGTACTTAAGTGTAAGTCAATGGTAAGGCCATAATATCAAAGGGAGTAAAATTTTACTCAAAGATGTTTGCTTGATATATCATCCATTTAGTTTAAATAAAATCTATAGTTTGTCATAAATCCATATGTTTGTATTTAATGTATGAAATTTGTTTTATATCCTGGCGAATGCATTTTATTAGATGGGTTTTCAGTTATTTTAAATTGTTTTTTGAAAGAGGTCCATATGTTTATGAACAAATATTTAAACATCTTTTATTATTTAACATTCAGAAATGAAACGCACTTTACCGCACACACAAAAACTTTTAAGATCGTTGTATCTTGCGTTGAGATCGCGCTGCGAGCTGCACGTGTTACCGCGTTTGAAGTTGATGCAAAAGTTAGAAAAAATTTCGCATCAATTTTAGTTTTATACTCAAAAGCAGGTCGCTCGTCCAGGGGCCAATAGAAGAGCGAGCTTCACACAAAATGCACAACGTCATCGTCATTGCTGGAGTTAGAGGTAGAGATACATGCCTACACCAGGCACCACCGCCTCCGCCACCGTCCCAAAGCCGTTGCCAAAGAGCAAACTCATCGTCATCGGTAGATGTATACTACGAGCGGCAGTTGTAGAGACCGAACCCGAAGCCAAACTTTAACCAGTAAGAAAAGCAACAGTCGCGCGGCACGCGACAGTGGGATACCCTTCGACCTATGTTCCGGTGTAGTTTAATTTGTAAAATTCGTACACATATACAAAGGCGCATACTTTTAAATTATTGCCGACAGATGGCGCTCGCGCTTTGCGCTCGCCCGCCTCCCTTGTTAGCTTATACAAGCACTTGGTTTTATGCACATCCTTTCTTAAATAACTTCTGTGTTTATTGTCCGATCGGATTGAAATTTCGAGAATACGTAGATATTTATATGAGCTTAGTATGAGTTAAAGTCTGAAAGTTGTATCTTGTATACAACGCTTACAAATTGAGTTCAAAAATTAAATTATTTATTTGCGGGGGCGGTGGGCGTGGCACCTAACATTTGAAATAAACTTGATCAGCTTAGAGTACACAGGAGTCTTCCTGCCAAATTTGGTAACTCTAGCTTTTATAATAGCTGAGATCTGTGCGTTCACACAGACAGACGGACAGACGGACAGACGGACAGACGGACAGACAGACAGACATGGCTCAATCGACTCGGCTTGTGATCCTGAGCAAGAATATATATACTTTATGGGGTCTCCGACGCCTCCTTCTGCCTGTTACATACATTTGCACAAAGTTAGTATACCCTTTTTTGACCATTTTCAATGGTCGAAGGGTATAATCATCGTGAAATCGGCGCTTGTTCGGCTCTCCGGTTGGGCTAGCTCTTAATTCTCATTCATCGCTAAATATTTGGCGCTAGGGAAGATTCCGCAGTTTGCCTCCGTTGCAGCTTAGTTGGGGCTTTGTTTTCTTTACGGCTTTTGTTTGGCGATGTTTTTATCATATTTTTTTACTTTGTATGTTGTTTCTTATGTTGCAAACGAAAAATTAGTGCAAATTTTCATTTGCTTTGTCAGCTATTGATGATTGCCAACAAAAGACTTAAGCAACGTTCTTGACTAGGCTATTAGGTTCGTTACTTTCTTGACCTGCCGCTTTGGCAAAATCTAATAGAAATGATATACTAACTATATCAATTGCGCCCTTTCGTTAGGTTATATAGAGCACAGATTAACCTCCAAGAGAGCGTTATCCGGCTGTTTTCTTGCAGATAGAAGCAATATAGCAATCGCTTTCGTTTTCTTGTCTACGTAAATTACCATAAATTAAACTAATTAAAATCAAATGAGGCAATAAATTTACGGCCGACATTCGCTCTAGAATTGATGCTGCTGAGGCAGCCGCTCACTTTCAAAGATGTGCAGTGGCAATCCGGTTGAGCAACCGAGCCAAGGAATATATCGACAATCGCTGCAATAGGACGGCTTTCAGTGCGCTTCAATTGCAGCTCCAGTAGTGGCGAATACTGTGAATGAGAGTGAGTTTGTGAGTCTGTGGATGTGACTCCGACTCCGGCTGAGACTCATTCTGGTTCACCTTCGAGAAAAGCATGGCAGCTTCAAGTAGTACGAACAACAACGGCGACAATAACAACAAAGTTTGGCAATGCGACTTGTGCTGCTGTCGGTTCAGTTTTCGAGATATTTTTATTTATTTTCGTTGGATGTCTGTGAGAAATTCCCTTAATCAGCGTAGGTAATGCAACTGCAACTCGGTTGTGAACAAGAAAAGTCTAAATATGTTGAGACAGGCAGCTCAAAATGGTCGGTTTGCTTGGCTTGGTTCCATGCCCGCACTCGAATTATCGTTAGTCGCTGCTGCAGTCATTTCATAATGGATCTAGCAAACCCGGTCTGATCGGTAATTAATATGGCAGCCGAGCCGCCCGCCCCATTCCTCATTCCCCATTCATTTCCAATATGTTGTGGTCATATTTTTTTTTGACTTTACCGCGTTATTCACACGCTGCCAAGTATTATTTTTGATCCGTAGCTACTGTTGGAAATCGACCTGAGCCTGCCCTTGAATCGGGCAGACTGAACGTGTGCTATCATCGCGAGTATCCGCATAATTTAGAGTCGTCTTGGGAGAGGGAAGACGGAATAGCCTTGACTTTTACCCATGCGGAGGTGGCACCCGCATTGGCTCGGAAATTGGCTTAAATACGTGACGAAAACAATGAAAAAGTAATTATCTATGTGACTCATTTTTGTTGTTATTGTTGTTGTCAGTTGACACTGTTGGCCGCAAATGAGTTTTTATGTGGACGTCTTTCGGTTCTTCCGTCGTCTTCAAAGAGGATTATAGCTTTTAAATGGTTTTGTCTCAAATATACTTTGGGTCACTTTATTGTAGTAATTTGGGCATGGAATCAAAAATGGAAAATCGCAAAGTATGTATTCTTCTTTTATTTCGCAAGCTCCAAAGTAGTTTACAAAGATAAAAACTCCAAAGCTCGACATTGACGTAACAGCTTTTAAATTATTTAGAATTAGAAAGAGAATGTGAAGTTAACAAGTAAATGTAAATTCAAATGTTCCTCCTAAACAGACTGCAACATGATAAACTCATTTAGGCAGCTAATTTTAAATCTCATTGTTCAGTTACTTTGTAGTTTTGCTCCTTTTGATGATTTCAGCGCTAGAAAAAGACGCTACACCTGCAGTTATATGATTATTGTGCAAATAAAAGTTCTAATGACGATTTCGGCAAAAACAATGGAATTATGCAAAGCAATGGCAACAACAGTAGCAAAAGCCATAGGAACAAGTAGGATGGTAATTAAAAGTAGCTGAAACAAGAATAAAACGAGAATATCTAATTATCTTAGAGCTGCAATCTGCAGCGAATATGCTAAACAACCGGACGGAACATCCTCAGTCCGAGTCTTAACGGCATATACCACACATGCCGCATCCGCCTCTATTAATGCAAACATCAACAACAACTACAGTGGGTCATCTGCACCATCTGAGGTAGCGATTTGCGCAACTTCAAAGGTAAATCCAAGCCCTGAACCAAAAAAACAAAAACCGAAATCAAAGCAAATATCATACATCATTGCAAAGGTTTCCAAATTATATCGGATCGCCGCGTTTCTCTCCCATTCAAATCGTTGCAAATTGTCGAAGTTTTGTAATCAAACTCAAAGCATTTTCAACTCTTCTTCGAATCTACTCTTTCACTCTATTCTCTGTCCAGCAATTTCACACATGCTGACTTTTCGATAGCTGACTTAACGTAACTTCTCCTACTGCAATATAATTTTCTTCTTTTCTTTTCGCCTCCTCCTTAAAATGGGGAACTTTTTGCCTTGACTAACTTTATTTATTTTGAAAATAAGGGGGCATGAAAGGCGTAGCACTGACATCGATTTCAGTTACTGATTGATTTCAGCCCCAAATCACACAATTGTGGTCATTAGTCCAAGTGACTTTTGAATGATGTCAGTTTACAAATTGGATGTCTCTTTTGCGAGCTTATTGCAATGTTGGGTAACATGATATACATATATGTAAGTCTTTTGTGCGAATGTTGGGATCATAAAATATGCAGAGCCTTAAGTATGTTTATCAACATCTTAAGGTTTTGTTGCTAATTCTGAATGTTCCATCAAGAAAACGTCAACTGTGAACTGCCACAACAATCAAGAAAATTCCAAAAAATTTATTGAATTACGAATCAATGCAGAGACAATAACAGCGACCAGTAACAAACGCCAGCAACAATTATGTGAGTGATTGAAAAGACTGGCGAGTCATCGACAACTGATAGAAGGCCAAAAGTGCCAAAACAATTGAAGCAGCTTTGGCTGCTCTGAGCGGGGTGAGGTATAAGATGTGCAAAGGTTCCCACTTCGATTGAAAACAGAAAACCAAGTCCAGCACAGGCCACTTAGACAAGTACAAATGATAATCATGACGCGTTAGAGAAGACGTTGATAGACAAATGCTTTCGGCGAAATCGAAAGCAAATGCTAAAGATGAAAAAAATTATTATAGCACAAATTGAGAGCGGCTGCAATGCATTGAAAATGCCAGTTGAAGAGTCGGATAACCAGTTGGGCATTGGGGATACTACGAATAATAGAAACTATAACGAGGCGCGAACAGGGTCATAGCAACGAGTTAGCCGAACTTGTTGGCCAGCTTTGAGTTCGAGATGATGTCCAAGCTCGGATGTCTTCGGCGACAACAACCTGCAGCTGAGATGGTGACGCAGACGCTTAAAAAGTTATGTGTAGCACATGTTGCAGACCACAAATATTCACCATACGCCATGTGGTCCCACAGTTGCCGAAGCTGCAACGCTAGTTTTTATACCCTTCGACCATTGCAAATGGTCAAAAAAGGGTATACTAACTTTGTGCAAATGTATGTAACAGGCAGAAGGAGGCGTCGGAGACCCCATAATGTATATATATTCTTGCTCAGGATCACAAGCCGAGTCGATTGAGCCATGTCTGTCTGTCTGTCCATCTGTCTGTGTGAACGCACGGATCTCAGCTATTATAAAAGCTAGAGTTACCAAATTTGGCAGGAAGACTCCTGTGTACTATAAGGTGATCAAGTTTATTTCAAATGTTAGGTGCCACGCCCACCGCCCCCGCAAATCAATAATTTAATTTTTGAACTTAATTTAAGATACAACTTTCTGACTTCAACATATACTAAGCTCATTAAAATATCTACGTATTCTCGAAATTGCAATCTGATCGGACAATAAACACAGAAGTTATTTAAGAAAGTATGTGCATAAAACCATGTGCTTGTATCAGCTAACAAGGGAGGCGGGTTAGCGCAAAGCGCGAGCGCCATCTGTCGGCAATAATTTAAAAGCATGCGCATTTGTATATGTGTATGAATTTAACAAATTAAACTACACCGGAACATAGGTCGAAGGGTATCCCACTGTCGCGTGCAGCGTGACTGGTGTTTTTTTCTATTTTTTGGTTTGCATTTTAATTGATTTCTAGTTCGAGTACAAGAAGTGTAAAGCAAGGTCACCTAGCCAAGCATCTGCATCTGCGTTGATGATGCTTTAGATAGGTCAGATGGAAAACGCGTAATGGGGTACTATAATATAAAAGACCTTACATATAGCCTAGTCATAAGTCATATGCTTCACCGAGCAACCAATAACGATACCTTATTCAATGATTTCTCACGATGCTTGTGCAGATTCACGAGGTGGAACTTAAATGACCTTTGTCGGTCTGCGACTTGGACGTGGACCGAGCCGAAGACGCCTTCCAACCACGAGATCTCATTGAAGATGACACCTTCAGTTTCTCGCTGGCTTGATGTTGGTACTTAATGACTCAGTCAGTAATGCAGCAGCTTCCAATTATTGTTATTCTTCATTCTGTTATACTCTTTTGTTTTTCTCTTTGCTTGACCATACAACAATTGTGACTCTCTAAAGTTATAAACTTTAGTAGAGAATTTACTGATTTGACCTCAAATGCTTTCACTTATATTTTTGCCAATGATAAACTTTAGTAGAGAATTTACTGATTTGACCTCAAATGCTTTCACTTATATTTTTGCCAATGATATACGAAATTATATTATCATGGGATAATTATCGTTCATAAGATGCTTCTTGATGTATGAATAAGTTATTAGCAATTTCAGATTAACCTTAAAACTTGAATTATAGGAAGTTAGCAAATGGGTTCTTAAATACATTCTATAAAAAGGGAATCTCTCCAACTATTTTTAGTCCTCAGTATAACACTGACACAACCATGAAGTATTCATAGCAGTAATTATAGAAAGTAAAGTCGGTATAGCAAAAATGCCAAGTTTCGCGCTTTCTATTGAGTTAGATTATGAACTTTACAAAAAGCTTTGGTTCGAAACTTGGGTCAAGAAACGTTTTTTTTTACATATTCGACATGCACAGACACACGCATTGATGAGAATCCTTCGAATCCTATTCTGCTCCTGCATTACATGTATTAGGAACTAGCAATTACGTTTTGACTGTTTAATAATGAAATAAAATAAATACTAAATAGGAACATAACAAAAATATTGATTTTCTGGAATGTCAAGACGTGTCTTTTGGTGGGAATGCTGTTATGTTACTTTTGTTTTACTAACAATACTACTCTATCCGGTTAAAAATTGACTAATTGCGGAAAAGATGAGCAGCCTCCAAAGTTCGATACTTGAAATATACGCAAGTGTCGGAATCAATAAACTTTGAATGACGTACAGCAATACCGACTGTCAGCCTACTGGGCAGAATCTGGTTTCGATTCTGTAGTACCATGTATGAGCCTCGCTGTCCCCTCTGTCACATTTTCCATGATTTTGCTGACAGAAGCTTGCTGACTGTTGACATGTGGTCGATTTTGGGCTAGGGGTAGTAAAGAGGCGAGGGGAAAGGAAGCAGTGAGGAGACTACTCTTGATTGCCGTTTAAATTACGAAATCATGCATGTGACTGACAGACACTGAAATGGATCCAGTGGCAGCAGAGGTGACGGGCGGGACTGCTGCTTTCGAAATTATAGTGCATTTGTGTTTTGTAATTAGATCCCAAATACTCTTGTACCTACAAACCATCAATGCACCATGTGTGTGAAGTGGTTATTGTATTTATGTGCTCGGATGCTGTCGAGCCTCTTAAGGCAACACTTCTAAACATTTGCTACTGGCTCATCCAGAAAAACAATACGAAACACCGCAATGAGGACACACAAATTGTTAAGCGATAGTCAAAATGCACTCGACTGGCTTGTTAGGGCAAGAACCATAACTACCTGTCTATCCGTCTGTAAACTGTGAAATATAATCACTCAATGTGGATGCGGTGTTTATTTTCGAAGCTTTGCTTTTCCACACTAAAACTACTTTATTGGTGCTTTGTACTCGTTTAATGAACTTTACGTAGTTAATGATTTTATGAAAGATGTCATTAAGTCACATGATAATTCTGATTAGATTTTTCCCCTTCTGGTGTATTTTACTTTTATTAGTATATTTTAATACATTAAAAAGATTAAAACTTAAACGCATTACCTAGTCATACAACACGCATATAATGACAATCCCGGCGATTTGAACTATTTAATTACTTTTCACGCAAAAATAGGCAATGCAAATTGACATGTGAGGGGGCTGTTGTGTTATACCCAACTTGTGAGCAGGTCAAAAACCACACGCTTTACAATACCAAACAGCTAGTGGGTTGCGGATAAAAAAAGTCCAGCCAAAAAGTAGACAACAACAAGGCTAACCAACACATGCACACATCAGCACTCTCATGGATGAGCCCAGGCAGAGCTGACGATGATACGCCAATGCATGCTAATTCTATGTGCCAAAAATAAGTTGGTATAGTGGTTTCGGTTGTCTGGTTTTCGCTTGTCGGTCGTCGACTGTTGCTTTTCATGTGGTTGCTGTTGCTGTTTGTGTTGGTGTATTGGTGCAATGTTTGTTGTTTATATGGTTGCTGACAATACTTAACTCAGCTCAATGGATTTGATTTGCATTATATGGCACCATGCAACAATTTCCTGTTGTGTGTCCTGGACACACAAGGTCGCATCAAAATCACGCACATATATAAATTATTGAGGCAACATGCACAAAAATTAGCACACTATCACTTTGATTTGTTTAGTTTTTAGGGCATTGGGAGTCTAGAGAGCTTTTGTATCTTTTGAACCTTTATTCCATGCTTTTTCTTCCTTTCACCAAACGGGGGCATGCAACCGAACAAGTTTCTTGTAGTGTGCTCCGTTGCCAGATGCTCGCTATTAGGCATAATGAAAGCTAATTCAGCACCATGCAAGCGTACACAGGCAAAGACACAGGCGTGTACAGAGCTACGTTGCGCCAGCATGGGGATGTGATGATTAGCTTTGAAGCAAGAGACGCAATCATAAAATCTGTGCAGAGCTCAACGAGGTTAGGGTTGACTGCAGGAGAACTCAGGGCCACAAAATCTTTGCTGTTGAGAAATGTTGTGGGGCTGGCAGGTGTTGGGAAGGGGAAGGGATAGGCTAAAGGGAGACTCGAGTTGGAGATGAGTATGGGCATTTATTCTTATTGAAATGCACTGACCGTTGGTCTCACACACAGGGACACAGTTACAGCATTATAAGTGCGTCGAGAGACGGGACTCCTCATAAATGCACATTCATCTGCAGAGCCGAGGAAGTTGGGAAGTTGAGCAGCCCTTGGCTCTGCGCTACAACAAGAATTTGACTGAACTGCAATGGTCGCTTTTGGACATGCGTAATTAGGTTTGCTGTAGCCACTAAATATGCGTGTCAAGTTCCAAATGCACGTGGTATGCGTGCGTATGCGTATGTGTGCAGGTGTGCGGGTGTGCAGGTGTGTTTGCGTGTGCTTGTGTGTTGCTAATAACCGTCCAGGCAGCCAGCAAATGTTAATGTCTACGTCCGAGCGGTCGTCTTGTTGGGCATTGTTGCCTGCATAAATCATAATTGAAACCTCATTTCCGTTGCAGGCATTTCACACGCCGACATAAAACACCCATTGCCGACCCCCGACTCCGGTTGCCATGACACATAATTTGGGTTTGCTTTAATAATAATAAACTGTCATCGTCAATACGAACAATTGACAGCAGCTCAGGAGGCAGGCCGAGTTTTGTCAATTGAGAAAAGCCGGCAGCTAAGCCAATTGTGTGCGTTAACGTATTGGGAATCACAATGCGACACCAAAGTGCTGAGATGTAAATGCAATTATTTGCATACTTTTCCGGATAGTGTATGCTGAATAGCCGGCTGGCAGCTGGCAGTTGGCAGCTCTGCTATGACAGGCAAACAGGCTCGACTGCTGGCTGAAACTGATTCAAGATAGAATTTAACGAGCTTTGCCTGTTAGCAGACAGCAGCAGTTATTCGAGCACTCAAACACTCACATGCTCAGAGCACACTCAATGCGGCTCAAATACAGAGGCTTTCAGCAGCTGATGTTGTACTTGTTGCTAGTGGCTGCAGCTGAATTAAACGACATTGCCTCTAAGTAGGCTCCACCATTTTCGCAAACTCCTGTAAAGTATGCAGCAATTTTTTACAGAATATGTAAGCTTTCTCAACTGGAAAGGTCGCTATTGCAATTCGACAGTTGAACACTCTCTTTGTCTGGTACTTCCACTAAGAGCATACCGATGTGCCTTCTACTGTTTCAACAGTTGCTCTCGTGTTTCGTTCCATTGCATTCCTAGGGAAACGAAGTGCATGCAAGAGAGAATTCCACATGTTCCATTTGAATTGAGTTGAATTTTGCTCTTAAATTTCTAATTTTCGTTGAACGCTGCCTCTTTTTTCTTCAACTGCAGTTATCTGAGCCCTGACCCTAGGCAACATAAATTTCCTTGTGTTGTCCACCCTTTTCGTTCGTATTTTGTACTAGAAGCAGTTGTCTTCGTGCTCCCAAAAACAAGAAAGCGCCACGGAGTATTAGTTAATTGCATATCGGTGGTCCAGGCCGATAGAACGGACAGATTGTCTGACAAAGTTATGCGCAGGCTTATACAAAAAACAAAAGTATTGTCGTAAACAATTCCTGAGACGCAGCAGCGAATTTGCTTACGTTTTGTAACTTGGCTGGTACTGAAGTTTAGTTAATGTTAATTCCTTTATATGGTTACTTGTAGACAATACTAACAACTATTGATAGCCCAGCAAACCTATACGCTACGTTCAAAACTCCACTTAAACTGATATGTTGTTAATGTCGCCAAGTAAATTAATGCTTAAATATTATTACTGTTGGCATAGGACTCAAAATATTAATTACTTTTTGCTACCATTTATAATTTCAAGCTGAAATTGTTGTCTTCAACACATCAATTACACAAGTCTCGCTTTTATTAACTGACTGTATAATTTCAAATAAAAATATTATCAACTATTTTCGAAATTCACTCAAATATTTTGCATGGCTTTTATATGTGAGTAGTTCACTTTCCGCCAAATCTGCAAATAAATATCGCAAACATTTACATCACAATAATAAATGAAATGGGAACAGGTTAAAAAGACTTCTGTCGAGTGTAGGCGACAGTAAAATACCCAGTACAATTTATATTGTACCATTTACTCACAATCCTTAATTAAATCAGAGCAAGTAAATATTAAAATTTATATATTTTTTGTGGCTGAAAAGTTTTCTACTATATGCTGTACACATTTTTCATTTGAACAAACGTATAGTACCCTTGTACTTATAAAACCGGGTGTAAAAAGTTGTAAAATTAACTTAAAGAGAAGCCGCGCATAAATCATATGTGGCATGACATGTGTTAAATTACTTAATTAAATTAATTTCTGAACTGATAGTCATGAGAGCGTAACGAATGAAGCGTGATATAGAAATGTCACGCTAATAATTGCTGGCATATCAAAGAGTTGACCAATTGCGCAAAAACCAATTGCTGGAAAAAGGAAAGGAGCCCGAGAGAAATGTATATAGATTTTTAATTCCTACTATTCTGGGAATATTTAAATTTTTTGTCATTGAGTTGCACAGTTCTTTGGCTAAAACAAAAGGCCTTCAAAGTAACGCATTCACTTTTGGATGTTCTCTTTCGCCTACACAACAAAGTGTTTCCACCCGGAGTCACGCCCATACACAGCATGAGTTGCGTGCATGTCACAATGCGGCAAACAGCTGCAACAACAACAGCAGCAAAACATTTAAATCAAAATGATAAAGTTGCATACTTGAGTAGAGTTATGCGAGGCGAGGCGAGGCGAGGCGAGGCAAGGATATGTACTGGATAAGAGGGTTCGGGGATGGGAGGATGCTAGAATGCGAGAATGACAGGATGAGCTGAGTAGGAGGCAAACAGAGCGCGGCAAATAAATATGAAAACATTTTTTCTTCCTGCGGTTGTCGTTGTTGTAGGTTGTTCGCTGTTGTTCGTCGTTGTTCTCTATTTCAGAGGCTTCAACGAGCGTGCAAAATAATATGCCAACAACAATGGCAGTTGAACACAAATAACAAACAACACGCCGGAGCGGCAGCATCCAAGAAAGCAAAAAATAATAATGGCTAGACCCCGCTGTATTGTTGTGCTACAGAAACAACAAACACATTGTTGCATTCGCATGTAAACCGCAATAACAACAGCAACAATCTGATGCGAGCAGACACCGCACTAAGAGATACTCACAGTTGCAGCTATTTCCACTTTGCTGATGCTTCTCTCTTCGTGTCAGGCTGTCAGTTGGCCTGGGCCGCTGTATGTCCATCTGGATGTCCTGAACATAATTTTTATCACCTATTGAAGGTGCAGCAAAGGCCTGTAAAGTGCAGTAAATTATTTAAATTAGCGGGCTTTTGCCTAACTTCTAAGCTATTTAAAAATAGTAAACTAGGTAAGTACAAAGGTATATGTTGGCTTTGTATGCAGATATTTTTTAGATAACAAGTCTTCGAAGGGTATATTCGGTTCCTTTGTTAATGATTTATTTATCAAAAGCTCTATAACATAATTCGAAACTGCAACACGCATCTCCCCATTTCCATTAAATCACTCACCAATCGTAGATTCTAAAGTATTCCAATAGCAGTTTTGCTTTCGGTTTTCCATATTTTCGCTCATTTACCTGTGTGAAAGCGTTGTTGACAATTGCAACTCAACGATATTAAGCCCGTTTTCAAGTCTCTAGAAGCCCCCATGCGGAACATGTTACCTCCTGTGTTGTTTCATTATTATTGTTGTTAGGACTGTCGCGGAGCCAAGCTGCACTGTCAACTCTTTTCTATTGTTGACATATCTGTTTGTGTTTGCATTGGTTTTTTGTTTAGCTCTGTTTGTTTTTTGTTTGAATGGGGTAACCTTTTAATATTTTGTAATTGATGTTACTTTTTCAGCATAAGCTATAACATGACGCTTAGACAAATTGTCTGTTTTGTCTGAAACAAAATTAACCTTAAAAAAACTTCTTTAATTACATGTTCAACTATCGTAGTTATTTTTTTCTCTGTAAACACTTTAAAACCTTCCAATTTATTTCATCAACTTTTGCTACAACTTTATTTGCCAGTCTTTATTTCTACTTTCCCATCTA
Source organism: Zaprionus vittiger (assembly GCA_018904025.1). Classification (NCBI taxonomy): domain Eukaryota; kingdom Metazoa; phylum Arthropoda; class Insecta; order Diptera; family Drosophilidae; genus Zaprionus; species Zaprionus vittiger. The sequence goes on along the minus strand of JAEIFQ010001142.1, from coordinate 93,184 downwards.
GTTTGCTGCTTTGTTAAAAGCTTTAATTTTCTTTGTCTTCTTTTGCAAAACCAGAGATATCTCGACTTTGCTTTTCGAAACTTACTTAAGCGACCTTCACTCGAAAAGTCTTGAAAGTCTTACATATGCTTCCCTTATGAATAGTAAACCCAGAGCTGCTATGACTGCTATCATTGGAGCAGCTCACACACAATCACACACACTAGCTGACTGGTTCACACATATGCAAATTGCTGCCCGTCATACGGTGCGTATGATAAACGCAAGTGAAATTCGTTGACTCGTTGCGCATACGTTACGGTGTACGCAAAGCTACGCGAATCTGCAGCGCTTATCTGGCCAAGTTTCAAGCGCTCTCAAGTGTACTTAACTAAACAACAACAACAGCAAGAACAACAAAGCAAAGGCTGAAGGAACATGTAACGTGTGTGGCATTCTATTAAAACCAAGCTGTAGTCTGGGCGTCGAGGCAGTAACAAGACCTATGCGCAACGTAAAATGCATTTAAGCGCCCAAGTTTCAGAATGCTGCAACTATCAAACACAACTTTCCCTCAAAGCAACATCAGTAGCTGCAGTAGAAGACCCTGCAAGCAAGAAGTGTCATCACGACCAGAAGAAAGAACAAAACAACAACCAGCAGCTCATATGAGTTATGGCATTGTCGCCGCAGCAGTCGGTGACATTTCTTTTGTTTTTCTTGTAGTTGTTGCTAGTGGCTTGCACTGATCCTAGTGCTGCCACATCCAAATTGTTGGTGTCGCGGCAGTTGAATTTAGTGGCGCTTAGCACACAAAAAAAGTACAGAGTGCAAGAAATGCAAACGCCAACAATTCCCATGACTCTTGAAACTAGTGCCACTCCTCTAACTCCCATTGCTGCTCTAGCAGCTGGTTTAGCTTAGCCTTCAAAAAGTGCGGATACAAATTGACTGCTCTGGCCTCCCTTCACCTTCACCCCTGGTGCAGCTCCGTCCTTGTTCCACCACGTCAAGTCTTTGTCTCGCGTTATTTGTTAGCACTTCAAAAGGATTTTAATCAAAGTTTTCAAGTGCCACACTTCGTTCGTTCTCTTTCTCTGTCTGTTTTTTCTGCTATCCCCTTCTCCTCCTTGTTCTCAGTCGTGCATTTTGTTGTCCAAGTTCTGGCTAACTCAGTGCACTTATTGGCCGGGTGTTTGCTTAGAGATTTATGTTCCGTCACTCACTGTGATTTAATTATCTTTGTGTATATTTTTTTGTTATTGTGGCTTGCAATGCTTTAAAGTTATGAGTTTTGGGAGCATTTGTTGACTGCTAGTTTTCAAGATCTCTGATGGACTGCTTCATTATACTTTATCCTACAATGACCAATTGAAGAATTATACTCTTAATTGCTTTATACGAGAATGATATATTGACGAAAAGCCTCCAATTAAAGTGGAAAATTCAAATTTTTTAAATTTTCTGTCCCTGCTCCTGTGAATGTTTTCAGGTGTGATATTCTGTGACCAGCTCTGGCACTTACAAATTTTGGCTTTCCGTTGTTTTCAAATTGTCTCATCGTAGCCGTTTTCCAGCTCTCTTCTATACATTCGGGTTGTCTGTCGTTGCACTCCGACTAGTTGCCCCTATGTTGATTGACTGGATGCATGGTTCTGACACAAACCAAGTGCCTAAGCCCGACGCAATGTCAAAGTGTCATCCAAATGGATATCGTAGTTTGGCGTGCACGCATTGGTCAGTTGGAACCTGCACAACTTGAGTCACAAAGGTGGCACTTAACGCATATGGGCAGCAGTAGCAGTAGCATATGAAGTATGTGGCTTAGCACAAGTGCAGCTCGCGGCCTCAAAGTATGTTACGTTTTTTGCTCATGTGATTCGGTAAGCTATCGTTTTTTGATTTATTAAACGTCAGATACATCACTCATTATACCCCTCGACCATTAAAAATGGTCAAAAAAGGGTATACTAACTTTGTGCAAATGTATGTAACAGGCAGAAGGAGACGTGGGCGACCCCATAAAATATAGATATTCTTGCTCAGGATCACTAGCCGATTGAGCCATGTCCGTCTGTCTGTCGGGATGTCCGGATGTCCGTCTGACCAGATGAACACACAGATCTCAGCTATTATAAATGCTAAAGACAACAAATTTTTTAATGAGTTCCTATATACTCGGCACAGATCAAGTTTATTTCAAATGTTGGATGCCACACCCACCGCCCCCGTAAATCACTAATTTAACTTTTAAACTCGATTTGTATGCGTCGTAAAAAATATATAGCTTTCTAACTTTAACATATACTTAGCTTATAGTTATATCTAATTATTCTCGCAATTCGGATCGAACCATAAACACAGAAGTTATTCAAGAAAGTATGAGCATAACTCTAAGTGCTTGTGTCAGCTAACACGTGAGGCAGGCGAGCGCGAATAATTTGAAAGTATGTTTATATGAATATGTGTATGAATTAAACAAATTAAACTACACCGAAACATAAATCGCGTGCCGGTCGACTGTTGCCTTCGTTTTGATATAGTGTTTGGTAATTCTTTTGTACGGATTCTTCACTTAATAAATATAAAAATTAAACGTCAGGAATATGTGCATTCTCTATGTAAAAGCCAAAAACGGTTTTTGGCCAAAGGCAAAGCTTAAAAAACTCCTGTTGTCGCAAAAAACAACTTTTGTTTCCTTTTAGTGTGTGCGGCTGAGTGTGTAAATTGACGTTCAGGCGTAAACGTAATTAAAATAGTTGAATATACGAATCAATAAGCAAATTGATTATTCAAATTTACTGTTTATTTGCATGCCAAATGCCATTGCACATCTATGTGTGTGTTGTTTGTTTGCCATTAATCGCTTTTGTTGCAGTTGCCGAATTGTTTGCTTGCTTTATTTTAGCAAAATTGATATGCGTTTAATGCTCAATCAGAGCGGAAACAAAAAGTTTTTTGCCTCTTTTAGTTGCGCGCAAACTAACTGAAAAATGAACTGTAAAAACGGAAACGGAAAGCGCATGTTTTCCAAATGTTGGGAGGAGAGGGACAAAGTGATGACTCTTTTCGTAATTGAGTTATTTTTGTAATTTATAAAGCGCCACATGATTGCAATAATGAAGTGTTCTGGTCGGCGTATGTGTGTGATTGAATGAGCCAGTGTGAGTGTAGCAATCAAATGTGTTTTTAATTAAACATCGACAACAAAATACAAATATTTTGTAACGTAAGCAAATGAAAGACAACTATGTGAAAAAACAACCCAATTCCTAATGAATGGCAATTTTAATCCGATATCAATGCTCGTGAATTTGATGAAGATAAATCAAAATAGAGGCAACGCTTAGGACCTGACTTAAAAAATGAATTTTTAAAATTGTTGCAACTGTAAGAATCTGGTATAACTAACGGAATAAGACAGTACAAGTCTAGAACTGCATACGGTCTGGGTCCTAACTTTAACTTATACTGGACTCTTGAGCCGATACCTAGGTGCAGGGTGCATCTATTTTTCTCGAACAAATTTCTCAACTGTTGCTAGTACTTTTCATTTTTCATTTCTCTTTTTCATTACACTGCCGTTCTTGTAATTGTTGCTAAAGCAGCACAGGCAGCAGGCAGAGTGCAGCATGCAGCAGAAATAGCAACTGTAATAACAAAATGGCCCCCGGAGTTGTTGTTGTTGCCACACCACGCGAGCTGGGCCGAGTAATTGGGAGAGGCAACTAGGGGAGGAAGTGTGCGCTTGTAACATATTTCCAGCTTGACTTATTTTGACTTTGTATGTTTCCCCTTTTGCCAGCGCTCGAACCAGGCCAGAGTCAGACTTGGAGTCTTCTTGTGCCCACTGACAGCAACGCCCTCTTTATTGTAGTTTCTGCAGTAAATGGCAAAGTTTATTCAACGCAAAATGTGCAACAAAAATGTGAAGCGTGTGTTCGGTTTCCCATTGCACATGCCTGTCTGGCGGGGGGTGTGGCAGCACTAACATTGCGCACTGATTTCCTGATGCATTTCCGCAAAAACGAGTGTGTATGTGTAAGCGTTTACCTACATTGCAGTGCTCTAATAAAATTATATCAAATTAAGGGCAAATCTTATTAAAATTGATTTAAATGTTTAATACAAATTTTTAAAACTTGTTTAAAGGATAAAGACCGCACCACAGTTCCACACCTTTAAGTGAGTCACGTGGTAAATGAATCAAGAAACTGGGCGGCAACGACTGCTGCCTCTTGACCAACTGTTGACATTGTATTGTATTTTCTTTCTGAATACTCCAGAAATAAATTTTAGTAGTTGAGACCAACAATAAAAATGAGTAGCAAGAAGTAACCATTTACTTGTTTTGAGAGACACTCTCCTTCCCTTTCTATATCTGCCGTCCTCCTTCTCCATCTCTCTGCTCATCGCTGGGCTGGTCTATTGTCATTTTGTGAACAATGGCAGGTGTCATGCAGCCATTGCCACGAAAGGGTACCCAGGTTAAGATCCCTTTGTGCATTTTACGCGGAATTACACAGCATAAGCAGCTGCTACAGTAAGCCCCCGCCCCCACACACCTAGCACCTTACCCGCCTGACTTTCCCACCATCTCACATTGCTCATTGCACCATGCGGTAAACGCCAGCAGGCGACTTCTCTGCTTTGTTGTGCCCACGTAGCGAGCGCACCGAGTCACCCATTGTGGCCAAAGGCAAACACAAGGCAATGACAACGCCAACGCCACCGCGAACCAATTGCCTGCATTCCTCCGTCTCCCACTTGCCCCCTTGCGTACAAAGCTGCCTACTCTCCCTCCTGCAGTTGATTTAGACTTTACAAAAAACTATTCAGCCTTAGCTATAGAAAACGAGAAAATGGGAAGGCAACTAAGAAAATGCATGCACAAAAGTAACTCATAATTAAGGCAAGCCAGCCAGCAAGCAGCCAGTCTGTACAGAATACCTGGCTACCAGGGAACATGAGAAAGTAACCAAAGCAAGCAAGGAGCCAACCCCGGCGACAGCAACACAAGCTCTAGTTCATATGGCAGATGCCTGCACTTTGCTGACTACATTTTGGCTATGGTACTAAGTGGTTGGCATTAGAGATGTGTTTTTCTGCTAAAAGTAGTTCTTCTCCGATTAACTTCTCGCGCATAGAGGGTATACGCCTTGCGACCGCACCTCGGTCATGAGAGTTTCAAGGTCATTTAAGATTCATTGCGATCAAACATTAATATATTCAGTTTATGTCAAAGATGTATAGTACAAGATACGGAAACTAGTTAATAATGGTTCGCAACCATAGGGCTGTTGTTGTGAGGTCGCCACTCGTGGTATAGGCAGTCCTTGTTATAATCGTTTTTATTTTGTTGAGTATATGCTTCAGCAAACACCTGCAACGTCTCAACAACAATGCAAAATATTGTTAAGTAAACAGCACAAAGGAGTGCCGTGGGTTCAAGAAGCAAGACGTGGCCATATTTTCGGTATACAAGCAGCAACTGCTTCATTCGCACAGAGGGAGCCGCCATACTGCAGCCCACGATGCACTCTTTATTGTTTGTGTTGGGCTCTAGCCCCACGCTGTTGTTCTCTGCACTACCAATTTCTTACTCCATACGTATATGTTATGCTGTTGATAATGCATTGCAATGGCTTGGCCAGGACATGCAATCTGCATTTGCGACGAGCCAGAGTTGTAGCTATCCACCTCCATCTATCCTCCTCACCTGCTTTATTCCACAGACTGGAGCCTCGTTTGAGCTTTGCCTTTGACTTTGTGAAACTGCAAATCATGGCAATTGCCGTTGGTAGACACTTCTTTTATTGCCGGCAGTGGCACTTGGCTGATATATGAACGCGAGCCATTGAAACTGCAAAATTAATATTAATAATGCTAGCCGTTTGTTGCGCGCAATTCGCTTGGCTTGGCCTACATGGCGTATGCACAACATTTCCATTAGTCTGCAATCGTTTGTCAATTTGCTAGTTTCATAAATCACATGGCTCCTTGGGTGGTTCAGCGACTTGGTATGAGGGGAGTATCGCAGCCGCCTTAAACCCAATTAACCCATTAGGAGCGCGATTTTCCAATTTCATGATGCCGGCTAGAATGCAATTAAAAGATGCATCCACCAAGCAGGACTTCGTCTCAGAATTCAGCTCCACTCACATTTAATTTTAATGCTGGCAAGGACGAGGCCCAAGCAAGACGCTTAGGCGAAACATGAAGGAGTGCGCAACGAGGGAAATGAAGAAGAAAGTAATAACTGCGCATTGCCATTATTTATGTTTATGTCCGCACTATATCATCTTCAAATGTCCAGGACCCGTGTCCCGCTCCGCTTCCTACGGACCATAAAAAACAAGTGCCGACGGACAAGTTGTGTGCACTTGTAGTGCAGCACCAAATGTCTAGATCGTACTTAGTTCTGGTGGGCTTGTGGGTTGAGTCGGATAGTTGGTTGGGCGCATCGGCGACGTTTAACTGCCGCATTTTGAGTACCGTTGAACTAATTTCCGCCGCCGACGTCAGTGCAATAGATGTCAGTGAGGGAAGATGCGGTCTACAAGTCGGTCTCTGCCTCCTCTGCTGGCTCGTCTTTTCAGGCTTGTTGGAATTACGGTATATCTCTTGCGCTTGCATCTGTCATTGAGGCACGCACTAATTTCACAATTAGTTTTATGTTGAGAGCGGGGTATACTAAGGCCAACAATCGTGTCCTAACGCTGTGACTCATCGCAGCTCATATCGAAATGGTTTTAAACCATAACTGTATTTTTCATCCTTTACCAAGGGATTTTCGCTGCAGTTGCTATGACAAGTGAAATGTAGCGAAACGAGCGGGTACCTTGTTAGTCTTTGACTTTGACAATTTGCCGGGGGATCAGCTCTTTTATGTGATTTTATTGTTATTATTATGGTTGGTAAATTGGCAAACACGAAGAAAATAAATGGCCAACAATTGTCGGTACATAAAAGTCATGGCTAGGTTTTGGGCAAGTGTTTGAAACTAGTTCGCTATTAGCCGTCTTGTAAGTTAATTACGTGATTAGCGACTCACTTTTGGGCCATTGTTCGTTTGTCTGCAGTATTACACGTGCGTGGCATTGAAAAGTATTCGATCGAAGACCCCAGAAAAAGAGCTGTTAGTCGTTTCGTGGCTTTTTTAGGACTAACATTAGGAAAAACTTATTTTTTAAGTTTCGCTTTTTAATCTTACAAGTCACGCACTGATTTTGCAATTTACATGCAACGACCGCTAGATGGCGCTTACAACGGCACGTGTCAAGCAGCTGCAATCAATATTTGGATTTTCATTCCCAAGCTAACAAGAAAAAAATCTTACAATTTGTATGAAGTAAACCAAATATAAAACGAAAAATGGCATTAAGACATTTAAAAATTTATCCATAGTCACTGAGTCAGAGATATGGTGGTCCGCCAATTGAATCAGTTATCGCAGATATTAACTTATGTTATTGCTATGTTTTAACGCCCAAGCAACGTGAGACTGTCCAATTTCCTCTACCTTTTGCTAGTCCTTTCAGCTTCTCCTTGCATTTCGCTGCATCCGCAATAGTATCGATAGCATTCACTGGGCCATAACCTCCCTGTCAGGCGCCTTAAATGCATGTTATATACACAGATATATAGAGGGGAGATACCCGTATGCATACATTCATTGCATAAAGCCCCGAACAAGTTTTTCATGCTCCATTGTGTTATAAATATTCATAAAAGCGCGCCATTTTTTGTGGAGCACCCGACCACGCCCACAACTAAAGCCTTGATTTCTTGCATTTCACTTTGTTGCTGTACTATGCTCATGCCAAATACCTAACCAATATGCCACACATCCCTCCTCGTCCCAGTCTTTCTGCGTGCGCCTTCTGCAATGCTGGAGCCGCAAACTATGCTTCTAATGCCGCGCTGGCATAAATTTAAAGCAGCAGCTGCGGTTTTTCACTGCTCGCTCGATATTTGCACGGGAAGAATGGGGAGAGGAAAGGTGGGGGTGTTTACATGGCACACTGATACCACCAGCAGTAGCAGCAGCAGGAGCGAGTGCGGCATTAGTGCGAACCTAACCGGGTCTCGGCTTTAAGCCAAAGCATTTTATGCTGCTAATTGATTTTTCAAACCCGACTTTGTTTTTGTTTCGCTGTTGCTGTGCATTTGTTTGGCGTTCAATTAACGGGAATTTGCATTTGATCTAAAAACACTTCTGACTTAGAATATCAACGAAATCTATACATGAACGGTAACACACAGGTACCCTCTACGGAACCACGATATCCATTGGCTAACAAGTTACGTCCCCAAGCCACCATCCCGTTTAATTGCTGAGCTAACTTAACTAAGATGCGTACATATTTACATTCGTATCTATGTATGTAAGTATGTAGCTACAATATGTGCATGATTTGTTTGCAATGCCAAGTGCTAAATAAGCATTGTGGGAATTTTTCAATTGCTAATCTTAACATTGATCTTTGATATCAATCAACTACACTGTTGTTTACAGAATGGCATAACTTCAGACAATTCGACGCACAAATCAATTGAAAATGTTGTAAAATTAAGCAGTATCACCAGAAACATGCTGATGTTAAAGTGTCGAATACGAAGACATTACCTTAATGTCTAATACTGCGACTTGTTGCAACAGCCATCGTAGTTTTCTAAATCGAAGGCACAACTAGGTATTTTTAAATATAAGAGCCAGTCCAAGTCAAAAGTAGGCTGTGCCCGATTAAGCACATTACCGCATCGCCTCCATCGTCTACCTTGAGTGGTCGAGAATCAAAACGATTATGAGGTGGTATTGCAATATGTACATTACATTTAATAGTGATTATTATTGAGGCTGGCAGCCTCATAAAACTTGATGAACCTGGGATACATAATACATGAGCTTGACCACAATCTGTGGAGTACAGAGATGACCAGGGACAATACACGAAGTCGTGAACGGGCTTCAAGGTCAGGTGGTAGCAGCCTGCAGTACATACATATCGAAGCTGCAGTCTACTGCAGATCTAAACCGGTTGCAGACCGATGCGTCTTCTTAAGTTCGGGTTTTGTTTTTGAACAGTAGGAAAGTAATGCAAACCTGACATTGAAGTGTAAATGAACGCGATAAAAACCAGGCACATAAAACACCAATAACAAAGAGACAGAAAACCCAAAAGCAGTAAATAAGTGGATGATGCTTGTGCAATTTGTGTGTGCAAAATCGAGACACACATGTATATATATATATATATATATACATACATATGTATTGTACATACATGTATATGTTCGCAGGGTCTTGCATGTCCATAAAAATGGTCAGCTTGGTTGTTGTTGTTGTGTGCGTTCCTCTACTCTCGCTTGTGTAAAAGACATTGACATTTTTTCTTTACTTTGTTGTCACTGTTTACCAATTTTATACCCAGCTTCTGTTTTATCTCGCCAACCGAACGTCGAATTACGTCACTTTCACTCTACTTTTTTCTACTTTACTTAAAGATTTGTTATTGCTGCACCAGCTAAAGCATCGCGCGTCTGTTATTCCTGCTGGTGTTACAGATGACCATTGTTTGTCCTTGCTATTTGTTGGTAGAAACAGTCGAATTGCAATAAAAATATTCGCACTTTGATTTATCACTGCTTGCTGTCTCTTTCTCTTTCGTATGATTTATCTTAGACAATTTCGGGTTTGTTTAGCCTGTTTTTGGTGTGCCGTGCATAATTTATACGTGTTTGTGGGGCCAGCCGGGCTTTTAGTTCAAGTTCATGAGTTGATTTCAGATATCTTTGGAGCAATTTCATTCATATGTGGCTCAGTTGTTTGTCAAGCCAGCCTAAAAGCCACAAAAAATGCTTTTATCCCTTAGTTGTTTAAATTTAGATTAAGAAGAGCGAATGTAGATTCGACTTGTATATTAAGCGAAAATTGGAGTCATTCACCGGGAATGTGAGTACCCGACTATGGACAAAATAGAAAACGCCGTCATGTATTTTATTAATATTATGTTTTATATGTTTTGGTTCTTTAACTAAGTGGATCGTTCTCTTGAGACTCTGATATATTGTCGGACTTCCATTCTTCTTCATTTGGGCTCTTCTTGACAAGCTTTATTTTGCAGTTCATTAATTTGATTACCTCCTCGTACACTTGAATGAGTTCAAATTGCACGAGATATCTTCCATCATCAATACGCAGTGGGAACAACTGCACATCGATTGATCCCCGCTCAACATAGTAGAATCCCGGTATTAATGGACACGATACCAAAAATGTTGGTGGCATTGGAGATTCGCCTTGGAAATCATCTAATGTGAGATTGCGTAGGGATTCGAGTGTTTTACAGAAGTCCAAATTCTTCATTTTCACCATTTCTGAACTATTTTTCCCTCCGGGCACGTCGTCCAGTTTTCGTAAAAAAATATGCATGAGCAATTTTCCTGGAAAGTGTTCCCGTACCGTCATGTTATAGTTGAGTATCTCCAAACCTTCTAAGCTATAACTTATTAATATGTCATTAGGCACAAATGATTTTGAGTAGAACTCGTCGAACTGTAAATTCACCTGTAATAAAATGTAAAAGTATAGAGAAAATTTATAAACGCAAATGTGCAGTAGTTTTTGTTTGGATAATTTATATTGAACTTACGCCAGTGACATAGGTCGTAGCCCAAACTAATGTTAAAATAATACGATGGTACATAATCATAATGTTTTCCTACCATATGACAGTTATAACTGGTATCTGAATTTCTGATAGGAGTTAGTAAGCTCGTTTTAAAATTGGTTCAGCCACGTCACATCGGAGGAGTTAATGGATCTGCCCACTTACTGCTCTGATCATATTGATGGGTTCGTTGAGTGCCCTCAAGATTCTTATCTACCAAGCCAGCTGTGAACGCGCTGTATACGTGATAAATTTTGATTTTACGCCCAAGCAATTGGTATGCAATCGGTTCGCTGTTCTATTTTGACAAAGGTCGTCAAAACAAAACGAGTTTTTACATTTACACTTCATACATTAGCATAATTTGGCTTTATCTCCTTTTAAAAGTAAAGCGCAAAACTCGCACATTACACAAAACTTCCCAGGCAGTTGTGACAATCTTTACAATCTTAAAATTGTCATATTGTGCAAAATACCATTGAAGGAAGGGGCAGAGGAAACAGCAAAATAAAAATAAATGACATTTCGTATCTAACATATCCCACACACAAGCAAGGGTGACAAAAAGCCACGCCTCTTCTCTGCGCTGAAATTGATGAGCTAATAGAAATGCCCATGAGCACGAAACAGGTTAGCAATGGTACAGTCTGGGGACGACTGGCAGACAGTAAGACGGCAATCAAAGATGACGCTGACAATGAGTGAATCAAAACATTCGTGTAATTTATTGTCTTATCATTCACACCGTTTAACATCAGCTTTGAAACCTTTATGTTCGACCGCTCCGTGTTGTAACTCCAAGCTATATTCAAACATATTTGCATAGACTCTGCTATTAACATGCTATCTCATGATGTGCTTAAGTTGTCTAAATTGTCATCTAATGTTTGCACTCGTTTCCGTTCTCCGACTGGAGTCTTATTGCCTGTTGCCAATGGATTTTTATGCAAATGCCAGTTGATTTGACTTTGACTGACTGAAGTCTATAAATTCCAAAATACCAAAAAATTGAATCAAATGTTGACCTCTATCGCACTATTTCTATCGGTAACGCCCAGCCTGTTCGTTTACTCGTATATTCTTTCTCGGTTTCGGTTTCAATATCGTGTTGATTTTGAGCTTGGACCTTAGAGCTTGGTGGCTACTAGAAGTGCTAAATGTTTATGGTACTTCGACAGCTTTTATTTTCAATAGAAATGACTTTAAGTTTCATGATCATTGATCGCTTTATTTAAAGTGACAGTTTGACGAGTATGCCTTAATGCCGGATGCTAATGAATATTCTTTCAAGGCTTATTCCGGTAGACCATACAGTTTGACATTGGTTTTTACAACTGGTAAAATGTTCCATAATACCATCTGTAATAAAAACTAGATCACTTCTTTGACCGATTTGTCAATAAGGATTCAAAATACCATTGACTCACACTAGCACACTCACTTGTGTGGCGCTCTCTTTTATTTTGTCAAACTTCGTATAAATCATTTTTAAAAATTACTGGCATATTACCACGAACTATGAGAAACTGCTCTTAATGATTTACGAAAATAGGGTATTTGATCAGTGTGCTGACAGCTTCTGAAGTGGCGCTATCGGTGATGCTCTACTCTGGGCTCTGACTTAACCAATGCAAACAGTGCCAGCCACGCTTGCGTTACTTTTATTGTAGTTTCGCCTTATAAAGATGATGTGTTTGCAAAGCGGACAGAAGAGTACCATGCGCAGGTGCCCAGTTGGGCCAGGCACCACGTTGAAGTCGTTTGCAATTTTTGTCGAGTTTTCTTTTTTGTTTTGTTTTTTCGTTGACGAGACTCGTTTATTTATGCACCTTTGTTTATGTATCGCTGTTTCTGGCCACTTGTCCAAGACAGCAATGCAGTTTACATATGATATTATCATCGGTTTAGGGCCCAAAAGTTGGTTTTGGTTTTCTGTACGCCAACTCTTGAGTATAAAAGCCACCAGCACTGAAGTCACTAGGTGCAGTCAATTTTTAGATTTCCCAGGCCCACTATTGTGTACGAATCAACAACCAACCATCAAAATGAAGTGCATTGCTTTGGTGAGTCCGCAGCGCCTGCCAGGGTTCTCCGTGCAGAAGGATTATCCGGTGTATTCTTGCATTTTTAGGCCCTATTCTTGTGCTTGCTGGCTGTAACTCTGGTGGCTTCTGTGCCAGTTGATGAAACGCTTCAGGAGGACATCTACGGTCAAGCTGAGGTACACAATCCTCATGATCTTCAGGCCATTTTCAAGTTAAAGAAATTGAAGAAACTGTTGCTTGGTTAAGGTCACACGAGTGACTTTTATCCTGTTGTTATCTAGTCCATGTAAAAAATAAAAAATTCACTGGGCAAAAACAACTCCGCTTGGGCTCTCGTAATGCATATTCGCATATTCACAAAATTGCCATAATATATCCTTTTCTGATCCTTTTAAAATACATATGTATCATACTTATGTAATCGAATAAAATACCCATCAAATCATATTAAGATGTTAAAGATTATGTTTTTTAAAGGTGTATATTAGTTTATACACATTAAATTATTGAAAATCTGAGAAACTTATTATCTTTTTAGTTTGGAGCGCTATTTGATAAGAATGGAATAGCCTGAATTCCTATTTCTCTGTTGCAAAATCTTCTATCATTTAAACAATGTTGAGAAAAACTTATGATTATCTTTTTTATTGGGTTTTGATTAGTTTAAACAAATTGTAAACCAAACCAGTAAACCATATATATTTTGTTTTAAAAATATATATTATAACAATGAAAAGACTGAACTCCTGGTACTTTGTTTCAACGTCTCAAACATTTAGAAAAATTAAAGAAAAGAAAAGGAAAGTGGTGTTGTTATCGGGTTCAACTCTTAGATTTCATCAAATTCATCAGGTCTTTACTACTTGGGTGTATATGCAACTCGGGTGTCATATATTCCCTTCGACTTAATATTCACAGTAAAATCATAAAATTATGCTTTTCTATTTTTTATTATTCGCCTTATAACTAGACACGCAATATACACGTATACTTAAAATCCATTATCATCATAAGTAGAAGCCCTGAGCGTTTAACCCAGGAAGAGCAACTTTTTCAGTATTTTTAATTTAAGTAGCAGGGAGTGATCATCGGCGGGGTTGACGGGCTCGTTTCCAGGTCCTTCAAGACCCTCGGGAATTGCCTCCTCTACGGGCACTGCACTGGTCGCCATAAAGCAGACGGCTAGGCAAACAAAAAAAGTCTGAAAGTATTCCGCAATTAGTAAGATATAAGTATATGGTATACATATATTCAAAGAATTTCACATTCAGTAGACGCACCAAGAGTAAGAAGTTCATTTTATTGTGTGTTAAGTATCCTTGGGTAAGTGCTGAAAGTTGAGTTATGATCTCGCGGGTCGCGTTAACAGGTTTGTACTGAACATAGGGGCTACCCGACATCTATTTATATGAGCGCTTCGAGACTTGGTTAAACGCTCTCGTCTCTTAGAAATTAAAACAACACGTCGCCACAATGCATGCCTTAAAAGTTCGACCGCGAATACAACAACAAATTTGTTTGGACTATTAAATGTGATTTTAGTGTACCACGCAAGGCGCTCTGATGTGTGGAATTTTAAAGAATACAGCAAACCAAACTATATTTTGCTAATGCCGCTTTTGTTGTTATTGACCCCTTTGTTGGGCTAGTCCGACGCTACATTATTTTGTTGACTGACATCTCGCTGTGGTTTTTCGCTAATCGCTATGTTTCCTCAGTTTTTAATTCTGTTTAACTTGCCAATTAGCTTAACATTTTCATTGCCGCTCCCCCGTTTTCGCATTTACCTATTAGCAGTTTTAGCGATCAGTTGGCCTTAGTTCTGGAATTTCTTATAATTTGACATTTTTTGGCTAATTGCATCTAAAATAGGAAAATTTTAAAACCATTTCTGAATAACGGCTTAAATTTTTTCTTTTCTAATTTTCCTTAGTTTCGATATAATACTTATAAAGTAATCTATGCAAGTTATCTCCAATCATAAAGAAAATATAAAAATTAAAATTTGGCGCGCGGTGATAGTTAATTCCAACGCTGTTAAGTGGTAACGCTCATAAAGTGGCAACGCTGAGGTTAACAGTTTGCTGTTAGTCCACTGGTAACACTGAATGTCAAAATACCAAACAAAAAGAAAAAAGAAGAAAGAAAAATATAAATTAGACAATAAAAAACACTTGGCCAAATCAAGTCAAAATTTCACACATTCAAAATTTTAAAATTCCTAGTTGACATACACTTTTCGGCATACAGAAAAGGCTCTATCAAAAATGACGGGCTCTTTTAGTGTAAAGCTGAAGTCAAAAAAAGGTCAATTCATTGTCAACGACCTGAACGAGAACACAACGTTGGCTGAATTAAAAACACGGATAGCCCAGGTGACGCAAATTAAGGAGTCTCAGCTCCACGTGCTTATGGGTTACCCTCCCCGGCCTCTTGATCTCAACGAACAACAACAGCGTAGTCTTAGCGCCGTTGGGGTCAACAGTGGGGAGACCTTAATAGTAGAAGAAAAGACGGTGCCTGTGTCGGGGTCCACGAATATCGAGGATGACGAAGCACTGGCGCGTCGTCTGCAAGCGGAGGAAGATGCAGAGCATCTGCGTCAAGTTACCACCTCAAGCAATGCTGAAATGAGCAATAGCGACAACGCAACCATATCTATGCCTCCACCCGAAGCATCGGAAACTGGTCCCAATGGTGATTTTAATGGCATTTTGCTGAAAAAAGTAGTGCCAGCTGATAATTCGTGCCTTTTCACAAGCATACGATTCGTACTTAACGGCAAGGTGGACAACGAGGGCAGTGAAATGATGCGTCACATTATTGCCCAGGAGGTAGCTGCAGATCCGCAACAATACAATGATGCTGTCTTGGGAAAATCGAATGCAGAGTACTGTGCATGGATACAAAAAGCCGACTCATGGGGAGGTGCAATTGAAGTGTCGATATTGTCCAACTACTATGGCATTGAAATCGATGTGGTTGACATACAAAATGCTATTATCAATCGTTTTGGTGAAGACAAAAACTTTGGCCTTAGAGTATTTCTACTATTCGATGGCATACATTATGATCCGCTTTTCATGGAGACTTCCCAAAGTGCCGCACCAGCTACAATCTTCCCCGTCGAGGAACAAGGCGTCTATCAGCAAGCTGAACAGCTGGCCAACGAAGCCAAGTCCTCGCGTCAATTTACAAATGTGGATAAATTTAATCTGCGCTGCTTGCAGTGTGACCTGATGCTTGTGGGTCAAGCCCAAGCCCAACAGCATGCCAAAGCCACTGGGCATGCTAACTTCGGAGAAATTTAATACGTGCTTATTATTGGTACAGTTTATATTTTGGCTTTTATTCTGTTCGCCTATTATATACTCACCACCTAGAATGCAAACACCTCCAAGTCCCTCCCCTAAATATGAATTTTTAATAATCGTTTCACTAAATATTTCAAAAATCTGTGCTTTATTTATTTAAATCTTTCTTTACCCATGCAACTGTCATTTTAATTTTGGAAAGTAATAAAGTTCCATTCATTACACTAGCATCAAAGCATATTTGATTTCTGATCTTACGAGTCAAGATGCCCAGGGCGGCGTCATGGCAGCCGGGTTCTGCAAATAAGACATGACCACGGCGCTAACGCTCAACATAAACGAAGAAAGAACCTAAGGAAATATCACTTAGTTCAGGTTCGATTTAAAATTGGCGGAACTCACCTGCTTGGCATCATCACTAGCTCTTGAGCTGGAAAAGCTAATGCACGAGCAGTATAGTGCAAACCAGGCACACCATTTAAGCTATTCAAAAGTAGTCGTTTAGATAAAGATTATAATGTAGATTACCAGACTTACCTTCATCATCAGACCACACATGGAAAAAATCATGCCAAGAATATTCATATAGTCGGGCATCATATCCTCATTTGCTCCCCCACTCTGTCCCTGATTCTTCGGTGCCTTGTACCGATTTATTTTCTCTTTTCGTCGTGGATCAACTGTAATACTCATGTTGAAAATGGTTTAATTTAGGATTGATAAAATTAGTGAAAAAAATAAATTTGTGTGGATGAAACTAATGTTGACGTTGCCACATCAATTGAAAACAGCTGTGTGTGGCATTCACACAATGCGTGTATTGTGAATGGCAATGTTTTTGCTGCTTCACTGCAGTGTACACATTCAAAGACAAATTGTTATTTAACATAATAATATTTTAAAGTTCCAATTAAGAATAATGGCTTTACGGTTTTTTACCTTTGCCTTAATACCAAATGTGCGACGCTTGCAATGTTATATGCGAACAAGTCGTTTACATATAAAAACGGTACTCAATCTCCCGAATCAAAATTGGAGCAAGCAAACTCGCCCACTGCACGTGCGAGTTTCCGACCTGGAAGCCGGGCTGCAGACCAAGCGTGAAGCAAACAGACTATCAAACCCATTTCAAAATGATAATCTAGATGAGAACCCAGCAGACTTGTCTTCATTAAATTTGGATCATAGGATCGAGAAAGATCGTAATAATATGAATATAGCAAAAGATGCAGTTTGTGACTTTGGTAGTCCAGACGTCTTTGGTGATGCTACAGTAACTAAGTTTACAGAATGCGAAAGTGACATCCAAGAGGAGGAATTCATAAGCAAACCTAAACCCAATAAATCGCAAACCAGATATTCAAAGAAACTGCTCACCAAAGAGTACGCTCGTTTGATAAAGGAACATTTAAATGCCAATCGTATTAATGATGCAATTGCAGTTTTGGAGGTGCAAATGCTGCGAGAAGACCGTGTCAAACCAGAAAATTATATATACAACCTACTGATCAGCGGCTGTGCAAAAGCGGGGTATACGCGTAAAGCTTTCAGTCTATACACCAAAATGCGACAACGTGGTCTGAAAGTTACTGGCGGAACCTACACCTCCCTATTCAACGCCTGCGCTAATGCACCTAGTCCCATTGACGGTCTGGGAAAGGCAAAGCAACTTCGTGCCAATATGTTAGAGAAGAACTACGAGCCAAATGTTAAAAACTATAATGCCATGATAAAAGCTTATGGACGCTGTGGAGACGTGCAAACAGCCTACACGTTGGCAGATGAGATGCTAGATCGTCAATTGCCGGTTAATGTGGAAACTTTTAACTTTTTACTACAAGCCTGCGCGAGCGACGAGCAGAATGGATTTCGACATGCTCTTCTTACGTGGCATAAGATGCTTCATAGTGGTATTAAACCCGACTACTATAGTTTTCATACCATACTACGATGTGTGCGAGATTGTGGTATAGGAGATCTAGAATCTATGAAAGATACGATACAACAGATTGCACCAGGTGCGATGAGAACCATACCACAGGAGCTCCCAAAAGACGAAACAAATGCTATGAGCAGCCTTGCCATCGCTTCTACACCTACTGGTGGGGATCCAGTTACAACTTCTGAGGAGCAACTGGAGTTACCAAACCTGTTACTACCACAGCCACAATTGGGAAGTCTGGTTGCCTTATCAGAAATAACTCGTCCACACGAACGGTTTTTATTGCTGCGAGGACTGACGGGTTTTCTAGAACTAATGAAGCAGCACAAAGTAACTCCCAATATTCAATGTTTTACTACTATGTTGGAAGTTATACCTCCCACAAATGCAGCTGAAAAGCAGCTTCTCAGCTTTGTACGTAAGATTGGTCTTAAAGCTGACATTGATTTTTTTAATATACTAATTAAAAAACGATCTATGCGCTTCGATTATGAAAGCGCCAGCGAAGTGCTTAACATGATACGAACAGCAGGACTACGGCCAGACATAGTAACGTACGGTGTTCTAGCGCTAGGCTGTAGAACACAAGAGGAAGCCCGAGAGTTGCTGAACCAAATGCAATCGGCGGGCATTCGCATTAATGTTGTCATACTCGGTGCAATGTTACGTCAAGGATGTGCACAAAAATCTTTTGCTTATGTCAACGAAATAATGCAGCTAAGTCTAGAGGAGAACATTAAGCCCAATGAAGCCTTCCTCCGTCATTTGCACAATTTCCACAGAGGCTGTGCCAGAGCTATTGATGCCAGGGTAATGATAAAAAATAAAATGTTGACAAACGAACTACATATTTTTTTTATTATTGTATTTTCCAGCATCCTTCAACTAAATCTGCTTTATTTAAGAAGGGACACTCGAAATTTTGCGATAAATACCGTTTGTTTAACGAAGAGTATGGACTTTCTGACTTAAATCTAGAAGATGCAATTGCCAAGAATAAAGACCGTCCCTACGCACAGTTCAAGGAAGCCGCAGTGGCAGGGTTAGAGCCAACGAAACACGAGCTCGTCAAACGCAAAACGAAAGTGCGAAAGTATATTAAGAAAATAAAAATAAATGAGCTCAGCGAGGGTCCAGCCAATCAGAACCCATTTAAGAGAATAGAATAGACCATCGCAATGTAAGTTTATGTTTATTGTTTCTTAAACTATTTGTTACATAAATCGTTTATCTAACCAATCATTGCGCGCTTACGTCCACGCGCTCGGACCTCCTCAAATTTGGCTAAAATAGCCTCTTCATCTTTACCGCACGCATTCCGATATGTCGCCAATATAAAGTCGAAGATATATGGCTGTTCGCTATGCGTGCTCAATAGAGCTCGTTCGAGAACATACAAATCCACGCCCTTGTCCTCTGTCGCCTGACTGTAGTGACTTAGTCCAAAGTCAATAAAGATAACGTTAAAGTCGGCGTCTGAATTTGGGTTAATAAGCATATTCGATGTTGTCAAGTCACCGTGTATTATATTGTTCAAATGCATTTTGCCAATTATAATACCAATACGTTGGCATAGCTCCTGCAGTGAATGCTTTGCACCTTCAGCACCCGACTCAATTAATGTTCTTTGAATAAATTGCTTTGCTGTCTGTGCCTCACTGAAGTATTCCATGTAAATTTTATGGGTGCCGAGATCCGAGTGCAAAATACGCGGCACAAGAATACCAGCAGCTGAACAGCGACTACATGCCTTTACCTCAGCTTTTATACGCTGACGCGTAATTTGTGTATCCAACTCTGGATGACGATATTGTTTGACAAAACGTTCTTTGATGAGACAAGATTCGCCTTTAAATTCGCCAAGATAGAGCCGTCCTTCGGCACCTTGCTTAAGTATTTCTGACACCATGCTGAACTGAAAGTCAATGTGTGTCTGTCAAATTCTTAATTTGCTTGAGTTATACGTTTTGACATTCACCCATTTTGGCCATTCACACATGTTGCGAACAGCTGACAAAGCAACAGCTGATATTGTTGTGGTATTATGATGCAGCAATCGTCATATATTGTAGTGATTCATACTTTAAGAAAATTTATTGTTTTCGTCCTGCAGTACATTTATTAAAAAACATGTTCAACTTATTTGGCAAAAAACCCACTGTAAAGGAGCAACAACGAGAGAATGATCGTAATCTTCGCAAAGCAACTCGAGACATTGAGCGAGAGCGTAGAAAAATGGAGGAAGAAGAAAAGAAACTGGAAGCTGAGATCAAACGCAACGCAGCCGCTGGAAATAATGATGCTTGCCGTATTTTGGCTAAGCAACTTGTAGAAATCCGTAAGCAAAAGTCTCGCAGCTACGCAGCAACGGGAAAAATTCAATCCATTGGCTATCAAAACAAAAATATGGGAGCAAACATTGCTCTGGGAGAAGCGATGGGCACCACGGCAAAGACAATGGCTTCCATGAATAAAGTGATGCGACCGGAAGCTATAGCAGGCACAGTGCGCGATTTCCAGCAGGCGAATATGCATATGGAAATGACTGATGAAATGATAAATGATACATTGGATGACATGCTAAATGAGTCTGGTGATGAGGAGGAGTCCAATGACGTGGTCAACCGGGTGCTTGATGAAATTGGAATTGAAATCTCTGGGAAGATGGCTAGCATACCAGCTACCGGCTCCGGCGAGTTTGAGACTAGTGGCAAACGTACTGAAAAGGACATTGCGGATCAGTTGGCGAAGCTAAGATCATCATAGTTATATTATACAATTATTTTCTATACATAATACCATTATCCAGAATTATAAACTACTATTTTGTTAACAAATTTTATTTATGGGCCTTAATACAAAATGTCTAAGAGTTTATAGACGGGCACTCATTCCACCAGAGGCAATAATAGATTCTCCTGTTATGTAGCCAGCATCTTCAGATACCAAAAAAGACACAACGCCTGCCATTTCTTCGCTAGTACCAAGTCGACCCATTGGGATTTTGCTGAGCGCAGCTTCATTTGCTGACTCATTTTCATATAACGCTTTGGAGAACTTTGTTCGTATTATGCCTGGGGCCAAACAGTTTACCCGTATTCCCTCAGGAGCCAGGTCTTTGGCGGCTGCCTTAGTCAGTCCAATCAACGCCGTCTTGCTCACAGAGTATGCGCCTAACAACTGCAAATAAGATAACCAATAAACACCGGATACTCGCGGCCTGGTTTACTCACCTCAAATGCATCGTATCCCGCAATTGAAGAGACAAATACTATACTAGAGTCTCTTTCCTTTCTCAAATATGGAAGTGCTTCTTTAGCCAACAAATAAGAACTCTTCACATTTACATCAAAAATTTTATCCCAAACAGCTTCGTCGCATTCCAGAACCCCGCCAACAGCAGGATTAGTAGCAGCATTACTTATTAATATATTGAGTTTTCCATACTTTCCAATAGTCTCCTCAAAAAGTTGTTTACGATCTTCTGCATCGCCAACATGACACTTAAGACCATGCACATTTAGACTTAACTTTCTAAGCTCGGCAAGCGCGTTGTCGACGTTTTTTTGCTTCCGGCTGCTTATAACAACAGCAGCACCATCTTCGGCCAAACGTTTAGCAATAGCAAAACCAATACTGTGATCAATAAAGAATTCCAATATTTTTGTTCACATCACAACATAATCAAAGCAATTTGACTCACCCATCTGTAGACGCAGTGACCACTGCAACTTTACCTGCTAAACGCTTCATGCTGCTGACGGGCGAACTTTGACTGGGGGCATTGCCGCTCGACAAACGTTTATGGCAAGTATTGTGATACTCGCTTCTGTTATGTTGATTACGGGTTCTAATCGTTGATGATTTCTGCATAGAACTTTGGACTTGGTTTCCAGTCAAACCGGCCGTAGTCGACAACCGCCACTTTGAAGCACTTACAACTATCTTCTTGCTTAGATGAAACATACTAGGCCGATGTTGATGTTGAAAGAGAAGATTGCAATGTTTATCAATTGATTTTCTTAGTTCAATGCTTAATGGTCGAACATCTGTCGATTTCCAGCTGGAAAACTTGTTTGTTGCACAGAACAGTCATTCACCACGAAATAAAAAGCTTTTTTTGAGCGCGTTTTTTTAAATTTCTTATTTAATAAGAATGTATATAGGTCTGACATGTTCGCTTATATTTTCTTAATACACTTCTAAGCTATATCTTGTACCTATTCTAATATTTTTTATTAATTATTTCAAAAGACACTTCCGAGGTATTTTTGTCTGGCACTCACATTAGTATCTCTTATACACTGATAAGACAGTTTGAAAATAAATTAGTTAAGCTCAAAACAAACATTTGCATATGTATATAACGTGATCGCGATGTCGTAACTCACTAGGCAAACGTAAATATGATATACAAACAGAAACCGCGATGTTGGAAATGAGTATTCCACAAACTGAAGTACAAATCATATCCAAAAATAACAACAAAAACAACCACAAGTTGTTACTCTCAGATATAAGTGCAAATTAATACGTCCGTCTCTGGAGCTATTTGAGTTGCTCATTTATTACTCTGCTGTGCTTCATTCCCATCATCAGTTAGTCGTTTTGTGTTGTTGCCAGTGTGCTAGTCGCTTTATTTTTTGAGTTCTACGTTTGGGCTACGGGTAACCTTTGTTTTCGTTTTCGCAGTCGAAAAAGCATGTGATATAAAAATTATTGTTTTTTAAATAAACAGACCCAACAGGGAGATGAGCAATCAAGCTGAAGAAATTGCGACTAGTTCGCCCGCACCGCAGGATTTTAAGGCACCAGTCTTCCAGGGCGACAAACTCGTACTCTATTTCCACCCATATAACTTTTACTCTCAAAAAGTAAGTGACCGATGTAAATCATGTGACTTATGAAAATCTGAAAAACAACAAGAGCTCACAAATTGGTTGTTTGAAATGGCGCGAAATTGCAAAAGTAATCGCAGCAATTGTCATTTATTTTCAATGATATTTACATAGTTACGAAAGTATGAGTTGCTATTGTGTGTACAGTGTGCAATTTTGCTTGACAGAGGTGTATGAATAATATGTAGAGTTCTCTATCGTAGCAGTAATTAGCTACTATTCGATGATTGATATTAGTTGTAAGCTGCAAATAATAAATTTATGTAACTGTAAATTATTGGATAGTTAGAAAAAATTATGGTAAAGGTTAAATAGCTGCATGCGTCACCGATTTTGTTTAAATTATGAGTTGCATATTGGGTGAGAGTTTCGGCGCCTGCAACTACAACTCGTTGGTCAGCAGACTGACGCCAACGTAGATGTTTAATACCTCAATATGCTGCCAAAATAACACATATGTGATGTCGAAAGAAATATTTTTGCCTGCAGCGCGCTGTTTTTCTAAACACTTTGAATTTTCTTGCATGCTCAGTTTTCATTTCAAATGAATCGGTTTGTTGGACACTGTACCGTCACAAAATGTTGCAGGCAGACTGGCGCCTTGCATAAAAATGCAACAACAAAATACATGTAAATTTAATTATTTTCAAAATTCAATTAAAAAAAAACTAGAAGCGACCGCCAAATAATTCTTTCACCTAAAATCATGATAAATATAGCCCTATCAGTAAAAAAAAATTTAAACAAAATCGGTGACGCATGCAGCTATTTAACCTTTACCAAAATTATTATCATTTTGTAAAGTAAGAATATTTTTAGGTTCTACTCGTGTTATATGAGAAAAATATCGACTTTATTCCGTACGTGGTCGACCTGTCCAATGGCGAACAATATTCTAGTTGGTTTCTTAACCTTAATCCCAAAGGTGATGTGCCTGTTCTTCAGGATGGCGTATTTGTTGTACCTAACTCTCATCACATCATCAACTATGTAGAGACGAAATTTCGAGGAGGTAGGTTATTGTAAGACTTTTTGAACTTAAAAACATTCTGTACTTTCTTCTTAGAAAAACATTTGCTTCTGAAGCCTTACAACCCAGATTCATTACAGTATGATCAAATGATGGTTTTTGAGCGTGCATTGACACTATTACCCGTAGGCGCACTGAGTCTTGGCTCTTTCATCCATGATGATCTAAAACTTGTGCCAAAGGCGCCCTTTATTGGGCCTGTGCGGTTGTCCTGTCTGAGTGAGCTGATTGAATTGCAATAGTCGAACAATGCACTTTTTACGATTTCTAATACCTCTTTCTATTTGCTTAGAGAACAATGACAAAGTCCTGTCGATTTTGCGACGATCTGTAAATGAATTGGATACAACTAATTCTGCTTTACAAAAGAAACTAGAGACTCAGCTGCGTCGGAGGGATCTTGTTAATTCGCGGACCGATTTTCAGCGTGTCTTAGATGCAGTCCGCGACACACTTCTTTATGTGGAGCAGGAACTTTCAAAACAAACACCACGCGGTGAGTGGCTTACTGGAAATACACTCACTTTGGCCGATGTCAGCCTGGGCCTGCTTTTACAACGTCTATATCAACTGGGCTTCGAAAACTATTACTGGTGCAACGGCAAATTGCCTCAAGTAGAATCATTCTTTTTGCGCTTTAAGCAGCGATCTTCCTACCTTAAAGTCATGCCTAGCAGCAATTTTGAAATACTTAAGGAAATGTGGAGTATGACGCCTGCTAATTATAAGCTGGGAGCCACTGCGGGTGTTTTGGGTATGGCCATGTTCGCTGCATTTGCTCATAAATAAGCGGCAAAATTTGTTAACAATCATTTGTTTTATTACTATTGTTAAAGTTGGATACATTTAAACACAAACATAAAAACGCTTAAATCTACGTGATAACAATGAAAATTGTCGATGGGAGTCGTAAGGCGTAGCAATAAACAGAAACAGAATGCGAGAGAGCGGACGACCTTCACAATGAAATATGAACATCGGACTACGCCGAAGTGCAAGCCTCAATCTGCAAATGTTATATTACAAATTTCGAATATATACGCATTTCGTATATAGTTATATTTGGTACAAAAGTATTAACTAGCCCCTACCATTAAAATATAATTGTCAATACATGTAATTCAATTCCTGTATTGGCATTTCTGCTTCTGAACTACTCCATCCTTTGATTTAAATATCCACGGTCGCCTGCTGATAATCACGCTTCTGTTGCTCTGACTGTAGCAAACTAGCCGCTGCACTGGCCGCCTTAACATTGGTAAATAGTGGCATGCCCATGAATGTGGGAACTTGCTGTTGCTGTTGTTGCTGTGACTGAATACCCGACTTGCCATTTGAGTTTCCCCGTGTTCCTGTGGCAGGCATCTGCACGCCAGCCGGTCCTGAGCAGCTGGCTAAATGCGTGGGACGCTTGAAAGAGAAGTATTCGCGCTGGTAATGAAATGATCCATTACCTGGAGCTTCTGGTAACAAACCGTTTGTTGGATACCAGAAACGATACGTAAAATACCAAGTAAGAATGGCAACTATGCCACTGATAACTTTCTCAATCATACGATGATAATACAGCATTGTTCCCACAAGCATTATGTCCCACAGTAGTTGAAGTGCAGCCATTCCAATAAACAGGGTGCGAATAATAGGGGTAAGGCGAGTATACAAAAATTGTAGACTACGTATTTGTTCCTCGTTTAAGCTGCGAAGCGGATTGCTACTATTTGTATCTGAAACACTACGATTGTGAAGCTCATTTCGAAGGTGCTCTTTAATAGTTTCCCACTTGATAATCGGTCGCGCTTCCTCGATTAAAACTAGACTTGAGTGAATAAGTATAAACGCATGTCCAGATATATCAAAACCCTGCCAAAGATGGCCTGCCTTTAAACAGCTGGACTTGCTTTGATAACCTGCAATTATAATAAAATAATGGTATTAGTGCCGCATTAGAAATAAAAGCTGTATAGCTTACCTTTGGTAGTACAGCGACCGTATGAGGTTTCCACAACGTTAAAAAGCTTTGTCCAGAAGAACCAAAAGAATGTAGCTATTACAATACGAGGGAAGTGATGCCTTAGCATACGTTTCATATCGCCACAGTTTAGCGTATAAGCGGAGAGTGCTGTAAACGGGACCATGAACAATAAAGTCCAGCCCCAGCCCACTTTGACAAAGTACAGATTGAATAAATTGTCTGAGCGGGCAAAGTACGTTTTGGGAAATGGCAAGAAGTCGCCTATAAGCGAGATGATGAACAAACTGCCCAAATATAGGGCAACTTTCAAGTCCGTATTAAAGAATATAGTTTTTTTACACAAGTGTATTACGCCCATCACAAGTATCTCTCGTATGCTGGTGGGTGCTGCTGTTGGACGCGTGCCTCGTGCTTCAGACCGAGTAATGTCTGGTCCGCCCGGTCGAAAATTCATATTGGAGGTGCTTCCTTGGCCGCTGTTAAGATTTGGGCGGAGTGGACGTCGTTTTGTGGCCATGATAGCGTTTGTGCACTCTTTTCTTAGGTGTATACTACGTAGTTGAATTTCTGCTTTTTTTGGTTACGGTAGGAGCTTCTCTAAAGGTGAAAGCGGAACCAAATAGGAGATGTCAAAGTTCAAATTTAAATAAATATTCTTACTAGTACAAGAATGTTGCAATGCTCGACAAATTTTCTTTTATATGTTAGCGTCGTTTATTAAGTAAATGAACTTTTCACTTAGCACTATTTATTTTCGTTGTTTTTTATTTTTGTTCGTGGCATAGTTTAATCAAAACTCGCAGCTGTTGCTTCAGATAAAAAATAGAATTTTATGTGAGTTACGGCGCTCCGCTGAGAATGGCAAAAGTAACAAGTGAATGGCAAATTTATCAGCTGAGACAGCCTCTGGTATAATTACCGGCTCAGCTGTCTCTCGATTGTAGAGTAAAGATTGCTCTCGCATGTAATTAAAATTTAATTTCAATTGGCATGTACAACTCAGCCAAAAAGCTACAGCGTGCACTCACGGCACGCGAAATACGAAAAACATTCATAGACTATTTTACAGTCAATCATGATCATAAGTTCGTCCGCTCCAGTCCTGTTGTACCATTCTGTGATCCAACTGTTGCCTTTGTCAATGCAGGCATGAATCAGGTAAAATGTAATCCTCTCTTTCTGTAAAATGAACTAATCAAATTATTCATTCATCTAGTTCAAGTCAATATTTCTGGGCACAGCAGCAACATCACACAAGCGTGTAGTCAATTCACAGAAGTGTGTTCGAGTTGGTGGAAAGCACAATGATTTGTCAGTTGTAGGTCAGGATGGCTACCATCACACGTTTTTCGAGATGCTTGGCAACTGGTCATTTGGTGATTATTTTAAGGTTTGCTGATTTTTGTGTACAACATGGATGTGTCTATCGCCATTGTATTTTTAATTCCTTGCAGCGGGAAGCTTGTGCTATGGCATTGGAGCTCTTGCGCGGACCTTATAACATTGATCCGGCGCGTTTATATGTGACCTACTTTGCAGGTGATAAATTACTCGGAATACCTGCTGATTTGGAGTGTTTTGACACCTGGCGTAGCTTGGGGTGAGTTGTATTTGATGACATAATTATTTTAAATTGTAGAGATGTTTATTCCTTATAGCTTTCCCTCTGAGAGGATTTTGCCCTTCGGGTGTAATGAAAATTTTTGGGAAATGGGGGCTTCCGGCCCTTGTGGACCTTGCACAGAAATTCATATCGACCATAGACCAGGTTCTGGTAGCGTTGAGCAACGCGCAAAATTGGTTAATGCGGGGTGTCCAGATCTAACTGAGCTGTGGAACTTGGTATTTATTGAATACAATCGGTCAGTATTTATTTGTGTAAAAGTAACTTACTATTATAATTATAAAATCGCTTATCATTTGTGCTAATTCTGTAGTCATTTGGATGGAAGTATAACACAGCTACCAGCTAAGCACGTGGATACTGGCATGGGATTTGAGCGTCTAACGGCACTGTTGCAAAACAAAGTTTCTAATTACGATACGGATCTGTTCACACCCATATTTGATGGAATTCAAAGCGTAAGCTAAAGCTCGTAATTAAGTTAGTCATTAAATAAATAAATCTTATACGCTTTTATTACAGATATCCAAAGCTCCAACATATACAGGCAGCTTCCAGGACTCTCAAAAATCAGTGTTGTTGGATACTAGTTATAGAATTCTGGCCGATCATGCTCGGATGATAACAGCATGCCTTGCCGATGGTATGCTTCCGGATCATAAGTAAGTTTCATATTGCAAAACAAATGTATGAACATTAGCCCAACATGAATTTCATACGCCCAGTCAGAAGCTGCGCCGCGTCCTACGCAAGGCACTACACATCTCGGAACAGGTGTTTACACATGAAAATATGCTCAGACAACTAGTGCCAATTGTAGTCGAGACCTTGGGGGAAGCTTATCCAGAAATGTCGAAAAAGCAACAAGCTGTCATTGAACTAATTGCCCACGAGCAAGAAGTGTACAAAAATCTGCGTGAGAGCTCATCAAAGGCTTTTGTTGAGGTGCTTACGGAGTTTCCAAAATTAGACGATATTGATTTGATGGAATGTCCTGGATTTGTGCCTGCTTATCGCGAGTTTAAAGAGCAACGTTGCAATTTTTCAAATAATACCATACCAGGTGACTTCTTGTACAAACTCACTGATACCTACGGCTTAACTGAGGAGAGCTTTCTAAAGCTAGCTGAGCTGGAAAATATGAACTGTGATCTGCACCGATATCGTGCCGAGCTTGCTTTGGCTAAACTTAGGACTAAGGAACCACAACAAAACGGAGTGGACTTTGATGAACTTCTCCAGGCACGAATTTCTGAAGCACAAGTGGAACTTTCGAAGCGGTTGTCTTCTACTGATAATAGCCACAAGTATGTCTACAAATATGATGAAGAAAGTCAAACCTACGCAGTTCCAACACTGGAAACACACGTGCTAGGCTTGCTTAGCAACGATGTAGAAGTTTCAAACATTTTAGGCAGTCGTCTGAAAAAGACTGATACAATATCAATAATCACAGAGGCCAGCAATTTCTACTATGAATCCGGTGGTCAACAATCAGATCTAGGGACGTTACTAGTAGAAAACAAACTTAAACCTGATGAGCCCCATGAGCTTGATGTTCTGGGTGTAAAATATCTCAATGATTGTGTTGTTCATGTTTGCTCTTTAAATTCACCCACTGAAGGCTTTGCGATCGCTGTTGGAGATAAGTTACACCTCAAAGTGGATACTAAAAAGCGGCAGCTTAATACTATCCACCATTCAGGTAGATCGCAAGTTACGAGTAGGTAAAATTTAATGATTATTTGTGTTCTTTCATAGCTACTCACTTGCTGAACGCTGCCATTCGAACACTCTTTAATAAGGTGACCTATCAAGTGTCAAGCTCAGTGAGCAGTGAGCAGTGCAAACTAGAACTGGGGCTACTGGGTAAACGTATAAACAAGGCAGATGTACAGCTCATTGAGGATTTGATTAAGTAAGTATGTTTTTCCATTTGAGTGTAACTTACTAAAAAAAATCTTTCAATTACAGTCGCTCCATTTGCTCCGCGACCCCTGTTAAAGTGGAGCACCCAACTGCAGCTGATGTTCTACAGCAGAATGACATAACAATGGTGCCTGGGGAAGTATATCCCGAGCAAGGACTGCGCCTTATTAATATTCAATGTCCTGAGCTACATCTTAGCTCCAGGGAATTATGCTGTGGAACACATGTGACTAATACTAAAGAGATATCATCCTTCTGCATTGTAAATCTAAAACAAACAAATCGTGCTCGGTTTGCTTTCACTGCTGTAGCTGGTCAGGCAGCGGAGAATGTAAGCTACAATAGGTATAAAATTATAAAAGCCATTTCATGTTAACTAAGATCTATTTCTCAATACTTTTGTGCAGGTGTTAAAGACAGTTGCTCTGCTCCGACATCGTGTGGATATGTTAGAACAACAGTTCCGGACAGATAAACTAACTAATGCCACTGAGATCGAACTTCAAACCATACGTCACAATATGCTTCACTCAGACATTAAACTTCCATATGCCTTCAAGATGGAGACTTATGAGCGTATTAAGGAAATGTTGCGGGAGCTCAAAGAAACTTCGCGTGTAACTCTTAAGTGGGTTAAATCTTAAATCTTTCAAACAACATTTTCACCATTTCACTTGTGATCTTTTCAGAGAATTCGTCGAAGTAGAAATGCGCACTTTACTGCTTGATAAACCATTGAAAACGCATCCCTACATTCTACACTATATAACGAGTTCAGCATTGGTCGAGGAGATTCCTCTACAACGTGCAACAAAACTGTGTACAGATCGTCCTATTTTAGTCATCAGCATGTGTGGAAACATTGTCAAAGCTCGTTGTTGTGTTCCGCAGGTAGGTCCATCCAAACTTAAATTAGATTTATTATTGAAAGGAAATTTAACATTTTATTTGTTTTTATATTTCAGGACTATATTCACGATCAGTTTAATGCGAGTCTTTGGCTACAATCTTTTGCAACCACATTTGGTGGCCAAGTGGCGGCACCTAAGGGTCAGAATGCGGAGATTGTGTGCAATATGAAGGGGCGTAAAGTAAACACGCAGTTTGAAGAGCAACTGGAACAGGCGATGCGCAGCGCTCATATTTACGCAAAATGTCATTTGATGACTTAGAATTTCTGTTCCCCCTTTAAACCAAATGCCGTCGACAAAAAAAGTAAAAAGTTTTAAAATTTTTTGAGGGCGATAATATATTGTTGTTTATTAGACTACTATGTGAATCTTTACGGAAGTCACTCGCTTTCACTGACAAGAACAACATCTTGGGAGTGAACCATATTTGACTCCATTAACTGTTCAAAAACATCTGGACCTTCAACGCTGTTATTAAAAAAAAAGCTAACATTAGTTTCTGTATTTTCTGGTGATTCTGCGGTTTCCATTCGTAATGTCTTTGTTCCACTTGCAGTTGATAGGTGATGTTTATGTTTAAAACGATCCAATGGGGTTTTTACTAAATGTGCCACTTTCTTTAAATCTCCATTAACCAACAAATCAAAGCTGTCATCCAAAGGGCAGCTTTTGATCTGAGGACTGTCTTCAAGATTCATTGAAAGTTCTTGTCGGGTTTTAAACAGCAAATCTGAATTATCACTAAGCTTTTTATCATTTGATTCATGGAATACATCGACGTTGCTTAAATTTAATTGTGTCAGGCGTATACTCAAATCGTCAGGCAATGACTTGTAATGAAGCAAATGTCCCGCGTAATTAGTGACAACAGGCAATGAATGAGGATTAGTAACTATGCCTTTTATAATATCAGACATATCCATTTCGCAATCGCTCTCCAAATCGGAAGGCAAGCATTTGTTGATGGGTGTTGAGCATTGTTTTTTACGAATAGATTCCCTAACTGGTGTGTTCTCTTTTTGCTTCAGAAACTGGAACATTTTTCTTTGATTAGTTTCCCCAGTGCTATCGACCTTTTTTTTACAACGTTTTTGTTTTGGTTTAGCTTTTGTGGCTGCAGTAACATTTGGTAAGCTATTTGGTTCATCAAGCGGCGCATCCAGTTTAAGTGTCTTTTTACTTCTTTTAGGCTCTTTTTCATTAAACTTAATAAAATCGTCTACCATACTTGGATACGCATTATGTAATAAGTCTAGAGGTTCAATTGTAGAGTAGAGCTCTTTTAATCCATTTGGATTATCTTTTTCAAACTGGGAAATTTGATCATGCGGTATAAGTCCATTAAAACACCCGCGGGTATCTGTCCACTGTAATTCGAGGCTTGCAACACCTTTTACTGTACGTTTTTTAATGATCTTGAGCGGTTGGACTAAGCTATCGTTTGACTGAAGCAATTGCCAGCGAGTGACAATCGGGAAAAATTTCTGAAAACAATAAATTTCTGGCCATTGTAGCAGAATTCCAACTTGTTTAATGAATTTTACGATATTTGGTTGTTTCCAGTCCAGATTAAGATGTGGCATTGATGCTGGCTCACTAAGAAATTCGGATATTACTTCTTCATTTGGAAAGTTCTCATTTTCAAGGGCCTTTTTGCGCAGCGCTAGTTCTGACTTGATAGAGAGTCGTTTATCCCTATAGAAAATTCAAGAGAATTAGAAATCCGATTAAAGTTTTCATATGCAAGTTTACTTACTTCCACAGCTTCTCGTCACAGCCACGATGAGTCCGGCAGACAGAGCAACCGTTTTTTGAATGACTCTGCGAGCGTCCGATGTGACCACAGTTGGTACATATATTCTTGTCTTCTACGCGCATCTCCAAAGAATTGTATGTCTCAGTTTCATGGCGCCATTTACGTAATCTATAATTAGCAACGATTTTAATTATGAATGTGCATGTAATTTTAATACAAAACAACTCATTACTTTTCTAGAATTTCCGATTCCTTATACAATTTAAAAAGTTTTAAAACTCCATCCTTGCCAATACCGCCGATACCATCGGGACAATAATCGCAACCACAAAGGAGTGCCATAACGATAACCTTATGCTGACCAAAGTCTATTCGGTTGCAAATTTCTTTCATATCGTATATATCTATGGCACCTCCGGCAGCAGCCTGAGTTCCTTGAGTCGAAACAGAGAAATTTCGATAAACACGAAGTGCTCCATAGGCAAAGCAATCGGAATCTTGGCTGATGACACCATCTACCAACTTTAGAAAACAATCATTGATTGAACCAATTTAAATTTAAACGAATAAAACTCACACCGTGCTTATTAAGAAACGCACAATAAGCTTCAGCCTCTCCTGGTCCCTGCACACATTGTATCCCCATGGACAGCAACAAATTTTCACACTGTTTAAGCACATGATTGAAACGCGTTCGGCCTTTGTGACCTTTGCCTGCTGCCACTGTTTGTACAGGAGTTAACTTATTTTTGGGACGTACACCTCGGAATTGAAGCTCACTCCGTTTAGATATTACTTGATTCTTAAGGTTGGGAGCGACTCCTTCCAACACAAAAACTGGCGTCACTTGTTCCCAGATAAGATAACAGGTTCGAAAAAAAAGATTTCTGCAAAACAATATATCTCCGTTAAAATTTAATACGTATTTGAGAACAGATGATAACGCAATAATCAAATTACTTTAAGTGATGCCGAGGATGGACAAAATAATCAACAACATTAAGACTTTCACACACCCACCCAGCTAGATCTATGGCTACTTTTTTGCCCCTTAGTTCACATATTGGCTTGCGTTCAGCATGTGGTGTAAGAATAGACCACAATTCCTTCACTCCCATTTATTTGTTAATTTAGTTATACTTTAATTCAAAATCAAAAGTAAACAACTCGAATTTTTACATTCACAATAGATGAAGAAATCATGAATTGCCAGTCACTTGCACAGCCGACATAGTGTTGCATTATTTTGACGTACGCACGTGTCCATTTGAATGCCAGTCTTCTTCTTTATTGTGTTGGACATTTGACGTGTCAGAGAAAATAGTTATTCGTTTTCGATTCGCATGTTTTGTTTTGCAAATAAGTCAACAAAATTAAAACGCACACAGTTGCAAAACAGTTAACGTACTTTGTAACAACGTATCGTCAAAATGGTTTTGGCAGATCTAGGCCGCAAAATAACAACGGCGCTGCACTCTCTGAGTAAAGCGACTGTTATTAATGAGGAGGCGCTGAGTGCCATGCTCAAGGAAATCTGCGCTGCACTACTGGAAGCTGATGTAAACATACGACAGGTGAAGCAGCTCCGCGAGAATGTAAGAGCGGTAATTGACTTTGATGAAATGGCTGGCGGATTAAACAAACGCCGTATGATACAATCCGCCGTTTTTAAGGAACTTATAAAACTAGTTGATCCCGGTGTAAAGCCCTACCAGCCAATTAAAGGAAAGGCCAATGTTATTATGTTTGTCGGCTTGCAGGGATCTGGCAAAACAACCACATGTACGAAGCTAGCCTACCACTACCAAAAGCGCAATTGGAAGTCGTGCCTAGTGTGCGCGGATACTTTTCGTGCTGGTGCCTATGATCAAATAAAGCAAAACGCGACAAAGGCACGCATACCCTTTTACGGCAGTTACACAGAAATTGACCCTGTAGTTATAGCACAAGAAGGTGTTGAGATGTTCAAACGTGAAGGATTTGAAATGATCATTGTGGATACTTCCGGCCGACATAAGCAGGAAGAGTCTCTCTTTGAGGAAATGTTAGCGGTGTCTAATGCCGTTAGTCCCGACAATATTATCTTCGTAATGGATGCTACAATTGGACAGGCTTGCGAGATTCAAGCAAAAGCTTTCAAAGAGAAAGTAGACATTGGATCCGTTATTATAACCAAGTTGGACGGCCATGCCAAGGGTGGCGGCGCCTTGTCAGCTGTGGCTGCAACACAGTCACCTATTATTTTTATTGGCACCGGCGAGCATATCGACGATTTGGAACCATTTAAGACCAAGCCGTTCGTAAGTAAACTGCTGGGTATGGGCGATATTGAAGGACTTATAGACAAGGTGAGTTGTATTATTTTATTGTACTTTGTATTTTTATAATAAACTTATTTATTTAATAGGTTAACGAATTGAAATTGGACGGCAATGAGGAATTACTGGAAAAGATCAAACATGGGCACTTTACCATTCGTGACATGTATGAACAGTTCCAAAATATCATGAAAATGGGACCTTTTTCTCAGATTATGAACATGATACCTGGGTTCTCGCAGGACTTCATGACCAAGGGTGGCGAGCAAGAGTCGATGGCACGCATTAAACGCATGATGACAATGATGGACAGCATGTCGGACAGTGAACTTGATAACAGAGACGGTGCTAAGCTTTTCAGTAAGCAGCCAACACGTTGTGTCCGTGTGGCACAAGGAGCGGGCGTTGTTGAACGTGAGGTAAAAGAGCTTATTGCCCACTACACAAAATTCGCTGCTGTAGTTAAGAAAATGGGGGGTGTAAAAGGACTATTCAAACAAGGTGACATGACGAAAAATGTAAATCCAACCCAAATGGCCAAGTTAAATCAGCAGATGGCTAAAATGATTGATCCCCGTATGCTACAGCAAATGGGTGGAGTCGGTGGTCTCCAGAATATGATGCGACAACTGCAACAAGGGGCGGCTGGTGGCCTAGGTGGACTGGGGAACCTAATGGGCGGCTTTGGAGGAAAATGAGTTAGTGTGTGTAACCGATTTTGTAAGATTTTGTTTTTAGCTAGTTCGGTTCTTAGCATTAATTTGTTAATGGTTTGCAAGCGCGACAAATTAACTCGTTTTTATATCGATTTCCTCTTGTTCAACCAAATTCAATAAACATACTTATAATTCGTGGCAATAGTGGTAAACAGTGTAACGAAATCTATGTAAGAGCATTAATAACTCCACTTTGCGGTCTTTTTGTGCGGTTTATCTAAGATTTATATTGTTTGAGCCGATTTTTGTAAATGAACAATTAAAATCTACATGCATAAAAATCCGTAAGGAAATAAAATAATTTCAATGTTGGGCGGAAAAACTATTTTCAAATGGCGCCCCCTGTATCACAGAGCTGCCAGATTATTTTTATAGTATGTCGCTGCTGGATAGTGAATGGCAAAATCGCGGACTGCAAGTCTTTGAATGAAAACGATCTAATTAAATTAATCTCGTGAGTAAATCCTAATCTAAACAAAGCATATACGTGATAGGCAATATACATACATAAATAAACAAACATATATAAATTTGCAAGTATCACGTCTAAACATGTACAATTAAGTAGAAACATGCACTATTTGGAAGCTGTTGAAAATTTTCTTTCGTATGTACTTATTTATATTGTTTATAGCTACTAAAGCTGTCATTGTACTGCGGTTCCTCGTCACAGACAACTACAACAAGAAACATGAATCGAACAGGTGCACAGAAATAGCGATACTGTAAGCGGCACTCAAAGCAATATAACGGTAAGCCAACCGTCACAAAATCGGTGTTTGGTGTGCCATAAAGGAAGAGACATGCTCTTGAATAAGTACACACATGCGAACGTGCATGTACATAAATATACACACATATTAATGTAAATATAAATACATACCGATTCTGTTTCATAACAGTTTTGAACCTATATCCTTTGTTTATACAAAGTCCAAAACATATATATATATATGTATGTATATGTATATACGGCTACGCATGTATATGTGCATATGTATAAACCCCAACAGAAAATATGTGTAGGTGATTTTGTGTATCCATACATATGTATGTATGTCTATACACACATACAATCAAATAAGAATGACTGTTTGACAGATGTTGGGTAGTGGGAGCAATGCCGGTAGGTCTTAGAAACATCCCTCATGTTTGTGTCGCTGTTGCAGACCTCTCATTATATTAACAAGGAAAACGAGATTCCCGTCATAAAAATGTCTATTAAGCTGTCAAGTTTTAACACTCGTAAAACCATCAAACGAGTGAAACGAACAGGCTCACAGGAAAATTTGTACAGTGAACTGCTGTCACTGTTACTCGAAACATCGAGTCATCTTTGTGGTTTTACATACATATGTAAATACATACATTCTCTGTCACAATCGAATAATGGTTGTGTGTAGATTCAAACCTCCCTGGAACATTTAGGACACTTACGACTACCATAGTTTAAAGACTAGTTCCGCAAATGTAAACAGGGTGTCATGACTCTTGTTAGTCCATCGTAAATTATATAAATATGTTGCTGCATATCGTATTTATTTTTGCATCAGCTTTATCGCTGTTTGATGTCATTTATGAAGTGTGGATAGTTGCATACACCCTTTGAAATTATCGAGTTAGAATGAGTTTGACACAATCTATATCTGTGATCGACCATTAATACTTACAACAAGTAGGAAAGCTGGAGTCGAGTGCTCTGCTAATTTCATATTTATTCTAAGAAGTGTTGACACAAAGCTTTATATAAAAAAAAAAAACATGGTAGCAGAAATTATGTAATTATGTGGATAATACTTTAAATTAAATTCCTTTACGCAGGTAGATACATAGACACCTACGTACATACATAACTACGTGATTGTACGTTAGTACTGTATATGTAAGTCGCCAAATACTTCATTGCCTCTGCTTGGCGTCTTTGATACCAGAAAACGTACAATGAATTCCTTTGCGCCTGCATCTTATAAGCATCTCTACGTAAGCGTGTCTGTTGGAGAGGGTGGCATGATGACAGCGCACAGTGGTTACGCCCATAGGCCAAAAATCGAAAAATTTGGCACAGCCGAAAAGTAGCCATGAAATGTGCAAACATATCAAGATGATTTTTCTGCAAACCTAAAGGTGCTTTCTAAAAACGAAGAATAATTTCAAAGTATGTGCATATCTATGTGTACATACATAGGAACGCTCTCTCCGTACAACGCCGACCACTGTGCAGTGGTTCCATTGTAGATTTTGTGGTTAGTGCCTCAGCGCTTAATTGAATTTTTTGTGGGCACCTCGAAAGAATATTCATGGTCTGAAACCAGGCTTTATAAATTAATTTTTTTTAACAATATAAATCCATAAATCACAAAAACAGTTTATCATTAATTAAATTGTTTTCCTGCAATTTTTGGCTAAAACTTAGGTTGAAATGAAGTGTTTTTGCACGCTTTAAATATCAATTGCTCTTGCTGAAGAAATTTAAACGTTTCTACGTAATTAATCGTAATTAATGTTCAAGGAACTGTTTTTGTTTTCATTAAAATTTAGATCCTATTAATACATATGTATGTACATAGTTTGAGAAATTGGGATGTGCACTAGTTGTTCTGTTATTCTTTGGCCATTAGCCAAGACTTTACGGCGATGTCATCGTTTTTATCAGATTTTTTCTGGCCAAAGCTTGTTGTGCCCACAAGCATCACTGCAGCAACTGCTGATAGTCAGAATTATTTTCAATTGGGTGAATTTTTATGGCTAGCGTGCATTCTGTGGGTGTTGCAGGCCTGTTTTTGGCACGTTTCGTAAAGACTTCCATTTTAATTGAATACGGTTGGAAAATTTTTTTTTCTGTTATTCGACAGTCAGTATATTGGTTCTTATGGACCAATTGGGCGCGTTGACTGAACGATGCGATTGTCGCATACATTTCGAGGGTAATTAAGGTCAGAAAAAGTCAAATGACAACTTTATGTTTTCTATGCAGCAATCAGCGTTATTTAGGGCAGCCAAGTGCTGGCAATTCCAATAGACCCTAACGGTCACAGTCTCAATCATTGCAACTTTTACTGAGTGAGGACGAATTTGAGTTTGTGTTTAGCCAGTTATAAAAAATTTTATTAGTAAATATTCGTATTATTATTATTTTTTCAATATCAATGTATTTACAATATGGTCATGGATTCTGTGAGTGGAGTGCAGGAAAATAACTGTTTCTTACAGACGTAATTGAATACTTAAATATTTCTGAGCAAATAGCACAGTATCTTTCTGGTAACTTTACCATATACCGTTTTTACCATATTGAATCGAATAGACGTGTGGATTGAAGGTAGCGATGGACATTTTGCTGTTCGACACTTCCCGACTAATTTAAAAAATATTTTGACGTCACGGAATGTAAAAAGGAAGAGCCAACGGCATCAGCTGTTCCGAATGCAGTTCCACCCAATACAGAGAAGTTAGATTTGCGTCTCTTTTCCCCCGCTTGTTTATTAGGAGCGTGTCTACCATTTATGCTGATTTGCTTTCTCGTAATCTATAACTCTGAAAACTTCTGGCAATTTCTGCAGCGCAGGCGTTTGCAGACTGATTTGGAACCCTCGCCTTACTTATTCGACGCAGACGCTCTCAATTCAAGTTCCACAAATTCTGCATTGCATCTGTAAAATGTGAGAGGACAATACTTAAATTTATATAGAAGGAAAGAGAGTAAGTGTGTGTCACTTTTCGGCTTCTGTG
Organism: Zaprionus vittiger; assembly: GCA_018904025.1. Lineage (NCBI taxonomy): Eukaryota > Metazoa > Arthropoda > Insecta > Diptera > Drosophilidae > Zaprionus > Zaprionus vittiger. The sequence goes on along the minus strand of JAEIFQ010001142.1, from coordinate 54,348 downwards.
TCCTGAAAAAGTGCTCATTCTTAACAAGCAAAATTTTTTAAGCGTCTTTTCACAGACTGACGGTTATGACTGTTGCGCTTGTTATAGAAGAGTTTTTTGTAACTACCAGCAATTTTAAGCAGATGCTCAATCTGTTGTCTGAAAAATCGCTGAAGTTCAAAATAAACTCTATAATAATATATTTTCTGTAGTCAACTGATTAAATTAATTTCTGATATCTTTGCGTGATATACCATATGAATATTCGTTTATAATGCCTACTCTTTCTTACGAACTATCTTTTTTTCAATATATATATACATATCATTTTTGTTGTAAATATGTTTTCAATATTTTATAATTAGTACATGTTGTTTTAATACAATCATATTCATCCTTGTGGTCTAAATCATATTTGCAAACACTTATATAAATACAGCAGGGTGCTTTGAACTGGTCGTTTGTGTTTACATATGTACATATTATACCCGACCCACATGCATGCATACGTATGTCTGCACATATGTGTTTATGTATAGTGTGTACATCTAACACACAAACATGTTCAAAATTTGACCGCAAACATTAGCAATTCTAATTTTTCGTGCAACTTTTTTTCGGTACAAGGTAAGAAGGTTCAGTGATACATACCCAGACATAGATGAAAGTATATTTATATTGTTTAAACTTAAGACATGTGGACTCAACCGAGTGCTGCATCACATTTGTCATATGTCTGAAGCCTAACATACTGTGCTTGGTTTAAGAATATGGAAAACTAACAGGTACTTCAGGTCTCATTTTTTGTTTACTGCGTCTATACTTTATCCACTATTTGGTTAAAATATTGCAATAGTTTTCTTTTTTTCTGTATGTGTATATATATACTATATAAAAACATTTTTAGCTGACTCAAGGTCAATATCGGTTCGATTTCTGCATCATAGCTTATCTAGCCGATATTTTTGCCAAACACAACAAGAACACTTGTCAAAAGACAAGGAGCGGGCTTGAATGTACAATTGTTTCACGAAGTAGCCAACATCGATCATCAGCATTCATCGCTAACTAACCTGGTACTATATAAGAATATATGTTATATATAATATATGTATATATGTAATAAGAATATCTTCATATTCTATTCATACGTAACGACATATAAGTATGTACATACATAATTTGAATCCTTGACAGTTGTTGCCCTATGTTATAAATAAATAGCCATAATTTTCTTCTTGCCCATGTTATTTAGTCACAGATGTATAATATTATACAATTAATTTTAAATTGTACAGCGTCTCTTCACATAAAAACCTACGGATATTGAATGTGCTCTTTACACACGAAATAGAAGAGGTAAGATTGAGAGATGACGAATAGTAAAAGGGTCTTATAAATGCCAACTGCAAAGAACTTCATTCGGTGCCCAACAGTTGGTTAACAGTGAAAAGCAGCAAATATTTCCAACCCTCCTTCTCTCACACTTCCACTTTTAGTGTACTTCCTCATTTCTCTGCTGCGTCCGCTTCTAAATTTGACTCTTTTAAGCTGTAATCTCGTCTCAAATACCTTTGCCCTTGGAGTAGCTTTGGCATATTCATGTAATTTGCTGTAACTGCATCATTTAACATTTGAAAGACTACTGCAACAACCGCATTTCTTCGGTTCTTGAACATCTGCATTTGATTCCTCCATTATTTGGAATTTAAGTTTCGATTTGCCAAACGACAGCTTCAATCGCTGAATTACCCCTGAGCCCAGTTGACCTGTCGATGTGCTGTTCGTTGCTAGTAGCAAATAATGGCTACAGACAGTAGTTAATGTTCCGAAAAACTACCTTAAAAGAAGGAAAAGCGAGAACGAAAGCTACCCGAAAACATGCAGAAGGTTCTATACCCTTGTAGATTCTTATATCCTCCGATCGTTCCAATACTAGTTATATATTATGTTGCAGAATTGATTGGTATTATGTATATTTAATTGTATGTCTCACATTGAGTTTTTTCTAAAATCAGAACTAGTCTTAATATTGTACAAATCCTTCATTTCGGCCGATTGTTCCTATAGAAGGTATATGATGCAGTTGTCCGATTTTGATACTTTATATGCATATTATATATATAGAATAAGACCGATGTAGTAAATTTGGATTCAATATAGTGACAAATAATAAAAATACCCTCTGCAAGGGTATAACAACTTACCTTCTTAGTTCTTAAATAGACAAGTTGAATAGAATATGTACACAAAATGTAGTCTCTGCGGTTTTGAATGTTTCTAGATTTTAAAAACTCTCAACACCAAAATACGCATTCCAATCCGTGATGAAAAACGGATGATTGTTGTCAAATTTGAGAATGAAAGAAATACGGATATGGTTTTCAGAGCAGAAAGACAAATTTTTATAATGAAATTACATACATATACATGTATCTTTTAATGTGCTTTTCAATAAATTAATGAAGAGTAGTGCAGAAAGCCTAAAACAACCCTACTTCTGCATAGCCAACACCCTTTTGATGTATGTATATGTGCGAATGCAGTCTAGTATAACCAGGCCCTAAGGGAATAAGTTTGAATAGTAGAGGGAACGAAAATTGCTCGGTCGCACCAAGCAAACCCCAGCCAAATAGCAAGCAAACTATAAAATAAAAATAGAATAACACAGATAACATACCACACCACTAGAGCTGAGCAAGGCACATAAAGTTGCTACAAGACGCTCGCAGGACCAAGCAACGAACACTGGCAAATCAACTTTGCAACTTGAGACTGTTGCAGTCCATTAAAATTACGCCACCGGCAAGTGGCTCTCGCTCTTTCCTTAGACGTGCTTAGGCGTGTATATATGTGTAGGCGTGTCAAGCACATGAACAGGACCAGCGCGTTGAATTAAAGGAAAGCAACAAGGCGGGTACAATTTCTTTTAGTAAGTACTGTGGCTGTGTTTTTGTCTTCTTAAATTGCTGCCGGCTTTTCTTCTTTCAGTGCTTCGTTTCCGTTCACCACTGGTAGTTAGCAAATATCCCTTTCTCCTCTTAGTTTTACTCTTTGCTGCCTTTTCAGATCCACTCGGGCGGCTTCTGATTTTCATTTTGTTTTGCCTGTGAGTTTTCGTTCTTTTATTTTTGGAGGTCGGCCGCATCAGCTCGTAAATTTAAAGACTGCAGCTACTTGAAAACATTTCTGCATAATGTTACAATGTATACTAGCACTCATAGTTTATGGCATAGACACCACAGTTTTCGTCAGAACAACCCTAGGTGTACCATCAATTTCATATATTTTAATAATAGTTGCAACTACTATTTTGTAGTTGAACTTTCGCATACTTAAGCAACCACACTGATTGAGCAATTTCTGAGGTTGACGGACTCGGCTTGAGGCAATTTGCTCATCTGGGAATTCTTGTGGCGCCATCATCGGTTTTATTGTTATTGAAAGCCATCAGTGATGCTGATGGGGTTGTAGTTAGGGCTGCCGTTGGCCGTGATTTGTTATGACCTCAACTTTCTTTGCGGTCTGTTTTGGGTATCCGCAACTACCCACTTGCGTAAAATTACCAAAAGTTGTTGATGCATTGTTTGGTTTTTGACAAGTTTTTAAGCAAATTTCGATGTTTCAAGTGTTATTATATGCATTTAATAGAAACTTACTCAACAACCACTAATTAAGGTATTCACTAAATTAAATTTAGTTTTACATTTTTCTTAACATTGTGTTGCAAATCTACAGTTGAAGTTAATCATGTAAGTATCTAGATTATTTCAGCAATGTATCAATTGTCTATAAGAATTTTTGGTGGCACTCATCCCAAAACACCTGATTCTGGTTGGGCTTAGCCTGCAAATGAATTTAACTGTCCACAAACTCAAACGGCACATACGCATGAGCAAATTTTTGCCCAAATCTGACATACACACAAACTCGATGCTAATGTATGTATGTGAGCTTCTAATTGACCTTTTACTGACCTTGGGTGAAGAAATTGTAATTTCGCGAAAAACTATAAAGAATTATATTTTACCTGTCAAAATATTATAAAACACATACACTGCCGCTCAACTGAATAGGTTTGACTATTTGTTTAGGTTTGAAACGTTGTATCTTAGTTATATGCAATCCGATTTAAGTGAAATAAATTTTTATGTATGAATAGATCAGTTATTTGTTAAATAGCAAAGTTTCTGATCTCTTAGTTTTGTTTTTATATCATTTTTATTTTTCAAAAACATATCAAAAAATCTTCATTTTTTTTGGCTCAACTGAATAGGTTTGACCACTAAAACTAATTGATAAAGTATACATTTATTAATATAAAGCAAAATTTCAAGGCACTGGATGATTTAAATAATAAAGGGCACTGTTTTAGCAATATTTAGTATTTGGTATGGCCACCGTTGCTTTAAATTATTTCAAACATACGGTTTGGTAAGGAATCATAATATTTTTTAATTTCATTTAGTGAAATTGTTGACCAGGCTTTTTTAATTGCTTCAACTAGGGTCCCAGTGTCACTAAATTGTCTTCCTCCTTCGTAAACTCTCATGGACAAAAGTCCCCAAATGTTTTCAATAATGTTAATGTCAGGGGAGTAAGGCGGCCACTCGAGCAATTTTACGTTTTGGTCTTTAATCCACTGTTTTATAATCCGAGCCGTATGGATGGGAGCGTTGTCATGTTGGTACGTCCATTGAATATGACCATAAATCTCAGAAAACTGAGGAAAAGCCTTTTGAAGCACAGTCTTATACACGTTTGCGTTCGTTTTCGAGGTGACAAACTGGAGCTCGCATGTTCCATAGAAAGATATGGCTCCCCACACCATTACACCACCTGCACAAGTGTGATGACGGCTTAAAAAACATTCTTCCTTTCTTATATCATGGAAATAGTAATTATAGCCATCCGGTCCATCGAGGTTGAACTTCTTTTCATCGGAGAAAACCACCGTCTTCCACTCCTTGTTCCAGGTCATGTGCTCTCGGGCAAATCGAAGTCGTGCTTCCTTACGAGCATCATTGAGAGGTGTTTTTTTTTTAATTTTTAATCTCTTCAAGTATTTGGCACTTTGAATAATTCGTTTTACCGTAGCCACACTAGCATTTACACCACATTTTTCCTTAATTTTTCCAGCAGAATGGTGAGAATTTGAGGCAGTTCGTAGAATAAGTCGCCTCTCTGATGGTGTTGTTGGATATTTTTTGCCTCCTTTAATTTTTTTTCCATAGGTGGCTTCATTACGGAGAAAATTACTCACAACGTTTTGACTTCGACCGATTTTCTTGGCTATTACACAGTGTTTTAAGCCAGATTCAATATAGCCTTTAATTTGACCTTTTTCAAAATCGGTTAAAGGTTTTCCGCGGCCCATTTTAGAAAAAAATGATAAAAGATGTTTTTAATTTTAGAATACAAAAGAATTCAACCCTTTTCAATCACGCGGTCAAACAAAAAGTGAAGTCAAAAGTGTAAAACCTATTCAGATGAGCCAAAAATATTGCACACATTGAGCGAATTTCACGATGAAAGCGAAATTCCGAATTACCGTTGCATTTGTCCCGTTATTTTTTTCTTGCACAAAATAAGTAAGCAATTGAAGATTCAAAACAAAAAAAAATGATAGAAAAAAACGCAATTGGACCAAAGAAAGAGAATAAAATGTGAGAAAGATTTTTCAAACCTATTCAGTTGAGCGGCACTGTACCTGTATATGCTATTGTTTAATTTCCACTTATGTTTGGAACACTTTGGCGTCGTTCCCTGGCCTATGTGATCTTCGTTTTTAGACTAAAAGTCTTCCGTGAATTATTTAGTTTTTCCTGGTGTGTTATGAAATAAATGTTTGCGATGATTTTATACCAATGCAATCTGAGATTATCTATGTTAGGTATATGTTATAGATCTTCCAAGTTGTTTTAAATTTTCCCAGAAGTTTGCAATACCATCAATACACTGTAGGAGACATCTCCGACACTATAATGTGTTTACATTATTAATCGGCATTTACAGTTATGTCCGTTGTCGATCTGTAGCAACGTCAACTAGTCTCTCAGCTTTTAACCTATCTTAATGAGACTTGACACACATTCATTTATAACTGCAATTTGTAATTAACTAAAAATTGTAATCACGAAACAAAATCATATTGAAAACTATTTATAATTCTTTAGGATGAGAAAAACATTACGGAATACCTTACAGTTGGCTTGTAATATGATGTATGTGTGTATAAAATATATGTAGGTACATACATTTGTTTGACCATGGTAAAAACTGCATACATACACAAACATATAGATATTTCTTGCTTGCCCGCCCATATCCTGTTTGTTTTTCGTAGTGCATTGTAACATAGTTTCTGTGTCTTCTGTGGTGCTTGTAAGCCAAAAGCGGAATGTAGCGCAAGGCGATTCTCAAATAACGCTTTTGTGTTTGTTGCAGTTTTTATAACCGCTTCAATAGTGTAAAAAGGTATTTTAAATATGTGCCAATCGAAAATAAATCTAAGAGGCAAAGAAACCATCTTTAACCCCCTAAACTATCTATCGAACAATAAACACGAAAACTAAGTTATAGTCAACATTTGTTGACAATAGATGCAAGAGACTTTACCTTTCACAATTTTTCATGTGTTGATAACGAGCGAAGGGTATTTCACTGATAGAATGCAGCTTTCGTTACTTGCTTTGTAAACTTTTATTTTAAAAGCATAAGAAAGTAAAGACACAAGGTTATCATATAATATATATATGTGTATATATAATTTCTTAGACGGACACGGCTGTTGACGCTGATCAAGAATATTTATATTCTTAAGCTATGCCACGCCACCTCCTATCTTGTACATAAACAATGACCATTTTGATGGAATATCTTATCCGTAGCGGGTATAAAGCAGTCGATCACTTTCGACGGATTCTTACTTATTTGCTTGATTGCGGATTCAATTGTACTTATACAACTATAACAGCTTTTACACATAATTCATAGGTAGTGTCAGCTTCAAATTTGCTAACAGATTAGGTATGATAATATATTCAAATAAACATTGCTAAAAATAATACAACATAGGCACCAGCATTAAAGGTTTAAATCAGAAAAATACAAACAGAGACAAAATAGAAAAGGGACCGAAGAGAAAAAAGCTTTTAAGTTGCCAAATACGCAGTCAATTTTATTGCCAAGGCAGTTAGCTTTTTACATATGTATGTCCATGGTATGTATATGTATGTATGTACATATGTACATAAGTTTAGATGTCTATCTTTAGTCATCCATGGACATAGTTTAAAAAAACAAACTTGCTGCAAGCCCAACAGAAATAAAACTTAAATACATCCAAACGGAAATGCAAATAAATCTTAGTCACTGAAAGGCAATAAGCTTTGGCCAGTGGGAAAATCACTAAAAAATGGCAGAATTGTGATAGTGTACTCATGTACATATACGCAATGTATGTTTATATGTTAATACATAGCATGCATGTATATATTTATAACTTATTTACAAATTACATATGTAAATACGAATGCATAATAAAAATAATAAAATTTTTCCTTTTGAGAGAGTAGTGAACTAATACTTAACTATCTTAGCTATCTAAACTTCCATATGAGGCAATTTTTGGAAATGATAGTCTTAATCTTTGTATAGTGCGAAAATTGAGAGGCTATTGCTGTAGTTTTGTTTTTGCCTTTTTGATTTACTTTACTTTCTACAACTTAAATTATTATTGCATTTAAGAAGTATTAAGAGTAGTTCACTGCATTTATATTTCACTGCCTGGTTTATGACTTTGCCTGTAAAATATTTTCTTGCATGTTACTTTGTTGTGAGCGTTGTCACCCTTTAAAATAGGACCCACGAATGTGCGCCTTGCCACTGATGATGATGACGTTGATGTATTTGACTCTTGTTTGTAGTATGAGATCAAAATGCAATTTTAAAACATAAGCTTATGCTTTGGCTTGTTATTACATTCACATATATTTATCCTAAGTTAGTATACCCAATTTAAGTTATAGATAAAATTTTCAAATTTCAAAGCCATCCAACTTTTCTTTACTGCATCTGTTTTTCTTTATGGCTCTAGTAACTTGAAGAAAACTATTTATTTCATCCATTCACAAAGCATAACTAATTTCTGTTGCTGACAACCATTTTACTATAAATCGATTTGTTTGCTTTCCATGCAATAATATGGGGGAAATGAATCCGCTTCATATGCTGCAACCACATCACAATAAGAGTTTCAAATACGATTCGTCTATTATCTCATGAGATTTGCGTCTTCACACAGACATACAAAATGTTTTAGGGTCGAATATGTCTCCTTAGATATTATGTAATAATAGAAATGTATGTACTGTGGAACTTAATTGTTTGTTTAATCAAAACTCAAAGCTTAAAAGAGTATTAGAATAAACATGTACATATATGTATACATTCGGCGCAACAATATACATACAATATGTTGCAACAGCAATTTGTTAACGTAGCTCGGTTTGTGCACTTAGTTGGTCAAGTTTTCAAAATTGGGTTTTGACTTGGTTAACAGTTGGCGTCAGAATCACACTGTATTTCTATGCTTTTGCTTATATACCCTCTATATTAAGTTTGCCCGGAAGCTTAACTCACAAGAAGATACATATCCGACGCCGTAAAATAAATATTTTCTAAATCAGTGCAAGTCAAACTAGCTATGTGCATCAGGCATTACTATTACTTAGTTTAATTTGTAAAGACTGACGTCAAAAGCTACTAGGATATAAAACTTTACTTTACTTTTATTTGATTGTGCACGCTACTGTAAACTTATGTATCTATGTATGTACATGCATCCCTGTGGGAACTTTTAACTTATTGGATAAAGAAAGTTTAAATTAATAAATACAATAAATATTTTTATAGCAAAAATTTTTCGACTTTGCTGAGAGTTGAAGTTGCTTTTTTAACAAATTTTATATACCAGACCCGCGTTGCATTCACTGAATTTCTATCCGTAATAAATTATGTGGCTGATTTTGCAATATTTCAGTAACAACTTGAAAAAACTAAACTTTGTCCCCAACAGTTGCCAGCAATTTTCAACCAAATTTTTCTACATTTCTTGCTAACATGTTTCACAAGAAAGATATATTTATTGTCTTTATTGTGTTCGGTCATGCAACTTTCAATGCAATAGGTAATGCATTTTTTAATAAACAAATAGTTTGAAATATTTAGAAATGACAATTAAAAGGATTACATATGTATGATATAACAAAACTCTAGGTGCAATCGCGTATACTTACATAAATTTAAAAACTTTTGTTTTAGTTTTTGATATTTATGAAATATTAAAAAAGCTCGACGCAAAAACTCTTGGAGCTTGTGAAAATTTGCGATATTCTCTGTAGCGCCTGCCAATAATAATGTAGAAAGATTGCTGACGCCGACGGCAATATCTTGAATTATTAAGCTCTAGTGTGAGTGGGACAGAGTGAGATAAAAAGACAAATGAGAGGGCAAGTCAGAGAACAATTTTGTTTTGGGTTCGGCTCTTTTTGTTGGCTGTGAAGAATACATTTTTGTATGTATGTATGTGTCTTGAGTGGTTTCTTTAAGGGTTAGGGTTTCGGCGGGTATTTCCTCGTACAAACGCCTTCGTTCAGTTCATTGTTACAATTTTATTTCAAGTATATTGAGTTTCAGTCATCGTCCTCGTTTACGTCGTCAGAACATTTATTGTGTGAGTTACATTCTATAATAGACTTTTAGCGAAAAGGTCACGTACGTTAAAAGAGGATGGAGCCTGTAGTTCTTGTGTGATTTCATCGTCTACTCCCTTCCAGTTGAAAAAAGTTCCTAGCAACAGAGTTCTATATTACTAAGAACATGAAATCGCATTTGAACCTATAGTTAATCGAACATGCTTTTTTCCTTGAAAAGAAGTCTTGTGGATTTGAACTAAAAATGTGGTCAGCATTGCTTTCTAACAAGAACAACATATAATACTGCCAATATTTTTGTACATAATCGGCGCTAATCCATTTCGTAAACAGTGCCTGTAAATTGCATTCGCAACATGTACAAGGATGAATTTTGTCTGCGTGACTAAGTGATACCATTGTTTGAACTTCTTTTGTTTAACTAAGGGATTTAATGTTTTTGTTTTGGTTTTTATTCATTACTCGACGACATTTTGCCATTCATTGTCCCTGATTTATATTTTTCATATAAATATATATGTATAATTAAGTACATACATATAAATGCATATAAATAAAATATAAATGTATACGTGTATGTACGAGTGTATGTTCCATGGGTTTAAGCTGTACTATATTGAAATAAAAGTTGAATTTTTTGCCTTGCATTGTTTGCATATTTTTATTATTAGCCGTGCATTGTCTGAAAAGTCTGCGACCAATTAAAGATCCCAGCAATTTCAACTTCAAAGTTGAAAGCTTCACCTCAAGTTAAAGATTTCGTTTATAGAGTATTCAGAGTATAGATCGTTAAAACAGACAGATAGATAGGACAGACAAACAGAAAAATATGACTTATTTATGAAAAAATATCTAAATCATACTAAAAATGTATTTATACCCTTCGACCATTGAAAATGGTCAAAAAAGGGTATACTAACTTTGTGCAAATGTATGTAACAGGCAGAAGGAGGCGTGGCAGACCCCATAAAGTATATATATTCTTGCTCAGGATCACTAGCCGAATCGATTGAGCCATGTCTGTCTGTCTGTCCGGATGTCCGGATGTCCGGATGACCAGATGAACACACAGACCTCAGCTACTATAAGAGCTAGAGTTACCAAATTTGGCATGAACATTTCTGTGTAGCCGGCGCAGATCAAGTTTATTTCAAATGTTGGATGCCACGCCCACCGCCCCCGCAAATTAATAATTTAATTTTTGAACTTAATTTATAAGCGCTGTATAAAAGATACAACTTTCTGACTTTAACATATAATAAACTGAATGAAATATCTACGTATTCTCAAAATTGTAATCCGATCGGTCAATAAACACGGAAGTAATTTAAGAAAGTATGAGCATAAAACCAAGTGCTTGTGTCAGCTAACAAGGGAATAATTTTCAAGCATGTGCCTATGTGTATGTGTATGAATTTAACAAATTAACTACACTAGATCATGGGTCGAAGGGTATCCCACTGTCGCGTGCCGCGCGACTGTTGCTTTTCTTACTGGTTTTGATATAATTTTAAAGCAACTGTTCTTGAAGTCTACCTATGACCACATGATTTGTATACAAATCTTATCACAGTTTTCAATTCGATTTTAAATCATAAAAAGCAAATTGTCCAAGAACAACAATTCAGAAATATCGGTTTTTTCCACTATATTCAAATTAGTACAATTTCCAACATATAAAGAACCCTGTATATGTATAAAGCATGAAAATTACATAAAATTACGAATTTATGAAAACTAAGCCAAATCAAAACCCAATCATTCTCTTTCAGTCATCTTTTTCTCCTTTTTTTTATGATACAGTTTGGTATGTTAGTTTAGATTCAGTTGCCATACTGGCATGTCTGTTTATGTTGCGAGGCACACCCATGGTCCAGCAAATCAATAGTCAAATTATTTATCTGGATTTCTATGTAAGTGTTTTAAAGAAACAACTTTTGTAACGATATGACATAGTTTCAAATTTATTTTTTGACAAAATAAAGGTGCCTGTTGTCAAAAATTACTCTTAAGGCCCACTGGTGCATTACCGAAAAAGGACAAATGTAAACACCTCTAATTTTACTTGTGTTGTGTCAAAAAAGGCGTTTATTTTGATGTGCTTATCTTGGCAATCACAGCCCGACAGGATGCTAGGATGCCTTACATACTGGCAAAGGGCGTGGTCAATGTGCCTTTGTTGGCACAGCTGTTGGCGCCCTTTTAAGCTCGTTAGTGATGGTCTTTGATGTAGAGGAGGAGAGCACTCGACATTGCGGTCGGACTTGCAACACACTTCAGGTCTCTGCGTTTACTGCACGTACCATTGTCCAGTTACAAGTCGTTCTGCGGGTTCCTGGACCAAAAAGATAATTAAATATTGCCAACGCCTAAAAGCAAAGTCAGAAAATTTTTTTTTCAGAAAAGTAGATGGGAAGACTGAAAACAATCAGTATCCCGAAATAGAGAGGAAGCATTAGTCCATGCAAATAATTACGTCAAAATGGGAAAGTTGTACTTTATATACGTAACTTACAAGTCGACTTTAAAAAACTAAATTATTGATGGGCTTGGCGCCCAACATTTGAAATAAACATGATCACCGTATAGAACACAAAAATCTTCTTGCCAAATTTGGTATTTCTAGCTTTTATACAATAATAGCTAAGATCTGTGTGTTCATGCAGACAAACATGGCTCAATCAACTCGGCTAGTGATCCTTAGAAAGAATATATGTATATACTTTGTGGGGTTTCCTACGCCTCCTTCTGCCTGTTACATACATTTGCACAAAGTTAGTACCCTTTTTTGATAATTTTCAATGGTGAAAAGGCAAAAAAGTTGGTATTGGGATTTTTATTTTGGTATATATTCATAGCATTTACATTGTGACTCTGTACTGCTAGCTTCCTTCGACAACGCTCGGAAAATTGCTTGGTGTCACGTACCATGATGGAAGCGAGAGCCAACTACATAAGTAAATGAAGCTTAACTTGATGAAAATACCAACGCATCGCCATTTTAAACGGAGAGGCCCATATTTGCATGCATATGTACATGTTGTCCATATGTACGTGTTTTTACTACTATTACAATTATTTACAAGCGTTTGGGTGAAAGTATTTGTGTTGCGTCTTAAAGACATTGAAGATTAACATTTTTGATTTCTGACTTTTGCCCTTGTTTTGTTGTACTCCATTTTTTGGTGTTTGAAATTTGCATATTAAGATAGTGTCACTATATTTACATAATTTGGAAAAATTTAAATTCATTGCATGTCTCTTATTATTGCGTCCTGTTTTTGTTTTTTTTTTATTTTGACCTTGGAGAGGGAATTTTAATATTGGCCAGATATGTAAGGGCACAAAAAAGACATTCTTGACCCAATAGAAATGAGTATTTTTTATCAGCGTCTGCTTTTTGTTCGAGAATCTGTTTATTTTATTGTGTACTGTTTAAAAAATTTATAAGAACCGGATATTTACAGTATTCATAGTAAGAATTATTCAAAAATTGGGATTTACTTACAGTTGCCATAGCATGTATTTGTGAAAAATTTAAGCAAACAAAAATTTAAAATAAAATAGATGTGTACCGTCAATCAGGATAGTTGTTTCCAAAGCAATTATATATTTGAATAGTTTTACATACAATTAGAAAACAATCAGCGAATTCTTTTAACAATGTAGCCGGCAAGAGTATACAGTCTTTTTCGTGTTGAAGGTAACCATTCCTGATTGTTTTCCATGCTATCAGCATCTTCACGTGTACATTTAACATATTCGAGATACTGAAAACTCTTTACGCCTTAAACATATTATCCACTTGCTAAGCAGCTAAGAAGAAATGTGAAACTTTAAAGTCTGGAAAAAGCTTGCTTCTTTGTTGTCTACATATTAATACACATATGGCTGTACACACGCAAGTACAAAATGGGTAATATTGATATAATAAAATTCGTAAATATAGTATATAATTATGTATGAGTGTGCACGCTTGTGCGCCTGATTGGCGCATCATACTAGCTTGTATTTCGCACTATAAAGAAATATACTATATGTACAAAATGTATGTATAATTGTTGAAATTTATTTTCGCCAACTGTCTGTTCAAATACAACCAACAACAACAAGTGCAAAAGAGAGCTAAACAATATTCATGCTTTTGCCGGGTACCGGCTCTACATTTATGTAAGTATGTGTACATATTTATGTGTATAAGCGTTTAATAGCAGAGAGTCTGAAATTGCGAATAGATAGTGAGAACGGGCTCGCCGTAAATACAATTTTGTTTTGCCGTCCACGCGCCGCTCACATTTGCGATACGCTCTCTCTTGCTTTTTTGCTCTCATCCACCACCTTTTCACAAACATTTCGTTTCATTGTCGCTGTCGGTTTCTGTGTGCTGCGTCTTTTCATTCGCTCGCTGCACAAAGTGTTTTGTTGTTGTAAGTTTTACATGAATAGAATTCATTACGCACATGCACTGAAATAATAAAAAATGTTTGACTGCCTACGCACCTACTACAACCACAACTGATAGCATTTACAAAAAAACAACACGTGTCAAGTGCAAAGTTCGCGCTGGTGGTTACTTCTCAGAGGCTGTATTTGCATGTATGTGTGCAACTGCGCTCGCATAGTAGGTGTGTGTGAGCAAATCTTCATTTCGTAACCGTAATCAACTTGAAAGGCGAATAACGTGCAACAAACAGCGAACAGCTGATATTTAATTGTAAGCGTCCTAACATCTCACCCACAACTACGCTAGTCTGTGCTTTTTTACCGCGATGCACGTCACTGTCGTAACAATATTGTTGCGAATGCCACGAAAACTAATTTACAGCTTTCAGCTAATTGAAAGCAAGCCCAATACTACAGCTCTTTTATGGCATGTCATTGCACTCGATTGAAATAGTTTGTTTTATTTCGTTTTGTAGATGTTTTTTTTTAAAAATGACATATGTATGTACATATGACCATATGTTTTTATACGCATTTATGTACATACCAGTTTGATTGTAGATATATATATTCGCACATGCATGTGTAGAGATGTACTTTTTACATATGTACATATGTATGTATGTGAAGAGCAACAGCTCAAAATGAATAGCATCTATTTACATATGTAGAAAATATTAAACAGTAAATACGTTTGTGTGTATATTCATTTGAATTTATGTACATAATTTCGCTTTATGAATTAGCGCTAGAAAGGAGAATATGTTCAAAGTTATTGTTTTTTAAAAATTAAATATAATATTATATCAACGTATTTAATGAGTAAAATTCTCAGACCTTCTATAAAGTTGAATCCATGGTTTTTCTTTTGGTCACTTGTTGTATGTGTTATGCTTTTTACGGATATCTGCGCGTGCTCTTACTCTCTCTCAGTTTGCTCTCTCGCTCAGTAATCTGAGGCAATCAAGAAATAACATACAGTGTTACTCTCTTACTTTAGTTTTTTCGGCACTGAGGACTGCATTCTGTTCTGCTTTATTACAAAGCAAAAAGATTTCAGACATTATGAAAAAATTAAAAAAAAAACAATTCAAGCATATATTCTCGTACAATAATTATAGTATGTAAATGTATATAACATACATTGTAGTAAACAAATGTATCTGCTTAGCCATTTTTACATACTTGCAAGGGGTGTATTAATTTTGGCCAAAAGTTCGCAATGCACAGCATCAAAAGTAGTGGCGCACTAGCTATGTACGACTGTTTGTCCGTCTTGGTGTGCCCGTCCATCCCTCTACTGCAAATAAGTCTCTCAGTTTAAGACCAATCTTGAGAAAAATGCAGCCGTAAATAAGTGGGCACGAGCATGAGTAATTAAGTAACCTAATTTGTTTTGTTTAGTGTATATAATATATTCTCAAGATTTCAACAAAATCGGACAACTTTATGTATAATAAATCATGTATCTGTCTTAGGAACTATCCGCTTAAATTAATGTTTTTGTGTAAAATACGGTAACAATACAAATTAGCACAGAAATGCTTTAGACGTAGATTGCAAGGGTATGAAATCTTCGGCATGTCGACGGTTACCTTTTCTTCCTTGATTTTCTTTTGTCTTGAGCTTATTTACATGTGTGTGTAGTACTTCTGTATGGTCTTAACATACATATGTACTTATTTATGTAAATAAATACAACTTAGCTGTGTGCTATTTTTAAGTCACTTTCATGCAGCCACTCTTGTCAGTGACAAATTTGCGTGAAAACAGCGCTACTGATCTAGCCAGCTTTTTTTATTTCTCAATTGTCTCGACAAATAATTTAATAGAAATCAATAAGGCTTAACCAATTTTTATGTTCAGAGGATAAAACAAACTTAATTGTTAACATACCTAACATATAGAACATATGTACTTATATTATCCGTTCGGATTTTGGGGCTTTACAAAATCTGTAATTTGCTGGCAATTTTCATGAATTTTGTAGTGATTACTTTTCTGCTTCGATTATTGACAAACTTTTTAAAACAAGGTGCTGCTACTGTTTTCAACTATTTATTGTGCGTGGCTTTTTATGTGAAATGAAATTGTTGGATATATGTACTTATGTTTGAAAGTTAATGCATTTTTGTCTTATTTTCAGTCTATTGCATTCAATCGAAGTTTAAAGAACCAGCAATTTTGTAATGCATCCACGTTATAGTCCAATAGCATCTCCACATCAACAGCAACCACAACAACAAATGGGCGAAACCCATCACCAGACAGTCCGTCAGGGTATCGGGCATTGCAGCGCTGGTATCCGCCTTCCACAACAATATCGGCCACAAATTCAGCGACCCCAAAACTATATTAATGTAAGTATGTTACTGATACGAATAAGTCTACATTTTAGTTTATTTAGGATATATTTTTATTGAAAACAAAGCGTAAGTATTTTTGAATATGTAGTACTAGCTTATTTGTACAATGTACCGTTTCACTTATATTTCCTATGTTCTTATTCGTATCTCAAAATTATAATTATCTATAGTTATATTAATACAATATTTAGGTAATAAATTAGGTTAATTCAGCAATGCTAAACGGTAATCAATTTAGCTTGGATCTATATACATATGTATACATGTATATATACATATTGAAATTATATAAGGACATATATGTAGGTACATATGTAAATATAGAGAAAAGTATACATATATGTGTATGTGTAGATGTACCAGTCTTTACTGTTTATAAAGTTTATTGTAGGCGGTATCATGATTTAATGTTATTAACTTAATTGATGTCGATATTGATTGGGATACAATTCAATCGGATACATCCATAGAATTAGAGCATCAATGGATAATATTCTGCACGGCTTAAAAATATTTTTGTTGGACATCGACCGCAAGCTTAACTCAACACGTCGCTAGGGACGATTTGCAGGGCTTACAAACTACCAACCATGGTTCCTACAACGCCTTTTGTTTAACGCATGCGCCATCTTGTGGATTCTGTAAAGTCCTTCAGTTAGCCGGTTGGCACGAATGTGTTATCGTGAAAAACCGAGCACAAGGCCCGACTGAACCCAAGTTGAATATGCAACCTTACTCAATGAGAAATTCAGAATCCATTCGACGACTGTCAAGTTAAGTTAAACGCCTTTTCCTCATTTTGCTAACGGAAGCAACCATCAACCAAATAAACCTAAGTTAAATACAGGCTAAGTTTACCAATTGAACCCAATCTAATCAGAGTTAAAATTCTCAAAAGGAGATAAATAACGTCAAACAAAACCTAAGCAGAAATTTGTGAACCCCTAACGAAATAAATTAATAAAAAAAACTATAATATAACACAAATTAAATTTATTAAATTACCGTTGGTTTGGTGTGTATACGTAATGTTATATTTTCTGCACTTTTAATGTGTTTTTACCGAAAAGTTGTTATCATTGTGAGTTTATGCTGTCCATTCAAAGAGTTTAATTTTCTAATCGCATTAATGCAGTCTGAAAAATAGCTGTTGTCTTAAAAGTTTTCAATAAATATCTATCAAGAAACCAACAGTATTATTTACAAGAACTGTGCTCACACTAATAAGTTGAAAAAACTATTTCAATAAGACAACGAGAATTGACGATATAAATCGTCCTAATCGAAAAGTTTATATGTATTTAAAATACGCCAAGCTTTAGTAATTTGTACAACTTACTTTACAATATTACGTAAACGACGTTACCCACATTTAAACAATTTAAAAACATTCTCATATACGAGCGTGATATAAAAGTAAGAAAACAGTCGTAAAAATATAAAAAAATTCGTTGATATATAAAATAGGGTATCAAATATAATTAAATTACCTAAAAACAGAAAAAAAAATATACATACATTGTACTAAAAAAAACAGTCGTAAAGATGTTCTAGATGTGAATATATAAATTTCAGAGACACAAGTTCAGCAAACTCATGGAATAGCGAAAATATTAAAATAAAAATATTGTAAAATTAACAAAGTGAAAATAAAACAAATAATAAAACTTACGAAAATAAAGAAAAATCTCCGAATAAAAATCCCGTATTGATCTGTGCAAATCAATAATTAATAAATTACAAGCGAATCGCAAGACTTAATTCAACGTCAACGTATACATCAATAGCCATTAAAATTGCGTCAATCAAGAGAAAAACCTCACCGCTACCCACAACAACTTCCACCCTAAATAATTTTAATCAACAAGAGAAAGAGCACGTGCAACAGCGACAGCAGCAACAATATATACAACAACAACAGTATAGCGAGGCAACAGTTGCAAGTCAACAGTTGTTAACAGTTGTGCAAACCGAACGTCGAGCAGAGACCACAAGAGAAACATCAGAAGAATCTACAAAAACTATAGCACCAGCAGCAGCAGCGGCGGCCAAAGGTGAAGAACCTACAGTAACTAAATTAAGTATAATATCAACAACCATAATATCAACAGACAGTTTGTTAACAAATTCTAAGGCTAACGCCTCGGTCAGCCCAAACAGCAACTTCTTGGCCTCGACAGACCCTTCGCCGGCTCCAACACTAAGTATTGAAGCAGCCGAAGTATCTAAACCAACCACAACTATAGAAGCAACCGTTGTAGCAAGAACAACAGGGAATTTCGTTACCAAACAAAAAAACACAGTAAATACGGTAGCTTCACGACCAACCAACGTTGGTACCGCCACGACGTCATCCGTATCGCCTGTATACTCGTGCTCGAGCGCCTCATCTTCACTGATTGCTCAACCACCACCAACAAAGATATTTAAAACGGATCATCTTTGTGTAAATCCTGCTGCCGCCTACGGTTTGCCTACTGTCGCTGCTGCCGCTGCTGTTGGCCATCCCTGTGTCTACTGTGTAATCCCGGTGCCTGTGGTGAGTACATACACAATCCATTTGCCAGCCTCCTTGTCCGCGCTAGTTAATAATAGTTGCATTTTAGGATACATTTTCTGCATTAGTTTTAAGCTGAAGTTTCTTGTAAAAATTACAAATTCACTTCTGCCTAATATTATTCATGGAAAAATAATTCTTGTGTAATGTGACCGGCTTTTTTCCTACGCAAATACAATACATTTGCGATCACAAAGTGAAGTATCTTAGTCTTTATTTTTTGCTTCAAAAGAATATTAAGAATACTATATGTATCCATCCCCAATTTCCCGATCGGAATATTAACACAAGATACTTTAGCCAATATGCTCTATTGTTCTGAGCAACGCGGTCTGGCTTATGTCGCAAATCGTTGACGATTTTTTGGCTTTAGTCTCTACGCATTGGCCTGCATATGTATGTGAAAGTGAGAAAGCAATAGGCGACGGAAGAATTTGTCATTTGAAATTATTAGAGCTTATATTCTTGTACTGTTTTATAAAATTAGGCAAAGGGAATCATACTGTTCAAGGAACTTAAATGCAGCTTTCGTTACTTGTTTTGTAGTGTCAGTAAAAACCACTAGTTGTCACTTGAGTAAAATAATTTAGCCTACAACTTTAAAAATGTAACATCAAGGTAAGAACTATTTTCGGCGACAGCTTGTAATAAAACTTTAAGTGGACATCACAGTAAAATATGAAGAATATTGTGACAGTCTCATTTAAAGTATTTCATCGCTGAAATTATCCGTCAACAACAACCTCTAATTATAAGCTCCTTAATTATATACACAAAATATATTTATTTTTAATCATAGCTACCCTTTCTGTATATCATTAATTAATTGGTACTATCATTATCTTTGTTCAATAAAATGTTATTCAATAAAAATCTGATTAAAAAAAATTCGTGACTATCACGATACCGAATTAATAATAACAAAAGCGCTAAAACCCATTAATTTGTGGTAGAGCACATACAGCTCTTTATAATATAAAATGTTGACTTAAATAACATCTATGTTTAAAATTTTTATAAGATTAAAGTTTGGAGGAAAAGCAGACGTTATATCTTACATTTAAAATTAACTTTATCTTCATTCTTCATTCCACATTTGATAGACAACATGGTTAAGTCGACTGTCTATTGATACGCTTGTAAAACATTCTTCTGCTTGTTACATAAATGTACATTTAGTTTTGTTAGTTTAGTTTCAATATTAGCAAGGTATTAAAATTAAGTGTAAACAGATGAATAGGTGAGATGAAAAAAGTTCAAAATACATAGGTCAGAAATTAAATGAGCATGTGTAGGAATGTTACACATGTAGGTAGCTTTGAATGTCGAGACGTCAAAGTGCATCTGAGTAACACCTCTTGAGGGCGAGTCGCACAAGTAGTGCATGTCGGTGTTTTTGTGTATATTTGTCTATGTAATGAGGACAATTTAAGGGTACTTGAAGCAATCCAATTCCTACACACAGTCACAGTCTTACATGAAAGAGTACTCGTCTGTTCATCTATCTGCTTGCTCTGCAGCCAACGATCCATCTTCAGTACATCTGACATTCCAATGTACTGTGCAACTAAAAGCAGCTACAGCATTTTTTTGTGTTATTAATATGTTACAATGTATATTTCTTCAACGCCAACGCCGTTGTCCTGTTTCGTGCCTAACGTGCATCATGTAGCGGCCGCCATTTTGCTTTTACGCCCATCGTCGACTGCATTCCCGGCAAAGGACCTCAGTCCCAATCTGTCCACGCTGTCTCTGCCTCTCTCCTTTCTGCTATAGGGAAAAACAGCATCGAGTGGTACTAGAAGTAATTTTAACTGATGGCTTCAGACTGCATCTTCGTTTTGTTGGGTTAATAACCCACAATTAGATTACATTTATACTGGTGCTGTGATATTTAAAAAAAAAAGTAAAAACATAGCCGGAAATTTAATTATTCAATAACTATTTTGCTTATAATGTATTGATATATTTTATACTTCTAATGATTGAATGTTTCACACAAATGTATTTTTCTGTGTTGCATACTTTTGGGGTAAAGGTTAATCAAAACAACATATCTATTTTTTATTTTATTTTTAATTGGACTAGCGTACTATAACCCTTTGGGCAACTTATTTTAAAATGTGTTTATTTAGAAAATTGTATGTCAAGTCACTGTCAATCCAGGGCTACAAACCATAACAAGCCATGCGCTCCCCCGGGATTCGAACCCGGAACCCCTGTATAGTCGGCGTTTCAGACAAGTCATCTGCAGGGGTCGGCATATAACATAGAACAGTCGCGCTGCACGCGACAGTGGGATACCCTTCGACCTACGTTCCTATGTATGTACACATATACATATGCACATGCTTTTAAATGATTTCCGACAGATGGCGCTCGCCCGCCTCCCTTGTTAGCTGATACAAGCACTTGGTTTTATGCACATACTTTCTTAAATAACTTCTGTGTTTATTGTCCGATCGGATTGCAATTTCGAGAATACGTAGATATTTTAATGAGCTTAGTATATGTTAAAGTCAGAAAGTTGTATCTTTTATACAGCGCTTACAAATTAAGTTCAAAAATTAAATTATTGATTTGCTTGGGCGGTGGGCGTGGCACCTAACATTTGAAATAAACTTGATCAGCTTATAGTACACAGGAGTCTTTCTGCCAAATTTGGTAACTCTAGCTTTTATAATAGCTGAGATCTGTGCGTTCACACAGACAGACGGACAGACGGACAGACAGACAGACATGGCTCAATCGACTCGGCTTGTGATCCTGAGCAAAAATATAAAAACTTTATGGGGTCTGCCACTCCTCCTTCTGCCTATTACATACATTTGCACAAAGTTAGTATACCCTTTTTTGACCATTTTCAATGGTCGAAGGGTATAAAAAGACAGCGCACGCTTGAGTTTAAAATCCCTTTACCGTGTAAAGTGTATTTCGAAGATAGGTTCATATTAAGTCAACTACGCGTATGCCCAAGCATCTTTATACATATGTTAATTTTCCACGATTATTATACGCGTGGCTTAGCTTATGTATACCTATTTTAAATACTTGTTCTACAATACCCCAATATTTAAAAATTGTTAAAGTGTTAAAGTATTTATGTACACATAAATATATTAAAACCATAAAAGTCCTTAATGCCAAATCGATTAATTTAAAATCTAGTTGAATAAAGCTTTGGCTGCGCGTAGCCTTTCAAAATATGCTCCTATTGCTTTACATTGCCAGTTGTCAAGCAGCATTCCATGCTTATTGTTGCT
Organism: Zaprionus vittiger; assembly: GCA_018904025.1. NCBI lineage: Eukaryota > Metazoa > Arthropoda > Insecta > Diptera > Drosophilidae > Zaprionus > Zaprionus vittiger. Next base: position 32,024 of record JAEIFQ010001142.1, on the reverse strand, counting down.
TTTGAAGATACAGCTACAGTCAGCTTTTGCCACTAGAAAAGAGACAATAAAGATTTGAATGAGACATATCTCTGCCCTATTCGATCAAAAAATCCAACATTTGAAACTAGTCTATTGGGATACTTCGTTGTGCATTAAGTCTACAACTGTCAACTTATAACATATAAGACAAAGAATGATCATCCCATTGATTTTATTATTTTATAATACAAGTTTAACTAAATTTGAGATTACTTAATTTTCAGATACAGCTTGCTTCTATTTACTCATAATGAGCGAATTAATGTAGTTTATTAATATAACATACAAGGTTTTAAAACACCTATCTGAGAAAACAGGTTTCCCCATGAAGTCAAATCCGTCTATCCGTATTAAAATCTAGATCTCAGAGACAATAAGGCTAGGACTATCAAAAACTATGACAAAATGTCTAAATATTGCACGTAGATCAGTTCGGCCACGCCCCCTTAAATCGATAAAAAATTTTAAGCGTAACTCTATTGCAGGACATAGTTTATTTTTGGTAATCGCAATAACTAAAAACGCCGAAATGATTTGATTGCGATCGGATAATTAACATAGAATTTATTTAGGAAATAATTTCAAAGATGTACTGATTTCCATACCGACAGGTATATCACAGTCAAGGACACTCGACTGTAGCTTCCGTGCTTGTTATTTCTTAAATACAAATTAAGCAATGAGATCAAAGTGAAAGTGCATTATTAAAGATAAAAATAAAAAACTAAATGGATTGACACTACTTTACAAACTTTTCTGACATTGATTAAAAATCAACAAAACTTTCAGACCTTTTATTTTTTTAGACTACAACAAACCTGCAGCACAACTTATAACTGGTATAAAACACTACTCTTCACGGAGTCCATAAAGTCAGCACCACCACGAAAGTTTGCGAGAGCAACTACATACGTCGTCGAGTGCAGCCCGCAAACTAAATTCGCAGCTAGCAAGTACCAATAAGCACTTAACATACATACATGTTTGTTATATATGTATGTATGTATACGTATGATATACATATACATATGTACATATGTATATGGTAATTCCACGAGATTGCTGCAGAAAGCTAATTCGCGAATAGCCAGCAAAAAAAGCAAAACTTATAAAGTAATTCCACAGACTGGCAGTGGCGGTTACCTTGTCTAGACAGACACGAGCAAACCTGCTGTTGGAGTTGCATTCCCAGAGAGTATTGCCACTGCCTTGGTACTAACAGCAAAAGACTCTCAGTTGCGGATCCAACGCCCGCAAGGTTTTAAGAGAGATGTAAGAAAAAGGACGGTGACTTCTTTGGTGGTTGCTACGGCTGGCATCGAGTGAATAGCTTTTGTTTTGTAAAGTTCCAGCCGGCAAAGCACGTTTGAGAATTAGTTGGACATCGTTGCTGTTGTCGACAAGACGTGCTAAATAAGGCAACAAAATAAACACTGGACTCGTTACACTAGTAATGCCTTACTGTTGTTTGTATCTAATAACCAACACACTCATGCTAAAGTGGTTGTAATCGAAGTTTTGTGTGCTCGTTAAATATGTTATTTGTTAAATATTATTTTTTAATATTTGTTGTAGAAGTGAATCAAGCATTACAAATATAATACAAAAACTGTACAAGAAAAAAATATAAAAAACTAGTAAGAAAGCTACAGCCGAGTGTGCTCGACTGTGATATACCCACTACCCACTAGGCCAAAATGATTTCTAATATATAACTCCTATGTTAAGCGTATATTATATAGTATACAGCTGTTACCTATGGAACTGCAGTGTTTATAAGCTAAATCGAGTCTGGGAAAAAATAATATTCAAGTACAGTATTAATTCCATTTCTTACAAATATATTTATTTACTAAATATGAAATCAGAAAAAACTAGTTTATCAATCGTCTTCTTCCTCGCCGACCGCTCCCATCGCTTCTTCACCACCTTCTTCTTCCTCCACCATTTCTTCTGATGAGCTAATCTCAATAATTGGCTCAATTTCAGATGCCAAATCTTCCTCAAAGTCACTAATCGCAGCAAGCTCCTCAAGACACTTATCATAATTCTCGTCAAAGCGTATGTTTTCATTAAGGGAAGCTACTTCAATGTCCTGATCGGGCGGCAGCAACATTGGAGCTGTGCCAGGCGGACATTCGGTAATATTGCGAATTCTTAGTGTATGTATATGAAATATTGCTGAACGATTCGACTCAAGGAGTATCTGATGAAAAACACTAAGAAGGCGATCCATATTTCCAAACATGCGTACCGAAGCACTTTTCGGATCTTCACCTTCATCAAGAAAGCGGCCAACAATGTGATGACGATAAGGATCCGAAAGATAGAAAAAATCATTTTTTTTCCACAATGCGTACATTTGATTGTTAATTTGAAAGATGATGAATTCATTTTCACGTAGAGCTTTTTCAAGCATCAAATGAAAGTCGTTGAATTTGTACATGGGCACACATTTCCACCATCCTTCATAAACGTTCGGGGTAAGCATTACCTCGGCTACGAATTGACCCATGCGGATTTGGCGCGGAAACGTATCCAAATCCATTGGCTTATTTAGATCTGTGCAACATTCCCAACAGTTCTTGCACATATTGGCCCCATAACAAATTACTTTGTCATAGGTTTTCGCGTCCCACGTTGCAACATGATCGATTTTAGAAGCCAACGCTGTAGCTACAGACACGGGCAAAGCGCTGCGATTTCGTAATGGGTCCTTTGAGTCAAGCGTCAAGTGCAAATTCGATTTCAGAAAAGCGTAATCAGAAGTTATTACATCAAATTCGCTCATGCGTGGCCCAAAGTCACGTTCCTGGCTTTGACCATCTGGCCCCGGAGTAACCATCCGCACGACAAGAATATCGCGCAGCGTAAACACATCAGTTTTCTCCAGATTACTTTCCTCTTTTATCAAATGTATGACATTATCTATAGATCGCATCGCCAAAAGAACTGGGTAACCTCCATCCTGACTGGGTTTTAATGTATCCCTATCTCGTCCGCTAAAATCAAGTACCATCCACACCCCAGTATCTTTCCAGATAAGCAAATACCAATTCGGAGTCCAAAACACACCAATTTTATGCCCTTTAAAGAACGCAATCAGGATCCGTCGCAGACGTCCAATGACAGTGCGAAGTCCATACAACTCGAAGGGAGCATCAAGTTCAATAGCAAATTCGATATCATTAATCTTAAAATGTCGTGTAACTAATTGCTCGTTTTCATCATACACTTCTGGATAAACATTTGCATTTTGTTCATCCATTGCTTGTGAATCACTGAATAAGATTTGCCCTTCGGCTATTATCTGATCAAGCAACTCTGGACTCCAATCAGTCCTCCTAGTAAAATAGGTCGTTGCAAATCCTTTTAGAATATTTGCATATCTTATCGATTCTATATTTGGCGTGCCTGACTTGGATGGAGTTGTGGCAGTTACAATTCCCAGTGGAAGGCCCAGAGATTTATCAATAAAATTTCGATTACCTTTGCACTCCTTTGCGTCATAAGGTTTTGTGTAAGGATCATCATGAGTGCCAAAGATTCGACACGCTTCATGTGAACATGGATCATGGTTGACGTTTCTGACCAGCCGAGGACTATTAAAATTGAATAAGACAAAACGTAAATAAATATAGTTTTATCAACAGCGGACCGTCAATGCATTACCAAGGAGAGCAGGGTGGAAGGGCACATGGATTCTTGCAACAACATGCACATCCAGCTCTTTGACGTTTTTTATTTGCCATTTCAAAGATCACTAAAAGAATTTTTATTCACAAATAAATTTTAAGTACATTCAATAGTTGATAAGGAAACTAAATTCATCATAAACAGAATTTGTTATCCATGTAGTTTTGATAACACAAACGCCCAGGCACACTTAGAGAAGTAAAAAAAACATTAATAAATTTATACTGTGTATAGAAGGGTTTCTTACACATTTGTATTGAATTCTTTAATAAAGAAAACTTTAGGCCTATTTACAAACAAGTTCACAAGACTTGAAACATTTATTTATTATAACAGAATGATTTTTTTCTTTTTTTCGTTGCCTACTCTTCCTAAAATCTTTCTTGACCACTTTATTAAGTAAATTAATACTATCATATACATTAAAAAATTAATTTAAAACTGTTATTAATCAAAAATATTAAATATGTAATATATTAATACAAACATTAAATACCAAAGCGTTAATTGTAGTGTCTAGGCACTATTAAAGCTTTCATACCAACTCATGTTTTAGACAACATTTATTTACTGAGATTAAGGAAAATATATTTAAGCAGGATATATGTATTCGTTCAGAATATATTCATATTTTCTTATATTATATTATACAAACCAATTATTATATTATACAAACCATTATACAATACAAACCATACTTATAATATTTTTTCCATACAGTTTTGGATGGTAAAAAACATAGATAATTCTCCAGTAGTGTCAAGCGTAAAGTTATTACAGCATTTTGTACGAAAAAACTGACTCTTCCACTTTTAGCTGCTCTAAAAGGCTCTAAAAGGATTATTTCAAAGCGATTTATACTAAAAACCGTTGCAAAGTTTATTAAATAATAATTTTAAATTAATTCTTAATTTATTATTTAAATGTATAAAATGATAATGTAAATTCTCCTTAAGTTTCTTTAAAGGTTAAAAGTAGCATGTGCGTTCGCTATTGTGCGTTCGCGATGCAACATTTCAGCCAGTAAAAAAATGTCCAAAGGACATATATATGTATATGTAATATCTCAACAATTTTTTTTGCATTGGAATATCTTGATTCAGTTTGCTGAATTTGGCTCTTAGGTAGATGCGCCTAAAAACAACTTATATTTCTATGAATTCGCTAGTGCCATTTAAATTGTCAATATCTTTAAATATTTGAATGCAACTAATCTGCTTCTTGCACTGCAGAAAGAACTAGTGAATTGTCATCAGATGCAATTTACAACAACAACAACATGCTAAAATAATAATAACTCAGTCACATACATATGCTAAACGTATACACAATCTTGTATTTTTGTAGGGTTCATCCAGTTCATCTAACATCGCAGCAACACCGACAACTCTGCGTAACACTTTTTCCGGCTCATCGTTGACCACATCTGCCGTTGCTCTCAAAGGCGCTATCTCACAGCGTCCTCCAGTCATGACTAGCCCAGCTGCTGCTGCTGCTGGTGCCGCTCTAGCTGCCGGCGGTCCGTATCGCAATGCAACCAGTTGGACACCGCAAGGCTACGCCCCAGCTGCCGCAGCCGCTGCAGCTGCGGTTGCACAGCAGGCTTATCGTTATACAGCACCGCTTCCACAACCGGCATATGCCGCATATACGCCTCACACTGCTACGACGCCAGCCACTACGACGGTAAGTACTGGACGCTCAAAATATATGTAGAACACAGAAAACGGATATGTAGTGATCCTACCAAACAATGTATGTACATATATGTATGTAGGTATATATTTCACAGACCCAGAGATCCTTATTATCATAACATATATGTATGTACATCAATTGTTAAAAAGATCATTATACTTATACAAAAAAAAAAAGCGATGCGATATTAACAATGTTATTTCAGTTTGGTAAATAATAAGTAAGCTGTACCTTATTTATGTTTTCATTCATTTTCTAAGGACTGCACCGCGACATTTATTTGTATATAAATATGTGCATATATATGTACATTCCACTGTCAGATGCCAGGGCTGTAACGTGATTTCGAAGATATCGTTGACGCCCTAGGGCATTTTACTTACTGCGCAGGCTTTAAAACAACTGCACAACAATAAAAAGAACCGACAAGAGACACTCATAACTAAGTGGAGATGAATGATTGAATAAACTATCGAGATATTTTATCATTATGTTATAATATTGTTTAGTTGGCGACAATCTTCTTATTCCGGATAACATTTTCTCTGTAAAGTCATTAATGCATAATCTTACAACTTTTCTATGACTCTTAATTATAAAATGTTTAGTCAGATTATTTTTATAGTTAATTTCACATTACTTTGGGAGTCGTGTAAGAATAAGGAGGTTCTCTGATACGATGTTAGGGAAAACACCAAACGTGGGCTTTTATGAATAACTCGAAAAAAGAAGAATTATACCAATTGTAGTAAAACAGTCTTTAACTTCTTTAAGTACATTTTTATCTGACATTGTTTAAATTTTAAAGTTTCTACATACTTATTTTTTCACATTTTACACTGGCGCCCACTGCAATCATTTACCTACCGTGCTTACAGTGCAGGGAATGCACTCTTTCAAATCTACCCCAAACATTATTCAACCACTAAAGTAGTAAATGTTTTATAGCCATTTTTATGAAACTGTAATAGGAACAATTGGTGACGACTAAGATATCTATGCCATAAGATGTAAATTAAACTTATCAGACCTCCGGCATTCCGAATGTAAGTTTCTTCAATGTGCATTATTATATCCAATAGAGAAGCAAATTAATGCAACAACGTACGTTCAAATCCGGAAATCCTCCAAGTCCCCTTACGGATTCTTTGTTTTCCGAACCCTGCTCTACATCCATTGTTGTAGAATTATCATTTGTGTACCTTATTTATGCGCTCACGCACCGCTCTGATAACAATGAAGGCGAATGCTTTTATATCACGAAACACCCTTTGAAATACTAGCTCAGCAAAATATCGACAATATTTATTTATAACCTTACAGAGTACATATTCAATTAGAGAAATATTTTTTTTTGCAATACGCTTATTCGCAGACATTCTTAACCCTATAGCTTTTAGCTATATTCTTGATGAGCGTCAACAGGAAATAAATGAAAACCTAGATCTCAGAGACTGGAGGTGCTGCGGTTAAACAATTTTGTATTGTTTTAACCTTGCTGGCAAATCAAAATTATTTTAGAATTTGACCACCCCCTCTAAAACAAAAAAAAATAAATTATACTCGTAATAATTGAATTTTCATTTTAACAGTGCAAAATAAATATCACCACCACAACGATTTCTTAAATTTGGTTGCAATAAATTTAATTATTAGAAACATATTTATTTTTCTCTATATCCAGCTTGCTTAGCTTATATTCCCTTATATGTACCTGTACAAAAAACTACTTTAATTTTAGTTCTATTATTATTAAAACGAACACAATTGAGTAGATGCGGTTTATGAATTTAATTTTTCACTACACAGAATTAAATGGTATTTTTGTTTTATATTTTATATTGTTAATATTTTAAAGGAATGAAATAAAACAAATTTGAGGTATGTGGTTTTTTAATAAACTGTTTATGTGCCACAACATGTAGAACATGCAAACATTTAATAATAGTGTTTGTATGTCAATATTTTATAAAACACTCGGTTGAGGTTTTCAGATGTAATGTACGCCCCTTTTTTTGAGTTTACCATTTTGTGACAATATAATAATCTTATCACAAGATTTTCACTCAAACAAACCCTTCACCATTTATGTGTATAGGAAGCTACAAATTTGCCGAGTCTTATGTTAATGTGAAGTACTGTGACTAATTTTGCGGCTTGTAGACCTCAAAAATGTAGATAGGCAAGTATTGTCGACATCTGAAACAGATTTACCAGTCTCAGCACTAGTTGATAATTTCATATTTGTATGTATATATATGTAGGTACATTTATACATTCTATACATATGCTGATAGTCACACCCCGATGGCGTTTCTAAATACGATACTGATTAGTGAGTAAATCAATCTTCTGTGTGCACTGATTTCATCTTATGATATACCCACACACAAAAAACATATGGGCGCATTTATACGTTTCCAATTTAATTTTTGAACATTGCTCTCAGACCCGCCGTCGTATAATGCTATGCGGTCACTAAATTAATATCGTTTAACTTGTCCTCCTTTATTGGTTCCCTTCCATATACAAATAAAAGCGATTTTGTTGCTGAAAACAAAATAGCCAAAACATTGCAACGTTAATAATTCAATATTAGAATAAGCTTGCAAAACTGCAGAAACTAAAGTTTTGAATGCAAAGAAGTAGAAACTAGAGTTGGGCATGGACCGTGTTTTCTTCGTATCACATCGTTACACGACGGGCGCACGCGTGTGCGTGTGCAATATTAAGGTTGTGTCCATGGGCGTGCGTGTTTCGAAATTCGGCACGAAATAACACGAACACAGTATTTTCCAGTATTTTCCACATCTGGGTAAATCCCTAATGACCGTAGGACTAGATTGTCAAGTTCTAATCTTGACAAATTGTTATTTTTATTTAATAATATGTAATTTTTTAATTAAAAGTTGATGTTAAGTTCTTTAATTTTAAGTTATTTTCAAAGAAATATCATTAATTATCGAATAAAAATCAAAAAAAAAAAAAAGTATAAAATTTCGTGTTGGACCGTGTTGGGTCGTGTTAGGAAAATTTAGCGTGTTAGTGCGTGTTGATAAATTTAATTTTCGTGTCGTGCTGGGTCGTGCCGAAAAATGACAGTCCATGCCCATCTCTAGTAGAAACACAAAGTAAATCAGCGGCAACTTCCGAACCGAACTACTATTATCCGTGAAGCCGATTTATGTCATTTGTAAATATTGTGTTACTTTTTCAGTACACCGTAACTTAATCATTTAGGTTTTGCTCTATTAAAACTTTTAAAATTTTATAGAATCCGAATCCCTTTGTCCAATAGTTATAACCTCATATCAATATCAAATTTGTATCATTCTTATTGAGTTTGATATCCAAAAACTGATAAACTTATGTCTGAAATCAAAAAGGTTTAAAACCTTATACAGAAACATTTCAAAAGGCTTACATATGTATGTATGTATGTATAATGTTCGCCGTTGAAAATAACTAATAAAGTTAATTCTATTGTAGTTAACAACGCTTTAACTTGGAGCCCTCGGCCACGTAAATTTGTTTTCAAGCAGTGACTAATCGGAAGTAACCACTTGTTTTGCAAAAAAGAGCAAATAACAGACGCCCAGTTTAAATCTTTGTAGCTATGACGCGTTGCCACCCATGTAATTAACATAATTTGTCAGCAAAGAGCGGACTCAAAATAAATGGAAAATCGAATTCTAAAATGATGAATGAAAAATTACTGACCAATATGTTCAAACTTTGTTCCACTGTGCAAAATTGGGTGGTGGCGGTTGAGTCAGACGAATCGTTGACGTCAACATATCTTCAGCGCTCTCTTTTGGGTTTGTGTGCTTTAAGCGCCGCTATAATACGAGAAAAACACCCCCAAACCATTTGGTATTTTAATGGAATGCTGCTGTTTGAAAAAAGAATAAGAGTACATCGACATGAGAGCACCGTAATGTTAGTTCCCTGCGCTCCAGAGGTCGTCACATACCGGTGCTTTTCTATTATCTTCGGCTTTCGTTAACTCTGCCAGACATCCGCCCATTCATACATATGAAGCGCTCTCAGTTACAATTGCTTCCTCTCTTTTGTCGTGTTCTCTTTTCCTTGGCTATTGCGCATGGTCTTTTCTCCACCGGTTTTCGGTTTGTGTTTTCCGTGGCTTGCATTCAGTTTCATTTTGATTTCTGTAGTAGTCGGTTCGTTGTGCGCGTGCTTCAAGCAGTGAAATTCAAACAAAATTTAAATCAGCTGGGCTGTATACTTTTACTGTTTGTTCGTTCGTTCGTTCTGTTTGTTCAAAGCTCGCGAAAATATTGCTACGTGAACGTGCCGACGACACAATAGTAACCGCAACAACTCAAGCTTGCTGGGCTTGTACATATACATACATACATAGTTTCTCGTCTCTATTCGTCTCGTTTTCTCTCATGTGTATATGTGTATGTGTATAAAGCTGACGTCTCGTCATCGTCCTCATCATTTAAAACAGCAAGTCAACACCAAGAGAGCTACGAATACCTAATTCTATTGAAAATTGCCAAGAAATATAAAATAAGGTAGTGAATTATTATTGTATGTATGTGCGGTTTATCGGTATTTTCTTTGCTATGACTTCGTATCTGTTTGTTCAAAAGAATATGCATACATGCATTTGTATGTATATGTGTATGGTATTGTATGTATGTATATGTAGGAGCACATTAATGTGTTCTGTATGTGAATATGTGAATCGGCATTCAAAATATATAAATAGCTATAGAAAGTTATTAAAGAAATTTGCAAAAAGCATGAAATCGGCGATTAAAAGCTGGCAAAATAAAACATACATGCAAATATTTTTATTCAAATAAAAAAGAAAAAAGTTGAAAAAATAGTTAAAGCTTACGTTGCTATTCGCGTTCGCTCTTTATATATAATCTTTTTTCTCTCTCTCTCTCTGTCTCTCTTCGTTTCTCTCTCAACTTTCCTGCCAACGCAGTTGTCAACGTCCCGGGGCGCAGTTGAAAACGTCGCAAAAGTTTGTAAACAGCAAAAAGCTTTATGCAACTGTGTGCGTATCATCTTGCGAATGTGTGCAATAGATAAGTGAAGAAGCGGAAAAAGTAAACGCCGTTAACATTGCCGTCATTCTCCGGCAGAGGCTGAAGCTATGTATGTATGTATGTACATTGGAAGCATACAGAGCAGCTGTTAGGCTAAAAATAAAGAAAATAAAAAATTTCTTAAACGAAATGATTTTAAATAGATCCCGTTTGTATAAATACGTGATTGTGACTGGTATTTTTATAACAATATATTTTAATTAAAACATAAGTATGTATGTTAATATTGCCGAGTAATCTTCTTTCGTCGTTCTCAACAGTCTGATTTAACTTACTTACATATGTAGGTGCATATGTGTATTTTTCGTGTGCTCTTTTGTTTTTCGCCCACACATTTAAATTCGCTGAAAAAAGTGACCATAATAAAGTTCAATGTCTGGCACAGCAACAACGTCAAAAAAGCAACAAATTTTACCAGAATCTGTATAACAAATAAATGCAGTTCTCTTTTTGTATTTTTATGACAAAATTTAGCTAAGGTCCTAATATTTAGAATCATCCGTATGAATGTATGTTTGTATATATATATATATATATATACCTAATACATAGCACACATAAACATATACTTAATATACATATGAATGTACATACATTTTACATTTTAATATGAATATCTTTGCATGTATGTACATTCATACGCACACTTATTATATGTAAATATAAATATAATAAATGTTGTCATGACAGTTTGTATTCAAGATTGTTTTTTTTTCTTGTATACCATTGATCAATTTATATCATGTTTTTAAACCGCTTTAATCAAATGCCAAGAGGCAAACATATACATATGTTTAAGAGACACAATAAAGAAAACTAAAAGAGAAGACAGAAAGAAAGAGAGCGAATAAAAAAACAGAGAAAGGAAAGAGAAAAATTTACCACTTAGTTACTCTCTTATTTTAAAGTCATATTTGTAATTTGGTGTGTTCTGTGAAATTTTAGTTCTATCAATCAGCTGATATTTTTAGTTGTGTTCGGGAAATATGATAAACTCCAAAGAAATATATTCCCGAATTAAACATTAATATTGTCACGTATGCAACTTAATATTCTTTTTTTTATGTACATGTACTATATTATACGTGCAGTCAAAGTTAAAAATTATTTTATTCTAACTTTGAGTTATGTTCATCCTCTTCAACTGTTGATTGTCTCTTAATTTATATATCTTTCTGATTTGTTTGATATATACGATTTACATTTGTTTCTAGGCTTACCAGTGGGTTAATCAACTCAGCACTTTGGAGGTTAGTACAATCAACAATTTAATCAGCAAACTGAAAATGACAAAAACAAATTTTTATTTCTAGCTATAAGTATACTTCCCAAAAGACTTCTTACTTTTGCTTCAGAATAAGATACATTTTTTTATCTCTCTTTTGAAACAAAATTCATTTCCGTCAAATGTCTAATAGCTTTTGATTTAATGTACCAGCCTAGCTATTTAATTAAAAAATTAGTATACCCTTTTTTGACCATTTTCAATGGTCGAAGGGTATAAAAACAAAACAGTAAATGAAAGCTGTAGTCGAGCGCGCCCTTGCCCAAGTGTTTGGTCGGTTTAAAAAGAATTTGCGAAAAGGCTCATGTTATAGTTGGCTTAATATATGCTACATCTGTAGATACTTTTAAATCGAATCAACGGTTTGATTTCTTATATACGGGTCTGCAAAAATTTGAAACAAACTTTATCTGCCTATGGACATGAACCTTCTTGTTAAATTTGGTGGCTTATATAATAAATTAAGAAAAATTTCTCTACAGTCAAAAACTAAGGCATGGCTAAGTTAAGTTGATGCTGACCAACAATAAATATACTTTGTGGGGCTTCTACTGTTTTTTTTTTACATGTTTTGCACAAAGTTAGTATCGTTTTATATAAAAAAGCAACAATCAATTCTCATTCACAAAACGCTTTTGCGCTTGATGTTTTCACATGAACATGTAGAGGTGTATATACCACAGGCTTAATATTGGATATGGCTTGAGTATTCCATGCTTCTGTCAAAACAGACAAACCTATAAAAAATAATTTATCAAATAACTTCCGTGTTAATTTTCCTTTAAAAACTAAGTTTTTTCGAACTTTAGCTTTAAATTTGATTTATCGTATCGATGGTTGCTTATTAAGAATCCATGCATTTTTCAGGTATGCATCACCCTGTTTTATGAGTTTCCATAAAGTCGGTGTATCCATTATAGCCATATAGAATGCATACATAACATATGTACATACGCTACTTCTTATCAAAACCGTCGTAGCTACCGTCACTTTTTTGTAGCGACAACGATACAGACCATATTACTAGTTTTACGAATTCCACAAGCAGAATGTGTTTCTACAATGCTTCTTATCAGCAAAGCGGCGACAGTTGTACGAAGAAATTATGTCAACTGTTTTTTTTGCTGTGGACATTCGCTGAAAATTTGAACAGAATTAGTGCTTGCCAGGCACCGACATCTCGAAAATAATACTCCGATCAAGTAACGATTCGTCACGAACTTCTTTCTTTTTTTGTTGAAGTTGGTGAAAATGACTCAACAATAAGGAATTCATAGGAATACATATGCAATTTTAACAGACTACTAAGAAGACGATAAATAATAATACGTATCATATAAAAACGTGTTATGTTTATCATAAATAAAATAAAATTTTTATTTTTTTATAATATAATCAAGTTTGGTTTAGATTATGTTGTTGTCTGCGATTTTATAAGTTTCTTCCTTGGTAACGTATTTATACTCTTTTTTTGCAGTAGCTTGTTGACGCTAATAAAGAATATATGTAATTCATAGAAGCGGTAATGTGTCCGTCTCAGCATATCCATTTCTTGCCAAAATGAATGAATCTGAATAATTATTTGTCGTCCCTATTGTTTTAATAATATAATACGCTTCATTGTACAAGTATCAAAATTAAGTTTAAATCATACATTGCTGTTATTTATTTATTTTTTGCATCCACCCAGAATAAATAACACTCTGTAAGTAAGCTACGTTATACTTCGTCAAATAATTTTGGTTGGTAATTTTCTAAATAACGTTGATCAAACAATATCATATTATTATCATTTTAGTTTTACATATATAAATAATTGTGATACCAAGCATTGAATTTGTGCATAGCAACGAAAGTACTTAAATTCTAGATACGTAGTCGTTATTTACTCGTAATAAAAAACTGTTCTTTGTAATACATGGATTTTCGAATACTCCCCCGAAACAATTGTGCCCGACAGTATGATACCCTTTGATTTTGAAAACCCACACTGATAATTATCATTTAGAAATTGTTCTACCGGCAATGCCATTCTCAGTCTAACACACACTAACAGCCACGTATGCAAAGTTAGTGAGTGAGCACTATCAAAAAGGGGCCAAAGCCAGAAGAGTTTCAGATGCCGACGAGACCACCTTATTCAATGCATCATGGGATAGTTGTTACTGTAACTTACCCAAGCAAGAAATTTTGCGAAATGATTTATCTTTCATATTAAATATGAAAGCTGATGCACAATGCCAAACTTGTTTTCTTATAGTTTATAGTTTTTAGCAAGTTCTCGACCTCTGACCAAATCGACTGTTCTGCAAATACTGAAGACGTATATATATACATATGTACTGTACGTATAACGTAGCAATTATCCGAGTCACGTGTGTGCATAATAAGCGATTTAACCTTTTCCAATAAGAAAATTTTAACATAAGAAAATATGCATTATTAATTTGGACGTTCTATCACATTTTTTTTAATTGTACAATAATGGTCTCATTAGTTTTATTATTAATTTTTATTCTGGTATTCATTTTTTAAAAATCTTTACAGTACGGCCAGCGTGTACCAACTGCAGCGTCACCGAGCAACACCAACTCGAGTAGCTCATCGAACACGGGCTCCCAAAGCGGCACATTAAGTACAAGTCTGAGTAACACTACTAATACAAATACTACAATGGGTCCGAACGGCACGGCACAAAATCAAAATCAACAGGGTGGTGAGCAGTTGTCAAAGACAAATTTGTATATACGCGGACTACAGCAGGGGACAACCGACAAGGATCTAGTTAATATGTGTGCACAGTGAGTATTGAAAATTTCATGTTTAATTTATTTTATATAGTAATTTTCACCATTTCTGAATTCAGTTTTTATTGTATTTATACTTTTCGCTGCTATTTTAGGGAATTTTAAAACCATTAATTTTAAATTAAAGAATTTTGTATAACTTGAATGTATTAATTAATATGCCACTTTGAAATTAAAGTGGGTAATGGAATGAACACAAATAATAATAAAAAATTGAACATGACCACGAGGCATCCAATTATTACATTTAATACCTTCTAGAATTATATTACTATTAATGGGAGTTCTCATAAATCAATCGAATTTTTCTAATAGTATCTTAAAGACTATATAAAACTACGATTTGGTGCTGCAAATGATATATTCCACTCCTTAATTATCGTTTTTCTTTTTCTTACAGATATGGAACTATAATTTCAACCAAGGCTATTTTAGATAAAACAACAAACAAATGTAAAGGTATTTTTTTCTTCACCATTCTCATCATTGTTTTATTTATGTGTGTTTTCCGTATATGTATTATTAGTATGTTATGTAACCAAGAAAAAAAAAGGAAAACGATCAAATATTATATTATTGCTTTCCTTTAATATTTATTTATATTGTTCAGTTTTTTTTTATTAACATATGGATCTATCTTACTTATTTTAATGTGTTAATACGCGGTAATCCTCATAAGGAATAAAATATAATTTGACCCTTATCAATATTATTATTAATCTTTTTCCTTATGTAAATATAATATTATATGTATAACAAAATACATCTATAGCCACAAAAATGCAAACTTAGTAAGATCCATGGGTTAAAATGGTTTTTGTAGATTAGCTAAATAAGTTCATTAATACACTGAACGAGAGACGAAAAACTCTACAACAAATACAAATGTTTATTTCTGATTAGTATGACCGAATAGCTCTGGCCGTACCAGTATATGAACATATAAAGTGAATACAGGGTTGGGTAAAAAATAGTATAAATTCGTCAGTTTTAATAATCTATAAGAGGTTATATTAATTTTTAAAAAATATTATAAAAGGTAATGAAAAATCATAGCTTACGTTTTACATTAGCAAACAGTCGAGTGGAACTAATTTTCAATTGGTGTTTGAAAGATAAACTAGGCCTTCAGTTTTCAAGCTATATTCACTTCGCTTCTTTAGGTTACACGATATCATCTAAAGAAACCATTTCCGTTATTTCTAATGATATATTAACGAATACCATATTCTATTTCTCTTATGAGGAATGACTACAATTTCATATACATACATTCGACAGGCGAATCAAACGTCAGTCTGATCGTCATTTGCTGCGCAACACAGCTGCTTTTATATGTCTGTGTCCCGTCAATTATAATGTTTAGATCCAAAACTTAAATAAAAGTGAATAATTGATTGTATTATTATTTATAAATCTAATAATTGAGATTGTTGGATCTATTTAGACAATCAGTTTATAATTTCGTATACTTATCCTTTTGCAATCGTATCATCCAAACATTCACTTTTACTTCTGCAAATTGATCCCAATATAACAGATTAAAAATATTAATAATACTGTTAATGACAATTAAAGATATATTTACAAATATAATTTAATATATACATACATATGTATATACATAGCTAAACAGTTATCTATTATTGTGTATATTTACAAAATATAAGCTTTAAATACATATGTGTGTAATTTTTATACTATTTATTATTTTTTTTTAATTGTAACCTTTTGTTTTATTTCCTCCCTTCTTCTAACTACCTTACAAATATTTTGTTTTTGTTAAATATATTATATTTCATGGCTATTTTTGATTTAATAACCATATATGTATTGCACGTTCAAATGCCCTCTTTTTTTATTTCTCAATGTAATCAAACAAATTTTAAACAATTCGTTTTTCTGTACATTTATTTATATATATATGTATGCATTTTCAATGCATAAATATAAATATATAAACGTAAATCTATGTATATTTAAACATGCAATTAAAAAATTCCACATCCAATGTTAAACAAAACACACACAAAACGAAAAACAAAAACAAAATATGCTTTTTTACAGGTTATGGTTTCGTCGACTTTGAGCAGCCATCATATGCTGAAGGAGCTGTAAAAGGACTACAGGCAAAGGGCGTACAAGCTCAGATGGCCAAAGTGGGTATCTGGGTGCTTCATAGGCCGGCCATTGTACGTTTGTTTGCATGCAAGTAATACTCACCCCTCACACTGCAAACTGTCCCAACCAACACCCTGTAGCATGTATTTCATAATTCCCACCTAACCTCAAGATAAAATCCATATAATAATTGCTTCAGTTCGAACTTGTGCTTTGTAGATTTTTTTATATGTAATTTAAAGTTTATTAATTTTAAAAATAAAATAATTTTATACTAATATTTTTTAAGTTATTTTATATTTTATTTTATTTAATATCAATTTCAATACACAAAAAATATTTAATTAAATGTGAACTATAATTATTATAAATAATTACTTATACTTTTCAGTTTTTTTTCTGAAAATAACTTGTGTTTCTGTAAATTTTAGTATTTCTCAAGATTTTGAAGACATCAATTTTTGTTTAATATAAAAAATATTTCATTTTAAGTCGACGTATATTTTGAAAGTTTAAATCCTTTATGTTTGCTTAAATTTGGTAAAAACAAAAACACTTACGCTTTAGCTAATCATAAAAAAATTATTGGCTATTAACAATACACTAGAACGTAGTGTAATTCAAAACATAAAACATGAAGTAGACAATATTCCAAAACCATTTCCTCCTCCCCTTTTTATAACATTTATACACTTTTCTTTTACATAACGAATTACAATATATTAAAGTTAGTATCACTGATATCTCTTAGTGTAGTTTAAACCATTTATGAATCAAACTGGAAAGTAAAAAGTAATTTTCATCATGTAATTGATGCTCCCATTGTAATAACTATAAAATTAATTCCAACTTAATAGGTATTGAAATTCATACGAGTTAAGATCCCTTGACTAGCAGTGAAACTTTGTTCGTTTCTTTTGGTATATTTATGTTTCTGAAGTACATGTTTACAAAGTCAAAAAAAAAATTAGGAAAAGTTACATTTTTATTTAGTTTTAATTACCTAGTATTGAGAAACTTGATTATATTGAATACACAAACAAATAATGTTTGTATATCTAGTAATCATGTGGAAAACCACATCATCTAGTAATAGTTTGCTTAGAAAAAAAGATTTCCTCAAAATATGGAATATTCATTACGTTTCCTTATAAATAAATTGAATATCTACATATGCATAATATATACATTTTTTAGACCTTATGCTAGTTTTTTAATTGCCTTAGCAAATTCAATACGCGCGGAATCGAGTATTTAAATTTTGACCAAAAGTTTGACACGTTTAAATTTAACCAATTTCACTGCTAAAATTTTTCCAATGCCGTCTATTTTCTATCCAAATTTAATTAAATGGAACAAAAACAAATATCATATATTGTAACATTTGCCAAATAGTTTTGAGTTTTATATATTTATTTTATTAATTTATTCAGTTAAAATTTTCAAAAAATCGGATTACTTTATTTAATAACTTATGTATATATGTTCATAGGCACATTCGGACAAAGACTAGGCTTTGTTATACAAAAACGTATATTATTCATTATACGCCATATCTAATAATCCAAGAATAGATTATGAAAAACTTTTTTCATAATGCATCGATTACATATACTGTATAGGTGGTGTGCGATCGATCATATAAAACTTGAGAAATAAACTTTACAAGAATGCAACCTTCAAGGTATTTGAACGTTTGCGTTATTACTGTTCTTAATTAAAATTTGTAATGCCATATCTACAGAGAAGAAAGCATAAATTACCCAATTTTTAATAATTTTAAATGAAGTTTTGTTTATATACGTATATTCTATTTGATATTTCGATATATAAATACATAGTTATTGTTTCTATTTACATACATATCTGTAAACATTCAACAGTCAAAATTTTGATTTAAATAACCGTTTGTTTTAAAAGGCACTTATAGACTTCTTAGTCCAAAACGATCCCCTACTTAAAATTGTCTTAAGTGGAAATTTACTCGACATGTCATGTAACATGATATTTTAGATAGTTAAAGTTTACATGCTTATATAACCATTTTAGAACATTATATGCTCTGACTAAATGTACTTTATTTCGAACTGTATAAATTGTACTCGTATATTTGAAGTTATAGCCAGCCTTATAATCGATCTACAAAGTTTGTTGTATTTATACGCAAAATGCTACAAGCCTGCGCCGGCCAAAAACTATCTATGAATAAAAACAAAACTAAACTCTAAGTATAAACATCACTTAAACTAAGCAACCAGGTATTTAACTTAATTTAAATAAATACGTTAAGGCACTTCAACTTTATACATGCCATATATGTACGATACATACATACATACATATCTACTTGAATGTATTCTCAAAAAAAATGATCAGGACTTTTGGAGAGGCCTGCAAGGTTGCACTTTTGTGCTTAGGTGTAATTAAGCAGGATTTTAAGCTTCGTATTATTTAACATTAGATATATTTAATAAGTCAGGCACACTTAAAGACAGGTACACATTCCACACTTACAACACACAGCCACAGACATTTAAAAAATCACAAAACAGAAATTCCTATATTTAAAAAAAAATTACTAATGACAACATTTCTATGTTTTGATTTCTTTCCTCTTCTGTCTCTCTTTCAAAACTTGTACCCATCCTTTATTCACACTTAAACATGCAAATAAAACATCATTTACACTTTCATTTACGTCAAAATGCTTTTGTTTGTGGATGTTTACCTTTGTGTGAAACCTTACTAAAAATACACGAAAAATGAATAAAACCGATTTATTCATCCTTAAAAAAACAATAACCTGAACACAAACAACTCATTGCTGGCCAATGCATCCAACAACCACACAGCAACAGGAACAGGATCCCACAAATTTGTATATTGCAAATTTGCCACCACACTTTAAAGAAACTGATTTAGAGGCAATGCTAGCAAAATATGGTCAAGTTGTTTCCACCAGAATATTACGTGATCAGCAAATGAACTCAAAGGGTGAGTGTAACCAGACTCAAACTAGTATTATTTAAACAGTATTTTTTCATATAATATTAGGCGTTGGATTTGCACGAATGGAAAGTCGCGAAAAGTGCGAACAAATCATTCAAATGTTCAACGGTAACACAATACCGGGTGCCAAAGATCCGCTTTTGGTTAAATTCGCCGATGGTGGTCCCAAGAAGAAGAATCTCTTTAAGACTCCAGATCCAAATGCGCGCGCGTGGCGTGATGTATCTGCCGAAGGGATACCTGTAGCTTATGATCCCACAATGCAACAAAATGGTGTCAGTGTTAACGTTGGTACGCCAATCGGAGTGCCATACTCACGTTTTGGAGCACCTCAAGTTGGTGGCTATCCAGTCGCTGGTTCGCAATGGATACCCGGCTATATGATGACACAGCCGATTACTCAGGTAGACGATCAGGTGAGTAAAGTGATAATTAAACGCAATGCAAATGCCAAACATATATCAGTATTCCTCTTCTGCCATGCAGTACATGCAAATGGCTGCCGCTCCACAATTAGGCGTTACCTCATACAAACCGGAAGCTGTTAATCAGGTGCAACCACGTGGAATATCGATGATGGTTAGTGGCGAAACGGCTGTGCCATATGGAACAATGATGCCACAGTTGGCTACTCTTCAGATTGGCAACTCTGTAAGTTCTCATGGTGATAACAAAACGAAGAATTCCCTTAACAATACTCAAACAAAGGTTCTGTGTAGTACTATAAAAAACGCACATGTAAATATATATCAAAGCTGGAATAGTAGCTATTTATTTTTCGCGAAATCGCGTACTTGATATTACAATATGATGAATTAAATTTTTCAATATCCTTCTTTCTGCTAAATTTCCAGTTTTAATATGCTTACGAATCCATTCATTCACATGTTTGAGCATTGTTAATTTATTTATAAAATAGAGCTAGGTGAAGATGCAGACTCTTCTATCAATTCAATCAACTAATTTTTTGAGATTGTGTGTGTGCGTTTGAAGTTTTGAATGATGTTGATACATAATTTTTTATTCTATCTGTTTTTTCCGTTCCTTTTTCGGTTCTTTTATAGAATTTTTCTCCATCGTTACAGTATATAAGCCCAACTTATCCATATTATGCACCACCACCAACTATTATACCAACAATGCCAATGACAGATTCCGAACAGGCTAGCACAGCTGCATCACCTGACGAGGCATACACACAGTATCCACATCAAGCCGCTCCTAAATAGGTCTTCGCGAGGTGAGTGATGTCCCTCTCTTTTTTCTCTGTCTCTTCTGTTTAACTCTCCATCTGTCACATTGACGAGCACAACGCTTTCTGATATTTTCAAGTGCCTACACCAAGCTTCATATACAATTCACTTACAATGACTATACAGTTACTTTATGCGCTGTTTTTGACTTGGATATGTTAACCGACACTCATCGCATGTGCAATGGGGCTTACTCTACAATTCACTCGCCTCATTAATTTATCATATCAGCGCCACTATATTTTTTGGTTTGTTTTTAATATTAAACATATTCCAAGTTACAATCGATACAGACTTGACCTAGACACTTTCATATTTTTTGTGTGCTGCTTGTTGCTGCTTGCCTGTTTGCTTCTGGTGTGTTTGTCATTTTCAACTTGAGTAACTAAACAGAAATATATTTTTTTTTCTATTTTTTGATTCCGGTGTGCCGAAACTGCAACTATAACATATTATAACACGCTATTTTTATATATAGTATAGTTACTAAAAAGGCTTGATTTTGGAAAAACATATTAGGTAAATATAATATAACATACCCCCTTAAGAAGTTCTTATAAAATATTTTATGCAGAATTCTCATCTAATGTGATACTTATTTTTGTTTGATTTTCTTCAGGTATGATATTATAGTACCACAATGGAGCACTTTGTAATGTTGGTACTGGAAGAACCTAAAAATTATGAACTAATAAAACAATATGAACAACAATGGCTTTGGAGGAAACAACATCAACAACAATAGCAAAACAAAATGCCTCTGTTTAGTAAAATTATTATTTAATGAGGGTTAAGAGTTATGAATGAACAAGAAGCAGAATCAAGATAGAAACACACTTAAAAGTAAGAACGAAACAAGAAGTTAAAAGGAAGAGCATAAAATATAAAGAAAAGCAAAGACTAAACTTAAATAATAGAATAGATATACACTAAATAAAACTGTTTAACCCAAATTCTGAGAAAGATAGTATATGAGATTGATAGATGAAAAGGGAAAAGCATTTTGCTTGTGTGGAAAAGCACTTCTTTCAGTAAAAAATAGTTACGCAAAAGAAGTTTCTGCTTTTTTACGTAAGTAAATTTTTACTTACATTCATGCATTAAAAAGTTATAACTTTATTTTAAATTAAAATACAAATGAAGCGATAATCGAAGGCAAGAAGATTAAACAAGTCGTTTAAAAAAATGTGCAAAGTTTTCCACCTCAAAATGTGTGCAATGTATTTTAAACTATCAAAACATTAAAAAAGTGTTCTGATAGTTTAAAAAAATTTATAAATATTAAATGCAAGGGTGTTGAAACAAAAAAATATGTAAAATTAAACATATTTAATTATTGCCGAATTCTTGTTATTGTTTTCGTCCATAAGAAACATCATAAAATAAATTATATTACACTTCATACATTTTTAATTTGTAAATTTACATAGGTTTGGAAAACAATTGATATTCCAAAACGTAAGATACAAGAATGAAGTGCTTTAAGCTCAATGCAAGCACAAAATAACGAAAACAAAAAAATAAGAAGTTTATTGTAACTTATGTTGTAACAAGAAAGCATCCCTAAAAGCAGATGTTTAATTTTTTGGTATTTGCAACTTTCCAAACATATTACAGCTTTGCTATTAAGTTCTAGATATTGAAAGGAAAACATAATAATAAAAACATTAGTTATTAGGGAAACTCTCCCAGCAGGGAAAGACTAAGTTTAAAAATACAGAAAAAAAGTTTAGTAGTTTTTAGATTTAATGAAATAGATATGAAGAAAATAAAAGAAAAGGAAGATATGAGAAGTCTTGTACTAGTTTTTAGCATATTTTTGTGCTCATCAGTCGATTTAAAAAATTTTTTGTAGTTGTCTACAGTTTTTTACGTTTAATCGTGTGTTTTTAGCAACTAAATAACATACATACATATATAGAATAAAACTAAGAACTAAGAAATATTTTTTCCGCAATGTTGCAGTTGAGTTTACCAAACAGTTAAGAATGGTGAGGTACGATAATAAAGATAATTGCATACGGTATAGGTATAGAAAAAAAAAATGCGCAAGGAAAACATGAGGCAAACACGAAAACTTTATAAAAGAATGGAAAAGGCGAGCAAATAAAAATGTAGGAGTGTAGTTTCAAAACGTAGTAAATTTGTAACATGAAAGAGATACGAATAGTTTTTTTTAACTAAGTGATGAAAAATCAACAACAAAAAATATTATTAAAAGGTTAGGGTGCAGCAGTACAGACATAAGCAAAAAACCAACCTAAAATAATGTTACAATGCATATTGAAAGATAACATTAGTTAAGTATAACTAAGAAACTATAAAAAACAACAACAATTTAAATACAGCAGCGATAATTTCTTTACTCTTAAATTGTATATCTTAAATAGTTGACGCGTTGGTAGGTCAATAGACAGATAGAAAGAACAGTTCTCAAAATTGTTGAGTAGAGTATTTATTTTCCTTTATTAAATCACACAAATCATTTAAAACTATAACGCAGCAGGCTTACATCCATTTTGTATTTGTGATTTTACTTATTGGAATATTCATTAATTGCAGGTTGTTAGAGTGCGTATGAGAATCTCTGATAATTAGTGTCTTGGTTTAGAGCGATATTCAATAGCACAAAAAGTGTGTTAACAATTTTAGTTATGGAAGAACACCAATTGTCGCTTTCAAGGACCATTCACAATTGATCACACGAAGAAACATTCCTGTGCTGTCTTTTATTTTCGTATGTACGCCTATACAATCTATGTTTTCAGTTTGACGATTTATTTAGTTCAGAGCTTTAACTAGATACTTATGTATTAACATAAAATACAAATTGAAAACACAACGCCAAAAGTCTTCCTAAGTCTAAACAAAAGTATATAGGAGTGTTGTTTTCTAATTAATATTTAAAAAAGCAATATAAACAAATGATACGACCGTAGTATTTTGTTTATTGGTGGCCTTTTTTGTTTTGTATAATATGTAATTTGCTTTAGACTGAACATTTAAAAATTAGCTTTTAATAAAAAGCTTGCAGGTGTTATGGCGCTTAGCAGAAATCCAAGCTGACAACTAAAAATGCGAAAGCCATTTTGCAAACATTCCAGAAGCTAAACAAAAATAAGGACTGTTGTAGACAAATTAAAATTGTAAATCACATAAAAATCACAAATACATTACACAATTTAACATTTTTTTAACATTGTCGATACTGCTAATTGAGTATGCCCTTCTATACATTACACCCGTTTCTGAAGTGCAGTTTCCGACAGCTTTTTTTATATCGGTTTTTAATTCTGTTTCAAAAAAAATCTGTAGCTTTTCTTTGGATATTGGTACAGTAAAAATCATAATAATTAAGATGAGAAACATCCTTTAAATCTTAACATAATAGATTTTTATTTCAGTTTATAGTGCTGGGCACTACAGTTTATAAAAAACACTTTTCTATATATGAGTCTGGAAGTGTTGAATGTATAATTTAAATTAGTAGGAAAGACAAAAATAAACCCAATTTAGAAAATAAGGTCAACGTATTAGTGATTAAGTTTAGAAGACCTAAGTGCAGATTAAAATAAACAGTTGCGATTTTTAAGAGTGGAGATAATGAAGAAAAGTTTATGTATATCCTTTAATTTTTAATGGTAGGATTGAAAAAATTAAAAACGGAGATTTGAAGATGAACGGATAGTAGACGTTTGTAGTTTTGAGTAGTTAGATCGAGGTAAGATACAGATGAAAGCCACTGTAATAAAAAGGTATAAAAAGGTCGGAATAGTTTAAGTACAGTTCACATCGTCGTTCAATCGATTTTGAACCCTCCACTATAAAATTTCTGTTATTGCAAGAAGTTTTATTAAATTTTATTTGCTAAATCCAAGTTTTTTGTTTTGTGTTTGTACTTGGTTTAATTTTATACTTTTACTTTAGTTTTTTAACTAATTTTAAGTAGGTAATTTATTTTTTATCGTAAGAAATTACATAAAAGCAGATAAACAGAAATATCCTCAAGTTTGTTTATTATTTAAAATTTTTGTAGTTTGTACCACAAAGAAAAGTAAGAGGATTAGATTATACATTTTTTTAAATAAATAATGTATTTAACAAAGAAAAGCCAATGTCTACGGCGTAAAATTAAAAAGTAAATAAGAAACCTTTTAATAAAACTAAAAAAAACACAGGCTAATTGTTTTTAAATTCACTTTCGTTTTATAACTTTTAATTTTTGTTGTTTATTTTATAGTTTTACAATTTAAATAAGTTAAAGTTATTAAAAACTAATAATTTGCATTAAATCTAAAACAAAATAAATTGATTTATAACATTCGTAGACTTCATAGTTATCACAAAAAAAGCGGATTAAAAACAACTGAAAGCAAAACTGGCAAAAACAATTTTGAATTATGCCAAAGTAAGAAATGAGGAATAAACTATATATTTTTTTGAAATTTTTTGAGAAACAAAAGAATAATAGCACTCTTAATACGCATAAAACATACATTTTTAAAACAAGTGGGGTTTGAAGAAGTCCAAGTAATATATGCAAATTGGGAAACTTGACAAAAAGAACGTCACAAAGGAAGCCAATGGTAGTCAAGTCAAAAAAAAGCTCATTAATTTAAAAATAAAAAATATAATAATTACAACAAAACATAGCCTATAAGTCTCGAAATAAGAAAAGCTAGCACAGAAAAACTGCTAATTAAACTTAAAAAAAAAAAAGTTGGCTTATAAATTTTATTAATGACTAGCGCAAAATAATGTAAATTTCGCTTGTTGCTATTTTTATTTAAGTTGTAAAGCAAAGTCTTTTGAAGATCTTTATTAATTTTCGTGTGAACAATAACTGGGAATTGCTTAGACGCGTTTACTGACAACTATATCTCACTTTGTATCTCTCCACAAAAACCTTTTTAAATCTCTACGTATTTTTTTAAAATTTAATTTTGCATCAATGTGACGCTTTTACAATATATTTTACATGCATATGTGAAAGATTTGTATTAAAATTTAGTAAAATCGGACAACAAGAAATTATCGGAAATCATAAATGCCTAATAATGAAGGAAGACAATGCTAACTTTGGTAAAATTCTCAAATCTGCATATAAGCGTACATTTTCCGCGCTCAATCTAAATGCTTAAAATTATTGGATCTATTAAGACAAATTGACAAAAAGAGATTTAATATATAAATAAGTTTAAACAAACATTTTACAGCTTTTCTGCTTGTTTCGCTTAAGGAATGTAAGACTAGTTGAAAAAATTAAAAAATCTAAATTAAGTAAAATATAAAAACAGGAAAGTGGATGCGGTATTAGGACAGAACAGAAAAGAGTAAATGACAGCGGGCTACTAAGCCGAATATTAGCAAAAGATTACAAAATGGAAACATGAACAAAATGCAAAAACAAGATGTCTCTTTAAAAACACTAAAGGACAAAAATTGTCATCCAAAAAAGCAAATAAACTTTTTCTGAGTCAATAAAAAAATTGATTTTCTGTAAGAAAACAAATATGGTTGTATGTTTTTTTATTGGAACATGTTGCCTGCTATTCTCTGCCTTGCTTTTCGAAACGGCCACCATTTTGTATTTTTTTCATTCCTTTATCTTAGTTATTTACATTTTGGCAATCGATGCCTATGCCTTAAGTGGTTGCAACAGCAGACTGTGGATGTAATGTGAATTTCCCCAAATCTAACGTGGCACCAAAATTTAAATTTGCTGGTTATCCAATTATTTACTAATATTCTAAGTATATACATCTTTAAAGTCTGGCAGTTTAATATAAAAGTAGCGCAAATATGAAAACAAAATAATATGAATAAATAGCAATTTTTATCTTTTCCAGGGTATGTGCAAAGTGTACAATCTAACGCGTACGCTATTTCGCAAAATATAACAGTCGCAGCTGTAGCAAGCGCCAAGTGTTAATAAACATTTTAGTCAATAGTAAATATTCATTTGTACCTGTAAGGTAGCCCCAAAAGACCAGCTGTAAATACCGCGTTGCTCAACACTATTCAACACACAATACGTTTTTTAAATGTCGATAAGCACGAGTTACATTAAATATTAAATTTATTTATAATTTAAAAACACATTAATTAATTTAAAAATAAAAAGAACAGCTGTATCTAGCGCCAAATCCTATTTATTTTTTTATCGGCAGCAGAATTTCGTTTTAAGACTGTCTGGCAACGTCACATGGTCAGCTGTTGCTACGTTATGTTAGTTAACATTTCAACCAAATGCGCCTGTCTGGCAACGCCATGTAACAAATTGTTCCCACTGTTATGTTAGTTAACATTTCAACCAAATGCGCCTGTCCGGCAACGCCATGTGGCAAACTGTTCCCACTGTTATGTTAGTTAACATTTCAACCAAATGAGCCCTTCTGGCAACGCCACATGGGCACTGTTAATGTTAAATAACATTTTAGTCGATAGAGAATGTATAGCAACTCTGCACTGTCAGCTGTTCCCACTGTTAGTGTTAATTTACATTTTTATCGATAGCGCCTGAATATCAGCCCTGGACAGTCAGCTGTTGCCATTATTAATGTTAATTAACATTTTAATCGAAAGCACAGTTTATCAACACTGCATGGCCAGCTGTCACCAGCGCGTAGTTCAGCATTGAAACACGCTTCGGCCGGGGAAAAAATTATAAATTATGCAGGATAAATTTAGTATTGCATATATTAAACATGTAAATGTGTATTATAAATTAATAATTACATTTAATAAATATATTCAAAACAATTCATAAATAATTTACAGCTGCAGCGTACGAAAAAGATCTAATTTGAAAGTGAATTTTTAATTTGTGGCTGTATGGCAACGCCAAAAGACAAGTTTTAAATAGCGCGTTGTTCAACACAAGTCGATTAAATATAAATTGTATGTTATTATCGATATATCATAGTTCAATTTAATGCGATTGTACTTTTGAAGCACCATTAATACGTTGTACTCGGCAACTTAATTTCGCGTTAAGTCAGTCTCAGTTGCAGTTTTACCGGGAACTGAATTTACTGTGAAGTGAATTTTCGGAGAACTGCAATAAAATAACTTTATCCGCAACTTTATTTCGTGTTAGGTCCCTCTCAATCGCGGTTGTGCCAAAAAGTGAATTTACGGTGAAATGAATTTTCGGAGAAATGTTAAAAGGTTATTATCGATATATCATAGTTCAATTTAATGCGATTGTACTTTTGAAGCATCATTAATACGTTGTACTCGGCAGCTTAATTTCGCGTTAAGTCAGCCTCAGTTGCGGTTTTACCGGGAAGTGAATTTACTGTGAAGTGAATTTTCGGAGAACTGCAATAAAATAACTTTATCCGCAACTTTATTTCGTGTTAGGTCCCTCTCAATCGCGGTTGTGCCAAAAAGTGAATTTACGGTGAAATGAATTTTCGGAGAAATGTTAAAAGGTTATTATCGATATATCATAGTTCAATTTAATGCGATTGTACTTTTGAAGCATCATCAATACGTTGTACTCGGCAACTTAATTTCGCGTTAAGTCAGTCTCAGTTGCAGTTTTACCGGGAACTGAATTTACTGTGAAGTGAATTTTCGGAGAACTGCAATAAAATAACTTCATCGGCAACTTTTTTTCGTGTTAGGTCCCTGTCAATCGCGGTTGTGCCAACAAGTGAATTTACAATGAAATGAATTTTCGGAGAACTGTTAACAAATAAATTATTGAGAATTCAGTGCTGTAGTACCTTGGGTGTCCCACAGAAGAGGCGCTCAGTGGTCTAGTGACTAACTTGGGCAGTCAAGTGTGATTTATACATTTAAGTCGGCATTTAAATTCTAGTGCGTTTCTCAAGAGCGGTATAAAAAGAGATTTAGGCAAGTGCTCCGTCTCCAAACATCAAGGCTTGGCTATAGTTCGCGGTGCTGTTGAAGACCAACCGCGCGAAAACTGACGCATGTTCTAGGAAAGTTAAGATACCAGGAATCCATGTAAGTTTTGTCTTCGCGTTGCGTACACAGTCCACCATTCCACTTTATAAATAGTCACATAGCCATATAAACACAGACATACAGACACAGACATACAGACACAGACATACAGACACAGACATACAGACACAGACATACAGACACAGACATACAGACACAGACATACAGACACAGACATACAGACACAGACATACAGACACAGACATACAGACACAGACATACAGACACAGACATACAGACACAGACATACAGACACAGACATACAGACACAGACATACAGACACAGACATACAGACACAGACATACAGACACAGACATACAGACACAGACATACAGACACAGACATACAGACACAGACATACAGACACAGACATACAGACACAGACATACAGACACAGACATACAGACACAGACATACAGACACAGACATACAGACACAGACATACAGACACAGACATACAGACACAGACATACAGACACAGACATACAGACACAGACATACAGACACAGACATACAGACACAGACATACAGACACAGACATACAGACACAGACATACAGACACAGACATACAGACACAGACATACAGACACAGACATACAGACACAGACATACAGACACAGACATACAGACACAGACATACAGACACAGACATACAGACACAGACATACAGACACAGACATACAGACACAGACATACAGACACAGACATACAGACACAGACATACAGACACAGACATACAGACACAGACATACAGACACAGACATACAGACACAGACATACAGACACAGACATACAGACACAGACATACAGACACAGACATACAGACACAGACATACAGACACAGACATACAGACACAGACATACAGACACAGACATACAGACACAGACATACAGACACAGACATACAGACACAGACATACAGACACAGACATACAGACACAGACATACAGACACAGACATACAGACACAGACATACAGACACAGACATACAGACACAGACATACAGACACAGACATACAGACACAGACATACAGACACAGACATACAGACACAGACATACAGACACAGACATACAGACACAGACATACAGACACAGACATACAGACACAGACATACAGACACAGACATACAGACACAGACATACAGACACAGACATACAGACACAGACATACAGACACAGACATACAGACACAGACATACAGACACAGACATACAGACACAGACATACAGACACAGACATACAGACACAGACATACAGACACAGACATACAGACACAGACATACAGACACAGACATACAGACACAGACATACAGACACAGACATACAGACACAGACATACAGACACAGACATACAGACACAGACATACAGACACAGACATACAGACACAGACATACAGACACAGACATACAGACACAGACATACAGACACAGACATACAGACACAGACATACAGACACAGACATACAGACACAGACATACAGACACAGACATACAGACACAGACATACAGACACAGACATACAGACACAGACATACAGACACAGACATACAGACACAGACATACAGACACAGACATACAGACACAGACATACAGACACAGACATACAGACACAGACATACAGACACAGACATACAGACACAGACATACAGACACAGACATACAGACACAGACATACAGACACAGACATACAGACACAGACATACAGACACAGACATACAGACACAGACATACAGACACAGACATACAGACACAGACATACAGACACAGACATACAGACACAGACATACAGACACAGACATACAGACACAGACATACAGACACAGACATACAGACACAGACATACAGACACAGACATACAGACACAGACATACAGACACAGACATACAGACACAGACATACAGACACAGACATACAGACACAGACATACAGACACAGACATACAGACACAGACATACAGACACAGACATACAGACACAGACATACAGACACAGACATACAGACACAGACATACAGACACAGACATACAGACACAGACATACAGACACAGACATACAGACACAGACATACAGACACAGACATACAGACACAGACATACAGACACAGACATACAGACACAGACATACAGACACAGACATACAGACACAGACATACAGACACAGACATACAGACACAGACATACAGACACAGACATACAGACACAGACATACAGACACAGACATACAGACACAGACATACAGACACAGACATACAGACACAGACATACAGACACAGACATACAGACACAGACATACAGACACAGACATACAGACACAGACATACAGACACAGACATACAGACACAGACATACAGACACAGACATACAGACACAGACATACAGACACAGACATACAGACACAGACATACAGACACAGACATACAGACACAGACATACAGACACAGACATACAGACACAGACATACAGACACAGACATACAGACACAGACATACAGACACAGACATACAGACACAGACATACAGACACAGACATACAGACACAGACATACAGACACAGACATACAGACACAGACATACAGACACAGACATACAGACACAGACATACAGACACAGACATACAGACACAGACATACAGACACAGACATACAGACACAGACATACAGACACAGACATACAGACACAGACATACAGACACAGACATACAGACACAGACATACAGACACAGACATACAGACACAGACATACAGACACAGACATACAGACACAGACATACAGACACAGACATACAGACACAGACATACAGACACAGACATACAGACACAGACATACAGACACAGACATACAGACACAGACATACAGACACAGACATACAGACACAGACATACAGACACAGACATACAGACACAGACATACAGACACAGACATACAGACACAGACATACAGACACAGACATACAGACACAGACATACAGACACAGACATACAGACACAGACATACAGACACAGACATACAGACACAGACATACAGACACAGACATACAGACACAGACATACAGACACAGACATACAGACAC